>OU911087.1:5425000-7825000 GCA_918358865.1 Melinaea marsaeus rileyi | reverse complement strand
TCATATTTATGGTTAATTTTAAACATAGAATACCCGAATACGAATACATGTTATTAAATTGTTCTTACAAACTTGAACAAACCATCTGGTTTGGGCTTTAACATTTCTTATAATCTATTTCAGTACGTGATTGACAGAAGTTACATCATCAGTAAGTTTTAACTTTTAAGCGATTGTAATTGATTTTGTATACAGTTTGCTTTGATCTTGTCTATATTGAACTTAATATACAATGTAAATTGAAGTAATTTAAATGCTTCATTCGGAATTGTTACCTAATAACCAGAAGATAGAACGGTAAGATAGAACGATAGAAGATAGACGGCTATTTATTAGCTTTATGTTTATATTCTGCAACGACCAAACTCACATGATACTTCAACAAATATTTGAAGGATTTTTGAAATATTTTTATTTATTAATACTGCTGTATATATAAAAAATAAATAAATACTTTCAAGTTTGATTGAAAATGATCAATATTAAGCATAATATAATTAAATTCTTGCAAAATTGTGTCAATTTTCATGTACACATTATTGTCTTGGCCAAATTTATTTCATAAAATCTTCGGCTCAGGTCAGAAGTCAATAGATGAAGACTTCATCTCTGATTTATTATAATTTGTCCTTTACTTTCTTCTGAAGAGTTTATTCTTGCGGTGTTTTCGATAATATGTTTTTGAATTCTTTTTGTGCCAGCAAAACAAAATTGGTTTAAAATAAGTACAGTGTAGAAGCTGTATTGTGTTGGGTCGCACGCTGTGTTGCGGTCATATGAATATTTATGAGATTAATGACACACTCACAGCCACCTATCACATGTTATGGTTTAGCGTTTATACTATATGATCTGATCGATTTCACTAATCAAATAAGGCCGAGAAACCAATTAAATACGATATACTATTTCTGGAACTTTGGATATTATTTGGTGTGTCAAAGTTCCATCAAAATCTATTTAGATTTACACGTCTCGGTAACAACCACATCAACCCTCCAGAATAAAAGAACTGTTATGGAAAATATTTGAAATTTGAATATCAATTTAAAATTGACTATTAAGGCAAAAACCTTTGCAGTATTCGAAATTATTCAAGTATGTAATTCTTACTAAAAATCGAAATAACTTTGAATTGAATTTGAATGATAATCCATTTTTATTACCATTATTTATTCACTTATATTTTGTTTTAAATGTTATATGCTCTATACTTTCTATTAAATTATAAATATTTTTGATTCAATATTACGAAATATTGTTTTTTTTTAATATTCTTTTTAGTAATAAATAATTTAAATATTAAAAACTTGAAATGTTATTATATACGAGAACTTGATTGAAAGGTAGCATTTTAAATTGGATGTCAAATTCTATGGAAGTCTTCGTTAGGTTGCAATGGTGGTGAACTATCTTGAACTGATGATTAGATGCTCATAATGAGATTTTTCTTATCAATATATTTTGTGTTTATCGTTTCTTTTATTTGAAGGTGCAAGTTATTAATCATATTAATATTTTCATGTATAATTTTTTTCTTATTAATCATTGTGATGATTTGGTTTTTTGATAAATGAATATTTTCGATGCTATCAATTTGAGTTATTGTTTGAGTGATTTATTTTGTCTAGGGTTCTTAAATCAAATAATAGATAAATCAGTATCAGTTTTGCTTTTGTTTTGAATGGTTGTTGAATACACTCGAGTTAATAATGAACTTCCTAACACTATATAAAGAAGCACAATTCCATGGAGCAAAACTACTAATTGATAAGAAATATAGGTAATGTTTCGAATTTTTATAATTAAAAAACCCAAATTAATCAATACAAATGTAACTCGTAGCCATGAAATCTGGACGTTCGTCCTAGATGCGGAGTTATCCCTATGGCCTAATTCACATTTTCTTACATACAGGTTTTTTTGGACGTTGTCTTTTATAATTCTGTTTTGCTGCTCGGTTGCTGTGATTTATGAAACAATAAACAGATATTTCCAAGGACCATCGTACAATGTAAATCTTGATGGCACCTATAGTAAGATGCAGTTTCCAACTGTACAGATATGTCCTGAAGTCAACTACCCGGTCGATAAAATGGACAAATTTGTAAAAAGCGTGTAAGATTTTTTTAGTAACTATATAATAAATAAACGTTAAAAAATACCATTAACATAAAACTTAACATTACCATTTACAATGACTTGCTGTAAATAAAACAAAAATGTTTTTATTTTAGGAAGTATCCAAGTTCATTGAACGCAACTTACATAAGGAGCGTCCTAAAACAATTAGCAGCATTTTCCTCTCCAGATGTAGTATTTGACATAAAGGACCTAGAAAATATCCAAAACCTTCTGGATTACAATAACCTTAATATAGAGGAAGTGACGAGGGATCTTACGTCGTCGTGTGAAGAAATTCTACTTAAGTATAGATAAGCTTTAAATAGCTACCACATTCGTTATTTATTTTGTGCCCAGCAAAAGTAATGCATTATTATCTTTTAATATTTCTTAGAAATGCAGTAAAAAATTTCAGGTGTCGCTGGATGAGAAAAATTGTGAATTGCTCCTCAATATTTGTAATGGATATCACTCCTACTGGATACTGCTGCGTTTTCAACGGTCGTTCACTGAAAATGTAACATTTAAGCAAATAATAATATTATTCAAAATTAATTTTATTAATACGTTTAAATGGTTACCTCTTTCCAGGGAAATAGCAGGGTATTCAAAAAAAAAAGAAGCTTTCACGGATGACTTATCTTTTGACTTTGAAAACGTTTTAATGTTTGCCGTTGAGCAACGAAATGATGCTGTTAATTTGGACCTCGATTATAAATGGGTATGGGCAGATTTTTAAGTTTTTCAATATAATAAAATAGAATTTATTTTTTATTTAATACTACCTCCTCTTCTCAGTTAAATATACAAACCGGCAACCACTATGTGGACGTCATTGAGAACGGTACTGTAGTACCACCTGGCGTAGAGTGGCATATTAAATACAAAACGAAGACCGTGCAAGCGTCCCCTTCTGCCATCAATCTTAATTATAACTTACGAGGATGCCGCTTATCTCAGGAGCGTCTCAAATATTTTCCTATATACCATAAGTATTTTTTCCTTATTTGATTGAATTATAATTTATAACCAACTGAAACTTTTTGTTTGTAAAGGAAATAATGCAGATAACTAAGTTTGACTGCATTAAATGTACTATCGTAATTATAATTTATATTTCAATTAGTTTTGAAAAAAAAATCTTATATTCCCTTGCACTGTTGTAGGAATAAGATTATAATTGACTGCAGACTGTGATTATCCCATAACACTGCTTCATTGCGATTCGGTTTAGTATCATGAAATATTGTAAATGTTTTCTGTAGATTTCTGCTTTTCTTTCAGCGTTTTATCAGGACAAATACGTGACAAATCGCCTTATGAAAGTGCTTCAATGTAATTGGGCTTAATATCATAAAATATTGTATATGTTTTCTATAGATTTCTATTTTTCCTTCAGCGTTTTATCAGTTTTACAAACACGTAACAAAAGATTGCCAGAGGGTCGAAAAGTATCATAAAGCATTTTAATCATACTACTACCAAATGTACGTAGGTTTCATTGCCTCCTGGAATGTGAAATCGATCGCACTATGCAGCGCTGTGAGTGCTTGAAACTAGCACATCCAAGGTTATTCGGTATGCCGCTGTGTCGCGCTAATCGTTTGACTTGTGCTAGAGAAGCTGCTGGTAAGTTTATCAAATATTTGTTACAAATTAAATATACATTATATTAAAATTGTCTCTGGCAATAATTGTGCAGTTTCGTTTGCGATTGATGAATGTAACTGCCTATCGACGTGTGATGTCGAACTTCATTACTCCGTGCCCCAGGAGTTTGATTTGTCTACCAAATTACACACCATTGATACCTTCTAGTAAGTACTGAATAACACTGACTCACCTCTTCCTCAAAGCCTTAATATTGTGTTATTTAATATTAACGAATCACTGTTTCTTTAAACTCTATGAAAAATACATGATAATTTATTACCCATTGAAACAAATTACAACAAAAACACACTGTTCATTTTGACATAAACAAAACAAATTAAATTAATTACTAAATTAATGCTAAATAAAAATATTTTATACATTACAGCGACGACTTGAATTTGGAGCGATCCACCGTTATCAGAGTCATTGTTCAGAAACACAAAAAAAAGATATTCCAGAGAAAAACTTATTTTATTTGGTTGAGTCTCTTTTGTGAGTATAATAATTTTAGATGTAGCCATAAAATACGAATTGAACTTCACATTATAATATGCAAAATATATTCTTTCTTACAAACTAAACTAATCTTTCTAATAAAAATTTATCCAATGATTCTGTAATGTTTTAATTGCAGCACAAATCAATTTTAAAAAAGTATATAGGAAATACACCGTTCTATTGCGTGACACGCTAACGAACAAACAGGAAAATTTTTGAAATAATTCGTTTCGAGATCTGTCATGTACTTTCTTACTTAGCTTCACGCCATATCCCTTACGGGGTAGCCAGAGACGATGGAGCGCCAAACGCTACGGTCCCTGCGTACCTCTTTCGGCTCGGCCACAGACATCAACCTCATCATACATGCCCATGTATGAAGAGGTTGACGTCTGATTTCTTCATGTACTGTACACGGATTATATATAATAAGCGCAGATTGTGCTTCGTTACTACATTATTAAATGCATATATAAAACGAATTAATCGATAATCGAAAATTTTAATGCTTTTATAACGCATACTGACAATAGGTAACAAAAAACAATATTTCATACCTATATAAATCACAAACCATAAAATAAAGTACTAATAGCGCTATCTACTAATAGTTATCAGTGCGTTAATACCAAATATATAATGTAATTCCATATTATACACATTGTTTCAGCACAACTTGGTGGGATATTCAACGTCTTCCTAGGATGCAGCGTGCTCACTTTGCTTGAAATAATACAGCTTGGTTGGCGAGCTGTGAGGGACTATTGTTATAAATAAAAAAGAATATGTTATTTGTATAAAACACTGATGCAGTAAAATACCCTTAGAAATATCTTGTTTACTAGGTCTTAATGTCAGTAATATTATTATATGACTTGTAGAAAAAAGTGTATTACAATATATTATTTTTTGTTTCTATTATAGAGATAACTAAAGTAAGACTAACTTAAGTTACAATAGATTATTATTAATCCTATAATTTGAAAAATAGTAACAAATAATCTTGATATTTTAGTATCAGAAATATTAGTTTTCTTAAACGACAAATTAAAAATTATTTGCAAATTGGCCTATTCCATTTCGGAAAGTAGTGCTCATTGAGCATACATTAGATTTTAATATTTTTTATTCTAACAACCATATTATTAACCGAATTACTTATATTCGGAACTCATGCCTCGTCCATATAAAACATATGAATTTCTAAGTAGCATAAAATTAATTCTTTCTTTGGATTCTGCACATCAAAATTTTAAGTTTCACATATTAATTATGACTCCACGGTCACCTCAAATCAGCTTAGTAGCTTAGTGGCACAACAAGCTAAAACAGTTTCTAATGGTTCTTCTCCTACCCTATATGCAATACATGTAACTCTGAAAAAAAATCTTTTGTGGCAAAAGCACAAATTGTTTATCAATCGTTCAACACTCTACATAATTAATAATCTACTATTAAAAACTGACCAAGTGGATGTAGGGCCAAGCGCATTATAAGATATACCCAGGATGAAGAGATAGGTAAATAGTTCCGGACTTCTTGTATAATATCTTAAAAAGAGCTTGTTTAAGATATCACATTCTATAGTAAATTATTTAGATCTATCTTCGAAAATTTTGTCAGCATTTATAATCTAAGCAAAATACATATTTTAGTTAACCTTCTATTTGCTTTTAAATTAATAATATATGTATTACTATCGTAAATTTATTAATGCACATCATCAAAATCAACATTTAAGTGGCAGGGTGACTCTTGATTTTAACAAAAATTTAAACTTTAAAGCTTAATATTTAACAAACAAATCCCTTAATAGAAAAATTGCTGTCCATATTGTGAAGTACGTAGCCAGCTTTAACACTGTAACAATGTAATCTTTTTAATTTATCCCCAAACGTGTTGTTGAGTTTTATAATCAATTTATCAACCTAAAGTTTGGGAAATGCATTGAATGTTTATACAATGCGTCATTTTCAATTTTTTTTATGTAGGTTTGTTATTAAAGTTGTTAATATCTAATTATGAATGATGGAACTATTAAGAATATTTCTGCCCAAGCTAAAGTATTACTGAAGGGTATAAAAGCATAGAACTATTTGGTACTCTATTGTTAACCAACTTAACAACCAGTAAAAAAATAGTTTTTATAATTTAATAATTAAATATATAAATAATATTTATATATTTACTCTTAATGTGAACCAATAACACGTAATATAATTAATTTGTGTCTGTTTTTTGTAATGCAAACATCGGTATAATTGATACTGCCATTGTTTTAACGCGAGCTCTGTTAATTTGTTTTTCAAACTGTTGTCTAGAGGTCGCCTTTAGGACAATAAAGGACAGAAATATTGTAATTCTTATTAGCTATATGTCAGTTATTTTTTAATATGAAGGAGTATTTTCTTGTTAAGTAAAAATTTAACTACCGTAAAAAATAACTTATTGCTTGTTAACTGCAGTCTCTCACTTTTGGCTAGTTAAGTCACTTAACTATCCAAAATAACAACAGTATTCTATTAATTATTACAAATCACTTATGTGCTATTATTAGTGAAACACTATAGGATTCGTAGAATAGACACAACCTACATCAATGTATTATTGAAGGGTCATAAATTAATATGATATTTTTCTTCTATTTCTTATATTGGAATAGCATACTACGTAAGTTATAAGGTGATTTGTCGTCTATTTATTATTGATATTACATTTCAATAATATTAGATTATTCGCTCACAGTTTTTGTTATTTATTTACCTTCCTTTTGTTAATTTTTTCTGACAGGGAGTTTAAATTTTTAGTTAAAATATATTGTTTTCCAATTAATTGTCTATTGTATTCTATTTTTACGATTTCATTGTACATAATTGTATAAAGAAACATAAAAGACAGCTTTAAAATATAATGGGTTTAGAATTAAGAAGTTTCTGATGATTTATAGAATAAGCAGATAAATTACATTTTTGCTTCAAACTAATTGAGCACGGTAAATTTTGAAGAATTATTCAAAGAAGATATAATTAATTTTACATATTTTTATTTGTTTAGCTAGTAATAGAGTAACAGATTCGAAGTTTGATTATTATATCTCTATTACGTTTCTATATTAAATAATTATGAAAATTTTCTTTTATGTTAAATTTGTATTAGGTATTAATCAAATATATTAAAAATGATTGCCTTCATTACGTGGTTAGATAGATTTTAATGTTATCTAACACAAAGTTATCTTTATTTTTATTAAGTGTAGTAGTATAAATAACCTGCGCGTCTCGATATATATATGTTTAAGTATATAATTACATAAACTTCTCTCTTTGATGTTATTAAATTATATTATTTATTTTACAATCATAAAACAACAATCCAACATTTCCAGACTCCATGTTGCATTTAAACAATCTTCTCTTCATTACTTTGTGCTCGGATGTACTCTCGATTCATAAAAAAACCTCCCGAGTTACTGAACACAGGAGATAATTTTAATCTTATAATGTTTTACAATTTTACACGTTATACTTAGAGTGCTCTCTGATCATTACGCCTAATGACACGATTCTTTTATTATTTTTATTCTATGTCGAATTACTTTTAAATGAAGAAAAACCATCTAATCATCAAAAATATACCATAAAAAACAAATTCCTCCCACAAACTAGAACCGACAGCACCTGAAATTTTTTTAAATAGATAATTATTTATATTACTGTACTGAAACATTTTCAATCAACAATTCAAAGAATAAATCCATACAAAATGATATTTATACTTTAATGAAAATGTAGGGTAAACTCGCTGCTAAGTTTCAACTCAATATCCACTGGACTCTGGAGAAATTTGCTAGAAAATGATAAACAAAACGGAATTTAAATAAAAAAGCTTTACGCAAAACTCAATATTGTTCAAGAGAAAAAGTTTAGTCTTTTAATGTTGTCATTTTTTTAAATAAAAATTCTTATAAAAAAGATTTCATTTAAGTATTTTATTCAATCTATTAAAATGTTAAAAACATTTAAAAAATAATCGTAATGTCAGTATTAACAATTTTATTAAGTGACCTTCTTTAACATACAATCTATTAAATCGGTCTCATTACGTCTTACGACGTGTCAAAAGCGGGAACAATTAACTTATAAGGTATTTGTTCAGTAAAATGATTCGTTCGTATTTATTATTAGTTTTTATAAATATTTGTTTACATCTGTGTCATTATTGTTAATTTTCTATTTTACACCACAGTTCATATTGTGCTTTTAAGATGACAAACTCCTAATCTATTTCCTTTAGGCTTCCCCTTCTTACAAGACGGTCTAATAAACAACGATAATATTTCAATAGGGCAGCGGTTAAATCCGAAACGAAAATACTTTGAAACCAACATAAATGAAGTTTGTGACTTACATTCAGACAAAAAAAAACGATAGGCTCTTTATAGGATACAATAATATAAACTGATGACATTCACCATAATTTAAACGCAATATATTTTTGTATTATTTAATTTGATATTAAGAATATTTTCTACAATATCTTATCAAGTTTTCCTTCCTTGAAACCTTGTAAAGGTAATTGCAATGGCCACTACCATTTGTTACAGTTATAATTAGCTATCCTATATCCTATATTTCTACGGAAATACTCTTGTATTTCCCTATAAATTGTTGAATACATTGGGTGATCCGTATATTTAAATTATAATAATAACTAATCTGCTATTAAAATTTGAGATAAATATTGCAACTTTAATTTCGATTACAGAGTAAACCATTTACCATATTATCAATATGCTAATATGTATATTTAATTAAATATTGATAAAAATGTATAGAAACAATATATTGAAATGGTTTTATAGATCACACTCGACTAGAAACAAATAAATGTTTAAATGACTATGGTGTATGGTGTAAAACTATATGTTACTAGTAGGCTCTTCCATAAAACTGTCCTTTGTAGGGGTGATTTGATGGGAGCGACGATCTTTATTCAATCATAGGCACTTTTCTATTGGAGCCAGCGAAACGTGACCTGCGTGCTAGATGCATCCAAACTGTAAAGGATACACACATTAAATAAACCTCATCCAAAACAAGTATGCTTTTGATCTACATTATACATTTCTTTTGCTATTATTAATTAGTTTTTTAAAGATCAAGTTATATAAATTCAACTGCAATATTTATAACTTTTAAATTAATTAATAAATTAATTTTAATACATACTTGATTTTTTTTTCATTCTCTATGACTTTGATATTAAAATATATACATATAATTATGTCATTGATATATGAAGGGTACATATACAATGTAATTTTAAAAAATCCTTTAGCAAATTACCAACTGAACTCACCTGAACAAACTGTTATAATATATTGCCAATAACTTCTTAATGATAGCAATGACATTAAAAATAACAATAAAAACGCGACAAACAAATTAAACAGCTGTAAATAAAACAAATATATGAATAAACATTTATTTATTTATAATTTAATGAATTATAATCTATTATATGTTACTATATGCTTTTTATTTCAATTAATTTACTTCTATATATGGTAATAATTTTTTATTGTTTGATTGATATAATTAAGCTCTAGTATAGTGTCATATCGATATGAGAGTTTAGTTTGTATTTAAGTTTCTGGTATGCTGTTAAAAGTAATCGGTAATCGGCTTTAAAAGACATGTTTTTTTACAAAATAAAATTATATTTCAACGCGATATACTTTATGATTATAATATAAAGAATGATAGTACTTTCAGAGTTATATGTACCGTTACTTATGAAATTCAAATATTGAAAGTTTGGTACAATTTAACTTTCAACTTAAACGTGGCTCAGCGGTTTATGTGAAGGTACACCTGACAACTCTAGCTGGTTATAAAACTATATGGATTATAAATTACTTCGTTTCTATCATATATCAGTATTCACGTTAATTAATATGTTGTAATTTCTCCTGCTGACTCTCAGCTTGGTTCAATTTTGAAAGTATTTATGTAGTCTCTTGATTTAGTGTATATTTTATTATCTTGAAAAGTTCTCTTTCTATTCTTATTTAATTTTTATAGCTTATATTTGATTATCTGAAGTTGCAGCTTTTTACCTCATTTTGATTAATTTTTCATCCTCCGTTAATCTGCTATGGTACCGAAGCCGTTGGAGAATTATCATAGAAAAATTAGACTCGTAGTCTTATTCATTTCAAAAATGTCATAATGTGCTAATAATTTTATCAACAAACTCCGCCGCATGGATTATTTATTCAATGTAAGATTCACTAAAGCAATAAGTTAGCTGGATAACAAGGATAACAAGGATGACGGGATCTTGTCCCAGAAGTCGCAGTTTCGAGTCCGGGACGTTTCAATGATATTTTAAAATCTATATTTTATAAAATTTTATTAAGCTTGGTTTATGTCAATAAGTAAAAACAATTGTTCTAACTATTAGAAAGCGAAGAATAGCGAAAATAGTGTTTTGGATAAAATATTAATTTCTTATTCTTTACTAAATAAAAATCTGTGTTTTTGATATTAGAGATTACCCTAGTATTAACTTTGTATTCAACCTATCCCTGAAAAATAAAACTGTTGGAAATAGATGACAAATTAACTGTCTTACTGACATTTCCTCTTGTTGTAAACAAGATTGCTGGAGAACATTCAAAATGTAAGTTTTAAATTAAAATTTAACCAATGTGGCGTAAATTTGTTACATTTCAATTTTAACTTAAATCTTCAAAATAGTTTTCTTTCAAATTTTTACTACTCGCGATAATCTTAGAAAACATTATCAATACATTTTATTTAGAATTTACAACATAAACAATTTCGAGGACCTCTGGCATATACTATAAGCCCCTGAATTTAAAAGCATTTTTTAATGTAAATATTCATTTCTAGAACCATTAAAGCTATTTTAAAATAATTCTTCTTATTAAAGATACATATTTCGTATTCATTAAATAACATTCTTGGCAAATTTAGATTAATCTAATTAATTTTACAGTTAAATTCAAAGGGTAAATAATAAAGAAATTGGTTTAATGGAATGTAGGCAGTAAGTCAACGAATGTGCAATTATGCAAAACATATTCCAAGCACTCGGGCACACTCACAGGGTGGATTGGAATCTTCTGAGAACTTTCTATGACTTTGGCTGAGTGGATCGCCCTTATGTCTGACCAAGTACGTGTCGGGCCATTCGCAGGGTGGCCAAGGTGGAAGGGTTCCGTAGCTGGTCATGATCATGAGTCATCGATTATATATATTATATACTTGCGGACTTTTATAGTTCCATTTTCGAAAAACGGTTATCGCCAAGTCACAATATTTTTAAAGATCTATCTAATGATATTCGACATCATGGGGTAGTTGAGAAAAAACTACTACCCGCATAGAAAAGCTACCATAAAAAAAATATTTTCATTTTTATTCTACCACTTTATAATGGCTAATGTGTACCCGTATGTTCATGCCGAATTACAAATTTTTAGTACTAAGAGTCTCTGAGAAGCTGCGGACAGACGAAGGGACAAACGGACATGATATTTAAGGTTCCCCGTGGACTGCGCAACGCTAAAAAGTTATAAGCATTTTCTATTACACCGTATTGAAATCTAGTTAACTTTGTTATGATGTTTAGAAATAATATCTCGGCTGAATTGCTGGTTCTGAAAATAAATATAAATTCTATAAAATAAAAAGTAAAGCAGGGGTACATCGAGAGTTATAATAAAATGTGTTTCTTTTAATACGTATAATTGATTCTCTATTATTATAGTCAGAGCCTTTGTTTATGCCTTATTTATGTTTTCACTTGGCAAACATTCTTTAGTATATATTAACTTGATTACCGTTACAAAATACAGTAAATATCGTGGTGTAACAGCTACGACTCATTCTACTAATAATGAAGGCTCTTACATGTAAGTTCTATTATTATTAACGATATTTATTTTATTATTTTTTCAACTATTAAAATATGATGTAAAACAATAATTATAAATTTTAAGTTAGATTTATCATTTTCGAAATATATATATTTTACATGCTACCAAATTACCAACCCAGTTCTAGCAGAATTAATATAAATTAAAATTATAAATTTTATTGTCTTCCAAGCATCGTATATTAGAATTATCAATGTTTTAAATAATCCATAACTGCATAATTCTTACCACAGTAGCTTTTAATCTATACAGCTATCAGCTCATCTTCTAGAAATCTTTCAAATTGAATATAATAGGGAAAAAGATCTATTGGTTTCTTACGTTATATTAATTACCATACAAGTATTTATTATACAGATTACTATATTATAATTATTTTTAATAAACTTAATATTACTTTCATCAGGTGTTATTGCTGTCTTTGTGTGGATATGTCTAGTAGACGCAACACTAATATTCAGATCACCATGCATTTGTCCCGACTTATTCAATCCCTTATGTGGAACCGATGGAAAAACTTATATCAATAAATGTTTTTTCGAACATGCACGAAAGAATAGTATAAAAAATGGTTCACCTATATCTATTGCATATCAAGGACATTGTAATGAATCTTGTATTTGTACAGATGACTATGCTCCGGTATGTGGTAGTAACAATAAAACTTACTCTAATAAATGCCAACTCGAGTGTGAAAACAAAAAACGAAAAAAAGACAAATTAGAACCTCTTGAAATTAAAACTGATGGTGAATGTCCTAAGCCCTGTATATGTCATGGTATGTATAGGCCAATATGTGGCGACGATGGAAAAACGTACCCAAGTATTTGTAGCTTACGATGCGTTAACAAAGAACGAAAAAGTAAAAATTTAGCACCGATCACTGAGAAAAGTAAGGGAGAGTGTCAAAAGCCATGTATTTGTCCAAAAATTTACAAACCGGTATGTGGCGACGATGGCAAAACTTATTCTAATAAATGTGTATTAGAGTGTGTTAATAAAGGACGAGAACAGAACAAACAGGTTCCAATAAACATTGTCGGTAAAGGGGAGTGTCAACCACCTTGCAATTGTACTGACATATACAAGCCTGTCTGTGGTGACAATGGCAAAACGTATTGCAATAAATGTGATTTGAAATGTGTTAATAAGGAACGAGAACAAAACAACCAAGGTCCAATAAAAATTGTCAGTAAAGGCGAGTGTAAAGAACCATGCATTTGTCATTATGTATACAGGCCAGTTTGTGGAGACGATGGCAAAACATATTCTAATAATTGTGTATTAGGATGTGTTAATAGAGAACGAGAAGAGAACAACCAAGTTCCAATAAGGATTATCAGTAAAGGCAAGTGTCCCCCACCTTGTATTTGTCCCGATATTTACAAGCCGGTATGTGGCGACGACGGCAAAACATATTCTAATAAATGTGAATTAAAATGTGTTAATAGAGAAAGAGAACAGAAAAACCAGGTTCTAATAAAAATTATAAGCAAAGGGGAGTGTCCAACACCATGCGAGTGTACTGATATTTACAAACCAATATGTGGTAACAATGGCAAAACGTATTGCAATAAATGTGATTTGAAATGTGTTAACAAGGAAAGAGAACAAAACAACCAGGTTCCAATAAAGATTGTCAGTAAAGGCGAGTGTAAAGTACCATGCATTTGTCATTATGTATACAGGCCAGTTTGTGGAGATGATGGCAAAACATATTCCAATAAATGTGAATTGAGGTGTGTTAATAGAGGACGAGAACAGAACAAACAGGTTCCAATAAAGATCGTCAGCAATGGCGTATGTCCACCACCATGCAAATGTACTTATATTTACAAGCCAGTTTGCGGAGATGATGGCAAAACATATCCCAATAAATGTGAATTGGGGTGTGTTAATAAAAAACGAGAAAAAAACAACCGGATTCCAATAAACATTATCAGTATAGGAGAATGTCCACCACCATGCAGTTGTACTGATAATTACAAACCAGTTTGTGGAGAGGATGGTAAAACGTATTGCAATAAATGTGATTTGAAATGTGTTAATAAGGAACGAGAACAAAACAACCAGGGAACAATAAAGATTATTAGTGAAGGCGAGTGTCCATCACCATGCATTTGTCATTATATTTACAGGCCAGTTTGTGGCAACGATGGCAAAACTTATTCCAATAAATGTGAATTGGGATGTGTTAATAGAGAACGAGAACAGAACAAACAGGTTCCAATAAAGATTGTCAGTAAAGGGGAGTGTCCACCACCTTGTGTTTGTCCCGCTATTTACAAGCCGGTATGTGGCGAAGATGGCAAAACATATTCTAGCAAATGTCAATTGGGATGTGTTAACAAAAAACGAGAACAGAACAACCAGGTTCCAATAAAGATTGTAGGCAAAGGTGAGTGTCCACCATCTTGTGTTTGTCCCGCTATTTACAAGCCGGTATGTGGCGAAGATGGCCAAACATATTCTAGTAAATGTCAATTGGGATGTGTTAACAAAAAACGAGAACAGAACAACCAGGCACCAATAAAGATTGTAGGCAAAGGTGAGTGTCCATCTCCTTGTGTTTGTCCAGCTATTTACAAGCCGGTATGTGGTGAAGATGGCAAAACATATTCTAGTAAATGTCAATTGGGGTGTGTTAACAAAGAACGAGAACAGAACAACCAGGTTCCAATAAAGATTGTAAGCAAAGGCGAGTGTCCACCTCCTTGTGTTTGTCCGACTATTTACAAGCCGGTATGCGGCGATGATGGCAAAACATATTCTAATAAATGTGAATTGGGCTGTGTAAATAAAGAAAGAGAACAGAACAACCAGATTCCTATAAAGATTGTCAGTAAAGGCGAGTGTCCAACACCATGCGATTGTACTGATATTTACAAACCAATATGTGGTGACAATGGCAGAACATATTGCAATAAATGTGATTTGAAATGTGTTAATAAGGAACGAGAACAAAACAACCAGGTTCCAATAAAGATTGTCAGTAAAGGCGAGTGTCCAGTACCATGCATATGTCATTATGTATACAGGCCAGTTTGTGGAGATGATGGAAAAACCTATTCTAATAAATGTGAATTGGGGTGTGTTAATAAAGAACGAGAGCAGAACAACCAAGCTCCAATAAAGATTGTTAGCAAAGGAGTATGTCCACCACCATGCAATTGTACTGATATTTACAAGCCAGTCTGTGGTGATAATGGCAAAACGTATTTTAATAAATGTGAATTAAAATGTGTTAATAGAGAACGCGAACAAAACAACAAGACTCCTATAACGATTGTCAGTGAAGGGGAGTGTCCACCACCTTGTGTTTGTCCTAAAATTTTCCAGCCTATATGTGGTGACGATGGTAAAACATATTCCAACAATTGTGAATTAGAATGTGTTAATAGGGTAAGAGAACAGATTAACCAGGCTCCTATAACGATTGTCAGCAAAGGTGAGTGTCCACCACCATGTGTTTGTACTGATATTTACAAACCGGTATGTGGCGACGATGGCAAAACATATTCTAATAAATGTGAATTGGGCTGTGTTAATAAAGAAAGAGAACAGAACAACCAGGTTCCAATAAAGATTGTAAGCAAAGGTGAGTGTCCACCTCCTTGTGTTTGTCCCGCTATTTACAAGCCGGTATGTGGCGACGATGGCAAAACATATTCTAATAAATGTGAATTGGGCTGTGTCAATAAAGAAAGAGAACAGAACAACCAGGTTCCAATAAAGATTGTCAGCAAAGGTGAGTGTCCACCACCTTGTGTTTGTACTGATATTTATAAGCCAGTTTGTGGTGACGATGGCAAAACATATTCCAATAAATGTCAATTGAAATGTGTTAATAGAGAAAGAGAACAGAACAACCAGGTTCCAATAAAGATTGTCAGCAAAGGTGAGTGTCCACCACCTTGTGTTTGTCCCACTATTTACAAACCGGTATGTGGCGACGATGGCAAAACATATTCTAATAAATGTGAATTGGGGTGTGTTAATAGAGAACGAGAAGATAACAACCAAGTTCCAATAAAGATTGTCAGCAAAGGTGAGTGTCCACCACCTTGTGTTTGTGCTGATATTTATAAGCCAGTTTGTGGTGACGATGGCAAAACATATTCCAATAAATGTCAATTGAAATGTGTTAATAGAGAAAGAGAACAGAACAACCAGGTTCCAATAAAGATTGTCAGCAAAGGTGAGTGCCCACCACCTTGTGTTTGTCCCACTATTTACAAGCCGGTATGTGGCGACGATGGCAAAACATATTCTAATAAATGTGAATTGGGCTGTGTCAATAAAGAAAGAGAACAGAACAACCAGGTTCCAATAAAGATTGTCAGCAAAGGTGAGTGTCCACCACCTTGTGTTTGTACTGATATTTACAAACCGGTATGTGGCGACGATAGCAAAACATATTCTAATAAATGTGAATTGGGCTGTGTCAATAAAGAAAGAGAACAGAACAACCAGGTCCCAATAAAGATTGTCAGCAAAGGTGAGTGTCCACCACCTTGTGTTTGTCCCACCATTTACAAACCCGTATGTGGCGACGATGGCAAAACATATTCCAATAAATGTGAATTGAAATGTCTTAATAGAGAAAGAGAACAGAACAACCAGGTTCCAATAAAGATTGTCAGCAAAGGTGAGTGCCCACCACCTTGTGTTTGTCCCACTATTTACAAGCCGGTATGTGGCGACGATGGCAAAACATATTCTAATAAATGTGAATTGGGCTGTGTCAATAAAGAAAGAGAACAGAACAACCAGGTTCCAATAAAGATTGTCAGCAAAGGTGAGTGTCCACCACCTTGTGTTTGTCCCACCATTTACAAACCCGTATGTGGCGACGATGGCAAAACATATTCCAATAAATGTCAATTGAAATGTGTTAATAGAGAAAGAGAACAGAACAACCTGGTTCCAATAAAGATTGTCAGCAAAGGTGAGTGTCCACCACCTTGTGTTTGTCCCACTATTTACAAGCCGGTATGTGGCGATGATGGCAAAACATATTCCAATAAATGTGAATTGGGCTGTGTCAATAAAGAAAGAGAACAGAACAACCAGGTTCCAATAAAGATTGTCAGCAAAGGTGAGTGTCCACCCCCTTGTGTTTGTCCCACTATTTACAAACCCGTATGTGGCGACGATGGCAAAACATATTCCAATAAATGTGAATTGGGGTGTGTTAATAGAGAACGAGAAGATAACAACCAAGTTCCAATAAAGATTGTCAGCAAAGGTGAGTGTCCACCACCTTGTGTTTGTACTGATATTTATAAGCCAGTTTGTGGTGACGATGGCAAAACATATTCCAATAAATGTCAATTGAAATGTGTTAATAGAGAAAGAGAACAGAACAACCAGGTTCCAATAAAGATTGTCAGCAAAGGTGAGTGTCCACCACCTTGTGTTTGTCCCACTATTTACAAGCCGGTATGTGGCGACGATGGCAAAACATATTCCAATAAATGTGAATTGGGGTGTGTTAATAAAGAACGAGAACAGAACAACCAGGTTCCAATAAAGATTGTCAGCAAAGGTGAGTGTCCACCACCTTGTGTTTGTCCCACTATTTACAAACCCGTATGTGGCGACGATGGCAAAACATATTCCAATAAATGTCAATTGAAATGTGTTAATAGAGAGAGAGAACAGAACAACCAGGTTCCAATAAAGATTGTCAGCAAAGGTGAGTGTCCACCACCTTGTGTTTGTCCCACTATTTACAAACCCGTATGTGGCGACGATGGCAAAACATATTCCAATAAATGTCAATTGAAATGTGTTAATAGAGAACGAGAACAAAACAACCAAGTTCCAATAAAGATTGTCAGCAAAGGTGAGTGTCCAACGCCATGCGATTGTACTGATATTTACAAACCAATATGTGGTGACAATGGCAGAACATATTGCAATAAATGTGATTTGAAATGTGTTAATAAGGAACGAGAACAAAACAACCAGGTTCCAATAAAGATTGTCAGTAAAGGCGAGTGTCCAGTACCATGCATATGTCATTATGTATACAGGCCAGTTTGTGGAGATGATGGAAAAACATATTCTAATAAATGTGAATTGGGGTGTGTTAATAAAGAACGAGAACAGAACAACCAAGCTCCAATAAAGATTGTTAGCAAAGGAGTATGTCCACCACCATGCAATTGTACTGATATTTATAAGCCAGTCTGTGGTGACGATGGTAAAACATATTCCAACAACTGTGAATTAGAATGTGTTAATAGAGAACGAGAACAAAACAACCAAGTTCCAATAAAGATTGTAAGCAAAGGTGAGTGTCCACCTCCTTGTGTTTGTCCCGCTATTTACAAGCCAGTATGTGGCGACGATGGCAAAACATATTCCAATAAATGTGAATTGAAATGTGTTAATAGAGAAAGAGAACAGAACAACCAGGTTCCAATAAAGATTGTCAGCAAAGGTGAGTGTCCACCACCTTGTGTTTGTCCCACTATTTACAAGCCGGTATGTGGCGATGATGGCAAAACATATTCTAATAAATGTGAATTAGGCTGTGTCAATAAAGAAAGAGAACAGAACAACCAGGTTCCAATAAAGATTGTCAGCAAAGGTGAGTGTCCACCACCTTGTGTTTGTACTGATATTTACAAACCGGTATGTGGCGACGATGGCAAAACATATTCCAATAAATGTGAATTGGGCTGTGTCAATAAAGAAAGAGAACAGAACAACCAGGTTCCAATAAAGATTGTCAGCAAAGGTGAGTGTCCACCACCTTGTGTTTGTACTGATATTTACAAACCGGTATGTGGCGACGATGGCAAAACATATTCCAATAAATGTGAATTGGGCTGTGTCAATAAAGAAAGAGAACAGAACAACCAGGTTCCAATAAAGATTGTCAGCAAAGGTGAGTGTCCACCCACTTGTGTTTGTCCCACTATTTACAAACCCGTATGTGGCGACGATGGCAAAACATATTCCAATAAATGTGAATTGGGGTGTGTTAATAGAGAACGAGAAGATAACAACCAAGTTCCAATAAAGATTGTCAGCAAAGGTGAGTGTCCACCACCTTGTGTTTGTACTGATATTTATAAGCCAGTTTGTGGTGACGATGGCAAAACATATTCCAATAAATGTCAATTGAAATGTGTTAATAGAGAAAGAGAACAGAACAACCAGGTTCCAATAAAGATTGTCAGCAAAGGTGAGTGTCCACCACCTTGTGTTTGTCCCACTATTTACAAGCCGGTATGTGGCGACGATGGCAAAACATATTCTAATAAATGTGAATTGGGGTGTGTTAATAAAGAACGAGAACAGAACAACCAGGTTCCAATAAAGATTGTCAGCAAAGGTGAGTGTCCACCACCTTGTGTTTGTCCCACTATTTACAAACCCGTATGTGGCGACGATGGCAAAACATATTCCAATAAATGTCAATTGAAATGTGTTAATAGAGGGAGAGAACAGAACAACCAGGTTCCAATAAAGATTGTCAGCAAAGGTGAGTGTCCACTACCTTGTGTTTGTCCCACTATTTACAAACCCGTATGTGGCGACGATGGCAAAACATATTCCAATAAATGTCAATTGAAATGTGTTAATAGAGAACGAGAACAAAACAACCAAGTTCCAATAAAGATTGTCAGCAAAGGTGAGTGTCCCCCGCCATGTGATTGTACTGATATTTACAAACCAATATGTGGTGACAATGGCAGAACATATTGCAATAAATGTGATTTGAAATGTGTTAATAAGGAACGAGAACAAAACAACCAGGTTCCAATAAAGATTGTCAGCAAAGGTGAGTGTCCACCACCTTGTGTTTGTCCCACTATTTACAAGCCGGTATGTGGCGACGATGGCAAAACATATTCTAATAAATGTGAATTGGGGTGTGTTAATAAAGAACGAGAACAGAACAACCAGGTTCCAATAAAGATTGTCAGCAAAGGTGAGTGTCCACCACCTTGTGTTTGTCCCACTATTTACAAACCCGTATGTGGCGACGATGGCAAAACATATTCCAATAAATGTCAATTGAAATGTGTCAATAAAGAAAGAGAACAGAACAACCAGGTTCCAATAAAGATTGTCAGCAAAGGTGAGTGTCCACCCACTTGTGTTTGTCCCACTATTTACAAACCCGTATGTGGCGACGATGGCAAAACATATTCCAATAAATGTGAATTGGGGTGTGTTAATAGAGAACGAGAAGATAACAACCAAGTTCCAATAAAGATTGTCAGCAAAGGTGAGTGTCCACCACCTTGTGTTTGTACTGATATTTATAAGCCAGTTTGTGGTGACGATGGCAAAACATATTCCAATAAATGTCAATTGAAATGTGTTAATAGAGAAAGAGAACAGAACAACCAGGTTCCAATAAAGATTGTCAGCAAAGGTGAGTGTCCACCACCTTGTGTTTGTCCCACTATTTACAAGCCGGTATGTGGCGACGATGGCAAAACATATTCTAATAAATGTGAATTGGGGTGTGTTAATAAAGAACGAGAACAGAACAACCAGGTTCCAATAAAGATTGTCAGCAAAGGTGAGTGTCCACCACCTTGTGTTTGTCCCACTATTTACAAACCCGTATGTGGCGACGATGGCAAAACATATTCCAATAAATGTCAATTGAAATGTGTTAATAGAGGGAGAGAACAGAACAACCAGGTTCCAATAAAGATTGTCAGCAAAGGTGAGTGTCCACTACCTTGTGTTTGTCCCACTATTTACAAACCCGTATGTGGCGACGATGGCAAAACATATTCCAATAAATGTCAATTGAAATGTGTTAATAGAGAACGAGAACAAAACAACCAAGTTCCAATAAAGATTGTCAGCAAAGGTGAGTGTCCCCCGCCATGTGATTGTACTGATATTTACAAACCAATATGTGGTGACAATGGCAGAACATATTGCAATAAATGTGATTTGAAATGTGTTAATAAGGAACGAGAACAAAACAACCAGGTTCCAATAAAGATTGTCAGTAAAGGCGAGTGTCCAGTACCATGCATATGTCATTATGTATACAGGCCAGTTTGTGGAGATGATGGAAAAACATATTCTAATAAATGTGAATTGGGGTGTGTTAATAAAGAACGAGAACAGAACAACCAAGCTCCAATAAAGATTGTTAGCAAAGGAGTATGTCCACCACCATGCAATTGTACTGATATTTACAAGCCAGTCTGTGGTGATAATGGCAAAACGTATTTCAATAAATGTGAATTAAAGTGTGTTAATAGAGAACGCGAACAAAACAACCAGGCTCCTATAACGATTGTCAGTGAAGGGGAGTGTCCACCACCTTGTGTTTGTCCTAAAATTTTCCAGCCTATATGTGGTGACGATGGTAAAACATATTCCAACAATTGTGAATTAGAATGTGTTAATAGGGTAAGAGAACAGAATAACCAGGTTACAATAAAGATTGTAATCAAAGGTGAGTGTCCACCACCTTGTGTTTGTCCCGCTATTTACAAGCCGGTATGTGGCGACGATGGCAAAACATATTCTAATAAATGTGAATTGGGCTGTGTCAATAAAGAAAGAGAACAGAACAACCAGGTTCCAATAAAGTTTGTCAGCAAAGGTGAGTGTCCACCACTTTGTGTTTGTCCCACTATTTACAAACCGGTATGTGGCAACGATGGCAAAACATATTCCAACAATTGTGAATTAGAATGTGTTAATAGAGTAAGAGAACAAAACAATCAGGTTCCCATAAATATAGTGAGTAATGAGGAGTGTCCACCACCTTGTGTTTGTCCCACTATTTACAAACCGGTATGTGGCGACGATGGCAAAACATATTCTAATAAATGTGAATTGGGGTGTGTTAATAGAGAACGAGAAGATAACAACCAAGTTCCAATAAAGATTGTCAGCAAAGGTGAGTGTCCACCACCTTGTGTTTGTGCTGATATTTATAAGCCAGTTTGTGGTGACGATGGCAAAACATATTCCAATAAATGTCAATTGAAATGTGTTAATAGAGAAAGAGAACAGAACAACCAGGTTCCAATAAAGATTGTCAGCAAAGGTGAGTGTCCAACGCCATGCGATTGTACTGATATTTACAAACCAATATGTGGTGACAATGGCAGAACATATTGCAATAAATGTGATTTGAAATGTGTTAATAAGGAACGAGAACAAAACAACCAGGTTCCAATAAAGATTGTCAGTAAAGGCGAGTGTCCAGTACCATGCATATGTCATTATGTATACAGGCCAGTTTGTGGAGATGATGGAAAAACATATTCTAATAAATGTGAATTGGGGTGTGTTAATAAAGAACGAGAACAGAACAACCAAGCTCCAATAAAGATTGTTAGCAAAGGAGTATGTCCACCACCATGCAATTGTACTGATATTTATAAGCCAGTCTGTGGTGACGATGGTAAAACATATTCCAACAACTGTGAATTAGAATGTGTTAATAGAGAACGAGAACAAAACAACCAAGTTCCAATAAAGATTGTAAGCAAAGGTGAGTGTCCACCTCCTTGTGTTTGTCCCGCTATTTACAAGCCAGTATGTGGCGACGATGGCAAAACATATTCCAATAAATGTGAATTGAAATGTGTTAATAGAGAAAGAGAACAGAACAACCAGGTTCCAATAAAGATTGTCAGCAAAGGTGAGTGTCCACCACCTTGTGTTTGTCCCACTATTTACAAGCCGGTATGTGGCGATGATGGCAAAACATATTCTAATAAATGTGAATTAGGCTGTGTCAATAAAGAAAGAGAACAGAACAACCAGGTTCCAATAAAGATTGTCAGCAAAGGTGAGTGTCCACCACCTTGTGTTTGTACTGATATTTACAAACCGGTATGTGGCGACGATGGCAAAACATATTCCAATAAATGTGAATTGGGCTGTGTCAATAAAGAAAGAGAACAGAACAACCAGGTTCCAATAAAGATTGTCAGCAAAGGTGAGTGTCCACCACCTTGTGTTTGTACTGATATTTACAAACCGGTATGTGGCGACGATGGCAAAACATATTCCAATAAATGTGAATTGGGCTGTGTCAATAAAGAAAGAGAACAGAACAACCAGGTTCCAATAAAGATTGTCAGCAAAGATGAGTGTCCACCCACTTGTGTTTGTCCCACTATTTACAAACCCGTATGTGGCGACGATGGCAAAACATATTCCAATAAATGTGAATTGGGGTGTGTTAATAGAGAACGAGAAGATAACAACCAAGTTCCAATAAAGATTGTCAGCAAAGGTGAGTGTCCACCACCTTGTGTTTGTACTGATATTTATAAGCCAGTTTGTGGTGACGATGGCAAAACATATTCCAATAAATGTCAATTGAAATGTGTTAATAGAGAAAGAGAACAGAACAACCAGGTTCCAATAAAGATTGTCAGCAAAGGTGAGTGTCCACCACCTTGTGTTTGTCCCACTATTTACAAGCCGGTATGTGGCGACGATGGCAAAACATATTCTAATAAATGTGAATTGGGGTGTGTTAATAAAGAACGAGAACAGAACAACCAGGTTCCAATAAAGATTGTCAGCAAAGGTGAGTGTCCACCACCTTGTGTTTGTCCCACTATTTACAAACCCGTATGTGGCGACGATGGCAAAACATATTCCAATAAATGTCAATTGAAATGTGTTAATAGAGGGAGAGAACAGAACAACCAGGTTCCAATAAAGATTGTCAGCAAAGGTGAGTGTCCACTACCTTGTGTTTGTCCCACTATTTATAAACCCGTATGTGGCGACGATGGCAAAACATATTCCAATAAATGTCAATTGAAATGTGTTAATAGAGAACGAGAACAAAACAACCAAGTTCCAATAAAGATTGTCAGCAAAGGTGAGTGTCCCCCGCCATGTGATTGTACTGATATTTACAAACCAATATGTGGTGACAATGGCAGAACATATTGCAATAAATGTGATTTGAAATGTGTTAATAAGGAACGAGAACAAAACAACCAGGTTCCAATAAAGATTGTCAGTAAAGGCGAGTGTCCAGTACCATGCATATGTCATTATGTATACAGGCCAGTTTGTGGAGATGATGGAAAAACATATTCTAATAAATGTGAATTGGGGTGTGTTAATAAAGAACGAGAACAGAACAACCAAGCTCCAATAAAGATTGTTAGCAAAGGAGTATGTCCACCACCATGCAATTGTACTGATATTTACAAGCCAGTCTGTGGTGATAATGGCAAAACGTATTTCAATAAATGTGAATTAAAGTGTGTTAATAGAGAACGCGAACAAAACAACCAGGCTCCTATAACGATTGTCAGTGAAGGGGAGTGTCCACCACCTTGTGTTTGTCCTAAAATTTTCCAGCCTATATGTGGTGACGATGGTAAAACATATTCCAACAATTGTGAATTAGAATGTGTTAATAGGGTAAGAGAACAGAATAATCAGGTTACAATAAAGATTGTAAGCAAAGGTGAGTGTCCACCACCTAGTGTTTGTCCCGCTATTTACAAGCCGGTATGTGGCGACGATGGCAAAACATATTCTAATAAATGTGAATTGGGCTGTGTCAATAAAGAAAGAGAACAGAACAACCAGGTTCCAATAAAGTTTGTCAGCAAAGGTGAGTGTCCACCACTTTGTGTTTGTCCCACTATTTACAAACCGGTATGTGGCGACGATGGCAAAACATATTCCAACAATTGTGAATTAGAATGTGTTAATAGAGTAAGAGAACAAAACAATCAGGTTCCCATAAATATAGTGAGTAATGAGGAGTGTCCACCAACTTGCATATGTCCTGCCATTTATGAGCCAGTATGTGGCGAGGATGAAAAAACATATTTAAGCAAATGTGATTTGGGTTGTATAAACAAAGAACGAGAAAGAAATAACCAGGCACCCATAAAAATCGTGAGTAAAGGCGAATGTCCACCACCCTGTATATGTCCCGCTATTTACAAACCAGTATGTGCCGAGGATGGTAAAACATATTCCAGTAAATGTGATTTAGAATGTATTAATAAAGAACGAGTACGGAACAACCAGCCACCCATGAATATTGTTAGTAATGGAGAGTGTCCACCACCTTGTGTATGCACAAAAATTTACAACCCCGTATGTGGCGATAATGGTGAAACATATTTTAGCAACTGTGAGTTAGAATGTGTTAATAAAGAAAGAGTACGTAACAACCAGGTTCCTATAACCGTCGTCAGTAAAGGGGAATGTCCACCACCCTGTATATGTCCCGCTATTTACAAACCAGTATGTGGCAAGGATGGTAAAACATATTCCAGTAAATGTGATTTAGAATGTATTAATAAAGAACGAGTACGGAACAACCAGCCACCAATAAATATTGTGAGTAATGGGGAATGTCCACCACCTTGTAAATGCCCAAAAATTTACAAGCCCGTATGTGGTGATAATGGCGAAACATATTCTAACCAATGTGTTTTAGGATGTATTAACAAGGAACGAGAACGTAACAACCAGAATTCTATAATGATTGTCAGCAAGGGAGAGTGTCCAGCACCATGTCTTTGTTCAGCCATTTACAAGCCAGTATGTGGTGATAATAGGGAAACATATAGTAGTAAATGTGATTTAGAATGTATTAATAGAGAACGATTACGTAACAATCAGTTACCTATAAATATAGTCTACGATGGGGAATGTCTACCACCTTGCCTATGTACTTACATTTATAAGCCAGTATGTGGCGACGACGGTACAACATATCCAAATAAATGTGATTTGGAATGTGTTAATAAAGAGCGTGAACGGAAGAATCAACTGCCAATAAACATTCTGAGGGAAGGAGAGTGTCTACCGTCCTGTATATGTCCGGCTGTTTATCAGCCAGTATGTGGAGACGATGGCAAAACATACGCTAGTAAATGTAATTTGGGATGTGTTAATAAGGAACGAAAACGGAACAATCAAGTTACAATAAAAATAGTCAGTACGGGAGAGTGTCAACCATCCTGCATATGTCCCGCTGTTTTCCTCCCAGTATGCGGCAGTGATGGACAAAGCTACCCCAATGAATGTCAATTAAGATGCGAAAGCGATAATTTAGTACGCCATGGCCTTACTTCATTAGAAAAAGTGCATGACGGTCTGTGTAAAAGACCTTGTGAATGTTATAATACTACTATACCAATTTGTGGGACAAATAACAAATCTTACAAAAACCCATGTTATTTAGATTGCGCGAACAGAAATCGAAAAGATAATGAAACATCTATTAGAGTTAAATACACTGGTGCCTGCCGAAGCTGCATTTGCACTCGTGAATTTAACCCAGTCTGTGGTAGCGACAGCAACACATACAGCAATCCTTGTCTACTAAAGTGCGAAAGTGACAGACTAGAAGAAATAGAAAAATCTCCACTGTTTGTTATTCACAAAGGTCAGTGTGAATGCGATTGTCCAAAAGATTATGAACCCGTTTGTGGTACTGACAAAAACACTTATGCAAACCTGTGTCAATTAAGTTGCGAAAATAACATTAGAGCACGAGAAGGTCAAGAAAAAATAGAAATACTTTCAGAGGGAAAATGTCCACAGAAAGATTATGATTGCGAACATTGTCCCCTCGTTTATCAGCCAGTTTGTGGCAAAGACCGGGTAAACTATTGGAATGATTGCTGGTTTACATGCAATAATGAGTGTAAACTGGGTCGTGGTGAGAAACCTATCTTATTGAGTCAAAGCAGATGCTGTTAAAGTGTTAATATGATTAAATTTATTAACTTTTGATTTTTAAAATAATAACAACTGTTTATGTAAAATACGAGTACAATCAAGTATCTAAAGGTTTTGTGTGAAATAAATTATTTATTATACATTTAGACAAATTTTGATGAATAAAATTTATTATACAATTCATATTATTTATTGTTTCTATGCTTTATTATCCTCTATCTTTTATAACATAAAAGAACGACCTTAAAAAAAATATTAAAAAATTAATAATAGAAAATTAATAGAAAAATCTTTTTCTGGATTTTTTAAAAATTTTCAAACTAAATTTACTTGATAGATTTTATTCTATGATATAGTGAGAGTAATTGTATATAGAATATAAAGTATTGTAACTAACAGATAATACATTTTTTTTAATAAAGAAAGAACAAAAGATAAAAAATGTAGACATAACTCTATCTTTTATCCTTGATCTCTAGAAGTCGCTCGAAGTTAATTGAGAGATCTTGTTACTCTTAATGTTATAGTGAATATGTAATCGATATTATTTAAAAGTAAACCAAAATCGATCTAAATATTAAGTATTTCATTATGAGCGTATCGGCACTATACTTCACTATTTATTATTATCTAATCATTAGGCCGGCTTTTCGATGCGGTTGCAATGGCTCCAGTTGTTCGTAATATTCTTAGTAAATATTGACGTTTGTGAAACAGTGATCACAATAAAGATATATCCGGCTGAGTATATTGTATAATTCTTCTCCAACCAAGGCGCGTTTGGGACCCCAGTAACCTAAATTTTATACTGGAGAGTGTCTTTACAGAAGAGCTTATTTCGATAAGTATGGTATTAAAATGGGAAGTCAAAGTCAAAGTTGAAAAGATTACAAGGATGATTATAAGGACCAACGCCTAAAAAGTATTAATAAGAAAACCACTAATTATAACACTCACCAAAGGCTAATTAAAAAGTTAATCTCGGAAGTGTGTGTGTGAATAATCAATCAATGTGAAACTTACGATAACGTTATGTTAAACTTCCAAAGAACTTTTCCCTCAAGTATCAAAAAGCAAATGTCTTTAAATGTCTATGAAAAAATTTCACAAACATTTATTTTGTTTGCAAGATTTGTGGAGTACGAGTATATTAATAATTCTACAGGGTTATGTGCATATGCATTTTGACTGGATTTTGTAACTCTATTCTTTATTTCTACAAATTTAATTTTGAATATAGTTTTCAGAGCACTTTTAAAACTTACACCGCATTGTCACGATAAAAATACGCTTGCACCGAATGCTATCGGATAGCTATGAGGACGTCACAAGTTTTGCGGCAAGTGGTAATCCGAATGCACTATGACAACTACGTTTGATCTGTGTTGACACGGACCGCCCTATTCGTGCCAGCTAGCTTCGTTCGAATAATAAAAGCAAAATGATTTCTAACCCTCAACATATGTCTCTAAATAAAAATAATTTAAAAAAAATCGTTTTATTTGTCGAGTAGTAAGAAACAAAACTTTTTTTTCTTGAAGATTTAATTAGAGAAATACATCAATATTTCGTACCAGATTGAATTCATGGACCATCAGTTGATCTCTTTTAATCTTAATATTTTATAAAACACATACTATTAATATCTCGTCATGTTTTTAACATTTATATTCATCACTTACTAATTATTTTAGATTTAAGTTAAAATTTACAATATTATTGTAAAAAATACCTATAGAGCGTAGGAAAAATAAGTTACAAGAAATCTAAAAAGTAGGGTGAGTTTAATTAAGTTCTTGATTAATAAAGTACTACAGCTAGATAAAGGGGCGAGAAAGAAATTTATAAAGTTGCAGATGAATCGAGTGAATGGCGGCTTAATTCTGTTTACGGGAGGAAACTTTTTCTTTTAAAAGTTATACCAATTTGTAGCTGTAAGAATAATTAAATCAATGCCTACGTGACGTCACACTTTTATTTATATTTTTTTATTGAATAATATCAAGACAACACAATGGCGCGTGTTACTCCGGGACAAGATATAAAAGTGGGTCAGCAATTCAAGAAAATAAAGTAAATAAAATTCCAACTTCCACTTCCAACGAGATAATCAATATAAAAAGAATTACAAAAGATCATAATAAATAAAGATATCGTTGCCAGTAAAGTGAACGAGTTGAAAATTCACAAAGTTTCAGAAAAAAAGGCTAATTGTGTTTATGCTCAAAACTTTTTCTATCAAAAGTTTTGCAAATCTACTGCCACAAGAATGACTTAAATCACTTTTGCAACGATACCACAATCAATCATCAGGTTTTTTTTTAATGTATAACTTATTTGATTCTGGTTTTATTTTATAGTTACTTATTTCATATTCTAGATTTGATTTTTGCTATTCAAAATTATTGATCTGCATCTCATCATAATTGTATGATGATCACAATCACACCATGATGATCATAATACAAATCAAAGAATATCAAGTACGTGTGATGCGATACTTACCAATTATTGGCGTCTTCAACTTTTTTATCTTATAAAATAAAACAGAGTTGCTTATATACAATATTAGTTAAAGCATAAAGCTGCAAAAATTATGTTAAGGAAATAACTAAGGAATAAATAGAGTATATACCAAACCTGTTATTCGGGGATTATAGATGAGCTCCGAGAATAATGGAACCGCAGCGAAAATGGCATGCAGCAGATCTCTGGGCGCTCTCTGAGAATAATAAGAGCGGAAGGAAGATGTAGTATAGTTTTGTGCAGCGCTTAGAGACTATACGTTATAAACAGTTGTTTTGATTTTTATAGTATTATATTAATGACCCGTTTCCGTCCCGATCGTAACACCCAAACACAAATACGGATCCTGTATCAAAACTGTATATTTAATATGCTGTTCCCGAGTGCTCCACCTGTCGAGCAATTTCTATTCAACATGCTCGGTAAAGGGCGAGCAAGGCCTACACTCCCTCCCCGACCAGTCACATCTAAACGGGCACTCCATTCTATTTTTATCGCTTTACAAATAGTCTATTAAGGGTCAATCACAAATAACCATTTTTAAAAATTAACAACGACATGTCAGATAATATTTATTATGTCATAAAAAATATATTCTAAGGAAATTCTTCATATTCTTAATATTACATCCGCAATATATATCTTACAAGTTTCATCATATCATATCCTCTAACTATCTTACAAGATACTTTTTAATTCCCATAAGTTATTTTTCATCGTCTATGACGAAGTTAAATCAATATCAAAGTATAACTTTTTTCCCGCAGAGTGTATTAACGTTATGTATTTTAAAAAGTACTCCCCATATGATAATGATATTAATAAATTACATTAAACACAAAAAATTGTTGACAATTAGCAATTATTATAAATCAACTAGAAATTCCTCTAGAGCATGTATAAATCAAACTACTATTTTGTCTTAAAAGGATTTTGTTTTTATTAATTTTTTGCCGGGATGGACTCATTTTTATTGCGGTCAAATATAAAGGGTCCAAAGAAACTGCCACTACCTATTATTATTTAATTATTTATATGTTTTAATAATCCTCTGCTCCTTATTCTCTTTTGACGTCAATGAAGCCACGAAACAATGATAATTATAAAAACCTTTTTAAATGTATAAAACCTCATTTACTTAACTAAAATCTTCTATAACAACATGACTAACTAAAATCTTCTATAATAACATGACCCTGAAGAAGTCGCTGAGTAATTATATGCTTAATTTAGAAAGTTAGAAAACTTAATTTTCTTAAGAATATGGAAAAAATATTTGTTAAAAAAAAACAAAAGAAAGCCACGTATGTAAGTGGTCTAGTATTTCAAGACCGTTTTCTTAATTCATGAGAATGGTTTCGATTACAAAACATGAACGATCTAAATTCCAACGGTCTTCAACCCTACTGTTGTATAATTAGTCTATACATGGCGAAACGTGGTACAAGTAATGGAAGAGAATCAATTTAAAACCAAATAATTCAAGGAATAATCATTTAAATTTTATATATTTATATAATATGGACATTTTATGATAATTAAATATGTACGTTTAAAATATTGGTGATAGTTGAAATTACGCTTAAAATGTGCGAACAATTGTATGAATCTTAATCGTATTTTTTTTCTAACTTGTTATACAAAGTCTTTATTTACACTCCTCAAATATATTTTAAACTCTTTTATCTTGGAACAAGACACATTTTCAACTATTTCAGAGTCATCCGCTGCAGATTGGGAGGAACGCTCGCCGCTCGACGACAGCGAGATTGAATTTCTAATGTGCTTAAAGTCACCGATAAAACTATTCAGGATATTTCCATTGATTTAAACTAGAACACTTTAGTTAGGTAACTCAAGTAGCGTGTAAGTTTTTAGGAACATAAATTATTATATTTCATGCATATTAGGGTAAGAAAAAACAGAATGATACGAAGTTTTCAAACTAATTCAAAGGCATTTAAAAATATATATATACATTTTAGTTTAGTTATATTACTGTAAACGAATAAAGATATTTTTGTGTTGCACATAGTTCTAATTATAAACAAACAACTGTGGTATAATAATAATAATGTATTTTATTGTTATTATTATTATTAATAGTCTTCATTAGGAAAAGAGGAGCTTCCTTTAATTCGCAAGAGAGCAATTACTTTGCGTTTAGGGAAATAAAACAGTTTCACCGAAAATTACATAAAATTTCTGATGTCGGGACTTTTATCCCGGATAACTGGAGGTGGAGAAGTCATCTCAAAACTATTACAAATTCAAAAGAAGAAAACTATATTCAAGAGGATTTTCACTCATCACTATAATACTTTCATTTTTTATAACATGGATGACATCTACGGATTTTTTACTACTTAATGTTGGTACTATTCATTCACTATTATTCAAAATCTATAAGTTATATCGTTTTGATAATCTCAAATGGATTATTATACTATGTATACTATAATATTATATTTTTAAGATAGTAATTAGATGAAAGAAAGAAAAATATTTGATGTAAAAACTCGATAAAGTATTTGGTTAACTGTATTAAAGCGAATGAACCGCTGCCTTCACCCTCCCTTTGGTGAATATAAGATAATTCACCTCACTTATAAGAATACCATCCAAACTTTATATAAATGCAATAGACACAGATCTCCGTTGGATACCATTACTACGAAACAAGCCGAGTTGTTCGGGAGTTCCAACGAACTTCAAGTTCTTACAAAAATGCTGTACAGTTTAGCCATAAATAAAGAGATTCGTGAGCCACGCTCCGTTTATACTAAACGATTTTAAAACCGTATAACTTACTTACAATACTTTAAAGTTTTATTTCGACGATTATTTTGTGATACTACAAATGCCGACTGTCTGAGGAAAACGTGTATACCTAAATATTTAAATGTTTCAATATTTCATTCTTTCAAAAAGCTTTCGCTCGCTCAATAAATAAGTTGTAATGAGATTTAAGCTTACGGTCATTTCATTATAACATATTATTAGAGTTTTATGATTGTCTATCATAGTTGTGATTCCAAATGAGGAATAGTGTTAGTAATAGCACCTTAAGTGATTTTTTGTTTAAAGTATAGAGAATAAATATATTGTGATGTTGTATTTTTATATACAATACATTTTTCAATTTATTAAAAGGAAAGTACTTATATGGCTTATTTTTAGAAAACTGAACAATCACGTAGTATCGTATCGCAAAATACAAAAGTCCCTCCTAAACATTTAAAGCGCAGTGCATTACCGACCAAATGCACTGAAATTTCTTTAAGTAACACTTATTTCTGTTACGCTCCAGTGTTGCTGCAGCGTAGATCTCGTAATTTATCAATTTCTCCTCCTTGATTTAGATACCAATTTGCCAATTTTATTTACAAGCTTCTACTATATAGTTTTTGTTATTTATTTTTGTGTAAAATTAACCGTTGATAAAATATAATACTGCTATATGATATTATTAGTATGAACTTATTTTTAGATTTTTTTGTCTATTGTTTGATAATATAAATCTTTTTTGTATAATATTTTATTAATATATATATAGACAAAAAATAACTTTTTATAAATTATACACGAGTAAAAGTGAGAAGCAAAAAGTATTAATACTACAAGAATTGTAGTTCTCAGTAGACCAAACATATTATATGTTAATTATTTAAAACCATTCACATATCTAGTGACGTTTATATAGTTCCTATGATGTATAAAAAATAATATCCTGCCTGTTATCGTTCATCCCTTTAGCATTTGAATTTGTATATACAACTATATATTCTGACCACAATCGAAAATTTTTATCATGGTGCATCAACACTATCTGTTAGAGTTAACACGAATGTATTAGAAAATATTATTATTTAGAAAATATTGTTCATAATAAATAGTAATTGCAGTAGCAGTCGTATTTTTAGTTAGTATAGATTTAGTCACGTTTGAGTAATTAAAGGAATAACTCTCAGATACACTTTTTTTTACACATTGAGAACTTTTCTGTTATAATTAACCGTCTTATATAAGCATTATCGTGTTGTTGTTTAAAAATAAATTGCTCCAAGTATTCTAAATGTTAATCGAATAATGATATCTAAATAAAATTTTAAAACTAACGATATATATTATTACTTAGTAATTATCTTAGTTACCGAAGTTATTTCATCAAAACCCTGTAAGTAAAAATTTGCAAAACACCAGAAATTATAATTTTCCCATCTTAAAAACGTGTTGTTCAAAACATATAAGCTAATTAAGTTGAACACGCAAAGCACGATGTATTGAAAGGTACAATTAATTTCTCTAGTCGTTTTTCAATAATATATAGTTAAGGAAAACGGTGACCGTTATAAAGAATTTAATCTGTGTGTAAAAATTTAAGTGTCTGTCTATAATTCCAAATTAACAGCTTTAGACTTAATGCATATGAAAGTATATACGGTAGTTAAAAGATAAAGGTTTTTTTAAATTTTTCTCTCTATCTGTCTGTCTATTTGTTCCTTATAATCTTTGAAACGGCTGAACCGATTTTAACAGGACTTTCAGTGGCGCATAGCTGATGTTATAAGGAATGACTTAGCCTAAGTTTGATTTATAAATATATATATAGTGCCACAGGGAAAATAAATAAAATAGAATAGAAATATTCCTTCCACAGGGAAAATAAGCATACGGAGAACAGAGACCGAATGTTTCTACACAAACGCCAGTTTGTGGAACAGGTCACAAGTCCTATAACAATGAGTGTAAACTTATTAGGTCTACAACTTTGCTCCCGCCGTTTTCCAAAAGATGGCGCTAGTAGCCAGTAATAGTTCAAATAAATAAATCACAGTTGTTTTCCATCACTTTTGACATCTATAAATATAACCTTACATCGATATTAGTTAATTTTTGTTTGCGTCATATAGTTACACTTAATTAAATATGTCAACTTATAAACCGAATTCACGTCATTTGCCGGAGATTTTACTTTTTCATTTCAACATGAAAAAATCGGCGGCAGAGGTTCATCGGGTTAATTCAAGTACTTATGGTGATGATACTATTAGTGAAAGAACGTGTCGCGAGTGGTTCCAGCGCTTTAAAAGCGGTGATTTTGTTGTTGAAGATCGGCATAGCGGTGGCAGAAAAAAAACTTTTGAAGATGATGAACTGGAGGCTTTACTTAATGAAGACTCGTGCCAAACTCAACAACAGCTAGCAAAATCATTGGGAGTAACTCAGCAAGCATTATCAAAACGCCTGGAACAGCTGGGGATGATCCAAAAACAAGGATACTGGGTACCGTATCAGTTAAAACCAAGAGATGTTGAGCGACGTTTATTTGCTTGTGAACAGCTGCTTGAAAAACAAAAACGAAAAGGATTTCTTCATCGTATTGTTACTGGGGACGAAAAATGGGTGCACTACGACAACCCTAAGCGACGCACATCATTGGGATTGCCCGGCCACACTCCTACGGCGACACCTCGACAGAACATTCACGGATCCAAGGTCATGTTGTGTATTTGGTGGAATCAGCTTGGCGTAATTTATTATGAGCTGCTAAAACCTTCTGAAAAAATTACTGGTGCACTTTATCGAACGCAATTAATGCGTTTGAGTCGGGCATTAAAAGCAAAACGGACGCAATACGCTGATAGACACGAATAAGTAATTTTGCAACACGACAATGCTCGACCTCACGTGGCGAAAGTAGTCAAGACGTACCTCGAAACACTGAAATGGGAAATTCTACCTCACCCGCCATACTCTCCAGATGTTGCTCCATCTGCTTACCATTTATTAGGATCGATTCTTGGATCTTATCAAAGGATGAAGAATTTTTCCGACGCGGGATTCGTTTGTTGCCTGAAAGATGGGCCAAAGTAGTGGAAAGTGACGGACAATACTTTGAAACATAAATAAGATACCATTTCTTTTACATAATTTTTAAAATAAAAAAAAAACGGCGGGAGCAAAGTTGTAGACCTAATAGATGTGCAAAAATTGATGTTATGAAAGAGCAGTATCGAATAAGTGTATTTCATCAAGGAGAAAGCCAAGAATATCGTTGTATTTGCAACCATTGTAGGAAGGAGTGTCAACCTATGTGCGATAATGATGGAAGATCGTACTGGAATAGGGTTATCTGAACTGAACAGTGGCAGTGGTTTTTTATCTTATTATTTATTTAGCTTCATCCCATATCCCTTGCGGGGTAGCCAGAGACGACGGAGCGCCAAACGCTACGGTCGCTGCGTACCTCTTTCGCCTCGGCCACAGACATTAACCTCTTCATACATGCCCTTCGGGGAGTCCTCATGCTTTTGATTCTTGCTTTACCTTATTATTTTATTATTTTTAAAATTATATTAATATCAAAAGCAAAAGTTTTTAAAGTAGACATATACTTAAACTGTGTATATTGAAACTATTCAAGTCTATGATATTTTCTTGTTTTAGACAAGGTGAATGATTACAATTATGTACAAAAATTATTTTATATATATTATAAAACAAAAGAGTATTTTAAGTAAGATTCTAAACAATAAAAGAAACAGTAATCAATAAACAAAAAATAGAAATCAAATCAATTTTAAAACTGATTGTAACCAAAAAAATAAATAAAATAGCATGAATAATTATACTAATTAGTATATTATCAAATAAATTAAATGTGATGATAATTTTAATTCTATTTATTTGATTGAATCCCTCATCGTTAATTAATAATGTTTTTAATATAAATGTCTCTTGTGTCAGAATTTACTGTTAATTAGAAAAGTTTAAACATTTTATTGATAAAAATTTTCTTTTAACGCAAGTTGTATAAGAATTTTGAAGCGAATTTACAACCAGTCTGCTAGCATTAGTAAAGGTTTTTGTTAAATAATACACTACCTTTGTTTGTATCGAATAATTAATTTTAGAAATTACGGCGTTTTGGCTACATCTAGTTTGCTCAGAGTTAAAATACTTTAAGGCACTTTTAATTTGAACAATATGTACAGACTAATTATGTATTAAGAATGACTTAGATAATAAACCAACTACCCACATACGAGGGGAGGTCCAAAAGTTCGTGGAATGAAAGGGATCTAAATAAAATAAAACAATAAAACTATTTTTCCTTTTCAATATAATCACCCTTAAGCTCAATACATTTATTAGACCTATGAATAAATTTTTCTAAACCACTATAAAAATATGTTTTATCTTTTCCGTCAAAATGAGCCGAAATTGCCTCCCTTACCTCATTGTCGTCGAAAAATTTCCTTCCCCTTAAGTCTTTTTTTAAATTTCGGAATAAAAAAAAGTCACTTGGGGCCAGGTCTGCATTGTAGTGTGGGTGAACTAGGGATTCGAAACCATGCGTGTGCTGAGCAGCCATTGCAATTCTGCTCTTGTGAACTGGCGCGTTGTCTTGCAAGAGCAACACACCCTTTGTCAATTTTCCTCGCTGCTTTTCCTTGATGGCATCCTTTAATTTTTCTAATATCGTTGCGTAGTATTCTCCGGTTATAGTCCTTCCCTTTTCTTTGTAATCAATCAAGATAATCCCCTCACAATCCCAAAAAACAGTAGCCATCATCTTTCCAGCCGACTCCGTCGCCTTGAATTTCTTTGGCGGTTGTGTCCCCTTTTTATGCCATTGCATGAACTCTTGTTTGGACTCAGGCTCAAAGTGATGAACCCATGTTTCAACTCCCGTAACAATTCGGTCCAAAATCTGTGCAGGTTTATCTCCACACAACTCCAAAAAATGCTTTGACGCATCGACGCGCTGCTCTTTCTGAAACGGCGTGAGCATTCTCGGTACCCATCTTGCACTGACTTTTGTCATACCCAGGTGATCATGTAGGATTCGCAAAATGGTGGTATCTGATACTCCAACTAATGCAGATAATTGTTTTTTCTTCAAACGGGCATCCTCTAGTACAATTTTTTCTACTTTTTCCACGATGTCCGATGTGGTGGCCTCAACTGGCCTTTCTGAGCGGGGGTCGTCTTCAATTGACTCTCGACCATGTTTATAAAGACCATGCCACTTGTAAATCATTGATTTACTAGAGCACTGTTCCCTATAAACGATTCCCATTTCATTCAAATGGTTTGAGCGTTCTTTCCTTGCTTGGTAAGGAATTTTATCACAGAGCGGTGTTAAATTTTCTCCATAGTTTCAGTTTTCTTCCGGATTGACTTGTTCAGCAGGCGAGTGTTCGTAAAAAAATTACGCAATCGGGTTGAAACTCGGTATTTATACTAATGATGAGTTTCCGATTCGTATGACACCAAGCGAGCGCCCCTACCCCCGTTCTATCCTCTCCATTCCACGAACTTTTGGACCTCCCCTCGTATTTCATAATAATCTGGATTTGTTAGTTGTTGTACTGTAATTATAACTTAAAACAACTTTTGTGTTTTAAAGTTAAAATATTAAATTCATCAGGATGTATAACAACATATATGTTAATAATAACTTTACAAGACGCAGAAAAAGGCGGTTGCATCTTCAACTTAACTCAACAGTTTTTTATAGTTGTTATTTATATAATAAACCGGGAAATTTAATCAATTTTGGGTACTAAAAGTTTGGTTGATATTGTGAGAGAATTTACAGATACCTATCTATGTATCTTGTACTAATTTTCTTTTATAATGACAAGACAAAGAATATATGTCAGCAAATAAAACAAAATGTGGTATTGCTCATAAAACTTGTAAAGGCGTCTAACCTATCACTTAATATTATTAACTACGTCCATTGAGGATAACAATACAATACTGTAGTAGATTCTATACAAGAGCATAATGTACACACCTAATGTCCTGAAATAAGACAAATCTATAAATTTTATAAGCACCAGTAAGTCAGCAGTAACAGTATTAGCAGTAGTTACCGCATTGTAAAAGTATGTATAAGTGGTACAAACCAAACGTAGCGGTTCTTGTAATTAACGTCTTATCGGGATATAGTTTTCAGAGTTACCAAATGCGATTGATATGCCAACGTGTGATATATTGACTGTAATTGTTTAATGATTACCGTAGCCCTCAAAGACTGAAAAAGGAAAACACTCAAACATTTTACGAAAAGTTTATTATTACTAGGGGCGCCAACAGACCCTCAATTTCGACTCGCTGCGCTCGCGAAATCTTGGGTGCCATTTGCATATTGACCGAAGCGAGCCCAGTGTAATGACTCATCGTTGTGGAAAATGTCATTGTGAAGCAAATTTTTCGCGCGATTTTTATGATCTTATTGACTTCTATGGTACTCGTATATCAGTTTTTGACGATTATTCCTCAACGATATGACATTAATCATTTTTTTTAAACCACCTCCTAATGTGTGTCTTTTCGATTGCAAAATTTCATAATTTTTTGTCAAGTAGTTTTCGAGCCTATTCGTGACAAAGAATGTGAAAAAGTGTAAAATAGAACGCTCCGCTCGTTACGCTCGCTTAGCTCAATTATTTTCGACCAATTCACCATTTTTTTTTACTTTTTTCTCCTTTTTAAGAACATATTATATGACAAATAAAACATTTACAACAGGTCAAAAACCTCGTTTGGGATTGATTTATTAATTTTTTGGTAACTTCTGTAAATATTATACTGTTCTTATTTTAAGTAAGTATAGTATAATTTTCGAGTTTTCTCAGATTTTTAACATACAGAAATTATCATACTTTTTGGGTGTTTCCTAACGAAACGGAATAAAAGACGATTATGCATTGATTCACCTAAACAGTCACTTCGAAATATTACGAAACATTAACGAGTTATAAGTATTTCACATACACAATCTTGCATATATGTGATACCTGCTTGATAGGACTCTCAATTCATACAAAATCTCAGTAAGTAAACTTATTAGTTAAAAAAAAACCATTATTATTTTAAATAAATATAGAAAAACAAATTTATCAACCCCTCAAGTCTTACACTTTTTACATATAGAATACCGTGCCAACTTGAAAATAATAAAAAATAAACAAAAGATTGATGAAATATATTAAAATTTAATTGATTTAAGAGTTTAAATTCTTATTAATTAGTTGTCCAAAACATACAACCTAATTACGTTGTTCTTATAAAGCCTTGGCGTATATAAATAATGTGTGTGTATGTGGAGTGTTTCTTCTTGCCAAGAACATATTTAGTTAATTATACGGTTTGTACGTTGTTCATAGACTTTGATGCACATACATATAATATTATATTTATACGAATTAGTTAAGTACAAAAGTTACTCCTCATTGTTTATTCTATAATACTATAGTATATTAACTAACTTTATTTATCAGAGAATCAAAAGCAAACTTATTAACAAGAAATTGTGACATTGAATTTACATTAATATTATATATTTTTTATTTATTTATAAAACCCTAACATAATATTTTACTTATCCGCGAGATTATAAGAAATTATTTGTAATATTGAATTATACCTGCCTGGCAGAGATCGCTTCTTTAGCAATATGGCCGCCTCTTGTACATTATTTGAATATGTTTTGTATAATTTCTATTTCTATTTTTGTTATTGTTTTTGTTTTATTTCATTTCTTTTTTTTTACTTTTTCTTTTAGTGTACAATAAAGAGTATTATTATTATTATTATGCCACATTATTATTTCATAGCCAGCAATCTAATATTTATATTCTTGATCATCTAAAAGAAACTTTTAATAAAAAAAAATCCCAACTTCTTTTATTTAACCTTCAGTTTTCTTTCGATACCCACAACGTTGCAATGAGCTTACGTAATCAGTTCATTTTTGTTTTTATGTCATACGTACATATTCCTTAATATTGCTGAAATGCAGTTACAAAATATTACTAAACCTGAAACTTAACTTCAATATATAAGTGAGATATGATTATATATATATATATATATATATATATATATCAAAAAAGTGTCTATAATAAACTATATTTTTTATATTACAAGTAGGCTCTGCTATAAAAGTATCCTTTGTAGGGATGATTCGATAGGAGCGGCCATCTTTATTCAATCATGGGCACCTTTCTATTGGAGCCAGAACGTGACCCGTGTTCTAAACCAAGGCAAACTGTGAGGGTCCACACATTATTAAATAAGTGTCATCCATGAGAATTACACAGATTTTGGCAAACGTGATACATTTCTTAAAGATTTTCAGGCGTATTTAAAATCCATTATCTCTTCATTATCCATTATAATTGTTAAATCATTTAGTCATTATTGATATTACTGTAGATTGTCTCAGGAAATTTTGTAATTCTAGATAATTGGTAGTAATAAATTTCTAATAAAAATATATTTATCTAACTGCTAATTGAGTATAATTGTATTTTTTTCTTAAAAATTAATTCTTAATTAATATTTTATTCGATGATCATTAAAATTTGAATACGTAAGTACAATTTTGTCATTGATTACCAAACTACACAAACTTATTTAAAATAATATAACAGAAATTTTACTTACAAAAAAAAATCTTCACCTGAACAAACCGATATGATATATCGCCATTAGCTTCGTAACGATCGCAATAACAATAAAAATAACAAAAAACCGTGACAAACAAATTAAACAGCTGTGGATAAGACAAACATATTAATATATACTTATTTACTTAATATATCCTGTATTCTAATCTACAATATTTTATTGTAATTTTGGTTTAATTTGTAATAACCTTTACCTTTTACCAAATAAAATGAAGGCAAAATTAACTTAACTTTATGCCAAATGACCATGAAATACATAGATCTTAAATATAACATCTTTTTAAATCCTTGTGATAAATACTTTTCTCTTAAACTGAAATGTCTGCCAGGATCGGTTGGATGCGTAAAATATTAACATTTTACGACTCTACGTACTCCACAATACTAGGCTTTACCGTTGAAAAGAGTTAAAATTTTGGCATAACTTTACTTGGATACCTAAAATTTGATATTTACTATTAGTTAGAAAATTCACATTAGACAAGTCAAGTCAATAGAAAGATTTTTTTTTGCATTTAAAGTATTTTGTTTGGTTCCTTGACTATTAAAACCCTTTTTTTTTGCTAAACATCAGTACTAATTAAAAAAAAAAGAGAACATAATTCACTAAAACTTATTAATGTTCTCTTTTACACATTTCTTCCAGTTGCTCATATATTTGGATGTACATATACTACTTACTTATATACTAGAATTATTACATATAAGTAACTGTTATTACAGTCAACATCCAAAAAGCTGATTGTCAGCTTTGTTATCCAATACTGGACTAGAAGTTACCACAAAAGGGTTTCGATATGAATCAATTCTTTTTTTTATAAAAAGAAATATATAACAAATATAATAATTATTTTTTATTTAATGTAATATCTCTCAACCAACATTGATAATGGGATAAAATAAAACAGATAACATAATGTATATCAAATATTAACAAGAAATAATAAATCATTAGTAAACGATAGTACAATGATTTTTTTCTCTTCTAATCTTATTAATGTTTATTAATATTGTTACTATTTTCTTTATGTTTATTAGATACAAAATAATACAGATTTTAAAATAATAGGCAGAGCAAGGGCGTGTTCGTTATATTTTTAATTGATACTCTATTATTGTCGTCATGGTCTTTGTTTAATTTTTCACTCTACAAATATTGCTTGCTATATAATAAATTGATTATCATTACATTTGACAGATACCGTGGTGTGATCGCCACCACGTACAGTTATAATGAAGGCTGTCATATTATGTAAGTTTTATACAATTTACGCTAATTTTTTAATTTAAATATTAACATTTATATATGTAGATATATAATTATAGTTTAAAATATTAATAACGCTGGATTTTTATTTAAAAAAAAATATTATTGGATTTTCTCCCCTTATTGCTGCATTCTAAAGAATTCTGGGTTTGGTGTTGAATTCAAATCTTAATTAAAACAATTAATTCCTATGAAATTATAATCAATCTATTTAAAAATAAACTATAAGAATAATATTAGTTATATAATTTAACATGAATAGGGATTTAGGTTAACCGGTAGTCTTTGCTATTGGTCTATTTAACATAAGTGTTGTAAATGTGAGTTTTATTTTATTGAAAATGGAAACTAACTGAATAGTTAGGAATTGCATTTACAACGACTTTACTATATTACTAAAAGAATATATTCTTTCTTTTTTATTCTATTTTTTTATGTCTATTATTATTTTTTAATTAAGTAGGATAATCAATTTTTTCAGGTGCATTTATCTCCGTATGGATATGTCAAGTAGAAGCGACCCGAAAAATCAAATCACCATGCGTTTGTTCCGACTTATACAAACCCGTATGTGGATCAAATGGGAAAACATATACAAATAAATGTTTTTTTAAATGCGCACGAAAAGATAGTAAACAAAACGGCTCATCTTTATCTATTATTCACCAAGGACATTGCAATGATTCCTGCATATGTACGGATGAATATTCACCGGTATGTGGAAGTGACGGAAATACTTATCCTAACAGCTGCGCTCTTAATTGTAAAAACCGAGAGATTGAGGATGACTGTAAAATTAAAAAGATTGATCCAAATACAAAAAAAATTTTAGAATCTTACAAAGGTGAATGTTCAGAATTTTGTGGCTGTACCGATGATTATTCCCCAGTATGCGCTAGTGACGATAAAACTTATTCTAATCAATGTCAACTCGAATGTGAAAACCAAAAACGAAACAAAGACAAATTAGAACCACTTGTTATTAAAAGTGATGGTGAATGTCCTAAGCCCTGTATATGTCAAGGTATGTATAGGCCAATATGTGGTGACGATGGAAAAACATACCCAAATATTTGTAGCTTAGGATGCGTTAACAAAGAACGAGAGAGTAAAAATCTAGAACCGATCACTGAAAAAAGTAAGGGAGAGTGTCCAGTGCCATGTATTTGTCCAAGAATATATAAACCAGTATGTGGAGATGATGGACAAACATATCCAAGTAGCTGTAACTTAAAGTGCATTAATAGACAAAGGAAAAAGAAAAATCTCCCTGAAATCGCTAAGGAGAGTGACGGAAAATGCTCAACTTCTTGTTTCTGTCCAGCAGTATATGATCCTGTTTGTGGAGATGATGGAAAAACATATCCAAGTAGTTGTGATTTGGGATGTATTAATAAAAAACGAGAAGAGAACCACGAGCCAATCATTAATGAAACAAGTAAGGGTGAGTGTCCCAAAGCATGTGTATGTCCTTTCATTTATCTTCCAGTATGTGGATCAAATGGTGTTACCTACCCTAATGAATGTTCTCTTGAATGTGCTAACAAAGAATCTATACGAAATGATCATCCTCTAATAACTATTGAAAGTCAAGGTACATGCGCTGACTCTTGTATTTGCACAGAGGACTATTCCCCAGTATGTGGCAGTGACGATAAAACCTACTCTAATAAATGCCAACTCGAGTGTGAAAACAAAAAACGAAAAAATGACAAATTAGAACCTCTTGTCATTAAAAGTGATGGTGAATGTCCTAAGCCCTGTATATGTCATGGTATGTTAAGCCCGATATGTGGTGACGATGGAAAAACATACCCAAGTATTTGTAGCTTAGGATGCGTTAACAAAGAACGACAGAGTAAAAATCTAGAACCGATCACTGAGAAAAGTAAGGGAGAGTGTCCAGAGCCATGTATTTGTCCAAAAATTTATAAACCAGTGTGTGGTGAAGATGGTCAAACATATCCAAGTAACTGCAACTTAAAGTGCATTAATAGACAAAGGAAAAAGAAAAGCCTCCCTGAAATCGCTAAGGAGAGTGACGGAAAATGCTCAACTTCTTGTTTCTGTCCAGCAGTATATGATCCTGTTTGTGGAGATGATGGAAAAACATATTCAAGTAGTTGTGATTTGGAATGTGTAAATAAAAAACGAGAAGAGAACCACGAGCCAATCATTAATGAAACAAGTAAGGGTGAGTGTCCGAAAGCATGTGTATGTCCTTTCATTTATCTTCCAGTATGTGGATCAAATGGTGTTACCTACCCTAATGAATGTTCTCTTGAATGTGCTAACAAAGAATCTATACGAAATGATCATCCTCTAATAACTATTGAAAGCCAAGGTACATGCGCTGACTCTTGTATTTGCACAGAGGATTATTCCCCAGTATGTGGCAGTGACGATAAAACCTACTCTAATAAATGCCAACTCGAGTGTGAAAACAAAAAACGAAAAAATGACAAAGTAGAACCTCTTGTCATTAAAAGTGATGGTGAATGTCCTAAGCCCTGTATATGTCATGGTATGTTAAGCCCGATATGTGGTGACGATGGAAAAACATACCCAAGTATTTGTAGCTTAGGATGCGTTAACAAAGAACGAGAGAGTAAAAATCTAGAACCGATCACTGAGAAAAGTAAGGGAGAGTGTCCAGAGCCATGTATTTGTCCAAAAATATATAAACCAGTATGTGGAGATGATGGAAAAACATATCCAAGTAGTTGTGATTTGGGATGTATTAATAAAAAACGAGAAGAGAACCACGAGCCAATCATTAATGAAACAAGTAAGGGTGAGTGTCCCAAAGCATGTATATGTCCTTTCAATTATCTTCCAGTATGTGGATCAAATGGTGTTACTTACCCTAATGAATGTTCTCTTGAATGTGCTAATAAAGAATCTGTACGAAATGATCTTCCTCTAATAACTATTGAAAGCCAAGGCACATGCGCTGACACTTGTATTTGTACAATGGACTATTCCCCAGTATGCGGCAGTGACGATAAAACTTACTCTAATAAATGCCAACTCGAGTGTGAAAACAAAAAACGAAAAAATGACAAATTGGAACCTCTTGTAATTAAAAGTGATGGTGAATGTCCTAAGCCCTGTATATGTCACGGTATGTTTAGCCCGATATGTGGTGACGATGGAAAAACGTACCCAAGTATTTGTAGCTTAGGATGCGTTAACAAAGAACGAGAGAGTAAAAATCTAGAACCGATCACTGAGAAAAGTAAGGGAGAGTGTCCAGAGCCATGTATTTGTCCAAAAATTTATAAACCAGTGTGTGGCGAAGATGGTCAAACATATCCAAGTAACTGCAACTTAAAGTGCATTAATAGACAAAGGAAAAAGAAAAGCCTCCCTGAAATCGCTAAGGAGAGTGACGGAAAATGCTCAACTTCTTGTTTCTGTCCAGCAGTATATGATCCTGTTTGTGGAGATGATGGAAAAACATATCCAAGTAGTTGTGATTTGGGATGTATTAATAAAAAACGAGAAGAGAACCACGAGCCAATCATTAATGAAACAAGTAAGGGTGAGTGTCCCAAAGCATGTGTATGTCCTTTCAATTATCTTCCAGTATGTGGATCAAATGGTGTTACCTACCCTAATGAATGTTCTCTTGAATGTGCTAATAAAGAATCTATACGAAATGATCATCCTCTAATAACTATTGAAAGCCAAGGTACATGCGCTGACTCTTGTATTTGCACAGAGGACTATTCCCCAGTATGTGGCAGTGACGATAAAACCTACTCTAATAAATGCCAACTCGAGTGTGAAAACAAAAAACGAAAAAATGACAAATTAGAACCTCTTGTCATTAAAAGTGATGGTGAATGTCCTAAGCCCTGTATATGTCATGGTATGTTAAGCCCGATATGTGGTGACGATGGAAAAACATACCCAAGTATTTGTAGCTTAGGATGCGTTAACAAAGAACGAGAGAGTAAAAATCTAGAACCGATCACTGAGAAAAGTAAGGGAGAGTGTCCAGAGCCATGTATTTGTCCAAAAATATATAAACCAGTATGTGGAGATGATGGAAAAACATATCCAAGTAGTTGTGATTTGGGATGTATTAATAAAAAACGAGAAGAGAACCACGAGCCAATCATTAATGAAACAAGTAAGGGTGAGTGTCCCAAAGCATGTGTATGTCCTTTCAATTATCTTCCAGTATGTGGATCAAATGGTGTTACTTACCCTAATGAATGTTCTCTTGAATGTGCTAATAAAGAATCTGTACGAAATGATCTTCCTCTAATAACTATTGAAAGCCAAGGCACATGCGCTGACACTTGTATTTGTACAATGGACTATTCCCCAGTATGCGGCAGTGACGATAAAACTTACTCTAATAAATGCCAACTCGAGTGTGAAAACAAAAAACGAAAAAAAGACAAATTGGAACCTCTTGTAATTAAAAGTGATGGTGAATGTCCTAAGCCCTGTATATGTCATGGTATGAATAGGCCCATATGTGGTGACGATGGAAAAACATACCCAAGTATTTGTAGCTTAGGATGCGTTAACAAAGAACGAGAAAGTAAAAATCTAGAACCGATCACTGAGAAAAGTAAGGGAGAGTGTCCAGAGCCATGTATTTGTCCAAAAATATATAAACCAGTATGTGGAGATGATGGAAAAACATATCCAAGTAGTTGTGATTTGGGATGTATTAATAAAAAACGAGAAGAGAACCACGAGCCAATCATTAATGAAACAAGTAAGGGTGAGTGTCCCAAAGCATGTGTATGTCCTTTTAATTATCTTCCAGTGTGTGGATCAAATGGTGTTACTTACCCTAATGAATGTTCTCTTGAATGTGCTAATAAAGAATCTCTACGAAATGATCTTCCTCTAATAACTATTGAAAACCAAGGCAAATGCGCTGACACTTGTATTTGTACAGAGGACTATTCCCCAGTATGCGGCAGTGACGATAAAACTTACTCTAATAAATGCCAACTCGAGTGTGAAAACAAAAAAAGAAAAAAAGACAAATTGGAACCTCTTGTAATTAAAAGTGATAGCGAATGTCCTAAGCCCTGTATATGTCATGGTATGACTAGGCCAATATGTGGTGACGATGGAAAAACATACCCAAGTATTTGTAGCTTAGGATGCGTTAACAAAGAAAGAGAGAGTAAAAATCTAGAACCGATCTCTGTGAAAAGTAAGGGAGAGTGTCCAGAGCCATGTATTTGTCCAAAAATATATAAACCAGTATGTGGAGATGATGGACAAACATATCCAAGTAGTTGTGATTTGGGATGTATTAATAAAAAACGAGAAGAGAACCACGAGCCAATCATTAATGAAAAAAGTAAGGGTGAGTGTCCCAAAGCATGTGTATGTCCTTTCAATTATCTTCCAGTATGTGGATCAAATGGTGTTACTTACCCTAATGAATGTTCTCTTGAATGTGCTAATAAAGAATCTGTACGAAATGATCTTCCTCTAATAACTATTGAAAACCAAGGCACATGCGCTGACACTTGTATTTGTACAGAGGACTATTCCCCAGTATGCGGCAGTGACGATAAAACTTACTCGAATAAATGCCAACTCGAGTGTGAAAACAAAAAACGAAAAAAAGACAAATTGGAACCGCTTGTAATTAAAAGTGATGGTGAATGTCCTAAGCCCTGTATATGTCATGGTATGTATAGGCCAATATGTGGCGACGATGGAAAAACATACCCAAATATTTGTAGCTTAGGATGCGTTAACAAAGATCGAGAGAGTAAAAATCTAGCACCGATCACTGAGAAAAGTAAGGGAGAGTGTCCAGAGCCATGTATATGTTCTGCTATGTACAAGCCAATATGTGGAGACGATGGTAAAACTTATTCAAGCAGTTGTGCCTTAGGCTGTGCCAATAAACAAAGAAAGAGAAGCAATTTACCTTTGATAAAGGAGTCTTATAAAGGAGAATGTACAAAATCTTGTTTTTGTCCTTATAATTACTTACCAGTATGTGGGACGGATAACATTACATACCCAAATTCATGTGCTCTAGAATGTGCCAGTAAAGAAAACATAAAAAAAGAGTTGCCACCTATTGCAATTGCTGCAAACGGTGAATGTTCCAATTCTTGTGTTTGCGATAACAATAATAATGTTGAACTTGTATGTGGTGATGATAATGAAACCTATTCTAGGTGCCAACTTAATTGCATAAACAAAAAACGTGATGAAGAAAACGAACAGCGCATCAATATCGCTTTAGAAGGTGAATGCCCTAAACCTTGTTATTGCTTAGCAGTTTATGAACCCATGTGCGGTGATGATGGAGAAACTTATTTCAATGATTGTGAGCTAAACTGCAAAAATACGGAACTCATAAAAAGAAATCTAACCGCTGTAGTTATAGTGAGCGAAGGAGAGTGCCCAGATGAATGTATTTGTCCTGCTTTATTACAACCAGTGTGTGGCAGTGATAGCATAACTTACTCAAACCAATGCAAATTAGATTGTGAAAATAAAAAACGTTTAAAGAATAATCAACAAGAAATAGATATTCTAAATCTTGGTGAGTGTAGCTCCTGCTACTGTCCTGCAGTTGTTGATCCAGTATGTGGCAGTGATGGACAAAGTTATCCCAACGAATGTCAAATGATATGTGAAAGCGATAATCTAGTACGCCATGGTCTTACTTCCTTAGAAAAAATACATAGCGGTCTTTGTGAAAAACCTTATGATTGTGATAATACAACTATACCTGTCTGTGGAACAAATAACAAATCATACAGAAACGCATGTTACCTAGATTGTGCTAACAAAAATCGAAAAGATTATGAAACTTCCATAAAAATTAAATATACTGGCATATGCAAAAGTTGCGTTTGCACTCGCGAATTCAATCCGATTTGTGGTAGCGATGGTAATACCTATAGCAATCCGTGTATGTTAAATTGCGAAAATGAGAGAATAGATGGAATAGAAAAATCTGCACTGTATGTTATTCACCAAGGTGAATGTGGATGCGATTGTCCAAAAGATTTCGAACCTATTTGTGGCACTGATAACAACACTTATACAAACCTATGTGAACTAGGTTGTGAAAATAATATAAGACAACAAGAAGATAAGAAAAAAATAGAATTACTTTCTAATGGAAAATGTCCACAGAAAGATTATGATTGTGATCGTTGCCCTCTCATTTATCAACCAGTTTGTGGCGAAGACATGGTCAGCTACTGGAACGACTGCTGGTTTTCGTGCAAAAATGAGTGCAAATTGGGTCGTGGTGAAAAACCTGTCTTATTGAGTAAAAGTGGTTGTTGATAAAATATCAATAGGATATAAAATATAAATTTTCAAAATTTTAAATAAAAAATAATAATTATTAATTTAAAATACAATCCAGCAATTAATGAAACAATTTGTACAATTTTGTTTTGTGTTAATTAAGTATGAATAAAATTTAGTTCAGTTTTTTTTCAATATTTAATAATTTTTAAGAGTCCTCTATGTAGGTACACATCAAAGAGTTTTGGAGTGAAGTAAATGTAAGTGTGTAGACATGATGTAAAATCTGTTGACAATTCCATTTTCTTTAACCGAAACACCGAAATTCAGAAAAACTTCAACTGATATTTAAAATAATATTATTGTATTGTGAAACAGTGAAGTAGACAGACAAACCTCTGTCTTTGTAAAGTTAAAATACATCTGTGTGACACTGATAGCGGAAAAAATTATCTTACTACTCATACCATCATGTCGGAAATTTTATCTAAGGTAAATGCAATGAAATGGAAATGTATTTTCACATTTTTTTCCATAACGTCGAAGCACATTCTTTTATATTATTTATATTATACCTTAGATATATTTAAAAAATTATTGAAGGTATAAAGGGATTTATAAAATCATATAAAATCTTTCTTTCTCTCGCTCTCTTCCTCTTAAATATTTCGATTAGAATAAATTATATAATGATGCTGATGCATAACGAATATTGTATATAAATATATCTTTAAAACATTCTTAGGGCGCATGTTCACTAATCATTGCCTGTTGTGAGGATATTGCCAGTCTGTTACACCTCTTCTTTTTTAAAATACTTGTCAAATATATATAATAACGTTTATTTGAGCGAATTAGAACTTAAATATATAATTACGGGATTATGAAAAAGTAGATGAGTAATGGTCTGTAATCTTAATTATAAAAATATCAAAATAAGTTCGATTAAAAATTTTAATGATTAAAGAATGTGTGTTAAGAACAACTCTAAAATCACGATTGTATTATTGTTATTTACTTATTTATATCTTTTTCACTTTAATGTAATCTTATACAGTATAATAACTTTTCTTCTCTAATACTTTTAAATGAATATTTGAATTTATTTAGTGACAAATTTAAGGATTTACTAAAGGAATTACCTATTTTATGGAGGCTATTGATGGGCATATAAAGTTTATTTTTATGTGTACAGCAAAATTATTTTTATTTTTTTGTGTAAGCACAATTATTAGTAAATTTTGTAATGTTTTATATACATAAATAAAATTTTCACAATTATATTCATTGTACACAGTCAAAATTTTTAATTTTTCGAATTTATTTTTTAATGATTCTCGACGCCTTATATTGTAGATTACTCATACAGCCCTGTTATGCAGTACAAAGATAATATCCATATTTGATACATTACTCCATTATTTTATGAAACTATTCTAACTGTTTCAAACTTTTGTCAACCGGCGTATTCTTTGAACCGCGTATATGGCAGAACTAATTCTGTTCGACAAATCACATATATGAAGGCCCGATTACAATTTTGCAACTAAGCTAAGGTCCAGAAAAAATAATATATTTCACTAAATCCAGTTCTTCATTATTTAATTGTATATCGGTTTAAGTTTTTTTCGCATTGAGAAAAGTAAATTTCATACATATATTTTTCATTTAATAAGAGATTATTGACCTTAAACCATTACAAAGCATTGTTAACATCGTCACTTGCTGATTACTGATTGTTGTCTATTAATTTTAAAAGTAAGAGAAGTTTCATCTGCAAACAACACTATCCAACGTTTTTCCCTCGCAAGGTAATACTAGTTATTTATGTAAATGATTAACAACAAAGGTCCTAATATAGAGCCATGTGACACGCCTCATTTGACAAATGAAACAAGAGAAAGCTTACCAATTACATCTACTTTTAATTCTTTCATTTAAATCTAAGGCCCTTTTTTAAGGCATTTTTAATTTCAGAATGATGTAATTTTCTAATTAGAGTTTCATGCTGTACATAATCAAATGCCTTTAATAACCCACAGAAAATGCTCCCCACGTCTTGTGATTCCTCCCAGGCTTCGGCAATAACTCAACACCTGCCTGTGTTGTTGCGTGACCAGGAGTGACACAAAATTGTTTTTATTCAAAAGTTATTTTTGTTAAAATGTGTAACTAATTGAGTGAGAATAGTCTTTTCAAAGATCTCACTAAATGTGGATTATACTGAAATACGTCTATAGTAAGTTGGATCTAATGTAGTGCCGAAATTACATAATAGAGTTATTTTTACGATATTTCATTAGATCAGGAAATAAAATATAAACAAAACAATTATTAAAAATGTATGCTAAATTTGGGTCAACCATGATTATCAGTAGCCTAAAAAACGAGTATTAAAACAAACAAAGATTACAAAATCCAACCCGATTTTTATAAGTTTACATGCTGTTGATTGATGAATTTCTTAAAAGTTGCTACCGGTCCTGTGAATATTACTCGACATTCCTCCCCAACTTATTGCTTTAAAAATATTATTTTATCCCTTGTCATAATACAGGATATATTTCCATTTACTCGAGACCCATATCAGATATTCCAATTGTTTGGGTGCCATATACCAATTGTTTGGGAGCCAGCTTCAGTGATATACAATTTTTAATGTGGTTAAAGTCTCCTGCTATTACCATTCAGCATATTTCCATTGATTAAGATGTAACAGTTTCTGCTGACGTAGCGTTTAAGGTTTTATAAACATAGCGCAAGAACATGCATAATCATTATACATAATCACAGTTTACGTAGTCTAAATTAAATGAAAAGCTATTTTTTTTCTATGATGTTGCTAAATAACGAAATTCAAATTCAAAAAACTCATCCTCGATTGGTCGGCAATAGTTTAGTTTCAAACTCCAATAAAACGAAATATATGTTAGTAGGACACCATTTCAAATGCGTAAAAATCCAAGGTGGAATGTGTTTCTAAAGATAACAATCTCGAGGTTTTCATGGTTAAAAATTTAAGATTCGAAAACCATATGAATCTCTCTGAGCTCGTCTCAAGATATAATAGCATATCCAGAAATATTTAAATATAGAAGTGCGTATAAATCTATGAGAAGCATTTAATTTGTCCAAACTTTACAAAAATTAAAAAGTTACCCAAGTTACTCTTTATAACATCTGCTATTCATTAATGAAAAATGTGTTAAAACCGTTTCAGAGATTAGACGCAACAAACAGACATGCAGACAGAGAGAAAAAAATATTTTTTTTACAACTTTTTACTGTATTTTTATTATTTATCTTTCACATGACGTCACTTAAAAAGAATCTTCGGATTAACTGCATTCTTAATTTATATCATCAGTTTCTCTTCATGCAATGAAAGTAATCTGGAGCCACTAAAGTGCCCCCGCCAAGTCGAGCATAAAGGCACAGCCGTACTATCCTTTTCTCGGAGCGATCCGGGCCATTTTCATACCTCTGTAAATTCTTTGTATAAAATACAGAAAGTTCAAACTCTCAGATACCAAATATATTATATAACAATATATATTTTCAGAATATTTTTAGTTTGATCTACTGGTTTAGAAATTAAAATTAATAATTATTGAAAATATTTTTTTTTGTATACAATAAGGTTTTAATTGCGTAGAAGCAAAAGAGTAATCATAAAAAAATTGAAAATGGTAAATATGGAGTACCTTATGTGGAATACTATCGTACAGCTAAACTATCAAAGATGCGGTAATGCTACCTTATCAAATTGACTTAGTTACGGCCGCTAGGCAACGTTTGTTCCTAATCAAAATATCGAAAACTCTGAGTATAGTCCACCGAACAGATAGTGAGCATTGAGGAAACCCGCAGCTGAAGCGCAAGATATGGGTAAAATACTAGAAAAAAAACAAGGACTACCTAAAAATAAGAACTGAGATCCTATCAAAAACACAATGTAACACAAACAAAATGTAAAAAAATGCCCAGATCTCGCAACGCTGTAAAAAGTTACGAAATGCAACCTAAACCAAGTCAGATAATCCAATTTACCCAAGTATGGGAGCAGCTATCCACTTTATCATAAGTGATACCTTGTTAGTTTACTAACAAGATTTTATTGTAACCATATCAATATTACTTTTTTTATACCTTAATGAGTAGAGCGGCAAACGCACAGCCGGGTGCGTTTGCCTTACACATAATTTAATGTTAGGATTAAGTATTCTATTTAAAATATCTCTATATAACATTTCATCAAAATCCGTTCGGTGGTATAGGTGTGAAGGTATAACAGACGGATATAGTTACTTTTGCATTTATAATATGAATAGTCTAATCTTTTGCCGCGTCCTTTTACCATGGCACGCTATGTCGCGAGGTTGATATATCTGCCACTCCGTCAAAACCAATAAGGTCAACTGCACCGTCTTTAGGTGATAGTAGTTTGAGTGAAGTCCTCGGAAGTCCACAAATAAAGTGGAGTAAGATGCCTTTGTGTTGACTCATCGTTTGCACTCAGAAAACACAAAATTCGGCACTTGGCCCACCCCAGATAAGATGGACAGACCAAGCAGATGACTGTAGTTAGGCTCTTCGAATGAATTCTTTTATTTTTTTGTTTTTTGAACTAATCTTTTATATTATCCTCATTAACTTTAATTAACATCTATTATGTACATAACGATATTTATCTAATACATCTCCTCAATTATATTTGTTTTTTGTGACACGATAACTTATTTTCTAATATTTTCTATCGCGATGTAGCTCTAAGATCTGTAAATAGCAACCACATAACAACAGCGTTGAGAACATTTATCTGTTCATACAAAATAATTTACTACTTTATTTCAAATTTGAATGAAACGTTTAAAACTTAGTGACTAATAATAGATAAAACGCAAAAATTATAGAATTTACACAGATAGTTATATTTACAATTGGTGAAAAAGTCACAAGGTTAGTTAATCCGAAATATATATGCAATCGAAGCACAACATCTTTGAACTAGAGAATTTAATATAATTGACGTTTATCAACTCCAAGAGCATAATATCACAAAAGTTTTCAATAGACGCAATCTAATGGGAAGATATTTAGTTGTAGCGCTCCAGCTCGCAACATTACACTCCGGTTACAGTTGAGAATATTCCGATTATTAAGTATTGACAGATACAATGTGGGAGGGTAATAAAAATGAGTTAAAATCATTAAATTGCGATCTTTGATAGGATCACAAACAACATATAAAATGGATTTTCCTAAAATCTTTTTTCTCATAAAAAAACACAATCATCGGTTAAGATAAACACAAAAACACTAAATATTCCACATTACTTATAATAAATATGTTGGCAATTACAGATATAAAATACATAATATTTTAAAATTTCTCGTATTCTTTTACATTTTGTTTATTCATGTCGTTCTAATTATCTATACTGCTACATAAATCTATTAGATTTGTCTATAAATCAGTTTCGGTGATCAGTCATTACACATTTTTAAAAAACAATCGATCTTATGATCCACCGGTTAGAATTTGACTGTTTTCTTTTATCCGTCGATCCTTCTGTCCGTCTGTCTGTCAATCTGTCTTCCTTTAAATCAAGGGTAGTTTAACAGATCTTAAGAATAATGTTAAATATTAAGAAAATGTGATGGCACAAATGATAAACAATATAAGAAATTGGTAAACTCTATTTCATATATGTAATATTAAATTCTAATTAATTATCGCGCAAAAGATAATTAATAATATTACAATGTCACATTAATATGTTAAAAATATACTTTGAAAACATATCTGAGTTTGGTCAATAAAATGATTACATGGTTTCTTCCGTTAAAATATATATTACAATTTATTTAAGGTTTAAATAGGTTACAATATCTCGACATGAAGAAAGATCAAATAGATAAACTTAACTGCATGTGATGTTACAGAAATAAAATTCAAATCTCTTAAAGAAAACGTTAAGATACTTATACGTTAGAAGTAAAACTTAATTCTTATTAAAATGTTGCAATTAATATGTGAATATAAGATAAGCCAAACCGTAGTAATAACAATTATGATAACAGAGTTTTTCTTAACAACGGATTGCCCAAAGCATACACTCCAATTAAGGTAATCTTATACAAAGTACCCTGTATCTGAAATAGACAGTTAATTTCTGGCATCCCTTCCACGAACATTTACTCAGTAATGTATTCCATTATGCTTCATATTTACAGATTAAAGACAGCATTTCTTGTAATATAGAAAAATTAACTAAAAAATACGAACATTTTTATTTTTCTCTAAATCATATACACTAAGGTTACATATATTTCTCTTTCATGTTACATCATTATATGTACTTATTTACTGCTATTACATAGTAACAAATTATAAATTAATTTAAGTTAATTGGATCCTGGGATCCTGCATCGCGACATCAAAAGTGAAAAATAATTTGGGTGTCAAGAGGTTTTTATGTATCCTACAAAAAACATATTGTGTGGGAATTGAAGAATAAAGTCAAATAAGAAAGAATAAGGAGTGAACACTGATATTTTTAAACTGGTAGCGTTCAAATTACAAAATTTCTAAAGATCCACACTTCACGAGTGACAATCTGATTGCCATAGTCAACAACGTCCATGGTGGTAGACAACAGCCGTAATCATTTGATCAGCTTCTCCACAGGTTGGCTCAAGCGGGATGGTGCACACATTATTGTGAAATATCCATTATAACTTTTGGTACGGTTAGTGAGAAGAACCCGGTCTTTTACTTTTTGTGTGTAGCATTTCATTCTTCAAATTTGCAAACTGACACATTTGTTATTCCGTTTTCATTGCACATATCAATGGACGATTGCATCCCTTTTCAACAGTCGAATATCCATGTCAGCCGCAAAATCATATATTTGTGAGTTAATACTTACGACTTTTAAAGGTTTTTATCTTTTTGACTTGTCGTGAATAAATCAGAATATTTCTTACCTTTAAATTACGTTTTCACGAAATCAATTTAAGAAGAATCTACTTTACTATGGCTAAGAATAGAGAAAATTATTCTGAAAATATCTGTCAGCGCTAATACAAATATACAACTACTTAGAAATTATCAAACAATATAAATCTCCAAAGTCAATCATTCACTTCAAATTAGTGAAATATATTTATTCCTACTATACTATAGTAAATTTATTCACCAATAAAATATCTTAAATATATCATTTATTTCTCATATTTCACTTGTATTTAAAAAAGAAAGGAAACTTGATGTAGAGCGAATACACTCAATTTTATTATCAGAAGATACTTGAAAAACGAGTTTATTATCGCAGTACATTTACTTAAATGTGCCTGAAACATGAAATAATTCAACAACATTTATATAATGACGTATGTGAGTTATAACAAAGATATGTTTATAAGGTTCTTTAGTAAAAGTATTTTAGTTTTAAATCCACATTTAAGGTTTTGGACAGAGACGATGAGATGAGAGGTAAGTCGTATCATAGGCGTCCAGACTTCAATTACATTTATTCCCGGTAAGCTTAAACCAGGAATAAATATAAAAACATTTTATGAGAGAACCATATTTTTTTTCGATATCACCTTAAAACGATATTTACTTTTGATAATGAAAACCATATGCATACCCAGTTTCGAATATTATCAATAATGTATGTCCTTTGTTGATATATCGTTGCCTATATAAATAAAATTTTTTGGTAAAACAGTGAGATGTTGGAGGAAAATACCAATATGAAGTATATAATATGTAAGTATTAGGTATTGAATAAAAAACTAATATTAATAACGTTCATAATAATTACGATATTTTTTGTTACAGGGTCACTAACAGCTATTATTTTAACAGAATTAACTAGAAGTGACAAAATTTTGGCAGTAAAAACAGTAATTATAAGTCTTCCGACGGTATGTCAGTGTGAATATAGATTCAACCCTGTATGCGGATCGGACGGCGTAACATTTTTGAATAAATGTCTTCTAGATTGCACCAATGATAGAAATGCTATTCTGAATAATGCTTTCACCCCGATTAAAGTACTTCCTGATAGCGAATGTAGTGGATGTGTATGTCTTAACATTGATATGCCCGTTTGTACATTAGATGGAGAAAACTACCGGAACGAGTGTGAGTTATCCTGTGAAAATATCAAACGTATTCGTGAGAAAAAACCCTTAGTATACCTGGCTTATAGAGCAGCATGTAAGGGACCGCCTTGTCCATGTACCAATGTTGCAGCACCAGTTTGTGGGACCGATAATATACTATATAGAAATCGTTGTGTTCTTGACTGCGCGAGTGCAAACGCTCGTGCTGCAGACTTACCTCCAATAGAATTCCAAAATTATGGGGCTTGTTTGGAGGGGTGTCTTTGTCCTGAAACAGTGGAGCTTGTATGCGGGTCCGATGGTAGAATATATGATAATCTTTGTACTTTAGAATGCCGGAATAGACAACTGGCAAGCTCCAAAAACGCACAGCTTCAAATTGCTAACCCGTTTACATGTAGAGAATGTGCATGCAAAGAAAAATTTGAACCGGTTTGTGCTAGTGATGGAAATACTTACATAAATACCTGTGAAGTTAAATGTGAATCTTTACGAAGAAGAGATCCCTTCCTACAGATAGTGTCGAAAGGAGTTTGTCCCAAATGTTTCTGCACAGATGATATAAATCCAGTTTGTGGAACAGATCACAAGACATATAATAATGTGTGTGAATTAAGATATGCAAATTATGGTAGAGGAAAAGATCAATATCCTATAAGTGTATTTTACACAGGAAAGTGTCAAGAATATTATTGTACTTGCGACCATTGTAGCGAGGAGTATGAACCTGAGTGCGGTAACGATGGAAGGTCGTACTGGAATTCGTGTTATCTGAACTGCAACAGTGACTGCAGGAAAAAACAACAATTGTCACCAATAGCACTTGCGGCTAGAGGTTGCTGTTCTTTTGACGTCCTATGATAATGGGGTTACTTTAAAAAGATCGCTTATAAGCGATAAGATAAGCTTTGTTCATTTGTTATTTCTGCTGTTAGTAAGAAAAATAGATTTCTTATTACTTTCTGATACAAAATATATATATATTTTTTTTTTATTTTAATATTATATACATTTAATAATATGCAGCTTGCATTGTAACAACATCAATGTATTTTTTATTTCAAATAGGCGCACACTATATATATAAAACTAGGATCTCTCACAGCGATTGATTCCAAAAGAATGGGTCCTATAAAGTATTAAAATGTTGATATTACATTTTCATGTGAAGTGTATGGTTCTAAGTTAATTAAAAATAGTTACTTAATTGTGTTAAAAGTAAATTTAATTAAAAATAAATACCAATTAGTTTACAAACTTTTCATAATAATTGAAACCTTTTTGGATAAAATTACAAAGGTAAAGTTCGAATTGCTACGAAGCAGTAAAATATCTAAAAAGTTGAACAACTGCCATGGTAAAAAAAATATCTATTTAGTAAAGACTTTAGTAAAGAAGTTACAAAAATATTCAGGTATTATTTAAAGTAAGTAATAAACAAAAATTCAAGGAAATAAAATAACAAGGGCGATGAATAATTTAAAGTTGTAACAAAACTTCAAGACACTTTCCCATTTTGTAGAAAACTTGGTTGAATAAAACGAATTTAATTACAAATTGCGGAACAAACTGCGTAAGTACCTTAAAGCTCGTTAATTCCGTTTGAAAGATCCGTTAAGTTTTTCATTTTATGGCCCAAAACAAAGTTACATGTTTCGAAAAAAAATATCTGACCTTTACAGCTATGAAATAATGATTACGTCATTAGATATGGATATTTACTTATGGCGAGTAAATAAAAATCATTTATTTCACATTCGTGTAATATTGCTTGTACATATATCAAACAATGTAACAGAGAAATTAATAAATATATTAATTCATAATATTAACACCATTTTCAAAGAGGAAAATGTCATCACCATTTAAAATATAATAGCAAATGATACAGAGAATTTTTCTTTCAAAATATGATAAAGATGACAAGTAAAAAAAGCAAAAAACATCGCAGACAAATATTTACATTTTAACATCACTCGATTGTTTGAAGACACAAAAGAAAGACTTCTTTATACAAAATATAAGGTTATTATTCAAATCTTAGAAAAAATATTATTGAATTAACATACAATGTCAAAATAACATCCACACGAATATATCAAAAGTGCATAACAAATGAAAAACACTAGTAATTTCACGCTATTTAAGAATCATTCTTAACGATAAACTCCAATATCGATTCAGAAGAAAGTCAAATCAATCATTATTATTAAAATTACCGTATAAATTCATATACTTTCAAATAAAATAATTAATAAACAAAAATATGTATATTTTTAAAGAAATGTAACTTTATTTATATATATTTTTTGTGATGTCAAGTTCGATTGAATAGAAAAGATAAAATGATGGCAGATTAAAGAAAAACATGTCGAATCTTATCTATTATATGGCAGTATTTGTAATATTTATTGCTAATGGTGAGAAAGAAAACATTAAAGCAGATACAGCCGTTGTCCTGGATTACTCCGACCTCGCCCTGGAGGCTGAATCACATAAACACAACATACTTAAATTTTTGAACCAAACAAGTGTTCAAAATAAATATAAAATACAGTTTGATAGACTACTCCTTAAATTAAAAGGTAAACAAAATATAATTAGTTAATATTATTTTAGTATAATATTTATATGTACTGAAATTAGTCTTAACTAACATACGTCCTTTTCTACAATTATACCGCAGCCAGACAATATTATACTTTACATATAGCAGAATAATAATTGTGTACTTATGCTGTCTTACTTGGAACTCGGTAGTAGGTATTAAAATAGTCTTAGTTTATTGAGAAACTATATAATATAACCGTAAAAAAACAAATAATTATCATATTTCTTTAAAGCTACCTCAAACACATCGAGAAGGGGTAAGTACTGTTACCATAACCATTAGTCTTTTTACGACGTTGCAACATATTTTATATCAATTCCATACATCGAATTAACATATGATAACAACAAAATATAGTCCAGATTCTCTGTCTAGGACCAACCCGTCGAATTGTAGCTGGTGTCAACACTTCCATAGCGGCGGTTCCATGGCAAGTGTCTCTAAGGGAGAAGTCGTATCCCATCTGTGGAGGGACCGTCATCACTGCTCTGTGGCTCCTCACAGCCGCGCACTGTCTTCTAAGGTACATACATTTAACATACATTTAACATATTTTGCTTTGTACGAGACGTAAAATTAATTTCAAATAAACCGATTCTTATAAAATATTAAACATGCGCTGTCATAAAAGAAGGGAGAGCATGAAACTTAACTATATATTTCATTAATATGTACAATTTGCATATGGTTAATTTAGTATATGAAAATCGTCACAGGTGATTTCTTATCTAAAATTGTATATATGTTATATATAACTTCCTTTACATATATTACTTTTACCTACATTTAAATCAAATTTTATTCGCTCCTTATGAATAAATAGGTAATGAAATAATTATTAGTGTAAGTCACAAAGTTATTTTAAGATTTAAAGTTATATTATAATATAATACAAGGATCCGAAGTTTAAACAAAGTTTATTAATAATTTCAAGTTATTGTTGGATAACAAACGAAATATAAGAATTTCCCTATACCTTTATATCATACTTTATTATTATCTGCAATTTCAATGTAACCAATAAAACCATCTTCGAGCACATTCAAACTTTTCTCTTTCTTAAAGTAGTTTGCAATTTACATATACTTCCAATTCTTCAAAGGACTTCATCTTACAAAAGGTTCTACAGGATTGTAAAAATAAAGATATCATTTTGCATTCTCTTTTAATTTATTACAATGTAACGCACATAAGTGAATAATCTAATAAATAATGGTAAAATTATTTAAATTGTATTATGTTCGTAACAAATAAGTCAATATTTCGTAAATTGAATCTTCTCTATGGAACACGCGTGTAGTGTAATCTCATTGTATGTCACTGTAAATCCGGCCACGGTTCATAAATGTCAAGAGCCCGAAGCATTGTCCCTCTCGTGAATTTAGCAAACATTCTTTTTACGGCTCGCCCCTCGTGAATTGCAGCCTTCCACAATTTCAATTTATTCTCGAGGGGTGAATTGTATTTTTTCCGATGCAAAACAGCAATCGCCTCTAGCGGCGTAGAAACATGTCGTATATTTTTCCAGCCCAATGTAGGTAGGTTCGACTCTTTACGATGGCTCTAAAGAAATTTATTATCGCATACTTGGAAAACGATACATTTTCTACGAATGGTAAGCTTGTTTCCAGCCAATAGGACATCTTTTGGATATTAAGAACATCTGTTTTCTTTAACTGGAATTGTGTGTCAGTTTGATAGAAGTATTTTCCAATTTCGTACTTTTCGCTACTCACATAGTGTTATTTTATATATTTTCACAGACATAGATGGGTTAGGCTGGTTATTCTTAAGATTTAAAGAGGTTTTGACGACTACTTACATTGATAGTTTTAATTTAAATTAATAAGAAAGATAACTGTATTAAATCAGGAGACTATTAAACTCAGATTTATTATTATGGTTATGTTTCTTACCTAACCTTATAACCCCTTATTGAATCTGAAAATTTAAGTCGTGGTCGAGGATATGTGCGTCATATTTTTATGCGTCAATAAAGAGTTTTATTTTATACCCATGTCACAAGGCTGTTAAGATAAAAGGTAATCCTTCATATTTGGGCATCCGTTATAGTATTTATTTATAGCAGCATCATAAAAATAAACATATCATTGCTATAAAAATTAACGTATTTACTATTATACTCGTCGTGCAGCAAAATAAATATTATAGGTACAAAATCTCGATTTGAAAAAAGTTTTTGATAACTTTAATGTGATAGAGAAAAACTAACAATGACCAACTGATATACATGTATATAATATATGTTATAGACCACGAGCCAGTGAACTAAGTGTCCGTCTCGGTTCCTCGTGGAAGACCCACGGTGGAGAGATGTATGATGTAAAGCAATCCTACGTACATCCTAAATATGTAAGGGTCACGAAGGTCAACGACGTTGGCCTCGTCAAACTCTACTCTCCTCTTCGTTTCTCTCCGTGGGTATTACCTATTAAGATGGTCGGAAAGAGGAGTCGGTTGCCGGCAGATCAAGATGCTGTAGTTTCTGGATGGGGAAAATTAAGGGTGAGTGTTATATTATATGTACCAATATACAATTCTTCTTCCGTCTTACATTTCATCAACTTATGTTACAGGAAGGTGGTCCAAGTGCAACTTTTCTTCAGTCATCCACAATTAAAACAATTGCGATGAAACAATGTAGAAATTCCGGATTAGATAGGAACCCAATCGATCCGGAATCCATGTTCTGTGCCGGCGCATTAAGTCAACCATCACCCGACGCATGCCAGGTAACTAACATTTAAATCTCATCCCAAGCTTAATAAATCAAGAAACAATTAAAGAACAAAATCCAGATAAAACATCTTTCTATTAAAACATTTTTTCGATGTCAAAACTGCCACCGGCTCGGAAATATATTTCACCGGCCTAAGAACTGTCCAAAACAAACTTATTTTTAAATAACAACGAATAAACTAATTACCATACTAATTAAGATGACATGACCTAAAGAACATAGTTTAAAAAAATCAGGGGGACAGTGGAGGGCCGCTAGTGAGTGAGGGTGTCCTCATCGGAGTGGTCTCGTGGGGACTGGGCTGTGCTCGAGGCAACTTCCCCGGCGTCTACAGTCGCATGTCCGCTCCCGTCATATGGGATTGGGTCAATGGATACATTTCTCAAGAGCGGGAGTAGTTCTTAGATAAAGATAGATTTTCTGCAAATAACTGTGAATAAGTGGGACGATTATATTTTTGTCCACTTCACGTAGTTTTAAAGAAAATTGTGATCTTCAATATAACATTTTTAGCCCTATTGAAAAACATGCTTAATATTATTCCGATAAGGATTATTAAAGTTAATTTTAAAGTTTTTATTATCCATCTGGCTTGGTTTATTCAAAAAGTCAATTTTTACTATGGTCTATTTATACCATGCCATTGTTTCTAATGTAATGTTTTAGATTAAGCCAACAAAGTTGAATAAAAATAAAAATATATGTTGTAACATTTTATTTTTATAAAGAAATATTATTACAAGATTGTTTGTGCCTTTTACTGAACATAGGTGTCTAACATTCACGTTAAAACTAACTAACAAATAACTCATATGTAACGGAGCCCGTCTAGCAATCTTCTACGTCACAAACGAGCATACACAAATACATACAAACTAGATTGTGATGGCTTGCAATTTGGACGACGTCTCGTTAAGTTCCTTCATGATTCTACCACTAGACCTTTAAAATAACTTAATAATTCAATTAGACTGCAACATTTTATACAAAAACATTTATTTTAATTCGATTAGGGATCAAACATTTTATGATCGAATTTAATAATCTAAGCATCACTCGAGATCACAATCAACCTTAGATGACATTCATATAAACTCAATCCACAAGTCGGCTATTGGCACTGATAATTCAACAAATTTAATATTTACCAGCGAAAATTAAATCGGGATAGATTATTAATTTCGATCTCTAAACCTGCAAGATAGTTGGCATTTTCACCACAATTTATTTCACTATCACTACGACATCACTAATAACTACTTCTGTATATGATCAAGTAGGCCCCTGATTTCTTCAGATATATAGATAAATTAAGCGTATTATCTTATCTGTTAGATGAACTAGTGCGCTATTAGTAATTTACTCACAAATAAACTTAAATAATAACATAAAAACATGGTTAAAATTTTAATATTCTTAAAGATATAGTAGGTGTGTAACCTTTTGTAGGGTTGAAAATACAACATGATTTATATAAATACATTTTTCAAAACAAGATATGTGATATTATAATATAACAGCCTATATTTCCTTAAAACATTAATTAGTCTTAATTAATTCTTATCTAAACAATAAATAAATAATATTGCGTTTATTACAACACGGCTATCACTTATATTATTCTAATTAAAATATGTACATTTAACAATTAACCTTGTATTATTTGTGCTATAAAACAATATAATTTAATTAAATAATGAATATTACATACATCTATGCTCATTAACAATACAAAGAAGAGTAAAATAAAAAATATACCATCTCACGTAGTACAAATTTTTCTTTTGTTTCTCAGATAAAATTAAATAACTGTTTTATAATTATAAACTTATCATATATATATATATATGACAAATTTATAATATAATGCTTGCAGGTACCAAATATTACATAAAATAATATATAACAAATGAAATCAATCATCAAACAGAGACTTTAAAGAAAGTTAACATTAAATTACTATCCTACTACTAAAATATAATGTTTTTCGATGAAATATTAGCTCCAGAAATGTAAAAAATTTTTGCACTAAGCTCAATTATCAAAATGAATTATCACAAGATGTTTAGTTAGTTTCGAGTTTAGGGACTCCTCAACAATATAATTAAGCGCTTTCTTGCAAATTATTTATTAGTTCTCGCTAAATCACCACTTTCACTTACAACACTCACAATTTAGTCACTTTTTGTTATACTATTTCTTATAACAATTCGTCAAAGCAGTCTTAAAACAGTGGACAAGAACATTAGAAGGCCGGCGACAGACGCACGGCCTTGACTGGCCTATGTCTTCTTCGCTTGTTGAGGTCGTCTTAACAGATGAAGGGGGTCCCTCCTATACCTCGCGTATAGCTCTCGTTTGAAAGTCTCGAAGTGTTTTCGATTTTTTTCGTTCTGCTTCTCCCTCCACAAGGGTCGCGTCCGTCGAGCCTGAAGGCCCCAGTGAATAGTAAAGATCGGAGACAGCACCTTGAACTGGTAGCCGATCAAAAACATCTCGTACACCTGTGAATTAAGTGTACATGAATCAGCAATATAGATTATATCTGACATGAACATCTATTCTCAGATTTCCTGTACGTAGCGTTGATGTAACAATATTAGGTTATTTTTAATAATAATAAGTTCATTCGTTTTGAACACTTTATAAGTTTGCAATCCTATAAATCAATTTAATTATATAAAACGTTGAAACTAAAACAGTTTGTTCTGGTGTAGGATATTAATATAACACACGCACTCGTTAGTGTAAATTTAGAATCCTAAACAAACTAAACTTCATCATAGAGCTAATAGTGGTTAGATCATCGTTTAAAAATAATATTTACAATTTTACTGAAAGTTATTTACTGAAATTACCAGTATGATTTTAATATTTTTCTTTGTAATTAAAAGTAAATGATAATATTTGTGGTGACGATTTTAAATAAACAACTTCATTACGTAAAATTTATTAAAAAGTAACAATATAAATACACATAAAGAAAACAACACGGTTAAAGTTTTATTTTTAGCACAGATGATTTACACAAATGTCAATCTTCTTGCAAGTTAATAAAGTCAAAAATAGTTTAAACGCCCGTGTTCTGCGTGACCCAGTCTCTGAGCGCTGCGACGTTGCTGAAGACGGTGGGCGACAGCGGTAGCGCGCAGCCCCGAGCGAATGACACTATGCCGAAAGCTGTTCCTCTGAAGACAGCTGGGCCACCAGAGTCACCCTAAAATACCAATCACACATGCTGTATAAGCTACCCAGATTTTTTCGAGCATTATGTAATATGCAAGCGATGTCAGTCTTCTTTAATCATAGACATATCGAAAGAAATTTCATTATATTGAATTATTTGAATATTTGTTTCTCTTTTACCTGACACGAAGATACTCCTCCGATTAGAAAATGTCCGCCACAAAACATATTAGTAGTAAGAGCATCTCCATAAGATAGCCTGCAGAGCCAGTGCGGCACTACAGGAACGTTGGCTTCCATCATTATCCTAGGAATTCTACGTCCTCCCAACTAAAAACAACGTTGTAAAAGAATTTGGAATTACTTTGAACCGCTTTCGATCCACCGTTTCATGAGTTCATATAGTTTTATATAATAAAACACTAACAGCAGTTAGACCCCAGCCGGTAACCGTTAACCTGACCAACGGAACAGGCTGCCGCGGTCGAGGGAGTCTGATGGGCTGGATGGAGTCCCCAAATACTAGCGGCTGAGCAAGACGGAGAGCAGCTATATCGTTGTCAAACTGCGGTCTTCCATACAAGGGGTGCACCGTAACATTCGACACGGCAACAATACGACCGCCGGAATCACGTCGCGTGCTGCCGACACGCAGTCTGACAGCTTGTGGACCTATACTGTTAAATAAAGTTTTGAATCCAAATATGCTTGAACTCAATTGAATTCCAGAATAGTGTTATTTACTATAATAATTTCAAAATCATAAACCATTTCTATCCTTACTTTTGAACACAATGAGCTGCTGTCAGTACATAATCCCTGCTTATGATAAAGCCTCCGCAGAAAGAGTTCCCGTTGAGCACCATTGATACTTGGTAAGGGTGTCTCGACACCGAGCTTGGTCTCCCTCCAATGATCTGTCCACTAAGCTCGGGGCACACTGCCTCCAACTCGATATCCTGGAGCTCATCCTCTGTTACTTCTGGATCCTGATCTTCTGTTGCTTCTTGCAAATCTATATTGATTTATTCCGTTTATGTATCTTGAATATATGCACAACCTTTACAACTACACTTTACGTGTCCATTTTAAAATATTTCCTTAAGAACGAAAACAACAATGATACTTTAACTCACCCACAACGGAGATAAGACAAAGGAACAGCCAAAACGGAGGCCAAGTCATTGCGGAGCAAGTGGTTAATTAACTAAGGGGCTGGTGCAACTGCCGTCAGGTCTGAGATCCGTTGTAAAATATGAAATTCATTTCTCACGGCAGCGCCACGGTCACGACCTTTCCGAGTTCACGACTTTCGGTAAATCGAAAAGAAAATCGGTAAGTGACGAGCTACAAGGTCTTTGTTTTTATTTGTATTATATTAAATTATAGTATAATTAAATAAAAAATCAAACCCTAAATAAACATTATTTTAAATAATTGAGCTTTAAATAGTTTACAGCTGATAGTTTCATGTAAACCGATCATTAGCGTCTTCGCCAACCGTCAAAGCGTCACCATGACGTCAGGTTCCACACGTTTCTAATATTATTAGATCAGCTTACAAAGTATGAAATAACCAAAAGAGATTGTGAAGTATTTTGTTCACATCATCTAGTACATTACATTTGTAATGATATATATATGATCTCGGTGGTTTAACTATTTCTACTTACCTTACAAGTGAGTATGGTAACATCTATATGTAATAGAGTATAAGATAAAGATTTTATACTCAATTTATGAGACTTTTATCATAGTCCGTGTGGGACAAATAATTAATATTGTTAATTTATTTAACTAGATTTCTGGTATCCCAATTTAGATTTTTCAAACTATTACTTTGACTGTCTCCAGACACATCGGTCGTTACTATTAAATACTGTTTTAACTGACGCACAAAAGGCAAATTTGATTTTGTTTTTACACGCTAGAGAAGATAATGAAGAGATATATGTTCTTAACAATAAAATATATAAGTAACATATCAGTTCTTCTTTTTAAACTTATTTTTAATATGATATGCTTTCTTTTCACAAAGCACTAACTGTTAAGTTTTTATTTGTTAAAATTTATAATAATGCCTTTCTTTGTATACGTTGCGTCATAGAAATTGAACGAGAGAATAATTCTCTATAGGTGATTGAAAATTCAGGTGTGCTTAGAACAAAACATTTTTAACTAGATATTATTTAAATTAAAATAAATCATAATATTATCGCTATACATTTTAATTGGTAAAAAAATATATAAACTTTTTTGGTACTATAGAATTTTAAAAAGAAAATAACGATACGAAGCTCAAACCTGTCAGAGTTATTGTTCGCAAAATGTGTACGCAAAAAAAATCATTTTGCATTAATTATTTGAGATCTTTTGAGCAATCCGCACCCGATAAAACGGAAAATAAAGGAGATCCATGATTAGCTTAGTTAGTAGTCCTCTGAACCATCCAATCAGCCCTAACGAGGGAAAATTTCGAAAGATTTCAGACGAAGTAAATTCGCGACAGACAGATTGGCACAAATTCCAGTTTTTATTATTTTTAGTATCGGTCCTTCCGTTACGCGGACGACTGAATATAATTATATCGCTTGCAACATTCTACGGTTTATGAGATTTCTAATTTTTGCTTTCAAATATTCCGGTCACTGATATTTCTGTTCCTTATATACTTTATTGATATAATAAAACATAATTAGGTGACGACTTATTTATGTAAGACACGACAATATTATGAGCTTTTGCACGTTAAATAAAAATATACGCGAATTTTTATTTATTTATTTACCTTCACGCCATATCCCTTGCGGGGTAGCCAGAGACGACGGAGCGCCAAACGCTACGGTCCCTGCATACCTCTTTCGCCTCGGCCACAGACATCAACCTCTTCATACATGCCCTCCGGGGGGTCCTCATGCTTTTCACGTGACCTTCCTCCAGTATCATAGATAGCGTTTTCGGAGGTCACTCGAGGCCTCCCCCTTTTTCTCTTACCACTCACTTTTCCTGTATAAATCTTTTTTACCATTCTTTCATCACTCATTCGTTCGACGTGCCCAAACCATTATTAACTAAATAAATTAATACCACATAATTCAACGACCTTCACCCGCCAGCGGAGCGTGGCCACGAGATACGAACGATTGATTTCACAATAACCTAATTAAGATCAACAAACTCAATAAATTTGAGAGTATAATAATAACTATACTTATAATGAATACTCATTTGGAGCTATCAATAAATCTTATTAATATAAAAATATATGAATAAATATATAACTATTATGAACTATGTAAATATAAATTTGAATATAAGCACTAACAAAAACTGTTGCTTCGTTATCGTTTGCTGTTTCTCAAATTAATTCAGTCTAAGTCATAACAAAAGTATTTATTTTAAGAAGTATAAAAAACGCTTATGAAAAGTCAGCCTCCAGTCGTAAGGTTCTAAAGAATAAGTACAAGAAGAGGCAACAAAAACTCATTTGACGTAAAAATATAACTAATTTAAATTAAAATTATTGACCCGATTGAAATTTGGTATTCATTGTTGGAAAATTTAAAGTATAAAAATAAAAAAGTCTAAAAAATTAACGATAAACTATTTCAGTTACGGCACATATAAATATATGAAAATTTGAGCGTAAACTAACAAACATAACGAAAAGATAAAAATAAGATACATACTTTTTATTAACTATAATAAATGTTCCTATTATCATAAACTACTTATATTAATTAAGATGGGTCTTTTACAGATGATGAAATATTATCATTACCAATAGAAAATATCAGTTTAATCTTGTACTCCACCAAACCGGTTATAGGAGCTAATCTATACATCTAAAATAATGACAATACCATACAACTATAGTTTTAGATATCTCTTCAATTTGTTTGTTTGTGCATCATTGAATAACACTGATCGGATTTTAAGAAGATATTTTATTATTTGTCATTATTATAGTCAAAATTAAATTATAAATTTAAAAAAAAACGTCGATGTATGACAAATATTTCAGAAATACAATACTGACAGATTTTAATGAAAAGTGGTGTGGTTTTTATTATCTGAATAAAAATAACATATAGGAGGACTTTTATTTCCAGGAACTCTCTTTGTCTTGACAAGAAATCATACAAAACTAAAAAATATGGGTATGACAATATATTAAGATTTGATGGTTTAATAATAGCAAACGAGGGAGACAAAGTCGGCTGCAAAAGCTAATATTATATAGATGACGAGTATTTGATTTTTTCTTGGTATTTCAATATCCTTAATCTCTGGGACTTATAGTCAGTTTAGCAAAATTCAATTTATCTTTAATCGTAAGCAAATTATATTTAAAAATTGTCTTAGAAATATGATTTTATACAAATATATAGCATATAGGCATATCATTGGCTCTTAAACGTTTGGGAGGACCTTTTTTTGTGTTTAGTTGTCTTCAGAACGCGACGAGATAATTAGCTAAAATTTTTCTCATGTATGTTTGAGCCGAATGCGGATGTTATAGCGAAAACATATTGAAAAAATGTTTAGCCATTCAAAAGTTATCGAGAAAAGTGGAAAGGAGAGGGGCTCAACTCAACACCCGCCGCGAACGGTTGGCGGATCCTAGTAAAAAGTTTGTATTAACTTGTTCCAGATTCGTTTAGTTCATACTAGTAGATAAAAAATACATTTAACTAATATAAAATATTTTTTATATAATTTCAATGCAATATTATCAGAATTAAAGTGTAAATTATAAAAATGATTTATTTATTTTTTATTGTACACTAAAATAATTTTAAAATTTATTTAATAGATTTGAAATATATCAATTCTCATTCATATAATTATTGATAATATACTCAAAGTAAATAATTTATTAAATCTTCTTATAACGCGAATAACCTAAATATTTATTTATTACATCGAGGTATTCTACAATAAACCGCAGGCGGGGATTTTAATAGAATTCAAAATTAAATTCTATACCCAGTTATTCGAGTTACGCAAACAATTCAGGTCATAAAGTCAATTTTGTGAAGTAATACCTACAGCGGACCAGCACGTCGCAGTATTGAGTTACAACTGGCATTCCGTATCCGTCCTATCACCGGGCTATTTGTGGACACGCGAATGTATGCCGTCGCTATGCTTGTTTTTAATGTTACTAATCTAATCTATTCAAGATTTAGCTCATTTTAATATTACTATTAACTTAAAAGTTTTCCGTACGGTTCATTAATTTTTACGGATCAAACCCGGAACGTGTAAATTCAAAATTTGCTACCACTACCACACTATCGACATGTTACTAATCTAATCTATCTATCTCATCTATCATCTAATCATCTCTAATCAATCCATCATCAATCATCATCTAATCAAGATTTAGCTAATTTTAATATTACTATTAACGGCGTTAAAAGTTTTCCGTACGGTTCATTAATTCTTCGGAATATATAATCAAACATTTTTACGGCTCAAACCCGGAACGAGTAAATTCAAACTCTGCTACCACTATGTCAACCTATCGACAATATTAATCTAATATTGCATTGTATTACTGTATCATTGTTCATGATTGTAATGACATTGTAGTTATTCACGGCTATCGCAACCAGGACAGACCGAGATAAAACTAGACACCTATCACCTGCCAATTGTTATAACCGACCATCGGAATATACAACAATAGCTATGATAATCGACCGAACGATTCAACGATCGATCAACAACAACCCTTTTGCAATACAAGATGTATATTAATTGTCATAATTAATGAAGAAATAACTTCAAATTCTAAAACAGCTAACCGCACAATCAATCAAGTACGACATACACATAGTTTATAGTAACACCTCTGCGACGGACGCTAGACAGCTGCCAAGCCGTTTGGCAGCGCGCCATCTTGCTGCAAGACATCCTGGCGTAAGTACTCCAATGTATTTGTATGAACGCCGTGCGGATTATGAAACGACGGCAGTAACCAGACAATTGTTTTCAAAAATTCTTATAAAAGAGATACTTATACTGCCTTTACAAACATTTCCATGTAATGCGAAACATGAATCGGAAAGGTAATTTTACAGATAACGAAAGCGAAATCCAATTAAAGAAAAAAAAATTAATTTTCTTGAGTAAAGATTTCTTGTTTTTATTGTGCATATAAATGGACCTTTTTAGTCAAATACATTTATAATAATTATATAGTACCTACAGATATAAAATTGATGTCCAATTAAAATTGTTATAGTTGGATTAATACGTGTAACTAAATTAGATTTTAATTAAGGCAACCTCGAAGTTCAGTGGCGAAGGCCATTTCATTGATACTGAGAAATTTTCATTCTGCCATTTTTGTCCAATTTATGCGCGGAATATCCGAGGCCGTTACGGAATGAAACTCATTAATTCGATCGTGTTTCAATATAGTGGCGCCATCTATAAATTTTGGCGTGAGCAATTACGCGCTGTCGTGGTGGACAAAAGTTTATTTATGGGCGAGATAGCCTTCCAATATCTTTTTGCCACATACGATTGGCTGCGGCCTGTAAATTCCGCTATGTTGATGTCAGAACGTTTTATACTGTACATTTTACATAATCCCCGGTTTTTAAATTCACTTTATTTTTTAGTTGGATAATAAAAATTCGATTGATATTCTTTTATACGAGGGTTATATTTCGAACTATTTTAAACCTATCAAAATCAACAATCTACAAAATTTTGTATTTCAATGAAAATAATAATGTTATAAATTTGACCGCCATAAAATGTATTAATAAGAAAATTTCTAAGAAAGAATAATATTCTGATTTCTCTCAATACATTGGTTATGGTATGTAACTATAACATAGCTTAATCTCGTAACAGTAAAATTCTGGAGGAAGCTGTAACCACTGCCAGTAAGATAAGGCAATATCTCTCGTATGCGATTGTTATTGGACTCATAAATCCTACGGCATAGCCCATTGGAATGCAAAAATGGTTGTTTGAATTTTTGGTACGTACCATAAATTATGAAATAGATTTGAAATATTTAATATTTGGTATTCTATTCCAACATATTTCTACAATTTATTGTTATAATCACTACTTTAAATGAAAAAATCAGTGGTGCTTCAGAATTTCGTTATATTCTGTCTTAGTGTTTATCATAAATGTTATTTTACTCTCATTTTAAGTATCATCACTTCATTTTCTATGCTTAATTTACCTATAATTTTCTCAAGCATTCTGCTGGAAAAGAAGGGATCTTTTCCAGTATAGACTATATATTCTCTGTATAGACCATACTTTTTCAGTAAAGAGAAATCATAGTATTACGAATACATTTAAATGGGATGGAAACCATAATCTCAAGAGATTATGGTTTGGCTTCAGAAGGTTAACGTTAGAGGATCATAGCAAAAAACAAAGCTAAATAAAAACCACCGGAGACATAAACCCAAAAAGGATTACAAAATTATATAAGGTAGTATTTTTATGCTTCCTATTTTTAACATCTTCGTTTACCTTTACAAATAAAAAGACTTATTGTCACTATCTATAGACAAATTTTCCACTCCTGTGTTTGTCACTTTAATAAACGACTAGACAGGTTGTGATGAAATTTAGGCTGTATTTTAGTGGTTCCTATCGATATAGAACTATATTTGGACTCAATAAATGATAGTACAATAGAATTCTAAGATTTCTAAGTGTTCTCATATCACTTATTACTAATTTACTAATCACTTTTTCACTTTATATCAATACCAGGACGTATCAAGAAATAGGTCCTTATTTTGATACCACACTTATATAATTAAGCCCCATAAAGACCCACTCCAATTTTAAACTAGATAGTATTGAGAGGATAGTTTTTGATACCTACTTATTCTTCGAATATTTTATAAAAAACTATTAAAATTAATTATAAAGGTAATTATGTATATTTATGATTTTTCTTATTTCACACATAATGTTCTCTCCTCTAGGTGTAAAGTTTAGTGCATTATTTGACTAAAAATACAAAATATTTAATATATTACTCATATTAGAAAAATTATAGTCAGACTATGAGCTACCGTCATATCAAGATACTTTTTTTGGTATCTTTCGGCGATACAAATGTTACAAAATTAAATGCCTACCAGTTGCAATACAAAAAAGATAACAGTAATATAAGAAACCTTGCTTCATTATCAATCAAATACTAATTTATTAATTAACTAAATAATTTTATTAAAATACGTTACAATTTAAAAGAGTTCAGCGTTTACTACACATATGCAAATTCAGCCTTGTTACTATTTTGTTATGCGTATTAATTTAAGGTTAACTGATATTGTCACGTTTATTTTTAAACAGCGTTTAAACTTGTTTCAGAATATTGTTTACGTGAAAATTTATTACTGTCATAAAGAATTATTGTACGCATTATTATTAGGACGTAGATTATTACACGATTAGAAGCGATATGAACGTACAAACAATCTTTAATATTTAACATAAATTAGAAAGAATCTATACATATAAATAAAATTTAAATCTCTTTTTGTAATGCCAAATTAACAGCTTTTCAATAAGTGCATACAACAGCATATAAAGTAGTTACATAAAAAAACTTTTTTGTTATGTCTGACTTTCACTAGCGGATAGCTGATGTTATAAAGAGTAACTTCGTTACTTTATTAAAGAACTTATTTCGCGCGAACACAGCATATCTAGTTTAAAATAAATTAGAAAGAAATCGTATTAATAGTAAGGAATGAACTGTCGTAAGAATGAATAGAGATTCCATTGTCTATTTTTACATACATCATTTTGTAACTATTTAACAAAAAAAAACATGATTTTCGTTTAAAGAGCGAGTGGAATGAGATCAGCGAATGTTGCAAGTACATACATTCTCACAAGTTTCGTTCTTCAATTTTATATATCTAAACTATCTTTTGATTATTTCATATGTTGATTGTAGCACGTGCGGTCGGTTGTACCCACTGGCGTTGTGCCAACTCACATTGATACAGAATTTCGTTGTATGAAATTTACGAAATAGATACAGCTATAATACCAAGAATCCTTTTGTACATTTTATCGTTGTTGTTTGAAATTAAAACTAAAATGTTATAGATAATTAAAAATAGCCTTCATCTCAGAGAAATCTGACTAAAACACTGTTTTATATAATTGGTGATGGTAAAGGTCGATTACGCTGAATTTTATATTGTGTGGGAGAAAGGCTGAATACCAACTCAAAGCTACCAGTGAAGATGGAAAGAAAACCAATGCACGGTTTTCTTCTTGTCGAATTTCTTGTTTCTCTTTAGTAACGTACTAAAGAGAAACAAGAAATGGTATAAGACGGCTACTTGCCATATAATAAAAGACAATATACGCCTTCACGCCGATATGAAGCGATGATATTAACCTGGCCGGTTCAGCCCGTATACGAGCCGAAATTACATTAATATTTAACTGTGATTAATGACAATTATATAACATAAACTATTAGTGTACGAAAAAAGATACCTGAGTGTTTCTAGTGAAGCCGTACCCTAGGAACCTCTCATCGTGAGCGGGCACTGTGTCCGGCGCCACGTAGAAGGGTTCGTACAGCAGCTCAAAGTTCGTCACGTTGTGACTGATGTGGGTGTCCAGACTCTCATTGCCTCCCGTGGACTCCCATCTACAAGGAATTTGCCTAATTATGTGGTCTTTTTAACTTCCAATCTTGCTTTCTCTTTGTTATAACCATTAATAGGATGGGGTTTTAATACTTGATACACGTTATGATAAACTTCATTACGTTAAAAGTTAAAGGCGCAAGTCAATATAGTGCTTTAAATTGGTGGTATGTATTGTGCAGATGGTTTCAGTATTGTTAGTAACACACGAAACTAAATTAAAGATCCCATCTAAAGCTATCTTGAAGACAATGATGTTATGTTTGTATGAATATGTTACAATAATGTTAAGTTTGTCTCAGAAAATTGCGCCTTGAAATTATTATAAAAGAAACATTAATCTTTTTTTTACAACCATTAATACTATTAAGAAAAGTATACATTTAAAATTTTATGGATTGACCATTATACTATATAATTTATAATTCTTACCTCGAAAAGTTGGAGGCATACTGATTATAGATAAACACTTTTCTATGAAAGGGTATTGCTAATTTATTTCTTGACAGTCTTAATAACTCAGATTTATTTACTGGAAAGTTCGCCACTCTCTTGTCTAGCTCATAGGTAGGAACTACGTACGCGCAAAGCTGACACTTGGGAACACTCGAAAGGAAGTTATCTAGAGCATCTGCCATCCCTCTGGAGGGCACTATATCCACGTCTACTAGGAATACATAAGGGGTGTGGCAATTTCTTCTGGCCAAGTTTCGCAAATGGTTCTGTGGATAGGGATGCCGTGCTCTCCAAGCAACTGTATCGGCTCTTCGTTCTCCCGTAGGCAATGGAGCGATATTACAATTTCTCGCCCAACTGGGCACATTGCCCTGTACTCCCGGCCGCTCTGTCGGCGTTGCTACATGCAAGGCCAACCGTGCGTACACCTCGGGCTGACACCTAAACAGCCACATAGCGAAAGCCCTTAATAATCTTAATTCGTCCCCGGCTACAAATACAGCAACCGACATGGGTCCGGACCAATGGGCTGCTATTCGTAGTAATTCATGTAGACGTTCTATTGAGCTTTGGGTTGCGAGACACACTTGATGATTAGCCGAAACTTCAGCATACATGTCACCGACGGTGGCATAATCAAACATCCTGTATGACCTCGAGCCGTCCCATCTCCCGAGACGCAGATCAAGACGAGAGATGGGATCATCATCGATAGCCATGACGGCTGCTGTGTCGATGCAGGGCTCGCAGGTAGAAAGCTCGTTCGGTGGCGGAGTGCTGCGTGTGGCGCAAGGAGGCGGGCTTAGCAGCCATATGTTTGCGGCTGCATTGTATACCACCAGCGCCACTGCAGCCAAAGTTACGATGCTCCATTGGCAACGCCAGCGCCACTGAAACAAGTGAAAATAAAAATCATGGATTTGCTGACAATTTTCAAGTAATTTAATTTGCACTATAACGTTATGAAGTAAATTATAAAGTAAATTTATATTCTAAAATAATTAAATATCATGTCCCTGTGTCCATGCACATTTTGCAACTTTTTGACCGTCTTTAATGCTAGTACTAGTGTTGTAAGTATACTGACATCATGTAAGTTTGACTCAGAGATACGGATAGATTCGACGTAGTTATAATTGCTACTTACAACTTATCTTTTGGGATACAAACTGTGTCAAATGAAATCTAGGCTTAAATACTTACAAAGATATTTCGTATCAAACGACATTTGTCTTTCTAGATTTAATTCTTTTTCATATTTAATATCATTTCCCGAAACGCAATTTGTTTAAAACGAAAAAAAACTACACAAATATACGTATTTTTCTTGCGTTTTTTAGTTACTTTATTCCATTTCTTGTAGCTTTGTTTGTTTGCAATATGTTCTTGTTTCAACACACAAAGGACAATATTGTCAGCAAACGTAGTGGTTGAAGGCTAAAATCCGTATTTTATTTTCTTTATGTATTCAGTTAATTTAATAAAATATTACATTTAGCACAGCTATGAACCGTTTAAGAGGCAAAGGACAAAATGGGGATTTTTTATCCTATTCCTATTGTTAGCTCTTTTCCTTTTATTTAAAATCCTACTCTGCTTTCATTTTGTGATAATATTTTCTTTATAATGTTCTTTTGTAATCACAACCACAGCGTACAATCACTTTCCAGATTGAGATGTGTATTATACTATGAATAAATATCCCGTGAAAACTTTATAGTGAGAACGATTATATTACCTTTTTGATAACTCTAAGTAGACGTGTCTTTAGCCCGGATTACTAGGCTTTTTTATTTAAGTACTTTATTCATTCATTTAGAGTTCCTAAATTCTTTTTGTATTTGTCCTTTTAATATTCAAGCTCATCGCTATTATGTTTTTCATCTTGTTATTCTATATTCTAACATATTTTATATTTTATTTCGGTAGTTTTTTGTAGGACAAATTGGTATAGATTGTCCTCTAAAATTGTAGGTAACATCGCTTCTCAATCAATAAATTCTGATCGCAATCGTATCGAATGTCTCTATTACCTTTTAATTTTTATTTATCATGTCCAGAGCTATCACATTATCGAACTTTCCTATTTCCTGTTTATTTGCATTCGCGTTATCGATAAGTGGAAGCGTATGCCTATATTGATTATTAATCCTCACTTCTTGGAATTTCAGTACAACTAACTACTAACTACAGTAACTTTTGTTGATATTTCAGTCCCATTTCCTATTTCTTGAGTTGTTTATCCTGTTAAATGATATATATTTTTGGTGCTTTTTAATTTATCAAACGATGTTTCTTACTTTTTTTTTACGCCCAATTAATCATTAACATTATTTTCAAGAGATCCTGTCGTATTTCTCTCATAATATAGTCTATTTTTTTTAACTATATATAAGTTTTGTGAGGTTTTTGAGATTACTCAAAATTAAATAATTTATTTTCAAATTTATATACAAGTGAGGGTAGTATAATAAGCGGGCGCTTAATCGGTCTTTTTGGCAATCACAATTTTCTTCGTAGCATTTGTTAGTACTGGCTTATTATTTGACGTAATATTTGTTAGTACTGGCGTAGTATTTTCTAGTACTGGCCTCAAAATAATAGGCATTAAGTTATGGAATTTTTGCAGACACGTCACACAACACATCGAGTACTTCGCAAAAGAGTAAGGTATTCAAAGTATTAAGGGAGCCAATGAAATTGAATAGCCTTTCTGATTAGTATCCTAATGTTCTTACAAACAAGTGTGGTTTGAAGTGGAGGTTGGGTGGAATGATGACTACAATTGAAAGCTAATAAATGCGAGAAGTTGAATTTGAATAGCTATAGCGTTTGACAGCTCGAATTTTTGAAATGTATAACTTAATAAAAAAAAAGAGAATAAAAGGCGACCAACTCTTACAGCCTCTATATGTAAACTTAATAATAATACAACTAGACTCTTTGGTAATGAGAAATTTTGTCTTATGCGATAATTCTAATTTAGAACATTTATTGTATTGGAGGAGTTACTTACAATTTTGTCTCTCCGCATTTTCGTCATAGGTCTTTGCAACACAGAAAGCCGCATTGTATACACTGACAACAAACTACTTTGAACCTTATTAGGTTTACTCGGTCATCGGCTTAAGCATATATATAGGCATATTTATTATTTTTTCCTTCCTTATTGTATTTTTATTAATTGTTTTTAAATTTGTTTCAATAATAATCTAATAAACATAAAAACTGCTTGCTAATTATTTCATATTTTCATATTTTTGCCCAATTATTTTTTTTTTGTTTTCACAGTTCACCCACACCACAAAATATCTGTTTTATTTAACACATTTAAATATTTATAACCTAAACTTCATCAGCAAACAACCACAAGCTCAAAATAATATACATTGAAACATAACAATGTGTGAGCAAAAAGACCTTGCATATAGATGTATTGTATTATTGTTATGTAATTATATGAAGTTTTTTATGATATTTTGGTTATTATTATTGTAGAATAACGAAAACACTTGGGTGGTAGTCAGTGGTTATACACCGCGCATGTACTAATTTAAGACATGCGCAAATGTGAATTAATAAGGTTATCATTCCCGTCAAAAGGTTAAATATTTGAACTCAATACATATATTATATACAATAAATCCTTGAACTATTAAATTTATAGAATAATACGAGGCTCATCATAATCAAACATTGTATAAAAAATGCATAGTTATCTTGTAGTAAGGCTTCCTTTTTAGGAGTCTGTACCCAAAATATGCGAGCATATTTCTCTTCATTTGTGAATTGCTGTATCACAGGACTGTATTCTTTGAAACATAATGGATAGAAAGTTTAAATATTAAATAAATATATATATATATCACTCGATTTACTCAGAAATAAATGAAAGTTAAAATTATAGGAAACTCATACTGAACAGGATTGTCTAAGTTTTGCTTATTTTTATTTTATTATATTTATAGCAAAATACATTTATTTGTGGTGTAACTACATTGCATACAAACGAAACAAATAATTAGCTTATATAAGAAATACATTGTATGTCAACAATAGGTTGAGTATTATTTCCCTGTAAATTAATTTACACTTAATTAGGTACATTCGTTCGTTTGCTAAACGTCTTACTAATAAATCCGTTAGAGAGGTAAATCTCTCTTTTGGTCTAACAGAATATTTAGTAATTCTGTTACTTAACAAAAGATGAATTCTGAGTATCTGAAACACAAATGTGAAAAAAATCTAAATGACCGGGAATTTAAAACATTACCTGCAAAATTATCTATTATTTCTCAAAATTTTATTATTTTATAATGCAGAATTGAATTGTCTTGTAGTCAAAGAATTTTGTCTACCTATCTTTCTATATAGACATTAAGAAATGACAGTGACGTTATTTGCTACTAAAAATTTTCTTTGATATTGACATATTTTGAAATATGAATGTGTCAATTTGTCAAAAGTCAAAACCACGCTTGGTATGGTAAATTAAAATTAAAAAATTAGTAAATCATATATATAGTTATTTAAATTGATTATTAAAAGCTGTAAATATTCTTAATGATAAAATGTTTAAAGTACCAGATTGGGAAGATAACACTCCTAAAGTTAACCTCAGCTTTCCCAAGGTATAGTAGTTTTCTTATTTGTTTGTAATTAAATGCATTTAAACTTAAACTAGGATCCGCCAACCAGGCGCGGCGGGAGTTGAGCCGAGCCCCTCTCCTTTCCACTTTTCTCGATAACTTTTTAAAGGCTAAACATTTTTCAATCTGTTTTCGCTATAACATCCTTGTTCGGCTCAAACATAAATGAGAAAATATTTAGCTAATTATCTCGTCACATTCTGGATACAACTAAACACAAAAAAGGTCTCCCGAACGGTTAAGAGCTTCGCTTACGCTCAGCACAGTGAGTTGTATTATATTCTGAGTTTATTTTACAGAAAGCAAAAACGAATAATAAAAGAAACAAAAAGATATTGGAGGCCACTAAATTGAAAGGGGTCGTAAAACCAAAGTTAAAAGACAAGAACAATTTGAACAAGAATTTTAAATTAGTAGATGAAAAGCCGAACATTTTAAAAAACAATAGCATTAAAGCCAGTGAAAATAAAATAACTAAGAGTGTAAAAAAAAATATGCCAAGTATTAAAAAACATAAACCAAAGGCAAAAGATGTAAAAAAAGAAGTAATAAAAAATGAAGCAAATGATAATATAGAAAGTGTTAAAGACAATAAAAAAGATGATAAATTTTATGATACAGACAAATTAGATGAATTGATACTTAATGAAGAAAAACAAAAACTGAACTCATATAAAAAAGATGATATTGAGGAAATACTATTTAATGATAATTCGGAGAATATTAAAATAAAAAGTCCAAATCTTGAAAATCGTGATAATGACAAGAATAATAAAAAAACAATAAAAACAAATCAACAAGAAAGTGTCAATAAAATACTTAAGACGAGAGAAAACAAGAAAAAGGGAGCTATAAAGTCAATATTACAAAAAGGAAATAACCCTGCAAAAACAAAGGTATTGCATGAATTAGAGAATCAAATGCTTAAGACAAAAGACAAAAGGAAAGACAAAGTGTCAAAATCAATATTACAAAATGGTAAAGAAACTAATTTGGAAAATGTAAAAACAAAGGAATCATCTCAATTAGGGAATGAAATTTTAAAGACAAAATGTGAAAACAAAACACAAAAGTCAATATTACAAAACCGTAACAAAAGTAAATCTGAAAACAAAATAAGTAAGGAAATAAATACTTTAGCAAGTGGAAATAAAATTATCAAAATTAAAGATGAGAAAAAAAAGGAGGCTTTAAAGACAATATTACAAAGTAAAAGTCATAGAAATTCCATTAATGTTAGTGGCAACAAGCTGCGGGAACGGATGTTGGAGAGACTCAAAGGTAATAAAATATGAATATACGTATGTACTTATAAAGATAACAAACAATTGTTTACAATATGTAGAATCCATATATTTGTTTCTTGTAAATACTTTTAAAACAAACACAGACTTACCATTTTCAATTTTCTGGCTTATTGTGTAACTTTCACTGATATTAGTGCATTTAGGATTGGGGATTGGTGATAGTATTATATTTTAAAATATTTATTTAAAGCAACACTATAATATAATAGAATATATGAAATAATTAGTTTTCATAAGAGATATATATTTACAGCCGCTCAATTTAGGTATCTAAATGAAAAACTCTACACATCATCGGGCTCAGATGCTAAGCAGCTATTCCAGGAAGATCCAGAAGCCTTTCAGACTTATCATGAAGGCTACCAGCAGCAGGTGAAACGGTGGCCCGTGAAGCCACTTGATGTGATCGTCAAGAGGATACAGAAGATGTGAGTTTTATTAATGCCAATTTAATCTTATGGAAGACTAATTTCTGTACTTTTTATTTCTAAATGTTTATTAAGAATTAGTTCTGATACATACTGTTAATAAAAAATCTTAACTCCCGACTAGTTTACATTTAAAGTGCTCCATCTTAACAAAAAACAATTTCAATTTTAGGCCTAAAACCCACACAATAGCAGATATGGGGTGTGGGGAAGCAGAACTGTCAACTCGTGTAGTTCAGCCAGTGAGGTCCTTTGACCTAGTGGCCTCCAAGCCTGCGGTGGAGCCCTGTGACATGGCCCACACCCCTCTGCTGAGTAGTTCTATGGATGTGGCCGTGTACTGCCTGGCTTTGATGGGAACAGATCTCACTCAGTACCTCTTAGAAGCCAATAGAGTGCTAAAAGTCGGGTGAGTATTTTAATCTATTTGGCAATTTACATATACTTAATTATTTTGAATCCAACTCTATATAATTTATAATATCATAAATGAGTCATTTATTATTAAATAAAATTTGAATCTACATTATTACAATCATTGACTTAAATGTACAAATACTAAATCTTCTCAATTGGTCTGTTAGTGGTCATCTGCTGATCGCCGAAGTGGAAAGTCGGTTTCACGACGTCGAATCCTTCACACGAGACGTTCAGAAGCTGGGATTCTCTCTTAAGAAAACTGATAAATCACAGAAAGTGTTTTTCTTCATGGAATTCACTAAAGTGAGAGAGCCACCCGTGAAGAGAGCGAAGTTGCCCGTTTTATCTTTAAAGCCATGTATTTATAAGAAACGGTGAATAAATAAATTAATGTTTTTAAATTATTTGTTCCATACTCTTTAATTACAAAAAAATAAAAACAACAATACATATTTAATTATTTCATTATATTATATTGTACACATTTTTACAAAATTATTTAACAAACTATTTAATAACATCTTAATTCATAGTGATTGCGAAATACAATATCTTACTGCTAATTCGTTTTTATAGATTCAACTCTTCCATGACGTCTTCTGCGTCCGCGCGTAGATTTTCTACTTTCTCTATTAGCATTACCTGAAATAAAAACCGTTCAGTAATATTATTCGATGTGAACAATGAGTGAAGCCGGTATTTTGAGCACAGCTATGAAACCCTTCTATCATACTCATACATATAAACTATTATACAAACCACATTATTTCTTCGCGACTGTTTAAATCTTTAAATCTCTCGTTTTTGTAAAGCGACAATAACAATAACCCTCTATAAATAGGATTGTAAGGTACTAAAATCCTCTTCATCAATACGATGGTAAGGTTCGATAATTCTCCCCGTAAATACGATGGTAAGGTACAATAACCCTTTTCATAAATACTATGGTAAGGTACAATAACCCTCTCAATAAATATGATGGTAAGATACAGTAACCCTTTCCATAAATACGACGGTCAGGTACGATATCCCTCCCGGTAAATACGATGGTAAGGTACAATAATTCTCTCCATAAATACGATGCTAAGGTACAATAACCCTCTCCATAAATATGATGGTAAGGTACAATAACCCTTTCCATAAACAAGACGGTAAGGTACAATAACCCTCTCCTCTCACCCTGGCGGCGCTGACGAGCTGGTCTGCGGCGGTGCGCGAAAGGTGCGACACCACGGCCGTCAGCTGGAGCGGGCTGGCGCGCGCCACGTCCTCCACGCGCCGGTACCCCGCACGATGTAGCTGCAGCGCGCGCGCCTGAGGACACAGAACGGGTAAAGTACGGCACGATGAACCGGAAGACGTTCCTTCTTCACCCACCTTCTTGACGGCGGGCAACTCCATCAGCGCCTCCAGCTCGGGCTCACCACAGTGCCTGAGCCGCGTCGCGAGCTGCTCGAACAGCGCGGCGTAAGCCCACCAGCACAGCTCGGCGCACGCCCGCTGCGCGCCCGCACACTGGCTCGCACTCGACGACAGCAACGCGTGCAGCGACCCGCGGGCGACATTGTACCTCAGGGAGTTAACACTACGATACAGCGAGGAAATGCAAGTACACCAGATACTAAAATTGAGGTTAAATATTCTATTGAACGTTATAATTTATGTATATTGTGTTTAAAACTTACTTGTCCGAGACGGCCGCGAATGGTATTTGTCTATACAGGTCTCGCAGCATCAGTGCCACATAAAATCGACTCAAAACACTTTCAGATATGTTCTGAAAATATAAGTTTAGTATTAATAATTGAGCGAAGCGAGCGGAGCGTTCTACTGGAGATTTTTTCACATTCTTTGTCACGAATAGTCTCAAAAACTACTTGACGGAAAATTATGAAATTTTGCAATCAAAAAGACACACATTTAGGTGATGGTTTAAAAGAAAAATTTGAAAAATGTCATGTCCTTGAGGAATAATTGTCGAAAAATTTACATCCCATTGAAGTCAATGGGAAACGATGTGTCATTACACTGGGCTCGCTTCGCTCAATATGCAAACGGGACCCGAAATTTCGACAGCGCAGCGAGTCGAAATTGAGGGTCTGTTGGCGCCCCTATTATAACTACACAATAGACTCACGGTGATAGGTTTGCCCGTCATCATCCGAACCGCATTCATTTCAGTGATACCCAGAACCTTGGCGGTCTGCGTTCCTTCTTCGTCCAAATTACTATACTACAAACAGAATACGTATTAACCTATTACATATAGAAAAAATAATTAAATTTTTCGGCACTCACCAACGAGTAATAATGTCTGTAGTCTGGTCTGATGGACGGGTCGTGCGGGGTGACTAGATACAGTAGGTGCAGACTGCCTATCAGCACCAGGCCCCGAGCTGCTACTTCCAACTCATGCAGCAGCTGTTTGGTGGTCGTGAGGTCCAGGCATCCTGCTCGTAGAAAATAAATGCACTGCTATTATATATAAATGTTGTCTATTAATTAACCAAACACAATTTTTTATATCAAAGTGATTAGTTCTAGTTGCTTAGTATTAAGGGAAAATATCGTCTTGTGATTTTAAATAAGCAAAAATATTTTTTTGTTTATTTATGTATACATAAAGAATACTATTTTCATGTTTATTATGAAGATAATACTATACCTTTGATAGAAGCCTTTCCAAGTGTACTAACAGCCAGCTGTAGGTCTTGTGCGGTGTCGGACGACTTCTCCCCCACTACCTCGAGCGCGCCGCTCTGCAGCAGTGAGGTCACGGACTCGTTGCAAACTTCTTCTATATCAACGGACCTGCAAAGAGACGCTTTACTTAACTTTTGAGCTTTCAAGGAACTTACAAATTTAATAATTTTTTAAAAGTATTTATTACATTTGTTCTATAGAATTCTACAAATAACAGCGAAAAAAAGAATATTTTTAAATCCCACCTGTACGAGAAAAGTAGAGTTCTAGCTCACATTTCATGTACTTAACTGTAACCGACTACTAAAGTCAAGCACTCACTCATCAACGGGCGCGATTGCGAGTAGAGTAGTTTTCATCAGCGCTTGCAGCGCTGCACGTCCCGTGCACAGACCGAGTGCCACAGCGCTGAGCAACAGCTCGTCGGTGGAGGCGAGGAGCGAGCTTAGGGCGGGCGGGATGCCCTGTGACAGACGGGCGCGCACGGCGGGCCACTCGCGGGGGGACACGATCAGAATGCTCTCACCTGAGGGGACGAAATCACGAGGTTCAGAAGTCACAAGTAATGACTGTGGAGCGTGGATCAGCAAGGGAGTCTCACCCGCCTCACAGACGCCGGCCCGGCCCGCGCGCCCCACCATCTGCTTGTAGGCCGCCGCGGACAGGGCGTGGCGCCCCACCACCGGGGCGCGCACCAGCACGCGCCGCGCCGGTAGGTTCACGCCCGCCGCCAGTGTCGACGTGCAACATACCACCGACACCACGCCCGACCTAAGCAGACAATAGAACCTCACGATCAACAGTCCTAGAGATAATTATTTAGTAGCGGTGCGTACCGGAAAGCCTGTTCGACGAGCGCGCGCTCGTCGGGCGCCAGTCCCGCGTGGTGGTAGACGACGCCGGCGGCGGCGCCCCGTACCAGCGCCGCGGCCGCACCCTCCGCCCGCAGCGCAGCCGCCAGGGCCACGCGCTCGCTGGAACGGTGCTGCGACATATCCCTGTACGGGAGGATCTCTTTAGGTGGACTGAAAGCTAATAAGGGTGATAATATAAAACATATCAAAACTTACTTCCTCTGTATCTGACACAGTAGAGCGGCGACGTTCTCGCAATTTCTCTTGGTCGGACAGAACACGAGGCACGACGCGCGAGGGACCACCTCCGACACCAATCCGCCCAGGAAGTCAGGGTCCAGGGACAGAGCTACCGGGGAGTACTGGGGTAGAAATATTTTATGACATTTTCATAAAACCACATGAAATTATTATTCTTGTATATTTTATTTGAAAATTCAAATTATTTCAAGAATAGCCCTCAACAGTCACGTTAATCACTCACATCGTAGGCCAACTTCCTCTCCATCACGAGCTCCATCCCCTCCTGGATTTTGTACAGCACGTCCCCGAGCTTCACATACTCCGTGAGCTCCACAGGACGGAACTGCTTCTCATATATGTCAGCCTTCAGGAACCGTGCTATGTCCGGTATATTACCGATGGTTGCACTCATGCCGACGATCTGGACCTCTTCTGTTGGGAAAGTAAAATTTGTTTTAATAACTTCAATCTTATAAATAGTCTGTTAACTTAAAATATAGTAATTATTATTATTTACAAATAATATACCTCGGTTGGAAAATGAAATTTTATTTATTTGCCAATTACTCTGCAATCCAATCCATACAATTAATAAATACTATGAGTTTTACTAATTCACAGCTATGTATGAATTTAATTTAATTAATTTTGAACTTACTATGAATTTTGATTACTGTATCATGACATTGAATTCATATTTGTAATGTTCATTATTATTATAACAATATCACATACTATTAGCAAAAATTACAGTAGTCAATAATGTTTCTAATGTGCTCCCTCTTCCGGCTTCACCTATAAGATGTAATTCATCAACCTAAACAAAAAGAAACATCCTGTAATTTTGAATATATCCTGATTGAAGTTTGAATAGTAACAGATAAAAAAAGAAGAAGTAAATGACGTCTTTATTGTCCCACTCACCACTATAAGTCCTATTTCATGTAATCTATTCAGCTCAATTAAACTCCTCACTAGAGCGAGTCCCTTCTCTATGGTCGCTATGTAAATGCTGTTCTTTTTCCGTCTCTTCTTCGGTGGTAAATGACCTTTACCAGCCGCATATTCCTCTACAAGGAATTCAAGTTGTAACGCAAATGGAGCCAATGATGAAATCTGTAAAGTTTATGTTGTTTTTTATTTTTTTGTGGGAGACAAACTTAAACAACATTAATCTGCAATTACTTTTATTATTTTAACTATTTATTTAATGATATTTTGATTTACCTTTTCCTGTACTATGGCAACAAAGGGCAAAATAAATAAGGCATTATGTTTTCTGTTGAGTACTTCTCTCAGCATCAGCACTTCAGCTACAAGAGTTTTTCCTCCACTTGTTGGTAGGGCATAGATCAAATTACGTCTTTCTTTGATGGCACCTAGGTTAAGGCATTCCTCTTGCCAGTCTAGAAATAATAGTTGGTTTGAAAATGATAATACAAAATAAGTTATTATTGTTTTATAACCAAACCAGGCATGCAAGCAATTGTTCTAGCAGTAAATTACTACTGTATCTTAGAGACATTTACAAACATGAATAGTTGCAGATGCATTGCCATCCTAGAACAGTAGGAAGGATTCAGAATTCCACCACTCTCACTTATATAAAACACAGGTAATAGAATTTATAAATCAATCTTCTATTACTATGGGTACTAGACTACTCAGAGAGATATAATTAGAGAACAAAAGTAAAAGTTTACCATAGAACTTTTCAATGTTTCTATATGTTTTAAATAAACCTTTAGCTATCATTGGTAGGTCATAAAAACTGTTAAGATTTGATAATTGATTTGTTTTAATTATATGGTTTGCTTTAGCTTCTTCTTCAGCCCGCAGAATGACACTTTCTCCTATATCTAATAACAATGAGTCCTTAGTTTCAAATAATAAACTTTTATTATCATTATTATTTTGACATATTGACTCATTTACTATGTCAAAACTCTGTTCAATTTCGTCTCTAAATAGATTTTCTAATTTGTATGTTGAAAATGTTTCGTCAATTTGATTACATGTATTTTTAGGCAGTGCTTCTTTTATATTTGAAGAGTTTATAGAATCTGCTTTATCCACCTTTTCTGTATTTTGGTTATCATATACAAAAGAGTCCCAATTCATATCTTTTATAAAACCAGAGTCGGAAATTCCGGGAGAACATGGAATATCACTACTTATTGAAGTGTTAGCTGATTCGCCCAAAATATATTCTACTTGGTTACACGGCAATGGAGGCGACTCACATCTTTCAGATATCGTCAAATTGAGCCTTTGCTTTAATGGTGTTAATTTTTGTAAGGAACGGTTAACTTTATGTAAAGGCTGGGGTGTTTTGTAACTTTTTCTAGTACCAAGCTGTCGCCGTCGTGGAGTGGTTGGGCTATTAAGTTCATTACAAGAATTCATTTTGCTTCATTTATAGAATCACATAATTTAATAATGATCATTAAAAATAGGCAATATTTTAATTTACAAACACATTATTTATTTTTGAAATTGACACAATTTATAATTTGTCTGCCGTGATTTAATGTCAAAATTTAAGACGTTTGTTTCACATTGTTGCCATTATAGTACACCTTTAAACAGGCAGTCAAAATCTTAATATCATACAGTCTGAAATATTGGTAGATGAGAACCAGGGGTGATAACAATACTCCTTGTGTGGCCGGACCTGCGTCTTATAGAGCGCAAATCTTTGACTATACCTGAGGAACTGCCTCGCACTATTGATCACTCCCAATTTCATCAAGGACAACTTGGCCTTGTTGTCGAGATGTACTGACAATCTGAGCGAAAATGACAATCGCTCGCAATGTCGGGACCCAGTACACTAATCTAGGCGAGGCATTAAGAGGAATACTCTTGAAGAGCGGAGATACGATAAAAGAGGGTTTTCTTTGTTGTAAACGTGAAAACTTATCGAGGGTCAACTGAACGAGGGTCAGTTCAGCCTTTTTTAATATTGATTTTAATATAATGTGTATATTTTTGACTCATCCAAGGATTAGTAATTACTATTTAACACAAAAACGTTCCTTCTTGAATCTTATATATTTCTTATATAACACTAATTACAAAAAACATTAACAACAATTACAAAACAACAACAACCCATCAAGTAGAGTATTATTATATTATACCGTAGTTTACCGTGCGCGGAATTGCATATTCTGTAACTATAAGTTAGTTTTAACATTAAAAAACGGTTATAGAATCCTAAAGAAACGATGGCTCTATAGTTCATGCAAAATAGTTAAAATAATGTAAGATTAAAACATTTTACTAAAAAATATAATTTAAGACGTATATTGTGACAAATACTACTTTCCTTCCTTCATGTCTTATTTATATCACAATATTTACATGTTTATTTTCTTAGTTAAAACATCAAACGAACATTTATCGATTTTGGTATATGGTTTAGTATAAATAAGAAAGTGCATGTATATTACATTATTTTGTCTTGAAGTTTTTAATCTGGACGAAGTGAAGGAAGGAAAATTACAATGTCTAATAGATATCCAATGACCCAAAGCAGTAAAACATTCAACACGACGAGCCACGCCTTTCGTGTCCACCTGTTAGCTCGTAAACGAGTGCAGGATTTCGGCGAGCTCTTAAGAAACCGGAGCTGGCCGTTCGGCTCAAAAATGACCGCGGCTAAATATACCCGCGGGTCGCGGGGTGCGGGGTCGCCGGTGCGCCGCGGACGCAGCCAGCGCCGGCCAGAGCCGCCCCGGTCGCCGCGGACTCCACATTCCAACGTCGCTGTGCTGCCGGTCCCAGAACCAGTGCCGAGTGACTGAGTGACCGTCTTCAACCCGTGCGACGTAAGTGCCGTGCTGTGTAGTGCAGTGCTTTGTACAGTGTGTAGGAGCCTTAAGTGCGTTCGGAAACGGAATTGAATTATCAAGTTTGGATACGTTACGTTACGAAATGGACTAAAGTGGCCTATAAATAAGCGCAGCGTGAAATCTGCCAAATCGGGTGGCGTCGCGCGGAAATAGAACTGCCATCTTTAGCCCGCGGGATTATGTTACCACCCTCCTAACAGCACGTTACACTGAATTGTAGGAATTCGTAAAATATATCATTTACACATACCGACACTACACACTGTACACCGACTTGCCTATACAAAAAGTTACATGCATAGCAAAATAACAATGTATCAAAAGTTTTATCTACAATAAGTAGTTAACGCAGTTAACGAAACAAGAGATTTAACTTTAAATGTAAAAAAAAAGTTTTCTTTAACTTTAAAAAATAATTTTATATAATACAATTAATTCCTTGTAATAATATATCCTTCAATCCCAGCTATCCCGTAGGTGTGCTAAAATCGGAACCTCATCCAACACTGAAGTCAGCTCTCATCTTTTGAACTCTTGCCAAGTTGCCAACTAGTGGGTGTTCTTAATGGCTTGAAAGATAAAACCGCTTAAAATAGATCCAACTTCATAAACAATCAAATCTTTGGACTCTAACACATGCACTACTATATTAGTCACTTGGCACTAAATACTATTGGATAACTGATTTCAGATAACAGACTAGAAAAAAATATTTATTTATAGATCAGAAATATTCCGATCAGTGAAAGAATCGAAAGTTGACGTCATTCAGATTATTCTTTTGCCAACTTTTTTTATACATGGTTTATGTTTTTAACACATGAAGTGGAGAAGTCTCAAGGAAAATATTTTGAAATAGATGTATGAAATAACATATCATTAACATTTTACAATGAAATAAAAACTTAAGACAGAATTATCATTTAAATTATTGACTGTTATTATAATATTTTCGTTTCATCAATATCTTTAGAACGGACGTTTTATACGGTTATAAATATATCCCCATTTTGGTTTCCAGAATAACAAATCACCAATATGTCTGACGAAGAGGAATATTCGTAAGTATTTCCACAATATTCCATTAACTTACTATAATCTTTCTTTTTTTTTTAATCGAAATTATTAAAATGATTAAGATTTCCAATTCTCAATCATATATAATGTTACAGTGGCTCTGAGGAGGAGGAAGTAGAAGAAGAAGTCCCGGAGACGTAAGTGATTTTTAACAACCTCCTTACTTTCATGGTTACCTTTTACTTTCCGTTTGTTTTTACATTCTAGCCTCGTAAAGCCTGGAATCTGCATAGCCTAGTCTATTTCCAAAATCTGAGCATTTTTTTAGCATATATTCGAGTGTCAAACTTATATGAAATTAAGGACACGTTAACTTTTACGCCCTATTTCTGTTCTCCTTTACCGAGGTTAGTTGCACGCATCACCTACCCCTGTTCTCTCTTTTGTTACAGGAAGTAAGTGGCGTGACCTTTGACCCGACACTTTGCACCCTCTTCGCTCTCCTAGCCCAAGACCCCTCTAATGCTTCCAGCTCTTAACCAATGCTTTTTAGCTTTAATTTAACAAATCAAACTTCCGCTTTAACTATCTTCCATGCCTTCGAGAGCAATTCCAAACCCCACTATCAAAATAGTGAAAAGAACTAAACTACGGAGTAAGTCAAACTGATCAATGAAAAGATCAAATGTTATTGTAAAAAATGTTGTCTCGTTGTTATTTGTTATTTCTTTATTCTAGTTATGTATTTCTAATTATATGTTTTCTTTCCTTGCTGCTGCCGTCCCGTCTCCATAAAGGCCTGCCCCCAAACAAGAGTGAGTATCATAACTTTATACTATTTATTATATGGAAAATTGCTTCGCTTTTAGTGACTGAATGTCCACAAATCGGTATGCGTATTGTGATTGGATAAAATTAATCAATGCACTGGGTGAATGAACACCGATTATTAAATTACAAAATTTTACATTATTACAACACAGTAATGACTTTTTTATTTTGGATGCGCGAAATAATCCTCTCACCGCTTTTATTCTATCTGTTATTTGTAAGGATAAAGAGTAGAACATGTGAGGTGTAGTGGAGGCTGATTGTTATTTTCTGTTTCTAGGAGTAGACCGTCGATCGCGTAAGTTGCACCGCTCTCTGTGGTGTCACTAACTAAGTAATCCTCATTAACTCAAAAGGCCCGGGCGCATGTTTTGTTGTGACCGATTCCCCCAATTCCAGATATATCGCGTCCGATCGCAATCTGTATAAACGTTCGCTACACCGTGTTCGAACGCTATTTATATCCATCGGTAGGCGTTCTATTTTTGTAATTACCGCACTGCGCCCGCGCCGCTCCGCAAAGAATTAGATGTCGGTCAACGGAAACTCGACGAGTTCTCATTATCTTTCCTAAATAATTGCATGATAGGACCAACATAACACTAAAGCATGGCCACGTATTATTGTATGTTTACCATTGCCTTTGATATATAATTCCATTTTTATATCGAAAAAATTTACACAAATAAAAAGATGTACAAAATCAAAACACGAGATAAGCTTAATTGACATAATGTTGTAACAATATTATTACTCGTAATCCCAAAGCATACATGTAGCGAAGATTATAACATATTGTATGTTAACTATGTTCACAAAACATAACAAGATGTAAACGTGTCGAGACCTTCAATGTATTACCAATTAGATCAGGAACAGACATAATAAAAGGTTACCAATAATAATATCACCGTAACAAACGCTATATGTATTGTGAACCGTTCAAATAACGGTTTTAACATTAACAATTCCTCGTTCAAATGTTCCAATTATTAACATTTTAATAATCTTGCAGGGGCGAGGGAGACCCAGAATTCATTAAGGTAATTATCAGACATTATTTTAAAATTGATTTTTATTAATTATGTACAAATTATAAGGCTCATCCAATTCTTCTAAAAGATAAATGATATTTTACATGACACGTATAACGATCAGACACAGAGAGAGAGAGATTATTATTATTTATTTTAAAGAATACGTCTTTATTGGCATAATTTTTGTAGCGTCAAGACCAGAAGCGGTCGGACTTGGACGAGCAGTTGAAAGAGTACATTAACGAATGGCGTAAACAACGTTCCAAGGAAGAAGATGAACTCAAACGTCTCAAGGAGAAGCAGGCCAAGCGCAAGGTATCTCTTATTTTACAGATCTTTTCCAAACAAAAAATATTTAACTAATTGTTATTACATCAAAGAACTATCGTTTGATTTCTTGTTCTCGCTATAGGTATCTCGCGCTGAGGAGGAGAAGCGCCTTGCTCAGAAAAAGAAGGAAGAAGAAGAAAGAAGAGTCCGTGAGATTGAGGAGAAGAAACAGCGTGACATTGAAGAGAAGAGGCAGCGGCTCGAGGAAGCCGAGAAGAAGCGCCAGGCTATGCTCCAGGCCATGAAGGACGCCAGCAAAACCGGACCTAACTTCACCATCCAGAAGAAGAGCGACAACGTGAGTTCTATTCTAATTCATTGCCAGTGCAATAAGAAACAAATGAATTATATTGATTAAAATCATACTAACAACGAGGTTATTCTACAGTTTGGCCTTAGCAATGCTCAACTTGAGCGCAACAAGACCAAGGAACAGCTGGAAGAAGAGAAAAAGATCTCCCTCTCCATCCGCATCAAGCCCCTCACCATCGAAGGTCTCTCCGTGGATAAGTTGCGGCAGAAGGCCGTCGAACTGTGGGACTGTATCATCAAGCTCGAAACCGAGAAGTACGACCTCGAGGAGAGACAGAAGAGACAGGACTACGACGTGAGTATACTGTTATTAGTTGCATGTTACTGGGCACGCAAATGCAAGTGCAAACTTAGGAAAATGTACGTAAATAATTTTTATTATATCATTTATTAACAGTTAAAAGAGCTCAAAGAAAGACAGAAGCAACAACTAAGGCACAAAGCTCTTAAGAAAGGTCTGGACCCTGAGGCCTTAACCGGAAAGCACCCCGTAAGTATTACGTACTGAGTTGTACTTTTTTTGACATATTCATGTATGAAACTAATGTGAATCTCTATGTTTAGCCCAAAATCCAAGTCGCTTCCAAGTACGAGCGACGCGTGGACACCCGTTCATACGACGACAAAAAGAAACTGTTCGAGGGTGTAAGTATCATATCGAGGCGCTCTCAGCGCAAAGGATTATTGTTTAAGAAATATTATATTCAGAATGCATTAAATTAAACCAAGTTGAATGAGAAAAAAATATTCTATATTTCTGTCACGGTATAAAGAATCACTTCACATTGATGATGATCGGGTGATGAATACTTATTAACTCTGAAGACGAGCTTTAGTTAACGGTGACACTTTAATACAGGGTTATGATACTCAAGCGGCAGATTTTATGGAAAAACTATGGAAAACGAAGGTGGAAGAGTTTATGAACCGCACCAGAAGTAAGATGCGGAAATGATATCGCGTTGTTTGTCCCACGTTTATCCCCACAAGGCATGTCCTCGATCCCGGCATGGTTGGCATGTCACGGGCTGTGATACCTTTATGACATTGTCACATTAAATATTCTTCATTAAATTAATATGGCAATGATCACAAATCACGGGATGCACATTTACTACCCTTGTTTTAACCTTTGAATTGACCCTCGTGTTAACCGTTCCTAGGACCTTGAGAAACTGAACAAGGACTTCATCGAGAAGGTGTGGCAGGAGAGGGCCGACCAATTTGGCGGTAGGCAAAAGGGTAAGTACTATCCGAACCAGGCTTCCTTTTAACCAACAGTTGAACCGCACATCTAGTTACAAGCAATAAATGTAAGAAAAATTTAATCCTGCATTGGACGGTAAACTTTTCTGAATGGGATGCTGGGTGTTAAGACGTTTCCCGTTTTGTGTGGATAATATTTTATGGCACTTTTGAGACGTTCATACATTATCACTGATATGAACTATTTGTTATTCCCTTCATGTCCTATATCTTCACGTTTTTTATTATTTTTATTTAAAACACTTTACCTCACGAAAAAACCTAAAATCCTAGTTATGAAAAAAAAACTATTAAATCTTACACGAAAACTTTTTGATAAGAAACCTAACATCAAAAAAACTATGGATATTAGAACGAACATTTTTTAAAGAACACTCAATTTTACCAGATTAAAATATGAAAATAATTCTGTTCTAATAATTATTATAAAGCCTGACAAACTACATCGCATTTTACACAATACGATAAGCGATCATTACACGTACTAATCGACCGACCCGCACACAGCGAGACTGCCCAAGTGGTTCGGCGAGAGGCCCGGCAAGAAGAAGGGCGACCTCGAATCCCCCGAGGGCGAAGAGGACGTGAAGGCCGAGGTTGAGGAGGAGGACGAGCCCGTCTACGAGCCCGAACCCGAGGAGGAGGAGGAGGTGGAAGAGGTCGAAGAGGAGGAGGAGGAAGAGGAAGAGGAAGAAGAGGAGGAGGAAGAGGAAGAGGAGGAAGAATAAGTACGGTATTTTAGTATTCTGTATTTGATAAAATTTCAATGAATTCATTCACTTAATAGTTAATATAAGCTTGGTTTCGCTGGCAGTGTGTGACCATTTAGTTGCCAAGTAATTTATATTATGTTAACAATCTCCAATATTGTCTCTATTAAGCTTGAATAATATATATTTCGCAAAATACATAATGTTTAACAGTGACCGTTCATGACAGCTAACACTAAAGTAATCGCGGTTCCCCAGTGATGGCTGAACGCCAGAGCTAAATCACTTGCATTCCTGCATTTGTTTGTTATTATTATAAGATTTAGTATTTTGTACTATTGGCTTGTAATTTATTATTCGAAATCCATTTGGCAAGTCTCCAGGGATGGAAATAGGTTTAGAAAACGTTTTATTTAATATACAAAGTAAACTGCTTATTTTCGACGGAGTTGCCTACAATTTTATTTTTATTTATCTTGATCTATTGTTTCAGATAAATCCACCTGAGCCGGGTCCAGCCGCCGAGCAGAGTCGCGTCGGATTGTGCTGTTTTGTAACTCATCCATTAACTTATTGCTATTATAAATTATTTTTATTATTTATACTGTTGATTCATTAGTTACTGGACAATTACATGACGGAGTGCGTCGCAACACCCATGACGTCAAAATAAACTAATTTATTTCATAAGGCTCCCTGGTATTATTTCAAACACCTATTATGATGGCGGTATCAATGAAAAAATGTATTCGATTAAAGAATTATAATTGATAAAATTAAACACGTACACGTACAAAATGAATAATCATTTGTTAGATATGAAAACTAAAGTGAATACGCATTTACTTCATTTGTTATTTCTTTACAAAATATTTATCATTAAACTAAATATAAATTTAATAAATTGCAGACATTCTGCAATTTCAATCGTTAAATACTTTAATAAGGATATTCTAACCACTTAGTGTGGAACAACATTCTGTCAAATGTTGACGAGTTGGGCTTTATCATCAAAATAGATACTTAGTTTTATTTCACCCATTCGTCTGAAAGCTCAAATGACAAACGGAAATGATAACAAACAACATTATTTAAAAGAAACTTGTCAGTTTATCTACAAGATGTATTGTGGCGGTCGCTAGGCGGCCGGCGTGGGGTCCGCCTGCTTCTGAGGAGTGGACTTCTGCATCATGTTGATCTTGTCACCCAGACTCAGCGCCATACCCTACGATCATAGAGGCCATTATAATCGCACATTCCATATGTATATCCTTTTAGAATCGGATCTCAGATTGGGGGGAACATGTCATTATGAATAAAGTTATTACGTGTTAGTGTGCGTGCTAGTACGTGCGTGTGTGCGTGTATGTACGTGTGTGTATGCCTGTGGGTGTGTGTGTGTGTGTGTGGGTGTGTGTGTGTGTGTGTGTGTGTGTGTGTGTGTGTGTGTGTGTGTGTGTGTGTGTGTGTGTGTGTGTGTGTGTGTGTGTGTGTGTGTGTGTGTGCGTACCTGTGTCTTGGCCCGTATTCGAACGTGTCCGACGACGGGTGCGTTGGGTCGGTGCAGGGGCGTCTCTATGCTGAGGTTGGCGAGTGCGTCCTCACCGAATATACTGCGTGCGTACAGGTTGGCCGCCATGAAGCCGCACTGACCGGACAGTGCCTGCACGAGCGCCGTGCAACAGGAATTATGTTTGAGTTAATTAGCGAATATTCAGTGGGTAGGTAGTATCCGTAGCCAGTAATATGGTGTGGTTGATAAGCAACAACTATATAAATTGCGTCTTAGTTAACTGCAGAGTAAAATTGTCGATTTCTGCCTTTTGTTATGTATATCCTCAAAAGTCAACAACGAGATATATACCTCAAGATTGTTGGACATTGAATACTGGAAAAACCATTCACTATGACTTTATTATAATACAAAGTGATAAGCAAATCTGAATAAAGAAACTATATTACAATCATAGGTCAGATCGATACGCATGATCCGTTCGAGATACGCAAACTGCTGCAAGTAAAAAAGACACGGAAAGGAGACGGCCGTAAGGCAGTATAAAAAGGTGATTTTTTAAAAACTTTTCACTAAATTGTGAATGTTTTTTACACAAAATAACTATATTATAATCATAGTTCAGATCGATACGCATGATCCGTTCGAAATAGGCAAACTGCTGCAAGACAAAAAAACGACACGTAAAGGAGACGGCCATAAGGGAGTATAAAAAGGTTATTTTTTAAAACTTTTTTTTAAATATTTTTTACACAAAATGATTATTCATTTATCAATTTACAATTATAATATTATAACGCTGTAGTAGATTGCAGCCATATTTTTTTTGCAAATAGCCCGTAGCAATGCAACACAGTGCGCGTGAGTTACAACGTCCTGCGGGTTCGCGTACCGCAAATGACATGGCGTTTTATTTATATGATCGCTTCCGTTTTGAGAATTACGATGGCCGACAGGATGCGATGGCAAATAATTGTGATTTAAAATAGTTTTCAAGTAGTTAAACATTCATTACAAGCTTCAAACCTAGTCAGAGGTACAGTAATCGATGGAACGGATAGTATATATTAGATTAAATTAAATTAGATTAGATAGATAGATAATATTTAGAAACCTGTATCAAAACTATGCTCATTGAGGAATAGAGCTCTAACAGACAAGTAAGACGAAGCTATGTACTACTAAATGTCAGGTCTATTAGAAATCTTAGTCGGCAGTTTTTTTTTTTTTTTGTACATATTATTTTATGCTTATTTTGTAAAAATCTATAACATACACAACTGTATACATTATGGTGATCGTAGTTAATGATAATATTGATTATATTAAAAAATTTTACCTTATCGGGCGTGAGGCACTTCATATTGGTGGAGGCCAGCAGGTGCTGGAGGTAGTCGCGGAGGTCCGTGATGTTGGTGTTCACGGACACCTGAGTACAACGTTTAAACAATTATATGTCAACGTGTGCGGGCGTGCGCATGTGTGTGTGTGCGCGCATACCTTGTTCTCCCACTCGAACTCGGCCCACATGGTGCGGAAGTCCGCGTCGCTGCAGAGGGCGGGCTGGATGTAGTCCACGATGTCGATGTGTATGTCGTTGAGCACCACCACGCCGCGGTCCATGGACGCGCCCGACACCTCGTACACTGTCAGGGAATCATCGTATACAAGGGAGCGCGTTACATTTATGACGCGAAGGGTCTCACTCACCAATATTGCCGAATATGATCCCGTTCTCGGTGGAGGCGACCTTGACGTGCGCGCGGATGGAGGCGAAGTCCCTCGGCGCCAGTACCACCCCGGCCGGCCGCTCCACCAGCCGCAGCTCGCCCAGGGTCGCCAGCTCCACAGTGCAATTTTGCAGAGTATCGTCTGAGGACCCAAATAATATTTGATAAGCTCGCCTGGATCTCGTTACTTCGTTGTTGATTACAGTGTTATGTGTGATCGTCCGTCTCACCGGTCTGGTTGACGACGAGCACGTCCAGCACGATGTCGTACTGGTTGACGGACACGATGGCCTCGGCATACACGGGATCCGAGAAACCCGTCAGCTGCGTCACCTTGGACAGCTTGCCGCGCTCCTCCGCGCCGGGCGTCGTGCGACCTGAGACGACAAGTTTTTATCACATTTAGACTAGTTTTAGACAAGAAAATGTTTCACTTTAAAATAAGTAAGTAAGTAAGTATATTAGTGTGGTGGTTCGTTACCCTGGAGTGCGCGGTCCAGTGCCAGCTCGAACACGTCTCTGTGCGCGGCTGCGGCCAACGGCGCCAGCGCCAGGAATGATATGCCGCGCTCCACCTCCGCACAGGGACGCGCCGGGGGAGCACGCTCCGGGGAACCCTAGTAAATGTATTATATATTAATAAGATGATAGGTCATACGGTGATGAGAGATCACATCACAAGAGCGTGGCTATTATTTGCTAGAGTAGGTGCAATAAAAATGTACTCATAGTCGTCTACTCGGATACACCACTTCATGAAGTTCATTTCATATTTTGGTAAATCGAAGAAGAGAGTTCCTCGAAAGCCAATTGTAGGAGAACGCTAGGAGTCCAGATGGTAGTGATAGTGATAGAGCCGTGGCGTGTAATAATAGTGTTGAACGCCCTCACCTCCGGCAGTAGCGGTGGCGCGGCACGGTGCGGCAATGCCAGCAGTGCGGCCAGCGCGCGTCGCGCACCTGCGGCCAGCGCATCCCGCAGCACGGCCGGGCGTTCGGCCCCAGCGCGGACGCAGCGCGCGCCGTGCTCCAGGTCGTCGGCCGTCAGCGAGTCGCGACGGCGCGCCAGCAGCGCTGCGGAGAGCCGCAGGGCACGAGGCGCGTCCGCCGCAGAGGCGCGCAGGGCCAGCTTGCCCAGCGCGGAGCACGCACAAGCCGCCGTGAAGGTCTCGCCCGTCACCAGCGCCGACCCCAGCCCGCCGCTCTCAGTGGGAGGAGCCCTGCGGGAGAGCGGGGAGTGTTACCCTGACTGAATGTATATATATTTAAGATACTATGCCGACGATGATCGGTCTCACTTGGGCAGGTTGAACGCGCTCTGCGTTACGTAGGCTCCGTCGCTAGTGACGAGGCTTCGTGATGGAGCCTCCTTCTCCTTGGCGGCGGCCTCCGACTCACCCTCCTCCTCCTCCTGAGTAGATGTAATATACTATTATTCATCTGTTGTATCCACTCTCTTCTTGTCTTTGCATTAAATATACAAAGATTATTTTGGAAATGTGTTAGTTTGACTGTTCCAACTATGAGTATGTGTAAAGTAGCGTACGTCGGCGGGCGCGGGGAGCGCGGCGGCAAGCACGTCGATAGCGGCACGCGCGCTCGCGTCGTTCTCGGCGAACTCGGCCACCAGCCACAGCGCGGAGCGAGCGATCTTGCCCACGCCGATAGCGCTGACACTCTCCAGCAGTTTCTGAGGAGGATATGATTGTTTTTATAAATTTGTGTACTAGTGTCGCGTAAGACTATTTATATTTACTCACGGAATAGATCTGCGGTCTGAGGTCGGGGAAGGCGTAGAGCGCGTGTCTGAGGAACAGCAGCACGTCCTGCGCCGCCGGCTCCCCGCCGTCGCCCAACAGCTCCAGCAGCGCCGGCGCCACGGACCCGGCCACCTCTGGGAACTAAAGGCGCGGGTATAAAGATCTGCAATTACCCAGCCAAAACATGCAGGTCGCGTGTGTGACTCGTCACCTTAAGCGCGGCGCGATGCAAGGCGCGCACAAGCAATTGCCGGTAGCGCGCGGCGTCGTCGTGGTCGGCGAGTTGAGCGCGTGCCGCCTCCTTGCGTAGTGCGCTCACCAGCTCCTCGGCATGGCGCGACGTGGCCAGCTCCAGCGCTGCAGACTCGTATTAGAGAGAAACGACCCAGGAGACAAGGGTACAGAGAACAAAAAGGTGAGAGGCGCACTCACCAAGGTGTAGTGTGTGGCGGCGCACGTCGAGGTCGGAGGCGGCCAACACGCGTAACACGTCCATGGCCAAGTCGGGCAGCGCGCGTGCCGCCGCCTCGCCGCTGGCGTCCCGCAGCGCGGACAACCGCCCCACAACTATCAGTTTCACGTTGTTGTCGCTCTCCTTCACGATGAGATCGATGTAGCACGCTGCCGCCGCCTGCGGATGCCCAGCGATTAGAGACTAGAGCTGCAGCTGCCTCGGCGAAGGGTCACGTGTGTGTACCTTGATGGCAGCGGGTGCGGCGGACAGCGTGACGAGCGTCCCGGCCGCCTCGTAGCGCACGGCGGCGCTGGGCGCGTTCAACAAACCATACACCGTGCGAATGAAACGGGACCGCTCTGACGGGTTTGCGTGACACACCTGCCGGACGGTACATGGTAATTTATAACTATATACTAACGTTAATATTTTTTATAAAGAATTTAATGAATCCGGTTATAACATTAGACGCTTTACGTGATCTGATCTGTAAAGCTATTTATATATTTCTTTTCTTTTCATCATCACCTTGTAGATGAGCTCGACGATGACGAGCTGCAGAATGTCTCCAAAGGCGTGCACGTGGTCGAGTCTGTCGGCCAGGTAAGCCAGGGCGCGCTCCTGATCGGCGTGCAACAGCATAAGGAAGGCGTTGCGCTTGCACGACATGTCCTGCTCCGACTCGAGGAACGTGCCAATCACCTCCGGCGCGTCCGGTATCAGGAACTCGAAATTACTAAAAAATTAAACGATAAATTCACTCAAAGAATTTATAGATTATGATAGAACCTATGGAAATGCAATGGAATAGGTGCCGATTATTCTCCACTGGGAGGTGAAACCAATGATGAAAAAGAGGAGTAGGAAACAGAGTATACAAGTACCGGTAGATGGTGAAGATGGCGAGCACAGCGTTCCTCCGCACGTACGAGTGTCTATGGTCTAGGCAGGCGCGGATGGCGGGCATTAGAGGCTCCAGCAGCTCGGGCTCCTTCAGCTTGCACAGGAAGCGGAGCGTCGAGCCACGGAGGAACTCATTGGGGTGTTGCAAGTCCTAGAGGTGAATTTAAACATGTATTAGAAATATTTTAACATTGATATTCTTCATTTACGCCCTTATCTATCACAAATTTTTCCTTTCTAATTTTATGTTCAATAAAATTTTAAATAATAATTAATAAAGCAGGGTTTATTTTCGAAACAAAACATTTTGTTTGTATTAAAATACATTAAATATAATAACCTTCATTGTAAATATAATTCTAACATATGGAATTAAAACTCACAGGGTTCAGTTTAGCTTTAGCCACAAGATAGACATATCAATCCACAAACCTTCCTATAGGCATCACAAACAAGTATCATCTCCTGCAGCAGCTTGCCATCGGGGGTGGTTTTGGGTACAATCTCCCAAAAGATAAGGAGCAGCTTCTTAATGGTGTGGTCCTGGAGCGGCAACACAAACCTGATGATGATCATCAGCAATCCAGGAATCTTTTCTCCCGAAAGTATTATACCAATTGTCTTCTTGAGGGCTTCTATCTTTTTATTTGTGTCACCTTTTTCTGTTTAGGTATTCCATGAATTATATTAAACACATATATATATAATTCTTGTTCATATAAAAATATATATATAATTTTTTAATCATCTATTTGGCACCATTGACATAATATAATGTCTAATAGTTGTGTCACAAGTATGTAGTTCCAGACCCTTAAATTCTATAGTATAGTATGGATAGTATGAAAATATGTACAAGTGTACAGTACTATTAAGCATATTGTAAATATTTGTTACAATGTCACGAGTTGAATATAAAGTCAATGTAAGATTCAATTCTGTACTAAAATTGCATGTGTTTTTACAAATTCTTTCTGTGTAAAAAATATTTTATCTTAAATATAAATATTATCAAGATATTTTTAGATGTAAATAACCAAAGATTAAATAAGTAATACTATTTTATGTTTATTACTATTACATTTATTATCCAGATTTATAGAATATTTCATTACATAATTTTTACAAAACTATTCTCAATAATATTTACATATATATTAGTTTAATGTTAAATTAAAAATATAGCCTTAAATTAGAATAACAAGACTTAAAAAAATATAGGAAACTTTTATAGGAAACAACAACCTGAACAACATTGCCAATACATTTAAATTCTCTTTTATATGATAACTGATATAACTATATTTATTGTACTCTATAGTATAGTACTAAAGCTGAAATAAATTAAATTTGATTTCCTCTATTATAAATCTTATTGCTTATAATTTCGTAATGTCTAAAAACATTACATAGATGTTATAGAAACTCACCAAGATCCAATTTAAGTTGCAACTCACTGTATGGCTCTGAGTCTGTTGGATAGTTAATAAGAGTGTAGCATGATTGCTCCACACCCCCCATGTTGCTGAAATGCAAAATGAGAAAAATTCATACAAGACAAACCTACAGTCAAACAAGCAAACCTAATAATTGTTAGAAAAAATATATTACGAGGGCTGATACATTATGTTTGTTATTTGTTTAAATAATTATACAACAACTTAAGGGATTAATGGTTATAAACAGACTATCAGATCCAAATCATTGTAATATCTATAGGCGTCCGGTAGTGTCCGGTCTAGGAATATTTACCTTAAAAGTATAAGTCACAGAATCGAAATTTAATGACTATTTGCTTTTTGTTCTATAAAATGATCAACGATCAATTTTAGTTTTATATTCAAATATTTTCAATAAAATTACTTAAATTCTAAATTATGAATCGTCAGATACGTGTCCTCAGTTCCACATCTAACATAACTTGTCAATGATGACTTTGACATTTGACATACAAATAGTGGAAAAACGTAGATAACAAACAAGAATTTCCGTGGACAGAGATTCTCTGTAAAAAGAAAAAGAATAATTACTTGATCGTACTACTTTTTAGCCCTCTGATTAATTCTTTAATGTATACTATTCTTTTAAAGGATAGTAATTTTTAGTTCTCAGTTTGGTATGGTAATTTGGCAAAACAATTTTCTGAATGTGGCAGTACTGATTTTAGTACAGTGAGATGTACTTGATTCCCTGTCATCTTAATCACTATCATAAATAGTTGTCTTCGTATTGTGTCAAATAATCAGCTGTGTGCAAAATGTATGCATCCATGCATCGTCGAATAACCAAATAAATACTCTGAACTATATATTGCTTTGTTTGATATCTTCAATATAGTGCCCAACCATTAGCCTAGTCTAAAAACTAGAAATATTTAGAAAATGGATGTGTTGATTACACTTTTCTATATTCTCTTCTCGATTTGTGTTGTTTATCCGCCTACCGAGTTTGTTTCCGCTGGTTTTACTATTCCCCAGCTTCTACAAAACTTCTTGGGATCTGAAAATGTGAATTTCATCGGGTATCACATGAAGAGGATAACAATAACAACATTGATACATTCAACATTACCATTAGGTTACGTTTTTACTCTTTGGTGCGGGGGCGAAGACAGCCCGTGGATGCCAGCGTCTGCATTAGCGACGGGAATTTTCCCATTTCTCATGTGCTATAAGATAGCTTGTTGGTGGGAGCGCGACAAGAGCAAGCATCCAGTGGTGAAAGCACTGCTGCCGTATGTGAATCCCGGCAATGACTGGAGGATAGTTGCTGCTCATTTTAATTTGGAGTTCAGAAGGTACAGTGATTTATAAGATTTTCTTTTATGATTAAGTTGTTATTTGCTTGATCTATTATCTCATATACCTGCAGCAAACAACCAGTGAAAGGCTTAAACATTAACATCTCAACTAGACAAAAATTTATTCTGTTAGTTTAGAAACTGGCTTTGGGGAAATGCTAAGTTATTTAAACACTAACAATATAGTTACTAACCTACTACTACTACTACTGTATAAATGCATTTTGCATATTTTATTTAAGTATATTGTGAAAAAGTTTCAGTTGCAACTACTTATAGAAACATCAGTCATTATCCTAGTAGGTAATGATAGCCTTAATATAAAAAAAAACAAGATAGGTGCTTTAGGACATTGCAGATCACTTTTACAAAGTGTCATGGCGATCCTCCACTTTCGGTTCTCAAGGACCTTTTTTCCACGTTCCACTTGCTTGTTGAACGAACTCCCTTCGGCGGTATTTCCAGATCGGTACGACGTGGGTACCTTCAAAAAGGCGTTTACTCCTACCTACAAGGCCTGCAACACTCTTGTAAATCCTCGGATGTTGCAAGAGTTCATGGCCGGCGGTGATCACGTCCATCCGTGACCCGCCAGCTCGTTTGCCCTCCTCTTAAATAAAAAAAAAAAATATCTACTACAACAAAGTGTTAGTATTAGTACAAACAAGTGTGGACATATTATTTAACAATAGTGTTATAAATTATAGACTTTAAACTTATAGATGCAACAAAAAAATCTTGATGTGTTGAAATAGTTGACAGACAAATATAATTTAGTTATTTTTTGTTTTAATGAAATTATTATAGAATCATTCTTAATAAAAGTGTGTATAACAGATCCTCTGAAGGAGGTTTACAATAATTCTATCTAATACGAAGGATAAGAAAACAGACATATCTTGTTTATATGAGGTAGCAGGTTTAGACAGAGGGAAAGTGTATAGGCATCCATCTTTTCATTTATTTTTTCCTTAAATTTCTATGGAAGTAATATTAAGTAATTATTTTGAAGTAATAATATATTTTGTGATGCTCATATATTACACAAACAATTTATTATTTTATGTTGTTATGTTTTTTTTTCAAACGCCCAAATCGAGCAGACTTTTAAACATTTAAGGCTTACATTAAATGCATTTTTTATCCATCACATCCAGGATGATGTTTATTACCAGTCATTATTTTCCATGGTAAACATTATAATGTTATAATAGTAATAAATTTCAAGAAAATCATAAACATTAGTTATTCCAGCTTTCTTTTAATAATATGCTGAACTAGAATTTTAATTTGCTCTTACATATAAGTCGTTACTGGAACTTAAAAGTTCATATTGTAAAAAATGGAAATTCATATGAATTGTAGTTCAGGCACGCGCCACGTCGTTCCATAATATCAATGTATGCCAATATCAAATAAAAAAAATTGCTTTCCTATCTTCTGACTTAATTGTTAATAGAATAATTGTATTTTAATAATATTTTAGCATTGATAAGGTGTCCATCAACCTAACAGCCACCAGCAAGTTCATTGCTACAAATGCCTTTCTCATTAAGGTAACTCAGTATGGAATCAATATCGTGAAACAAAGCGACTGTGCCCTGGTTGCTACTAATGTAAGATAATATATATAATTATAAAAAGGATATAATAGTCTATTGATTTCTGGATTCTAATTAATATTTTAATTGTTTTTTCAGACTGACAGTCACAACCTCACGCCAGCAGGAGAGGATGAGATTCAATATGTAAACATTGAAGTCATTCCTTCCAGGGAGGAAATCAAAAGATTTACATTCAGAATTTCTACGAATGCATTAAGGGAATTGCAACCGAGGCTGGAAAGGCCAATCAGAGTTCCCGACCACATTTCTCTGCTGCCAACCCTTACCGAAAGATTTGTGAAGGTTTTTAGACAACACATTGATCTAAACCCCGTCTACTATATTGATCAGGTGAGTTACAAATGATATGGTTTTCTAATTCAGGAGTAGTCAGACTGGAATCTAATGTCAGTATGAAACGTCGTCCGAGTAGGAGCCGGAGCTGTGCATCGGTTGCATGCAGGTCCCCGCCGACGTGAAGCTAGACCGGCGGTGCCTGCCGCAGCCCCACGACCCTCAGCTCGGTCCTCCGCCGCCGCCATGCCAGCAGTGCAATTGCAGGTATGTTCTCCTGATATTCATATCTGTCCATCCCATGTGAAGATGTGGAAGTGATAAGCTCTGTACCCCTAGAGTCCTGTGGTGTGGGTCGTGCATGGCGCGCTGGTGGGCGACACGAGCGGGCGTTCCCCCCGCGGGCTGGCTGGGCGCGCGCGGGTCGTGCCCAGTCTGCCGCGCAGCATTCTGCCTGCTGGACGTGCGTCCCGCGCGGCCCCCGCTCGCCTCCGCCTGACTGACGCTCTGGAGCGGGCCCCAGACTGCTCTAGCATCTCGTGTTATTTGAATTATAATCTGTGGTGTGTCGGCGCTCGTCTTTCATTTCTCTCGCGCTCGATAAGAAATGTCTCTTTCGGTATATTATTAGATTGTCAATTTTATTTTAAATATCTTTCGGCTATGTGATAATTAAAATATTTGTAAACGGTTGCCATATTAATAAAATACGTATCTTGGTACTATTATTGTAATATATTTTGATAAAGAATTATATTTTTTAAAAATATTTATGCAATTATTAGAAATGATGTAGCAACCATTCCATTCACTTTTATGGTTATTTTAAACAAATTGAATGTTGATATTATTTTTTTTTCATTCAATAACTAGTAAGTCATAATTTTAGTATAGTATAGTACTAACGGACTGTGTGTATAACGCACTAGTTACTATATTGATGTGTAGACTGAATGTATTAATAATAATAGTTTTAATACTGTTATTTGGTTTCAAAAATTTACCTTTAGTAATGTGCAAATAATTAATACTTTCTAGAACGAATCCACAGCTTTGAACACATGGTGTCACAGCAAAATCTAAATAATTTAAACTTTCTGCAGACAATTTTACAATATGTTTATTATTGGAACTCTTATTGGATTCCATATTAGAATAACTTAATGTTTAGAATGTGTGTAATGTATCCATCCGTGTCTATATCTATATAATGTAGATTTATATATATATGTAGGCAATACTTAGTTTCTGTAATAATGAACATATTTTTGGAAACAAAAAAAATTGCGTAAAGCCACAACCACATTGAGACATCAAATTATATATTTTTTTCTTACATAGTTTCATTTTTGCCCCATACAACCTATAATGTATATTTTTCACATAAATCTGAAGCACATTTTATAAATTGTTGTAGATAGTAGATAGCTATAAAAAAATCTATACGTTACTTTTGAATACTTTATTAAAAACTTAACGGAGACTGCAGAAATGGTATATCTTTGTATTTGAATTTTCTTAAGAAACTAATTTCTAATTAAACATATTATACCTTGTAACACATCAAATAATTAATATAAACACATATGTTAAAAGTTGTAGACATTGTCTATTATCATGAAAAGAAAGAGAAATCGAAGTTTAAATTCAAAATATCTTTATTCATGAATTTAAACGCACTTTGGATTTAAAGCTACTTAGGGCCGGAATGGTGCTCTGCTGAGTAGAGCCGTTCAAAAACTCAACAGCTGTTGTTTTTAAATTAAATTTAATAAACCTGGATAGATAGAAGATCGTAGATAGATATAAGTTGTTAGAGCGATTTACGGTCGTGGCGATATTTGTTTTTTTTCAACTTTTTTTAAACGAAATTAAGTGATGTATGCCCAAGAACATAGACGTCATATTTCCGTATTGGACTTGTGTTTTAAAAAATAAGATTTTGCTACGTTGATGCTAAGAGTTCTATGGTTGTTTCTGACAATTAGCTCGCCTGTTTAATGTTTCCATATTTCTGAGTAATCAAAAGTATACGAGGTCGTAGTTAATGATTATATTTTAATAGTTGAGGTTAAACTAGCCCGACTAATCGAAATCGTCTGCCTCGTGATTATGATAGCGATCGTTAATAACTTGATAGTATCTATGTACTTGTACATACAGCCTTCAGTTTAAATTTCACTTTTTCTGTGGACTATCATCGGTCTTGTAAACATACTGATAATTACTTAAAACTTCAGATTCGAATACAAATTTTGAAAAAACTATTTGGATTTTAATATGATTTAATCTTCACATTAATTCAAAACAGTCGAGTTAAACATTATGAAGACGTCCAGTGGTCGCGCTCTCCGTCAATTCTATAAAACGACAACTTTCCATGGATTGAAATATTTATGTTCTAAATATTATTATGATCGGTAAGTACCTCTAATATTTACTTGTGTTACTTTACTATAACTGTGACATCTTATCACGTTGCAATACGAGCGTCTGCTGGTTGGCGTGCTGTTGCGCGAGCGCGTGCTGTGCCGGCGTGCTGTGTGCCGTGCTGTGGGCGCGTTTCCTCCAGGTGCCGGCGCTGCTCACACTTCATGACTTCACCGGACAGGCTGTCAAAATACGCCTCCCACAAGTCGCCGTGTGTCCTACATCAGAAACTGTCGCCTATTTGCTTCAGCAACAATTGTAAGTGTAAAGTGCCAGGTTCGCTATGTTTGGTTTGGTTTGGTTTCTCAAATTTTAAAATCCGTGTAACAGATCGACTGATTCAAATTACACAAAACGACTTCCAACAATCTTGGACAACATACTTAGAAGGAAGTCGCCAACGCAAGAGCAGTTGGAATTACTGCAAGATATTCTTTCTAAAAACTATTTAAACCTACAAGAAGCTTTAATGTTAATTTTGCCTTCGTGCGATAAAATCGTACTGAATTGTCGTTTGCAATCTTACATGTTACCATGTGAAAATTTATTTGAAAAAGAGTTAACCGAGTGGGGTGCCTGCTGCGTGATGCGACCGGAGAAGTACGTTCTACACAAGATCCGTTAGAGCCCTATTATAATCCCATATCCTTTTCATAATTTAGAGTAGGAGGTACGCTCCCAACGGGCGCTTTTAAAAGTTGATTCTGTTGGTGATTTTATATTAATAAGATCAAAATTTATTAAAATTTTACCACAGCATGAAATTCAATATGGGCAGACCCTCTTATTTAGAAGTAACTAATAATTTGCATATCGCAGTCCAATGCACTGATCAGCCTGTTCAGAACGGATGCGAGGTAAGTAATTGTAAGAAATAATGTAAAGAATATTTTAAGCTTCAACCAAGCCACATTTTCAGATAATTACCTTTTATAATATTAAATAATACATATAAGGTTTCGAATTCTTTTATCCTTAAGATTTATTTGTGGTTATAGCCCCTACCAATTTTGATATTTTAAAGTACGAATATACTCGTAAATCTTTTGCTGAGTAAAAAGGATCCTTAATGTTGATTTACATAATAAGCAGAATACAGAATTTGATAAAAATATATCCAATAGTTTTTACGTAATGATTACGTAAACATACAAACAAATGAACAGACCAAGAGACCTAAATTTTAAAAATCTTTATTTTGAAGTCTGTATCTATTAGAGAAAAATATATTATAACAATATCCCTTAACATTTGATATTGCCAAGAATAATTACAGTTCTTCACGAGATATAACGGAGAAGAATGGGTAGAACCGATACTTTTGTCACCTGGATACAATTACCTTGCACAAATATCGTTCACATCAATAGTAGATGAAGATTCAGAAAAATTGGTTGATGGCAAATGCATAAGTACCCAAGAATATACGAGAAGAGAATGCCTGGTATGAAAATACTATCTGTATTGTAGCTGCTTTCAGCAACATCGTCTATATCCACTTTCCCTTCCTACTTCTTCCACCAGCTAGTCTTAAGTTATCTATCATTACTTAAATTTATAATAGTGTAGATTTAATTTTACTTTACTGCCCATGTAATATTTTTGTTGTATTGTAATTGTAGCCCAAACCTTTTTTGTGTTTTCTCATTAAACTGAACCAATTTTCCAAGGTGATAGACATCCTGGCGCATATACATCGCCCCAATCTTCTTCAAAATGGATTATCAAAAACACTTAAACACTAAAAAGCCAATCCAACTACATTAATTTTGCTTTTTGGGCATTCTCGCTCAGTTATGGGTAGTGTAACCTTTTGGCTCTTTAACGGCTGATCGTCAATCTGGTCCAGGAATTACCAAACCAACGCACGATTTCCTTTTAATCTTTTTCATTTCATCTTTTTTTAGTTCACTTTCAATCTTTCCCACTATTTCTTAGTCCAAATATGTATCTATGTTAATATTATATCATATCTACGGTATTAACACTAAATTAAATATGTTAAGTAATAATCATTAATAAGCTAACATAACACCACATTTTATTAATACGATCCAGTAATTTTGATTGTATTTTAATTATGGCCCAAATTGGTTTGTGAAAAAATAAATGGAAAAGAATTTTCAGACGTTCAACGTCTTCTCTAGGTTAACTATCAAATTTTCTTGAAAATCAGCTTTCTTATTTATTGTATAGTAATAACATGTTGATTTCTTATTAATTTATAGCTCAAATGCAGAGAGAGATTCTGTAAATGTACAGATCCAATGCAGAGACAGAAGAACGTAGCGAAATTTCTTCCTATCTGTCAAGTAATACAACTTAAATGTTTAAGAACATTCACAACATCCTTTGGTAAAACTAAAAATGGGAACCACGTTCTTATAAATATATTCGATTTGTAATATATTTTATACTTTTGATTTTTAGAAAAGAATTCTTGCAAATGTTTACCGTCTTGCAAAAAAATCACAACCTATGTTTTACTGGAGTCTAGTTTGATGAACGCCGTCAATGAAAGCTATGATCAAATTTAGTAAGATAACATTAATATTTAAATGAATTACTTAATGTTTTACGTTGGAAAAATGTTAATAAATCTTTTAACAGTGCGGGTTTAAATATAACGACCAGCTCGGTGTTACGCATGGGTGTTAAAATAAGTGGCTCTAGAATATTTGTTGTTAACCCTACCGAAACTTGGATCACTTTGTTGTGTATGTATTTTTTAGTCGTAATTTTTTTATATTTTCGCCTCAGAACTTTAAAATGCGGTCGTACGAATTTAATTTCCAAAGAATTATTTTAGATCAATATTATATCAATGATAACCCATAGGTACGTTATAATTACATCATATTGTTCATAATACTCTAAATAAATATCATAGAATAAGTCTTGTAGAAATCACATAACGACTCAATTCTACATGTTAAAGATGCTCTAGTAATAATAATAATTTAATAATAGTTAAAAATGCTCTAAATCAATTGGATGTACCAATGGTAAAAAGTATAACTGGTTACCTCTTTAAACAAAATCTATATTAACTTCGGACGACTGAATCTAATTAACTTCTCTATACGCAAGTCTAGTCAGAGCTTTGATATATTTAGTATTATCTATTTATGATTAAAAGTATATGTATATAAGGATTTGATTACTTACAGCATCATTGGGTGGCGTGTTTAATATGTTCCTTGGAGTTGGACTATTCAGTGCGTTGGAAATACTGTTTCTTGTATTTGTGAGATTACCAATTGCAATACGAAAATCAACTGAAATGGAGATTGCACCGGGTGTTGGTCACTAAAATATTTACCCTAACCTAAACGATACCACATATATTTTATTCATTAAAGTTGGTTTAAATTGTAATTTTTATTATATTTATTTACTCTATATAATAAAATCTAAGAATGGAATACTTTTATAGTTATACAAAATATAGTATTACACATTATATGTTTTATTTCGAAATAGTATTCTGTTTTACTTATATTCTGTATTCAGTGACATTTGAAAACTGACAACTGACAACAATAAACATAAAACACGTGAATATGACGTTAATAAAAGGCTAAGAAATAAGAATTCTTTAATTTATAACTCATCGGCTATTGTATGTAATAGTAGTACATAGTTTATTAAAAACGAAATAATAACCTTAATAATAAGTAACGATGTCGTCTTGGAGAAAGGCGGCTAAAGCCAATCAAAAAACACATAAAGAAAGACACCAACCAGAAGCCCGGAAACATTTGGGTCTCCTAGAAAAGAAAAAGGACTACAAGAAGCGTGCTGATGATTATCATGAGAAAGGAGCGACACTTAAACTACTCCGTAAAAGGACGTTGGACAAAAATCCTGATGAATTCTACTTTCATATGATCAATTCAAGGGTCAAGGATGGGGTAAATGCGCTCAGAGAATAATTGTTGTATACTACATCTAAGTGCCAATAATAAATAACCTTATATGTGATTATGAATTTCTTATTTATTTAGGAACATCATGAAATAGAAAAAGAGGATGAAGTGACTCCTGAGCAAGTGAAATTGATGCAAACTCAGGATCTGAAGTACATCAACATGAAGCGCACAGTAGAGAGTAGGAAAATACAAAGAATGCAGGTAGAGTGTAGTACACATAACGTTGATCATCTATCTGTTTTAATTACACAGAATATAAGCATGGTTATACATGCATTCACTTAATTTAGTTTCATTCTGCACATTCAGTTAAGATAAAAATACTATACAAAATTAGGTATATCTTAAATTATTTTTATATATAATAAAGAAATAAGGCAATGAGATAAATGATTGCAGGTATAAAATTTTACGATAATTATTTGTCTGTTACAGTCACAACTCCACATGACAGATGTAGCGGACTCAACACCAAACACACACATCTTTTTTGTGGAGGAAGATGAAGCCAAGAATTTTGATTTAGCAAAGAGGTTGGACACTCACCCGTCTTTGATCAACCGGAAGTCAAATAGACCTCGGTTGTCTGATCTTGATAAGCTAGCTTTGCCCGAGGTTAATGAAGAGGTGGGTAGAAAAGTAAAGAAACAGTAATTTAAAAACAATTTATTTGTAATTACTATTCTTAAGCAATTGTGTCAACATGCGACCTATTCTTACTATGGTCATTTGATTAATATTTTAAACAAATATCTTAAGTTAAAGAATCTCTTTACAAAATAACATCTTCACCTCAAAATTGTTTCCATTGTTTTGCAGTTTGTAAATTCAACAAAGAAAAACAAAGAACATACATATAAAGAGATAGCCAAAAGAATAGACAGAGAGAAGAATTTGACAGTGGTGCAACAAAAACTAGAGTTAAAGAGACATTTGCAAGACGCTAAAATAATGAAGCCGAAGAAAATAAAACGAGGCACCGCTGTGTCGGCACCCATTTATAAATTTCAATACATGAGAAAGAAATAAAACATACCACCATATGAGTACATTTTTATTTTATAATAAATAGTTGTAATTATTTTTATTCTTAATTAGTAATTGTTATTATTTGTCTTAGTTAATATAAATCACATTATTTGTTATTTAAACGCATCATTCAGAAGTATTTCATACAAATGCATTCCTATTTTAAATAATCACATTACGGTAACAATGTCCACAAAGTATCTATATTTTGTACATTGCAATATTTTTTATTATTTTCTTTTTTATCCTATTATCTAGATCACACTGGTCCTAACTTAGTCTACGGTAACTTAAGGGTAACGTGAGTCTTGTCTTTGGTTCGCTTACGGCTACACCGCCCTACCACAGCACACACTTGTGCTCGGGGTTCATCGGAGACCCCAGGGGACACTGCCAGGCCTCGGAGAACTCCTTGGAGTTACTCAAAGTACCTATCACTCTAATCTTATTTGGACTGTGGACTCCCTCGACCATCTTCGACTTGAGGGCACCTACAGTGGAGTTACCGCACCATATCTGTAATTATACAAAGGATGACTGACGAAGGCTGGGTCTTAAACGAATGCAACGGAGGCTCGACTCGTATGCGGTCGTCTCACAGAATACAGAGACGCCCGTACCTGTGCGAATCCTAGGAAGAAAAGTTGCGTGGTGGTATATCGCGCGAGGCCAGGGAGCAACGCGGGCGCAGGGCGGCGGCGGCGCTGCAACGCTCGCAGGGCGGCGCGCAGGCCCCCGTTGTCAGCGATGTTCTCGCCCTGCGTGTTAAAGCCGTGCACGCCGTAGTCAGGCAGCTGCGGCAGGCGGTAGGCGTCGTACTGCTCTACGATGCACCGCACGCGCTCCCGATAGTGCTCCAGCGTGGCCGCCGACCACCACGACGCTAGATTGCCTTGCGCGTCATAGCGCCGACCTGTCACGATTGTGTTAAGTGCCATCATCGTCGACTGGGAACGAGTTAGGGTCCAAGAGAGCTCCTATAAAAATTGAGGCACGGTGTACCTCACACCGTGCCTCAATTTTTATAACAACTCGTTGGATGCTTTCAATGAAACAAGTATATACAACATTGATATAAACGAAAACAATAGTGATGTTAGATAATATTTAAGGCAATAAGACGGCAAAACTTGTGGGACTTAGAGAGTCCACAAAAACGTGAAATCGCTTTCACGTTTTTCCTAGGCCCCATAAAAGTATTATGTATCAAGGGATTGTCTCGGATAGCGAGGTCGTCTATACAATAATACAATACAGACTAACAACACATTATTTTAATAAGGGTATGTGTAAGAGGTAACTTAAAAATATAAATTCTTTATAATTTTTCGTAATACTGTATATTTTACCTTGGTCATCAAAACCATGCGTCACCTCGTGCCCCATGATGGCTCCGATGGACCCGTAGTTTATTGCTCTAAAATAAACAAAAATGTTTTATTGCTTGTAACTAATACATTTAAGAAAAATCATCCAACTATGTATACTCACTCAATTCCATTTCCATAAAAAGGTGGTTGTAAAATCCCGGCCGGAAACGCTGTGAATAAAAAAATACGCCATTTTATATTTATTTGAGATTTTTTTACTTAATAGTCTCAAATCTGTCTAATGAATGTATACTCACTGACTGAATTAAGCGTTGCTGAATAAAATGCATTAACTGTTGTAGGAGTCGCCACCCATCTAAAATAGTGAAAAGCAAAATTAAAAATTAAAAAATTCGGCTCGAAAGACCATAAAATTTAAGTTAACTTTATCTTATCTTACCTGTTCCTGTCGGGTGTTTCTCTTAAGGATTCCAAGGATTTTTTAACTGTAGCCCACGTCAACTTTAAATATGATTCAAATAGGTTTCCCTCCGAGACTTCGACCTGGAAATAGTATGTTACATTATTTATATTACAATAAACTCACTCACCCAGGCTTGTACGATTGCGAACGACACGGGCGCGTGTTTCTTTGTGCGTGTGCGTGTACGTGGGCGTGTGCGTGTACGTGTGCGTCTGTTCTCACATGCTTGTAGTGGTCATCCAGCTTCTGTTTGTCCAAGAGCCAGGCGGGAAATCCCACAAAAGTGCGTATGGCCTGCAGCTTGTGCAGTGCGGTGTCCCTGGTGGAGTCGTCCATCCAGGGTTGCGAGCGCGTCGCGTCCGCGAACGACGACCGCACATCCTCGATCATCTCGATCGCCTGAGGGACGAATGGGAACCGTCAAGGGACCTTTAAGATCTCCGTCTATCTGTATGTATGTATGTGTAACTCACCCTCTGTCGCGACTGTCCGTCGAAGTGTTTCTGCACGTACAGGTAGCTGAGCGCGAGGCCATAGTTGGCGTTGACGTTGGCGGCGCAGGCCTTGTGCCGGGGGGCGCGCGCCCGGAGACCGAAGGCGGCGCGCGAGAACTCAAAGCCCAGCGTTCGGAACTGCGCCAGCGTCATGGGCGCCACCGTCGAGAACACGCTCCACCACAGGAAGCGCTCTGAGAGATATATTCTTTTTGTAAAGCTGACATATTAATATTATGTCACGTCAAGTCACGGATAATAAAATCTTGATTGGTATAGATGAAAAAAAAAACGGAACTACAGTGGATCTATGTAGATAACTAAAAATCAGGTCAAATAGCTCTTTGAAACAAATCCGTGATAAACGCTATCAATGGTGCAAAGATCCTACGAACCATACAATAAAAATGTAACGTTTCTGATATTAAATCGCATCTCACCCACTAGCCCGGGTCGCGTGTCGTCCAGCAACACGCACAGTTTGTGCAGATAGGGCAGGTCCATGACGATGACTCGCTCCTCGCCGGAAAGCGACACGCTCGTGTTGGAAAACACCAGATCAATGTATTTTTGCCAGTCGTGCTGAAAACGATGGTTAATTTAACTATACAAACGTCTAAACTATAACTATAGATCTACGTCCGAATGCTGGCGACGAAGCGACAAACAATCACAGTGAATATAGATAAATAAAACACATCGTCCCGTACCCGGTGCCACTGCTGCGGGGCGCCGTTACCGGCCAGCAGCTGACTCAACGTGAGCTCGTGGAACAGGTGTGTGCCGCTGCGACGGACCTCCACTGGAGTCATGATCTGTATCAAGAGAAGCTATCAGCGTCGGGATCATTGTGGATGATCACTAGCGTTAGTTCCACGTACGTTCGCCAAACTCTTGCTGAACTCTATGATGTCGTCGGCGAAGCGCGGCGCGTCAGTGTGAGGGTCAGCAGCCGCCACCATGGCCGTGATGTATACGCGGTACTGCTGCAGCTCGAACGCGAACCTATCCGCCTCCCGCAGGTAGCGGTCGCTGAATCCCGGTGACACCTGCTCGAACTGACCACCGCCTCACATTAACAACACTCATACGAAAGACATTCATTAGTCTTATAACAGATATGTTTTAAGTCTTTGAATTTTATGATAAGTATACATAAAATTTATTACATAATTCTGACGGCAAAATATCTATAAAAACCTCACATAAGTCAAATATAATGATCTAAATAAACTAGGGGCGCCAACAAACCCTCAATTTCGACTCGCTGCGCTCGCGAAATCTCGAGTGCCGTTTGCATATTGAGCGAAGCGTGCTCAGTGTACTGACTCATTGTTTCCCATTGGCTTCAATGGGATATCAGATTTTTGACATGATATTAATTTTTTTTTTTTTGAGGACATTTTTAAATTTTTTTAAAGAACCATCACCTAATGTGTGTTTTTTTGATTGCAAAGTTTCATCATTTTCCGTCAAGTAATTTTCGAGCCAATTCGTGACAAAGAATGTAAAAAATGTCCAATAAAACGTTCCGCTTACTTCGTTCGCTTCACTCAAAAAAATAATAGTCAAACACAAAAAAATTCAAAAATACTGCATGTCTAGTACTTCAGAAATGTTTGAAACAATTCTATTATCTACAATTGAATATTTGTAGAATAAATGTCCATACCACAAAATCATATTTGTTCCTAATGAACATATAAAACGTAAAATTATTTCAAAAAACGTGATAAAAAAAGTGAACAAAACATAAACATCCACACAGATGTTATCAAATAATGCAACCAAAATACCGATTCAGTTCGTGATTTCCTCGCGGTGCTTATTATAAATGAAAACGTCAAGGGCGCGGAGCGTCACGCGCGGAACGACTTACACATTTCGATCTGAATGCCTTCAGAACAGAGTTGGAATAACATGAAAATAAGTGTAATCTTAATATATAAAAGACAAAGACTCACTGACTCATTCATCGCTCTACAGCCCAAACCGTAATACCTAGAATGCTGAAATTTGGACACAAGACTGATGAGGTATTGAATAGGTGCAATAAGAAAGGATTTTGCAAAAGTCCAAACCGTTCCAAAGTTACAGCTAAAAAACTGCAAAAAATATAACGCGCCTGTTTGATACCTAATAGGTGATGTGAAAATTCATTCAAAATGTTTGATGACTTTCGCCGTCCGTTGCGAAGCATGGGTAACCTGCTAGTATAATCTATAACACAATCCTATTAGGCGAGCTATTTTAAAATCTCCTACATGTAACATAAGTACGGTCAACATTAGAATACTAACGATATATATAAAAGTATGGATATACCGAATAATAACCGATTGAGTCACACATTTCTGTACATTTTCGGTACATAATTTTTTACAAGTGTTGTCGGTCTTCTATAAGTATTCTCACCACGACCCTGTTCCTAGAGGTGTTCCTGACGTCCTCGGCCACCTGCAGGCTGAGCAGCACGCTGAGCCCCAGCCGACGGCGCGCCCTCCCGGCCGTCTCCTCCCACGAGAAGGTGCCGCTGGGAGTCGCCGGGGGCGCCGCTGGTAGACCCAGCAGCGACAGGAGAGAAGATATCGGTTTGATGCCGGACTCCTCCAGCTTGTCTGGTTCGTGGAACATGAGAGATGAACTGTGAAAACTGTGTAACCTATATCGGATTCTATATGTAATATAATTTCAAACTCACCGACATCCATACAAGTGCGGTAAAGCGCCTTAGCCTTGAGCACGCTCTTCGGGAGGCCGTCGTCCTCTTTATCCTCGAGTAGTTCCTTGAGATCCACGACGAGCTTCTCCCGTAGCACCGCGAGCTGGTCCCAGGAAGTCGCCCACTCGGGGACGGGGTTCTTCTGGATCCAGCCGCCGCAAGCGAACTCGTAAAAATCATTGCAGGGCTCCACGCTCCTATTGAGGGCCGACAGGATCCTAGACGCTGTAATCGTGTACAAGTAGCATGTAAAGAGTATATCTACTTTAAATAGCAACAACAATAATAAAGAAACGAGACATAATTAAATTAAAATTTCAAATCATTCACACATGCGTTTAAATAATTATTCATATCCATTACAATTAACTGACTCATTCATAAAGTCTGACTCTCAAATCGTAATCAATACACAACAATAAGCCACGCGTAGTAAAAAAAAACATAAATTAATATATTACCAGAGATTTAAAATGCAAATATAGTAGTAATAATAATAATAATAATGTAAATAATTGAATAAAAACAAGTGAATTATTAAAAAAGTATGTAAATGCGTCGCAGGAGGTCGACGGAGCATCACGAAGATAATTCCCAAGTTGCATCAGATACGACACGTGTTCGTAGTAACCGAACTAACTACGTACAAACAAACAAACAATATTATTAATATACATGCGATTTGACGCAGTATTTAATAAATAATTAGAGCACGTGGAATTATATATGTGAAAAAATACATATATATATATTTGTATTATAATTTAGACCACGAGGAAAATAATTTAATTATAATTAAACATTGATTTATTTATATATTTATATATATATGTATGTCCTTTATAAGTCGATATAATTAGAAAATTTTATACTAAACAAGTTTTTCAATTAATATTTCGATTTTCATTCTAATCGATCAAAATCGTGATCCATTAGAAAACAACGCGAGTGCGGCTCCAGAGTGTAAATTAAAAATATTTGTATATTACTTGTAAATATAGGAATGAAAGCCTTATTACACACATACTTAAGAGATAATGACTATTTTATTCTACGTACATTAAAGTTAAAAGAGAGTGCAAAAAAGTGTTGAGTTTGGGTATGGTAGTGGAGGGATGGACAGGTAGAGGACGACCGAAGAAAAGATGGATGGATTGCGTGAAAGACGATATGGAGAAGAAGGGAGTATGTACAGAGATGACGAGTAACAGGAGAGTATGGAAGGAAGAAACATATTACGCTGACCCCAGAGTTGGGATAAGGGCAGAAAGAAGATGATGTACTAAGTTGATATTTATGATATATAAGATTAAGAATAATTATTTAGTCGAGAGCAAATAGTAGTAAATCGTTTAGCCAGGGCCAGATTTAGGAAACGGCGGAGCTACTGTCCCGGGACCTCCACAGGAGAGGGACCCCCATAATAAAGATAAAAGAAATATTCAAATTATTACGGACTTTTACGTTTTTCCTTTTTTAGTTTTTAATAATTTGTATATTACTTTAACAAAACACAATATTTTATGAAATAAATTTATTAGCTTACAAAATTTTTTTTGAAAGACTTGACATTAAACAAATATCTTTTTAATGCCTCCGGACCTCCAAATCCAACCCAGGGTTTAGGTGAATGAATTGTCTATCAGATAATGATTTTTAGTCCACATTTCCTTAGTCAAATTTTGGGTCATTTGGCGTACAAGATGACCTTTAGTATATTAAGATACCACAAATCATAACTTATCATATATGTAATTTTTCATTGAAATATATAATTACTTATGTTACCTACATACAATTTTGAGACAATAGTTAATGTTCAGTCCATAACACACGAAAAAACGTAACAGTAATGAATATTCATTCATTCGGATATTTAAACAAATCGACCATCTATCAAAAATAAGCAAAGCCAGGGACAATTATTATATTAATTATACATGCTTTTTTTCATAACCCTACATGTATTGGGTCTATTAAAATGCAATTTACAATAAATTGAAAATTCGGAAGTTTAATTTACGAGCAGTGAAACAGAAAATCTATTATCGTTATTTTTCACTTCATTATCCCAGCGTTCTAAGGTCCCCTGAAGCTTGTTTAGCACGTGGAAAAGTTGTTTAGACGAAATAGTTACACATGTCTTAAAAAGATTTAAAAAAAAGCTTTGTCTGTGCGTCTAACTTAATCGACCAAAAAAGTCATATAATTCTCAGTAATGGGTGGAGAAAAACAGTCGAACATCATGACAGACGTTTTTACCCAAAGTCTCCACTCGCTCGATAAAATGAGCATCTGCGGAACGTTTGTATGAAAAGTTTATATGAAAATCTCTTCTCTTTAATATAATCTATCACAATAAAAAAATCTTTCGCTTTGTACGATAAAGGTCTATGTTAAAATTTTTATTTAATAGCGGTTTGTTATATATTTTCGTGATTTCAGTTCTCGATTAAATAAGAAAAGATTCAGGTTACGTTAAGCGACGCAGGGGCCTGTTGCTAGTATTAAGTATATACATATATATATATTGAGAATTAACAGTAAACTATATTGTTAATTAAGGTAAATATGTTGGATAAATAAAACTCGCATTTCGCTCAGTATATATACTATTAAGTATTAGTTTATATATATATATATACGTTCAGTATTAAGTATATTTATATATATACAGTAATACCCCGCTTTACTCGACCCCGTTATACGCGGTTTCACTATAACGCGGATGCAAATTTCGCGCTCAAATGCCTCGAATTACGCGAAAGAATATGTATAAATATTATGTAGTCATCAACAATAGATGAATTTATCCGTAAAAAATAAGAGTATGTATTGCATAAAATGTTCCTAGAATTAAAGTGATTGATTAAAATGATTTGTATTTTTTTGTAATAATTTTTGACTATGTTTAATCATAAACCTCGTTATACGCGAATTTTAGTGAACGCGATTTTTTTTGGAACGTATCCCTCGCGTAAAGCGGGGTATTACTGTATATACTTTTAATTCTCAAAACGAAGAAGGTTTCAAAGCGACTGTATGTATGTTTGTACGTATCATATCGTATCTCTAAAATAACAGACAGATTACTATTATCTAAACATCGATTATCACTGGAATATTTTAATGTAACGGTCTCATATGCTAATAAAATAATATAATTAATATTTCAATATATGTACGTGTTATTGTACTAGTATTAGCTTCGTAATATACGATTTGTTTTTAGTGTAATAAAATAAATTCATACATAATATTAACTACAATATAGTACTTTAGATGGTCAATAGTAAGTCACAGACATGACAAATATATGACCTAGGTTATAATATCAATAGTGTTACACTGTTGTAGAGTTCATTGAACTGTTGTAGCGATAGAAATTAAAATATCAACGGTAAATGATAGGTGTACATTTTTAATTATATATATATTTTTTTTTCTTATGATATTTATTTAAAAATTTCTTATTTTTTATTTTAATATTAATAATTATTAAATATAAAAAAAATACTAGTAAACTCACCGGTTTTAAAGCAATCATCGCTTAAGCAGTACTCGTTTGTATCGAGCAAGGGATATCCAAATACATTGTTGATAAGAGTGAACCAAATAAGTATGGTTGCTGGCTCCATGTTAATGACATGTGCACCAAGACGCAGGTTAGTTCTGACTGTGGCTGAGGTCTCATGGGGACCCATTTTGTTGTCCCTCGCTCGATTTTAACGCGTCATTCGTTTAGGACATTCATATATACTACTAATATTTTAAATTTGATTGTATGTACGTATGTTTGTTGAGGGTAATCGGAAAAAAAACTATTAAACCGCTTTTGAAAATTCTTTCACATGTCGAACGTCTTCAGATAGTAAAATAGCTTTTTTTACACAAATATATCAAACGGGATTTACGCGGGTAAAATCTGAGTGAGTAAGTAGGAAAAAAAATTCAGCCTCTCTCTCTCTAAACTCTCAAAACTAAGAACCACAAAAGATTTTTGGGAACAAAGTAGGAACGATGAGCTAGTATCAAATATATTTAGGGTTGACACTACGATCAAAGTTAATATTGTTGTTGAAATGTTAATATATCCTCACCCGTTCCGACGCACACTTCACTGAGGCAGGGTTGCGGTTCTCGGTCCTCAGTCAGCAGCAGCACCGTCGTGTAGACGCCCAGCGCCACCAGCGACAGCCCCAGAGCCGCGATCACCACACTCGAACAGCGGACGGTACGAGCACTGAAATTTTAAATAAAATCAAACTATTCCTAAATAACTCACTGTTTTACCTGTTTAATTATATTTTTTTTATTGTGGTATTTTTCTAGACATATTTTAAGTTTTTCCTTCCGTTTTTTCTCATATGTCGCGTCATGGTACGTCATTTTAAATGCACACAACTTCAATATATTTATTTATAATCTCCAATAAATATATGTTTACTGCTGACAAGTTATTTAATACTTAGTCATTACGACGACTACTTTCTAGTTACATCAGTATTTTGGATATAAAAAGTATCCTAAAAATATTTTATGGGATACTTTTATATTTATACTGATTATTTTTACTTTTCAATGTTCTTATATAAATAAATTTTGGTAGAGGCTTAGCCCCAAGGGCACCTCGTTAAAAGGTCGTATTTCATACCTTAAAGATGAGGGCAAATTATCAATAATTTAGGCAGTGCATTGATATATCACTCAGAGAGGAAATTTAACTAAATAATTATACTAAATCATAGGTATACAAACAGTGGAAGATAGACTATGTAACTTTAAAAATAATTCCTTAAATTTTAATTAGGATGCAACAAAAACATTAATGGTCGAAAAATGTTAACTAGTTAATTAAATAATAATATTTGTAACTAATATATTTTAGCAAAAACGAATTACGTAATCTTTGTATAAATGATGTATAAATGCTCTGCTATTATAATATTACAAATCATCTTCAATATAATCTGTGACCTCAAAGCTCCATCTGTAATATGCTAAAACATTTTCATTCATTCAAAGCTGCAATTTATCATTAACCGTCTGAAATTTAAATATACGAGTGTTCTCCACTTGCAAAATATTTAAAAAAATCATTCATTTCATTCTGTTCATTCATTTCATTCATTTCATCCATTTCATCCATTTCATCCATTTCATTCATTTCATTCATTTCATTCATTTCACTCATTCATTGCATTCATTTCATTTCATTCATTTCATTCATTTCATTCATTCATTTCATTCATTTCATTCATTCATTTCATTCATTTCATTCATTTCATTCATTTCATTCATTTCATTCATTTCATTCATTTCATTCATTTCATTCATTTCATTCATTTCATTCATTTCATTCATTTCATTCATTTCATTCATTTCATTCATTTCATTCATTTCATTCATTTCATTCATTTCATTCATTTCATTCATTTCATTCATTTCATTCATTTCATTCATTTCATTCATTTCATTCATTTCATTCATTCATTTCATTCATTCATTCATTTCATTCATTCATTCATTTTATTCATTCATGAAAAATCTGTAGTGTAAGTTAAATTAGTTATGTTTGCGAGCGAAAACCTGAGCGGAACCGTACGTAACTAACAATTGCTTTGTCCGCTTAATGCCAGCAATCACAATCACTTACACTTTCATGATGATTGAGGTGCGCCCGCGCAGCCTTACTTTACCAACCTTACCCGCTCGGTATTTATATACAAGTGTTTTATTACTTTTGATATTCAAGGAATTGAATAACGTATTGTATAAAAAAAAAGGTATAAACTAATTCAATTAATAATATCATTGTAATATGTTGTAACTGTGTTTCTTTATTCATGTGAACGGAATATTTTAATTATACAAGAAATAGGCATTATACTTTATATTATACACATCATGCGTTCGAAGAAATTCTTTAGCAGGTGCATAGTGTTATTACCTACCTTGCAATATTCTTAGAAAATGAGGTAAATGTGTGTGATGAGGTAAAATTTTACCAAAATATTTTATGGACAAGATTTAAATTTTCATTAGTTTCATGTGCTATCACTGTAATTTTAATAATTTACCATAATTTAATAATTTAAAAAAAAAAACGCTTACGCTTTAAAGTTCTTGGGTGCGAGTTTTTTTTATCTCTGCGTATTTCAAGGCTAACTATTTATAAGCATAATACATTAATATAGTATAATTTATTTAATTACAAGATATATTATACATATTATATTTATTATGTGTTATAAATGTAAAAGTATTTAATGTTAAATGAAAGTGTTTAAAAACATTAACTATTATTTCCGCGAGAGTATTTTTTTACAAACTTTTTCCTTTCCGTCATGTTATATACATTTTTTTACATATATATATATATATATATATATATATAATTTATTTAACTTTATTACAAACCTACGTCACTCTAACCGAGATATCAGTCACTGTCATCTTCAAAGAGATAAGCCTCAATTTCTACTAAGACATGAATCAAATATAATGTTATTCCATGCGCGTGCGCCGGCTGAGGACGTTAGCTTCTATTATAATCTAGATATAACCTTATTAAAAGGTTCGTCAGCCTTCCTTTTGTTTCTAAAACTTTTGAATAAAACTCCGGAGTAGTTGCTCGGAGTCATGTGTCAATAAAAGTAGCCTAATTTGTTCCTTATAACATCAGTTATCCGCCTGTAAATGTCCTATCAAAATCGTTCCAGTTGTTTCAGAAATTCGTCAGACCAAAAAGACAGACAAAGAAAAAAATTAAATAATATTTTTTCTATATAAATTGTAAGTAATTTCAATATTATCATATGCATTTAGTTAAAGGCTGTCAATTTGAAATCACAAACAAACACTTCAATTTCATTTATATGTATAGATATGACGCATTTTTATCTATATAACTCGTACCGTGGAAAACCTTCTAGCATAAATATAAAACTATATTTTTCCGGTAACACCTATATACATATATATATCAAATATTTATTACTGGTATTATATAAGTGATGACTTTACGCGATGTCCCGTTCGGTGGACAAAGACTTTCATAACAGTACCATAAGAGACAAATGGCGTTTTGTTGATCGCTTTCTATACTTTATAACGGTTATGACTTTTGGCTTTCTTTCTTTAAAGATAACACTGAATATATAACTGTAAATAATTGTATCCTAACTAACGGTATTAAGGATTACATACACATATCATATTGTGATCTCAGGACAATAGCACGCCAAATGTTAGTATTATTTTTTTAATCGAGATAGGGTCGAGTTCATTGCGCCGCGCGTGGGAGGAGGTGTGTGCCAAAATATGAAGGTTGTTGCACTCCGGAGGTTACAAACACATCTTGACGGAATAAACAAAGTGTCACTCCTTGTCACTCCCCTCTATAAGGGTTGGTTAAGTGCTTGGGATGGAATTAATTAATTGTATATGTTTATATTTATATAATACTAATAATATAAGTGATATTATAATATAATAATGGCATTAAATCTTATGAAAATTGTACTCGCATAAAGATTTGATGAACTCTGATTAATTACATGTATTTTAGTTTTTATGTGTGTTAGTATATAAATACTGGAGTTCTTACATCTTCTATATCTATCTTTATCTATCTCTATATATCTCTATCTATCTCTTGTGTATATACTAATAAGTCTTCCATTCCAAATGATGTGTATGTATCACATACTACTAGGCCATTTCACAGTATTAGTTTGAATACACGTAATCTTTCCAATAAAAAAATAATAATATTAAAATGTTTATTATTGTAATATTAAATTTAATTAATAATATTACTTTCTAAATGCATCTACATAATAGTCATCGTATTATATAAAGTCATATTCATGTAATCACTGGCGGTCACCGTGCTTCAACTATCACCTGTACGAGATGTATATCTAACTATTATATATATATATATATATATATATATATATATATATATATATATATATATATATATATATATATATATATATATATATATATATATATATATATATATATATATATATATATATATTGTCTTTCTTAAATAAAACGAAATCTTTCTTTTCGACATGGAAATAGTTTTTTCTGGATATATTAATTTGTTTCGAAAATATTTGACAGACACAGGTTTGACAGGCAATATTTTGGGCACCTTTTTCGTCTTGAAATATTTATAATTTATTTTTTAATTGGTTATCCCCTCCTGCTGTTAACCGGTACATAATATACCAATGTATAATAGATACAATAAATATGTACAATATGTCTGTATGGTATGGTCATTAAATGTGTTTTTTTTAATATAGATGAATGAAAGTTCTTATTATTAATTTATCTTCTTGAAAAGTTCTGAAAGTTCTTATTATTAATTTATATTCTTGAAAAGTTCTGAAAGTTCTTATTATCATATTTTCTTTTCCCTAAATCCACAATGACATGTCCGACGCTTATCACACGAGCGGTTCAAGACACAAGCGAATGGTATTTTATATGTATATTATATCAAATATATTTTCATTTAAAAAACAATATATAAAGTTATTTACTTATTAAATAATTAAATAAATTTAAATAGAAAGTAACGATCCTTTTATAATTTATCGACATTTCTTGTGTTTTTAACAATGGTTTGCTCTAGCTGCTTTCAAACACTATTGTTTACTTAAAAAAACCAACTTATCATGTTATCAAGAGCTAGTTAGATTAGGTGTTAAGACTGTAGATATAGATGCGGGAGACGCTCTAATATCCAGGATGAATTGGGAAAAGAGCATAAGAAAAAAAAAATACCTCGTACGGCAAAATACGTAACATATTAGAATATAACTTGCACTAAAGGTTTAGAAAATAAATATTTATACATATTACTACTTTGAAAAGTGCAAGTGAAAAATTTATATAAAATAAAATTATTAAAGTATTAAGTCGCTTACAAATTGAAGCAGGAATTTGAAATTAATCGCTCACACGCGTGCTTCTGTTACGCGTGTAGTCGGCCCTTATAAAGATCTCACTTTCATTCGTAATTGACAAACTTTCCCCAAATAAAAGAGATATCATTGCATCCTTAGTACAATTATATAAGTATTCCAGAGGTCAATGCCCTTTAACACGAAACGTAAAAAATATTTGAATAACTAGATAAAATTGTCTAAACATTAGAGTAGTACGTTTAAAAAGTTGGTAGAACTATATGTTTTTCTAGAGATATATATATATATATATATATATATCTCTAGAAATATATATATATATATATAGATATAGTGTGGAAAAAACAGTATAAGAGTCTTCATAAATATCAATAACGGAAGCTGGTTTTCAATCAGTAAATGATTTTCAAAGATGTGTATCTTAAGGTCGAAGAGTACTGGTGATAAATTATGAATTTAAATAATATGTGATTCATTGTCTGCGGCTTTCTTTGTAGCCTTCGCCTTGATGGGATTCCTGAGCTTCTCGTTAGCGAGATCCTTTGTGACAGCAGATGCTTTGTTAGAGTTTTAGTTCCTCTTAAGGCAAGAAACGTATACTTAATTCAATGTTTCACAGTTTTGTACCGAATTCTTCTAAAAGTATAATAATATTGAGTAGATTCTACTGAATTTTATTAAGGAGTGTTCACATTTATAATATATGCAGTTCAGTTCTTCATAGATAAATATTATATACTCATTTACAAACAAACACATTGACCCACATCATGTAGATGAATTAGCAACATACATCAAAATGTGAACTCGCATTTTGCATTCAATTATATAAATTGCTCTCTGAATATTGAAAGGCGAACAACTATCGCGTGTTTTTTCACAATAGTTAAATGGAACACGCATTTTTACTATTATATTAGTGTACCTTATCTGTATTGTAATATATTTATTTATATAATTATCTGCTGCGTATCACGTAAAAGGCATGAGGACGCCCCGGAGGGCATGTACGAAGAGGTTAATGTCTGTTGCCGAGCCGAAAGAGGTATGCAGGGACCGTAAATAAATAAATAAATAAATATTATCTGCTACAAATTAATACAATGAGTGAGTGATGTGTTATGTGGTTATTATTATGATTTTAACGTATATGAATATTACTCCTCTATAGTATGTTTCATCAAAAGTTATTTGAGATCAAAGTGACGGTAAAACTAGGTTATTATTGAACGCACGCGATGTTAGTTACATTGACACATTGCACAATTACTATAGGAGAGTTGTTGATAGATGCAATCCCATTAAACATCGAAAATTGTTCCCTAATTCTCTTTTGTTCATTAAACCATTAAAAATATATATTGTATATTAAATTAATTGATTACTTATTCATGAAACACCAAAAATATAAATATTTTTTAACAACAACAAATTCTTGTTAAGATAGCAATTAGGAAGAGAATTACATTTAACCTTGAAAACGTTCATAACATCGAAGATTCATGAATAAAGAAATAAAAGGTACATCTATAATATATTTTGTATGCAAAGTTCGTCTGTTTGTGCATTGACGAGACGGGTCTTTGTATTTTAACATTGTACCTTTCTCTGTACAGTGATTGTGCACATTATTTCACTTCCTTCATATATAAATATTATATTTATTGAATATAATTTAATAGATAAAATAATACATTAAAATATATTAGTAATTCAATATATATATATATATGAGCTACTCAGAAGCCAAAGCGGTTAAGCCCATTTTTTCGAAATTTTGATGAAATAAATAACAATCTTCTTATTAAAGGATTTACTCGTTGATTACTTTCTTCTAGGTTAGACAGCCCTTCTTTAATAGCTTCTGAATATCTTGTATAATAATATCAGAAGGCATTGTGAATAAGTTCACCTTTTATCAAAATTTTTTTACCTCTATACCTCTATTTTGTTAGGAGATCTTAGTTTAAACATTTCAAAGCCTATCTCCCTTGTTAGTGTCTAACGAGGATCAGCAAAATTCCATTTGAAACGAGAAATATTTGTAAAAAACTAAATTATATTAGTATTTGTAGTATGTAGGAAACAATTAGTTAATTAGTTATACTTTTGTAAACGTGTCAATTACTCTATGAATACTAAATCATCCTTCAGGGCTTATCGGCTCCATGTCGTGAAACTTAGCTTTTTTTACTTTGTACCTTTATTCGATATTGTAACATATTTTTTATTATATACGATATATATTTAATAGCAATTTATTTTAAAAATTTTAAAACGGCTCATAAGTTGATTAAATTTTTTACTTTTAAATTTATTAAGGGCTTCTTCTGCCCTTCTAATAGTTGTTGATAGATAACTTTTGCAATAATATTTTGGTACTTTTTTATTAAACAATATTTATCGACGTTTTCTATTCTATTGAATATATTGTTATTTTATTGGTATTAAATTAACAACAAGTAAGTAATGAAAGAATTACGAACAAAAAGACAAAGAGAGAACATATATATATATATATGTGTGTGTATATATATGTATGTATGTATATAATGATTAAAAAAAACTCAAAGAAAACGTGCTTAGTTAGTGTAATACAATTTTTTTTATCGTACATTTGCAATTGTCTCCGCTGTTACATGATAATCATTCTCACGCTTGGCTCGTTATATTTATTGATAATGTTACAAAGTTAACTAATTTCCAATAATCATGTCATAGTAAGATGCTTTGTCGATTTTGAAAAAACTTTTGACATTATTTACGTATATTTTGCTCATACGTCAGTCAGTGTAATGTCGTTGAGTATTAATTATTTTCCTGCTAATAAAAGTTGTATTAATATATGTTTTGTTTATATTATAAATAGTTGATAGTAATGGTTATTCTCCATTTAATCAGATAGAGATGAGCTGTTTAATATTAATGAGTGTGATGCCTCGTGGTTACACAATGCGGCGCCTTGAAGAGATGCACTTCCTAGGTGTATTGTGAATGTATTTTTCTTAATTCCAATAATAATAATAAAAGATTCCAAAGAATAACATCGACTTGTTTGTTTAAAAAACCCGGCTGAGTTTGTTGTGAGTTTCCTCTCAGAGCAGGACGCGCTTGAAACCCTTGTAACCTTAGTTTAAGTTTACAGAAGGGCTTATTTTTTTAACATTTAACCTACCAAATACCGCTCAAAATGACCGTTCTTAAACTTTTGTAAAACTTACACAGTTTTAAACGTTATAATATTGTTATCAAACTACATGAAAATTCTTAGAATATGCATATAATATATTCTTCACTCTTTACTTTTAGTTATTTAAATTATTACCTGCGTTATATAATAAAATAACTTTTAATTACCGTTCAATTTGATCGCGTGCGGTAGGAACAGGTATACAAGAATTGTCGGTAGGTTTAGTGTTAAGTATGGTATCAAAATGGACCCTCCTGACACACACACGTCACACCATTTGACGTACACAAGTGATCACTGGTATTGATTCAAAGTGGACAAGACATAAAGAAATATATATATACTCACAGCTTCTCCTCCAGCTCGCTGGAGTTGTCCGGTATGTGTGTTGAGCGCTGGCTCTCGCTGTCTGCGTCCTTCACCTGTAAAACAGACATATCAAAGAGGATATTCAGGACTTGAACCTGCGTTCTTTGGGATCTAATTCCGTCACTCAACTAACTGAGCCATTCTACTAGTACTTTGTTGTTACAGATATTACATAAACTATCTATTAGGTCTATTTTGAAATTCTAATTTAATGTTTTGAAATATATTATTTGTTTATCGTAAATGAGTTCAAGTTTTAGCAAGACTGTTACACAGCACACTAATGCTTCCGATACATCTATACATATAAATAAAATTGTCGGTTTGTTACTCCAAATTAATAGCTTTTTACTAAATGCATGCTGTTATTACAAAAAAAAACTATTTATTTATTTTTCTGTCTGTCTGATTGTTATATCTGAAACTTATGACCGATTTTAATTTTCACTCGGGGATAGCTTGATGTTATGATGGCTATTTTTATTTTCAAACATATTTCACGCGATCGAAGTCGGGTGCAGAGTTAGTATAATTAATTACATCAAAGTGTAAACGTAAAAGTGAATAATGATGATACAATCGCCGAAATCTCCAGCTGCTCTGACATCAGATGCTATTGTCTCTGAACAATGGACATAAGATGGCAACATTAAATAATGTGGCTTCGATTAAGTCACAGCCCAATTTTATTATCGTTTTGGCGTCTTTTGTTCAAGTAAACAATTATCACTTATCACAAGGAAGATAAACAGTGATATCTTTTTTTCATCTTTTATTACTTAATTAAATCTGACTTTGATCTCGTTGAGCGATAGTTTTACGAACTGACGACTTTCCATTATAAATTGTCAAACAATTACAAAATCATTAAACAGTAACATTACTCAAGTCGGGACCAAAATAGTAATACTCAATTTGGGACCAATTAACTATTTTATATAACTATGGACAAATTGACCGAAGCGAACGTAGCGAGCATAGCGTTCTACTGGAGACTTTTTTACATCCTTTGTCACTAATAGGCTCAAAAACAATGAAAACTGACATCAAAAGACAAAAAATTGGTGATAATTAAATAAAAAAATTTGAAAAATATCATGCCGTTGAGGAATAATCGTCAAAAAATTGATATCCCATTGAAATCAATGGGAAACGATGTGTCATTACACTGGGCTCGCATCGCTCAATATGCAAACGGCAACCGAGATTTCGCAAGCGCAGCGAGTCGAAATTGAGGGTCTGTTGGCGCTGATAGTATATAAAGTATCGACATTATAAAAACCTTTATAAGAACTCATGGAAACAGGATAAAAATATATATCGTTTAAAAATTTCCTTTTGATATAAAAACATGTTAATTCCATCGCGTGTCTGACGGTTAGATGGTCTGTGGTCAGTGATCTGTATTATGTCATATTGTTCCACTTGCCTCATAACATTATTTTTTCTTTTTACCCACTCGCCGCCTCCAGTTGATTCGAAAGGCTCATCGTACTATTGCATTTTTTTAAACATTTTGCAATATTTGAACTAGAGACCAGGAAATTATAGTTAATGTGATTTTTTTCTTTTTTCGTCTTTACTAAATAAGGCATTCTAATATTAATTAAATTAATTTCTAAATTATTGTCCTCTTTAATTATAATTATTGGTCTTCATTTAAATAATGTATACATATTACAGTAATGAGGCAAAAACTAAATATTACTTATAGTGGATGATACATAATCCAATATTCAATGAAAAATAAAGTAAATTTTCTCTTTGTATATTTTTGTTTGCACCTTCGATCAAACCAATTATCGCACTAATTTATTATTATTTAGTGATTTTTTATAATGAACAAAAATTAACACGGTAGGTACTACAAAAACATTAAAATTATAAGACAAAAAGAACTACTGGACGGTTTCTTATCATTTCATTCCATGTTGACTTTGAAAAATATACAGAAAAATTATATAAGTAACACAAAAAAAGACAATTTTAGGTTAATTATAATAATAAAAATAAAACAAAATAAATCAGACAAAATCGCTGACACAAGCTAGTATTATTATAAGACCAAAAGTAGTTAAGCTTGTATATATATACATATACGTACATATATACGGGTTTGAAGTTGAAATTGTCTGTATGTTTTACCTTTCATACTTACGAGTACTTACATGTTAAATATGCTCAGGAATTCATCAATTGAAAGGTATCTTTAATAGGACAGGACTTGAGATTTCTACTCGATCGTGAGAGTATTTAAACACGTTTTTGTATCCGACTTTCTCTTTTGTTATGGTTTGTGTATATATATTTAATCCTTAGCTCAAACTATACTATAACTATACTATAAACTATACTAACTCAACTCAAATTATACTATATTATGTAGATTTATTATTTTTAATGTATGTATGTATATATATTTGTATACATGGAGGTTTAAGAACTTTAAATTTCCTTATATGAAGATGATTACTATCCTAAGGCTTGAATTTGTTAAACATTTAATTTCAAGCGAGATATTTGGTACATATTTCGTTTACAAGAAATTTATTTGTTATTATATTGTCAGTTGCTTATTAATCACCCTAATAAAATATTTATAATAGAAATTTTTATACTTGGTGTTATTTATATAGTCATTGGAATATTATAGTTTTGGAAAGACATTCCAAAATTCCAGATTCGGAAAAGTTGAGTGAAAAATATTTATAATACTTTAATTGTTTAAAATCCAATCAAATAAATAAAATGAAGAAATTAAATTGCACCGTGTTCAAATGATACCGATTACATTACCTATTCAAAAACACTTTGTATCACAATGATTTAAATCCATCGTCTGATCAGTAACGGTGAAAACCGCAGTTGGCTCATAACTGAAACGATTTTTAATAGAAACGTCAAGTTCAAGATAAAAGACTACGTAACTTATTTGCAATCAGTGCTCTTGTTAAAATATCGATTGTACTTACGCTATTGCCAATCTAAATAATTTTCTATAATTAATTTATATAATAATGTAATAAAAAATACTAAACTAACAAGATACTAAGAAAATACTCTATTTAAAAATAATGTAAAGAGGTTATATATTTTGAAATAGATTTTAAAATATTTCGTACATACATCCACGTACCTTGATCAGCATACTGAAAAAAATATTTAAATCAGACATTTTAATATTACTATTCCACCGTATATGTCTAATAATGTAATTATTTAAACAATTAATTAATTCCTAGCAGCATATTGAATATAATGTCCGCCATTACATCTGAATGCGGACGGGTGTAATGTCTCCGCGTATTATTCACAGTGCATCTTCCTTCACTATGTATTTATGGCATTCCTGGATAATAACTGTACTTACTCGACTGTACATAGCAATGAAGTGTTACTTCAAAGTGTTTAGCTTTAAATTATAATACACGCAAAAGGTGGACGCCAAATTAAAAACGTCTCAAACTACGTCAAAAGTTTTGTCGCTAAATTACCTCAAACTTGCACAAAATGTCTTCTCACGAAATCCACTGCATATGAAGGTGTGGTGGTCTTACTTATATAACATTTTTATTTATTATAACTTTTGACCATTCACGTCTCAGTAATATTTGTTTCAAATAAAAAAGAAAGGTCATTATAATCTAAACTTTTCGACAAAGGTTGTCACCATACCTACTAAAATTATTAGTTTACAATAGAAATAGTCACTAAAAAATAAAATGAACATTTTAGAATACCAATATATCATATATATCATATGCATTAATATACTATGTGTAATAATAATTATTCAGGTAATAAACCTCCTAACCTTGCTGTAACCTCTTGCGGTGTATACTTCTAGCTCAAACTGCACGCCCATTAATGAACTAACAACTAAATAATTATTTAAATATTATATACTTCAATATAAGACCATATTAGGTTATGATGACATGATCTGTAATGATCTGCCAAAAAGAAATGACAAGAAATGTCAACAATAGTGTATTAAAAAAAAAGAAATAACCAAATAGTTTTTAGGCCAAAAGAAATAATTTAGAAAAAGAAAATAAGTGCATGTGTTTATATGGTAAAGTAAAATAAGTTATTTTTAATTAATAATTAAGTATGAATTATTGATTCAGGTGCTTCAAGATATCTGTCAATTTATATACTTGATGAGTGTTTGTTTGAATGTTTGCACATAAACAGAAAATGGAAAGTGCAGGGTTATTTAAAACCATATATGTAAATGGTGAGTCTTTAAAATCTACAAGACATACCTACCATATGAAATTATTATATTAATATGGTAATTGTTTTAAAACTGTAAAATTAGGTTATAAATAATTGACATTACAATGGTTTTTAAATACAAACAAAAAGCGACCTAGATGTTTGAAAAGATCTGCTACAATGAGTACAGACAAAAAATATGTTATCAGGCTGTAGTCATTGAATAATTTATTTACTGTTTTTGGTGTCGAGTTACAGTTATAACATTTGTTATATTTTAAATAAAGAACAGTTCTTAAAGTGACTTACATTTATCTATTTATGTAATGTAAAAATTTTAGTTTTTTTAAATTTTATATCAAGCAAAAGTGCATTATGTTAGTTTGATGAAAAAAAACTTATTAAGAATTAAAAGTGTCAAATCGATAAAATGGAACAAAAATAACAAGTGTTGTTATTAAAACGATATATAAATATGTTTTTCAGTATTAAATATGTAGTGCAGGACTGACTATTTGCTATTGCCATTTTATTTATAAGATATTGTTTACTCCGTATATAGGTGTAATCATTCTTATTATAATTTAACGCGATAATAAGTAAGTAAATTAACACTTTTTCATTTAAGCGGATGTATAATTCTATCGTAAAAGCAGAAAGTATCCTATCTGACAATCCTAGTTGTCTTATACAATAAACTTTAACCATACTAGATAGGAAAAAAAAAATTATGCGTGATATGCAAACGAACAAATAAAAATAAGAAATACATTTTTAAATAAAACTCCTTAATTAAATAATTCTACTTCAAAAATCGTCCATGTTTTTGTTATAATCACAGTAAAATTAATCATAAAGTTTAAGCCCTTTCTACCCTTTTACAACTTAATCCAACGTCATAAATATTTTGCGGTTGTACTTAATATTCTTCCATTAATATCTTACCACAATACACAATTTGTTATAACATAAACTTCCTATATATTTTTATTAGTATTAATACTATTATCACAACTTTTTTTTATTTTGTAATATCTGCTATTGACAGGAAAAAAAAATTACGATCATAAAATTTATCAATATGAAATTCGATTCTCTGCAATTAAAATGCGAAGAAAATTTCGTCAGTTCAGTTTACTTTTCTTATAAGACTATTGAATATCTTAAAATACATCCCACTGTCGCTGTACAACGAGACAATCAAAGTTACAATAATATTATATTAATATGATAACATTTTCTCACTTTGTTTTGCCAAAATTATTTTTCTCTTATGGGAATGCTTATAGTAAAAATATAATAAAAAAATGGTTCTATGTAATTCAGACAATATACTGATTCAAATTAAAAAACAATGAACAAAAATGAATATCTTGTAAAATTTTAATAATTACTTAAAATTGCTTCAATTAATTTATAATTTTTACAAAACACAAAAATTATTATAAAGAATATTTAAAACTTTGTTATTTATTCGTAATAAATAAACCTATATTAGAAAAGGAAATGAATTATTTTTCTTAATAAAATGAGACCAAGGTGTAGGTAGTGAAGGTTTTTTAGATAAGTGTTCTTTTAGATATGCCTGCAAATGTGAACAAGTAAACCTAAAGATTTTTATATTTTTTTAACTTGTGATATGAAATTTAGTTGTGGGACTTTGATACACGATACGTAGAAAAAATTCGTTGATAAAATCTGAGCTTATAATGGATGTATGATGCATGATTATGATTTTACGTGCTTCAAGAAGCGCCGCGTCAAGGCTTTGCGGAAAGTGGCGTAGTTATCTGCTTGTTAGGTACATTAATAAATTTAACTACCTACATGTTTATATTAATATAAAAAAAAATCTGAAGTGATAAAACTATTATGTTATAATAATAAAAAATCTTATTATTTATTTTATCATTATAATATCAATATATCTTATACGCGAAAATCTGTAAATATAAAAAAAAATATTTACCTTATACTTCATATTTGTTGTAGATTATTTTAAACTATTACACAGACACTACAATATTATTTGTTTAATATATTTCATTAAATACAAATAAAATATTTTTGGACGCACGTCTCTAATTTTCTTTTTCGCGCCGTACGACTGATACCGCGCATGCGTGGTCTGCGGCCACGCTATAATGGCTGCGTTTCAGACGTCGCAGCAGTTTTGCTTCCCCGCCATTGCAGTGCAACGACCCGTGTTCGCAAACTTCCTCTAGGCGTAGTGCACTGTGTAAGCGGCAATGTATACTAAGTTGAAGGTAAGCCAGAGATGACGCTCGCAATCGGGATGCCGAAATCTCGACACAGTTCGTTTTACTAATTATTTAACCGTTGACAGTTTCTTCATTTCAAATAAGTTACAAACGAGATTTCAGTTATTCTTGTGTTTGTTTTACAATTTCAATTTATAGCGCTGATACAGATTTATAGAGTGAATCGAATAGCATTGACTAAGTATTGCAAAAGATTGAAACTCTTCAAGCTAATATTTTACACTTAAATTTGCTAGGTACTACTAAAAAATTTATAAACTTGTGAATTAAGATTGGGAAATTATTATATATTAAGTAAAGGTAACTTATCAATATCATAAAAAAATCTCTTAAAAATTATATTATATTTTTCCATATTGATCTAAAGATATTGTCTTTAAAGTGCTCTAAAACGATATCTATTAGTTGATAATGTTTTCGTTTGTAAGATTTTTGAAACTAATGTTTTATTACTAATTATTATAATGTATAACAGTCCATAGTGTCTATAAAGAAAATATAATTTTATATGTCCTAGACATTCCGTCTATAAAAACTAAAGAATAAATACTATATATAATTGTTTAGAAAAACCGTTAAAATGCGAAAAAAGGATATCTATACCTAACAATTTTCGTTTTATTTACTAATCTCTTTGTGACAATTATTTTGATGTGAGTTAAATAACACTATTTATTACTAGTTTTTCAAAAAATATATTTCAATTGCTAGGCTAACATTTTTTTAAAACAATTTTTGTTGTTAAAAATTGGAGTGGTGTAAAATATTGTAATTTATTAATTCCGATGCAAAGAAGTACCACGATATTAAAATCATATTACAAATACTATATAAATAATTATATATATAGATATATTTATAAGAAATATGTACCAAAACAACCTTAAACTTTATAGTTAACGTAAGCGTTATCAAACGACAAACCAATAGATACTATCCGTAACCAGTGGTCAGATATCATATTTTTTTACTTTGAATGCAGATTTTAACTTTTAATGCAACTGTAAGTATAAAAAAACATATTTTTAACGAGAACTCCTAATATTATGTACATCGATTTTGTAATTTAAAAGTTTCTACGGTAGGAATAAAAACTCCATATTATTGCAACAACCAATGTCGTATTACCCGCTTTATATACCAGTAGAAGTTAAATCTCGATAGTATTTGACGAATATGTTAATAAAATATTTAAACCGCCTGCAAGACTCTTTCACTAAACTGCGCTAGGAAATATTTTTATTAATACTTAATTTCTTCCATCCACTACAAACAAACTACAATTGTAGGTAAGGATGACCATATTTCTTGTCATTTTTTATTTATTAGTAATAAAAACCATTAACCACATAAGACCCTCTCGTCGACGGTCTTTTATCAATTTAGATTTTCAAGGTTCTAGCGGTTTTAACTCTAATTTTATACTCCAAGTTTTTTGTAGATTATTTACAGCAGAATTGCTAGCAAGTTATTTTTATGTACTCAGAAGAACTAATTTAAATTACATACACTTATATATATAATTAAAGGGACAGCCTATACATTTACGTCAAGCAATCAGTTTAAACTACAACATTTACTTACTCACGATTAATTTATTTTGTAAAGTGTTTCTGTGCTTTTCTTTCTTTTTCTTGCTATATTCATCAATAATTCAGGGATTATAACTATATTTAGGTGTTACTTTAATGGTCAATCAAGATTTAATGTAAGTTAATAATACCTATACGTTTTATCAGTTCTATTCTGTTTTTTTTTTATTAATTCCTCATCCTCATATTAAAATACTCAGAAAATAATATAACATCCTTAGAAAAATGTAAATATTATGTATTTTTGATATCTGAATGTGAAAAAATAAAAATCTCTTGGAAAAATAATTTGAATTACACTGAAAGCCATAGAGAAGTAGATGGCGGCCGGCTGTCATTGTCATGAGTTAATACTTTATAGCATTTGCTATAGTCTGTCGTTTATTGTTTAACGCAAATGCAGCGTGTTTTGCGTTGATTTAAGTTTGTTTATATATAATTATAAATCGTAAATTAAGTAAAGTCAGTGTTTAAAATGTCACGCGATAATTATGGCCGAAAAGGTTATTACAACCGCGATCGTGAGTGGGGTCGTAGTGATTATCGCTACGATAAACACCGATCAATGCCTAGAAAACGAAGCCGGAGTCCTCCACGAGATGATGACAAACGTAGAAGTCGCTCCCCACGAAAGACTGATAAGGATTTGTTAGATGAAAACATTCTAAGTGAGATCTCAAAGCTACCGGAGCCTAGCGAACTCTGGGATAATCAAATGCAAGAAGGATTCACAACTGCGCCGCCTCCAGCCTTTCCTCAAGATGTAAATTCTATTCCCACAAATTACATATTATTTTAAGAAAACGAGAATCGAGATTACCTAAATCAATTTATTTATTTTCCGCAAAGTGCTATATTATTAATATTATAGACAGTACTACTAAATAACTAGTTTCATTGTTCCCAGGGTAACGCTTATGTTGGTAATTACCAGCCCTCCTACTCCGGTATATATGATGACTTCCCATCTGTTAGTGGTGTGCCGACTGCACCTCAACCTCCTGATATCTCATCTTGGAACCAGATGTCTCTACCACCTCCCCCCGCCCCAACCTACAATGTTGAGGACCAGATCAAGAAAGAAGGTATTTGGTTTTATATAATATCATATATATTTTGTTTTAATACATCTTTATTTCACAGGACAATATTTATAATGTTTAGTTTTTATGTGTGAGTTAAATTGAATGCCATTTCTTTTTGATTTTTTTTTTTAATAATCATTTCTAAAAAAGAAAAGAGCAATTACATGCAAGGAATATGATTTATTAATTGGATTAATATATATTATTTGTGTTTCCATTTCTTTACCTTTAAATTTAGTAATTTCACCCAATTAATTGTACAAAATAGATTCAGTGTGATGTTTTACAGGTATACAGGTTATAATAAATTTACTAAACATTACTTTATTTGATTAAATTGGTCTTTATAGTACTTTCAGTTAACACACATCGGACGCTACCAATCTTTTATTTAATATAATGCTTACATGTAAATTTGCATTGTATTATTTTGTGTAAATCAAAAGGGTTATGGTGCTGTATGGTGATAGTTCTATTGCAGGTTCAAAGTGAATTATAGCTGAAAATTTGTGGATCAACAGTTTTTTTTTATTAAGCAATAAAAGAATTGAAGATTCACTTATATTGCTATATCAGTCAGTATAAGTTTAAATGTTATAATGGAATGTTTGTTGCGGCGAGTTTGACATCACTTATAAATTATTTCCAAACATAGATAAGTGAAGTTATACTCGTTATTCTAAAATTCATATATATTTAATAATTTTTTCCTCGCAGCTGCAATAGAGTCCGAAATGCGTCACCAGAAAATCGCACTATCCAAACAGCGGGAGGATTACATTAAGAAGGCGGCGATACTGAAGAAGGAACTGGACACATTGAAGGATCAACGCAGCGAGTTGCGCGGCGACAACAAACGCTCCCCCAGTCCGGACACTAAACGGTTCCTTAAGGAGAACACTAAGCTGCAGGTTTGGAGTCCCAGAAATTGATTAGTGCTGGCTCAGTGTTGTTGCTGCTCCATAGGCTTTTAAGATTTAATGTTAAGCGTGAAATTGCCTTGCGTTTAAATAGTTGGAGATCCAGAACAAGCTGAAGACTATCAACAACGTGGTCGACATGCTTAACGGAATTATAGGGGAGGAGGCCGCGGAGCCCCCGGACTCCGACGACTCCCAGGACCGAGGCTCCAGGAGGAAATCCAGGTGCGTGCCGCGGTAGCTTTGTATTTGAATTATGTCCATTTATGAAAATATTTATTTTTGTTCGTTCCGCTGACTTCATTTCAAGGTCAGTTTTCTGTTTCTTGTTTTTTTCTCCACTGCAAGGAATGCACTTTACTCTTGCAAGAGCTTTAGCTTTTTGGAGTTTGGTGAATTGAGAAGATCAACGAGATGCAGAGAAAGGAATTTGTGAAGAATGTTGCCGTTTTATTGAATATTATTTTTTAAACTTTGTTATTTAAGATTATCTTACGCTTCTAACACAAATTGCTTATATTATTATAATCATTGATTTGTCTTGAGATACTTCTTAGATCTTAATGTCCCGAAGCTGTTACTGTGATTAGAAATAAATTATATTATAAAAAATGGTATTTTTCTTAATAAATTTCAGGAACCTTTTCCAGAACAAACAAAAAACATTTTTTAGCCAACTTTTAAAATATACCCTACAAAAGTGTTGTATGTCGGTAACATGCGTAAAATGTATATATTGCGTTAAAAAATGTAAAACATAAATATGTTTTGATTAACTGTAACACTTAACTGTGTTATATGTTGGCAGGTCTCCGTCCAGTAAGAAGTTCAACTACGTGTACTACGACCCCGAGATGCACTGGTGTCGCGTGTGCAACGAGTTTCCCCCCACCGCCAAGGACTACCTAAACCACCTACACTCGCCCGCTCACCACAAGTTAGTCACTCATCTGGCTATAATTATTTTGATAATTACCATTAATTAATACGGTTTAAGATTATAATCTTTATAACAATTCTCGTGCAGGATGGCGGCGGCTCACATGGAGGCTCCGTGGCACTCCGTGACGGGAGCGAACGAGGGCTTCCCCTCCTATCCTTCCGCCCCCACCAAGCGGACGCCCATCCGAGGTATACATTACTAAAGTGGCTATTATGGTTGCGTTTAGTATCTGTCCCCTTTGATGATAACGCGTATAGTCATTAAATCATTTGGTGGACCTCTTAACTTGCTTTTTTAATAAGAAGCGTTTCAAATACAATATCCATTCCCTCGTAGGGCTGCAGTTCTTCGTGCCGTCCAGCGCGTGGTACTGCAAGCTGTGCGACGCCTTCATCGGGGACCTGCACTGCGCCTCCGCACACCTCAAGTGCGTGCAGCACTCCAAGAACTACACCGTGAGTACCCAACGCAGACAAACACGCACACACGCACGCGCACACATACACAAACACGCAAACACACACGCACTAATTAATCACATTAATAGTAATAATTGCTGTTTGATGTACATAGACATGAAATAACAAAGCGCTGTCAATTAAAATGTTCCAGAACTTTGTAGAACAGAATCCCCATTGGGAGACCGATTGGATGTCGGACAGACAGAAGGCGTTCGAGAAGGCACGCGGTAACAATAAGGTGAAGGCCGAAGAAAAGCCCCAGTACACCGCTCATACGATCACATTCAACAAAGACGGCTTCCACACTAAAAGAAAGCTGGACAGTCCTACCCTCGTCAGTGATTCGGAAAAGAAAAAGAAGAAAGATAAGAAGAAGAAGAGTAAGAGGAAGAAGAGCAGCAGCAGCAGCTCCGCGAGCAGTTCGAGCGGATCCGACAGCGAGCCGAAGAAAAAGAAGAAAAGTGAGTTGATTTGATTTAATTATAATAATGCCTACTGTTTACCGTTTAATGTAATGATGTTTAAAGGTAAGAAATCCAAGTCGAAGTATGAAGAGGAGAAATTAAACGACTGGATGTCGTCGATACAGATGGATCGCCTCAACGACAACGACCGAAAACTTCTCGATAACATCAAGTCCAGGTATACAACTACATTACTACATTTATTTGAATATTATTAAAAAAAACAATAAATGGAAATGGTTAAATTTCTTGTACAGAATTAAGTTGGACAAAGATGGTGACAAGCGAGACCAACGGGATCCGCCGCGACAGTACCGGTAACAATGACGTGAACATGGATACAATTACTACTACTACAACTATACTACTCAATTAAGTAATAAAAACAATAATTAATATAGCGATCAAGAACGTCGCGAATCTCGTTCCCGCGACGACCGCGACCGGAGAGATGAGAGACGGAGAGACGACCGACGGGACGATCGAAGAGACGATCGCCGGGACGAGAGGCACGACAGGAGGGACGAGCGGCGAGACGAGAGAAGGGACGACGGACGGGACGAGCGGAGAGACGACGGACGGGACGGACCGCGCAGCCCGCAGCGGACCGACGCCAAGAAGCCGGACATTCGGAAGATGCCCTTCATTGGTAAACATTACATTTTAACTGGAGACGAAAATCATTTTATAAAGTTTATTTTACATGAATGTAAAAAACATTATAATACAGGCTAAATTAGATTGTTAAATTTTTAGATCTAGGAACGGGTTTTACTGTCCTATTCAAAGCTTTCCAAATATAAAAATATTCGTTGCTATTCTTCTTTATACAAACAGGTAAAATGCCGGTGTACAAAAATTTGTCTAAGTCTGCCAAAAGTGACGAACTAAAGAAGGACGACAAAAAAAAGGAAGAGGACGAGGCGTCTAAGAAACGACGGGTGGAAATGGACGCCGAGATACAGAAGAAGGTAAAGCCATGCAATTGTTCACCCGCGATAAAAACTTATTGATTGATGATGATGATTGATTGATAAACAAAATATTATTGATTTTACCGAGAATAAGTCGTAAATTATCTCTAAGTCACCGTTAATATCATCCTCTTGGATGTACCGCAATATAATAATATTGCTAAATATCCCGTTTGTTCCAGGTGGCAGAGTTTAAGGAGAAGATAGCGAAGGCCCAGCTAGAGCGGCAGCAGGCGGAGCGTCTTCCGTCGCTGCTGGGCGCACCGCCGCACGCCTTCCTGCCACCTCCGCCGTGAGCTACACGCATCAAGCCCCACCTCCCTGCGCCCAGATGTCGCTTTCTATATGTCTTCTTTTCCCGCAGAGCCCCGGCCGCGCCGCCCCCCGCAGCGCTGCCCAAGGATTTCCAGGACGCCCTGGATATTATATTCCCATCAGAGGTGAAGGCGGACATGTCTCAGCAGGAGATGTTCTCAGGGATCCCGGGGCTGCCCCCCCCGGGCTTCGCGGGCATCCCCGCCCTGGGCGGAGTCATGAACCCCTTTCAGCAGATCGGCATCCTCGGCCAGGCGCCCGTGGTGATGGGGTTCGACATGAATGCAGGGCTTTTCCAGCCGCAGCTGTACGACGCGCACGTGCCCATCGCGCCCGGGCCCAAGCCTAGACAGAACAAGCGACAGCAAAGGAATCAGGAGAAGATGAGGGAGGCCGTAGAAGGGGGGGAGGAGCCGGCGCCCTCCAGAAATAAGGAGGAGCTGGATGAGCTAGCATTGCTCGGCATCGACGCCTCGGACGTGGGCGCCGGCATGTGATACACTTGTACACACGACAATCTTGATAATTAATTATAATGTATTAAATTGCTTTGACATTTTCAATATCACGCACCCCCACTGGTTGTTACATTCTTTATACTCAAAGTTACATTCTTACATTGCGTGTATGTGACACTATTCCAAAAGCAGTACATACAATAGTAAGTATACCAGCTATTCTGAAGCAGTGTACATATCGGTTCAGTAACTGACATATTTTATAAAATAATTTTAACTAATATTAACTAACAGTCACATTATGCACTCAGTTTTCACATTTGTGTAAATATATTTTGTGGGATAATAAATATTATTAATAATAAGTATTTTTATTTATTACAAAACCTCTTTCTTAGCCTCTTTTGGGTTTACGTGTCTCCTTATTGGGTTTATCACACTTCAAACCAAACCTTTGAATTTCTTTGTACTGAGAAGAGAGCTCAGAGTTACTTGAGATCATATCCGACAGACGAACATCGACGGGAGCTGCGCCGCCTCCAAAGGGAGTTCAGACAAGCTCTTGACACCTTTAGAGATGGAGGCTGGGACAAGAAGCTTTCAGAGCTCTCTCCTTCACACCAGGCTTACTGGTCATTGCAGAGAGCCCTGAAAGCCGAAACTGTCTCGGCATGCCCCCGCTCGATAGACCTAACTCCACGCCCGCCTTCGACGACCGAGACAAAGCGGAATGTCTAGCCGACAGCCTAGAGAGCCAGTGTAGCATTAGCACGCAACCGGTCGAACGCGAACATGTCGAAGTCGTCGACAACACTGTTCGAGTCATGTGCTCTCAACCACCAGCAGGTCTCCCCATAGAGGAAACGTACCTCGAAGAGGTGACGACCCTAGTTAAGGCGCTTCACGCCAAAAAGTCGCCAGGATCAGATAGGATCACCAACAAAGTGATCAAACTCCTTCCGCCTCCTTTACTTTACCTAATGGTTAATATTTTTAATGCTCTACTGGCCGGTTGCCGGTTTCCGGCCCAGTGGAAAGAGGCAATAGTGATAGGCATTCACAAACCGGGTAAGCCCAGGAATCTTCCAACTAGTTACCGTCCAATTAGTCTCCTTAGTTCCCTAGGGAAAATCTATGGGAGGATTATCCTCAGTAGACTTAAGTCAGAAGTAGAGAGACTGAACATCATCCCAAATGAGCAGTTTGGCTTTCGAGCCTATCATTCCAGTTCCCACCAGGTGCAACGCCTCACGGAGCACATTCTTTCTGGGGTCACTTTATGACGCAAGTTGCGTAGGACAGGAGAGCTCTTCCTCGATGTAGCGAAGGCATTCGACAGGGTCTGGCACAATGGACTGGTGTACAAGCTATACCAGTTCAGGGTGTCGGATAGACTCGTACTAATCATACGGGACTTCCTGTCGAATCGCTCCTTCCGCTACAGAGTGGAAGGCGTGATGTCGAGTTCCCGCCCCATCAGGGCGGGCGTCCCTCAAGGTTCAGTTCTCTCACCAATTCTGTTTTCAATTTACTCCAGCGACATTCCTAGGCCGCGTTCTAAAGTAGAATTAGCAATGTTCGCGGATGACACCGCAATTTACACATCCTCAAGTGATCCTTATGAGATCTCTCAACGCCTCCAATCCGCAGCCGACTCCCTCGGGAACTGGTTTCGGAAATGGAGGATTGAGGTGAACCCGGAGAAGAGCACCGCGGTACTCTTTGAACGGTCACGATCCACAAGGGGCCCGGAGATTAAACTCTTTGACAAACCGATTCCTTGGAAAAACAAGGCCAAGTACCTAGGAGTGACGCTGGACAAACAACTAATATTTACCTCACATATCGAGGACGTTCGCAACAGAGCGGCCTTTATCCTAGGGCGACTTTATCCCCTGTTAGGCAAGCGGAGTAAAATGTCCCTTAGAAATAAGGTCACACTTTACAAAGCCTGCATACGCTCCGTCATGTCCTATGCAAGCGTTGCCTTCGCTCACGCGAACCTGAAGCCTCTTCAGGTGCTTCAGAACAGATTCATGCGGCTCGCCACTGGGGCACCGTGGTTTATGCGTAATATCGACTTGCACAGAGACTTAGACCTACCGACGATCGCACAGTATTTCAAGGGGCTCTCCAAAAGCTACTTTGACAATGCTGTGGGACACCCAAACCCGCTGGTGGTTAAGGCCACAGGATACACGGCCCGTAAGACTCCTAAAGTCAGAAAGAGAAGACCCAAGTCGGTACTTTTCGATCCGGACGACGCGATTACGTTAGGGAACGCTACGTAAAAGCGGCAAAGCGTACATAAATACTACACATACACACACACACAGCGTCTTCGCCGGCGAAGACGAGGCCCCCATCCAAGCACGTTGCTCCGGCGTTCTGCCGTCGGAGGACGTTAGTGTCAAATCCTAACCCACATCCAACCCTCGCTTCCCACCTAACGGCGTCCTGAGCCGTGGTCCGAGCCTCACAGGAGGCGCCCTCAGGACGCGCGTTCCCGTGGGGCCCTTCAGGCCCCCCTTTTTCAAGGGCGGGTCTCTGCACCCGTCCATTCCACGCGTGACGCTGTCATGGCCAGTAGGGCTAAAAGCAGAGAAAAAAAAAAAAAAAAAAAAAATAGTTACTTGAGACTCATTAAATCTCCTGCATTGTTACAGTTTGTATGTAGACAGTAATTAGACAAGTTTTATTTGAAATATAATTGATTTTAATTATAAATAATATTTATACAATATCTTCAATACTAGTGAGTCGGCCATCCAGAAGGTGTTGTTCGACTAAGCGGTCTGTACTGGTTTGACTGACGACAACTGTTGGAACCGACATAACTAACTACAAAATATTGCATCAAAATTTGTACAGCCATAGCTAATATAGCAGAGATGTTTTGATTAAATTAAAAATAGTTGTCATGCCAATGACGTCATAATTTGATATCTCTTGTAAATATTTGCGGGTCACGTTCAGGGCATTTTGTTTGTATTGCTGATAACGCGAGAAAAACATAACTAGTTTAAACCGGATTATAATAAATTAACTGATATTTATTTTTTTATTTATTTACCTTCACGCCATATCCCTTGCGGGGTAGCCAGAGACGACGGAGCGTCAAACGCTACGGCCTCTGCATACCTCTTTCGCCTCGGCCACAGACATCAACCTCTTCATACATGCCCTCCGAGGGATCCTCATGCTTTTTACGTGACCTTCCTCCAGTATCGTAGCTACTGTTTTTTCGAAGGTCACTCGAGGCCTCCCCCTGTCTCTCTTACCGCTCACTTTTCCCATATAAATCTTTTTTACCATTCTTTCATCACTCATTCGTTCAACGTGCCCACCTGAGCACGTTCTTCTTCATTCTCACCGTGACATCTTCGCTAGTACCTGCCATTCTGTGGATCTCTTCATTGCGGATTCAATCAGCTAGACTGACTCCGCATATTCTGCGAAGAGATCGCATCTCCACAGCATTCATCTTTCTTACATTCTTCTTCTGTGTTACCCACGTTTGGCTGCCGTATAACAGCGTCGGTAGCAAAACTGCATTGTGTACAGCCAAACGTGCAGCTATACTGACGTTTTGCCGTCTCAACAATGCAGTCAAAGCACCATTGACTCTGTTACCGGCAGCAATACGCCTTTCCACATCCATTTCGTATCTTCCGTCTCTGCTAAACATACTTCCCAAATATACCACTTCCTCTTTTACTCCTTGGAGACAACTATCCAAATACAAATTGAACAACCAAGCTGACATAGCGCAACCTTGCTTAACACCCGATTGGATGTCAAACCAGGGCGACATGCCAGCTCCTACTCGCACACAGGCTTAGTGATCTCGGTAAAGAGACCTTACAGCCTGTAGCAAGGGTCCGTTCACATTGTATCGGGGCAGTATCTCCCATAACTTCTTTCTCACAACCCTGTCAAATCCACAAAAGCACAGAAAACCTTTTGGTTTAGGGCCAAAAACTTTTCCGTGATCATGCGGAGGGAAAAGATCTGATCTATACACCCTCTTCCAGGTCTAAAACCTCCTTGTGCCTCCCACAACAGCCTTTCAGATCTCTCTTGCATTCTTCTCGCTAAAATTTTAGCATAAACTTTACCGCCCAAGCTAATCAAACTGATGGCCCTATAGCTTGCACAGTCTATCTGTGAACCTTTGCCTTTATACAAAGGTACGATGACTGCACTTCGCCAATCGTCTGGGACCTCCCCAGATTTAAAGCATAAATTGCACAAAAACCAGACGCGTGGCCCACCATATTTGATCATCTCGGCAGTAACTTCATCTGCTCCCGCAGCCTTACCACATTTCAGACTTCGAATCACGTTCTCTACTTCTTCCAAACTGATTTCACCATCGGCTACATCTTGACTCAGCATTACTCTGGTAGTCAAGACCGAGGCGTCCTCACGTTCATACATCTCCTTATAGAATTCCGCCCAACGCTGCAAAACGTCTGCTTGCTCAGTTAAAATTTCACCGCTTTTCGAAAGCACCCCTTTCATTCTACAGGTTACCGAACAAGCCCGGGAACCACTAACTTCTCACCAGAAAAGCTTCGTGTTTTCCCGGAAGTTCTTCGTCAACCTTTCATCCCTTTCTCTCTCAGAATTTTCACGCTTCATCTTTATAAGTGCTTTCGTTTTGTGCTTTTGTAGCTTGTACGCTCTTTTTCTTATCTCTCTCATACTTTTATCCTTACCAGAGGCTTTATAATCCAACTATGCTCTCTTCTTTACCTCTTTCACTTCATCATCCCACCATTTATCGCGCTTTTTACTAAAACCGCTTTTCCTTTCACCACATTCTTCTGTCGCTACTTTCACCATACCATTCCTAAGGTTCTGCCAGCATAAGTATGCTGGCAGAACCTTAGGAATGGTATGGTTGAAGTCAACACTTTCATTTCCAGAATCACAGCTTTCAAGCTTCTTGGAAACCCTCTCTTGATATTCCTCTCTGATCGGTGGATCTTGAAGCTTCCAGCTTCTTATGCGATAATTCGACGCCAAGCTTGGACACGTCGTGCGGCTGCGCCAACCTGCGAACAAACCTCTTATTCTAGCAACGACTAGATAGTGGTCTGTTCCCAGATCAGCACCTCTGAACACTCGCGTGTCCATAACTTGACTTCGAATACGCTGGTCCACTAGGAATAAATCAATCATACTTCTTTCTTCCGCTCGCTCCCATGTGTACATGTGAATTTGTTTGTGATCAAACATCGTGTTTGCCACAAACAAATTTTTCTCCTTACAAAATTCCAAAGTAAGCTTTCCAGCCTCATTTACCCTCTTATCACCATATTTGCCTAGCACGCTTTCGTAACCGCTTCGCGCGGTTCCAACCCATCCATTCATATCTCCACATACTATCAACTTTTCATTATCTCTGACACTACTTAGAACATCCCTGACATTCTCCCAAAACTCCTCGAGCTCACTCATTTGAGCTGAGGATACTGGCACATACATGGCTAGCAAGAATACTCTTGTTATCCCCAGCTTAAAGCGAACCCAAAGAAGCCTCGGGTTAATCGCCTTGTATTCTACCATTGCATTAACCATTCGAGAGGACAATAATACGCCTACACCTTGGCAACCTCGCTCACTCTCTGGAACCCCAGCCCAGAAAGCGACCCGAACTGATATCTGGTTCTAAATTTCGTATTGTATTTTCTATAGCTATCTATTGATTATAGAAGTTATGTAGACAGATAACTATAGAAAATATGTTCAAAAGCACGTTTTGACCCTAAAAATAGCGAGTTAAAATGTCCTTGGAAGAAACTTCAATTTTGGGATTGAGGTTTTTTTTTAATAGAAAAGGGACCTTATAACACTATATGTAAAGTCCTTTTCGCGATGCGATTTGCGCATTAGAGCATAGATAGCGATAAGCAGCCTTTTCATTATGGGATGTAGGCTTCTTGACCTAGCGCTTGATAGGGTAATAAAATGACTGTTTATATATGTCACATTATTTTCAATTTTAATAATAATAGAACATCTATTACAAGTCATGGTTTATATAATTAAGAATTAAAATCATTTATGTTTCTAAGTATCTGTTGAATCTCCCACTAATGTATTAAATTATAAAAAAAAACATTGTACAATCATTATTTTTTAACAATATGATTTAAACATATATTTAATATATCTAAATCATATGGTTATAAAATTGACTACTATTAAGATAAAATAAAGGTAGCTTTTTATTTAATAACAATCAATGTATAACATTTATAAAAATAAAAGGACAAACGTTTACAATACGCATTGTAGTAAAAATATTTTATGTACGTATTGTAATGTATTAGTTACTATTTACCTAGTGACATAATAATCATGTAAGGGCATGTAAATGGTGGCATTAAACTTGACAATGAATGAGTTCAACCAGTGAACATCGCTCGTAAGTATCATTGCTATTACATCACGTTACGCAAAAACAAGATCGCGCGAGATTTGACGCGGCGTCCGTGATAAATCATTAAAGGAACACATTCAGTAATGTTAAGAATTAGATGTCTGTGTGTAAAATATAATATGCTATAAAACTTTGGATTTCTATTATTTATTTTTATATTGAGACCTTAATTAAATGTGTTTGTTTTTGCTATCTCATTTATATAAGTGCTTCATTTGCAAAATAGTAAAAAATGTATTTTGCTGTGAATTCATTAGCGTAATCTATATTCTAGTCTTGTCTAGTCTAGTCTATGTTATGCTAATGATAAGATGACTGATAATAAGATTAAATAACAGTGAGTGTACAAACAGGGTCGCGAAATTGATGTTGTTATTTCATCATTATGTAGACTTCACTTTACGTTGGTCAGTTATCGTGTAGTCGCTGTGAGTTGGCAGTAAAAGGCGGGTGTTGGGTTTTTCGCTCCTTCAATTTAAAAGTAAGTGTTAAAGATTTTCTATTAAAATTTATTAAACTTAATGTGGCTTTATCAATCTCTTTAGTAAAACATACTACACAAGAAAATGCGATGTACTTTTTTTTTTATTTAGCCATTTTTTACAAAATTTAAAACAGGTTATTTTGTGATTATCTGAAGAATTTTGGTTATTGAACTTTATTTTATAAACTTTGAGCCAAAGTTTATAAAATAAGATCGAAACATTACAAACTCGTGTAATTTCTTTTCAATTTTTATGTATATTTTTTATTTATATACATACAAAGTAATAAAAATGTAGAAAAAGGATTACGAAATTAAATTAAATATATACTTTTTTTAAATATCCCATGTAGCTCTATTTCTATTGCCTAAGTTCAAAATAAATTTGTAAACTGTACATAAAATAATATGACCGCGTATTTGCGAGGTTTTGTATCGGTAATTACAAGTAGATACCTAATAATAGCACTCAAACGCTCCGTAATAATAATTAGGGATCACCTATTCTTTATAATTTATTTAGGATTTTAGGATTTTTTTGGAATCCTAACACCTCCCCCCTTGGGTGGGGGAGGTTTGATATTCCATCCTCTGTATCCAAAATATCTTGTATCTTTTAGATATCTAATTAATCTATTAAGTGCTGGGTTTTTAAAAATCTTTATATTGCTAAATCTTATTCTTCTTCTTTATAAATAAATTTTGGGATGTGTTTTATTTTGTAACACATCATTAGATAAACTGTTTATATTTCCACAGAAAAAAATATATAATAATAAGACACTAATGGCCAGTTACTAATGACAAAGGTTTTTGAAAAGTGCATCTCTGGTCTCCATACTGCACTAAGGCTCTTTATAAGGCCTAACTGCAGAAGATTCAATTACAATTAAGATCGCGGTTTCGACTAATTAACCAGAAATTCATAGAAATTAGTGTCGTGGCCCTTATAAAAAATCTTTAAAAATGTATATGAATTATAGGTCTATATTATAGAAATCTGTTTTGTAGTTTTAGATTAAAGAAATTGTAGTTTTGTGTTAATTTTTATCACCTTTAAAAATATATTAAAAAACTACAATAAGTTTTTTTTTCAGTCTGATCCTTTGGATCTTATTAGAAATTGCACTTCTATAATCGTAGTATGAACTTCATTAAGTGCTTAAAAATAACAATCATGACAACCAGCAGCAAGCAGCTAAAGGTTAAAAAGATATAGGAATAATATTTATTTATTTACTCATTTTTACATATGTTATTCTGTTTAGTAATAACATAAATTTAATTAAAATAAATATAAATATAAATAAAAACTACCTTTTCATCAAATACTTCTTTTTATTTTCTACGCTTCCAGATTTTATGCGATTCTTCAGCATAAGTGGTGGTACATCTTACTTTAAAGTTTGCAGTAGACGCTTAGATATTTGTTAATTTTTTATATCATCCAGAGCCTCCTGAAGATCGTTCGCTTTCTTGTAAAGAGTCCACTCTGTCTATACTGAAAGCAATATTCTTATATTAATGTACATCTTATATTAATAAATGTGTTTTGAAAGTAGTTCTTAAACTTACACCCCTAACAAGCTCCGGACCTTATTTGCATTTTGGAGACAACGGGTCACAACCTTGTTAGGAAATTAGATATGTACTGAGGAAAACAAACAAAGTAGAGATAATAAATAAAAAAATAATTACTTACCCCGTCAATGCACTTTGTAAAAGTATTTTAAAAATTATTAGATAATAAATATCAAATTTTTTTTTAAATACTTTTACAAAGTGCAAATAGGTTTTATTGCTAAAAACAAACAAAATTCTAACAGTATATTTAAAAAGTTTATACTCGTCGTCCGCTCCTGAGGTTATATATAAAGAACCACTGACAAAATGGCCATCACGAAAGCAATGAATCTGGGTGCACTTTTACGTTTGGTCACTGCGAAAGGGTCGCACGATGACCGTTTTATTATAAATATTTTAAATTTTAGCTTACTCGGAACCGGCCCTTTTAAGGTGGATCCGCTTTATTAAATTTACGGTTATTTTTTAGAATATTATCTTTAGAAACAGGTATAATGTAATTTAACTTTTATTTATTAAGGTTGCAAACACCTGATATCTGAATCCCGTGTGATGTTCTGTTTGCAACCTTTTGAGGTTCGCATTATTAAGAGACCATCCCTTAATTAAATACCTTGACATCACTAAAACAAACGAATAATTTAATAAGTATTATATTAATTATACATTGCAATTTCTGTGTATTTAGTTATCAAATTATTATCTTTAAAAGATCTTGAGAATATTTGTATAAAATAGTATTTATAAGATTACACGCCTGAAATAACAATTCAGTAGAAGTAACATAATTAGAAATATTCACCCATCAATAATTTTTCTCGCAGTAAATCATGTCAGCCGACAAGGTATTCCATTCAAGATCGCACGGTATTCCCTCTGAGGGGGTGAAGGATCAGTACGCAGACGGCAAGGCTGCCAGGGTATGGAAAAAATATATCGGAGACAGCAACGGGAGGACGCAGAACTATCGCGATTTCCTGTCAGGGCTACTGAAAAAACATGGCTGCAAGACTGTACTGGATGTAGCTTGCGGGACTGGGTACGAATAGTTGTTGTTATATAAAAAAAAACAATTATGACTAAATTTTTTTGTTAACAATAAAATACAAGGCAATTGAGTTGACGCGATTGGCATCACAGAGATCCACATTATCACTTTTTAGTCTAATGTTTGTATCGCCATTTTACATGCAAAAGGTGGATGGTGGATGGATTTTGGATGGATTACTATACTAAATAGACTTATAATCTTTACATGTATGTCTATTAGTCGTCAGAAACGTAATTAGTATTAATTGTAGGTTTAATACCTGGCATATAAGGCATGGATTTTTGTGATTGTGATTTTTTATATTATGGATGCTGGATGCTAAAACAGTTATCTTAAAATATTAATATATACAGTCAAACTGTAGACTGTGGGAGGGGGCACTCATTGGCGCCTCTTCTTTTTTTATCTTTTTCCGAGTATACCTTCTTCATATATACATTAGTAAGGTGTTACTTTTGTTTCTCAAACGACAGATCCTTATAGCATATAAAGGGATAAGTTCGTGTAGGTACTGGTATAGGTATACAATAAATGTTTATTTATTACTAAACTTGTATTCCATCTACCTTAGAATCGACTCCATGATGTTGCTGGATGAAGGGTTCAAGGTGGTGTCCGTGGACGCGTCTGATAAGATGTTGAAGCACGCACTCAAAGCACGGTGGGAGAGGAGGAAGGAACGTAGTTATGATGAATGGGGTAATGCAATATTGTTTTCAAACCTTTACAACCTTTTTCTATATCAACATTATAATTATGTTATCTAAAACCTGGAATCCTTTTAATAGTAATTATATAATTACGGAACTATTAACGCGACTGCCTTTACGGTAACCCGGATATCATAGGTTCGAACTCTGCTTGTTTAATTATTTAATATTATATTGACTTTAAGTCTATATTTTTTAATGTTTTCATGATAAAATAAATTTAAGAATAATTTTTAAAATATTCAGTTATCGAAGAAGCAAGCTGGCAAACGTTACCTCAAGACGTGGAAGGCTTCTTGCCCGGAGTTCAGTTCGACGCAGTTATATGTTTAGGAAACTCTTTCGCTCATTTATTGGACGAGTACGATGACCAGAGGACGCAGAAGATGTGTTTGAGAAACTTTGCACAAGTATTGAAACCTGGCGGATTGTTATTTATTGACCACAGGAACTATGACTCCATGATTAATAGAGGAGCGACGCCAGGACACTCTATCTATTATAACGTGAGTACAGACTATATATACTTTTCGGTATATTAAAAAATATTTACAGTATTTTGTGGAGCTACCATTACAGAGAATTGCAACAGAAATGTATTAAATCTTTTAGCATATTTTGTGAAATATTGTTTTTCAGGTTTATATCTTTAATATCCCGAAACGAAACAAAACTCAATTACTTGTTATCTGCGGTTATTATTTAATAATAATGTCACAAAGATAACCTTACGTGTGACTCTCACCCACACTACCGTAGCTACAAATACATAGGCACATACTTATTTTATAACGTAAATATTGTTAAAGGAATATGCAAAATAAATTTGTAATATCTTACATTATCATTGTAGCGAAATCTCAGTTTGAGATAAATATTTATGATCAAATTAAATAATTTAATAAATGACTTTAGCGTATTTATATTTATCATGTAAAATCACTTATTTCTAAAGTTTAGTAATGCCTCTTTATACAAAAAGGCATATCAAATACGGCATAGCAATCAGGATTTTTATGCATTTGTATTATGTAGCTCTAGAATAAACTTTTATTTGTCTAATTCGCTTACAAATGAATATATCAATTATAATTTATAATATTGTATAATCCATCATATCTGTTCAGTGCAAGTACCCCGTGGATATCAAGACGTCGGTGTTGGTGGTGCGCGGGAAGCCCGAGCTCGTGGCGCTAGACTACTGCATTGCCACCAGCGATGATGGACCACAAGCCGAGAAAAGGTAAAGCAAAAAGAAATAAAAATTACTGGCTTTAGAAATGGTGAAGTTCTAAAATATATCATTTCAAAATAATTTTTAAAATTTCAGACTTTTTCAATTTAGTTATAAATTTATTTAAAAAGACGAAGATTTTTCATATACAGTCCCGATAATATTGTGTATTGCGATACCTATAAACTGAATTTAAATTTTTTATCTACAGTGAGTTTCGTCTTTGTTACTACCCGCACGGACTGGATTCGTTCAGTAGCATGTTGGACGCCGCCTTCGACGGACGCGCCAAGCACAACATCTACGCCGATTTTCAGCCACTGAACACTGTGCCTGAACCCGCATATTACATACATGTTATGCAGAAGGATTAGCTGAAGGATTTGTTTCTAGGAAATGATTCTAGTTTTAATTGTTGATTAGTCCGTAAGCAATAAACATATTTATACTTTTAGCGAAGTCATTTTTAATATCTATTTGTATTGATACTATTTGATATACTTATATAAAAAAAATGTGATTATTATTTAACAATTTTAAAACAAAAAATGTTTACAAATAGATGTCGTCATACTCATACTAAGGTTATATTATGTTACTGACATTATCAATATGATATTAAAATGTTATATATTTTTTATGCTATGGAATGCACATTTTTAAATAAACTAAAAAATACTCATCTTTTTATATTAAATAATTTTTTTTTGTTTTTTTATTCCCATAACAATTAAGAAAGGCAAAAGGAATGTCTTGATGGTTAATTAATACTCAATAATCAATATTGTAAAAAGATTGCAAATTAAAAAATCCGTGCCCGCAGGGGGACACGCGTGGGTAGACCTCGTGTGTAACTCGTTTAAAATATAACTCACTACCTAAGAATAAGACATGATGCCGTTGTTTACATCAAAATTTTCAAGCAAAAAGCGGTTTTTATTTTTTTTCTCGGAAACGTTATCTTTTTTGGAAATACTTTTGGTACTCAAATTTAGAGTAAAAAATAACCTTTCTATTAAAAATATTTGCGAGAAGGGAATGTTCATCAGAAAAAAGTTGCCGTGGTTTTACCTACCTTAAATTTTCATGCTAAAAGTGGTTTTTATTTTTTTTCTCGGAAACGGTACTTTTTACGGAAAAACTTTTGAAACCTAAATTTAGAGTAAAAAATAACCTTTCTATTAAAAATACTTCTGATGCAAGAATGTTTACCAGAAAAAAGTTATGAATATTCTTCCAAAAATTTTCGGTTTTTTTATCCCCACCCCTAAGTTATTGAAGTTAGGTTTTCGGTTTATCGACATTAGTTATAGGTATTCATTAAAGACATCATATAATATGAACGCGATTGATCTACTTTGTATAGGGAAAAAGTTATGGTCGAAAAACTGAAATCAGAAAAAGTGAGGCCCTAGCACCCCCTGTGGCCGGATTTCTCTGGTTAACGAACTTGACCTTCATTTTTAGATGGTTGATTTTTGTGCAAAGTTTGAAAGCGATCCGAGCGAAATTGCGGCCGCTATCGTGCTGACAAAAGTCGAATCTGGACGCACACACGCATATATATATATATATATATATATATATAAACTTTTTGACCAATGGTCATTTCGGACTCAGGGGGTCGTAAGAAGACCTCCTGTGAAGAAATTTTTCCAAAATTCGAAAGTCGGGTACAAATGAATGGGCAGACCGAATTCTTCGAGGTCTACCCAAAAGTTGAAAGTGTAAAAGTCTTATATGATAGTGAAGTGTAGAATTATCCTTTGGGTTTTACACCAGTTTATCTCTATTGACCTGACCCTCGGAACCATACTTCTAGAGTCTGACATTTTATAAGTATTATGTATGCCTATTTGAACTAAAAGTTCTTAAGTTCACACCAACAATTGAAGATTGGGAGTTAAGGGATAACTGAATGCATAAAAATGGTATAACATTCAATTTTAAAACTTAACAAAATGTTTTTTCAAACATATTTTTATGAGTTTTTTTAATATTTTTTATTAACAAACTTATAGATTTAGATTTCAATTTTCAAACATAATATTTAATCAATTTACGGGCAATTGCGTACTGCAAAATGAAATAGAACATACAAAATGAAATAATTTATTCTAATAAAATTGTATGACAGATATGAAAGTGAGAATTAACTTATATGTGGAGACTTAAAGGTAATTTACAGCTAAAATAAATTAAACTATGATCCGACAATGATGTTGTTGATGGGAATGTGGATGAGTTTGACAAAGAAACCTATGAAGCCCATGATGCAGAAACCTATAGCTGTGGCGATTGCAATCTTTTGGAATTCTGAAAAATAAAATACAAGTATTAAATATTATGGATCAACATATATATGAATAAAATTACTTACTTATGTTTACAATATGTTGACTTTTCTTCTAATTTAATAAATAAGGACTTTTAAAGAATGATGCTTTAATAAGGATGACAATGTTAATTATTATGGGAATAATTAGAAACATCACTGGTCAAATGCCAGCAATACAATTTGAAATCTGTCAGGTTCAAAATAAGACTTAAATAGATACCTTTTCTGTCAGGTTTAGTGCATCTTCTGACTAATCTGATTGAGTCCTTGGCGAATTGCTTGCCAGGCTCTACAAACTTTGCGATTTGATCCATTGTCCTGAAAGGAATAATTCACTTACGGTTAAAAAACTTACAGAATCAAATAATATATGTATGTTAATTTAATGAATTTTACACACCGATAATACAATATTTAAAGTATTATTTTAAAATATAGCGTTACTCGTAATATTTGCCTTGCAAATAACGAACGTAGTTTATAGAAGAGAGAGTCTGTAAAATTGTCACAACTCAAACTACTAATTCGCAAACGTCAGCCACGTCTCGACTGTGTACTTCACGTCACCATATTTATGATCGGATACACTGACGAATATTAAGAACATTATATTACAGTACATTTAAAATAAAACAGTTTATTTTTTATTTATAGTAGTTTTTCTTAAACAACACATTTTTATACTTAATTGTTATACTTAAATGTATGTTTGAAAAAATATAATGCAAAAGTAATTCTAAATGGTCATTGGATGATGATTTTAATAATAGCCTTAAAGGCTGTTTTTTAGATATTTATTAAAACCTTTGAAAGCAGTTAGGTTTTTATTTATTTACTTTATACTCGCAATATACTTTACTATTTTGAAAGTCATCATAATTCTTTCAGTTAACATTTGCCATAACAATATAAAATAGTATTTTGCGTATTTTGTGCTTTGTGATATGTCAAATGTCATAATATGTCAAAGATAACAGAATTAAGTTATTTTTATTGAACTTAAGAGAAATGTATGAATTCATAAATAAACCACTTTATTTATTCTCAGTTTAGTACTATAGTTTCCACTTTATTTATTTGTATGTTTCAATAAAGTTATCCAAGTTTTAATTACTTGTAAACTGCAAGTGATATTTTACTTATTAAGTTAAAGAAAACGATCGCTTTACTCAAAAATGTACGCTGTTGAAAAGAAATACGAAATAGAAATGAAACTGAAAAGGGTAAGCAACATTTAACTATAAAACCCATAGTAAAAAACAACATTTAAAAATAAAACCTTCATTAAATAGGAATATTTTGTAATGAATGGGCGTTTCCAGGAAATGATGAATATACAAGAGCTGAAGGCAGCCGCGAATAGAAGCTCGTCGCTCGCTAATGACGTTTGTAACGTGCTGGGCGCCTGTGAGCAGCGCTTGCAACAGCTGGAGACAGCAGTGCTGCCTCTGTATGGTGATACTGCAAGGTTGCAGCAGATACATCACAGTTAGTATTTGGTATCTTTTTGTCTTGTAAAAATCTTTTAAAAGTTTTTTCTACTAAAGCACTTATAGAAACCAAAGCTATTTATATGAAATTACATGTTTTTATAGACATGGATCGCACAGTGACAGCACTGGATCATGTAATAAATTATTACATGGTTTCTCGAGAACTGGCAGATCTCATACAGGCGGGGCCTCACACTGGAACTCCAGAATCTCTAAACATTTATTTAGAGGTGTGATAAATATATTACAGAGTATATTTTTTAAAATAAACATTTACTATGATTAATTCATAACATCTTTAAAGTGTTTTGTTTCCAGGCTCTTGATAAATTGGCTGAAGCTCAGAACTATTTCAATAAAAATAACCCTCAGAGTGTTGAACTTGAAAATATTGTAAGTAAAACACTATATAATATATATTTTTAATAATTTATTGGTATAACATAGTATATTTTTTACAGAACCAGCTTTACAATGCTGGAGTTATAAAGCTGGAAGGTGCTTTTGAAGAGTTGCTCAGTCGCAACACTAGGCCATTGTCTCCTACTAGTTTAATGGATATGATTGCATTGGAAGAAGGTAAGATTGAGATAGATATATATTATTTCATATTTGTGTGCCAACAGTTCTGTAAATGTTATGAATTAAAATGAAGAATAGAGTGAAAACAAATGGTCTCAGCTTAAATATTAAGAAAACAAAAATTGTGAAAGATACATAATTATTAAATTATGAAAGAAATTCAGTAAGCCTGCAATGTCTAAAATCATGAAATCTTTATATAGGAAGTTTGTTTATACTTGAAAGATGTGTGCCAGTTGCTCATCACTATTAATATCTGCTGTGTTTAAGTGCTCTTTACAATTGGGATAATTTGTGCGGTTTCCTAGACTCGAGCGTAGACAGTGTCAGCGTGAGCGGTGGCACGTCTACCTCTAGCGGCGCGATGGAGAGCATGCGTGCGGCGGCGACGTGGCTGAGCGCGGGCGGGCGGGCCCCTGCTGCGGCCCTGCTGGCAGTACGCGCCCCGGCCGCCCGCGCCTCTCTCGCCGCCTTTAAGGACTACCTCCGAAGCCGATCCATGGGAGCCTCGCCTCTCATGGTGAGGTTTCATTATTTTGACATTAAGTTTATGATACTATTCAAAGATAATATACGTAACAACCTGTTGTGCAAAATGACCTGTCATTGTCTTGTTATATTGTCAAAACAGATTTTACATTTCATTATGTCCTTTTTGCTATAAATTTTCGTTACACTAAAAGAGTAAGCCAGAATTTGATTTGATAGCTTATTACCAGTTACATATTTTAATAAAGACAGGTTAAAATGCATCAGAATAATTTTATTTTTAAAAGTGTGTAATGTCTTGAAGCATTAAGATTATTGGTTAATAACTGTAAAATATTGTCTGATATTAATGTCTTGTAATTTTTTTTATTTTTATTTTTAGAAATCCAAAAACATGTTGCATCGGACGGACAGTACCCAACGGAGAACTAGCAAGATACAAAAAGTGTATGTTGTGTGTGTGTAACTTTATGTATTGCTTATGTAGGCCTTTTAATTGATAATGGATCGTCATCAGGTTAGAGAAACGAGCAATAAACATTATGATGAAGGCCTCGCAGACCCTAGAGCAGTCCACCGGTCTCGCCATCGGGCCCCGGAGATCTATTAACGACTCATGTAAGTTTGATAAATAAATTATGTAATTGTTCCGACGTTTTGGTATTAATCGAACGGTCAGGATTAATGTGGGATTAGAACCTAGAAAATTAGGATATAAGTTGCATGTCGTTTTGCACTGGGCCAGATTCGGAGGAGTGCAGTGAGGCGCTGGACGAGCGCGAGGCGGAGGCGGCGGGGTCACTGGCGGCGGCGTTGGTGCCACTAGCGCGCCGCGAGCAGCGCACGGCGTTGGGGCTGGTGCCTCTGCCCCGCCTTCCCGCGCTACTCGCCGCCATTCTCAAGGACTGCCTGGCGCTGCTGGGTGAGCGGAGCTAGGGGGAGGACAAGGTCGCACCGATCTCCGGAGGACTAAGATTCGTTTTCCTCAGCCGCGGAGGTGGAGCGCGTGTGCATGCGGAGTCGCAGAGCTGCGAGCCGCTGCAGCGCCGGCGCCGCCGCGTGCTGGGCGTTGGCGGCGCGCCTGCAGCGGCTGCAGCCCGATGTGCAGCGCGCCATGCACCCCGCCTCCCCCGCACCCTATGCCGCGCTGCTCAACGCCTGTCTGCACCACGTGAGTAGAGACCGCTCGCAATCGATGCTCGCAGCCGACAGTGCAGCACGCGGTGTTGCAGTGTGTGCGGTCGCTGGAGGAGTGGGTGGAGGGCGTGCGGTCGGACGGCGCCCCGGGTGCGGTCGACGGTACGGTGCACCAGCTGGCCGCGGCCGCCCTTGCCTACTGCCACGCCCTGGCGCCCCACATCATCGTCATTGGTGAGTGTCGGCGAGTGTGTGTGTGTCCGTTGTGTGCTCGTGTGTGTGACCGTGTGCTTGTTACAGGCCCGGCGCTGTGTGCAGAGGCGTGGTACGCGCGCGCGGCGCAGGGATCGCTGGTGCAGGATAGGAACGCCCTCATGCTGGCGCTCTACATGCGTGAGTGACTCCAAATCCTTGTACCGGTTCTGGTCGGCGCAACGCCGAAAGACTCGTGGAATATTTTGAAGTCAAGCTCCTAATGCTTGGCAGCCGAGGAGTAAATTAATAAGTCCGTCAATTTAAACATATATAATATATATAATATAGTTAAAAGTTTGAAAGATATTTGTTCAGTATGATTTCTGATCTGCATTCTGTGCTATTAAAATAATAAATTATTTGTTTCGATCTCCAGGTAAAGTGTTGGCTCAGTTGAATCTGTCTCTCCGGAACAAGAGCGAGCAATACACCCAGGACTCGCTGAAGGCAATATTTCTGCTCAACAACACACTGTATCTATTACAGGTAGACAAAAACAAGGTCCTTTAGAAGATGGTGTTCAAATCACATACGCTCCCGTAACGGCCCTTTCACTAGCTTACTTGTAGATATGTGTTCCTTTCAGTTATTTCTATGGATGTCTGTTAATATCCAATGCAAATTTCAAACACTAATCAATTAGTACGCCAGTACTAGTCCGGTAGAAGTTGAAGATGTAGAAGTGTCGTCCATAGCATGTTTGTGTGCAGGGCCTGCAACGCGGCGGGCTGATGCAGGCGCTGTCGCTGGCCGAGCCGCAGTGCGAGGCGGGCTACCGGGACATCGTGCAGGAACACAAGCAGGCCTACCTGCAGAGGTGAGCCGCCATCCCTCCCTCACATGCTTTACTTAATATACATAATATTTGAGCATTTTATCACTGATACGTCTCAAGGTTGATATCTTAAGTTTCGGCGTTTTTCTCTTTTTTTTCTGCTGTTGCAATAGAGTATTTCGTCTATGTCTAACATGATCCCCTTACAGCTGGAACAAGCTACTCTCGTACCTAACGCTGGACGAGCCGCTGCCGGCCAAGCTGCGCGATCGCGACCGTCAGCTGGTGAAGGAGCGGCTGGCGGCCTTCAACCGCGAGTGGGAGGAGAGCGCGCGGCTGCAGCGCGGCTACAGCGTGCCGGACGCAGAGCTGCGGGAGGCGCTCAAGAGGGACAACAAGCAGGCGCTGCTGCCGCCCTACGCCGCGCTGTGCGACCGCCTCGCGGGCGTCGCCTTCTCCCGCCACCCCGACAAGTACCTCAAGTACACGCCGCTGCAGGTACAGTGCAATACACTCACAGTGCAGGTACAGTGCAATCACCCTCTCCCGCCACGCCGACAGAAAATTTATAGAATCGTCAGGGGATGTCTGTCCATTAATACCCTCTGTTTCTAACTCCTGAACGCTTACTTACGCCTACTTTGAGTTTCTCATAATAAAAAACCTCATAATTACCTTGGATTAAATTTTCATTATATTCATTTTACATTCGCAGATCGCAGCTCAACTGGATGGATACTTCGACGAAGCAGCTTAACGAGACTATATTAAATATTTAATATATACAAAAATATATTTATATCCATTAGACAAGTAGGTGCTTATATAAAAAATCAATTAAAGACATTATAACTTGACTAATTTTTATTATAACAAATTTATCTAATTCTTGTTCTTCTTCCTTTTCTGCTTTTTGGGCCACTGGAACAAATAAATTATACAATACGGTTTCATTTCATACCGACATTGTCTAAGAAATTCTGCAAACTTAATATTTTAGGAAATGCTCAAAACAACAAAAATCAGCATAGAATATTGATAAATGTAAATAATAAATTTTATTTTTTATATTACATTTGTTAATAACAAATAAGTCATTGACAAATGTTGGTTACTTTCACACTTGTATAAGAAAATATTTGCGGAAGGAATTTTCCAAATTTAAAAAAAAAAGGTCCATAGATAATCTAATAGACCTTAAATACAATGTATTATCAGTAGAATAGTGTATCACTTCTATTGAATAATAATAAAAAGTGTATTAAGGCTCAATTCGGTCCGATCAGTAATTCTCAAGTGAATCCGTTCAATAGTTTAGGCTTTGTAACAAAATATATATTTTCTTACAAATACATTTATGACAAACAAACAATATTACTTTATAAATAAAGTAATCATTTCCGTTCCGATCGGTAGTTCTCGAGCTAATCAGTTCAATAGTTTAAGCTATTATAATTCCATGGAAAAAATCCTCGAAAGGACAGTGTAAGGGCTCCATCTAGCGGTTGTATGCAAAATGTTTAAATAAAAATATAATACTAGCTTAGCCCGCGGTTTCCGGTTTAAGGGTACATGCAGATGGAGCCCTACAGCTCATACGTTACGTCATTTCGATTACATTTCCCCGACCTTCCGTTGGGCGCCCTCCGCGACCGCGTCACACTAACAAACAAACAAACACTTGGATGCACAGACAGTCCTGTACACAACACTGGATACCAATTTATAATTATATATTAAAATTTATTGACAGACGGACGGCCATTGACATATTAACAAACGGACAAACATACTTATTGAGAATATATGTATAGTTAAATACATTAGGATTACAAGTTTTAGGTAACGATCCTGAATACTTGACACCAGCTGATATATATAATTATTCTATAATAATGTCAGACATGGCCGCTCTGTACGCACAGACGCACACTGCTGCTTGCTATAAGAGGTAATAAATTGATTACAATCTTATGTCCTATTCATATCTAAAATTAAGAAAGCATAAAAAAATTACAGCTTTGTGATATATATTATCTATGGGACAATAAAAAAAAGAAAAAATATTATGAAAGTTCAAATTCATTCATCACTCATTTAAATTTTTCGCCGTTTTTTTCTCTCTAAAGATTTGCACACTGAGTAAATTTTAACTAAAACAATTCGTTTGCAGTTTTTTACGTATAAAGTAAATAGTGACATTAAATTATTTTTTTTAGAATAGTTAAAACCATTTGCCCCTTATTAGGAACGTGAGCTGTGGAGCTGAAGGACTGTTAAGAACACATCTCATAGTCCATACGCAATGCAGTCACGCATAAGTCTCCATTCAAACAAATTCAAATTTGGAACAGTGAAAGGTATATTAATCGATCGCTTCGAAACAAGTCAGTGTGAGCCGCACCTGCAGCGCGCGCGGCGGCGTGCGGTGCCGCGCGAGGGCGCGGGCCGGGACTCGCTGCACCTGCTTCTCGTGGGGGGTGAACGCACACGGGAGCAGACGACGGAATCTGAAAAACATAATTTTATTTAATTCTTGCATTTTTTTTATTAAAACCCTCCAGAACCACTCTAAAAGTTGGTGTTGCTAAGTTGGAAACAAACATCAATATATATAAAATATTTCAAATGGAATACCACCACCATATTACACAAAAAAAAAACTAGCTTATGATAGGGCAGCAGCGCAGTGGTGATGGTGGGCGGGGCTTGTAGGTCCTGCGCCTCGTCCGCGCCCGCCCCCTCGCGCTGCAGCCGCGTCGCGCCGCAGGGGGCCGCTGCGAACAGCAGGGCGTTGGCGCCGTGACCCGGCTGTGGATAGACATATCTTACTAATATTCGAAACCAAATTGTAAGATTAAGGATTTCAAACAACTTATTAATTCGAGTTAATTTTCCTACACATCTTCAATAATCTCTTCTCTCAGACAAGTGACCTAGTAATCGATCTAGCCGTACTAAAGAGTCATTCATTGCGACCTTTTTATTTCTATTAAAGCACTAACTATGTAACCTGTTATTTTAATATTACAGAAATACATATAGATATCATTGATATTATTACAAATAGTGATGCTATTCATAATGTCCGTACCTCGTGCCGCAGCACGTAGTTCCCCGGCAGCAGTCCCTGCAGCTGTGTGAGAGCGGAGTGCACGTGGTTGGTGATGCGGCTCATCAGGGCGCCGTGTTGTTGTCTGAACGTCTCCGCGTTTACGTGTTCCACTGTGGCTACGTCACCCGTGCTGCCGTTGATTCTGACTATATTTATATAAAAGAAATCATACGTTAATTTATTATTTTCATAATTGTCATCTAAATAGTATAATAAATAATAAAATTATGATATAATTACAATGAACCAAAGTTGCATTCTTCCTCAAGTGCATCGCTAGGACCAGGCTTGTCAAGCGACCCTCACTCATCTCGGAGGCCCCCAACTCCAACTGATACTCCGGGGAAGGTTCTAACAGCACCTCACCTTGTGAATCCTGCATATAAAATAAAAGATGATAAAAAAACATTTTAAAGTTCATTACCAGTTATGTGATTAAAAAAAAAAAAGTGTATTATTATTAAATACTTCATATATTTAAGTAATAAATTTTTCAACAATTAACATTAAACCTACTGACAATTCTTGTATACCTGTTCCTACCGCACGCCGTCAAATTGACCGGTAATTAAAAATTATTTTATTATATAACGCAGGTAATAATGGAAATAACTAAAAGTAAAAATTGAAGAAAATATTATATGCATATTTTAAGAATTGTCATGTAGTTTGATAACGATATTATAACGTTTAAAAATGTGTAAGTTTTACAAAATTTTAAGAACGGTCAATTTGACCGGTACTTGGTAGGTTTAGTTTTAATGTGTAAAATTAATGATACCAACCCGTGCTCTGTGAGCACAGTGTATTAACACACTGAAGCTCTCTTCTGTGGTTTTGTTTGTTATCCTCCATTTCCTAAACGACCTATGTGGAGGTCTTTCAAATGTAGTGCCTGTAATAATAAATTAAAAGTAAGAGCAATATATATTTCTGTACTAACTGAACTTACGGCTGTTAATGTTTATTTACAACAACAATCCAAAGTCAGTTATTGGCGCTGAACCCAAAATTGGATTGTGAACTTTGGTTTAGGATCTTTTAAGTCAAATTGTAAATAAAGTGACCACATTCTGTATAAATGTTACCTTTACAAGTGCATTGTCCAAAATCATCACCCCCATCATCATCATCAATATGATTCTGTTTATCTCTTGAACTTCTAATTCCATTACTACTGCTATTCTTGTCTTGTGCGTCTGAATCTAAATTAGTTATTTCTGAATCTGAAAAATAATAAGGTTATTTAATTATGATAAAAAAGAAGCTGAATGCAAACAGATCATTTGAATGGTTCAATCCTGTCTACCATCAAAAATATCTATAAAAGTATTTGTATGTGTCCTGTTAAAAAGAAATATAAGACAAATATTATTTAACTAGGGGCGCCAACAAACCCTCAATTTCGACTCGCTGCGCTCGCAAAATCTCGGGTGCCATTTGCATATTGCCCAGTGTATTGACTCATCGTTTCCCATTGACTTCAATGGGATATCAGTTTTTTTACATAATATAAAAAAAAAACATTTTTTTTTGAGGACATTTTTGAATGTTTTTTTTTAAACCATCATCTAATGTGTGTCTTTTTGATTGCAATGTTTCATAATTTTCCATCAAGTAGTTTTTGAGCAAATTCGTGACAAAGAATGTAAAAAGTCTCTACTAAGACGCTCTGCTCACTTCGTTCGCTTCACTCAATTATTTTTAAATTCTATTATTTTTATCCATCCAACTTTAATTCATCACATCACTTTTAAATTGTAAAGATATAATTTGTGCAAAAACTTAAACTAAACTTAAACTAAAGGGGAGAATCTATAAAAACATAATTAGACCTGTTGTTATGTATGGATCTGAGAAATGGGCGATGAAGGTGATGGATGAAAAGCGTTTGCTTGTAATGGAGATGCGAATATTAAGATGGATGTGTGGGGTAACAAGAAGGGATAAAATAAGAAATGCGTTATATTAGGGGAAGCTTGGGATTAGCGCCAGTGACAGAAAAAAATTGAGGTAGCAGACTGTCATGGTATGGGCATGTTATGAGGAGAGATGAAAGGCATGTGACCATAAAAGTGCTCGGTATTGTAGTGGAGGAATGGACAGGTAGAGGACGGCCGAAGAAAAGATGGATGGATTGCGTGAAAGACGATATGGAGAAGAAGGGAGTGTGTACAGAGGTGACGAGGAACAGGAGAGTATGGAAGGAAAAAACATACTGCGCCGAACCCAAAATGGGATAAGGGCAGGAAGATGATCATTTGTAAAAAAATGAATGGGATTACCAAAAGAGCAATGTACAAAGGCATATTTGTAGATAATCATGTTCTATACCGTCAATACAAAGGTTATCCTCATTATCTTCATCATCGGATGGCACATTCAAATCAACAGACATGTTATTTGTTTCTTCATCTGAAATATCTTCCCCTAAACTATATTTCACTTGTTCAGATGGTCTGTCAAGAGAATTAATAATAATAATTAATTAAAGTAATATTAATATAATAAAAATATGTTAAAAGAAAATACTCACAGAATAAGTGTCTGTTCAAGCATATGTTTGAAAGATATGTAAGTCCGGATGAGAGGTGATTCCTTACTGTAGGAGAACTCATCACCGAGGACCAGTATATTTACTCGCTCACCATCTACATTGTCACTCATTAATGATCATTGGAAGGTCAAAATATATGTTACATGCATCATTATATGCAAATTGCATGTAATAAGTATTCACATTTATAAATAAAAACAAAATTATTATTACAATATACTACTATTACAATAAGTCATGTTAATTTTATGTATGGTGCTGATTAAATTGATCTAATAATAGTATGCAGTGAATTCAATATATTTCTCAGTAGTACTGTGTGTGCGTAGGGCTCCATACCGGGTGCGACGGCGGGGTGCACGGTCACAGTTAAGTCCCAGACACGTTGAGGGTCTACTAGACAACGCAATGCGCTTTCACTTGCAACACAACTAGCACCTCGTTCCAATGCATATTGCGCAAGCTCACAGTACACAGCAGTCAGCGGGAGAATGGACCCCGACTTCTCATCTGGGAAAAAATATTTTTAGCTGTTTTCATGCATTAAAGTGGGTTATGGTGCTTTTTTCATGATTCTACAAATGAGTTTCTTACTTGGTAATATAAATTTGCAAGGATGTTTCTTGCAAGGCTCCGGCATTGAACATGACTTCATGATATTTAACTTTTTCGTCAGGGAAATTTTATCTATTTTCGGTAATAATTTTAAATCCACCTGGAATCAATATCAACTATAAATATTAACACTAAGTCAAACCGAGACATTATTTTCAAATACATACATTAAGCAAGTCCTCTTCAAACTCCATATCAAATGTACTATTTCTAGTTTCAAGTGGTATTTGTGCGGCCAGCTCATAATTCTTAGGATAACATTGCATTTCATGAACTTTTAATGTAAAGAATGCCTCATACACTGCTTCAACAAGTGGCTTTGGTCGTAAAGCTCTGATGCAATGACTTGTTGTCCACAAAGTTTTTGCCCATTCAATGTATTCTTTTTGTTCTTTTTCATATACAGGTTTTAGTTCCTAAAATTAGATTATATTAATAAAATAAGGATTTTTGTTTAAAATAACCACATAACCAATGGTTTAATATATTTTTTATTATATTATTCAAAGAAATAGGATAATACCTCAAAAACTTTATAATCACTCTTAGTAGGCCGTGGCACAAATTCCTGCTCCAGTACATGCATGTTCTGAGCACAGAGTACTTTGATGCATTGATAGTGCTGCCGATCAGTCAGTGCGGACTGTTTAGGATACTGTGGTAGTGGTTGGAGGCATGGGACAAAAATTCGATGTAACTTATCCAACTGGGTAACAAATAAATGTGTTTTAGTACATCCTTCAATTTAATTTATAGCATGAGGAACATTGATGTTATACATTAATTAAATTTATTATGTATTGACTAACATTTTGTGATTTGTTAAATACTTCATCCCAGTTAATTGTAGGCTTGTCTTCCTCAGAGTCACTTGATATTAGGGGGTCATGAAATTTGTTTCGGAGAATTCTCTCAGTAGCACATTGAGTTAGGTCATCTTCCTTCACAAAATAAATATCTGGCTGTGAATAGCACCTGTACATAACATGAATATGGTTTTACTTGTTAATTTTTTAAACTGCATTTTTTTTAATCAACTTTATTTAAATGTTGAGTTATAAAATTATTTCTATCTCTACTAATACATTTAAAATTTTAGAGAAGATTTTAATAGAAGTTGAGTGTGAAAATGTTTTTGAGTCATTATTTAAATAAATAAATAAAAAACACAAGTTCTTAACCAATCGAATTGTCGAATATGTTCCATTTTTACAAGAGGTTGGATTCACTGAATACATAGATTGAAACTTAATAAATTGCTACTTTTAACACCGTTTATATATTTATTATTCACTATTGACTATAATATTTGTTATCAACTTAACGCATTTTTAATTCCAAACTTTAACAATTTGAATTTGACAAAGACATTTAGATTTCTGACTGGTGCAAACCAAAGAGTACATAAAGCATGTACAAAATAGTGATTTAGGATTTTTAGATCTCAAAAATGTTGTAATATGTTTTTCCTAAGTTATATAATGGTAAGATGATAAAAAATAAATAAAAAGAAACTATTTTTTAAATACCAAAATTTTCTTACAGAAAAGTAAGAAATTTTAGAATGACATTATTTTTCATTGATAATGTGATAATTCGACTGTGTAATTAGTCAATACTCGTCTATATAATTTTATTATATACACAATAATCGTTTGTAATCTTAAGAATCACATTAATTATACTTTGTGACGATTGTAATATTTTTGAACAGTTATTTACAAATTCTGAATGTAATATTTTGTATGGTTGGTATTCTAAGAATTTTCAAGTTTTACTTTTGTTTAAACAACATTATTACCAAGATTAAATTAACCTACAAATACATTCGTTCTAATATTTTATTACATTAAATATAAAACTATTTTATATTACCAAATTGTAAAATATAATACGCCACACATAACCTCGTGCCAAAAACGCGAGACATTATTATTTTTTTTAAGATATAGATAAAGATTTCCACTACTAAATTTTCTATTTTCTTTACTATTCTTAATTAAATGAATCCTTAGTCACAGTGTCCGTATCCTACCATGATTAATCACAGTCACAGAATCTTTTGAACAACTCAACGAGCACTTGTATTCGATAGGGGTCTGATGGCCATTGTCCAGCGCCCTGCAGTCGACAGATCGCAATAATTAATTATTAATTAAGGATCATTCCAGATTTTTAGTCCATTTTATGTGGTAAATCGAAATACAGAATATTCTGGTCTATATATGTGATTCCTCACATCAAATATTACTTTTAAGCTAATTCTGATCTTATATTATATTATATAAATACGTAAATATTGAAGATAACAACATATATCACATAATATGTACCCAATCTTTTTTAATCGTTCACGCGAAATATAAGCATTGGTTGGAAGTTGAAAAAATTAATGTAAATATTTTAGATTTTCCTTTGTCATTGAACATTAAATGATTATGTTATGATTATTCATCAGAATGAAAATTTTAATATTATTTGATAGCATTTCTCTGAAATTATTATCCTTTACAGTGAGTTTTTAATAAATTTATTTTTATTATAGGGAAAACTGTTGTCTTCTCAGACAGAGGAATGCTCAGTTTATATAAATTCTTTATAGTAAATATTTATAGAAATTTGGGTTCTTCCTAGATGGACGAAGGGTCTTATCCAGCTGAGAATCCGATATGCGTCTATGCATAATATACGAGTCAGAGAGGGTAAATAAACTCAAGTGACGTGATATACATCTCCCCAAAAATGTTAACAAACTCATCACCAACAATAGATTCAACCCGCGGTAATTTGACATATGATCTGTTGGATACTTGCTCCCTCAACTTATTTTGTATTCCACGTAGATTTCTTTAAAGGGTTTGGTAATATGTTGATCTTGCTCTAACATAGTGTTGTAGGGAGTCGAATGTTTTAGGAATAATTTGCGTATACCGCAACATTTTCTTATACTACAAAGAGCTAAGTAATTAAACCTTGGAAATTGAAGTTTATTTATTCTATATAGTTTGCTGCATTGGAATATATGTTTTAAAATGTTCCTTTATATCAGGAATGGAAATAAAACACGTGAAATTTTATCATCGTCATTGCAAAGAGATATTCAGTAATGAAAACACGAATATGGATTATACAAGAGCAATTGATGCGAGTTGGAAAAAGAAAATTAAACCTTACGCAGCTTCCATCCGTTCTACAGACATTTGGACAGATCCCTGATTGGGTTTCTGTATTCTGTTCTAACAAAAGAGGCAAGAAAAGTGGAACTGCCACTTTGTGCCGTTTGAAAAGGAATTGTGTTTGCATTTATCCATACTAATTTCAATAGTGTTTCAATGGTTTGAATAGAACTTGAACACTTTTATACATTTCAAATGCGATAAAAATATCACCTGTTCTGACAGACATGCCACTATTTGATAAGGGATTTCAGTAATAGTAAATAGCCTTTATATACTTATTTATTTATGACTATTGGTTATTTAATTGTAATATATATGTAATAATACTTTCAAGATGAATAGTTACGTAAAATTTTGCGCTACTTGTGGTGTCGTAATAAAAACTGTTAAATTAAAGAAAAAGCTTCCAGCTAATCGTTGCACTAAAATTATTGCTCACAAATCATATTCTAGGACTAGTTATATAAATAACTCGATAGCCACAGCTTAGAATTTGATTAATAAATACTAATTATTCAATTTGTTAAAACTTATTACATCTCTCTAGACTTTCGTTAACTTTATAATTTATTACAAAACCAAACTTTATATTATTGATATTTGAGATTTAAGGAGCACATTTGTTTTTTCTGTTACAATTATTTATTTATTGACAATTATCATATTCCTTTGAAAAAAATATATCTTTTAAAGAATAATATACAGAAAAGAGAGCAAACGAGCCTTGTTACAGGTATTACAGATATTTGGTCACCGCTGCGTACGTTCTAGCAATTTGTAATACATGAGGAAGGAGTAGACGTTTTTATTACTGTTATACACAGTTATACATGCACATAACATGTACTGTATCTTATAACAAAATGAGATGTATGAAGACAAAAAAATCAATATCAACTACAGTCTGAAATAGGAGTGAAAATACTTGCTCAAATTTCGAACCTTGTTATGGGAAGAGGGGTTGCATTAATATTCACTTTGTGTTTTACTAATGAAACATTTCTTGGCAGATTAATGGAATTGCTGTTTTTGCGACAAAACAATGTAACTAAGCTGAAACAATATTTGGCACCACGCCTAGTTAAGAAATCAAGAGGATTATAAATTCAGAAATTTATGATATCTTAGTTTTTTCAATTTCGAATAAGTCTGTTAATCTTTATCCTAAGTGTCAGGAAAGTGTCATGAATTCATGTTAAATAGATATAAATTATTGTAAAATACTAAATAATGTTGAATATGATAAATAAATAAATATCAAGTCTTATAATATTGTACACAATTTTACAAGTTGTTTAGACAACTGGTAAAATTCTATATTATAATTATTATTACTAGACAAGTATGAGAACAACACTATTGGTCATGGACAAAACTGGGACAACGCTATGTTTTTTTTTCTTTCCTTCACTTGACGGTTTTTTTTCGGTGGTTTTGTATAAAAATGTGCGAAATAAATCTTTTTAGTTTTTCATAGAATAGAAGGTTTTGTGAAAAATCTATACATGATACATAAAAAAAACAAAAAAAAATATTTGGAATGTTAATCATTATTTTGTTCTTGTATTAAATTACTTAAAACAGATTTTTTTTTTCATTTCAAACATATACCTTCATCACTAATAGCTGTTCGTCTATAACATTTTCTGTCTCTATTTGAAACAATTATAAATACAGCTCAGACACAACACAGTTTTATGAACATGAAACAATACAGACAACATAACATTATTATGTTATAACACAGCCAGTACTTAATTTACATATAGAGGACGAAATATGAACACAAAAAAACAGTTTCCGCACTCAACACTGCATAAAGTAATGTAATACCTATTAATGTCGGCAGCGTGGAGCCAAGCCTCAGATAAATATTTTAAAAGACGGTTGAAACGACCTCTGCGGATTGGTTGTTGGATTTAAAATGTAATGGGGTATGATTCTATTTATCTTCATACAATGCGATCTCAAGAGAACTAAAACCTCACTTCCATCAGCTGAGTGCATTGCATTGTTTTTAATTATAGCAGTGTTTCGTATTATTTATATTTTTAATACAGGAATATTTTTCACATTTATATTTTTATCATTAATAACATTTCCTGAATATTGTGTGTAAATAGGATTAACTTTATCTTAAATAAATTTGTTAGTATATTTAATAATATTGACTGTCGCTTTTTACAAATATATAGGATAGTTTTTGATGGAATTACTGAAATAAAAGTTAAATTTCATTTTACAGTCATGTCATGAGTTGTGTCAGTTAACTGTCACGAAATCAATCAAACAGAAAAATTTATATATTTGGCAGAAAAATATTATTTTTGTTAGCCTACCAGAAATCTGATGTCAAATATGGAGATTATCAATTCCCATATCTATTCAAACATGTTAGCTTATTTTTTACTTATTACTACTGCAAATAATAATTTGACTATTAGAAAAAGACTGAATAATGCTCCTTAAAGGGACACAAAAGTAGTTAATTGACTTCAATAAGTTATCTGGGGCATTCAAAATTCTTTGCTGTTAAATTCTTAAATCAGATTCAGAGTTGGCAGAGGATCAAACGAACCAGTGTGATTGGGAGTGGCCATATTCATGAACCTAGAGCCTTCAGTTGCTTTTGGCACTTGTTTACTATCAGCCTGTATTGGCATCTAGAAAGTTTCGTCTTTCGTTTGTGACTTCTGGGATTTAAAGATTTTGTGAATTGAAAAATTTTATTATATTATATAATGTCAATAATTACCTGACTTGTATTTTGAGATAATTGTTACATATTCTCTTAAACGTCTGTTATGTTAAAATTGCGAGAAAATAATAAAATAGTAATATAAATTGGATATTTTTTTACACATATTTTATTAAATTTCATTTAACTGAACTTTTCAAAGAGAGGTTATCTAACTACCCACCGGTCTCGTTGGATTTGACAGCTTTTTTATTAGATTTCGATTTCTATTCAATAAGTTCGGGTTCGCATTATGTAGTTAACTGAACTGTAAAATCTTTTTCCTTATATGACGTATGTCGAATATTAGCATAGTATAACTTATGAAGTAAGATTAAATCTGAAGGTGAAAGAAAATATCCAATCTTGGAATTCTGTGAAAATAATATTATCTGTATTGAATAAAATATATTGTCAAAGGTGACTTGTCAGATTTTTCAGCCATGTTTAAAATTTTTAGGTTATTGTTCTTTTATATGAATAAATTGACCTTACTTTAAAGATCAGGAATATTTTATGAACATTCACTGTAATATGTAATAATTAGAACGAGACAGTTGTATAAAAGTGTTTTTAAAGCTTCAACCAACCATCTAGATTATATATTATTAAGATTAAGATAAGATAAGATTATTTATAAATTATATTTATTTTATATAATCTATGTATCGCGCTGGGTTTCGCAGACATGCAAATAATGAACTCTGAGTGGATCTAGAATCGGATCTACAATCTGATTGCACAAAGTATCCTGTGGGAGACGGTCATTTAAGCACTAAAAACACAAGCCGCCAAATTGCATGGATCTTTTAATACATTACATTTTTATCTAGTTTAATATTGTAGTGTTGTTAATAAGTAAATAATCGATACCGCAACATTTGCTCTTAACATTACATACTCCTTTACAAAGTATTTAGACTTTGTGTACTCAAAGATAATGGAAATAATAATCAGAAATTAAGAAAATAAAATCATATCAGAATTGTTAAGTAAAGCTATGTCTAAATATTAAATTATAAAAAAAAATCAACAAAACCTTTAGTCAGTTTTTATCCTAAGTACTAGGCTAATATATGCTTTAATTGTTGAAATGTAATAGAGTATCTCAGACCAACTTACTTCAAAATGTCTTATAAAGTTTATTTTTTATTTAACTGTGTTACTAAATTAAATGAAACAAAAGTTTTTGCCATCATCTAGTTTGGAAGAATTTCTCAGTCGTAGATAGAGAATGCTATAGACAACATGTTATTTTCAATTACTTTTAGACAAAAATGTCATATATCATTTATAGAAACATTTTAATCATCTATAAAGAATGCTCTTGATTGATTAATCTATATGCGATACAACAGTGTATACTACTAGGATAAGAAACTTATAATTTATAGCAACTCCAATTTTACTCAAGTAACACTTTCCACGGTCATTCTTTTGACACCAGGCCATGTTAGGTGTTCGCATATAGTATTCTCTATAAACGATCCCAGGTAAAATAATGTGTCATTTAGTTTCACTACTGTTTTATGTCAGACATAATAACAACGGATAGCCCAAAATGGTAGAGAGAAATAATTTGATATGTTCTGTGAATGTGATATGGTCATTTCCCATAAAGCCGAGGATAGATAGAATATATTCTCTAAGAAGTTACTGACAAAGCACAGTCTTTAAAAGTATTTTTTTCATAAGCGATATTTAGCACAAGGAAACAAATAGTTATATTATATATTAATTTATAACCATCATTCAACTCCGCTTGGGCAATTTGTTAGCAGAAACGGAATATAGCAGACACGTACTTAAGTCCAACTGGGAGTAGCTCTGAAGTATGTATCGTTTAGAATATAACGTTAAAAATGTACATTGTAGCGATACGTCTTGTTTGAATATTATAATATTATCTTTATCAGTTTGTTTAGATAATTATGTATGGTAATAATTTGATGATGAGTAGCGTTCAACCAAATGAGAATGGTTTAGTTATCACTATCTTAGCTCCTAGTCTAGTCCTTCTGATTTCGGATTCAAATAGTACAAGATGTGTAAAGTTGCCTATCGGTAAGCACTTTCAGTACGTTTTCCAGCAATTTATGATAATTGAACAGTCAAAGTCAAAAGTCATGAACATCCACTTTAACAAGAACTTTAATATTATTATTTTTTAAATAATAATACATAGGGGTAGCCAACTTTTTTGTATGTTGTATTTTGTAATCAAAGCAATTTTGTAATCATTAAAACATTGATTTTTAAGAGGAAACTTGGTTTGATTGGGACCATGACCACCTAACGTCTCTACCCCAGAGGCAACATACATTACATTATTTTTCTTATTGTCTTATAATATTAAAGCATTTTTAATTTTATGTACAAGTTGTGTACGGATACGACACACACGTTACATGTATATATAATGAGCGATGTTCCAAAAACATTCGCTTCAATACAATAAAAAAGTGTAAGCGTTCTGAAGTTGAACAGCAAACTCCCAACTGCAGTCTGATTGCGAGAGGCGAGTGAAAAAACTTGGCCAAACTTCGAACCTTGTTCCGCTGGGAACAGCGGATTGCATTAAAATTCACTTTGTGATTTACTAATGAAACGTTTCTTGGCAGATTAATGAAATTGATGTTTTTTGCGATGAAACAATGTGACTCAACCGCAACTATGCTTGGCTCAACGCCTAGTTAGTGACTTACTATTTTAGAAAATATAAAGTGAGTTTTTGCGGCTTGTACGTCTATATTAACTATTGCATTTATGAATTAACTGTTATAATCCCAATATTTTATCATTGTGGTAGTAAATGATTTACAGATTGTAAGTTAGTTTGATTTTATTAAACGGGGTTTTAATGCATGCTTAACAAATTTGACATTGCGGTTCAAGTTACAAGATAACTTGACAAAACAAGAATGTTTTTATAAAGAAGAACTTTTTCATGCTTAGTTAACTATTGTGGAACTAAGTTTGTTTAAAAATAAACAAAATAATTTCACAATCGGGAAGGTACTTTCCCATTATTTGAATATCAAGTTAAAAACTCCGAAGTTAAAACTTTTACAGTGGACAATTTCGTAAGTATAATAATATTATATGTTTATAGTATCAGACACCATAGAAGATTATTACAATAAGATATGGGTATTAAGTTTAACTTTTTCCTGTAGGATTAGTAGTAGTTGAGTAGTTGCTATTTTCGACCAATTGAAGAGAAGAGAAGGTTACTTTGAATTTTCGAATAATCACGGCTTAATTTATAACTAAATATTTCGTTATTCGTATATTACTCATTGAATATATTGACGTTTGTGAAACAGTGATCAAAATAACAAAAAACTCGACTGATTTTGTTGTATGGTTCTTCTCAGATGAGGGCGCGATTGGAATCGTCAGTCTTTATTAAAATTGGAGTCTCTTTATTATTTTTATTATTTATCATTTCTTATTTCGTTAAGCATGTTATCAAAATAGGCTTATTTCGTTAAGCATGTTATTAAAATAGGCCTTCCTGCCACTCCAATTTGACGTACACAACTGATCACTGGTATTGATTTAAAGTATCTTTACCACTTTATAAATAATAAAAATAGTAAAAATAAATATCAAGGTTCTTGAATATGACCGTCAACGGTAACATATTACAAAACTTTAATTTTTATTGTAACTAACGCCATGCGTCTAGGTGCGAATGTTTAGGGAGCTTTCGTCGGTGTGATCAAATGTTTCGAGGAGCACTTTTAGTTTCGACTATGGACACAGTATTACTCTTGAAGTTTACATATTCGTGTAAAGTACAATCAATAAAAACATAAGTATATTATCCTTAACAAAGTTTATGTAAGCCTCATGTAGAGATACGATTAATAATATTACTAACAACTAATTTATACTTACTTTTAAACTAACATATGTACCTTCAATATACTATATAAAAACCCTTCTTTAGGTAATATAGTTATTAGGTTACATAAATAATATGTATGTCAGAATGTTATAAGCAAAATATTTTGTAAATAAAAAAATTAAGAGAGCTAGAAAAGCGCCGCCAAATATAATTATTATTATATGATGAAAACGGTACATCGAGCCAAAAAACAAATAGCCAAGGAACTCTTATCGTAGAGAGCTGATTTGGAATAATCGAATTTGCGGTGAAAGTTTAGGGACGAGAGAGTGAGGCATAAAATATGTAAATATAGATTTGATAACACGAGCAATCTTCAAAAGGAACCCAGTTCCGGGGCAGTGGACATAAAAACTTCAGTTGGAAGGGACGCGAGATGATTTCAGATGTACGAACAAATAATAAGTGGACCGTGTTGGGATGATATTTATTCAATTCAATTATATAATATGACAATTATGTTTTCCATCATTTTCGATTGATATGATAAAAAATATAAATTTATATCTTTCAAGTGTGTTAACTTACTTATTAAAATTACTTATTAAAATTAATTATTTAGTTATTTCTTACTTTATGTATGATTAAGTGTGTTTTACTAACTTTATTATTGTACTTTATACATATTAGCTATATAATATATTTGTACTTAGCTAAGAATAATGTAAGCTTATTTACCCTGTAAATATTTATTACCTCTTCTAAAAGCAGTCGGCAATGAATCTTTTCATAAATATTTTTATTACCAGCGACTTTGGTAATTACCTCTCCGCAACTTAAATGGTAAGTCACCCATAATCATTTAAGATTATATCCATCATATTAGCCGTACGCTCTATTGTAAGTAAAGTCCAAAAAAATTGTTATCTTTCTTAGTAAAAATTATATGTTTTTAGTATTTATTAAACTTAAACTAGTGATAACATCAATATCCTTCTAAAAGTTTTCATTTCATGCACCGATAAAAAGATAAAATAACAAACAAACAAACAAAGAAAACTGTAAACATTATTTCTGTTGCTTTAATTTCGACACTAATTATCTTCTAGTGGCAGCGAAGGTTGCAAAATAAAATAATTAAATTTTATAACACTATATTAATGAGTTGTAATGAAAATGTATAATTAATTAACACTTAAAGAAGGTGATTCCAGATGAGCGATTGACAGCAGCTACGCGCTTCGCTCGCGCGGCTTTGTTATCGTATCGTCTTCGTCTTACACCTGCTGCGCTCTTAACGTGGAAATTGACTTGGTTCTTATTACATGGATTTGCCCTGGCTATGCTTGAGTAACACAAAACATTTATTAAAATATGTGCTTCATACATAACTTTAATGTTTCATATTCTAGATAACCGATATTACTATTAAGCAAATATTAAATGGCCCTGTCTTCTAAAATCAATGGGTAAAATAATTTATTAGAACCACAGTATTTCAAATAACAATCATGATTGTAAAACATTTTGTTCGTTAATCATAATTTGCGCACCTTACCAAGTATCCAGAGAAATGAAACGACAAATATGATAAGAATATAAAACAAAAATAAGATTACCATCTCCAAAACCATTCGTAAACGGAGCGCGTGTGACATTCATCCCACGCGTCGCAACATTTTCATAAAATCGACCTGCAATATTCTCTTCTAACACCAAATAAAGGTGAACCGAATATTTTATAGTTTGCTTACAATAAAAATAAGAGTATATTTATAGACGAATATTTTTTTTCAACCTTACTTAAGTTGAATTAAGTAATTATTAGTGAGAATTATATAGACGATTATAAAAGTTACTCTAATATGTATTAATGCATATCTTGTGTTTCCCTATATAATAGCAAATCATTAATTACCCTGAAAGAGAATTCGGTTTAGTTTTCGATCTTTTAGATCTCTTTCTTGTAGATGACGAGGTTAGTTATACTTACATCAAAAACTTACCAGAATTAGTAACCAGAAAGGACATTACAATGAATGTATTTTATTTTGTATTCTATACGTATACTTGCAAGTGTTACAAAATATTATATTTAAATGCAAATACCAACAAAAATTTTGAAGATTCTATTTAGATTCCAATTCAAGCTAAATATTTTGCAAACGCTTCCTTTTAATTTTACTGAAAATAGTTAATCATAGAACCATAGTCTCTATATTGAAAAAGCAGGAATCAAATCGGTTTATCTTTTTAAGAACTTTGATGAACCACAAACAGTTGCGCAAAAATACATACAAAGAAATATATGTTAAACTTAATACTCTCAGTATTTGCGTCAGGGCTTAAAAAAATCTATTGCATTAGTTTTATTGTTAAATAATAATGACTTCGGTAACCGAATAATTTATATAGTACCTGTTCTAGAATGACTTGTTCAAAAATTTCAAGAATTTGTGGTATAATAATTTAACGCAAAAGTCAATTTTAGATGCAGCTTAGACTCGTAAGTCGATCCAACACCTCCCCATCGCGCTACTACTGCGCTATAAAGTAAGTAAGCGGCAAAACCACTGCCGCTACTAAATCGTAAGTACTGACCGAGAAATATATAGCATTAGAATTAGATTTACTTTACAACGTCTGATTTTTTATTCACTTAATATATGGTTTGTTTGTTTAAAAATCTATGATACATTTATATTTATATCAAAAGAAATAGCGTTGAAGAGGCAGATATTTCAGTGCCCTCAATTTCCCCGTGAAGGAGTAATATATAGGTAATGAAAATACTCAGTACCTCGACGTATTAGGTAAATATTTAAAGACCGTAGAAGTATTTAGGTAAATATTTAAGGCAATTGTAGTCTACTCGGGAGCCATTACCTTAAATATGTGATAAGGGATTAAAGTAAAGAAGGTAAAAAATATCCTGACCCTAGTATTTGATCGTCCTGAACAAATATAATTATTTTTTGACACAAATATTATCGCACATGATCGGAGAACAAATTAAGTAATAATACTTGATAACCGTCTGCCATAGCAATGAAACAGATCAAAGTATTTGCATTCATAAAAAAGTGATGTTATTCCTCAAAGGTAAGCAGTTAGTAACACGAATTAAAGCAATAAAAATATTAATTGTGATTAATAAAATACATCAACAAGGACTCAATTCCCGAATGTTTAATATATAGCAATGAATTTTAATATACTTGTAATATGTTTTTATGAATATTTAAATAAGGAAACCAAACATAACATACAATTTAAATTAATTAATCATTAAAAAAAAGTAATCATACATGAATTATAATAAAATTCTTCATACATTTCATACATCCAACCAATATTAATTAAAAGAAATTGGGAATCAACAAACATTTTGATTCCAATTTGCCTTCGAGTTAAAAAAATAAAACACAGAAGTATGTTCTACGGTTATATTTAAACTCTTAATGTAAAAGGTATATTTGATTAACGCAATGAATAAAACTTTTAAATTTTATACTTCGGATTCGAATCAAACATGTAAAAAACAGTTTTTATTTTTTTTCTTATTTCTGACTATAAAATAAATAGACGATATGTAACCAAAATATAAAAGATGAAATAAAAAATGGGAATGAAACGAAATAAAAATATATCAATACAATTTTTTGTGTAGAACAAAACGAAGCCTCACGCGGGCTTATCTCTCACGTCGAATGATTTGAATGACGTTCTCGGATAATAACCAACTGTATATTCCGATATCATAACATCTGCCAAACAAATAGCATGTTCAAACAATGAATAAAAGTAAGACCAAAAAGCATTATGTGCTTTGAATGTTGTCGAAGAAATATATTGGTTAAGGAAAAATATATTCTATATTGTAAGTGATGCCGTATCTAGTGTATGAAATAGACATTTTTGACAAACGTGTTATAAACATACCAACCGTTATCGACACATTCAGACAGGAAGGATGTTTTACTTTATTTATTGCCACAAACTAGAGGCAATTCATTAATAGCCCTTGCGAGAGTGTGCCCACTTTATTTTTTCTCACCTCCCTGCCTCAGCCCTTATTTACGATGCGTGGGTGGATGGATAACTTTTTATTTACGACACTAGATAAAATAATTAAAATGTCTTCCTATGTGTACCTGTAATTACAAATTGAGGTACGTATTAAGGTAAGTCAGATAAAAATACTTTTAAAAATACATAAAATTAACTAAAACTTAATTTTCCTAAGGAACCTTTTAGCTATAATAATTAATATTGGTGGAATAATTGAATTTTTTATCTCAATTAAATGTTACTCTGGCTAGAATTAAGGAATTATTACTAAATGAAGTCTATACTATATAAATATATTTGTTTAAAACATACCATTTTATCTCATATAATCTTTATCTTCATTTTTTTGTATTCAATATTATTTTATATATATTTTTTATTACCAAGCCGTTTGTTATAGGATACCTGAGTTTTCCTTTCTCTAGAAAAACTAGAAACTAATTAGACTTTCCGATTCATCTAATTAGTTTTCTAAAGTGCAAAGCAACTTTATTTATTATAAGTTTAAGATTACATCTAAAACGTTGATGAAACATCCAAGTCTCGTACCAGGAAGTAAAAAGTGAAATTAATTCTCTTTTTGTTTTTTTTAGCTTTTACCTTTTGAAAAGGGTTGTTTTATTTTGTATTAATAAACTGAAAACATAAATGAAGTGTAAACAATTCAAACATTTTTTATTGTAAAATAATATTGTTACTCCAAACAAGTAAAGTTCTTAGTTCTTTCAGGATAATCTTGTATTAAAATAAATTGAATTCCTACACTTAGAAAACACCAGTCCACAGAGCTAGTTCCAAGAGACTTCTTAAATATTTATCTCGGAAGTTGCTTCACCTTGCCAAAAGCGATAGGTATTAGGTATGACTGTGCAGTATTGAGTGTGTTAAAACTGTTTCGATCGTTATCCTGTATATGCAAATTAAAGACCGGTGCTTTTATAACAGCAATTGTGTTTACTTACTATTGTTAGGAGCAAAAGAATTTAGATAAAAATTACAATGGTGAAAAAACAAAGCTATTTAAATTAATGTTTTTTTTAAGTAAATATTTCTTTACCGTATACGTATATATGATAACGAAAAATAGTAATCTATAAAACACGCAAAACTAACTGGAATGTCATAAATTTCTGCAATTATAATATCATAATTTTCCTTCCGAGCAGGAGTTGTTCCATCACAAAAACCGGAATTCTATTAATCTGCCAAGAAACGTTCCATTAGTAACTCACAAAGTGAATTTTAATGCAACTGCTCTTTCCCGGCGGAACAAGGTTCGAAGTTTGGCCAAGTTTTTTCCTTCCGCTTCTCGCAATCAGATCAGAGTTGAGATTTTATTGTTAAACTGCAAAACGTTTCCACTTTGTTAGAAATTATTAGCAAATGTTTGCGTAATATCTCACGTAATGTAAACTACTAAAACACTACTTGTTTTCAATTAGTTGAGATATATATATTTTTTAAGAAATTAAAATATTTTCGATGTTTTGATCTAACCTTGTTTTAAGCATAATAAAGTACTCTTGTCTTCTTAAAACTAGTTATTATTCCAACGGATTTATATTAACGTTAGACTAATCTTTATAAGAGTTCGTTTTCTTAGACTGAAAAGAAGTTAAGCAGTTTTCGTATAAGCAAATGCTTAATGTGATAAATATCACAATTATTATTATTAGGGAGGTTTAATAATAAATCATAAACTTAGAGTAAAATATTAATGTGTAATGTATTAAAATGTGTGTAAAAATGTTTAGGCATGCTTATTTAAGTTCTATAGAAATATAGAACGCTAAATTGCTTGCAGTGCAACACGGATACTTAATTGGTAGAGCGGACCCTTTCTCAGAGGTCGCAGGTTTAAGTCCTGTCCTGTCCTTGTCTTTAAACTTTTCATTTTATATTTATTTAATATTTAATATCTAAGTAGGATGATCTAAAGATATCAGAGGCATTTTAGGCTTAGACCGTGTTGAGTCTATTTAAGATGGGATTAAGTCTGACTGAATAGGGATTACGAAAGTATTTTTGGAAAAATATATATTTGAAAAGTAATAACTAATGTTCATATTTTGTGATCATTTATCTAATCTAATTATAATTTGGATGTGTGTCTGCGTTTTTGTATGTGTGTGATTGAGTAGTAATGTTACATAGTAAGAAGAGTGATATGAGTCGTCACTTTTTAACATTAAACCTACCAAGTACCGGTCAAATTGACCGTTCTTAAACTTTTGTAAAACTTACACATTTTTAAACGTTATAATATCGTTATCAAACTACGTGACAATTCTTAGAATATGCATATAATATTTTCTTCACTCTTTACTTTTAATTATTTTCATTATTACCTGCGTTATATAATAAAATAACTTTTAATTACCGGTCAATTTGACGGCGTGCGGTAGGAACAGGTGTACAAGAATTGTCGGTAGGTTTAGTGTTAACTATCAATTAATAATACGGTACTCGACCTTGTTAAAGTTAAGCGGTAGAAATTTTATTTTGTAATATCATTAAAATATTATTTTCAGTGATTTAAAGTTCTATTAAATTAAGAAATTATTATTTTTAATAACTGAATGACAAAATGTTTTTATTTAATTACAACGAGACATGTCCATGATACCTGTGGGATTAACGGGATTACATAATTATAGCGGGAAGTTTAAATCCACTGTTGTACCATCTATATAGTTTGCCTAATTGTGTTTAATTTCAGAGAAGTTTGGTTTTAATGCTTTTAAATATATAAAAAAAGGAATTTTGTACAAAAGAAACTATTTTCGAGTGAAGTAGAAAACAGCTGTTGACTCTTTTTTTTTTTTTTTATAAACCAAAACAGTATTAGTAGTGCCTGTTTCAAAATTCCAATTTTTACATAAATTTTATAGTTAAAACTCATGTTGTTATATTTTGTCCAGAATTCGAAATAAGCTATCTAGGTGTAAGAGTTTGATCTAAATCAAATAAAGTCAATAGTCAATAAATATACAAACTGTTGATGTGTAGTATGTCTACTCACACCTACAGATTTACCGAACTATTCGATATAGTCGTTAAAACAAAACAAAAAATAACATAATAATAAGAATTGATTATATTTATTTGTTTTACTGCCTAACATTTTATTCCTTTATTTTAATTGCAAATTTTTTAAATAAAAAATATTTGCAACCAAAGATATTAATTAACACTAAACCTACCGACAATTCTTGTATACCTGTTCCTACCGCACGCCGTCAAATTGACCGGTAATTAAAAGTTATTTTATTATATTACGCAGGTAATAATGGAAATAACTAAAAGTAAAGAGTGTAGAAACTATTATATGCATATTCTAAGAATTGTCATGTAGTTTGATAACGATATTATAACGTTTGAAACTGTGTAAGTGTTACAAAAGTTTAAGAACGGTCAATTTGACCGGTACTTGGTAGTTTTAGTGTTAATGAAAAATGTGACAAATATTTTAAACAATGTATATTTATTTACCAATGTATATATATTCAACTGAAACATTAACAAAGCATTAGTAGTATTCTATTAGGAAATTTTTTACTGTCCATATATCTTCAATAGATCTAAAACAATAATAAAACAACATTAAGAAACTAGTCTATTTATTAATGTATTAAATTTGGAAATACTGATTAATACAGACGATATCTAGAAATATATCATAACTATGTAATAAATGAGAGAGAAAGAAATACATGAGAGAAGAAAAGAGAAAGAGAAATATATGAGAGAATATAACAAACATTCCGAATACTGTGACGATGCGTTCATCTAAAACCATTAAATATTGTCTGATTATCAAAATTATCTTGTTCATATGAAAAACCTACGACTGTTAAAAACAGTTATATGAATATGCAATTGTTTCTTTAAAGTAAATATATATAGGATATTTGGAACATCCTACAAGGATCAAGGGCCTTATCCAGCTGAAAATCCGATATGCCCAATACATAATATACGAGCCAGGAGAGGGTTAAATATCTTGGAGTGACTGAGTATATTGCTTGCAAGTGTGAGTAAATCCTTCGTCAGAAATAAATTTTACCCAAAATATATTGACATCTGATGTATTGGACCACTTAACCCTTTCGGTACGCTTCACAAGCGCAGTGTCACCCTGTCCACTATTTTTTGTAACATGATATCTTTTTTCTCTTCAAACGTAGTAACGGAGATTTTTATTTATACAGTAGGAACTGTGTAGATGGAAATAAAAATCTCCGTTCAATCAGAAATGGAAACTATCAATACACAAAGTTTTGTAGTAACTGGAATTGTAAAGTTATTTGTCGCTCGTGGTAAATGCAATCGTTCTCAGTTTGATTGCTAGAAGTTTCTAAAAAATAATTGTTGAACTGCAATTCTTGTTTCGCTAAGAACAGATAAGTTGTATAAAAACTTTATCCCTTTAATTATTTTCACAATTCTATGCAGATTATTAATCGACATTGAATTTGCAATCAACCTGTGCATAAATAACAATCTTACTAAGCTGAAACAATACATCAGAGCCATTTATTTCTCTAATTTAGAAAATATTTTCAAATTCGGCAGTTCCGATTGAAGGCTTATATCTATACTTATAATAAATCTGTAGAGAGGTCAATTCTGTACATGAAATATATTTACAAAATAAGTAGCAGGGGGTGATTAGTGTTCGATACTGATGCCAAAAATGCAGTTAAAAAAATTTTTGTCTGTCTGTCTGTCTGTCTGTCTGTTTGTATGTTATTTATAGAAAAAAAAACTACTCGACGGATTTTAACGAAACTTAGTACAATTATTCTTTATACTCCTGGGCAGGTAATAGTATACTTTTCATCACACTACAATGAATAGGAGCAGAGCAGTGAAAGGAAATGTTGAGAAAATGGGAGAAGTTGCTTGATTTTTTAAGCTTCCGTCGCGTGTGCAGCCTTAATGGTTAGAGCTACATAGAAACTATGTATAACGGAAATATTCTACATAAAAATACACGAAAAATATTCCAAGACAGCATATATCTACCTTTTATAGTTAACTCACAATAACACGCATAACTCTCGATAGCTTAGCAGTTCGGAGATTTCTTATTATATTTGTTTACTTTTACGTTTATAAAACCAATAATGCTCACCATCATTCCTAATTAAAAAAAAAATAAACATTAGCACCAATTCAATAAAAAAAGAATCATTGAAATCGGTATAGAAACACCAAACTTATACTTACTTACATGAAATACGCCAACAAGACATCGCGCGTGAATAGTGAATCAAGCTATAAGGATTATTTTTGCGTAACGGTTGCCGCGCTCGACGGGGCTCGAGTATCGAGAGTATAAAAGGGGCGGGAGGCGAGCGCAAGCGTCATTCAATATTTGGCTGTTGATGCGTTCAGAGTGTTGAACTTTATTGACAGACAATAATTGTTATTTTATAAACCGTGCTTATCAGCGCGACTTTTTGTCTTTAAATAGTTTATTTTAATTTCTTTTGTTGTTATTTTCTAAATTAGTTTTAGTTTTGTTTAAATTCTTAACTATTAATAGTTCCTATTTTATTTCTTTTTAAGTAGATTTAGATTCGATTTTTAGATTAGATAATAGATAGATAGATTAGATTATTGTTAGATTTTTAGTTACTGATAGGTTAGTTTTGGGCATTTTATGTTTAGTTTTTTTTGTATTGAGTAGATAAAAGCGTAGGTAGGTACTTTTATTAATTATAGTATTCATAGGTATTTTTTATTTATTTTTAAGTGAAGTAGGTATAGGTAGATATTGCCTACTATCTACCTATACTGCACACATGTTTTAGCTTTATTTTCATTTCTTTTTTTAGTTGTAGGTAGGTAGGTACATATTTCTTAGTTTAATTGTATTAGAATATTAGGTATTTAAGTTTAAATAGGCACTTAGATTTATATTTTTTTATTATATAGCAGCTGTACTTAGAACATCTAAGGTTTTTTTTGTATAACCATAGGTACTTTGATTAATTACAGTAGTTGTAGGTATTTCTTATTATTCATTTTTAAGTGAAGTAGGTAAGTGTAGATAGTATTGCACACGCATTAAGTATAGCTTTATTTTCATTTTTTATTCTTTTGTAATTTGTAGGTACCTACGTACATATTTATAATTCGATTAGAATATTATTTTAGTTTTAATAGGCACTTAGATTTATATTCTATTTATTATATACTTAGCTATAGTTAGGACCTCTGACGTAAGTTTTTTGTTGGGTAACTAAATAGAATTTAAGTTACCGTCGATTAAAAATAAAATAAACGATGCCACCTAAAAAACGACCATCTTTATCTCGAACTTCGAGTCAAGCTAGGAGAATGAGAATGACGCGTTCTCAAGAATCGGAAGAGGAAAGAGCACATCGGTTAAACTCTATGAGAGTTAGTGCCTCAACATCTCGAGCTAATGAAAGCTCTCCAGAAAGAGAGATGCTATTAGCAGCTGAAAGAGCGAGACGAGCTACAACACGGGCTTCTCAAAGCTCTTCTCAACGAGAGCTAAGGCGTTCCATTGACCGGGAACAACATGCGTTATCCCGAGAAGCTGAAACTGCTTTACAACGAGAATTGCGACTCACAGCTGACCGCGAACGGCATACATTATCTCGCGAGTCTGAAACCTTCACTGAGAGGGAATTACGGCTTACAGCTGACCGCGAACGTCATATTTTATCTCGCGAGTCCGAAACCTTCACTGAGAGGGAATTACGGCTTACAGCTGACCACGAACGTCATATTTTATCTCGCGAGTCCGAAACCTTCACTGAGAGGGAATTACGGCTTACAGCTGATCGCGAACGTCATATTTTGTCTCGAGAATCTGAAACTTTTACTCAATATCAAGACCGTTTGACAAATGATAGGGCGCACCATAACATGATTCGATCTCTTGAAGATGAACATGAGCATGAACAACGACTAGAGTCGGGACGCGATTATTACAATTCTTTGAGACAAGAACAATTGATTACTTTATCTAATGAAAGATTAAGAATTGAAAATATTCGGTCGCTTGAAACAGAAGAACAGCGAGAGGCCCGTCTTACTGCAGATAGATTTCGACATGGTCTTAATGACTTAGATATACACGTGGTAGATCAATCTACAAATTCGGTGGCGTGGTCCGATAAATATAAAAGTGGGTTTGCTTATAACCTCACAATTGATTACAGATCATCTTCTGAAATAGGCGATATGAACGTAGTATGTTCCTTTTGTAATGCTTCGAAGTGGAGGAAGGAGTCTGCTGGTTTCTGTTGTTCTGGAGGTAAAATAAATTTGCCTTCGTTCGAAGACCCACCGGAACCTTTAAAATCACTACTTTTAGGGGAACATTTGCAATCCAAACAGTTTTTAGATAATATTCGCACTTATAATAGTGCATTCCAAATGACATCCTTTGGTGCTAAACAAATCTCAGAAGGCCCTTTCATGCCTACTTTTAAGGTACAAGGTCAGGTTTACCATTTGATAGGGTCCCTTTTGCCTGAAGAACAACCTAAATTTCTTCAAATATATTTTGTATCCGATTACAACGAACAGTCGAATATAAGAAATCAATATTTTCCGAATTTAAATACTGAACTCATTTCACAACTTCAGAACATGTTACATCAGGTTAATTCGTACGTATGCAGTTTTAAATCGGCATTAGAAGCCCTTTCTCAAGATGGTAATAACAATTATAAAATTGTTATAAATGCCGATAAGCGTCCAACTCAGGAACACCCTGGGCGTCATAACGTTCCATCCACGAATGAAGTTGCTGTAGTACTGGTCGACCAGGAATGTGATAGGCGTGATATCGTTATACGTTCCAGAGACAATCGTTTGCAACGTATTTTCGAAACCCACAGGGCTTACGACAGTTTGCAATATCCTATGATATACTGTCGAGGGGAAGATGGTTATAATTTCGCTGTATACCAAACCGATCCGCGCACAGGCGCACCTAATTATAATAAAAAGGTGTCATGCCTTCAATTTTATTGTTACCACCTGCAAGTGAGACGGAATAGATTGGTATACTTTCAACGTTTTCGTGGCTTATTTAATCAGTTTATTGTTGACATGTACGCAAAAATTGAAACCGAAAGATTAGTTTATATACGATCTAATCAAAGGCAGCTGCGCGCTGAAGAATACGTGCACCTTCGCGATGCCATGCAGCAAGATAACGATACTGTGAATATGGGTCGTTTAGTTATTTTACCCTCTTCTTTTACTGGTGGTCCACGCTACATGCATGAACGTACTCAAGACGCTTTTTGTTACGTAAGAAAATATGGACGTCCCGACTTATTTGTTACTGTAACTACCAATCCCAAGTGGGATGAAATCACTCGGGAGCTTCTTGAGGGTCAGGCACCGCATGACCGCCATGATATTATTGCAAGAGTGTTTCATTTAAAATTAAAATCAATGATAGATCTTCTTACCAAAGATAACATTTTTGGAGAATTATTGTGTTATATGTATAGTGTTGAGTGGCAAAAACGCGGCTTACCTCACGCACATATCTTGCTTTGGTTAAAAGATAAGGTTCGACCTAATGATGTAGACAGATTAATCAGTGCTGAAATTCCAGATCCGACTGCAGATCCCCTGTTATACGACATTGTTAAAACTCATATGATACATGGTCCATGTGGTGCATTTAACGCAAATGCTCCTTGCATGCAAGACGGTCGTTGCACTAAAAGGTATCCAAAAGCATTAGTGGATGAAACTGTAACAGGACATGATGGATACCCATTATATCGTCGCCGTTCAAGAGACAATGGTGGTTTTACTGTTGAAAAGCGAATGTCTGGACAACAGGTTACTTTAGATAATAGGTGGGTCGTTCCGTATTCGCCTGTATTGTCCAGAGCATTTCAAGCTCACATAAATGTAGAAATGTGTAATAGTGTAGAGTCAATTAAATATATTTGTAAGTACATTAACAAGGGCAGTGACCAAGCTACGTTTGCGTTAAGAAATGAACATGATGAAGTTACTAGATTTCAGTCAGGCAGATATATCAGCTCTTCAGAAGCTGTGTGGCGGATCTTAAGTTTTAATATTCACGAAAGATATCCACCTGTGACCCATCTGGATGTTCATCTGGAAGGCGGTCAACGTATATATTTTAACGCCGAAAATGTTACAGAACGATTAGAGAACCCTAGACAAACAACTTTATTGGCATTCTTTCGACTTTGCCAAACTGATAATTTCGCAAAGTCTCTTTTGTATGAAGAAGTTCCATCGTATTATACCTACGATAAACAACGAGGTGTCTTTAACCGTAGACGCCGAGGCAGGCCTGTAGATGGCGAGACAGGTATTTTCAAAGAACATGTTCTTGGTAGAGTGTATACTGTTCATCCTAACAACGCAGAGTGTTTTTATTTGAGATTATTATTACATACAGTGCGAGGACCAACATCATTTATAGATTTGAGAAAAGTAGACGATGTTGTTTATCCAACTTATCATGCAGCTTGCCAAGCGCGTCATTTGCTTGAAAATGATCAACATTGGGATGACGCTTTAGCAGAATCCTGTGTTAGTGATAATCCACGACGGTTACGCCATTTATTTGTAACATTACTCACATTTTGTAATTTATCTGATCCTGTCCAATTATGGGAAAAATATAAAGAAAAATTTGCAGAAGACTTTCTTCGGAATTTATCTCACAATAATGAAGGCGCAACTAATGATAATTTTCGAGATCTGGCTATAAATCAGTGCTTATTAGCTCTTCAGGAAGACTTAACAGCAGTAGGCGGTAAATCACTTTGTGAATATGGTTTGCCAACGCCAACCTCAGTCGGAGAGGTTACCAATAGGGAATATTCCGCAGAGATTGGTTACAACCCAATGGAACTGCTGGTAACATTAGAAAACGGTGTCCCAATGATGACTGCAGAACAACGCTTAGTCTATGATCGCGTGTGCGAGAGTGTGCAGAATAATTTAGGAACAATATGGTTTTTAGATGCACCTGGAGGAACTGGGAAAACTTTTTTGACTAAATTAATATTAGCTTATGTTCGAAATCAGCGTAAAATCGCTCTTGCCGTGGCTTCATCAGGTATAGCTGCAACATTGCTACCAGGAGGTAAGACTGCTCACACTATGTTTAAAATACCAATTAATTTAGATCGCACGGAAAGTCCAACCTGTAGTATTTCAAGAAATAGCGACAAAGCTAAGGTATTGCGTGAGTGTAATTTAATCGTATGGGATGAATGTACGATGGCCCATCGAAAAGGAGTAGAAGCAGTAGACAGAACTCTAAGGGACATAAGACAAAATGATCGACCAATGGGCGGTATTACGGTTTTATTTTGTGGTGATTTCCGACAAACCTTACCGGTAATACCACGGGGAACCCGAGCTGATGAGATTAGGGCTTGCCTGAAAAGCTCTTATTTGTGGCGTGATATACAATCGGTGCATTTGACTATAAATATGCGAGTGAGAACTGGAGACAACGCAGATAATCGTGAATTTTCTGATACATTATTGAAGATTGGTGAAGGTACCTATCCACAACTACACCAAGGAAAACTTATTCTGACACCTGAGTTATGTTGTATAGTGCAATCCCAACAACATCTTATATCTTCGGTTTACGGTGACATAACAATTATATTAAATAGGGACAATTCTTGGCTTTGCGAAAGGTCCATTTTGACTCCTCGCAATGACCAGGCATCTGAAATTAATAATAAAATACTGTCTAATATACAGGGAGAAAGCAAAGTTTATAGTTCAATAAATAGAATGGTTGATGAACAAGAAGCCACTAATTACCCGATAGAATTTTTAAATTCTTTAAGTATGCCTGGACTACCTTCTCATATAATTTGTTTAAAAATTGGCATACCGATAATTCTGCTCCGAAATTTAAGACCACCTCAACTTTGCAATGGAACTCGGCTAAAAGTAACCCAGTTGCAACAAAATGTAATCGAGGCTCAAATTTTAACAGGTTGCGGTGCAGGAGAAACTGTCTTTATTCCCAGAATTCCCATAATACCAAATAATTTTCCATTCCAATTTAAAAGAACGCAATTCCCAGTATCGGTGTGCTATGCCATGACTATCAATAAAGCTCAAGGGCAGACTTTTCGTGTTGCTGGAGTAGATCTCGGTGTTAGCTGTTTCTCGCATGGTCAATTATACGTCGCTCTTTCCCGGGTTAGCAATTCTAGGAATCTTTACGTTCACGTGCCGGACGGGTCGACTCTTAACATAGTCTACCCAGAAGCTTTGCGCTGAAACATTTTAATTTGATCTAAAAATATTAGCAATTTATTATCTTAATAAAAAACAAGGAGTTACACGCTGACCGAGTCGTGGGTATAGCGTGGGTATATTATAATATTCTGCGGTTACTTATATTTTTCAACAGTTTTGTGGATTGGCATATTATATTACTATTGCCCTTCTAAAATACGAAAGTGAATCTGCCTGTTACGTCAAAACTATGAGGGAGGACATCTGCTAATTTTTTTTCGAAAAACGACGGAAACGCGGACGAAGTCGCGGGCAAAAGCTAGTCCATATATAAATTTTTTCATCTTACAGTTTTTGTTACCTTACTTTCTTAATTATTCAACACCATTTTACCCAAAGTATCTTTTGGTTTTATATTTTTCATTTAGACTATAATAAACATATAGATAACAAAATTATATAGACACAAAAGTATTATTATCGTTTTATAAACAGTGAAAATTTATGAAATTATTACAAACGGTTGAAATTAAATGTTTTATAGACTAAAAATTAATTTAATTATTAAATTTAAAAAAGACTTATTTTGTTTTAACATGTACAACATCGCGATTAAAAGTTAAGCGCATATTTCAATTATTTAACTATCAAGAGTATGTAATTTATTTTACACTTGGACGTAACATTCCACAAAGTAGGTAAGTAGGTAAGGGTAAACATCCAGGTCATCTTTCTCAGTTACTACTACTTTCTCAGTTTCAGTAACCATTTTCGATAACCTTAGCCTTCATCAAAAAGCTCGTCTAGGTTTTTGCATATATGATGATGATGATGATGATGTGCTATCAGTACGGTATAGAATGAGTTATTTCTTATTGCAACTGTTTAAGTATAAATAAATATGGATGAAAATTAAATCAAGCCTCTTGATATCGTATCAGTACAGTACCATTATTAATTAATGTCATAGAATGTTTCGAACAACTCAATAAGGTACTTGTAATAAACGAGAAGGAGGGCCATTGTCCAGCGCCCTGCAGACGACGTAGCCCAATAATTAATTAATAATTAAGGATCACTCCATTGCCCTTTAATTTCCCGAGGCTATTGTAATGGGATGAGTCTCTGAAATCAAAGCATTGTTAAATTACACAGGAAATTGTAACTATTTCCAATAAAGAAATATAAATTAAACAAAATTCCCTCTAAATTTACAACTATTAGTAAGTATGACCTCTATCGCATATCTGTAGTTTAAAGATTGCCAACAAAACTTCGTATCTTATAATATAAGTTTATTTATTTATTTAATTTCACGCCATATCCCTTGCGGGGTAGCCACAGACGACGGAGCGCCAAACGCTGCGGTCCCTGCATACCTCTTTCGCCTCGGCCAGAGACATCAACCTCTTCATACATGCCCTCCGGGGAGTCCTCATGCTTTTTACGTGACCTTCCTCCAGTATCATAGATACTATGTTTTCGAAGGTCACTCGGGGCCTCCCCCTGTCTCTCTTACCGCTCACTTTTCCTGTATAAATCTTTTTTACCATTCTTTCATCACTCATTCGTTGGACGTGCCCAATCCACCTGAGCATGTTCTTCATTCTCACCGTGACATCTTCGCTAGTACCTGCCATTCTGTGGATCTCTTCATTGCGGATTCGGTTATATATAAGTTATATAATTGATTTGTTATAAGACCTGGTCTTAGGAGTTTACAACAAAATTATGATTTAATCTTAATCATAATGAAGTGCATTTTTCATATTTATTAATTTTTATTCATATTTATATATAAATATATATATATAATTTCAGAGCAGTTGTTGTGAATGGTTGAAGAGAACTGATTTATATGAATTGGTTATGTAATGTAACTAAATACAATCACCAGATTTTTTTTTATTGAATTATTTAAAAAGAAATTGTGTTTTTGCATACCTTTACTCTAATTTTAGAAGTGTCCGGAGTAACTGGTCTAGCACATTGTTATCAGATATTACATGTGCTATTTGATTTTCTTTTGGTGTTCCATTATATTATGTGAAGTTAATTCATATGTGCATCTTTTTTGCATAAGTTTTAAAACGGGTGCATAGTTGCGGTGGTGCAGGGCATCGTCATAATTGTGGTAACATTATACCACACCTTTAGGGTGACGAAATTTATTATATTGTCATGGTATGGAAACATTACATCCGTTTTGAGCAGAACAAACATCTATCGGGAATAACGGAGGAATTGTATACGTATATATATATATATATATATATATATATATATATATATATATATATTGTATAATAAAAATGAATATATGTTTGTAAATTGTCCTTATATAAATATATTATATAATACATGTACACCGTTAAATGTGAAATCTTTGAACCGAGTAACAAATATACTGTAGTTGTAATACCATGTACGAAGACATAAAACCTTAAAAATTAGATAGGTTGAGAAAAAAAATTGTGTCAAATTAGTATCGACAAGTTTTTATTAAGTTATGTATTACGACTTTGGTGACAACAAGTTAAATAAATACTATTTTTATTATTGACTATTGAGTATTTAAGTATACGTCTCCTTTTACTATTGTTTCTAGTACTTTCGCTTTTTTACTTCACTTATCGTGTGTATCTTTCTTTATACCATCCAGGAATTATACGAGTTTCCACATACCAACTTTTAAATAAATAGTATTGTTATTTAAATAACAAAATTATTTCTACTTTTGTCATATAACACAATAAAACTTATTACATTTCCTTCAACCTATCCTCCTGAGGTAGATAGCAATACCTTTTACATAATAAACTTTAATTTATGTGAAAATTATTATTCAATAAATATTTATGCTTTTCAATTTCAATAAATGTTTAACTTAATTAAAAACTAAACTTTAAGTTACGCAAAATTAATTTAGCGTAAGGGTTTTAGGATAAAATAGTTTTACTCTTCACTAATTACTTTGTACTTATACGTTACGAGAAAATTGTATCGAAATACCCTGAAATATTGTTGAAAATTGTCCCTTTCAAATGGTTTGAGGACTTCACTGGTGATATTTTAAAACATTCTAAATGTTAAGCATTAACATGAACATTCTGAACATCTAAAAACCGACAAATCCCTCGCATAACATGGTATATTGAGTGGTAACATTTCTTTTTGATCTTTGGTGAGTTTCAACAGTGTTTGTATTATCTAACAATTAGCATAATCGTAATAATATTAGGAGAATAATGCTCAGTGAGTGTTATAAACTAATACTATTATTATAAAATAAAATTTCCTCTCTCATAACTGCTTCGGTTAATTATTAACAAAATACTTTTTCGTAATAAATATAATAACTGGTGTACGGTTTTATAACCAGTATCTTTTTAATAATTCCGTGTTATTTTGTTACATAACAAATTTTGTGTTATTTTTACTTTTACAATTGGAAAGCTGAATGTATTTGATTAGTATACAACTTCGTTTATGTATTTGGTTTATTTGCTGGCCTTATATACTATGCTTATATACTTGGCTTATGTACTATGCTTATATACTTTGTTTAAACACTACTCTTATATACATATAAGAGTAGTGTATAAACAAATTATTATTTAGCTTACATGCATCTCTAAACTATTCTTATATTCATATATAGCTGCCTTATATGTATTTATTTAGCTTACATGCATCCCTTATGCACTTCCTTTATGTACCTGTCTTATGTAGTTATGTATTTGTCTTATGTATTTCCCGTGTGCACTCATCTTACAATATAATTAAGTATTTGCTACATCTTTGCAACAATAGCTTTGTGGAGTCCTTATAAAAACAGGGCCTATATGCAGTTGCCTTACGTCTTGCGTCACGCGCCAGGAAGCATGACACCAGGCTTGTTGATAGCCTCAACTGCGACAATAGTAGCAGCTTTTATACAGCTATTCTGAATCTCTTTACGTTATTATTTATTAATGTTATTAAATAGCACTCTCAGCTCGTCCTTTGATAAGCGAATGGATTCGGTAGTAGTTGTTTCTCGTGGTGATTTCGTGATGTAATCATTGATACGTCTTAACAGCTTAGTTTGTAGTAAAAGGGAGTATAGTCATAATTGACACCCTAACTATACCTATTTTTAAAGTATCACAGATTTATTTTTATGTTTATTATATTAAAACTAAACCTACCGACAATTCTTGTGTACCTATTCCTACCGCACGCCGTCAAATTGACCGGTAATTAAAAGCTATTTTATTATATAACGCAGCTAATAATGGAAATAACTAAAAGTAAAGAGTGTAGAAAATATTATATGCATATTCTAAGAATGGTCATGTAGTTTGATAACGATATTATAACGTTTAAAAATGTGTAAGTTTTACAAAAGTTTAAGAACTTTCAATTTGACCGGTACTTGGTAGGTTTAGTGTTAAATGTGTGTTCTTTTTAGTAAACGAAATAATACTTTCAGTTGAGCAACAAATTAAGAAACGACCTGAATTGTAAAATTTTGAATTTAGAATACATTACTTATCATTCTAGTCCACTAGGAACCCTTGTAGTTCTGTCATGTCCGTTCGTCCGTAAATGTTTCACAACAGTGGTTTAGCAAATAAAGCGGCTTACGGGGTAGTGTCTTAGACTTTTGGATTATTTCGGCTATTAAATAACAAACTTGGCTAGGAGTAAGTAAAACCGTTGTGGCTATGTCCGAAAGTGATAGCAATATTTTTTACATCGTCTTTATATGTTTTGAAATTTGGTTTGATTTAATATATTTTTCTGTTATTTGAAATTTTGTTAAATTTATATCTAGATTGAAATCAAAATTCGATTATGGTGAATACCATTTTATAGCAATGCCCAAAAATATATAGATATAATTATGTGCACAATATGTTACAATAAAGATCTATTGTGGAAACTATTATTAAAATTAAATATTATTTTAATATGAACACTTCTTCGGAATTGTAATCTATATATCTAAATTTAAAGATACATAACTTTTTCAATACGAATATTTTTTTAATCACTCTCAACTTAAATAATAAATACAGTCACATATTTAATAACTATTCGATTTTGGTACATAACCCAGATATTAAATTATCAATAATTAAATCTATATTTATATAATTGTACCAAACCTTCTTGAAAGTTGTAATATAACGTTGATAAAAAATTCATTAATCTAAATATTTATGGGGACATGGGATCTTCTTGGAAGGACGGAGAGAATGTCTTATCCATCCGAGAATCCGATATACGTCTATGCATAATATATGAGCCAGGAGAGAGTTAAATAAGCTCGAGTGACAGGAAATAGTTCCCAAAAAATTTTTAAAATATTCATCGGCAAAAATAAATTTGTCCCAGGATAATTTGACATTTGATCTAACTCACGGTTTAACCCTTTCGATGACGTATTCAAAATGATGTCTTAAAAAACTGGAGTTTTAAGGTTTTCTTATTGATAATTAATAATAATTGTATGTGGTGTCTGTGGTCCACAAATTATTACAACATAATGTCTGCTTTGTTTACTCTTCATCAGTCAAAGAGAATATAAAATAAAATTTTATTAAAAAATTAAGACGTTTAACTATTAAAGTTTATTAGTAGGCACATGTCAACAAATATTCACAGAAGTTAATAGTTAAATGTCAGTTTTTAGTAATACGTTGCAATAGTTAAAATACATTTCACATTTGTTTTACTGTCCTAAAATCTTTCATAAAGTTCTTCATTGGTCAAAAAAGGAGATAAAAAAGTGGACATGCAGTTATTTAGTTAAGTTATTTTTGGTATTTCTATAGTTATTGATATTAATCACTTAAAAAAGTCATAAAAATCTCTTTTAATAAGTGTTTTTTTTATTTTATACCATTTTTGGTAGATTACAAATTAGATACGTAAATTGGTAGTTTTAAGGATAAAAGGTAAATTGTATTATGACATTAAAATAAATCTACTATTCTAAATATGTTAAAAGTCCGATAAATATGAATTTAGTTTTATATTTTTATAGTATTATATGTACATCTTGTAATCCGGTCGCGGTACTCCGTCTTATCTCCGGTTACTTGTTAGCGCGACGCGTAGCGATGGGAGCGAGTCGGGTATAAATGACTTACAGTCTAGACTGTGGCTAAAATTAATGCTTATTGCGTAAACTTATTATACAGTTAAACACAATTTACATTAATTATAAATATGGAATTACATTTATTTTAAAATAACGTCAACTCAATATTTTTTTAAAGGATAATTTTAAGTCCATTATCATAAAGTTTTTTACGTGCTAATTTTGCTTTCTGTATCTATTATTCAGTTTTTGTTTTTGAGGGTAATGCAAAAGAAAAGTTTACATTTACAATATTAAAGAACGAGATAAGGTGCCATATGTTTTATAAAACCCCTTTATTCATTACATATCTTGTACAATACTAATATTTCAAGAAGAACAAGCGAGAAAATCTTAAACAAAATACAAACGTTTTGCAGTTGAACAATAAACTCTCAGCTTCGACCTGATTGCGAACAACGGATGAAAAAACTTGCCCAAACTTTGAACCTCATTCCACCGAGAACAGGGTAGTTGCATTAAAATTCAGTTTTTGAGCTACTAATGAAATATTTCTTCGAAGATTATTGGAATTGTTGTTTTTGTGAAGGAAACTTTGAAACAGCTGAAACAAAAGTTAAGTAACGCTTAGTAACGACTAAAATACTAACGATTTTAGGAAATTATGACGACGGTAATTAAATTGTATAAATATATATTTAATTATACATAAACCAGAATATACATTTTTTTTCAAATAAAATACCACATTTGCTTACCATTGCCAGACATATCAAGATAAGACGATTCTTACTTAATTTTCGCAAATACGACGGAAAGATAATATTATATTCCAAAATATAGTCAATAAAAATCAAGCTTAAAATATAATAATTATAGAATCATATTTTCATCTCACCGTTTGTAAAGTGTTTGACGGTTTGGGGGACAGATTCAAAGTTAAGGTTTTGTTATATTTGTGTACGTTATTGTTGATGACTACTTATATACTTATGACTTGTACGTAGATGTCGCGAATTGGAAGCCAAATTAATGTTATACTAATATTAGGCAAATTATTGATTGAGGCAAGTAAAATGATAATTAAAAATGCAGTAAAAGTTATAACCATTGTTTTGCGACGTTTTCTTCCTGAAGTATGAAATAATAAAAAATATATATATTATGAAAAAGAGGCCTTTAATTTCGTCAGACAGTGTACAACAGTTTATTATTAAGTAAATCCGAAATCATCTTTTATTTATTTTTGTATAACATTTTATATATACTGCCTTAAAACTTGCACCTTGTAAAGATTGCTTATATCATTATGTCTCTTTACATATTTAAACACTTATTTTATCACTTTCAGAGACTTACTGCAGTATAGATTTATTCATTTGACTCTAATATATTTTTGTTATTAAATATATTGCGGACCTACTAGAGAACCTGTTAGAGAACCTATTTATACTTAATGACACTAAATTAACAAAATGATGATTTTTTACGTTCAAACATTAAATTGACTCTGAAAAAGTTTTTTAGATAATATTTTTTATCCTATTTATTTTTATAATTCAAAGAAAATACGTCTTTCAATATAAAGTTTATATTCGCAGTGGGAGCTAAAATAACCAACTACCCACCTGTCCCGATGTATTTGACAGCTTTTTATTGGATTTCGATTTCTATTCAATATGTTAAGACACGCATTACGTAGTTAACTGAACTGTAAAATCTTTTAACTTATGTGATTTGAGAATCTAATAATCAGTACATGCGAGAAATAAGTGATAAGTGGTAAGTCTTTAATTATACTAAATATAGTAGCGTGGCTCCGTTGAATACAATAGCTTTTAGGGTGTGGTGGGAGCTATTAAGTTTTGGGTTTGTATATATAAATATATAAATTAATTATTAATAAATAAGCATTTCTATCTTTGTTGTAGGATTTGTAATTAATTAGTTCCACAATAAATCTGATATAAATGGCCAAGTGGCGTTTATAACTATACTCAACTCAAGTAAGATATGTGTTTTCATATACAATTACATGTATATTAGTGCTGAAGCGATTGCTATTGTTTAATAGTGTTTTAAATAACATTTGTTTATGAAGTAATATATCCACAAAATAATATATATCCAAGGCATCTTATAAGTTTCATAATTTAATAGGGTACATTTATTGTTCAATGCTTTTGAAATTACCCTTAATAGAGGAATGGATTCTTTAAGCTTAATAAAATAAAAAATGTAGGTCGTATCGGAACAGTGAACGCGTTGGATAAAGAAAATCACCCCTTACGCAGCATCCTATCCTTTGTACGGACATTTCGACAGATCCTTGATTGAGTTTTTCCATTCTGTTTTTTGTTTCTACAAAAGAAACAAGGAGTTACTTACTACCAGTAAGTATCGATTGGTTAGAAACTGTTTGCATCAGACTCTTAATTTAAAAATACCTAGAACCACTTTATCCTCTAGGACAATTATATGCAGAAAATATATGTCACTAGTGTTTGAGAAGTTTAACTTTTTTTTCGTCGGGAATTAATCGCGAACTTAACTCGCAAATATTTTTGGAGGGATTAAATTTTATATTATATAATGTTCAATATTATAATCATTATCAGAAACGAGCATCAGTTATAAAACGAATATATACAGCAGTAGATTGAATGTAGCAATTCATAATAATGGTGCTTACATTATTCCACTCCTTGGGGGCAACGTGTTACATTTATCGTGGTATGGCAGAGCTACATTTATTGCAAGCAGAACTTACCGCCTTAAGGGAGTAACTATGAAAAGTGCAGGAGGATATGACGTTAATATAATGCCATAGGAATACACTTTTGTAAATAAATATTCTTAATACGATTATGTTACGTTATGTAAGTAGAACAAATGTGCTTGATATAACCTCTGTGTTAAACAAATGTTTAAGGACAAACTACTAGTTTGGGAGAATGGATTGTCGGCGTAAGACAGTTATCATTCTTTAAGTGTGAAATTTATTAAATATAGGCTGTCGCTTTGGGATTATGCACGTAAATTTTGTGCCATTATTTTTTCAATCTTTACAGTAGTTATCTCTTCGGGGAGAATGGGCGGTTCTGAGCGTTCAGCATAATTAGTGTCCAAGCTCTGATAAATGTTTACTTTGGAGAACATATTGTATAATAGTTTTAAAAGTAATTGCCACAGTCAGAATTTGTTTAATTTGTCTATAAATAAATAAAAGTAGGACTCATGATTCAAATTTGGATACCTTTTTAAAAAGACAAATGTATCATACAATTTTAATTACTTCCATATTGATTAAAAAGAAGGTTATGGAAATTTACGTTCATGTAAATTTAGGTTAGAATATAACAAGGTTTATATAAATGCAGTAAAATTACGTGCAAAGGCCGTCTCATCGCTTTAGGCAAGCACTTACAGACAAACTTTTATGAACGAAGACAATTAGAGAAGTCACAGGGTACTGCACATTAATCTACTTCACAATCATTAAAGAGTAACTATCGGCATAAATAAACATATTATATAACAATATACATATATATATTTGTAATTTTATTTATTTATTAAGCTAATAAATAAATATAAATAAAAACTATATTAGTTTGGTTCTATCTAAAATGTATACAGAATTTAGTTTTACGGAACCATCTGGTACATGGCCCTGGTACTATTACACTTTTGTTAGTTATACAAATACTAACTTTTGCAGGGAAGAGGAAACTAATATGCACTTTGTAAGTTACTAATCAAATCAAATGTTTTTGGATGGGTTAATGGAAAATCCGTTTTTAGATTATGTAAATACTTATTTGTATTTAACGTAACTTGTATTGGAAGTGCCAGTGTATTTTTGGAAGTTATTAAATGATTTTAAAATGTATATATAGTATATAATTTAAAACAAATTATCGTGGTAAAAAATATTTTACAGTAATAACCAACTTCTAATTTTGACTTAATTGATAAAATGAAGATAGAAAAATAGTTATGTACCGGTCAACAACATAGAAACTGGTTTATTTATTATTTTTGCAATTTAGCGTGGTAAATAGAATTTTACCCGCTGGCGTCGTAAATAAGTGCCGAGGCAGGGAGGTGAGAAAAAATAGAGCTAACACACACTCTCACGGGGCTATTAATGAATTGCCGCTAGTTGGTGGGGCTTTATGATCACGTTCCTTAATAGCCACTGTAATATTTAGTAAAAGTATTAATGGAAATTATTTTTATACAATTATTTTACAAAAAAGAATTATTCCAAAAAAGAGTAACGATCTTTGGGAAATTATCATGACTTTTTAACTATACGCTCTTTAATAGCTTACCTTACGGACCTTAGGTTCTTTTCTTCAAATTTTGTTACCATAAGATTTATAATTTATTTGCATATAAAATATAAAAAACTCTCTTCCCAGAAGTTTTACCGTAAACCCGATAATTCAAAAGATATCAGCTCCCAACGACAACAATTTCACAGAAATTAGTTTTTCACTCGATATCATATTCGGTGAGTCGTATATATACATTTTCTAGTTTCATATTGTATGTAATGCTATTCTCATATTCGTTTTCATGTTTGTGCACAATTTATATCATGAAAAAAGTTTACATGTTGGAAAGTAATATTTTTTCGATTAATGATGTAGAAACTACAGAACTAAATGGGTTATCCACATTGAACAGGTGTAAGTATCACAAAAATGTTGTATGAATATGGTACTTTATCAAAGTTTTGTTTTAAGCTGGACTCTTCAGATAAGTCGCTCTTGAAAATCTTTTTCAAATTGTAGTATTCTAAAAGTTTTAATAACAGTGTAGATAGCAATTATATATTTTTTTCACTTTTATCTAACTGCATTTCTTAATAATGTTAAACAAAAATGAATGATATTTATGTATAATTAAGTACTCAGTTTCAGCTATAATAATTATAATTCTTAAACTTCGAATTCAGCTTACTACTTACAAATTCAAAGATTCAAAGAGATTGGATTCACTGCTCAGTAAGCGACTAATTAAGTAATCCGTTAATTGGCTTTGATAAGCTCTTTAGCGAATCAGTGGACTCACTACCCATATTTAAAATTCGTATCGTTCATTCTCAAATCGGATTCAGTGTTAGCAGCTGCACAAACAACAACGTTAAGAATGAATATATTATTGATCTTATCGTTTTGTTAATTCTTGTATCTTATTCGTCCAATAAATTCATAAAGTTTACTTTAAATACTTATTCTGCCAATTTATTATAATTAATTGTTTATATTATTTATCGTTATTAATAATGATTTTAATAATTATTACTAATTAATTATATATGCTATAGGATTAATTATATAAATGGAACATAAATAAACAAAATATTTGTTGCAATAAAAATTAATTCTTTTAACTCACAAAGCGTTTTTTCATTGATATTTCACTTGAAAATGTTTTTTTTAATAAAGAGCGAATAGAATAACTACTAGCATTAAATGAAAATAGTACTTCATTTGGTCACAAATTGGTACTCCCAACAGAAATTGATACTCCCCAGAGATAACCGGAGATCAGATAATGAATGAACTCGTAACTTGGATTATTGGCTACTTTATTTTTGCTGCAACATCTTAAGTTGGCTCCACGCCCGCTTAGCTCCGCTAATGGACACCTTTATATTATCTAATGCGAATGTTAGTGAAATAAATCGAATAATATTTATAATCCTATTGAGAAATTTAATAATATAAATATTGATAAATTTTGCAACTTAGGTCAAAATGTCAATTACTTAATGTACTAAAGATTGAGTACCTTAATCATAGAGGTATAAATATCTTTATAGTTTTTTAAAAGAAAATAAGCTATTTAAGGAATCCTAATCACTAATAAAGCTTAGTATTTCGTTTATTAGATGATGCATAAATTACACAAATGCTTGAAAAAAATAAGACTTGTAATTTATGAAAATAAGAAGTAGGTTTAATCCCGGTTGTATTTAGCGCGGCGTCGTCTGGGCGCAGGTGATGTTCATTAATACACACGTTTAATTACACAAGCCTGCATTTTATGAGACAATAGGCCTTCTTATCTTAATTTAGAGAAAAAAGTTATTAGTGCAAAAATATTTTGCAGCATTATATAAATATAAAATACGAGAGCAGCTTGTGAAGTTGTGGGGGAGGGATGGAAAGCAGAGAAAGGGTTCTTTGCCTTCCATCTTTCTTACACAGAGGTGAGTCAAGGATGGGGGATTTGAAAAAAAAAGAAGAAAAAAAAAGTGAGAAAAGAAAAAACTTTTGGTTATTTGCGCGAGCGTTAGTTGATACATTATTTACCTTTTTTAAAAAAATATTTTTCTACATCATCAAATAAATAATGTCTGATTACTGGCATATTAAATATCGATAAAAAATTACTGTTTCTTTATAAAAATCGCAAACTCAATGAACCAATCTAAATAATAAAGAGCCAATCGATAAAGTGTAAACAGCTGTTGTTTGATTTGCATTCTTGTGTAAATTTATCCGCCGGCTGTCCCAGGGCGGTCGATCTGAATATTTTATATCCCATCCATATATTTTCACTTCAGTGATAATGTACTCTATTTGTGTGTGACCTAAATTTTCGTATCATCCAATCATTTTATTTTCTTATGATTAATTATATTTAAAAAAAATTGATAATTCCAAAAATTTATATATATATATTTGGTAGTGAAATTTATACAGATAGTTACATTTGAAAATATAACTTTGATCATAAAAAAGTAAATAACATAAATAAAACCTCAAATTACATATACTACATCAAGTGTAAAGTAAATTTTGAAACTATTTACCTTTTAATTAAATCAACTAAGGTTTAATTATCTTAACGATATCATGATTAAAACCTCAATCAGCACAAAAGCTTATATTGTGTACTAGTTTGAATGCCAGGTCGATTGTGGAGAAGTGGGCAGAACAATTATTCCATTAATCGAAATATAAATGGAAATTTGCCGCAATTTATTTTAGGCAGCACTGATTCTGAATTTAAGTGTATGCTTCATATCAGTGAGAGGTATTTGCATTAATAATTTCCAACTACTCATTTTAATGAACTAAATTATACTCGCAGAACAATATTGCAGGCCTCTGTATTTCTGGTATAATATACTAGGTGTGGTTATTGTAACCACTACAAATGAATAGTACCATTGTTATTTAACTCATGGCTTTGCATTGTAAAATATAATTTTGACTTACAATGAGAATTAAATGCAAAATGGATGAGTAAAACAATTTCCACACTGAAATGACTTGTGGCCTATCCGAAAAACCTAACTCATAGGTCTTATCTACATCGCACCATAAATAATACAGATTTGGAAGCAAGTTATCCCGCCGCTATCTCGGGTCTATCCTAATTCAATATGGCTTAGTTTCAATCGGTCCACGCGACGTGACGGGAATTGGACGGGATGGCGACGTAACGCGTACGTAATGGAGTGCGGCTTAGGAACCGTACCGTACGTGTGATTCAGCTCAGACGACATTCTGTTTGAAATGGGGATGTTCCAAACGATCTTAGTTAATGTTTTGTGATATACACTGTTTCCCCGATATAAAATAATAATAATAATATATAAAGATCTGTTTTTGTTCAAAATTAATATGATATATATATATATATATATATATATATATATATATATATATATATATATATATATACAGTTGAGGAAATATTTCAGTCTTGTGATCGATCATGATATTTAGATTATATTATATTATTATATAAAATAAGTGGTGGCAGTGGAATTGTAATAAAAATATTTTTTTATTACAATTCCACTGCAACCACTTATTTTAGCCCTGACATGGTAGAAATGAAGGTACATAAATTTACTCATATTTTGCCAATATAATATATACCAAAAGCTACAAGCTGATTTACAATAATGCATTCGTATGTATTGTCCCGATTCCTCGATTCCTCGATATCACACGTAATAAATGCGGATCCGTTGACGAAAAGATTCAATATTGCGAGAGATCGGAGCGCGAATCAAACGTGATCGGAATGCGTTCTGTTTAGTTTACTCGACATATTTACGGTATTTCCAAACCAGCTTTTAATGTTAAAGAAAACTATTCTTTAGGCTCTTCTTCTGTGAATTTGAATCATACAAAATAGGGGAGGCGTCGCTAGTGTTTCTTGTATGTTTGTTTACTTTAGATCTTTACAGATACCGAATTGTAAAACATAATATATATACATAAAGATGATGTACATAATGAATGTATGTGTTAAAACTTTGTTGTTTGAACAACTATACAACAAATTTGTTACAAAAACTTGTTTTATTAGTAACAGAATAATACTAAATTATAATAATTAATTATATGAATCAAGTCAACCAAGGAGCAAATGACGAATCACATCAACGTTAGCTTTGATGAGAGAGACTCATCAAAATGTAAATCTCATTCAATTTAAGACATTAAAGCAAAACATTTATGAAAATTAAAACGGCATGGCGTATTTCATCGTGCCACTTGCATGTAAAATGAAGTAGACATAATTGCCTTAGCAATTAGACGTGCAATGAGCCCTCCAATTAAGGGATCATTAGACTCGCAACGCCAAATCGGCAATCCAGATTTGCGCCTCTTATTAATCGGGACCGCAAATTGGATTCGGTGATTTCAATTGATTGATGATTGGTGTTTGTCGTGTAGATTAATGAAAGGTGTCATTTAGTAATGAAAGTATGAAAAGTCATAAAATTCCGTAGTTAACTGTAATGACTTATTCTTCTTAACCTTAAAAATTAAATAAAAGATTTTATTTAACAAATTTGTGCTAAATTATCTTATCATTATTATATAAATTTTCTAAACCAAGTACCTAATGAGTTTGAGGTGTTTAAACATTAAGGAACGGATAGCAATAAAATAACCCGCAAATGAAGTGCTCGCAAAACATCTTAAAAGTTGAATTGCAAATTGTTCCAAATGAAACAGTTCGAAATTCGTATTGGATCGTTAAAAGCCTGACGCGATCGGACTGTTTGCGAGGTGTGAAGAGCCACACTTGGAAAGTTTTCTCATAAACTCGACTGCACTTGAATTATATGTTCAATCGCATATTACCTGACTAATGAAAAAGTTTGAATTGGTTAAACTCTTATTTCGTATCGCATCCAGTCCAGATCCAGTTCCTATTTTAAAATTTTTTTTATTAATAATAATTTGGAACTTAACCTAATCGTATCTTGCAATAAAGACGTCCACCATAAATGAGTTCAAACAGATAATGGCTAACATAATAATTGTATATATTAGTTTCGGTTGTGCCATCCGTTCAATGTTATTCTATACTGCAAAATTAAGAACTCGGCTCCATCCCTACACAACGAGAATATATAGAATGTTAAATTTGTCTAGGTTATTAAGTATAAATTGACTCATATTAATAGCAAAAAATAGATAAGAATAAGTTTGTATACAATCTGTATATACATTTAAATATAACATAATAATGTTGTAAGGATGTAAGCAACAGCCAAGGATGTAAGGTTGACATAAAAGTGAACAGCTGACGTTCGCCGTTTCGCTATCGGTTGCAACCTATACAATACACGTGACAATATCAAAATGTGTGTTAGAAAAATTTGGATATGCTACTTTCATACTATAAAAATAGATTACTAGTTTGAAGATTATATAATATTAAAAAGGCAAGCTAATAAAAGGGATAAAAAATTTAATTTCATACTTGAACGGTTTGTTTCGTTCGTTCGTTCCATTCTCACAGTTCGTTAAAAAAATTATTTTATTCACCGAATTATTAAGTTTCCAAAAATCAAAATAATATTGCTAATATCAAAATTGTATATTGTTATAGATTTTACCCTCTTAATTTAGATACCTCCTCCACTATCGTGTGTCAATGGTCCCACGCGTAGTTTAAGCCTAGCCAATCAGGCTGAATGTGTTTTGCGGCCATATCAACCCCCGAGCGAGCCCTTATTTCCTGTAAACTTACCTAAACTCCTACTAGTGAATCTCACTAAACATTTAACTTTCGAAACGATCATATTTTGCACTAATAGTTTGTAAAATTCAATATCGCCGCCATTTATACCTTAGATATCGTTATGTTCTGTTGAATTAAATTAATACGTTGCTTTATTTTAAATAAGAATTAAATTTTATTTTAGTTCGTTAATTAGTTTTTAATATTTATATAATACTACATAATCTACCGATTGATACCGATTATTATAATACCTTTCTTACGGTATATATTATATATTATATACATATATTGGTTTTATAATTAGCGTTTTGTTTTCATTAATCAAGTATGGTTATTTTAACTACAATAAGGAAGATTTATAATTGAGTGATTTTTTAATATTTTCTCACAGATCTTTTACTCTTAACTCGTAGTAGCGCCTCTGATACCAACCGTTTCCTTCGATTCACCATACAAGAAATTGTGTCGGCTAACAATGGTTCCTTATTTTTTTTCCCCAAGAATAAAACGTTTTGTATCGGGAATTGAATCGCTTGCTGTTTTGACCACTACCCATTCCAGCCACATCCTTCCCAATTTTACCCGTGGGCCGGATTATATCTAAAATCGGTATATTTTTTTTCGTTTGCGAAATGTCTTTATAAGAAACTAGTGATTCGCCTCTTGCTTCTCACGGATATATCTTATCGGTTTAAAAATAAGCGGATTCCTTGTCAAGAGACGGTGTTTCATATAAGCGGTAATTTATGTCATATGGAAAAATGCTTCCATTTTACACTATCAAAAGAAAATTCATAATTGAGCGAAGCGAGCGTAGCAAGCGGAGCGTTCTAATGGAGACTTTTTCACATTATTTGTCACGAATTAGCTTGAAAACTACTTGACGGAAAATTTTAAAAAATATCATGTCGTTGAGGAATAATCGTCAAAAAACTGATACCCCATTAAAGTCAATGGAAAACGATGAGTCATTACACTGGGCTCGCTTCGCTCAATATGCAAACGGCAACCGAGATTTCGCGAGCGCAGCGAGTCGAAATTGAGAGTCTGTTGGCGCCCCTAGTATATATAAATACATAGGCCAGTTTTTGCCTTTTCTATGGTAATGGATAATATTAACAATTTTTATATTTAAATTTTCTCATTCGGGAAGTGGAAACAAGTTAGTATATAAAATCAAAACAACTACTCTTTCAGTCCTTTTATACTCTTAAGTAAATATTTTGGTAAAAAACGATTTTTACCACAATAAAGTACTTAGCCGCTGTCGAGTAAAAGTACTGCCCCCAATTATAAGTGCTATTGGATTCAACATTAACCCTGCGACCTTTATAAGTGGGTTGTATTGACCTAATATTATACAAAATGCGTAAATATACCTGTCGTAAAAATATTCTGAAGAACTAAATAAAATATATGAGTATGTTATTTGATATTTCCTGGAAATTTTATTACGTAAGAAAATATGTTTTACTACAGATATTTTTGTATTATTGTATGAAAATGTTTTTTTTATGGAACTGTTAAAACATTGTGAAAACTAAGAACGTCGTCATTGTTATCTTTTCGGTGAGCGATTCAAATAATGATATCCTTTAGAGACGAGGGTGAAGTCATTTTTTATAAAGTTATTTTTTCACATATTGCGGCGTAATGGACCGAAAAAAAGATTTCAAGGTAAATTTGAGCTTGATAGTTTTTCGTCGTGCAATATTCTATCAGTTTTAATTTACACCAAGTTGATAAATCGTAAAAAAACATTATTTTTCTCAAATAGCCCGCTTTAATGATTCTATATGACGTCCGTAGTCATAAAATATATATTCGAACGGAATAGAGATATTAAAACATACAAAAGAAAACGATATAACTGAATTCGAGTCTTTATGTTCGTCCTCGTAAAATGTTACGACAGGTACGTACAACCGCTGGTTAAGGGCCAGAACGTCAATAAAACGTCAAGTATACCTTTTATTAAATTATATCGTATATATTGCGATATAAAAATGTTATAAAAATTGAATTATATAGCGGAGAAGTGTTAACCGGTCGCAACATTTGGTTAATAGAGGTTACTTTTTCAAATATATGTGTCTCTAATTGAAAAAGGAAAGGATTATTTATATGTTGTTGTCCTATATTTTTCTACTTTCTTAAATTTACTTTGTTATTAAAAAATACATTTACATAGATTTATTAAGAGTTATATTTAGTCTGATTGTTTATATTATTCGTAAAAGGTGGTACCAACTGTGACACGTTTAAAAAATAAATCAATAAAAATACAATTTCCATCAAATGACTGACATTAGACTAGCTATTACTATTCAAAATGTTTATTAAAATTTCAAATTGTAATAAAATTCTGCTATAATTATATTTATTTTATTTTAGTTAACCATATTTTTGAATTATATGATTGAACTATCTCTTGAAAAAAGTATTAACTATTAAGTAAATACAGTTGTAAAAAAATATTGAATTCATTTATTAACGATATTAGGCATGTAGTTTAGACACATAGAGTATACTCCTATAATAACAAAAATATCGTAGGACGTACGAGTATTTATAAGGCGACCTAGACTATTAATATAAAGCTAAAGACCCTACCCAAAATGAGGTAATAAGAAATGATAAGAAATCAATACAAAAATATATTTAAATATGATTCAATAGAATATACTAAAAATATTACGTTTTTATACCCTTATATGATGAATGTTGTAAGATTTATATATATTAATATTGTCCCAACTATAAGGCACGTAGAATGAAGAATTATTTCAGTCTCACGCACAGACCCTCTCCAGTCCCTTTGGAGTTGTTCCCTAATAAGTGCGTGAGTTTGTATTGAGACAACAGATGGTGAATAAACTTCCAACTCGCTGCGGACACGACATATAATATGTGTACATTTGAGATTTATTAGATATTGTACCAACGTTTCTCTTTCATGTAATAAAAATGTCTAAAATGTTGTTAAATATAAAATAATAGGTATATTTATTATAATATTAAAAATTTCATGCACTTTGCAATAAAATACAACACATGTGGCAGTTTAATTTTGATCTTTAACATTCTACATAAGAAATCAAAGACTATTCTTTGGGTTTGTAAAAGAGATCTTTCGTTACTTAACTTATAAAAATTAAAACAAACTTTATACACTTCATTAAAATTTCATTGTTGTGATTTCTAAAGAACACAGAAATCTTAAGATCGCTGTCCGACGTATAAAGTTTTCTACCTAAATAGCACGAACCAAGTAATGACTTGGTCAGAAGATAGTCTGTGTTATAGAGAGATTTCATGTGACTATTGCTACTGACATATTAATTGATGAAATGCATTGGTAGATAGTCTATAGGTAGAATATGCTCTTTGAAGAGAATATTGACCAAGACTCAATAATGAATCTCTCAACTATTGAATACTATGTTTCGGTAACAGACATACGGTAGGAAGCACTTCTTTCAAAAACACTCGACTAAAACAAAACATTTGTTACACTTTTGAGATAACAATGGATGTAAATGTTTTAAAAACACAAAAGTAGTTGGAGTGCAGTGTAAATTGCATTTTACAAGAGTGTAAGTTACAAATAGCCGACAACGAGACACTTTCAGAGCAATCTCGTGTTCAGTGTGAGTTTTCTGACAATACAAAGATATGTTTATTACTAATAAAACGTATACTTTTCACTATATTTAGTTAAACATTTTTTAATATATATTTATCATTTTATATTGTTTTTTATTATTACATTATATTAAATATATTGTGTGAAGCTTTTTGTTGAAAATGGTTTTTCTTTCGGTGAGTCCTGAATACATGCATTTAATAACGAGTTTTAAATGTTATCCCTTTCTTCTAATGAATAATGCATAATATATGTAAAAGTAATGTATAATTTAGTTGATTAAAAAAAAAATATATAGTAATTTATTTAAAAAATCTTTGAGAACCGATTAACATTAATTAATATGCTTTTTTTATATTTATAGTGCATTGTCTCGAGAACTATTCCTATTCAAGTAATGTGGATAAAGATGTACTTGTTACTTTGTTTCTGTTTGGTTTTGTTTCTAGGTATTAATATTGAATAATTATTTTGTTTTATATAAATAACGTGAGGTGGTAAAGTTAAGAACATGTTAGGAGACGTTACTCCTTATATTTCATAAAATGATTATTTAAAAAAGAATTACTAGTTAGAATATAACTTTAACAATGAACACTTGTCCTCTGGAAATGTCCTCTGAAATGTAACAAGACGGATAAGTGCAATACTTCATATAACCATCTATTTGAAGTAAAAAATATTGATTTTAGTTTTGAATAACTATAACATTTTGTGATGAACATTTTTCTTTTTCCAGAATTTTCAAATTTATCGTAATTAGGTAACAATAAATATTAGTAAATTTAATATAAAATTGTTTGATCGTTAGTTGTTATATATATAACGTCGAATATTTTAGATGAGAATGCAAAAATAACATTTGAAATTCAATACTGGAGTGTTCGGGCGCCATCTACCTATTTACTATACATTGTATAGTAACCTGTCCTATTCTATAGAACCTCACGCTGCAGCAGGTATACCGTGGTATACCAGGCCGATCGATTAATTGTAACCTGCTCTTCAAAAGGCTGCTCTTCTAAGTAATATTATAATAACTTTATTTCCCGCAATGTTTTTAAAAAAAGCTGAATTATGACTGTTCTTGAATAATGATGATGACTGTAAGTAAAAACATATAATATTACATATTCATATATAAATTGTTAAATGGTCCTGTTCTTATACAGTTACGACATTTTGTCTCATAACACATTTTTTATAAAAACTATTCATCTATATCGTTATGTTATTTACCTAAAGTTAATAAAATAATTTGTTTTTTTTAATGACATAAACCCAATTTTACATAGGAAGAATGTATACAGTTGATACATTTCAAATTATGTTTTTAAAATGACTTCAATTTGTGTGACACATTTGAATGTTCAAATTTATAATATTCAAATCGTTTTAGTATCGAGTAATTAATACAATTATTTCATTAAATTCATAAATAATTGTTGAGTACAGTTCATTTAGGGCAATCAATATATGCAGTATAAAAATATTAAGTAATACTGAGAAGCATCGTTATTTTATTAATTAATTATAATATTAATGCCATCGTGAGTTATGACGAAAATATGTCATATGATTGAGAATATTGATAAGTTAATTAATAATTATCAATAAGTATCATTAACTAAGGTTTATAAAAACTTATACTAGGTATTCATTTTTGTTATTGTTTATATTAAATATTATTTTATAGATAATTTACATAAAACCACTTGGTTATTATAAACTTTTTAATTAATTTCTTAAAAAAGTATGTATGCATGCCGCATATTAAATTCGATGAAAATGTGATCGGGTTAAAAATCATTTCTCCACTTAACAATTACTTGAAAATTTCCTGCTTCTAAGAATTTAATAAAAAATTAATTGGTATAAGCAATAAAATATGTTTGTCTAATATCTTGTGACTTATCACATATTTTCATTACGTGAAAACTGTTATGGTATAAAATTTATCGTAAGCATGAAATACAACACGTCCGGGCGTAATTCCGCACCGCAGTAGTTATTTTGCTGAGTTTTTTGGTGTTTATCTTTGTAGTGGGAAACGTTAAAACAATAAGGTTATTAAAATATATGTTCACAAGTTCAGTAAATAATTTTTCATTAGTATTCAGTGTTTTCTATTTTAACTTCAGTTTATTATGACCCTTAGAGATTTGTTATATCTGGAGCGAGAGGTAGATCAATAAAAATGGTCATATAAAATTCATAAAAGTTTTTACTTAAATGAATATCATTGCAGATCTAATATATATACTTCTAGAAGTTGCATATCTTTTTAAGCTGTTTAAGGCTGTGATTTCGTTCGACTGCATCATTTGCAGTCTAACCCTAACAACTTCATTACTGTTGTGTAGTGATTGTCACAAAATGTGCAATATTTTCCTTTGTTCAAAACCTTTTGTCAAAGTTGTAATTTAATTTAAACCACTACAGTGGAGTTTCCGTTCCCGGCATCGAATAATTGCATTTACCTACACTTTTAATTAATGTTGTCGTAAGTGATCACAGACGCGATGATAAAAAAGAAAGGAAGAAGCAAAATAATCGGTTTTAAATAAATGTTATCAGAAACGTAAACCATCCTTGATTGATTCAAAAATTGAAAAATACTCATTACACAAGGTTGATTGTCATGTTTTATCTATTTTAATACATATAACAACGTAGATATATTAGAAGACCGTCGAAGTTTTGGAACAATACTAAGTAAAACGTACAGTGAGATAAACACGTATAACGCAATTAGCGTTACAGCTTCGCCCAAGAATAAAGTGCGGGAAAGTTTTGGAACATTTTATGAGCGCGATAGTAATTCAATTACAAAGTTGCGAGAAGTTTTCGAAGGACGCAGGGTACAAATTACATTGGCCTGCTATCTTTGCATATTCGACTCAGTTAAGGTTACACGATCTACATTTTTGTATGTTTCTTTTTTATAGTATTATCGTTGTGTACTAAAGAAAGTTTTATTTTTACATAAAATCCTGCTTATCTTTTCGTTTAAATATAAATATAATTTTCTTTGAATAGAGATAAATACATTTTCTCTGTTTTAAATGAAACCGTTTCTCAGTAAAAGTTAGTGAGTTTAGTGAGTTTAAGTAGTTGTTAGGCTTAAACCATATCTCAGTAATTTTTTTAAAGATATAAATAATCTCGCTATTAATTACCTGTACTACTTGCTCAACAAGTGTATAAAATGCTTTGTACATTTTATACACTTGTTGAACTTAACTTCTATTTATTTTAATATTGGCATACATATTATGTTCATATTAACATTTGAAATGTAATTTCTAAATTTGATACCGAGGCCGATGAGTATATTATATTATAAAGACAGGTTAATAATAAAAACGTCTTAATAATAAAGAAAATGAATAATTGAGTAGCGAAAACCATTAACAAGTCACGTTAAAGGTTGACAGGACGCAAGACTTAAAAGGATCGATTAAATGACTTCTAACAATCTCTACATGGACTAGACATTGACAACCAATAAGAGATCGAAGACTCATATTGTACTAGTATCTATGGTTTCCTTTTTAAATGATTTCCTTTATAGATGCTCGATATCTCTCTATACCTATAACTGAGAGGAGAGCAGATGAAGTTACTGTAAAAAGCTAGTTATAATGAAATTGTATATAAGTCAATAGTAAATAAGTACCTATTATCTGGTATCTATAACAATTCACTATTTACTTAGTTATCCAGTTGTTGAATTCATTTAAAATTTTCTTATTTAGTTTGTTTATTATATATCTGAGGAATGCGTTTTGCAGTTAATATTTTATATTGAAGCGATAATAATTGTTGTGATGACTTTACGCTTTAATCGTTAAGCCTTGAAGGTTGTATTTTGTATTATTGGTTACAACTGCGAATTCATTTATAATATTGATTAAAAATTATTATTTACTCTTTATATATATATATATAAGTATCACATAATATTATAGTACCGTTAGTAAGTAAGTTTGCAAAATGAAAAACTTGATTAACATTACAATTGTAGTAACATTATTGTTTTGCCAGTATTGTTACAGGTTAATGCTCCGGTTGATACACATAATACTTTTTAAAAACATAAATAAAAATAAACTATTTATATACAGAAAAACTACTCGATAGCTTTTATATTTGCTGCGAGGATTTTTTTCATGGGAGAATACAAAAATGTCTAATAAGAGTAAAAAAAAAAGATTTTTATTATTTTTAAGAATTGAGAGGGAGAACAGACAAAGTAGCTGGTACCACATTGTCTTATGTACATTTGTCTCAAAAATTTAAAGCATGCATATCTTAAAATAATTTTCAACAAATAATATTATTTATCTTGTGTTTAAATAAATAAAATGTTTTATTCATGTCTCCTCCTCAATATAAGTTACCATTGAAAGAAGCAATTACTTTTCAAAGGTTGATTGTTTGACGTGCATTATCCGACTGAGCACGTATTGGCACGGAACCGAAGTAAATTTGTAACAACAGAATCTTTATAGTACAGTTTGTATATATTTCATTTATTTTAAGGTGATAAAGTGTACACAGTTTGTGATCCATAAACGTAATTTATATAAAAATGAGTGTTATTGAAAAGAAAGTAGATTTGGATGATATATTGGAAGAATTTGGTATATTCCAACGTTATCATTTGGAAAAAATGATATTATTTTTTATAGCGTTTATTTCTAACGTCGCATACTGCACGAACTACGTGTTTGTTGCGGAAGAAGTTTCTTATCGGTAAAGTTATTTTTCTTTTAAATTAATAAATTTTAAAAGAAATTAAATTAAAAAAAATATAATAATCGAAGGTATGAAACTGTGAAAGACTAAATAATAAATAATTTATTTTATGAATAAAACAATATTCATTTACTTTGATTTAGTGTTATGGAGTTATGAATGTTAAGCTATCTGCACAGCGTGTATATTTTATCTAGTTGGTTTAAAGTTATTAGTATTTAATATAAAATGTTTGAATTTGTAAATTTCATGCAAGGCAATATAATAATAGTATTAGGAATAAAGACTACCATTTGCTTGTTGTACAAATTACGTTAAATAAGTGCTCGTAATTAATAAGTATACTGTAGATTACAATAATATTCAGCACAAGTATAAATCAAAGTCTTGAAAATTGTTAACTGAGAAAGAACATAGAAAATTGCAATGCAATGGGAAATTTTAAGTGCCTTTTAAGCACTTTTAGCAGTCAGTCATTTTGACCTCGTAGTTAATAAGTTATATTTCAATTAAAATTTGACTACAGTAAAGCAACCTCACATCTATAGTGTTATACGAGTATGTTGAAAGTGAAATGTAGCCAGTTTGTATAATACTAAAATACTATTATAGATGTAAAAATGACCTCAAAGATGAATCCTTCTGCAGTTCGAACGCTTCTCATACGTGTTCTGAGTGGGTGTATGATAACCCTGACAGTTTCTTCGCATATGTAAGTAGTTTCTATAATTAAATCTTTGTGAGAAAACTCTATTGATAATAAGGAAGAGTTTGTAATAAGAAGAAAATATATGAAAGACGAAAATTGCTGAAATAAATTTCAGTCATCTTTAGTTTCAGCTGGCATGTCAAGAATGGAAGCGAACATTGGTGGGGACTGTTTACAGCGCGGGATATATGACTGGGCTGCTGTTTGTAGGACCCATGTCTGACAGGTAGTAATATATAACGTGAAAATAATTGAAAATAAACTGGATTCCAACGTGTTACCTCTGGCATAGCGTCATTGATGCTCTATACATTGAGCTTTAGTCAGTAATAAATTAAAAAGTTATAGACTTATATGTATATATGCCAAAGGCAGGACCATCACAATATATTAAAAAAAATTATGTCCCTATGAAACAGTAATGTTTTTGGTACCATTTAAGTTTATTTAATCTTCGATTTTTGATCTCTGAATAAACATACAACCAAGATACGGCAAAATCTCTGCCTCTGTCATTATTTATCTTTGACATCTTAGAACCTTACTCAATTAAACCGATATCTGATTACTTATTTTATTAAGTATTTTAACAAGTGGTTGAATTGTCACATTTTTAAATGATGATTCGAATATTCAAAAGAATTTGTTTATTAGTTTCTCGTCATGAAATCCACATTACACTGTTTTTTTTATATTCACGAACGTACTTAAAATTATCGTTATTATAGTAAAAGTAGACAATGTAGACAAAAAGCAAAGAAACGAATACTTATAATATGTCATAAGAATATAGGCAATATTGAACCCTGGCTTAGAAAATATTATTTTAATGAATCTATTAAGAAATATGGAATACAAAATACGTGTATATTAATTATAGTAATATTTATAAAATTTTTGTAAAATAAAATAAAAAAAAATCTTTTTTTTTTAATATTTTTATTTTGCGATAATTATGATTTTTATTAAATTTTCAGTAATTTTTATATATTTCACATAGAATAATTTGTATTAAAACTATTGATAATATTTCATTTCTTAGTTGCTAGTGCTATATTTATTTGAACACAGCTCCACGAACTTTTATATTTTGCATTTTGTTATCTTTATAGTATAATTTTATGAGCAAAGTTTGATTTTCATATGCTACTATTCAATGAAATATAGTCACTTATTAATATTTATATAATAGAATATGTATCTATTTTCAATCCATATGTAACTGCTTCACAAAAACCCTAATCACTATAAGGAAAAATAAAAAATCTGCATAGATTGTCAGAGTGCAATTCAAACTAAAAAAAACTAATTATCATAAGATTCAACTTTAGTAGTAGTATAATAACATAAATATTTTTAGATTGGGAAGAAAACCTGTGGCTGTTATTACAGGAGTTTTAGGAGGAGTTATCGGTACAATAAGAAGTTTCTCCTTTTGGTACTGGTTTTATATTGTTATGGAGTTCTTGGAGGCAGCTATAGGGGACGTTTGTTCACCGCTTTATGTTTTAGGTGAGCAAATTTTAAACATATTTCAATAGGTGTTTGAGAGGCTTATCAAAAATATATTTGTTTTACAGCGATGGAGACAGTCTCAACAAAAAAGAAGGTACTGTTTTATATGTTTTGCAGCTTTGGTTATTGTATTGGTGGGATGATGTTGGCCTTTATAGCCTGGGTGACGCCCAACTGGAGATGGTTATTGAGAGTACTATATTTTTCAGCATTGTTATTTATATTCTACAAGTATTTCCTAGATGAAAGTCCGCGATGGCTCCTCACAAAAGGACGCAACGATGAAGCTAAAACAATACTAGAAAAAGCCTCAAAGAAAAATAATATAAAACTGGATAAAAATATGCCTGATAACCTGTCATGTGAAGTTAGTCCCAACATTACGTACGGTACACTTATCATGAGTACGTTCAAGTCAAAACAGCTAAGACGCCGTTTCTTAGTTTGCTTAGTTTGGTGGACGACTTCCACATTTGTCAATTATGGATTGATTATAAATTCCGTGTCTCTAGAGGGAAATAAATATATTAACTTTGCACTGACATACATAGTCGATATCCCTGCGTCTGTACTCATAACTTATATATCTATTTATTTTAAAAGAAAAATACCTTTGATGCTGTCATTCTTTGCGGGAGGAATATTATGTATGTCACAACCTTTTCTACCAATAAGTGAGTATAAAGTGTTTGTTTCAGTTTAACGATAATACATTCGAAAAGTTTGACGTTTAAAAATTAAAATTTAATCTGGATTTGAGAATAGAAACATATGAAGGGTGACCTAATTGACTGACTGACGCACTAAGAGACACTAAAACAATTGTTAAAAATCTGTGAAGAAAATTTCAATACAATGTGCAGTAGTTATTATTTTAAATAGTTTTATTAAAAAGTTTAGTTAATTTTATTTAAGACATAGTACAGAATCCGAGATTCTATTCAAATATTGATATTCTTTTAGGAAAGTTACGTTTTATTTATAGTATCAAATTTTTTTTTATAATAAATATTTCAGTTTTGTACATTTTCTTACTTAATTGAATAAAATTAATAATATCGTAAAGTAACAAGAGTAAAACAAACTCAACCAAAAGTCTGTCCTCACAGATCTCACCTGGGCGTCAATAGTATTTTACATGGCCGCCAAGGCGATGTGCACGTTTTACTTCAGTCTGACTTATCTCTACACTTTGGAACTTTTCCCCACATATACTCGAAACTCAATGCACGCGCTGTGTTCGTCGGTCGGCCGCGTCGGATCCATACTGGCGCCGCAGACACCGCTCCTGGTAAATATTATAAAATCTTTATTATTATTAATCAAACTGCATATAGATAAACACAAAAACTTAAAAAAGAAGTATATGAAATGTTAATACCTCAAGTAACAGCATTTAAATTAGTATATATTAATAAAAAATTGTTAGAAGGAAAAATTTAAAAGTTGATGACCGGTCAAAATTTGGATATTTTAATTTTTTTGCGGGAGTAGCTCCGACTGGCCTCCCCTAATTCCGGTCCGAGCTATACTGTACAGATTGTTTTTTAACTTCAAGGGTTGCTTCACCCTGCCAGTAAAATGGTTGTTTTGTGAGATGTGTAAAAATTCACAATAGTAGATCATATAAGGAATTTGATAGAAAACTAACCAGATTAAGTAAGCTTGACGAATTCACGAGTAATAGTCGAGTTTCCAAAAATGTATATTCTTTTGTCCGCTTTATACGCTGGCTACATCCTAAAAGATAGATCAAAATAATATATAATATAGAATGTAGCGCGAGTGTATATGTCTAACTATCTATCTATCCATCATGAAAATTACAGAATCCTATGTTGCGCGTGGTCCAAACCGCATTTGGACCGGTTTTTATTTATCAATACTATTGTATAAAACTATCAAATCGATCATTATTTTATCCTTTTATGTTCAGTCAATATCTTTGTTATTTTGTGAATGTGAATGAAATTTAAAAATAACATTTAAATATATCACAGACCCAGGGCAGGCCTCCCGTCACTAGTATTTGGGCTGGCAGCTATATTCGCAGGCCTAGTAACGGGACTGGTACCTGATGTTTCCAATGACTCACTTCCGGATACAATCGACCAGGCGGAGGAACTCGGTAAATGTAAGAAGATTAACGGTATACCTTAGGGTTATATTAATAAGGTTGGAAAGCTTAATTAAAACATGCAAAATTGTGAGAAGAATGACCATAAACATAGTGCCGTATGATTATCGCCGTTGTTGACACTTCTTAACCTACTACTATACTACTGGATATTCGTAAATGTTTTGTATATCTAATATGAACCTTCCTACCTACCTTCCTACCTACAAAAAAGGCAAAAAAAGGCATATATTCCTTTCTTCAAGGCCGGCAACGCTCTTGTGAATCCTCGGATGTTGCAAGAGTTCATGGGCGGCGGTGATCATATACCAACAGTGACCCGCAAGCTCGTTTGCCCTCCTCAAACATAGAAAAAAAAAAAAAAAAATATGAACCATTGAACATAAGTGTAATTATAGTGGAGTTAAATGTGGGTTATCATGTTTAATATTACAATGTAATACCTGTGCATACGTTCATGAACATTTCCAACTGCTTTTGTCTTCATAAGTTCTTTTTACGTACATATGTATTTATAAGTATTGTATAATGTGTGAGTTAGAATAAATAAAGCATGAAAGCATTATATTTTTACGTATTTAATACTGTTTCAAATCGACCGATATTAAATATAAAAATTTAATAAATGTATATTTTATCTTTTGCTATGTGAGTTTACCTTTACTGAAAGACATATTTTGCATTAAGGTTTGCTCAGAAATAAGGTGAAATTGAGCCAATATGTCATATAGTCATGTGATATCAATAATACTTATATTAAACTTATTTAATTGTATCTAAAATATCAATGCAATTAATTAATATTTTATCTAATAAATAAAACCAAAGAGAACAAAACTTCATTATGTTTTATTTTGTAAGAAACCTATTTGATCGAATAACTTACCTATACCTCAGTTACGCTTAAAGTTCTGTATTAACATAAATCGTTCGTACCAATCTTAGGGTAGAAAGAAACTCTTCTGTGATTGCAAGCAATTTTCAATGTTCTATCGCATGCACCTGCGGATTTGTACAAAGGATTAATCATAAAGCTACATCTTATATTAGTCTTCAATACTTTATACAACTTTATACAACATTTTGCTTTAATCAATATCGTGTTAGAGATCAGGTTTAATAAAAACAATAAACCTTTATTTATACTTAATCTATTCTAAATCCTATTTAAACCAATTACATAAGGGTATAAATATATTACAATTAAAATAGTGTTACATAACGAAAAATAACTCTGAAGAATAACAAGACCTTCATTAAACTTTACTCGGACCGGGTAATACTAACATTACACGACCCACCGTCCGGGGACAAAGGGGAAATCTCGCTCCCGGAATGTAAAAAATGTTGAAAATGTTTGAATAAAATATTATATTGAGCGTCTTACTTGCGACTTTCTTTTATGAACTTAACCTTAACTCCCGAACTGCAGTAGAATTGGACGAAGGAAACTACTATTTTGATTTTTGTTTTTGTTTATGATAAAATTTGCACTTAAATAACCAATTATTTGAATGTGTTTCTTGTAGATTCTGGATTATGTAAGATTGAATGTTTAAAGCGGAAGGTATAAACCAGGTAATAGTAACTTAAATTTATAGTAAATATTTTAATAGGATTGTAGGGCTCTTATTAATTTATTAAAAAAAACTATATATACAGTTATTTACAAAAAATCTTTTAAAACTTTTTTATATTATTTTCATAAAATATTTAAATACTTTTAGATATAAGAGCATATTAAGATTAAAATCAAGAATATAATATATAAAATATTGATATCGAACCTAGAAATTTCGTCATTACAAGATATCTAAGTTCGCATCATAATTAATAGTGTGCCCAGCGAAGCGGGCGGGGATCAGCTAGTATTATTATAAGACTATTACTCCACTTTTAAACATAATAATAATATATATTAGATTATATTATTTAGAACTTGATAAACAATGATAAACATCGGCATATATTGTAGAATCAGAAGGAGCATTTGACAAAGAGGGAGAGACAGGATGTATTGAAAGTTATACTTAATTACAAGGAATGATTAAATACACTATTTAAATAGTGTAATAAATTGGCTTGAATTTCATCACTAACATACAAAGTAAACAAATTAATCTTCAAAATCATCAGAAGAACTTTTATGTTATTAAAAATAATAACACCAATATTCCAAAGTTCCTTGAAAATTGTGTATACATCAGTCAACAGAAATTATTTACTTCGCAATGTTCCAGCCTTGTTTACAGGACACTTTATTCACGATTAATATTGAAAAATTGTTATCTAAAAATTTACTGTGAATCCTCTTCTATCTGCAGCCATGATATTCATTTGGCGAAGGTTTTTTAGGCATGCTATAAATTCTTCCAAACAAGGACAAGTAGACATTCAAATTCGTATTATAATTATGTCGTCTCGTCGTCGTCGTCGATGTCGTCGTATGTCGTCTATAACAATTATGCACAAGTCTTTAATGTAAATTATTAATGGCAGTTTGATGTCTATTATGTGTCACTGTCAATGTGACAGTTGACAAGTTTTCCAACTCACGTGGTAACTTCTGCTATTAGAAGTTACGGTATATTTCTTTTTAGGGGAGAAGTTGCTGTCATATTTGAAATTATTAATTCATAAACCTTAAAAGTTACGTTCCGTTAAGGGAATGAATATAATATTGAAAGAAAAAATATACTGAGTTCAGATTTTTAGAAACTTAAAATAGGATGTAATAATCTCTAATGTTATAAAAAATTGTATTTGCTGAACATACACGTACATCCGGACCGGATGGGCCGCCCGAAAGCCGCATGAACCTGGGACAACACTACCGGAAATATCCTTCCTGAAATACCTTCTGTTATTCTGTAAGGAACTACTGTATGTATGTGTGTATGATGTATACAGTAAACGAACTCTCAAGTGTATACATACTAGAAACGCTATCATCTTAATTCAACGTAATTTGGAAACCTGTAAAACCCACCTTACTTTTGTATTTTTTTGAATATCACAGTTCAAGAAAAAAAGAGAAATACCATATTCATATATAACAATATATGTTACATAATCTACTTTGCAGTTAAGGCAATGGAAATTAAACTATTAATATACAATTTTCATTATATTCATACAACATATTATATGTGTAACAAGGTCAGTAAAAACATAAAAAAATATATTATCATATCATCATCATCATATTGAATTAATTCATAAGCAAAAAAAAAATTTTTTAATTATTCCCCAAAATTTAACATATATATTATTATTTTTTTTTATGTATCTCCGATTAAATCTTAATGTAATAAAATACATTTTATTAACGTCTAAATGAGTTATAAAGACTTGTACCAATAACTTTATTACGAGTATTGTATTGAATTTCATCATTTGCGTCCATTTATACTACACGGTATAACATTTAGTATGATGTATTTATATGTAAGTGATGTATGTCGATACATATAAAATGTTTATATTAAAATAATAAAAAATACAGTAATTTTGTATATTATTATTAAGAATTAAATGTTTAAAACCACAATAATAAATATGTAATGTATTGCGGTGCGTTTTATGGTACGAATGTTTTAATGAGCGATAATATAATTAATTTAACACTTGCATTGTGACAAATGGTATTATTGTATATTGTGATGTTTTAGTCGATATTATATTATGCAGAACTTATTAGTTTTTCTTTAAAAGCTAATTAAGATACAACAAAATGGAAACAAATACATTGTTCAAATTCTTTTATATATTCAAGAGGTTTTCTATTTATAGTATATTATGTCTGTGACATAGCTTTTTAATTGAAAGTTCATAGTTGAAGAGTGTGGTGTCAATAAAATAAAGTATTCTTCACTAGAGTTTTGTTAAACTCGAGCATAACTCAGTTGGTTAATATTATTTTTTAATATTTAATTAAATATAATGGTTATCAATGCCCATGGTTCACTTTAAAACAATAATAATTTTATTTTACTTATTTTCTTTGCTGTTAGAAACTTCTCTAAGGAAACAGCATACGTGGAAGTTAAACAAAGCAGAACACCAGCTAGAGTCCCCAAGTATAAGTGGGTTCATAATTTGATATCTTGAACATACATTGCTCTCCTTATAAAAATAACCTTCTAGTTTAATTGATTAGTTTTTAAAATATTATAAATTTGATGTTTTTTCAACGTCATCAAGTCAGTTGTAAAGATTGTTTAAGGTGGAATTTTGTCGAATTTTTAATAACTTTTCTGGGCTAAATTTCTTATTTGATTATTATATAAATTCTAATTTCTTTTTACTACATTCTAATATATTTTACCAGTCTGATCTTATATGAAAATATTCTGCAGAATGTTAGGTATATGAAGAAATAAAATTGAAATTATATTCTTAGAAGAAATTATTGCAAATTTGAGAACAGTTTTTTTAAATAAATATTATTTTATAATTAAATTGAATATAATTCCAAATTTATGATAGTTGTTAAAAAACCTGAATGTTGTGATATTTCTCGTAGGTACTTACTATTCGAGTCACTCGGCAGCTAGGTAGCATATGATAAGATATTGTAATAATTGCATCAGCTTTGTCCGCGTCTCAGCCAGACGCAGATTTGCATCACTAATGAACGTCTTTATTTTTTATACCTGCTTTTCTTTGAGTATTGACGTTGAGTTTTGTATTGACGGCGACCTTAATCCATAATCACAATACTAACAGTGAGTTATGTAGACCACTTAAAATGCAAACAAAATCTTATTAATTTGTAGCAATTGAATATTTAAATTCAATTCAATTCATTCCAACTCTTAACCTAGTTAGCGAATCAGAAATCAAAACTCGAATCAGTATTCTGACCAGTAATGCAAGTAACCCTCTTGTATAATAATAAATGATTATGTTTAAATAAAATGTTTAATTGCTTTCTGACTGTTCCGTATGACAAAATGCTCTTACACGACTAATACGAGTCAGACATCTTCCTGCTTCCTGGTTCACGTCAAGCATTATAAAACTTTATGGTTTAAAGAACAACACTAATTATGAAAATGAATTTCTCGACTATTGAAGTAATGTTTCAGTAACGGACATTCGGTAAGAAGCACTTATTTCAAAAACTCTCGACTAAAACAAAACATTTGTTATAGATTTGAGATAATAATGGATGTAAACGTTTTAAAAATACTAAAGTAGCTGGAATGCAGTGTAAATAGCATTATACAGGTAAGTAAGTTACAAATAGCCGACAACGGGACAATTTCAGAGCAATCTCGTGTTCAGTGCGATTTAGAGTTTTCTTACAATACAACGATATTTTTATTGCTAATAAAACGTATACTTTTCACTATATTTAGTTAAACTTTTTTTAATATATATTTATCATTTTATATTGTTTTTTATTATTACATTATTATAAATATATTGCGTGAAGCTTTTTGTTGAAAATGGTTTTTCTTTCGGTGAGTCCTGAATACATGCATTTAATTAAGAGTTTTAAATGGTATCCCTTTCTTCTAATGAATAATGCATAATATATGTAAAAGAAATGTATAATTTAGTTATTTAAAAAAATATATATATGGCTGAGGACTTTCCTTCAATGAATTCTTATTCGATAAGTAATTTTTTAAAAATCTTTGAGAACCGATTAACATTAATTTATATGCTTATTTATATTTATAGTGCGTTGTCTCGAGAACAATTCCTATTCAAGTAATGTTGAGAAAGATGTACTTGTTACTTTGTTTCTGTTTTGTTTTGTTTCTAGGTATTAAGAGAAAATAATTATTTTGTTTTATATAAATAACGTGAGGTGGTAAAATTAAGAACATGTTATGAGACGTTACTTCTTATATTTCATGAAATGAATATTAAAAAAAATTGCTAGTTAGAATATAACTTGAACAATGAAAAATTGTCCTCTGGAATTGTGTAACAAGACGGATAAGTGCAATACTTCATATAACCATCTATTTGAAGTAAAAAATATTGATTTTAGTTTTGAATAAATATAACATTTTGTGATGAACATTTTTCTTTTTCCAGAATTTTCAAATTCATCGTAATTAGGTAACAGTAATTATTAGTAAATTTAATATAAAATTGTTTGATCGTTAGTTGTTATATATAATATAACGTGAAATATTTTACATGAGAATGCAAAAATAACATTTGCAATTCAATACTGGAGTGTTCGGGCGCCATCTGCCTATTTACTATACAGTGTATAGTAACCAGCCCGATTCTATAGAACCTCACGCCACAGCAGGTATACAGTGGTATGCCAGGCCGTGTGGTTAATTGTAACCTGCTCTTCAAAAAACTGCTCTTCTAAATAATATTATAATATCTTTACTTCCCGCAACGTTTTTAAAAAAAGCTGAATTATGACTGTTCTTGAATAATGATGATGACTATAAGTAAAAACATATAATATTACATATTCATATATAAATTGTTAAATGGTCCTGTTCTTATACAGTTACGACATTTTGTCTCATAACACATTTTTTATAAAAACTATTCATCTATATCGTTATGTTATTTACCTAAAGTTAATAATATAATCTGGTTTTTTAAAAGACATAAGCCCAATTTCACATAGGAAGACAAGTGTATACATTTCAAAATATGTTTTTAAAATGACTTCAATTTGTGTGACACATTTGAATGTTCAAATTCATAATATTCAAATCGTTTTAGTATCGAGTAATTAATACAATTATTTCATTAAATTCATAAATAATTGTTGAGTGTAGTTCATTTAGGGCAATCAATATATGCAGTATAAAAATATAAAGTAATACTGAGAAGCGTTGTTATTTTATTAATTAATTATAATATTAATGCCATCGTGAGTTATGACGAAAATATGTCATATGATTGAGAATATTGATAAGTTAATTAATAATTATCAATAAGTATCATTAACTAAGGTTTATAAAAACTTATACTAGATATTATTTTTTTGTTATTGTTTATATATAAATACTATTTTATAGATAATTTACATAAAATTACTTAGTTATTATAAACTTTTGTAATTCCTTAAAAGAGTATGTATGTATGCCACATATTAAATTCGGTGAAAATGTGATCGGGTTAAAAATCATTTCTCCACTTAACAATTACTCCAAAATTGCTGCTTCTAAGAATTTAATAAAAAATTAATTGGTATAAGCAATAAAATATGTTTGTCTTAAATAAGTCACATATTTCCATTACGTGAAAACTGTTACGGTATAAAATTTTTCGTAAGCATGAAATACAACACGTCCGGGCGTAATTCCGCACCGCAGTAGTTATTTCGCTGAGTTTTTAGGTGTTTATCTCTGTAGTGGGAAATGTTAAAACAATAATCTGATTAAAATATATGTTCACAAGTTCAGTAAATAATTTTTCATTAGTATTCAGTGTTTTTTATTTTAACTTCAGTTTGTTATGACCCTTAGAGCTTTGTTGTAACTGGAGCGAGAGGTAGATCAATAAAAATGGTCATATAAAATTCATAAAAGCTTTAACTTTAATGAATACATACTTCTAGAAGTTGCATATTTTTTAAGCTTGTTAAGGCTGTGATTTCGTTCGACTGCATCATTTGTAGTGTAACCCTAACAACTTCATTACTGTTATGTAGTGATTGTCACAAAATGTGCAATATTTTCCTTTGTTTAAAACCTTTTGTCAAAGTTGTAATTTAATTTAAATCACTACAGTGGAGTTTCCGTTCCCGGCATCGAATAATTGCATTTACACTTTTAATTAGTGTTGTCGTAAGTGATCACCGACGCGATGATAAAAAAGAAAGGAAGAAGCAAAATAATCGGTTTTAAATAAATTTTATCAGAAATGTAAACCATCCTTGATTGATTCAAAAATTGAAAAATACTCTTTACACAAGGTTGATTGTCATGTTTTAACTATTTTAATACATATAACAATGTAGATATATTAGAAGACCGTCGAAGTTTTGGAATAATACAAAGTAAAACTTACAGTGAGATAAACACGTATAACGCAATTAGCGTTACAGCTTCGCCCAAGGATAAAGTGCGGGAAAGTTTTGGAACATTTCATGAGCGCGATAGTAATTCAATTACAAAGTTGCGAGAAGTTTTCGAAGGACGCAGGGTACAAATTACATTGGTCTGCTATCTTTGCATATTTTACTCAGTTAAGGTTACACGATCTACCTTTTTAGATGTTTCTTTTTTATAGTATTATCGTTGTGTTCTAAAGAAAGTTTTATTTTATCTTTTCGTTTAAATATAAATATCATTTTCTTTGAATAGAGATAAATACATTTTCTCTGTGTTTTAAATGAAATCTTTTCTTAATTACCTGTACAACTATGCTTTGTTTATTTTATAAACCCGTTGAGCTTAAGTGCTATTTGTTTTAATATTGGCTTACATATTATTTACATATTAACTTTTGAAATGTAATTTCTAACTTTGATACCGAGGCCGAAGAGTCAAACTCTTTTATTGAAGAATAAAAATTTACTTTATTTACATTATAAAGACAAGTTAATAATAAAAACGTCTTAATGATAAAAAAAATATGAATAATTGAGTAGCGAAAACCATTAACACGTCTGTTAAAGGTTGCAAGGACGCAAGACTTAAAAGGATCGATTAAATGACTTCTAACAATCTCTACATGGACTAGACATTGTAAACCAATAAGAGATTGAAGACTCATATTGTACTAGTTCACTAGTGGTTTCCTTTTTAATTGATTTCTTTTATAGATGCTCGATATCTTTCTATACCTATAACGGGGAGGAGAGCAGATGAAGTCACTGTGAAAAGCTAGTTATAATAAAATTATATGAAAATTTCCTCAATAAATAGTAAAGAAGTAACTATTATCTGGTATCTATAATGATTCACTATTTATGTAGTTACCCAGTTGTTGAATTCATCTTAAATTTTTTTATCCGGTTTGTTTATTGTATGTCTAAGGAATGCGGTTAGCAGTTAATATGTTATGTTGAAGCGATAATATTGTGATGACTTTACGCTTTAATCGTTAAGCCTTGAAGGTTGTATTTTGTATTATTGGTCACAACTGCGAATTCATTTATAATATTGATTAAAAATTATTATTTACTCTTTATATTTATATATAAGTATCACATAATATTATAGTACCGTTAGTAAGTAAGTAAGTTTGCAAAATGAAAAACTTGATTAACAGTACAATTGTAGTAACATTATTGTTTTGCCAGTATTGTTACAGGTTAATGCTCCGGTTGATACACATAATACTTTTTAAAAACATAAATAAAAATAAACTATTTATATACAAGAAAACTACTAGATATAGTTTATATTTGCTGCCAGGATTTTTTTCATGGGAGAACTCAAAAATGTGTAATAATAAAAAAAAAAGATTTTTATTATTTTTAAGAATTGAGAGGGAGAACAGACAAAGTAGCTGGTACCACATTGTCTTATCTACAATTGTCTCAAAAATTTAAAGCATGCATATCTTAAAATAATTTTCAACAAATAATGTTATTTATCTTGTGGTTAAATAAATAAAAATGTTTTATTCATGTCTCCTCCTCAATATAAGTTACCATTGAAAGAAGCAATTACTTTTCAAAGGTTGATTGTTTGACGTGCATTATCCGACTGAGCACGTATTGGCACGGAACCGAAGTAAATTTGTAACAACAGAATCTTTATAGTACAGTTTATACTCGTATATATTTCATTTATTTTAAGGTGATAAAGTGTACACAGTTTGTGATCCATAAACGTAATTTATATAAAAATGAGTGTTATTGAAAAGAAAGTAGATTTGGATGATATATTGGAAGAATTTGGTATATTCCAACGTTATCATTTGGAAAAAATGATATTATTTTTTATAGCGTTTATTTCTAACGTCGCATACTGCACGAACTACGTGTTTGTTGCGGAAGAAGTTTCTTATCGGTAAAGTTATTTTTCTTTTAAATTAATAAATTTTAAAAGAAATTAAATTAAAAAAAATATAATAATCGAAGGTATGAAACTGTGAAAGACTAAATAATAAATAATTTATTTTATGAATAAAACAATATTCATTTACTTTGATTTAGTGTTATGGAGTTATGAATGTTAAGCTATCTGCACAGCGTGTATATTTTATCTAGTTGGTTTAAAGTTATTAGTATTTAATATAAAATGTTTGAATTTGTAAATTTCATGAAAGGCAATAATAGTATTAGGAATAAAGACTTCCAGTTGCTTGTTGTACAAATTACGTTAAATAAGTGCTCGTAATTAAAAGGTATACTGTAGATTACAATAATATTAATTGTATTTTAATCCTATATGATTCAGCACAAGTATAAATCAAAGTCTTGAAAATTGTTAACTAAAAAAGAACATTATAAAATGCCATGCAATGGAAAATTTCAAGTGTCTTTTAAGCACTTTTAGCAGTTATTTTGACCTCGTAGTTAATAAGTCCGATTTCAATTAAAAGTTGACTACAGTAAAGCAACCTCACATCTATAGTGTTATATGTTGAAAGTGAAGTGTAGCCAGTTTGTATAATACTAACATTTAATTATAGATGTAAAGATGACCTCAAAGATGAATCCTTCTGCAATTCGAACGCCACTCATACGTGTTCTGAGTGGGTGTATGATAACCCTGACAGTTTCTTCGCATATGTAAGTAGTTTCTATAATTAAATCTTTGTGAGAAAACTCTATTGATAACAAGGAAGAGTTTGTAATAAGGAGAAAACATATGAAAGACGAAAATTGCTAAAATAAATTCCAGTCATTCTTAGTTCCAGCTGGCATGTCAAGAATGGAAGCGAACATTGGTGGGGACTGTTCACAGCGCGGGATATATGACTGGGCTATTGTTTGTAGGACCCATGTCTGACAGGTACTAATATAAAACGTGGAAATAATTCAAAATAAGCTGGATTCCAACGTGTTTCCTCTGGCATAGAGTTATTGATGTTCTGACCACTGAGCTATAGAGTCAGTAATAAATTAAAAAGTTCTAGACTTATATATATGTCTTTGGTAGGATCATCGCAATATATTAAAAATATAAATGTACCTATTAAACACTAATGTTTTGGTACCATTTAAGTTTACTTGATATTCGATTTTTAATTTCTGAGTAAATATACAACCAAGATACGGCAAAATCTCTGTCTCTATCATTATTTATCTTTGACATCTTAGACCCTTACTCAATTAAACCGATATCTGATAACTTATCTTATGGTGTTGTGAGTATTTTAACAAGTGGTTCAATTATCACATTTTTAAATGATGATTCGAATATTCAAAAGAAATTGTTTATTAGTTTCTCGCCATGAAATCCACATTACACTGTTTTTTTTATATTCACGAACGTACTTAAAATCATCGTTATTATAGTAAAAGTAGACAATGTAGACAAAAGTAAAGAAAAGAATACTTATAAAATGTCAATATTGAACCCTGGCTTAGAAAATGTTATTTTATGAATCTATTAAGAAATACGGAATACAAAATACGTTTATATAATTTTAGTAATACTTATATAATAAACGTAAAATAAAATAAAAAATAGCTTGCTTTTTTATTTTTTGTGATTTTTCATTTTGCGACAGTTATGATTGTTATACGATTTACGGTAATTTTTATAGAGTTCACCTAGAATAATTATTAATAAAACTATTGATAATAATTTGTTTCTAAGTTGATAGTCCTATATTTTTTTAAACATAGCTTTACGAGGTTTTATATATTTTGCGCTCTGTTATCTTTATAGTATAATTTTATGAGCAAAGTTTGATTTTCGTATGCTACTATTCAATGAAAATAGTCACTTATTAATATTTATAAACTATAATATGTATCTATTTTCAGTCTATATGTAACTGCTTCACAAAAACCCTAATCACTATAAGGAAAAATAAAAAATCTGCATAGATTGTCAGAGTACAATTCTAACTTATTAGCAAATTATTATAAGATTCAACTTTAGTAGTAGTATAATAACACAAATATTTTTAGACTTGGAAGAAAACCTGTAGCTGTTATTACAGGAGTTTTAGGAGGAGTTATCGGTACAATAAGAAGTTTCTCCTTTTGGTACTGGTTTTATATTGTTATGGAGTTCTTGGAGGCAGCTATAGGGGACGTTTGTTCACCGCTTTATGTTTTAGGTGAGTAAATTTGCAACATTATTTAATGGGTGTTTGAAAAGCTTACCAAAAATATATTTTTTTACAGCGATGGAGATAGTCTCAACAAAAAAGAAGGTACTGTTTTATATGTTTTGCAGCTTTGGTTATTGTATTGGTGGGATGATGTTGGCCTTTATAGCCTGGGTGACGCCCAACTGGAGATGGTTATTGAGAGTACTATATTTTCCAGCATTGTTATTTATATTCTACAAGTACTTCTTAGATGAAAGTCCGCGATGGCTCCTCACAAAAGGACGCAACGACGAAGCTAAAACAATACTAGAAAAAGCCTCAAAGAAAAATAATATAAAACTGGATAAAAATATGCTTGATAACCTGTCATGTGAAGTTAGTCCCAACATTACGTACGGTACAGTTATCATGAGTACGTTCAAGTCAAAACAGCTAAGACGCCGTTTCTTAGTTTGCTTAGTTTGGTGGACGACTTCCACATTTGTCAATTATGGTTTGATTATAAATTCCGTGTCTCTAGAGGGAAATAAATACATTAACTTTGGACTGACATACATAGTCGATATCCCTGCGTCTGTACTTATAACTTATATATCTATTTATTTTAAAAGAAAAATACCTTTGATGCTGTCATTCTTTGCGGGAGGAATATTATGTATGTCACAACCTTTTCTACCAATAAGTGAGTATAAAGTATTTGTTTCAGTTTAACGATAATACATTCGAAAAGTTTGACGTTTAAAAATTAAAATTTAATCTGGATTTGAGAATAGAAACATATGAAGGGTGATCTAATTGACAGACTGACGCACTAAGAGACACTAAAACAATTGTTGAAAATCTGTGAAGAAAATTTCAATACAATGTGCAGTAGTTATTATTTTAAATAGTTTTATTAAAAAGTTTAGTTAATTTTATTTAAGACATAGTACAGAATCCGAGATTCTATTCAAATAAACTCGTAACTTTTCAAATATTCTTTTAGGAAAGTTACGTTAATTTATAGTATCAAAAATTTTTTCTTAATAAATATTTCAGTTGTGTACATTTTCTTACAAGTAGTGTAAGAGTAAAACAAACGCAACCAAAAGTCTGTTCTCACAGATCTCACCTGGGCGTCAATAGTATTTTACATGGCTGCCAAGGCGATGTGCACGTTTTACTTCAGTCTGACTTATCTCTACACCTTGGAACTTTTCCCCACATATACTCGAAACTCAATGCACGCGCTGTGTTCGTCGGTTGGCCGCGTCGGATCCATACTGGCGCCGCAGACACCGCTACTGGTAAATATTATATTATCTTTATTATTATGAAGCAAACTGGATATAGATAAATACAAAAACTTAACAAAAAAAAGTATATGAAATGTTAATACCTCAAGTAACAGCGTTTGAATTAGTATATATTAATAAAATTTAAAAAAATAGTTTTTTTTATGAAAAAATTTAAAAGTTGATGACCGGTCAAAATTTGGATATTTTAATTTTTTTGCGGGAGTAGCTCCGACTGGCCTCCCCTAATTCCGGTCCGAGCTATACTGTGCAGATTGTTTTTTAACTTCAAGGGTTGCTTCACCCTGCCAGTAAAATGGTTGTTTTGTGAGATGTGTAAAAATTCACAATAGTAGATCATATAAGGAATTTGATAGAAAACTAACCAGATTAAGTAAGCTTGACAAATTCACGAGTAATAGTCGAGTTTCCAAAAATGTATATTCTTTTGTCCGCTTTATACGCTGGCTACATCCTAAAAGATAGATCAAAATAATATATAATATAGAATGTAGCGCGAGTGTATATGTCTAACTATCTATCTATCCATCATAAAAATTACAGAATCCTATGTTGCGCGTGGTCCAAACAGCATTTGGACCGTTTATTATTTATCAATACTATTTCATAAAACTATCAAATCGATTATCATTTTATCCTTCTATGTTCAATTAATATCCGCGTTATTTTGTGAATGTGAATGTGAATATAAAATAGTATTTAAATATATCACAGACGGTGTACTGGGCAGGCCTCCCGTCAGTAGTATTTGGGCTGGCAGCTATATTCGCAGGCCTAGTAACGGGACTGGTACCTGATATTTCCAATGACTCACTTCCGGATACCATCGATCAGGCGGAGGAACTCGGTAAATCTAAGAAGATTAACGGTATACCTTAGGGCGTATTAATTAGGTTAAAAGGTTTAATTAAAACATGCAAAATTATGAGAAGAATTTCGATTAAAAAAATAACTTATTAATACTGGATATTCGTAAATATTTGTTATATCTAATATGAACCATTGAACATTAGTGCTGTTATAATAGAGTTAAATGTGCGTTATCATGTTTAATATTTCAATATAATACGTGTGCATACGTTCATGAACATTTTCAACTGCTTTTGTCTTCAAAAGCTCTTTTTACGTATATATGTGCTCGTATTATATAATGTGTGAGTTAGAATAAATAAAGCATGGAAGCATTATATTTTTTACGTATTTAATACTGTTTCAAAACGACATATTATATATAAAAATTTAATAAATATATAAAAAATTAATAAATTTATATTTTATCTTTTGCTATGTGAGTTTACCTTTACTGAAAGACGTATTTTGCATTAAGGTTTTCTCAGAAATAAGGTGAAATTGAGCCAATATGTTATATAGTCATGTGATATCAATAATACTGATATTAAACCTATTTAATTGTATCTAAAATATCATTGCAATTAATTAATATTTTATCTAATAAATAAAAACCAAAGAGAACAAAACTTTATTATGTTTTATTTTGTAAGAAACCTATTTAATCGAGTAACGTACCAACACCTCAATTACGCTTAAAGTTCTGTATTAACATAATTGTTCATACCAATCTTAGGGTTGAAAGAAACTCTTCTGTGATTGCAAGCAATTTTCAATGTACTCTCGCATGCACCTGCGGATCTGTACGAAGTATTAATCTTAAAGCTACATCTTGTATTAGTATTCAATACTTTTATATTTCATACAACATTGTGCTTTAATTAATATCGTGTTAGAGATTAGGTTTAATAAAAGCAATAAACCTTCATTTATACTTAATCTATTCTAAATAGTATTTAAACCAATTATATAAGGGTATAAATATATTACAATTAAAATAGTGTTACATAACGAAAAATAACTCTGAAGAAAAACAAGACCTTCATTAAACTTTACTCGGACCGGGTAATACTAACATTACACGACTCACCGTCCAGGGACAAAGGGGAAATCTCGCTCCCGGATTGTAAAAAGATGTTGAAAATGTTTTAATAAAATATTATACTGAGCGTCGTACTTGCGACTGTCTTTTCTGAACTTAACCTTAACTCCCGAACTGCAGTAGAATTGAACGAAGGAAACTACTATTTTGATTTGTTTTTTGTTTTTGCTTATGATAAAATTTGCACTTAAATAAGTAATTTTTTAAATGTGTTTCTTCTAGATTCTGGATTATGTAAGATTGAATGTTTAAAGCGGAAGGTATAAACCAGGTAATAGTAAGTTAAATTTATAGTAAATAATTTAAAAGGATTATAGGGCTCTTATTATATAAACTATATTTACAGTTATTTATAAAAAAAAATCTTTTAAAACTTTTTACATTTAAATACTTTTAGATATAAGAGCATATTTAGATTAAAGTAACAAGAATATAATATATAAAATATTGGTATCGAACCTAGAAACATTCTCCAATATTTTGCTGCGTAGACCGCTTACCTTACCACATTTTGCAGTTCTTAATTATGTGAAGTTAAGAGCTGCAAAATGTGACAATGATTACAAACAGGTCAGGACAGGTAAGGTTGTGTTACAAGTATTTTAGTTCAGATTACATATCATCTATTACAATAGATACAAGCAAAATTTGTAATTAAGCAATAAAAAATAACAAGCAAAGTACTATAATAACGAACTTAAAAAAAATAGAAAACAGGAAACATGAAATAATACAGCAGTTTTAAATTTAAATGATGGCAATAATATTATAAAAAATATAATTATAATGCATTATTTAGAACTTGATAAACATATATATCTCATAATCAGGAGAAGAGAGTGACAGGATGTGTTGAAAGTTATACTTAATTACAAGGAATGCTTAAATAGACAGTGTAAATGGTGTAATAAATTGGCTTGCATTTCATCATCAACATATAAAGTAAGGAAATTAATCTTCAACACAATCAGAAGAACGCTATTATTATTGTAAAAAATAAACACCAATTCAAAAGGTCCTTGAAAGTTGTTTAAACATAAGTCAAGAGAAATTATTTACTTCGTAGAGCTCCAGAGCCTTGTTTAGAGGACACTTAATTCACGATATTGGAAAGCCTTTATCTAAAAATTTACTATGAACCCTCTTCTATCTGGGGTGATGGTATTCATTTGGTGAAGGGTTTTTAGGTATGCTATAAATTCTTCCAAACAAGGATAAGCATAAACAGTATGTGAAATTCGTAGATACGAATTATAAATTGAAACGATTGAAACTTGTTGCTATTCCTCATGCTTGCTTATAATAATGTTATCAAATTCTGCAATATCTCAGGATCGCATAAAATTATGTGCATTAATTAGGAATACGTAAATATATCTTTAATAAAGTTTAATATTGAGAAAATTATGTCATTATCATATTATATCATATGGGATCATATGGGATCCGGATACTCTATAAATGGAGCGACACGATAATCTTAAGATTTAAGTATTCCACATTTTTTTCTCCACATCGTGATGTTTTGAATATTTAATGAAGCGGCTACTACAGACGGCTTAAATATCTCCAAAAAATTTGTATTCATAGATACAGTGTTTTCGAAGGTCACTCGAGGCCTCCCCCTTTTTCTCTTATCACTCACTTTTCCTGTATAAATCTTTTTACCATTCTTTCATCACTCATTCGTTCGACGTGCCAAAAACCACCCGAGCACGTTCTTCTTGATTCTCACTGTAACATCTTCACTAGTACCTGCCATTCTGTGGACCATATTCATATATTACAATATTTGTTACATAGTCTACTTTGCAGTTAAGGCAATTGAAATTATATTATTAATATATTTTTTTTATTATATTCAAACAACATGTTATATGTATAACAAGGTCAGTAAATACATAAATAAATATATTATCATGGAAATATTGAATTAATTCAATAATAAGAAAAAAATAACAATTATTAAATTATTCCCCTAGAACCCTGACTATGATAATAAAATATATATTTACTTTTAATGTAATTAGTAAATTATATTTTTAAACTCTGCAGCATTTTTCTATTTAAAAATATTTAGAATGTAGTTCCGATTAAGATATCTTAATGTAATAAGAGAGATTTCATTATTATCTAAATGAGTTATAAAGACTTGTACAAATAACTTTATTACGAGTATTGTATTGAATTTCATCATTTGTGTCCATTTATACTACACGGTATAACATTTAGTATGATGTATTTATATGTAATAGTAATGTATGTCGATACATATAAAATGTTTATATTAAAATAATAAGAAATACAGTAATTTTGTATATTATTATTAAGAATTAAATATTTAAAACCAAAATAATAAATATGTAATGTATTGCAGTGCGTTTTATGGTAGAAATGTTTTAATGAGCGAAAATATAATTAATTTAACACTTGCATTGTGACAAATGGGTATTATTGCATATTGTGATATTTTGGGTGATATTATATTATGCAGAACTTATTAGTTTTTTTCTTAAAGCTATTTAAGATACAACAAAATGGAAACAAATACATTGTTTAAATTCATTTATAAATTCAAGAGGTTTTCTAAATATGGTGTATTATGTACGAGTAGTATGTGACATTGCTTTTTAAATGAAATTGCATAGTTGAAGAGTGTGCTGTCAATAAAATAAAGTATCGTTTACCAGAGATTTTTTTTAAACTCGAGCATAGCTCATTTGGTTTATATTATTCTTTAATATTTAATTAAATAAAGTGGTTACCAAGACCCATGGTTCACTCAAAAACAATAATTATTTTATTTGATTAATTTTCTTCGCTCTAAGAATCTTCTGCTGAAGGAAACAGCATACGTTGAAGTTATAGACAGCAGAACACCAGCTAGAGTTCCCAGGTATAAGAGGGTTCATAATTTGATATGTTGAATATATATTTCACTCCTTATAAAAATAACCTTCTAGTTTAATTGATTAGTTTTTAAAATTTTATTAATTCGATGTTTTTTCAACGTCATCAAGCAAACTGTAAAAATTGTTTAAGGTGGAATTTAGTCAAATGTGCAATTACTTTTCTGGGTTAAATTTCTTATTTGATTATTATATAAATTCTAATTTCTTTTTACTTCATTCTGTTATATTTTACCAATCGGACCTTATATGAAAATGTTTATGCAGAATGTTATGTATATGGAGAAATGAAATTGAAATTATATTCTTAGAAGAAATTATTGCAAAGTTGAGAACAGTTTTTTTAAATAAATATTATTATATAATTAAATTGAATATAATTCCAAATTTATGATAGTTGATAAAAAACCTGAATATTGTGATATTTCTCGTAGGTACTTACTATTGGAGTCACTCGGCAGCTAGGTAGCATATAATAAGATATTGTAATAATTGCATCAGCTTTGTTCGCGTCTCAGCCAGACGCAGATTTGCATCACTAATGAACGTCTTTATTTTTTTATACCTGATTTTCTTTGAGTATTGACGATATTCCTTATTACACTAACATAATAGCAATAGTAACAGTGAGTTATGTAAACCACATAAAATGCAAACAAAATTTTAAATCTTATTAATTTGTAGCAATTAAATATTTAAATTCAATTCAATTCATTCCAACTCTTAACCTAGTTAGCGCTTCAGAAATGAAAACTCGAATCTGTACTTTGACCAGTAACGCACGTAATCCTCTTGGATAATAATAAATGATTATGTTTAAATAAAATGTTTAATCGCTTTCTGACTGTTCTGTATGACAAAACGCTCTTACACGACTAATACGAGTCAGACATCTTCTAGCTTCCTGGTTCACGTCAAGTATTATAAAACTTCAGGGTTTAAAGAACAAAGCTAAGCCGAAATTAAAAGCGAACGTAAGTAAGGTAAAAAGAGTAAGTAAGTAAAATGTATATAACTGCTAAAAACCCAAGCTTTGATTTATTACGGAGAGATTTCACGTAACTACTGCTACCGACATGTTAATTGATGAAATGCATAGGCTGAGACGTGCTTTAAAGAGAATATTGATAATGAATTTCTCGACTATTGAAGAAATGATTCAGTAACAGACATTCGGTAAGAGGCACTTATTTCAAAAACTCTCGACTAAAACAAAAGATTTGTTATACATTTGAGATAACAATGGATGTAAACGTTTTACAAATACTAAAGTAGCTGGAGTGTAAATTGTATTATACAAGAGTGTAAGTTACAAATAGCCGACAACGAGACACTTTCAGAGCAATCTCGTGTTTAGTGCGAGTTTTCTTACAATACAACGATATTTTTATTACTAATAAAACGTATACTTTTCACTATATTTAGTTAAACTGTTTTTAAAATATATTTATCATTTTACGTTGTTTTTTATTATTACATTATTATAATTTTAGCTCGAGAAACTTTTTGTTAAAAATGGGTTTTCTTTCGGCGAGGTCTGAATACGTGCATTTCATTAAGTATTTTAAATAGTATCCCTTTCTTCTAATGAATAATGAATGTAAAAGCAAGTTGTTAGCTTCTTTTTTTAATTTAATATATGGCCGAGAACTTTCCTCCAATTAATTTTTATACGATAAGTAATTTATTTAAAAAATCTTTGAGAACCGATTAACATAAATTTATATGCTAATTTATATTTATAGTGCATTGTCTCGAGAACAATTCCTATTCAAGTAATGTTGAGAAAGTTTCTGTTTTGGTTTGTTTCTACGTATGAATAGAAAAGAAATATTTTGTATTATATAAATAATGTGAGGTAGTAAAATAAGGAACATGTTATGAGACATTACTTCTTAATTTTCATAAAATGTATATTAAAAAAAATTGCTAGTTAGAATATAACTTGAACAATGAATGCTTATCCTTTGGAATCTAGTAACAAGAGAGATAAGTGCAATATTTCGTATAGACATGTATTTGAAGTAAGAAATATTGATTTTCGTTTTGAATAACTATAATATTTTATGATTAACATTTTCCACAAGTAAATGACATAAAGCCAATTTTAAACAGGAAGAAAACTATGTATAATGTATATTTCAAATTATGTTTTTAAAATGACTTCAATTTGTATGACATATTTTATTTTTTAAATTTATAATATTCAAATCGTTTTAGTATCGAATAATTAATACATTTGTTTCATTAAATTCACAAATAATTGTTGAGTGTAGTTCATTTAGGGCAATCAATATATGCAGTATAAAAATATTAAGTGATACTGAGAAGCGTCGTTGTTTTACTAATTAATTATAATATTAATGCCATCGTGAGTTATGACGAAAATATATGTCATATGATTGAGCATATTGATAAGTTAATTAAAAATTTTCAATATGTATCATTAACTAAGGTTAATAAAAACTTATACTAGGTATTCATTTTTGTTTTTCTTTATATTTAATTAAATACTATTTTATATAAAATCACGTAGTTATTATAAACTTTTGTAATTTCTTAATAATGTATGAACTCGTATGTATGCCGCATATTAAATTCCTGTGATCGGGTTTAAAATTTACTCCACAATTTCTCTACTTAACAATTACTCCACACCACTCAAAATTTCCTTGTTCTAAGAATTTAATAAATAAAGCATTATACACTGGAAAATAATAAATTACTTGGTAGTAGCAATAAAATATGTTTGTCTAAAATAAGTCACATGTTTCCATTACGTGAAAACTGTTACGGTGTACAATTTTTCGTAAGCATGAAATACAACACGTCCGGGCGTAATTCCGCACCGCAGTAGTTATTTCGCTGTGTTTATAGGTGTTTATCTTTGTAGTGGGAAATGTTAAAACAATAAGGTGATTAAAATATATGTTCTCAAATTTAGCAAATAACTTTTCATTAGTGTTCAGTGTTTTTTGCTTTAACTTCAGTTTGTTATGACCCTTGGAGATTTGTTATAACTGGAGTGAGAGGTAAATCAATAAAAATGGTCATATAAAGTTTATAAAAAATGTTACTTTCATAAATATCATTGCATTGCTAATATACATACTTCTAGAAGTAACGTATTTTTTAAGTTGGTTAAGACTTTGATTTCGGTACAGTAAAATGTAAATGCATTTATCTCTATTCAAAGAAAATAATATTTATATTTAAAAGAAAAGATAAGCAGGATTTTATGTAAAAATAAAACTTTCTTTAGAACATAACGATAATACTATAAAAAAGAAACATCTAAAAATGTAGATCATGTAACCTTAACTGAGTAAAATATGCAAATATAGCAGGCCAATGTAATTTGTACCCTGCGTCCTTCGAGAACTTCTCGCAACTTTGTAATTGAATTACTATCGCGCTCATGAAATGTTCCAAAACTTTTCCGAATTTTATTCTTGGGCGAAGCTGTAACGCTAATTGCGTTGTACGTGTTTATGTCACTGTAACTTTTACTTAGTATCCGGACTAAACTTCGACGGTCTTCTAGTGACTAACATATCTAAGTTATTATCTACGCGATTTAAGTTTAACTATAATTTAGACAAACTATATATTTAAGGTTATGCTAATAAGTCTTTAATTTAAATTAATAATGTCAGTTTGGTGTCCATTAAGTGTCACTGTGTATGTGACAGTTGACAAGTTGTCCAACTCAATTGCTAACTTCTGCTATTAGAAGTTAATAAGAAATATTGAATTATGTTTTAAGATAAAAATAAAATTAAGACTATAAATTATTTCCCAAAAATCCTAATTATGATGGTGAGATATGTATTTATATATAATGTAATTTGCAAATTAGATTTCAAAATATTTTTTTTAATTAAAAATATTTTAAATGTAGTTCCAATTTAATCTAAATGTAAAAAAAGACAGATTTTATTAACGTCTAAATGAGTTATAAAGATTTATATCAATAACTTATCATAAAGAATTGAGCTGAATTACATTATTTTTTATCATTTATACCACATACGGTCTTACATTATATTACATATTTATGGACTATGAATGGTTGTCTGTTTGTCGCGATTAGTAACAAACACCTATTGACATCGGTTATCACACTCGCATTGGTGGGTCAAGTTGTTTCGTAAATATTTTTGTTTACTTATGATTTTGTAAATTTTACCGCATTGTGTAAACTTGTCTATTATTTCATTGTAGAACTGTTTAGACAATCAGGTAAAAATGTTTAATCCCTTTTAGATTGATCTGTCTGACAAACACGCTCCTATACGGCCAATACAAGTCAGACATCTTTCTGTTAACGTCAAGTGTTAAAAACTAAGACTAAATTTAAAACGAACGTTAACGGTACAAATAATAAAGTATGTGAGTAAAAAGTATGGAAATTCTCGAAATCGTTACAATCATGTGTAGAGACGACCAATGCTATATCTATAAATATGTAATCGAGGGAAAAAAGCCTGTAAAGTTTGGAGTTTTCTTAAATCATTGGGAGTAGTCAAAGTTCACCAAGCAACCAAGGCAAATCAACGATTTTTCAATATCTGATACTGATTGGCCCCTGACCGTTACCGAAGTTCTGCAAGGTGGCATGTTGTATCCTCTTAATTTTTCTGTATTCATTGTAACTTTTAGTTGTCACTAATATTTCGTCTATGTCTACCATATGTATGCTAACGGTCCCTCAGTCTTATGCCACTATCAAACCTCGATAATAAAACGATTAGCAAAATAAATACTGATTTGCAATCTGTAGTTAGTTGGTGTAAATGTTTTGGTTTCAAAGTGAATTCTACGAAGACCGAGTCAATTATTATTGGTACCTCCAGACTTTTTATATAAAATAACGGTTTGAAACTACCACTTATAATATTTCTAGATGATCCTGTACAAATTACTGATAAAATAAAGAATTGGGTGTTCTTTTTTATCAGAACCTTTTCTAGGGATCGCAAAAAACTTAGCAATATGAGCAGGAAGATGTTTGACTCTGTAATATCCTTAAGAAGGTTGCGTAATTTTCTTCTTACTTCTACCAAAATTGCCCTTTGTCAAACTCTTTTCGTTCACTACTACCGATTTTTTACTAAGAAAATCAGTTAAATAAACTTAAGCGTTTAAGAATGTATGTATTAGGTATATATTTGGTTTATTCATAAACTACCATGTTTCACTTTCTTGCAAGAAACTCATATGACTGCCGATATGCTCTCGCAGGGATAATTATAGTCTTTGTTTCTCTAATCTATACTATTTAATTTAGTAGCTCCTTTCTACCTAAAAAAACGGTTTCAGTTTTTAAAAGACACAAGCGATCACTTCTTTCTATAGACAAATTTATTACTTAAATTTTCTTCTCACTTTACCTTCATAGTCCAGGCTTTTCCTTATATCAGATTCTAGCCTTGGTAGACGCATAAAATGAACAGCTGTTTTGATTGTCTGTCTGATTGATTGTTTCTTTGTTCTGTGAACGGTGGCAGTCATTTTTTTATTTTATCAGTTCATAGATTATTATTTCAAGAAAATGTAATTATTTTATTGAAGAAATATATATAAGAATATCAAAATAATAAGCTGTGTTACAAGCATATAAATGTGAAACCGGAGATACAAAGAAAAGCAATAATATGGCATATTTATTCCATCGTGCATCGAAGGTGAGCTCGGTACATATTTGCTTAGAAGTGGAATATCAAATAGCATTACGACTGAAAAAAAGGATGCATTTGTCTGTATTCACGTTTATTATTAATGCGCAGTATTATTTAAATTATTTTGGGCTACAAATAATAATTATTATTTTAAATAAATAAACATTATCAATATTTATTATTAAGAACGCATGGAATTATACCCCATAATCTAAAGTATTTTTTTTAAAAAAGCTGATAAAACCCGCGTGTAAATTAGTATTAGTAGTAAGTAAACATCTCATTACTATATCCAGTTATATACTCACCCACTATGCTAATGGCTACGAAATTTTATTTTATTTTCTGTACTTTAATTTAGACTACACGACGTTGTCTTTTATTTAGATACTTAAAATAAATACTTATAAAAATGTATAATTTTTATAATAAAGTTCTCGATGTACACGTATTGACGCAAACCAATAGTAATAAATATTTATAAAAAATATTATTAATATTCTGTTTCTATCCTTATATAAATTAATATATTATACATATACATACATATACAATACAATTATAAATTTAAATAAACATTTCGACTCCGTAAAGAGGTGTGGACTAAAACGATAATTTATATAATATAATTATACGGTGATATATTACATTAATTGTCAAAATATAATCAAAAGATGTTTCTGTATCACCAAAACAAATCTATTTCAATATTTTCTTATTTAATATTAGGAAAATTTTGCTCCAAGTTTGTATCGGGATTGCTAAGAAAGTTAAGTAGTAATTATTATATTTATTATTTATTTATTTCTCTTCACACCATATCCCTTGCGGGGTAGCCAGAGACGACGGAGCGCCAAACGCTACGGTCCCTGGATACCGCTTTCATAAGTAGTAGTTGAATCTTATTATTGATTATTACTAATGTTACTATTCATAATATCATCCAGAATGAATATTTATATTTTAAAATAGTACCATAAATATTAGTAAACAAAAAATTATATTATAGACAATATATTAATTAGACACTTATGTCTGCAAGTAGTTCTACTGCTACTATCTATCATATATTATCTCTATTCTCTAAAAGATCGGATTAAAATTCGTATGGCTATCATTCGTATGGAGATTAATTTCTTTTAAAAATTCTCCATTTTCTTTTAATGATATTTATGAAAAAACATTGTGTTAATATTAATAAAACATTGTTGGAAAAGCTGTAGTAGAGTCGAACAAAACTAAGCTTTATTTTAGTGTTTTAGAAAATAATTGTTCTGTAGGGTAATATTTAATAAAAGATTATGAGTATAAAATGAGGAATAGTAATACCGATTGATTTTATAATAATAAGACCACTAACCACCACATGAAACAAAATAAATTAAATATTATTTTACTTTTAAAATATATTTTCGCTGGTACAGACTAAGCAATATCGTCTTAATTAAAGCTCGGCAAACATTTGTACGACTCTCGCATCACTAGAATTGAAGAAGTATTACTGTCACTTTAGTAACAGTCCCGAGTGTGCTCGAAAGGACATCGAGAGTCTCGGGTATAAGACGTTTGCAGAAGAATGAAAGTGGAAACATAATAACTGTAGAAACGTCTACATTTCTTCATTCCTTAAAAATACAATTCGATATCTGACTAACGGAAGTTCCCCTGCCAAGTTGAAAAAAAAGGCATAGCCCCACCATCCTATTTTTGAAGTCATTCAGGCCATATTCAAATTCCTCTAATTGCTTTGTTAACAAATTTAGAATCTTCAAACTTACAGTGACAATATAGCACAGTCATAGATACGGAAATGCTGCCATAGCAAAAAAATTAGTATATAAAGGTGATAGAGTCTAGCTGCAGTCATCTGTTGCAGCTCGTATTGGGCTGGCTGGCTGGCTGGCTGAGGAGAACAATCCTCTCACAGAAGATCAACGTGTAGTAACCAAATTAATTTGATTATATGTCGTCACAAGATCTGTGACCCCACGCGTTTGGCACCACAATATTGGCTATGTCTAACTCTATTACTCCTGCACATCAATGTTATGTTGGATATTTCGAACATACATTGTTATTGGGATGACAAAACTGGGGTATATTACGGTCGTGCAGGACTTTCTCGGGAAAATGTCGACGAGTGCCGAAAGAAACGTGTATCTTCTATAGAGACATCCGTGGGGATGACCTCAGAATGGTTACCTAAGCTTCATAATTATTATATCGATGCCTTTGAGAAAAGTTTATTGAGATAGGGAGTAAGCTTTGAGGAAGCTCGCAGCTGAAGTGCAAGAAATGAGTATAATTCGAAAAAATAAAAAAGAGGTCTACCTATAACATGTAAAAAATCCACAACTCTTACAACACCTTCCAAACCAAGTCGATTAATCTATCCTACCTACCTATCTATGGGATCAGCTATCCAATCACTTTGATATAATTGATACCTTGTTAACTAACAAATAGTAAACTTACTAAAAAGATATTATTGTATCAATATATCAATATTATATTTTTTACATCTTAATGAATAGAGTAGTTTGGTAAGCGCATCTGGCAATATAATTATATTTTGGCATAAAAGTATCCGGTGCATCTTATTTTTGAAAATCAATGCAAAATTTCAGATCTTTGGACATAATTTCAACAAAACCCGTTTGTCCATAAATGTGAAGCATAACACATAGATAGAGTTACTTTTGCTTACAATATTAAATGTTTACATTTAATTTCAAATTGGTACGAGTAAAAATAACATCATCATTTAGCATTTAAAATAGGATCTTCATAGATATATTCCGCCAATATCAGTGTAGCCTCGTTAGCTTCTTTATCCAAGCTTACCTTTGCTTTTACTTGTCTTCCAATGATACCTCGTATTTTGTAACATCCTGTTTTTTATTTCCGAAAATTTCCGAAAATTAAAAAATAAGAACTCAATAGAACAGTATATGTCATAATTTTTACATGTATAAATACATACTAATATGGTGCTTTTCTAGGGTTACAGTGTAGAATAGACAAATGAACAAGACATATAACGAATTTCCTAATTGTGTTTTAAAGGCATGATTTCTGTTACTATTTAAATGTAATGTAATACATTTTAAACTTGAAAATATCATACGCCCTGTTAAAAAAATCAAGCTTAAAAATGAATCATTACATTTACATTGCTATTGCTAATACAATAATATACAGTTACCACTAAAATAGTAATACGAGAAAAGGACAAATGTGATATTGACAAATAAAAATCGCTACTAGTTATTGTCGTCCATACATCTGTCATTATTGTTTAAGAATTCTTTGAGTTTTTTGTGGACCATTTCGCGGGTAAATCTTCCCTTTAAACGGTTAAAAGCGCATTCATCTCTATCTGCGAGTACTCGTTTTTACCTCTGAGCCAAATTAAATAATTTTCGCCTTCCTCAAATTTTCCTAAATAGCTAGGCATGTTGGTGATTCTGGCCAAGAAAAAATAAAGTAGGCTAATGTAATAGGGCTATTTAAAAAAAAGGATAATGCACAACTGAAAAATTTCCATCCTAATGTATGAGGCATCGTGATTCCGATTGTTTGAGTTATTCTATAAAGAGCTAATGGAATGTTTCTAAATTTAAAAACATTCATTTTATTCGGAATTGTAAAATTTATGACAATTTTACTTCTAGTTTCTACTCCCTGGAATAATTCACCAAAAATTATGGCAAGACTGCTCTTAGCTAAATATATCGTGATTTCTTTTATATAGTTACTAAAAGTAACATGTAAAATAATTTACTAATAAAGTAATCTATCTAGTATAGTAGGTAATATTATAAAGGTCTAATACAAAATTCTCAGACAACTTCAATTGTATACATTCACTCTATACATAACAAAGCTTCTTTATAAATTTCAGCAATCATCTTAGATTTTATCGATCAAGCTTTGTAAGATATTATAATTTGTTTTAATAATTGTTCTTGTAAAAAAACTATCGGCTATTATTACTAATATTTTATTTATTAATTACAAATTATTATTAATTATAGTTAATTTAATAAAAGTACTGCCACTTTTAATAATAAATATTAAATTAATTTAACGACCGGTCCACGAGCGAATGTCTAATGCGCATTTTTCTTCAGCATTTCTCATTTATGACCCAAATATTTCAATTTATACTAAATATCTTAGTACTTAAACACTTTCTTAAGAAAAACAAATACCGCTTATTATTAGCAAAAAAGAAACATAATGGCTTTGTATAATATATTAGTAAATTGTTTCGTTGTTTTTATATATTATGATTTTCTAAAAGTAAATTCATTATTTTAATAAAGTCACAAGTCACATGCATATAAAATGTTTAATATCGAAGACAGAAATATTTTGCAACATTTTTCTCCGACGACCGCGTACCTTCATACGTCTGCGAGTCGCAGAACGTGACAATAATTACAAACAGATCAGGACCGCTCCTGTAATATTCTACCGGAAACTCATAACTTTTGGTACAAAATTAGATGTCAATACATAAAAGGAAATATATTTTATATAAACTGATAAACTGATAATGTATTACGGTACGAGGATATATTGCAGGCATTATAATTCAGGTTAAGTACCATCTATTCTATTCAAGAAAAATTTCTAATTGTACAACAATAAAAATAATTAGAAAAAAGTGTAATCATACCAAAGTTAAACCAAAAATTGTGAAAGTAGAAGACATGGAAAGACAAAGCGATTTTAACTTTAAGCAATGCAAATAATATTACAAGACTATTATTATTTCATTTTTGAAGGTAATAAAAAAGATATTAGAATATATTATATAGAACTTGATAAACAACGGCCTATATCTTAAAATGAGAAGAAACAATGTAAAAAGAATAGAATAGAATAGAATATAGAGATATAGATTTTTTTAAAAGTTATTCCTGCATAAAAAAGTAAACATTAGTTTTCAAAACAATTAGAAGAACCTTACCATTTTTGTAATAACTAACACCATAATTGAAAGATTATTTACACAGTCAACGGAAATTATTTATTCCGTATAGCTCCAGCCTTGTGAAGGTCAGGCTTAATTTACTATTAAAATTCAAGGTTCGTTGTCTTAAAAATTTACTACGGACTCTCTTCTATCTGGAGGGATGATATCCATTTGGTGAAGGGTTTTAGTGTTTTAGGTATGTTATATTTCCTTTTAAGCAAGTATAAAAGTTGTAAATATGGTTTTTTTAAATAATAATACTGGTTGTAATGATTCTATTGTTATGTTACAATCAACTAAAATTAACGATGTAAATTCTACCAAATATTTCCCAAATCGAACGGGAAGTTCTAGGGATTAACAAATTTAAACAAAAAAACTCTTCAGACTTATAATAATAACATAGATATTATAATTTCGCATAAGCAATTTATCGTCTTAGTATTAAATGTAGCCGTATAATATATTTACAAGTAAAAATTAAGGAGTTATGGAGTTAAGTACATATGTCATATTCACATAGATGTGCTTATTATTTAATAATGTACACAATTTTACACAAATTATATGTGATGCCCGAATTGAAACTAAAGGGGAGAATCTATAAAAACATCATTAGACCTGTTGTATGTATGGATCTGAGAACTGGGCGATGAAGGTGATGGATGAAAAGCGTTTGCATGTAACGGAGATGCGAATGTTAAGATGGATGTGTGAAGGGAAAGGAGAAGAAGGGATAGAATAAGAAATGAGTGTATTAGGGGAATCTTGGGAGTAGCGCCAGTGACAGAAAAAATTTAAGGTAGCCGTCTGTCAAGGTATGGGCATGTTATGAGGAGAGATGAAAGGTACCAAAGGTACCAAGGTCGATATAACCAAAAGAGTGCTGGGTGTGGTATTGGAGGGATGGACAGGTAGAGGACAGCCGAGGAATGATGGATGGATTGCGTGAAACACGATATGAAGAAGAAAGGATTGTGTAGAAAAATGACGAGTAACAGGAGAGTGTGGAAGAAAAAAACATACTGTGCCGACCCCAAAAGTGGGATAAGGGCAGGAAAGTGACGACAGAAATTATATTAATCTGTTTTATATAATAATATTAATTTTATCCGTTGATTTAAGTTCAACAATAATACGTTTAACAGTATATTCAATTGATTTTATAAATTACAATTTAGACAATACGAATACGAAGATAATGAGTAATAGCTGTCTTAAATTATTTCAGGAGAAAAGTTACTGTCGTATTTCAATTTAATAATTCATGTACCTTAAAAAGTTACGTCTTATAAGGGAATGAATATATTAAAAGAAAAAATATATGGGGAATATTTTTTTACAAATTTATAATATGACGTAATAATCTCTTATATTGTAAAAAAAATAGTGTTTGCTGAAAATACTCGTATATCCGCACCGAATGGGCCGTCCGGAAGCCGCTGTTACATCTGCTCAGAGAAGTCACTACCGGAAACACCCGCTTCGCTTTCGACTTTTCCAAAGCTTACTATTATTCTGTAATGAACTAAAATAATAAGAATACAGTAATTTTGTAATAATTATTAAGAAATAAAAGTTTAAACCACGATAGAAATGTTTAAAGTATTATATTGTTTTGCATTTTATAATACGATGTTTGTTGTGATGAACGTTTAGTCTTGCATATTGTGTTTTGCTTTTAGTTGATATTATATTATGCAGAATTTTATTTCTTCTTTAATAGCTTAATTAGAACCAACAAGATGAAAACAAATTCATTGTTCAAATCCGTTTATATATCCGAGAGATTTCCGAACGTAAGTTTAATGCGTTAACACTTATAGTTAAAGAGCATGGCGTCAATAAAATTAATTACGTTTTACCTGAGTTTTATTAATCTGGTGCTACACTCAGTTGGTTTGAAATCAATCAATAAATCAATCTTCACACAGAAATTGTAAAAAATTAAAAATTTTTGCTTAATACGTGGAAGTTAAACACAGCAGAGGACCAGCGAAAGGTTCCTGGTGGAAGTTGATAACTGGAACATAAATGTCTTTTCTTACATAATTACCTTCTAGTTTGATTTATAATTTGTTCAAATTTATCAAATAGTTTTTTTAACGCCATAAAGCTAAATGTAAAGATTTTTTTTTTGAATTTTGTCGATTTGGTATAACTATTCTCAGTTAAATTTCTTATTTGATTACTATTTGTTCTATTTTCTTTTTACATACTATTATAAATAATTTTAAAAGTCAGAATATTAATAGAGGTTTATGAAAATATTAGATTGAAACAATATTGTGGAATGATAATGATATATTTGATATGATATATATTGATATGATATATATTATATTTTAAAGCTTACAGTTTTCTAAAATACCAATTTAGATAAAAATTTAATATAATCTAAAATCTTTTATTTTTGTTGGAAAACCTGAATGTTGTGGCTTTTCCTGTAAGTATTTACTATTCGAGTCGCTCGGCAGATAGTTAGCATATTACAAGATATTGTAATAATTGCATCAAGCTTTGTCCGCTTCACAACACTCTAACATATATTTAATCATAATATTATAGATGTACATCACAGAATGAAAGAAAGAAAAAATCTAATTCTTGTTAATTTGTGGCAATTGAATATTTAAATTTAATTGAATTCGTTCCCTTAACTCATAATATAGTTAGTGTTTCAAAACCGACGCCGCTTTTGAGACAGGCTCTGCTTTGACCTTTGTAATTTGTTGGTCCAAGTTCATTCAACAATAAGCGAAGCGAATCAGCGAAGGTATAATACATTTAACTAATTACCTTAAATCTTAAGTATTTTTTTTTTAAGAATTAGACAATAAAATCTGCATTAAAAATGAAATGTTAAATTTGGCAAAATAAAATATTTCCATAAACAAAAATTGAAAATTGAAAATCACATTTAAAATCGAAGACCGCTTGCTACAAAGATAAAATTTATTTGTATTGATAAAAGAGTAATAAATATATACATAACAATCCAACTATAAATTAAATTAAACAATTCTAAACAAGGACCATTAACGGTTGTCTGTTTGTAGCGATTTGTACCGAACTCCCATTAACATCAGTTTATGACGCTAGCATTAGTGAGTCAAGTTGTTCCGTAAATGCTTTTTGATTTACTACGGAGAAGACTTGATTGGGACATTTACCTCAATGGAGGTAGTTTTGTTTCGAATAAAGCATGTCAAAAATGTTCTTAAATATTAAAGTAGGTACATTTATTAAAATATATAACAAACTTCATACATTCCGCAATAAAATACAACTTGTGTAACAGTTCTATTTTGATCTTTAACATTCTAGATGAGACACCAGAAAGCAACTCTATGAGTTTGTAAACTAGATCTTTCATTATTTCACATTATAAAAATTTAAACAAAATGTATATAGTATGTATATTAAATTTTGAATGAATAAAATTTCATAATTTGAATCCTAACTAATATAATATATAAATGTAGTTTGGTGGTTTTACTCATCATTGAATTGTGTATAAACGTTGTGAAAACATTGTGAGTTCAAAAGCATAGAAAATACTATCTCTAAGATCGTGCGTCATAGTAAGACTGTTATTTTACCTGTGTAGCACGATCAGAGTCGTTGGCAGAAGCTAGTATGTATTATAGAGAGATTTCATGTAACTATTGCTACTGACATGCTAAGTAATTAAATGCATTTGTAGATAGTCTATAGGTAGAAGACGCTCTTTGAAGAAAATATTGACCAAGACTCAATAATGAATCTCTCACCTATTGAATACCATGTTTCAGTTACAGACACTCGGTAAGAGGCATTTATTTCAAAAATAAACAACTAAAACAAAACATTTGTTACATATTTGAGATAACAATAGATGTAAATGTTTTAAAAATACTAAAGTAGCTGGAGTGCAGTGTAAATTGCATTATACAGGAGTGTAAGTTACAAATAGCCGACAACGAAACCGTTTCAGAGCAATCTCGTGTTCAGTGTGATTTAGAGTATTTCTACAATACCAGGATATTTTTGTATTGCGGTTATAACATATACTTTTCTTTACCACAGGTGATGCTGTCATGACGACGGGATAACAGCAGAGACATACATAAAAAAAAAAAAAAAAAACTCTATTTATTTAAACTGTTTTAAATATATTTTTACCATTATATTTCGAGAAACTCCTTTAAATTTTTTCTCCGAGGTTGAATATATGCATGTAATTAAGTATTTTAAATGGTATCCCTTTCTTCTAATGAATAATTGATGTAATAGCAATGGATAAACGTTGTAAGTTTTTTTTTAATTTTATTTATAGCCGACGACTTTCCTCCAATGAATTTTTATACGATAAATAATTTATTTAAAAATTTTTGAGAACAGATTAACATTAATTTATATGCTCATTTATATTTAGTGTATTGTTTCAAGAACAATTTCTATTCAAGTAACGTTTGAGAAAGATGTATTTATTCATTTGTTTCTGTTTTGTTTTATCTCTAGATGTTATCTTAAAGACTGATATTTACAGAAAATAAATGAATTATTTAAAACAAGATAACTTAGAATATAACTTAAACAATGAATGCTTATCCTTTAGAACTGTGTCATAGGACTGATATGTTACATAAGTGCAATATATAAAGTAAAAAAAGGCTTGGGTTTTAAATAAAACAATATTGGTTTGGGCACGTTGAACGAATGAGTGATGAAAGACTGGTAAAAAAGATTTATACAGGAAAAGTGAGCGGTAAGAGACAACGGGGAGGCCTCTAGTGACCTTCGAAAACACTGTATCTACGATACTGGAGGAAGGTCACGTAAAAAGCATGAGGACCCTCCGGAGGGCATGTATGAAGAGCTTGATGTCTGTGGCCGAGGCAAAAGAGGTATGCAGGGACCGAAGCGTTTGCCGCTCCGTCGTCTCTGGCTACCCGGCAAGGGATATGGCGTGAAGCTAAGTAAGTAAGTAAAACAATATTTTATTGTTAACACTTTCCACTTTACACTAACCAAGCTCAAATTGATCGTAACAAAACAGCGGAGACTTTTAGCAAGTTTATTATAAAATTGTTCGTTCGTTAGTGAATTTTTGTTATCCATATTTTTGTGTAATGTTTTTACATTAGAATGCAAAAATAAAATTTGAAATTCAATATTGGAGTGTTCGGGCGCCATCTGCCTATTTACTATACAGTGTATAGTAACCAGCCCGATTCTATAGAACCTCACGCCACAGCAGGTATACAGTGGTATGCCTGGCCGTGTGGTTAATTGTAACCTGCTCTTAAAAAAGCCGCTCTTTTAAAATATTAAAATAACTTTATTTCCTGCAATGTTTGTAAAGTAATGATGAACCATTAATGTTCTTATATAACGAAGTTGATTAGAATTAAAAACATATATTGCATATACGTACACTAATTGTTATTTGGTCCCGTAGTTTTCTATTTATAATATTTTTCTTCTCCCTATGTATAGACTATACAATATATTGTTTAGCAAAACTATTTATGTAAATCGATGTGCGAAATAAAATAATAAGTCACAGAGATTTATAAATTACATTAACTCAATATCGCATCAGGAATGTAACATTCTCTTTTTTAATTTACGTTTACCAAATAGTTTTATACTTTTTGTCCTTTATGAATTTAATGACCTCAACTTGTATGATCCATTAAATTATCCATTATATATCCATTATGTTCATAAATATTCAAATTCAAATTTATTATAGAATACCATTATTAATAATTAATATATTTCAGTCATAATGAATAATTTATTTTTAGTTAGTGATAGTTATATTTAGTTATTTAGGGCACTTAATATAAACAGCATAAAAATTAAAGTATTACTGTGAAATCTCTTTAGTTTACTTAATTATCTGGGGGCGCCAACAGACCCTCAATTTCGTCTCGCTGCGCTCGCGAAATCTCGGGTGCCGTTTGCATATTGAGCGAAGCGAGCCTAGTGTAATGACTTATTGTTGTGGACAACGTCAGTAATGTAGGAGATTTCATTGTAAAGAAAAATTTTTCGCGCGATTTTTTTTCTTAATATTTTTTGATAATTATTCCTCAAAGACATGACATTTTTCAATTTTTTTAAAACCATCACCTAATGTGTGTCTTTTTGATTGCAAAATTTCATAATATTCCTTCCAGTAGTTTTCGAGCCTATTCGTGACAAAGAATGTGAAAAAGTCTCCAGTAGAGCGCTCCGCTCGCTTCGCTCAATTAAAATATTATTGCCGTTATTAAGAATGTCATATGATTAGAGAATATTGATAGCTAATTAATAATTTTTAATAAGTTTCATTAATTATTAATTAAGCTTTGTAAAAGATAATAGTATGTATTGTTATTTTTTTTTAATTATTGCTACTGTTATGTTTGATACGTCGTTTGATTTAGAGTAAATATGTGTAATATTATTTTAAACCGGGATAAATTGTTTCCAAATAATTATAATATAGTTATTATATTTAGGTGACATATCATATTAATGTATAAATCGAATTTTAACGAATTCTTTATAAAGTAAATTATACGAAAATGGATCCGCGAAGTTATAATAGACTAAGGCTTTTTTAATTTTCTATTATAACCAAAAATATTCCAATACGCGCCAGACAAGTATGCCGCATATTAAATTCCTGTGATCGGGTAAAAATCATTCCTCCACTTCACAATTACCTCAAAATTTTAATTAAACGAATTTAATCCATTCAAAAGTTATGAGCAAAGAATCCGAACAATTCATGGAGTTGGAAAAAGTTATTCTCGAATTCCAGTGTTAGGAATATTCCTGCTTCTAAGAATTTATTGAATAAAGCATTGTATAAAAGAAATATAATTTCTCTATAGATTCGGGTTGGTTGGTTACTTTTTTTTAATTCTAAAATCTGATTATGATATGGTTGTTAGTTATACATAAAAGTAATAAAATATGTTTTCACATGTTTTCATTACGTGAAAACTGTTACGGTATAAAATTTTTCTTAAGCATTAAACACAAAACGTGCCGGCGTAATAGCGCAACAGCAACTTCGGTGAGTTTTTAGGTGTTTATCTTTGTAGTGGGAAATGTAAAAACAATAAGGTGATTAAAATATATGTTCGCAAGTTTAGTAAATATTTTTTCATTAGCATTCAGTTCTTTTTCGTTGCGTTGGCTTAAGTTTCAGCTTGTGATGACCCTTATAGATTGGTTACAGATGGAGCGATTATTCAATGAAAATACTCATGTAAAAATAATACAAGTTTTAGGTAATCAATATCATCTCCACCAAATATACACTGACTTCTAGAAGTAGCGTATTTTTAAGTAGGTTAAGACTTGATTTCTATGTAGTCTAAACAACTAGTAGTCTAGTCAACTTTATTACTTTTATGTGATGATTGGCACAAAGGGTGCAATATTTTCCTTTGTTTAAAACCTTTGTTGAAGTCATAATTTTATTAAACCCACTATAGTCTAGTTCCCGTGCCAGCATTGAATAATTGCATTTATACTTTTAATAAGCGTTGTCGTAAGTGATCACTAATGTGATGATAAAAAAAAGGAAAAGCAAAATAAGCTATTCGTTTTATAATTGTCTTACATATTCTTTACAAATTAACAATTGAAATATATTTTTCTACTGTGATACTGATGCTATTGAGATAAATTCTTATATTAAAGAATAAATATTTATTAAACTATAAAAATAAGTTAATAATCAATAAGAAACCTACTTAATTGAATAACGTAAGCGATGATTAACGATCTGTAATAACATAAATCGATTATATCAATCTTAGGGTAAAAAGAAACTCATGCAAGCAATTTTCAATTTACCCTCATGTCCATCTTCCGAAGGTGCACACGAAAGTACATTGAACGTTTCAATTAAATTATTAATTATAAATAATTACACCTGTACGATATATTAATCACAATATCTTATAATAGTCTGCATTACTTTTATATTTTAAATAACATTAAGTTTTTATAATAATAATAAACGTTTTTAGTTTTACTTTTAACATTTATATACACAGAATTAAAAGATATTACAGTTAAAGTTGTATTAGGTAACGAAGCAATACCTCTGAAGAGAAACAAGACCTTCATTAAACTTTACCCGGTCAGAGTAATATCAACATTACCACAACCCATCGTCCGGGACATAAGAGAAAATTTTGCTCCAGGACAGTAAAAAATATTGAAAACATTTTAATAAAATATTAAGCATTATACAGAGAGTATTTCTTCCAACCTTCTATTATGAATTTAAACTTAACTCCCTAGTTGTAATAAAATTGAACAAGGGAAACTGTTTTTGTGATTTTTTTTGTTTATAATAAAATTTGCATCTAAATAATTAATTATCTAAATGTGATTTTTCTTGTTTCTGGATTATGTAAAACTATATATTTAATTTGGAAGTTAGCGACCAGATTATAGGGATTTCAATTTAAAGTAAATATGTCAGTACTAACACCTTTTTTAAGGAACACATCTATAGTTTTAAAATAAGAAAAAAAATATTATAAATCTTTTGTAGTATATCGGAAGTACGTTATTATTTGTTCTTTCGTAGTAGGCAATTCGTTGTATAATCGAGCAAATGAAATAAAATGTAATACGAAATACAAATAAAATGTAATCTTCAATAGCTGCACTAGTCTTCAATAAATGAAACGTATATCAGCTCTTATTTATTTATTTAATTTATTTATATATTTTCCACTTTGGATCCATACCAGTGATCACTTGTGTGCGTCACATGAAAGTGAGGGCCCATTTTGATATCGTTCGTATCAACCATCGCTCCTTTCTATATATTTAAGGGAAAGGGCCAACTGGGGTAACGCAAGTATCGACTTCTAAGGGAGCAGTATGACTCAGCCATTATAGCTAACAAGAGTAAAAAAGAGCGTCAGAAAAAAATACGTAGGTTACTAGTTAATATTTAAAATACAATTCGGTCCTAGATCATACCGTCGTTAATCTTCTACGCTATAAAAACTTTTTTTATCAAATCCCTTTCAATGTTTTATTTAGATTTATTTAATCGCAAATTTAAGGCTTTACTTATATTGCAAAACGTATAAAGTGAACCCTAAATAAATTACCTATAGTGACGAGTTTAGCATATATAAATAATAAACTTGCAAAAATAAATAATTAGTTTTATGTACATAAATTGAAATTTCATAATATTATTGATTGTATACAGTTATAATTTTGAATTTATTTCTTAACAAATTTCTTAGTCTCATGTTGTGGATTGCTCGAGCCGCTCCCTATCGCAGTACTAAGGTATCTGAAGCATTACCCCATAATAGCATGCGGTATGATATAATACTGTGAAAATAGCTAATGTAAATAATTGTAGCTGTTTTAACGTTTGCCAATGTGGTAGACCTAGGTCTGTTTAATAAATTACTTATATGACGGCCTCATTGCAATCGTGCATCTAAAGTAGTGTCCAAAAACAGTAGATGTCACTAAATCCAGTTTCTCATTATTTAATTGTACATTGGTTTTGACTTCTTTGACAACGTCTTCCTTTATTTACAACAACTTTATTATTTACAATAGTACTCTCTTTATTCTCAATAATATTTCAATATAACACATTAAAATGTAATTAATGATAATATTATAGAGTTAAGTACAAATATTTCATATCGAAATCAAAATGATAAATATTTAATAAATTCACAATATGTTTTCACAAGTTGTATTAATCTGCTTTATATAATAGTATTAATTTTATGCTGCAATATAACTTAAACAACAATTTACACAGACCATATATTTGTTGTGGTAATATATGTTTAATTTGACGGCATGTTTAATTAAATTTATAAATTAGAACTTATGCAATACGAGTATGAAGTTAATGAATTATTTTGTTCCTAATTTTCGAGGATTCAGTATTTAAATATTAACGGCAATTAGGCGTCCATCTTGTGTCACTGTCAAAGTGACAGTTGTCAAGTTCTTCAACTTAAGTTCAAACTTTTGATATTAGGAGCTATGATATTATTTCTTTAACAGGAGAAAAGTTACTGTCATGTTTGAAATTAATAATAATTTACGATCCCTAAAAGTTACATCCCATTAACGGGATGAATATAATGTTAATATAATGTTTGGTTGAAATATACTTAGTATATATTCTTTAAAGAAACTTAATAATCTCTTATATTAAAAAAAAAATGGTATTCGCTGAAAATACTTATATATCCGCACCGGATGGGCCGCTGCTACATCTGCCCAAAGACGTCACAACTGGAAATACCCGTGTTGCTTCAAAATTTCTGTTATTCTGTAATGAACAACTGTATGTATAGTGTAAATGAACTATCGATCATACATATTGTAGAGAACCAACATAGATTTTGTGTTTTGCTGAATGTAACGTCATAGTTCAAGAAAAAAGATCGAAATATATATACATACATTTATATGGCGAATAGTCCAATTTTGTAGTCAATGCAATTGAAATTGCACTATTAATATAAATATCTTCAAAGTGTATATAAAAAGAAATAAATGAATTAGGAATTCATTTGTAAGAAAGTCCTCAGTCAGCTTCAGAAATTTTAATGAAATTAACAATATTTTATAAATAATATTTATCCATTGCTTTTACATTAATTATTGATTAGAAGAAAGAGATACTATTTAAAATACTTAATTACATGCACGTATTCAGACCTCGGGGAAAAAGAATACATTTTCGAAATTGATTTATTCTTAAATTTAAAATTTAAAAGAACGTGTGGAATTTAATAATAATGCAATAATAATACAATACATAGAATTATAAATATATATTAACGGTTTAACTAAATATAGTGTACGTTTTATTAACAATACGAATATCCTAATATTGTAAGAAATCTCTGAGTTGCACTGAACACAAGATTGCTCTGAAACTGTCTCGTTGTCGGCTATTTGTAACTCCAACTCTTGTAAAATGCAATTCACACTGCACTTTGTCTACTTTAGTATTTTTAAAACGTTTACATCCATTGTTATCTTAAATGTAACAAATGTTTTGTTTTGGTGGGATGTTTATATTTTTTTAATAAGTGCCTCTTACCGAATGTCTGTTTACTGAATCGTGGTATTCAATTGCTGTACTATTATTGAATCTTGATAAATATTTTCTTCAAAGAACGTCTTAGACTGTCTAATTCCAAATTATCACGACGTTCATACAATATCTAATGATAATCAAATAAGTACTTAAAGCACGATAAACAAACAAACTCACATTCATATATTACATTATTTGTTCGGATACCGAGTGATCACCTCTTTCATAGACTCCGAGAATTGTTTTTTGTTTTCCTATATAGAAAGGTAAAGATCAAAATTCAATAAGTAAGAAATATATATATTGCAATAAATATAACATTTTTGATACATGTATTTAAAACCAAGGACCAAATCATTCAGTTACCATCATTAAAATTGTGCAGTGAAAAACAAAATAATATCTCAATTCAGGCGGTAAATATCACAATATTAAGTCTTCACCGCAGTAAATCAGAAAGTATTTACGGAACAACTCGAATCACTAATGCGAATGTCATAAACTTATGTTAATAGGGGTTTTGTACAACGCACGACAATGATTATTTAGAATTGTTGATATGTTGTTATACGTATTTTTTGACAAAATCTATAATTTATTAACATATTATTCTTTGATCAACAGAAATCAACTTTAGCTTTTATTAAAACGGTCTTCGATTATCAATTTTCTTTATGACAAAATTTATCTCGGTGAATTTTTCATTTTATTAAAAAACACAGAGATTACTATCTAATTCTTTAAACAATTAAGATTTAAGATAAGTAATTAAATTTATTATATCTTCGCTGATCAACTTTGTGGTTAATATAGTTTAAAATGAACTTGGAGCGACAAACTACAAAGGTCAAAGGAGAGTCTGTCTCAAAGGCATCAGGTTTTGAGATACTAACTATATTAAGAGTTAAAGGACCAAATTGAATTTAGTTTAAATATTAATTAAACAAGAATTATATTTTTCTTTTACTTTTTTCCTTTATTTTAAATAGTATACATAATAATAAAATTAAATTACAAATTTAAAATATTTTTAAAGAGTGCTTGTAAATGTCTATTATGTAAATAGACATTTACAAGCACTTTTAAATCATCAATTATTACGTTATAAAAGGTCAGTGTAGTTAGTTCGTGAGTAAGCTACTCGTACTACCGGCTCGGAATGCTAAGAAGAGCCGGCCAGAAACCCAATAATCTGTCATTTGACCTTGAGATTGAATCGGAACTATATATTATATACTATAATATAATAACTATAATATTTTATGAGCTCCTGGTTTTAAAATCTAATTTACAAATTATATTATATGTACTTGTAATATTTAATCTAAATAATGGTATTTTAATCGCGTATACAATCTTTTTTACCTCCTTTTGTTAATCTTATAATTTACTATTATAATCTTATAATTTATTTATAAAAATCTTGGATAACAGACATTAAAATTCATGTCCATTTATATTTAGCGTAATGTTTTAATAATAGTTCAAGTATACAAGTAATGTTTTAAAAATATGTATTTATTCGTTTGTCTCTAATATGAATTCTAGATAGATACAAAAAAAAAACAGAAACAAACGAATAAATAATTCGCATGCGAATTTGCTGCTCAAAAATCTGAATCATTAAGTGGTTCCGTTGTAATCTAGTTATAACTTTTTTCTCATTATACCGTCTATACAATACATTGCTTAGTATAACTATACGTGTAACATGACTAAAATTAATAATTTGTGAGGATTTTAAATTATATAAACTCAACACCACATCAGGAATAAAACAGGAATAAAACGATGTATTTTTTAATTACGTTCAACAATAAACCCTTTGACTTTTTTAATTTAAAATAATCTTTATTTGTATGATACATTATACAAATTCATACAATTGAGTAGCATGAATTTGTCATCCAAATGTGAAGCTTTGTTATTTATTAATTAATTATAATATTAATGCCGTTATTAAGTATGTCATACGATTGGAGAATATTGATAAGTTAATTAGTATTTTTTAATAAGTATCATTAATTATTAATTAAGCTTTACTAGGTATAAAAAATTGTACAAAGTAATTTTTTTATTATACTATTAAATTATTGCTACTGGTTTATGTTTCATTTCATTTCAAATATTATTAATATTATATCAAAGAAATATAATTTCTCTATAGATTCGGGTTTACTGTATTTTTTTTCCCAAAATATGATTATTTGCCAATAAAAATTTAAATACGTCAAAGATCATTAGTTACTAGTTGTACGTAGTATCAATAAAATATGTTTGTCTAAAATAAGTCACACATTTTCATTAGGTGGAAACTCGCGCTATAAAATTTTTCCTAAGCATGAAATACAGCACGTCCGGGCGTAATTCCGCACCGCAACAACTATTTCACTGAGTTTTTTAGGTGTTTATCTTTGTAGTGGGATATGTTAAAACAATAGAGGGATTAAAATATATGTTCCCAAGTTTGGTTAATAATTTTACATTAGTATTCAGTTTTTTTGGTTGCGTTAGCGTAAGTTTCAGCTTGTTATTAGGACCATTAAACATCTATTACATATGGAGAGAGGGGCAGATCTTAGATTTAGTTCGAATGTATAATTTTATGTAAGTTATCCATAACAACTTCATGACTTTTATGTGGTGATTGTTACAGAAAGAAACACATTTCCCTTTGTTTCAAACCTTTTGTCGAAGTTGTGATTTGATTTAATTCACTGTAGTCGAATTCCCGTTCCCGGCATCGAATAATTGCATTTACACTTTTAATTAGTGTTGTCGTGTGATTACTAAGTGATTACTAACGTGATGATAAAATAGGAAGGAAGGAAGAAGCAAAATAAACGGTTTTAAATAAATATTATCAGAAATGTAAACACTCTTATCAAAGAGTTTCCATTTCTGAAGCAATCATGCTTCAGTAATTTTATTCAAAAAATATTCGTTACATGATAGATAGTCCTGTTTTAACTGTTTTAATACATATATAACAACTTGGATATAGTAGTCACTAAAAGACTGTCGAAGTTTTGGAACAATATTAAGTGAAACTTACAGTGAGATAAACACGTATAATGAAATTAACGTTACAGTTTCGTCCAAGAATAAAGTGCGGGAAAGTTTTGGAATACATTTCATAATCGCTACAGTAATTCAATTACAAAGTTGTGAGAAGTTTTCGAAGGACGCAGGGTACAAGTTACATTATATATATAATTTCGCTGTTAATATTAAGCTATGTTTATTTTTAAAGCAATATTAATTTACTTCGATTTAATTTTTTGTAGTTATGAATGCTGTCATCTCTGTAGCGTGTATATTGTTTCTTGTTGGTTTAAAATTATTAGCATTTAAAATAAAATGTTTGAATTTGTATTTTTAATGCATTCCAATAGTAACATTAGGATAAGTCTACCGTTTTCTTGTACTAATTACATTAATTAGATGCTCGTAATTAATAGGTTTACCGCAGAGTATAATAATTTTAATTGAATATAAGATCTTTATGAATTAATAAAACTCATATTTACTTTATTTTAATATAAGCCGTTATATAAATCTGTACTTCTCAATAAGAAACAGCAATAAAAATTGCAATTCAATGGAAAATAATTAATCTTTTAAGCTTTTTTAGAAGTGATTTTGACTTCGTAGTTAATAAGTTTGATAACAATTGACCTTGACTTACATTAAACCAATTTTAGATCTATCGAGTTATTTGTTAATAGTGAGCTTCTAATAATTCTATATTTTTTTTGTTAGACTTCAAAGATGAATCCTTCTGCAGTTCGAACGTCACTCATACGTGTTCTGAGTGGATGTATGATAGCCCTAAAATTTTTCTTACATGTAAGTGGTTTCTTTAATTAACTAATATCTATTTGAATAAACATAATAATAATAATATCTAAGTTTATAATAAGGAGAAAAAACTTGTAAGAGTAAAATTGCTCTCAAAAATTCCAGTCATCCTTAGTGTGAGTTGGCATATCAAGCATGGAAGCGAAACTTGAAAATTGTTTACAGTGAATACGTTGAATACACTGAATATACTATGACGGCGCTATAGTTTAGAATCTATGCGTAAGATATTCTAAAGATTCATTACATTGTAATGATCTAATATTTAATAAAATGTCATATCTTGACGTTATCATACCATCTACAGATATATCACAGCGTCTAGAACGATTTGAATCTATTTAAAATCTTTTCGCGATCCAGCATCGCTAAATCTCAAATGAACTAAATGCGTTTTCTTTGGTCGTATAGTAGACTATCTAGAATTTAAAGTAATTTCCAATCCAATAGACCAGGTTCTACAAAAAACGAAGCAGTTTCATGTTTTCCTACTACCATTAATTAACACTGACACTAACATGGTACCCTGACCTGTCGCTGGTAGGAACAAAGGCAAGAGTTTAAATTTATTTTAATATAGAATATAAAGCAGATGTTCGATGACCCTTGTAGATGCCCTTAGTCGAAATTCAGTTCCTAACTCTCATAATATAGTTGTACTCGAACGAGACCGAAGTCGCCTGGTTAGTAAAGGTTCTGAATTCAGATAGCGAAAATGAGAACATTAATTATTAATAGTCTAAAAGATCACGACATAGGTAAGTATCAAAGGGCGTCCGTTGGAAAATTATTAAAAAGAATCACGATGATGATGGTATTTTTTTTCATTAGGGAATAGTCTGAAAAACATAAAGGCTAAATCATAAAGGCTAATTTCAGTGACATAAATTATTTTGTAAAGAAATGTATTAGATCTTGTTTGGAAAGTGCCTATGCCTAATTATCTAGCTGCATAATTAACCTGGCTTCATTTATTTTATAGAAAAGCCTGACACACGCCCTTTGACACAGTAAATGTTGATCATTTACGTCACCTCGTCCGCAGTAGTATGGAAACTTATACATATAAATTCATATAGATGCATTTTTCGGGTATATTGTCAATGAAAAACGTTGGGACGAACATATAAATAATGTACAATGGGGATTACATAAAAAACTTAATAGGTGACTGCACACCCATAGAGGCTCTGTTTGATCTTAGACTAATTGGTGCTACCGAAGGTACGCTTGTTTCTCAGTTAGCTATCACTGAAAGTAGAAACTTGAATATATCTGAAATTAGGGGTGATATTACTAAAATTGTAAAAGATAATCAGGAACAGCAAAGGGAGCCTATAAACAAATACAATGCGAACCATTTAAGTATAGCGTAGGTGATTTAATAAAAGTAGAAAAACAACCGGTCAGACTAAAAAACTTATTCTGAAAATACAAAGGTCCCTATAATCACCAAAATATTGGATTTGTATCGATTTGTCATTGAAAAAACTCCATTAACCCGTTAGAGTAACAGATGCTACCCAACTAATATAACCAGCTACGTTATTCTAATCAAAATGTTGCCCAGAGCAAGAATGTATATGTTGCTTTTGATTGCAAAATGTTGCACAAAGCAAATTTGAAGCCTGTTAAACCTAATTAGGTAACTTATGCAGTTGGCCTAACATGGTACAAACAGGTTTCAATGTATAAATTTCATTGATCTATATGTAAATTAAAATGACATATGTGCAAATGACTTATAAATTGAATACTATTCAGTGTTTTAACAAAAGATGTAAAAGCATATTTACTTATGTACTAACATCGTTTAGTCGCATTAAAATAATAATTATTATTATTTTCGCTTTAGCACACGAGGCTGTACTAATGTTCAAATGCCCGACTGTAAGATATTCTAATAATTCATTAGGTTGTAATAGTAAAATATCTATTTTAATGTTAATATTAGTTCGTCAACTGACTATCTCTTGCCAATGTAATTGAGTAATACCAAAGTAGTAAAAAAATAGCTCCCGTCTGGTTCCTCGTGGTTGAAGGAACAGTCAGTCAATTTTCAAAGTCTGGTCTGTAACGATTTCATAAAGTGCCTAGTGATTTATGAATAATGTTCTGAAGAAGACTTAAAGATTGTAAGTACTATTCGATGTCTATGTGACCAACTATTCTATGCGTTAAAATTTGGTAATTGTATGAGTGACTGTTAATTAAAGTAATACAATAATTCAGTGGTCTGTTATCTTTAGTAGTATAATTTTTTCAGCTAAGTTTCATTTTCATATGCTACGAGTCATTGGAAAATAGTCATTTATGGATATTTGTACAATATCGTTTGTATCTGTATTCTGTCTATATGTAACTGCTTAATATATAACCTAATAACTACCAGGAAACATCAGCTTAGATTGTCAGAGAATTACTCAAACTTGATTAAATCTGATGTCACAATGACCAACATAGCAAAATAATGAGGTTAGCATGTGTGTGTGCATGTAAGTTTATGTCAAAAGAATCTATTTAATAAGAAAAACATCTTTAGTGCGTAACATGCTAAACCATTCTAGGAATATTTTTTATTTCCTGGCAGTTTATGTTTATTCCTTCGAAACATAACAAGTCATCTTATGCTTACAATTTTGTGTGGGTTGTCAAACTTTACTTGTTAGTTGTTTAGGGAGCTCTCCATGTTAAAGTAGTATAATAACACGAATAGTTTTTAATTTAGAAGAAAAGCTGTGGCCGTCATTACGGGAGTTTTAGGAGAAGTCGTCGGTACAATAATGGTTTTATATTGTAATGGAGTTTTAGAGGCAGCTATAAGAGATGTTTGTTCACCGCTATAAGTTTTAGGTACGTAAATAGGATATAAATATTTTGAAATGGTATTTGAAAAGCTTCTTTTTCTTATTGTCAGCCGATAGACGTCACTGCAAGGCATAGGTCTCATCCAAAGATTGCAATCCATGAGGGGATATTCCATAATCGCCACGCTTAGCAGGCGGGTTGGCGATCGTAGTGTGATGTTAGGGTACGCAGCGGACGCTGCTGCCCATCTTCCAGAAAAATGATTAATGAATAATGAAAAATTAATACGGGAGGAAATGGTAAAATTAAATATACTAAATTCGCCTGCAAAGCATAGAGCTCTTTTACTTGGTTTCTTGATATTTTTGAGATTTTGAGCTCATTTTGATTACACGTCCATATGATTTTTCTACATACACCAAACTTTCTTAGTTTAAAAAAAGTAGTCATAAATTTATATAATAACAATATGTATGGAGGCTTATAGAATTTATTATTATTATAAAATAATAAATAATAAGAAAATTATATAAAATTTATTAAGTAAACAGCTTATCGGTAATTAAAATATTTTTTTTATAGCGAAGGAGATGGTCTCAACAAAAAAGAAGGTACTGTTTTATATTTTTTGCAGCTTTGGTTATTATATTGGTGGGATGATGTTGGCCTTTATAGCCTGGGTGACGCCCAACTGGAGATGGTTATTGAGAGTACTATATTTTCCAGCATTTCTATTCATATTCTACAAGTACTTCCTAGATGAAAGTACACAATGGCTCCTCACAAAAGGACGCAACAATGAAGCTAGAACAATACTAGAAATTGCCTCAAGGAAAAATAATATAAAACTAGATAAAAATATGCTTGACAAGCTGTCATATGAAGTTAGTCCCAACGTTACGTATGGTACACTTATCATGAGTACGTTCAAGTTAAAACAGCTAAGACGCCGCAATAACTAAGAATAGTTTGCTTAGTTTGGTGGACGACTTCCACTTTCGTCAATTATGGTTTGATTATAAATTCCGTGTCTCTAGAGGGAAATAAATATATTAACTTTGGATTGACATACATAATTGATATCCCTGCGTCTGTAGTTATAATTTATATATTTATTCCTTTTAAAATAAAAATACCTTTAATGATGTCATTCTTTGCGGAAGGAATATTATGTATCACAATTACTACTAATCTACTAATAAGTGAGTATAACATATTTTCTGAGCTTAATAATAATACATTTTCGAAGTTTAACGTATGATTTATTTTTTTATTCCGTCAGGTTTTATAGAAACATATGCAGAGTGCACATGTAGGTAGATGAGCAATTGACTGACGCACTAAGAGACACCAAAAACAATTGCTGTAAACCTATGAAGTAAACTCTACTCGTAAATTAAAATGCACTAGTTATTTGATTAAATAATTTTGTTAAAAAGTTAATTTAATTTTATTGAATAAATATAACATATACATACATATAAACTCATAACTTTTCAAATATTTCTATTCTTTTAGGGAATTTATGAGTTATTTACAGCAGCAAAATTGGTTTTATAACATACTTAATTACTTGTTATTTAATTTAATAAAATTAATAATATAGTAAAGTAAAAAGAGTAGTTTTTTGTCCGAAATATTGTATAAAAAGTCAAGAGAAATATTAATACATCAGGATACAGCATTTGAATTAGTATTTATAAGTTATACTTTGAAGATTCTTCTCACACAAAACTTTTGAATTAGTTAATATTATATTTAATAAGTAGAAACTAAAGGGAACGAAACTTTATTATGTTGTATTTTATAAGCACCGATTAACGTAGCCAAGACGGTTACAATTAAAGTTCTGTATTAACATAAATCTTTCGTACCAATTTTAGGGTACAAAGAAAATCTTTTGTGATTGCAAGCAATTTTCAATGCAGCTTGTTCAATGTTCGTGTACAGCTGCGGATATGCACGAAGTATTAATCACTACATCTTATATTAGTTACCATTATATTTTATTTTACATAACATTTTGCTTTTATTAACATTGTATTAAAGATAAAATTTAATAAAATTAATTAAACTTTAATATATGATTGTAAAAAATATTGATAATGTTTTAATAAAATATAAAGCACTGTTTTGAGTGTTTTTTGCAACGTTATTTTTAAACTTAAACTTAACCCACGAGTAGCATTAACATTAAACGAAGGAAACGAATTTTTTTTTTGATTTTGATTGTCATAAAATTTTGCAGCTAAATACAAATCATTTAAATGTGATTTTTCTCGATTAAATTATGTTAGATTGAATGTCTAAATCCGAAGTTATGTAGGTTATAGTTCCAGTTTTCCATTAAATATGTTAATAGGATGTAGGACCCTTATTAAAGTAATATTGTAGATTTTTAAAATTAAAAAACATATTTATAGTTTGTTATAAAAAAAATAATTTGTTTAATATTTTAATAAAATATTTAATTACTTTTAGATATAAGATCATATTAAGATTGTAAAAGAAATATATAGTTATTTTATTGAAGTAACAAGAGTATAGCATATAAAATATTGATATTGAATCCAGAAAGAGCCGCTGAGAGTAACTATAATTACAAACAGGTCAGGCCCGTCCCTTTAGTATTCTGCCGGAAACTCGTAACTTTTGGTACAAATTAGATGTAGATATATCAAACGAAATAATATATGTTTTATATAAACTGATATTTGATGTATTACGGTGCAGTATGACATAGTGTTACAAGGATTATAATTCTAATTGAGTGTCATCGGTTTTATACAAGCAATATCCCGTGCAGGGTAGCCCGAGATGACGGAGCGCCAAACGCTACAGTCCCTGCATATCTCTTTCGCTTCGGCCACAGACATCAACCTCTTCATACATGCCCTCCGGGGGGTCCTCGTGCTTTTTACGTGACCTTCCTCCAGTGTCATAGTTACTGTGTTTTCGAAGATCACTCGAGGCCTCCCCCTGTCACTCTTGCCGCTCACTTTTCCTGTATAAATATTTTTTACCATTTTTTCATCACTCATTCGTTCGACGTGCCCAGACCACCTGAGCACGTTCTTATTAATTCTCACCGTAATATCTTCGCTAGTACCTGCCATTCTGTGGATCACTTCATTGCGGATACGGTCAGCTAGATTGACTCCGCATATTCTGCAAAAAAAGCGTATCTCCACAGCATTCATCTTTCTTACATTCTTCTTCTGTGTTACCCACGTTTGTAAAACCGCATACAATCGTGTACAGCCAAACATGCAGCTATGCTGACGTTTCGCGGTCCCACAATGCAGCCAAAGCACCGTTGACTCTATTACCGGCAGCAATACGCCTTTCCACATCCATTTCGTATCTTCCGTCTCTGCTAAACATACTTCCCAAATATACCACTTCATTCACTTGTTCTATTATCTTATCATTCACGTTGATCTTACATTCTGTTCTTTCTTCATTTCTTTCAAATATCAGAACCTTCGTCTTATCTACATTCAGGTTAAGACCATTAATTTCACACCCATCTTTCAGAGTGGTGACCAATGCCTGCAAATTGCATTCTGATGATGCAATGAGCACTGCATCATCTGCATATAGTAAGCAATTGACCTTAAGGTCACCTACTTTCACTCCCATGTCACTATCTTTCACTCCTTGGAGACAACTATCCAAATACAAATTGAACAACCAAGCTGACATAGCGCAACCTTGCTTAACACCCGATTGGATGTCAAACCAGGGCGACATGCCAGCTCCTACTCGCACACAGGCTGCGTGATCTCGGTAAAGAGACCTTACAGCCTGTAGCAAGGGTCCGTTCACATTGTATCGGGGCAGTATCTCCCATAACTTCTTTCTCACAACCCTGTCAAACGCCTTTTCCAAATCCACAAAAGCACAGAAAACCTTTTGGTTTAGGGCCAAAAACTTTTCCGTGATCATGCGGAGGGAAAAGATCTGATCTATACACCCTCTTCCAGGTCTAAAACCTCCTTGGGTCTCCCACAATAGCCTTTCAGATCTCTCTTGCATTCTTCTCGTTAATATTTTAGCACAACCTTTACTGAACAAGCTAATCAAACAAATAGCCGTATAGCTTGCACAATCTATCTGTGAACCTTTGCCTTTATACAAAGGTACGATGACTGCGCCTCGCCAATCGTCTGAGACCTCCCCTGATTTCCAGCATAAATTGCACAACCACCAGTACAAGTCCAAGACGCGGGGCACACTATATTTGATCTCGGCAGTAACTTCATCTGCTCAGCCTTACCACCTTCAAACTTCGAATCGCGCTCTCCACTTTTTTCAAACTGATTTCACCATCGGTTACATCCGGACTCAGCATTTCGCTGGTACTCAAGGCCGAGGAGTCCTCACATTCATACGTCTCCTTGTAGAATTCCACGCACCGCTGCAAAACATGTGCTTGCTAATACAATAGCAATTATACAATAATAAAAATAATTAAAAAAAAAGTGTAATAATACTAAAGTAAAATCAAAAAATGGGAAAGCATAGGACATAAAAAGACAGAGAGAGACGGTTTTAAGTTTAAACGATGCAAATAATATTATAAGACTATTATTATTCCATTTTTAAACATAGTAAAAAAAGATATATGAATATATTATATAGAACTTGATAACCATCGGCATATATCTTAGAATAAGAAGAAGCCTTTGAAATAGAGGGGGATAGAATGTGTTGAAAGTTATACTTAAATACAAACAATGATTAAATATATTGTGATGTAATCGAACTGCTATTAAGAGATTAATCTTAAACACCATTTGAAAAACGTTATTGTTGATGTAAAAAAATAACACCATAATTAAAAAGGTCGCTCAAGATTGTTTATACATCAGTCAACAGAAATTATTTACTCCGTCAATCTTCAGCCTTGTTTAGACGATGCTTAATTTACTATTAAAATTCAAAGGCCGTTGTCTAAAAAAAATTCTACGAACCCTCTCTTATCTGCAGCGATATTCATTTGGTGAAGGGTTTTATGTTATGTTATACTTTCTTTGAAGCATAGATATAATGTCTATCGGATTGAGTATTATTATTGATTGTTTTCTAGATATTGAGTGAAATAGGACCAAAGTAGTTCATATATATATGTATAAAATATAGAGAAGCATTATAAAATATTGTTAAAATCGTTTGCTGTTGCTATGCTCTTAATAAACTTACCAAATACTACAATATCTCAAGTTCACCTAAAAATTATAATTACGTGTTTTTAAAAGGTTCAGTATTGAGAAAATTGTAAGAATTTTGCATGAGAGAATTTTTGTTTTAGAATCCACACGAACCGAGATCAAATGGGATCCGGATCCTCAATAAATGGAGCGACTTGATAATCTTAAGGTTTAAGAAATTTACATTTTTACATCATAACGTGATTTTTTGAATATCTAATGAACTGCCTATTACAGATTGAATATGTTAACGAGATTTGTAATGGGTACAAAAATTGATTTCTTGGAGTAATCATATTTCAATTTGTCGTATTTTTTTTTAATTTTTTTTTATTTACTTTTGTAATAAAGATTGTAATAATTGTATAGTTATGTTACAACCACCTTCAATTAATGACATAAATTCTGCAAATATTTCACAAATCCAATCTAGAGATTAACAAATTTAAACAAAAGAAAAATTTTCAGCTTTTTAATTTTAAATAATTTAGGATAACTTATTTATCGTGTTAACACTAAACATTGACAGTTGCATAACATATTTGGAATAAAATTTAAATATAATGCATTAAAACATAAGTAAAGTTAATATTATAGATTTAAGTACACGTATAACACAAAACATATCCAAAGCAAAATGTTAAATATTTAGTAAATTTAGAATATGTTGACACAAATTATATTAGTCTGCTTTATAGATTAATATTAATTTTATACCGCAGTTTAAGTTCAACGACAATTTAGAAAAATCATATATTTTAGGTTGTGGTAATACGTGTTAATTTGACGGCATATTCGATTGAGGGTTTTTAAATTAATAATAGCAATTAGGTGTCCATCATGTCACTGTCAAAGTGATAATTGTCAAGTTGTCCAACCCAAGCTCAAAACTTTTGCCTTTAGAAGCTACGGTATTATAATTTTTTTCACGAGAATATTTATCATGTCATGTTGGAAATTAATAATTGTTGAATAAAAGGTAAAACAAATTTGAAACTTAAAATATGATGTAATAATTTCTTAAATTATAAAAAGTTAAATAGTATTCACTAAAATGCTGGTATTTCCGCACCGGATGGGCCGCCCGGAAAGCGCTGCTACATCTGCACAGAGACGACACTGCCGGAAATAACCGCTTCGCTTTCGACATTTCCAAAGCTTTCTGTTCTATCTTTATGGATATATACTGTAAATGAACTTTCATACACATACTAGAGACGCCATCACGTGAATTCAAAATAGTTTGAAAACCATTAAAACCAACATTGCTTTTGTGTTTTTCTGAATGTGACGCCACAATTCAAGAAAAAAGAGAAAAATACCGAGTATATTACAAAATAAACCAAATAATTTACGTAGTTGAGGCAATTGAAATTGCGTTTGAAATATTTTTTTTTATATTCAAAGTATATATAACAATGTTAGTAAATAAATAAATAAATTATCACAGAAATACTGTAATTAAGTTATAAGATAAAAAAGCAAAAGAAAAAAATAATTAGGAACATTATGTAAATTATTTCCCATAAAATCCTGATCATGATGATGAAATATATTTTTCCCTCAAATGTAATAAAATTTAATTTAATATATAGAAACAAAAAATAATATATATAAAAAAAATATATCCTTATTATAGCCGTGCGACATTGAAACGCAGTTTCTATACCTACCTATATAGCAAGATAAAAGTTGTTGACAAAAACTAGTATGTGTTATAGAGAGATTTCATGTGAATACTGCTACCGACACTTGATTGATGAAATGTATAGGTAGATAGTCTAAGACGCTCTTTGAAGAGAATATTGATCGAGATACAATAGTGAACATCTCGATTATTGAATTCTATGTTTCAGTAACAGACAATCAGAAAGAGGTAATTATTTAAATATATAAATAAAACAATTGTTAGACATTAGAGATAATAATGGATGTAAACGTTTTAAAAATACTAAAGTAGATGGAGAGCAGTATAAATTGCATTACACAAGAGTGTGAGTTACAAATAGCCGACAACGAGACAATTTTAGAGCAATCTCGTGTTCAGTGCGATTTAGAGTTTTCTTACAATACAAGGATATTTATATTGCGGGTACAATGTATAATTTTCACTATATTTAGTTAAATTGTTTTTAGTATATTTTTATCGTTATATAGTATTATTATTACATTTATTAATTATTTTCCATAAGCTCCTACAAAATTTTAATTTAAAAATAAATCAATGTTGAAAATGGTTTATTTTTCGATGAGGTCTGAATACATGCATGTAATTAAGTATTTTAAATAGTATCCCTTTCTTCTAATGAATAATTAATGTGAAAGCAATGGATAACTGTTGTTAGCTTATTTAAAATTTAACTTATGGCCGAGGACTTTCTCGCAATAAATTCTTGAACAATAAGTAACTTATTAAAAAAATCTTTCAGAAGAGATTATCATTAATTTTCATGTCCATTTATATTTAGCGCATTGTTTCAAGAACAATTCCTATTTAAGTAATGTTTAAGAAAGCTGTTTTTATTGGTTTGTTTCTATTTTGTTTTATCTCTAGATAGGTAGTGTTACGTAAAATTTTCATTTCTGTAGTAATTGAAATACTTAGTCACACATTCTATTTTTTATGTGGTTTGTCGGTAGTTCAGGTTGATTAATTATCCGTTTATTTATTTAAATATTTTCCACTTTGAATCCATACCAGTGATCACTTGTGTACATCAAATGGAACTGACGAGAGGGCCTATCTCGATATCGTATGTATCAAAATAAGCCCTTCCGTAAAGTCACTCTCAAACTTTATATAAGGCTACGAGGGTTCCAAACTCGTCCCGGTCTGAGAAAAAACACACAACAAACTCAGTCGGGTTTTTATTTATTGTGATCACTGTTTCACAAACTAGTAGTAGTATCACTATTCGCATATTTGTTGTATAGAATTCAAAGTCACGACCTTTCTAGCGGAAACGCTTCCGATATTTCTTTTTTAATAAAGCTTATAAGCGTTGATCCTATTAATTATACATGTGTATTATTGAAGGGCTGATAAAATATAATGGATTAACCATAATTCGTATTGCCGGCATTTTTTGATGAGTTTAAAAGTTCATTTGAGGAAATAATGGCAAGTAATTTGAATTATCACTTTAAATCAGGAGGTTTTCAGTTTTTATAACTTTCTTTAATGCTTTATGTTGCATAATTTCAGTATTTGTCCTATTTAGACCGAGTCGGCATGGGCTATAGTATTTATTGCTTATGAGATCTTTTTCCTCCGTAAGGAATTATAATAAATTATAACTAAAGTTAGAGTTAAGTTTAGTGCTACTTCGTAGTTTAACCTGTATATTGTTCATTACAGGAGGATTTTTTTTATTTTAATAATAAATATTTACCACGTATATACGTGTAACTTAGCCGACTTGCATGTCCTGCCTCTGAACTTTTGAAGTAACTGTAGCTCGTTAAATATTAAGAAGCTACCTGATGATGTACTACTACTACCTTATGTACAATTGTTCTGAATCTTAATTTAATATTTGAAGACCATGTGTTTGACTGCAGTCTTCTTGTACTGACAAACTAGGGGTATATGTCTATTGTCAGTGGCGCCTAAGAATTTAATTTAAAAGATTAATATTAAGGATATTATTCAATACAAGTATTGACCCGCCTCTTAGTCTAGCTGAAAAATTATCTGTTGTATTAATTTAAATTTAAGTATTAAAAAATTTAGTCTTAAATATTAAATTGGATATTTGATTTAAAGTGAGCTACTGGTTACACACACACATCATACATCATACAACATAACAAACATCATACATCATAAAACATAACTGCAATAAAGAAAAAATACTATATTTTATTATTAATACTTTCTTTTTTCCACCAGACAGGCTCAAATTCATTGTAATAAAATATTAGGTCTACAACTTTGCTCCCGCCGTTTTCCAAAAGATGGCTCTAGTAGCCAGTAATAGTTCAAATAAATAAATCACAGTTGTTTTCCATCAGTTTTGACATCTATTAATATAACCTTACATCGATATTAGTTAATTTTTGTTTGCGTCATATAGTTACACTTAATTAAATATGTCAACTAATAAACCGAATTCACGTCATTTGCGGGAGATTTTACTTTCTCATTTCAACATGAAAAAATCGGCGGCTGAGGCTCATCGGGTTATTTCAAGTACTTATGGTGATGATACTATTAGTGAAAGAACGTGTCGCGAGTGGTTCCAGCGCTTTAAAAGCGGTGATTTTGTTGTTGAAGATCGGCATAGCGGTGGCAGAGAAAAAACTTTTGAAGATGATGAACTGGAGGCTATACTTAATGAAGACTCGTGCCAAACTCAAGAACAGTTAGCAAAATCATTGGGAGTAACTCAGCAAGCAGTATCAAAACGCCTGGAACAACTGGGGATTACCCAAAAACAAGGATACTGGGTACCGTATCAGTTGAAACCAAGAGATGTTGAGCGACGTTTATTTGCTTGTGAACAGCTGCTTGAAAGACAAAAACGAAAAGGATTTCTTCATCGTATTGTTACTGGGGACGAAAAATGGGTGGACTACGACAACCCTAAGCGACGCACATCATGGAGATTGCCCGGCCACACTCCTACGGCGACACCTCGACAGAATATTCACGGATCCAAGGTCATGTTGTGTATTTGGTGGGATCAGCTTGGCGTAATTTATTATGAACTGTTAAAACCTTCTGAAAAAATTACTGGTGCACTTTATCGAACGCAATTAATGTGTTTGAGTCGGGAATTAAAAGCAAAACGGCCGCAATACGCTGATAGACACGAAAAAGTAATTTTGCAACACGACAATGTTCGACCTCACGTGGCGAAAGTAGTCAAGACGTACCTCGAAACACTGAAATGGGAAATTCTACCTCACCCGCCATACTCTCCAGATGTTGCTCCATCTGATTACCATTTATTTAGGTCGATGGCACACGGGCTGGCAGGCCAGTGCTTCGATTCTTTTGAAAAAGTGAAAGATTGGATCGATTCTTGGATCTTATCAAAGGATGAAGAATTTTTCCGATGCGGGATTCGTTTGTTGCCTGAAAGATGGGCGAAAGTAGTGGAAAGTGACGGACAATACTTTGAAACATAAATAAGATATCATTTTTTTTAATATAATTTTTAAAATTAAAAAAAAAACGGCGGGAGCAAAGTTGTAGACCTAATAGCAGAGATTTTTAGCAAGTTTATTACAACATTGTTCGTTCGTTAGTGAATTTTTGTTATCCATATTTTTGTGAAATTAAATTTGAAATTCAATATTGGAATGTTCCGTCGCCATCTGCCTCTTTATTGTATACATACCAGGCCAAGCAGTTAATTCGCATACCAACCTGATGTTCAAAAACCTGCTCTTCTAAAAATATTAAAATAACTTTATTTCCCAAAATGTTTTTAAAAACGCTGAATCATTACCTATTTTATATAACGATGATGAACAGAATTAACAACATATGTATATATATACATACATTAAATGTCATTTGCTCTCGTTTTTATTTAGTTATAACTTTTCTTCTTACTATGTATAGTCTACAATATAATGTTTACCAAAACTATTTATTTATATTGTCATGTTCTGTGACTGAAATTAATAATACATTGTATTTTTTTAAGTAATAGAAACACAGCTCCACTTTAGGAAGAAAACTATGTAAATTCAAATTATGTTTAATAAAAAACCTTTTTAACCTTTCTAAATTGAAATGATTTAAACTTTTATGAAACATTTGAATGTCGAAATTCGTTATATTTAAATCTTTTACTAACTAATTAATATTTTTTAATTATTATATTTATTTCATTAAATGGTATATATTTTGATTGCTCTAAATAAGCTTATTTAGAGCAATCAAAATATATACCATAAAAATATAACGTATTACTGTGAAACGTCGTTATTTAATTAATTAATTATAATATTAATGCCGTGGGAAATTATCACGAAAATATAAGTATTGCATATGATTCGAGACTATTGATAAGTTAATTAATAAATTTCAATAAGTATCATTAAATATTAATGAAACTTTATAAAAGCTTGTACTGGGAATTGTTCATTTTTTATTATATTTAAAATTTTCTGCTACTGATATATGATTCATTTGACTTCAAATATTATTAATATTATTTTAAATCGGGGAAACACAATTATCCAATTAATTTTAATAATAATTATAATTTAGGAAAATTAAAGCACAAAGGTATAAGCTGCATGATAAATTTCAGTAGAACTTAGGCTTTTTGATTTTCTTATTGTAGCCAAAAATATTCCAATAAGCGCCGAACAAGTTCGCCGCTTTATTAAATTCCTGTGATCGGGTTAAAAATCATTCCTCCACTTCACAATTACCTCAAAATTTTAATTAAACTAATTTAATCCCTTCAAAAGTTATGCGCAAAGAATCCGAACAATTCATGAAGTTGAAAAAAGTTATTCCATTCCAGTTCCAGTGTTACGAATATTCTTGCTTCTAAGAATTTATTGAATTAAGAAAAAATTATATAAAGAAAAAAATTCTTTACAATCGGGTTGGTTACAGTATTTTATTTCTATTATTACAGTATTTTATTTTTATTCTTTCTTATTAGTTACTAGTAAAATAAATAACATATTTTCATTACGTGACAAATTTTGCACTATACAATTTTTCCTAAGCATGAAATACACGCCCAGCGCTAAGTAACTAGCTAATTCGGCTATTTTACTGAGTTTTTAGGTGTTTATCTTTGTAGTGGGAAATGCAAAATCAAAAAGGTGAATAAAATATACGTTTGCAAGCTTAGTAAATAATTTTTGATTAGTATTCAGTTTTTGTTTCGTTAGCGTAAGTTTCAGCTTTTTGACCCTTAGAGATTTGTTACAGATGTAGCAAGGACTAAGTCAATGAAAATTTTCATATAGAATTTATACAAATTTTAGGCTTAATCAATATCATTGCCAGTAACAGTGTGTCACTGTATTTAGTGGCGATGAACTTATCAAAGTAGCGTATTTTTTTAAGCTGATTAAGACTTTGATTCTGTTCTGTTATAACCTTGTTTTGTAATCCTTATTGCTGACTTAGCTGCTGTCTCAGTTTCCCATGCATTCCTAACATTCATGTTTAATCAGCTCCTTTTCTTTCTCACACAATCCGATCACCCTGATATTCAGTTCAGTCCCAGCTCTCTTACGCGATACAACTTTTACCGAATTCTCTCACTGTGTTTAATTAATTAATTATACATCTTAATATTCCGTAAAATACATTAAAAGTGTTTTAAATAAATCTTCCTTTTTTTATTTTGTGATTGTCACAAAAGTTGCAATATTTTCCTTTGTTTAAAACCTTTGTCGAAGTCGTCATTTAATTAAACCCACTATAGCCGAGTTCCCGTTGCAGCATTGAATAATTGCATTTACACTTTTAACTAGTAGTTTCGTAAGGGATCACTGACGTGATGATAAAAAAGAAAGAAAGGAGCAAAGTAAACGGTTTTAAATTAATTTCAAAAATAAATGTAAACAATTCAAGATTGCTTCAGTAATTTTATTTAAACGTCCATTACTCTACAGATTGCCATTTTTTAATCATTTTAATACATATTACAAAATAGATATAATGGTCACTGGAAGGCTGAATAAGTTTTGGAATAAAACTAAGTAAAACGTACAGTAAGATAAACACGTATAACGTAATTAGCGTTACAGTGTCGTCCTAGAATAAAGTGCGGGAAAGTTTTGGAACATTTCATGAGCGCGATAGTAATTCAATTACAAAGTTGCGAGAAGTTTTCGAAGGACGCAGGGTACAAATTACATTGGCCTGCTATCTTTGCATATTTTACTCAATTAAGGTTACATGATCTACATTTTTTTATACTGCTTTATTATACTTTTTTCATTTTATTCTAAAGGAAGTTTTTTTTTTATTAAATACTGCCCATCATGTTTAAATATAAATGTTTATTTGGTGTTTAGAGAGATAAATACATTCTGTCTGTTTCTTAAATAAAACCTTTTTTTAAGAAGTACTTCATGTATATATATATATATATATATATATATATATATATTGCGCGACCGAACAAAAGCAGCTGAATACACTACTTTTATTCAGTGGTTTTTAAGTTTCGGGATGCGCTATTTTTTTTCTTTTCTTATCTTTGAACGCAGTTGTTAGGCTTAAACCATATCCTGGTATTTTTTAAAGATATAAAATAATGTCGCTATTAATTGCCTTAAGCTTTGTATATTGTTACACAACTGTTGAGTTTGACTTCTATTTGTTTTAATATTGGCTTACATACCCGTTACATTTAAAATGTAACTTACTTTTGATACCGATTTCGACGAGTAAAATTCTTATAGTAAAGAAAAAAAAATACTTTACTTATGTTATAAAGACAAGGTCTTAATAATAAAAATAATAAAGATAATTGATTAGCGAGAAACTTGAAAACGTCAGCTAAAAGTAAACAGGACGCAAGAATTTAAAAGTTCAATTAAGTTTTCTAACAATAAGTACATGGACTGGACATTGATAACCAATAAGTAACTGAAATTCAAACATATTGTACTAGTGTTTATGGTTTCTTTTTTATATCATTTCTTTTTTATATGTTTAGATATATTTCTATACATATAACGGGGAAGATATTATAGCTGATGAAGTCAATGAAAAAAACTGGTTACAACGAAAATTTGTGTGGATTTATTATTTCCTATACCTTTTTTCTGTTATTGATAACGTTACGTTATGTGTGTAGTTATTGCGGTAACGTTTAATTTATTTTCAAATGATTTATCTAATTGAAGAACATGATTATACTTACCATTACGATTGCCGTAACATTACAGTTTTGGCGGTATTGTTATAGGTTAATGATGTCTAGCAATAATAAATGATTTATATACAAGAAAGCTTGAAACTTGATAGATTTTATATTTAGGGTGGGATGGATAATTATGTAAGTGATCAAAGATACTTTTTGCTTAGTAAAATTTTATAATTTTCATGGGTTAATACAAAAAATGTTCGGGCAAATAAAATTAAAAAAGTATTACTATTATTTTTAAGAAACGAGAGGAAGAGCAAACAAAGCCGCGGGTACCACATTGTTTTATCTACAGATGTTGTAAAAATTAACAAAATCTATTTATTTTTAATAATATTATTAATCTTGTGAATAAATAAATAACAACGTTTTATTCTTATCTCCTCATCAATGAATTCAAGTTACCACTGAAAGGAGCAATGTATTCAAAGGGTGATTTTTTAACGCACATTATCCCACTGAGAACACGTTTGCACAGAACTGAAGTAAATTCGTAACAACCTTATCTTTATAGTATAGTTTATATATATTTCACAAATATAAGGTGAAAAAGTATCAATACACAATTTGTGATTTGACACTGCCCAAACTACGTGTGTGTCGCTGAAGAAGTAGCTTATTGGTAATGTTATTATTTCTATTAAATTAATTATAATATGCAATGGTATTAAGCTCTGCCAGAATAAATGATGAATAATTTATGTTATGAATAAGGAATATTTATTTACTTTGCTTTAGTGTTTTTATGGAATTATGAATGTTAAGTTATCTCCACAGCGTGTATATTTTCTCTAGTTGGTTTAAAGTTATTAACATTTAAAGTAAAATGTTTGAATTTATGTTTTTAATGCAATTCAATAATAGAATTAGGAATAAAGACTTTGGCTTGTGGTAGTTACGTTAATAAAGTGCTCGTAATTAATTATTATAATAATTCTATTGTTTTTTAATTCTTTATGATTCAATACTACTACTTATTAGTATAAATCAAAGTTTCGGAACTTGTCACACAAGAAAAAACATAAAAAACTGCGATACAATAGAAAATATCTGTCTGTATATGCCTTTTAAGAATTTTTAGACTTTTGTTTGATTTAATAAGTTTGATAACAATTAACCTTGACTTAATATTATATGTTCCATAATTGTACGTACGATCGTAGTTCGTAGATAGATGTAAAGATAACTAAACAATATCTATGTAAATAAACGTAATAATAATAGTAGGTTATGACCTAAAAAAACTCTATTGATAACAAGTAAGAGTTTATAATAAGGAGAAAACATATAGAAGAGGAAAATTGCTGAAACATATTCATGTCTTCCTTAGTTTCAGCTGGCATGTCAAGAATGGAAGCGAAGCGAAATAAAATTTTAGTAATATTTATATAACATGTATAAAATAAAATGTAAACAAGCGAAACTATATTTATTTAAACACATAACTCTACAAAGTTTTATATTTTGTGCTCTGTTATCTTTTGTAGTATAATTTTATCCGTAAAGTTTCATTTTCATATGCTACTAACCATTGGAAAATAGTCACTTATGAAAATTTGTAAGATATTTGTTTCTATATTCGATATGTAACTGCTTAATATATACCATAATCACTATAAGAAAAATCAGCATAAATTGTCACAGAACGATTTAAACTGGATCAAATCAGATGTCACCCTAACTAACACAAGAAAAGAATGAGTTTAGAATGTGTGTGTGTTTATTAAAATTTAACTAAAAATGCTTTTAGTGCATAACAAAAATAATGCTTAGAATACTTTTATATTTCATGGCAGTGTATGTTCATGCCTTCAGAATATAATAAGTCATTTTATGCTTACAACATTGTGAGGGTTGTCAAACTTTACTTGTTAGTTGTTTAGAGAGCTCTCCATGTTATAGTAGTATAATAAAACGAATATTTTTAGATGTGGAAAAAAAGCTGTGGCCGTCGTTACAGGAGTTTCAGAAAGAGTTGTCGGTACAATAGGAAGTTTCTCCTTTTGGGATTGGTTTTATATTATTATGGATTTCTTGGAGGCTATATTCTATAGCTATAGACGACGTTATGTTTTAAATTTGACACATATTTTTCAGTTGATGTTTGAAAAGCTAACCAATAATTTATATTTTTTATAGTCATAGATCTCCAAGCAACCATCCAACCAGAGACCATCTGGTGTCAACAAAAAAGAAGGTACTGTTTTATATGTTTTACAGGTTTGCTTACTGTATTGGTCGGATAAAGTTAGTGTGTGTAGCCTGTGTGACGTCACACTAGAGATAGTTATTTTGAGTGATGTGTTTTGCATCATTTCTATTCGTATTCTAGAAGTACTTCTGAGACGAAAGTTCACGATGGCTTCTCACAAAAGGACGCAACGATGAAGCTAACACAATACTAGAAAATGCCTCAAGGAAAAATAATTTAAAATAAAACAAAAATATGTTTGATAAACTATCATGTGTTAATAAGTTATTTACAATGACACGTATGTTATACATATCAAGAGTATGTTCATATCAAAAAAGCTAAGACGGCGTTTCTTAGTTTGCTTAGTTTGGTGGATGACTTCCACTTTGGTCAATTGTGGTTTGATTATAAATTCCGTGTCTCTAGAAGGATACAAATATATTAACTTTAGACCGTGTATGTCGGTCGAAAGTTAATATATTTGTTTGTTAGTGGATATCCCTGCACATTTATTGAATAAAATATTATTGAATAAAATAAAACAAGGGTGAAAAAACTTAACGAAGAATTTATCCTCACATCTCTATATCCATCTACATACTTTGGAATTTTTTTCCACATATACTAGAAACTTAATGCACGCTTGTGTTCGTGGGTCGGCCGCGTTGGCTCCATAGTACCAGTGGCGCCGCAGACTCTGCTACTAGTAAATATTACGATAGCTATATTATTATAAAGCATATATTATTATAATGTTAATACGTTAACTAAAAGCATTTAATTCAGTGTTTATAGGTTGTACTTTAAAGATTCCTTACACAAAATCTTTCGATGAAAATTTAGAAAAAACTAAAAATGTGTGCAAAATAATGTATAAAATATAACTTGTACTTGTCGCTTTCTCACTATCGATAACATTTTGAGCAGTTTTATCTACTGCTAATTTGATCACCTTTTTACAGTTGTGTGGTCTACTAAAATAGTTTCATCATATCCGTCCGCCGTATAAAGTACGATATCGGTAGATAGGTCTTCAAAAAATATCGAGGTTTGCGAAAATCATATTTGGTTTAAGGGATTCGCTTGTGAAATATTAAACTTTACTTCAGAGCCGAATTTGGAATTCTGGAGGCCCTTGGATAACGAGAGATGGGGTGCTCTTAATTATATGCTATGTTCTAAAGAACATCTCCTTTCTTTATACGCTGCCTACACCCTTGAAGATAGATCCAAATAATGGTATTTAGAATTGTGTTTTATTATTAAGCTTTAACTAGAACATTCTGAAATATGTTTTATATTGCCTTACGATTATCGCTGTTGTTGACACTTCATAATATGAAAGGCGACTTTGCTATTGCTCCATTGCGATAAAAAATTATTTATAGTTAACGACTCGATATTCGTAAATATTTTTTTGTCCATGGATGCAAACTCATGCGAGAAGCAAATCAATATGAAACATTGAAGATTAATGTAATGATAGATATATATATATAGATAACGTATACTAATATTTTACTTATGCATGAATGACTTTTTGTTTTAATTTCTTTTATTTCCAAAAGTCAATTAAACGAATGTATGAGTATGATATAGTATGTGGGTTAGAATAATAGAATCATAGTAGTTTTTAGGTATTTTATAATCTTGATACGACCGATCAATGAAAATATATTAAATAAATTTGTATTCTATCTTTTGCTATGTAATTTTACCTTAAATAATTTAACGTTTGCCTAAAAATAAGTTTAAGGGAAGGCAATTCTTTATATAATTATGCGATATAAAATAAGTAAAAGTTACATGAAACTAATCTAACTGTATCTCTGATATCTATTAAATTAATTAATATTGTACATAATAAATAGCAACTGAGGAGAACGAAACTTTGTTACGTTTATTTTGTAAGAAACCTTTAAGAAACTATTTAGTTGAGTAAAGTAACCGAGGTGGATCCGATTAAAGTTATGTATTAATATAAAATAATCGAATCAATCTTTGAGTAGAAAGAAACTTTTGAACCTATCGTGTATATCCGCAGCTGCACAGGGATGGAGGATTAATAGCTACATATTATATTATTTTATTACTTTTATATTATATATAACATGTTGCTTTAATTAATATAGTATTAGAGATTAGGTTTAATAAAACAATAAACCTTTATTTATACTTATTCTATTTTAAATCTTTCTTCAAACCAATGTTATTACCATTTGTATTAGATAATAAACAATACCCCTGGAGAGAAACAAGACCTTCATTACATTTTAGTTGGTCCGGATAATATTAACATTACCACAACTCATCGTCAAGGGAGAAAAAGGAAATCTCGCTTCAGGATAGTAAAAAATATTGAAAATGTTTCAATAAAATATTAAGCATTATACTGAGCGTATTCTATGCGACGTTCTTTTAGAACTTAAACTTAACCCACGAGTTGCAGTAAGATTTTACGAAGGAAACTAAACCTTAATTTTTTTTTGCTTTTGCTTAAAATATTGCTTAAAATAAAATTTGCAGATTTAATTATATAAGATTGAATGTTTAAATCGGAAGTTATGGACCAGGTTATAGTAAATTAAATTTATAGAAAATATGTTAATAGGGTGTTGGACCCTTATTAATTTGTTATAATTATTTTTTTCTGAACGAAAAATTACATTTATAGTCGTTTATTCAGAATAAAATATATAATATTTTACTTAAATATTTAATTACGTTTAGTAAAAAAATCATATTAAAATTTTCAGAGAAAATATAGTTATTCTATTAAAGTGAAAAAAAAATGCATATAGAATCTTACCGAGCATCTTCATACAGCTGGGAGCCGCAGAGCCTAACAATAATTACAAACAGGTCAGGACCGCTTGTGTAATATTCGACCGGAAACTCATTATTTTTGATACAAAATTAGATGTCGTTTCATCAAACGAAATATGTTTTATACAATAATTGATTTAGTTACCATCATTTCTATACGTATGAAAATTGTAATGGTACAATAATAAAAATAATTAATGTTAAATATTTAGTAAATGTTAAATATTTAGTAAATTTAGAATATGTTGACACAAATTATATGTGTCTGCTTTATAGAATAATATTAATTTTGTAAAGCAATTTAATTTCAACGATAATTTAGAAAAACCATATATTTTAGGTTGTGGTAATAGGTGTTAATTTGACGGCATATTCAATTTGATTTTTAAATTAATAATAGCAATTAGGTATCCATCATGTCACTATCAAAGTGATTATTGTCAAGTTGTCCCACCCAAGCTCAAAACTTCTGCCTTTAGAAGTTACGGTATTATTTTTTTTCACGAGATTATTTGTCATGTCATGTTTGAATTTTTATGTTTATTTTTAATAATTAATGAATAAAAGGTAAAACAAATTAGAAACTTAAAATATGATGTAATAATTTCTTAAATTATAAAAAGTTAAATAGTATTCACTAAAATGCTGGTATTTCCGCACCGGATGGGCCGCCCGGAAAGCGCTGCTACATCTGCACAGAGACGACACTGCCGGAAATAACCGCTTCGCTTTCGACATTTCCAAAGCTTTCTGTTCTATCTTTATGGATATATACTGTAAATGAACTTTCATACACATACTAGAGACGCCATCACGTGAATTCAAAATAGTTTGAAAACCTTTAAAACCAACATTGCTTTTGTGTTTTTCTGAATGTGACGCCACAATTCAAGAAAAAAGAGCAAAATACCGAGTATATTACAAAATAAGCCAAATAATTTACGTAGTTGAGGCAAATGAAATTGCGTTTGAAATATTTTTTTTTTATATTCAAAGTCCATATAACAATGTCAGTAAATAAATAAATTATCACAGAAATACTGTAAATAAGTTATAAGATAAAAAAGCAAAAGAAAAAGATAATTAGGAACATTATGTAAATTATTCCTCAAAAAATCCTGATCATGATGATGAAATATGTTTTTCCATCAAATGTAATAAAATTTAATTTAATATATAGAAAAAATTTAATTAATATATATAAAAAATATATCCTTATTACCGCCGTGCGACATTGAAACGCAGTTTCTATACCTACCTATATAGCAAGATAAAAGTTGTTGACAAAAACTAGTATGTATTATAGAGAGATTTCATGTGAATACTGCTACCGACACTTGATTGATGAAATGTATAGGTAGATAGTCTAAGACGCTCTTTGAAGAGAATATTGATCGAGATACAATAGTGAACATCTCGATTATTGAATTCTATGTTTCAGTAACAGACAAGCGGTAAGAGGTAATTATTTAAATATATAAATAAAACAATTGTTAGACATTAGAGATAATAATGGATGTAAACGTTTTAAAAATACTAAAGTAGATGGAGAGCAGTATAAATTGCATTACACAAGAGTGTGAGTTACAAATAGCCGACAACGAGACAGTTTCAGAGCAATCTCGTGTTCAGTGCGATTTAGAGTTTTCTTACAATACAAGGATATTTATATTGCGGGTACAATGTATACTTTTCACTATATTTAGTTAAACTGTTTTTAGTTTATTTTTATCATTATGGTATATTATTACATTTATTAATTATTTTCTAAAAACTTCTACAAAATTTTTATTCAAAAAATAAATCAATGTTGAAAATGGTTTATTTTTCGGTGAGTTCTGAATATATGTATGCCATTAAGTTTTTTAAATAGTATCCTTTTCTTCTAATGAATAATTAATGTAAAAGCAATGGATAAACGTTGTTAGCTTATTTAACATTTAACTTATGGCCGAGGACTTTCTCGCAATAAATTCTTGAACAATAAGTAAATTATTAAAAAAATCTTTCAGAAGAGATTATCATTAATTTTCATGCTCATTTATATTTAGCGCATTGTTTCAAGAACAATTCCTATTCAAGTAATGTTTGAGAAATATGTTTTTATTCGTTTGTTTCTGTTTTGTTTTATCTATAGATAGATAGTGTTACGTAAAATTGTCATTTCTATAGTAATTTAAATACAATTTTTTTATGTAGTTTGTTGGTAATTAAGGTTGATTAATTATCTGTTTAATTATTTAAATATTTTCAACTTTGAATCCATACCAGCTATCACTTGTGTACGTCAAATGAAAGTGACAGGAGGGCCTATTTTGATATCGTATGAATCAAAATAAGTCCTTCTGTAATGACACTATCCAACTTAAAATAAGGCTACGACGGTTCCAAACGCGTCCTGGTCTTAGAAGAACTACACAATAAACTCAGCCAGGTTTTTTTTTATTGTGATCACTGTTTCACAAACTAGTAGTAGTATCATTATTCGCATATTTATTTTGTAGAATTCAACGACACGACCTGTCTATCGGAAGCACTTCCGTTATTTCTTTTTTAATTAGCCTCCGGTGAGTGTGGTTGAACTTAGTATTTTTAATAACGCTTATAAGCGTTGATCCTATTAATTATACATGTGTATTATTAAAGGGCTGATAAAATATAATGGAGTAACCATAATTCGTATTGCCGGCATTTCTCAATGAGATTAAAAGTTCATTTGAGGAAATAATGGCAAGTAATTTAAATTATAACTATAAATTAGGTGTTGTTCAGTTTTTATAACTTTTTTTTAATGTTTTATGTTGCATAATTTCAGTATTTGTCCTGTTTAGACTGAGTCGGCATAGGCTATAGTATTGCTTATGAGACCTTTTTCCTCCGTAAGGTATTATAACTAAAGTTAGAGTTAAGTTTAGTGCTACTTCGTGGTTTAACCTGTAAATTGTTCATTACAGGAGGATCTTTTTATTTTAATAATAAATATTTACCACGTATATACGTGTAACTTAGTCGACTTGCATGTCCTGCTTCTGAACTTTTTATGTAACTGTAGCTGCATTTGAGGTCTGCCTTGAAATGTCTGATCCTCGTTAAATATTAAGAAGCTACCTGATGATGTACTACTACTACCTTATATACAATTATTTTGAATCATAATTTAATATTTGAAGACCATGTATTTGCCTGCAGTCTTCTTGTACTGAAAAACAAGTGGGGTCTGTGTATGTCCATTGTCAGTGGCGCCTAAGAATTTAATTTAAAAGACTAAGGATATTATTCAATACAAGTATTGAGCCGCCTCTTAGTCTAGCTGACAAATTATCTGTTGTATTAATTTAAATTGAAGTATTAATAAATTTAGTCTTAAATATTAAATTGGATATTTGATTTAAAGTGAGCTACTGGTTATTCACACATCATACATCTTATAACATAACAAACATCACAAACAAACAAACATCATACAACATACATCATACAACATAAGTGCAATAAAGAAAAAAATACAACATTTTATTATTAATACTTTCTTTTTTCCACCAGACAGGCTCAAATTCATTGTATTAAGTAGCAGAGATTTTTAGCAAGTTTATTATAACATTGTTCGTTCGTTAGCGAATTTTTGTTATCCATATTTTTGTGGAATGTTTTTACATGAGATGCAAAAATAAAATTTGAAATTCAATATTGGAATGTTCCGTCGCCATCTGCCTATTTACTGTATACATACCAGGCCAAGCGGTTAATTCGCATACCAACCTGATGTTCAAAAACCTGCTCTTCTAAAAATATTAAAATAACTTAATTTCCCAAAATGTTTATAAAAAAGCTGAAACATTACCGTTTTTATATAATGATGATGAATAGAATTAACAACATGTATATGTATATATACATTGAATGTCTCATTTGCTCTTGTTTTATTTAGTTATAACTTTTCTTCTTACTATGTATAGTCTACAATATATTGTTTAATAAAACTATTTATTTATATTGTCATGTTCTGTGACTGAAATAAATAATGTATTGTGTTTTTTTAAGTAATAGAAACACAGCTCCACATTAGGAAGAAAACTATGTAAATTCAAATTATGTTCAATAAAAAACCTTTTTGACCTTTTTAAATTGAAATGATTTAAACTTTTATGAAACATTTTAATGTCGAAATTCGTTATATTTAAATCTTTTACTAACTAATTAATATTTTTTAATTATTATATTTATTTCATTAAATTCATAATTTACTTTTGAGTATAAGTATACTCAAAAGTAAATTATATGGTATATATTTTGATTGCTCTAAATAAGGTTATTTAGAGCAATCAAAATATATACCATAAAAATATAACGTATTACTGTGAAACGTCGTTATTTAATTAATTAATTATAATATTAATGCCGTGGGAAATTATCACGAAAATATAAGTATTGCATATGATTCGAGACTATTGATAAGTTAATAATTAAATTTCAATAAGTATCATTAAATATTAATGAAACTTTATAAAAGCTTGTACTGGGCATTGTTCATTTTTTATTATATTTTAAATTTTCTGCTACTGATATATGTTTCATCTGACTTCAGATACTATTAATATTATTTTAAATCTGGGAAACACAATTGTCCAATTAATTTTAATTATAATTATAATCTAGAAAAATTAAAGCACAACGGTATAAGCTGCATGATAAATTTCAATAGAACTTAGGCTTTTTGATTTTCTTATTGTAGCCAAAAATATTCCAATAAGCGCCGAACAAGTTCGGCGCTTTATTAAATTCCTGCGATCGGGTTAAAAATCATTCCTCCACTTCACAATTACCTCAAAATTTTAATCAAACGAATTAAATCCCTTCAAAATTTATGCGCAAAGAATCCGAACAAATCATGGAGTTGGAAAAAGTTATTTTCGAATTCCAGTGTTACGAATATTCTTGCTTCAAAGAATTTATTGAATAAAAAAAAATTATATAAAGAAAAAAAAATCTATACAATCGGGTTGGTTACAGTAGTTTATTTCTATTATTACAGTATTTTATTTTTATTCTTTTTTATTAGTTACTAGTAAAATAAATAACATATTTTCATTACGTGATAACTTTTGCACTATAAAATTTTTCCTAAGCATGAAATATATGTCCAGGCGTAATTAACTAGCTAATTCGGCTATTTTACTGAGTTTTTAGGTATTTATCTTTGTAGTGGGAAATGCAAAACCAAAAAGGTGAATAAAATATACGTTTGCAACTTTAGTAAATAATTTTTGATTAGAATTCTTTTTTTTTTTTGTTTCGTTAGCGTAATTTACAGCTTGAGATTTACCACATTTACATTTACCTTAGAGATTTGTTACAAATGTAGCGAGAAGTAAGTCAATGAAACTGTTCCTACAGAATTCATACAAATTTTAGGACTAATGAATATATCAATATAAACAATATAACTTGTATCCATATAAATTAAAATAGCATTTTTGTTTAAGTTGATTAAGACTTTGATTTCATTCTGTTATAGCCCTGGATTGTAATCCTTATTGCTGACTTAACTCCTGTTTCAGCTTTCCATGCATTCCTAACATTCATGCTTAATCAGCTCCTTTTCTTTCTCACACCATCCGACCACCCTGATATTCAGTTCAGTCCCAGCTCTCTTACGCGATACTACTTTAACCGAATTCTCTCAATGTGTTTAATTAATTAATTATATATCTTAATATTTCAAAAAGGATATTAAAAGTGTTTTAAATAAATATTTCTTTTTTTAAAAAAGTCCTAATTTCGGGGCGTCCTTACAGTTCAAATGTATCATTTTATGTAGGCTAACCCTAACAACTTAATTATTTTTATTTTGTGATTGACACAAAGGGTGTAATATTTTCCTTTGTTTAAAACCTTTGTCGAAGTCGTCATTTAATTAAACCCACTATAGTTGAGTTCCCGTTCCAGCATTGAATAATTGCATTTACACTTTTAATTAGTAGTTTCGTAAGTGATCACTGACGTGATGATAAATGAAAGAAAGGAGCAAAGTAAACGATTTTAAATTAATTTTAAAAAGAAATGTAAACAATCCATGATTGCTTCAGTAATTTTATTTAAACGTCCATTACTCGATAGATTGCCATTTTTTAATCATTTTGATACATATTACAAAATAGATATAATAGTCACTGGAAGGCTGAATAACTTTTGGAACAATACTAAGTAAAACGTACAGTGAGATAAACACGTATAACGTAATTAGCGTTACAGTGTCGTCCAAGAATAAAGTGCGGGATAGTTTTGGAACATTTCATGAGCGCGATAGTAATTCAATTACAAAGTTGCTAGAAGTTTTCGAAGGACGTAGGGTACAAATTACATTGGCTTGCTATCTTTGCATATTTTACTCAGTTAAGGTTACATGATCTACATGTTTCGTTTTATTCTAAAGACATTTTTTTTACATAAAATACTGCCTATCTTGTTTAAATATAAATTTTTATTTGGTTTGTGGAGACATAAATATATTTTCTGTGTGTCTTAAATAAAACCTTTTTTTAGGAAGTACCTCATGTATTGTATGTATATGTTGCTCGACCGAACAAAAACAGCTGAATACACTAATTTTATTCTGAGGTTTTTAAGTTTCCAAATGCGCTATTTTTTTCTTATCTTATCTTTGGACGCAGTTCTTAGGCTTAAACCATATCTTGGTATTTTTTAAATATATAAATAATCTGGCTATTAATTGCCTTAAGCTTTGTATATTGTTACACAATTTGAGTTTGACTTCTATTTGTTTTAATATTGGCTTACAAACCCTTTACATTTAAAATGTAACTAACTTTGATACCGATGCTGACGAGTAAAATTCTTATATTAAAGAAAAAATATATACTTACTTTACAAAGACAAGGTCTAAATAATAAATATGAGTTAGATAATTGATTCGCGAAAAACTTGAACAAGTCTGCTAAAAGTTGACAGGACGCAAGAATTTAAAAGTTCAATTAAGTTTTCTAATAATAAGTACATGAACTGGACATTGATAACCAATAAGTGACCGAATCTCAAACATATTGTACTAGTGTTTATGGTTTCTTTTTTATATGTTTAGATATATTTCTATACATATAACGGGGAGGAGAGCTTATGGAGTCAGTGAAAAAATATATATTGTATTTTTTTTTGTGGATTTACTTATTTCCTATTGTCTGTTCTAAATAACGTTACATCATTTGTGTAGCTGCCGCGGTAACGCACCCAGTTGTAGCGTTACCGTTCAATTTATTTTCAAATAAGTTATCTAATTGAAAAACATGATTATACTTACCATTACAATTGTCGTAACATTATAGTTTTGGCGGTATTTTTATAGGTTAATGATGACATTGAAATATTGAATATTTTTAACAACTAAAGCAATAATAAATGATTTACATACAAGAAAGCTACTTGATAGATTTTATATTTGGGATGGAATGGCTTATTATATAAGTGATCTAAGATACTTTTCACTTAGTAAAATATCTTTTTACTTTTAAAAGAATTAATAATATTAATCTTGTATATGAATAAATAACAACGTTTTATTTATATCTCCTCATCAATGAATTCAAGTCATCACTGAAAGGAGCAATGTATTCAAAAACTGATTTTTTATCGTACATTATCTGACTGAGAACACGTTTGCACAGAACCGAAGTAAATTCGTAACAACCTTATCTTTATAATATAGTTTATATATATTTCACACATATTAAGGTGAAAAAGTATCAATACACAATTTGTGATTTGATACTGCCCGAACTACGTGTGTGTCGCTGAAGAAGTATCTTATTGGTAACGTTATTATTTCTATTAAATTTATTAATATGCAATGGTATTAAGCTCTGCCAGAATAAATGATGAATAATTTATGTTATGAATAAAGAATATTTATTTACTTTGCTTTAGTGTTTTTATGGAGTTATGAATATTAAGTTATCTCCACAGCATGTATATTTTCTCTAGTTGGTTTAAAGTTATTAACATTTAAAGTAAAATGTTTGAATTTATGTTTTTAATGCAATTCAATAATAGAATTAGGAATAAAGACTTTGGCTTGTGGTAGTTACGTTAATAAAGTGCTCGTAATTAATTATTTTAATAATTCTATTGTTTTTAAATTCTTTATGATTCAATACTACTACTTATTAGTATAAATCAAAGTTTCGGAACTTGTCACACAAGAAAAAACATAAAAAATTGCGATACAATAGAAAATATCTGTCTATATATGTCTTTTAAGCAGTTTGAGACATTAGTTTTATTTAATAAGTTCGATAACAATTAACCTTGACTTAATATTATATGTTCCATAATGTTATATGTACGATCGTAGTTCATAGATAGATGTAAAGATAACTAAACAATATCTATGTAAATAAACGTAATAATAATAATAGGTCATAGAAAAAACTCTATTGATAACAAGTAAGAGTTTGTAATAAGGAGAAAACATATAAAAGAGGAAAATTGCTGAAACATATTCATGTCTTCCTTAGTTTCAGCTGGCATGTCAAGAATGGAAGCGAAGCAAAATAAAATTTTAGAATATTTATATAATATGTATAAAATAAAATGTAAACAAGCGAAACGATATTTATTTAAACACATAACTCTACAAAGTTTTATACTTTGTGCTCTGTTATCTTTTGTAGTATAATTTTATATCATAGTCATTTATCAATATTTGTATGTTATTTGTATCTATATTCTGTCTGTACGTAACTGCTTAATATAAACCCTAATCACTATCAGAAAAAATCAGCACAGATTATCAGAGAACGATTTAAACTTGATCAAATCTGATGTCACCCTAATTAATACAAGAAAAGAATGAGGATGTGTGTGCGTGTAAGTTTTTGTCCTAAGAATTTACTTAATATTTAACTAAAAATGCTTTTTGGTGCATAACAAAAATAATGCTTGGAATATTTTTATATTTCATGGCAGTGTATGCTTATTCCTTCAGAATATAATAAGTCGTTTTATGCTTACAACATTGTGAGAGTTGTCAAACTTTACTTGTTAGTTGTTTAGGGAGCTCTCCATGTTATAGTAGTATAATTACACGAATATTTTTAGATTTGGAAGAAAAGCTGTGGCCGTCATTACAGGAGTTTTAGTAGGAACTGTCGGTACAATAAGAAGTTTCTCCTTTTGGTATTGCTTTTATATTGTTATGGAGTTCTTGGAGGGTATGTTCTGTAGCTATAGAAGATGTTATGTTTTAAATATGACACATATTTTTCAGTTGATGTTTGAAAAGCTAACCAATAATTTATATTTTTTATTATCATAGATCTCCAAGCAACCATCCAACCAGAGACCATCTGGTGTCAACAAAAAAGAAGGTACTGATTTATATGTTTTACAGATTTGCTTACTGTATTGGTCGGATAAAGTTAGTGTATGTAGTCTGGGTGACGCCACACTAGAGATGGTTATTTTGAGTGATGTATTTTGCATCATTTCTATTCGTATTCTAGAAGTACTTCTGAGACGAAAGTTCGCGACGGCTTCTTACAAAAGGACGCAACGATGAAGCTAACACAATACTAGAAAATGCCTAAAGGAAAAATAATTTGAAACAAAACAAAAATATGTTTGATAAACTATCATGTGTTAATAAGTTATTCACAATGACACGTACATTATACTTATCAAGAGTATGTTCATATCAAAAAAACTAAGATGGCGTTTCTTAGTTTGCTTAGTTTGGTGGATGACTTCCACTTTGGTCGATTGTGGTTTGATTATAAATTCTGAGTCTCTAGAAGGAAACAAATATATTAACTTTGGACAGTGTATGTCGGTCGAAAGTTAATATATTTGTTTGTTAGTCGATATCCCTGCACATTTCCATACTTTATTGAATAAAATAAAACAAGGGTGAAAAAACTTAACGAAGAATTTATCCTCACATCTCTATATCTATCTACATACTTTGGAATCTTTTTCCACATATACTAGAAACTCAATGCACGCTTGTGTTCGTGGGTCGGCCGCGTTGGCTCCATGGTGCCAGTGGCGCCGCAGACTCTGCTACTAGTAAATATTACGATAGCTATATTATTATAAAGCATATACATTATTATAATGTTAATACATTAACTAAAAGCATTTTATTCAGTGTTTATAGGTTGTACTTTAAAGATTCCTTACACAAAATCTTTGGATGAAAATTTAGAAAAAACTAAAAATGTGTGCAAAATAATGTATAAAATATAACTTGTACTTGTGGCTTTCTCACTATCGATAACATTTTGAGTAATTTTATCTACTGCTAATTTGATCACCTTTTTACAGTTGTGTGGTCTACTAAAATAGTTTCATCATATCCGTCCGCCGTATAAAGTACGATATCGGTAGATAGGTCTTCAAAAAATATCGAGGTTTGCGAAAATCATATTTGGTTTAAGGAATTCGCTTGTGAAATATTAAACTTTACTTCAGAGCCGAATTTGCAATTCTGGAGGCCCTTGGATAACAAGAGATGGGGTGCTCTTAATTATAGGCTATGTTCCAAAGAACATCTCCTTTCTTTATACGCTGCCTACACCCTTGAAGATAGATCCAAATAATGGTATTTAGAATTGTGTTTTATTATTAAGCTTTAAATAGAACATTCTGAAATATGTTTTATATTGCCTTACGATAATCGCTGTTGTTGACACTTCATAATATGAAAGGTGACTTTGCTATTGCTCCATTGCGATAAAAAATTATTTATAGTTAACGACTCGATATTCGTAAATATTTTTTTGTCCATGAATGCAAACTCATGCGAGAAGCAAATCAATATGAAACATTGAAGATTAATGTAATGATAGATATATATATATAGATAACGTATACTAATATTTTACTTATGCATGAATGACTTTTTGTTTTAATTTCTTTTATTTCCAAAAGTCAATTAAACGAATGTATGAGTATGATATAGTATGTGGGTTAGGATAATAGAATCATAGTAGTTTTTAGGTATTTTATAATCTTGATACGACCGATCAATGAAAATATATTAAATAAATTTGTATTCTATCTTTTGCTATGTAATTTTACCTTAAATAATTTAACGTTTGCCTAAAAATAAGTTTAAGGGAAGGCAATTCTTTATATAATTATGCGATATAAAATAAGTAAAAGTTACATGAAACTAATCTAACTGTATCTCTGATATCTATTAAATTAATTAATATTGTACATAATAAATAGCAACTGAGGAGAACGAAACTTTGTTACGTTTATTTTGTAAGAAACCTTTAAGAAACTATTTAGTTGAGTAAAGTAACCGAGGTGGATCCGATTAAAGTTATGTATTAATATAAAATGATCGAATCAATCTTTGAGTAGAAAGAAACTTTTGAACCTATCGTGTATATCCGCAGCTGCACAGGGATGGAGGATTAATAGCTACATATTATATTATTTTATTACTTTTATATTATATATAACATGTTGCTTTAATTAATATAGTATTAGAGATTAGGTTTAATAAAACAATAAACCTTTATTTATACTTATTCTATTTTAAATCTTTCTTCAAACCAATGTTATTACCATTTGTATTAGATAATAAACAATACCCCTGGAGAGAAACAAGACCTTCATTACATTTTAGTTGGTCCGGATAATATTAACATTAACACAACTCATCGTCAAGGGAGAAAAAGGAAATCTCGCTTCAGGATAGTAAAAAATATTGAAAATGTTTCAATAAAATATTAAGCATTATACTGAGCGTATTCTATGCGACATTCTTTTAGAACTTAAACTTAACCCACGAGTTGCAGTAAGATTTTACGAAGGAAACTGAACCTTAATTGTTTTTTGCTTTTGCTTAAAATATTGATTAAAATAAAATTTGCAGATTTAATTATATAAGATTTATTGCTTAAATCGGAAGTTATGGACCAGGCTATAGTAAATTAAATTTATAGAAAATATGTTAATAGGGTGTTGGACCCTTATTAATTTGTTATAATTATTTTTTTCTGAACGAAAAATTACATTTATAGTCGTTTATTCAGAATAAAATATATAATTTTTACTTAAATATTTAATTACGTTTAGTAAAAAAATCTTTTATTATATATATATGTTATTCTATTAAAGTGAAAAAAAATTGCATATAGAATCTTACCGCATCTTCATATAGCTGGGAGCCGCAGAGCCTAACAATAATTACAAACAGGTCAGGACCGCTTCTGTAATATTCGACCGGAAACTCATTATTTTTGATACAAAATTAGATGTCGTTTCATCAAACGAAATATGTTTTATACAATAATTGATTTAGTTACCATCATTTCTATACGTATGAAAATTGTAATGGTACAATAATAAAAATAATTAATGTTAAATATTTAGTAAATGTTAAATATTTAGTAAATTTAGAATATGTTGACACAAATTATATGTGTCTGCTTTATAGAATAATATTAATTTTGTAAAGCAATTTAATTTCAACGATAATTTAGAAAAACCATATATTTTAGGTTGTGGTAATAGGTGTTAATTTGACGGCATATTCAATTTGATTTTTAAATTAATAATAGCAATTAGTATCCATCATGTCACTATCAAAGTGATAATTGTCAAGTTGTCCCACCCAAGCTCAAAACTTCTGCCTTTAGAAGTTACGGTATTATTTTTTTCACGAGATTATTTGTCATGTTATGTTTGAATTTTTATGTTTATTTTTAATAATTAATGAATAAAAGGTAAAACAAATTAGAAACTTAAAATATGATGTAATAATTTCTTAAATTATAAAAAGTTAAATAGTATTCACTAAAATGCTGGTATTTCCGCACCGGATGGGCCGCCCGGAAAGCGCTGCTACATCTGCACAGAGACGACACTGCCGGAAATAACCGCTTCGCTTTCGACATTTCCAAAGCTTTCTGTTCTATCTTTATGGATATATACTGTAAATGAACTTTCATACACATACTAGAGACGCCATCACGTGAATTCAAAATAGTTTGAAAACCTTTAAAACCAACATTGCTTTTGTGTTTTTCTGAATGTGACGCCACAATTCAAGAAATAAGAGCAAAATACCGAGTATATTACAAAATAAGCCAAATAATTTAAATAAATTATCACAGAAATACTGTAAATAAGTTATAAGATAAAAAAGCAAAAGAAAAAGGTAATTAGGAACATTATGTAAATTACTCCCCAAAAAATCCTGATCATGATGATAAAATATGTTTTTCCCTCAAATGTAATAAAATTTAATTTAATATATAGAAAAAAATAATAATATATATAAAAAATATATCCTTATTACAGCCGTGCGACATAGAAACGCAGTTTCTATACCTACCTATAAGCAAGATAAAAGTTGTTGACAAAAACTAGTATGTATTATAGAGAGATTTCATGTGACTACTGCTACCGACACTTGATTGATGAAATGTATAGGTAGATAGTCTAAGACGTTCTTTGAAGAGAATATTGATCGAGATACAATAGTGAACATCTCGATTATTGAATTCTATGTTTCAGTAACAGACAAGCGGTAAGAGGTAATTATTTAAATATATAAATAAAACAATTGTTAGACATTTGAGATAATAATGGATGTAAACGTTTTAAAAATACTAAAGTAGCTGGAGAGCAGTATAAATTGCATTACACAAGAGTGTGAGTTACAAATAGCCGACAACGAGACAGTTTCAGAGCAATCGCGTGTTCAGTGCGATTTAGAGTTTTCTTACAATACAAGGATATTTATATTGCGGGTACAATGTATACTTTTCACTATATTTAGTTAAACTGTTTTTAGTTTATTTTTATCATTATGGTATATTATTACATTTATTAATTATTTTCTAAAAACTTCTACAAAATTTTTATTCAAAAAATAAATCAATGTTGAAAATGGTTTATTTTTCTGTGAGTTCTGAATATATGTATGTCATTAAGTTTTTTAAATAGTATCCTTTTCTTCTAATGAATAATTAATGTAAAAGCAATGGATAAACGTTGTTAGCTTATTTAAAATTTAACTTATGGCCGAGGACTTTCTCGCAATAAATTCTTGAACAATAAGTTACTTATTAAAAAAATCTTTCAGAAGAGATTATCATTAATTTTCATGTCCATTTATATTTAGCGCATTGTTTCAAGAACAATTCCTATTTAAGTAATGTTTAAGAAAACTGTTTTTATTGGTTTGTTTCTATTTTGTTTTATCTCTAGATAGGTAGTGTTACGTAAAATTTTCATTTCTGTAGTAATTTAAATACTTAGTCACACATTCTATTTTTTATGTGGTTTGTCGGTAGTTCAGGTTGATTAATTATCTGTTTATTTATTTAAATATTTTCCACTTTGAATCCATACCAGTGATCACTTGTGTACATCAAATGGAACTGACGAGAGGGCCTATCTCGATATCGTATGTATCAAAATAAGCCCTTCCGTAAAGTCACTCTCAAACTTTATATAAGGCTACGAGGGTTCCAAACTCGTCCCGGTCTGAGAAAAAACACACAACAAACTCAGTCGGGTTTTTATTTATTGTGATCACTGTTTCACAAACTAGTAGTAGTATCACTATTCGCATATTTGTTGCATAGAATTCAAAGTCACGACCTTTCTAGCGGAAACGCTTCCGATATTTCTTTTTTAATTAGCCTCCGGTGAGTGTGGTTGAAATTGGTGTTTTTAATAAAGCTTATAAGCGTTGATCCTATTAATTATACATGTGTATTATTGAAGGGCTGATAAAATATAATGGATTAACCGGCATTTCTTGATGAGTTTAAAAGTTCACTTGAGGAAATAATGGCAAGTAATTTGAATTATCACTTTAAATCAGGAGGTTCTTCAGTTTTTATAACTTTCTTTAATGCTTTATGTTGCATAATTTCAGTATTTGTCCTGTTTAGACTGAGTCGGCATAGGCTATAGTATTGTTTATGAGACCTTTTTCCTCCGTAAGGAATTATAATAAATTATAACTAAATTTAGAGTTAAGTTTAGTGCTACTTCGTAGTTTAATCAAATTCAAATTCAAATTCAAAATTCAAAAATATCTTTATTCAAGTAGGCATTTACACGCACTTTTGAATCGTCAATTATTACAATACAAAAAAAGGTCAGTGTAGTCCGTCCGTAAGCAAGCTACCACCGGCTCGGAATGCTGCTCTGTTGAGAAGAGCCGGCCAGAAACTCAACAGTTGCTCTTTTCAAAAGAAATATAACAATAGGTGATGTATATTAATTATAATATAATATAAATCCTGCAAATGATTCAACAACTTAAGTTCCACATATTTCGATCCACTAAAAACTCTTGAACGTTATAATAAGCTTTATTTAACAATAAACTTTTGATTTTAGATTTAAAACTAAGAAATGGAAGGTCTAAGATATCTTGTGGAACTTTATTATATATGCGTATACTCAGACCCATGAAGGATTTATTAACTTTTTGAAGCCGAAATTTTGGCGTTACGAGTTTGTTTTTATTTCTCGTATTTATCGCGTGTCTGTCACTGTTTTTTATATAACTATTTAAATTTTGCCGTATATATAAAATGTTATTAAATATGTATTGGGAAGCGACTGTAAGAATACCTATTTCTTTAAAAACATCTCTCAGAGAATCTCTAGCTTTTAAGTTATAAATAGCCCGCACAGCTCTTTTTTGTAAAATAAATATAGAATTAATTTCGACAGCACTGCCCCATAATAAAATACCGTAAGATAAAATACTGTGAAAATAACTAAAATAAACAAGTCGAGCTGTATTTATGTCCGTTAATTGTCTAACTTTTCTAATTGCAAAGACGGCGGAGCTGAGTTTGGCTGCGAGTGTTGAGAGATGGGGGTTCCACTGGAGCTTTCTATCTAATGTTAAACCTAAGAATTTTGTTGAGTCAATTAATTCTAACACTTCATTGTTAAGGAGCAAGTTACAATTTTTACTTTTTACATTAGGAATCTGTATATTATTCATTTCAGGAGGATTTTTTTATTTTAATAATAAATATTTACCACGTATATACGTGTAACTTAGCCGACTTGCATATCCTGCTTCTGAACTTTTTATGTAACTGTAGCTGCATTTGAGGTCTGCCTTGAAATGCCTGATCCTCGTAAAATATTAAGAAACTACCTGATGATGTACTACTACTACCTTATATACAATTGTTCTGAATCATAATTTAATATTTGAAGACCATGTGTTTGACTGCAGTCTTCTTGTACTGACAAACAAGGGGCTCTGTATATTTCCATTGTCAGTGGCACCTAAGAATTTAATTTAAAACAATAATATTAACGATATTATTCAATATAAGTATTGACCCACCTCTTAGTCTAGCTGAAAAATTATCTGTTGTATTAATTAAAATTTAAGTATTAATAAATTGAGTCTTAAATATTAAATTGGATATTTGATTTAAAGTGAGCTACTGGTTACACACACATACATCATACAACGTAACAAACATCACAAACAAACAAATATCATACAACATAAGTGCAATAAAGAAAAAAATACTAAATTTTATTATTAATACTTTCTTTTTTCCACCAGACAGGCTCAAATTCATTGTATTAAATAGAAGAGATTTTTAGCAAGTTTATTACAACATTGTTCGTTCGTTAGTAAATTTTTGTTATCCATATTTTTGTGGAATGTTTTTACATGAGAATGCAAAAATAAAATTTGAAATTCAATATTGGAATGTTCCGTCGCCATCTGCCTATTTACTGTATACATATCAAGCCAAGCGGTTAATTCGCATACCAACCTGATGTTCTAAAAACCTGCTCTTCTAAAAATGTTAAAATATACTTTGTTTCCCTGAAATGTTTGTAAAAAGCTGAAGCATTACCGTTTTTAAATAACGATGATGAACAGAATTAACAACATGTATATGTTTATATACATTAAATGTCTCATTTGCTCTCGTTTTTATTTAGTTATAACTTTTCTTCTTACTACGTATAGTCTACAATATATTGTTTAATGAAACTATTTATTTATATTGTCATGTTCTGTGACTGAAATTAATAGTATATAGTGTTTTTTTTAAGTAAAAGAGACACAGCTCCACTTTAGGAAGAAAACTATGTAAATTCAAATTATGTTTAATAAAAAACCTTTTTAACCTTTCTAAATTGAAATTATTTAAACTTTTATGAAACATTTTAATGTCGAAATTCGTTATATTTAAATCTTTTACTAACTAATTAATATTTTTTAATTATTATATTTATTTCATTAAATGGTATATATTTTGATTGCTCTAAATAAGCTTATTTAGAGCAATCAAAATATATACCATAAAAATATAACGTATTACTGTGAAACGTCGTTATTTAATTAATTAATTATAATATTAATGCCGTGGGAAATTATCACGAAAATATAAGTATTGCATATGATTCGAAACTATTTATAAGTTAATTAATAAAATTCAATAAGTATCATTAAATATTAATAAAACTTTATAAAAGCTTGTACTGGGCATTATTCATTTTTTATTATATTTTAAATTTTCTGCTACTGATATATGTTTCATCTGACTTCAGATTATTTTATTACAGCCGAACAAGTTCGCCGCTTTATTAAATTCCTGTGATCGGGTTAAAAATCATTCCTCCACTTCACAATTACCTCAAAATTTTAATTAAACTAATTTAATCCCTTCAAAAGTTATGCGCAAAGAATCCGAACAATTCATGAAGTTGAAAAAAGTTATTCCATTCCAGTTCCAGTGTTACGAATATTCTTGCTTCTAAGAATTTATTGAATAAAGAAAAAATTATATAAAGAAAAAAATTCTTTACAATCGAGTTGGTTACAGTATTTTATTTCTATTATTACAGTATTTTATTTTTATTCTTTCTTATTAGTTACTAGTAAAATAAATAACATATTTTCATTACGTGACAAATTTTGCACTATACAATTTTTCCTAAGCATGAAATACACGCCCAGCCCTAAGTAACTAGCTAATTCGGCTATTTTACTGAGTTTTTAGGTGTTTATCTTTGTAGTGGGAAATGCAAAACCAAAAAGGTGAATAAAATATACGTTTGCAAGCTTAGTAAATAATTTTTGATTAGTATTCAGTTTTTGTTTCGTTAGCGTAAGTTTCAGCTTTTTGACCCTTAGAGATTTGTTACAGATGTAGCAAGGACTAAGTCAATGAAAATTTTCATATAGAATTTATACAAATTTTAGGCTTAATCAATATCATTGCCAGTAACAGTGTGTCACTGTATTTAGTGGCGATGAACTTATCAAAGTAGCGTATTTTTTTAAGGTGATTAAGACTTTGATTCTGTTCTGTTATAACCTTGTTTTGTAATCCTTATTGCTGACTTAGCTGCTGTCTCAGTTTCCCATGCATTCCTAACATTCATGTTTAATCAGCTCCTTTTCTTTCTCACACAATCCGATCACCCTGATATTCGGTTCAGTCCCAGCTCTCTTACGCGATACTACTTTTACCGAATTCTCTCACTGTGTTTAATTAATTAATTATACATCTTAATATTCCGTAAAATACATTAAAAGTGTTTTAAATAAATCTTCCTTTTTTTATTTTGTGATTGTCACAAAAGTTGCAATATTTTCCTTTGTTTAAAACCTTTGTCGAAGTCGTCATTTAATTAAACCCACTATAGCCGAGTTCCCGTTGCAGCATTGAATAATTGCATTTACACTTTTAATTAGTAGTTTCGTAAGGGATCACTGACGTGATGATAAAAAAGAAAGAAAGGAGCAAAGTAAACGGTTTTAAATTAATTTCAAAAAGAAATGTAAACAATTCAAGATTGCTTCAGTAATTTTATTTAAATGTCCATTACTCTACAGGTTGCCATTTTTTAATCATTTTAATAAATATTACAAAATAGATATAATGGTCACTGGAAGGCTGAATAAGTTTTGGAATAAAACTAAGTAAAACGTACAGTGAGATAAACACGTATAACGTAATTAGCGTTACAGTGTCGTCCTAGAATAAAGTGCGGGAAAGTTTTGGAACATTTCATGAGCGCGATAGTAATTCAATTACAAAGTTGCGAGAAGTTTTCGAAGGACGCAGGGTACAAATTACATTGGCCTGCTATCTTTGCATATTTTACTCAGTTAAGGTTACATGATCTACATTTTTATATACTGCTTTATTATACTTTTTTCATTTTATTCTAAAGGAAGTTTTTTATATTAAATACTGCCCATCATGTTTAAATATAAATGTTTATTTGGTGTTTAGAGAGATAAATACATTGTCTCTGTTTCTTAAGGCAGTAGTCTGCTTTAGGAGCCGAAAAAAAAGCGTTTTTTCAACAATTTTTTTGAAAGGGAAGGAAATTATTGCGGTGAACGAAATTTTGAGACGATAGTATATTATATTCAAGCTTTAAGAAACAATTTTTATTATTACAAATTATTGAAATTTGCCAAAGTTGTAACGATTTTTCTGGGGGGCCTGGAGTGTGCACTCGTAAATCGGTGCCGGTGATGGAGGTCGTGCGATGCATCTGAAACAGTGGAACCAAATTTTTTTTTAGTTTTTATAAGTTCCTTTTCTATATGAACTAAAAAAATACCGAAGAAATGACGAAATTCCAAATTTTTTCAAAGTTTGAAAAAAAAATTACCTTTTATGAAAAAAAAAAATCACTTTAAGTTGCAAAACAAGTAATTTAAATAGTACTTTTGTCCAACTTTTTTAGTTCAAATAGAAGATAATTCAATACTGAAGCTAGATCACTTTGGTTTTTTTCGATCGGACATATATTGTTTTTACTATCGCCGGCACCGTTTTTCAAAACTTGTGAAAATGAAAACTCGAGAAAACGGGCTGTAAAGTTTTCGGTCCAAAAAAATCTAAGTTTTTGGATACTTACACTAATTAGATGTTAATCGGCTATCCCCGGGCCATACAATAATCCTTCCTCTTCTTCAAAAAACTCGTTTTGGCGGAGGCTTTCCAATCTTCGAGCTGTACGAGCCTCCTTGCTGGAAAGTGATGCGCGCCGGTTCTCCCGCGTTATGCGCTCAGCATCGACGGTGTCAGCAAAATTTTTGCATTGCTGCCCGGTGAGAATATCGAGGAGCTGCTTGGTAGAAAGCACAGCTGAATAGCCTTCGTTGAAAATGAATGTCGCTATATTTGCTGCTATTTCGACGATTTTATAGCCGGAATTTACGTGTTTCGGATTTAGGCGCCACACAATCGAATTGAACGATTCGTTCAAATTTTGAGTGTGTGCAGTGCAGTGCGATGAATGAATAATGATATCATCGCTGCTTGCTGCCTTCAACTTTTGCTCACTGCGACTCGTGTGTAAGTCTCCGTCGTCCGATGATACACTGGTAAAACGATTGCCGTGAAATTTTCGCTTTCGCGGTTCCGCAGCACGCTGTCTTTTACATCGATCACCTTTCGGGTAGCTAGACATTTCGATGTGCACTCGGCAAAATACAAAATGAAACTGAAAGTTGACGCCACAAATAGCAGTGTAGAGGCCGATTCCGAGAGCTATAGTTTACCGTTACATTGTATACCGTTATCCCAACAACTACTCGACACAGACCTTCTAGAAACTCCAAATAATATTTCAAAGGACCGTTCAATCTTTTCAGGTATATACGAGTATAAACAAACAATAGAATACACGAAGGGGCGGAGCGCGCGCGCTCGGGCCTGCCCGAGCATTCGCACCTGCTCGACGCTCGGCCACTAAAACTGATCTAGCTTCGAAAATATGTCGAATTGGCCTCTAAAATTTTGAACACATATTCTTGGATAGTTTTGGAATAGATTTAAGACAAAAACGAAAAATCGATTTTTTGAAGCCTGTAAAGCAGACTACTGCCTTAAATAAAACCTTTTTTTAGGAAGTACTTCATGTATATATATATATATATATACATGATATGATGTTGGGTTTGACTTCTATTTGTTTTAATATTGGCTTACATACCCGTTACATTTAAAATGTAACTTACTTTTGATACCGATGCCGACGAGTAAAATTCTTATAATAAATAAAAAAAATACTTTACTTATATTATAAAGACAAGATCTTAATAATAAAAATATTTTAGATAATTGATTAGCGAGAAACTTGAACACGTTTGCAAAAAGTTGACAGGACGCAAGAATTTAAAAGTTCAATTAAGTTTTCTAATAATAAGTACATGGACTGGACTTTGATAACCAATTAGTGACTGAAACTCAAACATATTGTACTAGTGTTTATGGTTTCTTTTTTAAATCATTTCTTTTTTATATGTTTGGATATATTTTTATACATATAACGGAGAGGATAGCTGATGAAGTCAATGAAAAAAACTGGTTACAATGAAAATTTGTGTGGATTTACTATTTCCTATACCTATTTTCTGTTCTTGATAACGTTACATTGTGTGTGTAGTTGTAGCGGTAACGTTTAATTTATTTTCAAATTATTTGTCTAATCGAAAAACATGATTATACTTACCATTACAATTGTCGTAACATTATAGTTTTGGCGGTATTTTTATAGGTTAATGATGCCATTGAAATATTGAATATTTTTAACAAGCAATAATAAATTATTTCCATACAAGAAAGCTACTTGATAGATTTTATTGGTATGGAATGGCTTATTATATAAGTGATCTAAGATACTTTTCACTTAGTAAAATAACTTTTTACTTTAAAAAATAATAATAATAATATTAATCTTGTGTATAAATAAATAACAACATTTTATTCATATCTCCTCATCAATGAATTCAAGTCATCACTGAAAGGAGCGATGTATTCAAAGGTGATTTTTTATTGTACATTATCCGACTGAGAACACATTTACACAGAACCGAAGTAAATTCGTAACAACCTTATTTTTATAATATTTCACACATATTAAGGTGAAAAAGTATACACAATTTGTGATTTGATACTGCCCGCACTACGTGTGTGTCGCCGAAGAAGTATCTTATTGGTAATGTTATTATTTCTATTAAATTAATCATAATATGCAATGGTATTAAGCTGTGCCAGAACAAATGATGAATAATTTATGTTATGAATAAGGAATATTTATTTACTTTTATTTAGTGTTACGGAGTTATGAATTTTAAGTTATCTCCACAGCGTGTATATTGTCTCTAGTTGGTTTAAAGTTATTAACATTTAAAGTTAAATGTTTGAAGTTGTGTTTTAATGCAATTCAATAATTATATTAGGAATAAAGACTATCATTGGCTTGTGGTAGTAACGTTAATAGACTACTCGTAATTAATTATTATAATAACTTTATTGTTCTTTAATTATTTATGATTCAATACTACTGCTTTTTAGTATAAATCAAAGTTTTGGAACTTGTCACACAAGAAAGAACATTAAAAATTGCGATACAATAGAAAATATCTGTTTATATATGTCTTTTAATGATTTTTAGACTTTAGTTTGATTTAATAAGTTCGATAACAATTAACCTTGACTTAATATTATATGTTCCATAATATTATATGTACGATCGTAGTTCGTAGATAGATGTAAAGATAACTAAACAATATCTATGTAAATAAACGTAATAATAATAGTAGGTCATAGAAAAAACTCTATTGATAACAAGTAAGAGTTTATAATAACTCCTTATTATAAACTCTTACTTGTTATCAAACATATAAAAGAGGAAAATTGCTGAAACATATTCATGTCTTCCTTAGTTTCAGCTGGCATGTCAAGAATGGAAGCGAAGCGAAAAAATTTTAGTAGTATCTATATAATATGTATAAAATAAAATGTAAACAAGCGAAACGATATTTATTTAAACACATAACTCTACAAAGTTGTATATTGTGTGCTCTGTTATCTTTTGTAGTATAATTTTATCCGTAAAGTTTTTCCGTAAATCCGTTTTCATATGCTACTAACCATTGGAAAATAGTCACTTATGAAAATTTGTAAGATATTTGTTTCTATATTCGATATATAACTCTTTAATATATACCATAATCACTATAAGAAAAACCAGCATAAATTGTCAGAGAACGATTTAAACTGGATCAAATCTGATGTCACCCTAATTAACACAAGAAAAGAATGAGTTTAGAATGTGTGTGTGTGTGTGTAAGTTTTTGTCATAAGAATTTATATAATATTTAACTAAAAATTCTTTTAGTGCATAACGAAAATAATGCTTAGAATATTTTTATATTTCATGGCAGTGTATGTTTATTCCTTCAGAATATAATAAGTCAGTTTATGCTTACAACATTGTGAGGGTTGTCAAACTTTACTTGTTAGTTGTTTAGGGAGCTCTCCATGTTATAGTAGTATAATAAAACGAATATTTTTAGATTTGGAAGAAAAGCTGTGGCCGTCGTTACAGGAGTTTCAGTAAGAGTTGTCGGTACAATAGGAAGTTTCTCCTTTTGGTATTGGTTTTATATTATTATGGAATTCTTGGAAGCTATATTCTATAGCTATAGACGATGTTATGTTTTAAATTTGACACATATATTCCAGTTTATGTTTGAAAAGTTAAACAATAATTTATATTTTTTATAATTATAGATCTCCAAGCAACCATCCAACCAGAGACCATCTGTGTCAACAAAAAAGAAGGTACTGTTTTATATGTTTTACAGGTTTGCTTACTGTATTGGTCGGTTAAATTTAGTGTGTGTAGTCTGGGTGACGTCACACTAGAGATGGTTATTTTGAGTGATGTGTTTTGCATCATTTCTATTCGTATTCTAGAAGTACTTCTGAGACGAAAGGTCACCATGACTTTTCACAAAAGGACGCAACGATGAAGCTAACACAATACTAGAAAATGCCTCAAGGAAAAATAATTTAAAACAAAACAAAAATGTTTGATAAACTACCATGTGTTAATAAGTTATTCACAATGACACGTATGTTATACTTATCAAGAGTATGTTCATGTCAAAAAAGCTAAGACGGCGTTTCTTAGTTTGCTTAGTTTGGTGGATGACTTCCACTTTGGTCAATTGTGGTTTGATTATAAATTCCGTGTCTCTCGAAGAAAACAAATATATTAACTTTGGACCGACATACATAGTCGATATCCCTGCACATTTCCATACTTTATTGAATAAAATAAAAAACGGTGAAAAAACTTAACGAAGAATTTATCCTCACATCTCTATATCTATCTACACACTTTGCATTTTTTTTCCACATATGCTCAAAACTCAATGCACACTTGTGTTCGTGGATCGGTCGCGTTGGCTCCATGGTGCCAGTGGCGCCGCAGACTCTGCTACTAGTAAATATTACGATAGCTATATTATTATAAACCATATACTTTATTATAACGTTAATACATTAACTAAAAGCATTTAAATCAGTGTTTATAGGTTGTACTTTAAAGATTCCTTACACAAAATCATTGGATGAAAATGTAGAACAAAATAAAAATGTGTGCAAAATGTACAAAATATAACTTGTACTTGTCGCTTTCTCACTATCGATAACATTTTCAGTAGTTGTTTCTTCTTTTAATTTGACTAACTTTTTACAGTTGTGTGGTTTACTAAAATAGTTTCATCATATCCGTCCGTCGTATAGAGCACGACATCGGTAGAAAGCTCTTAAAAATATCGAGGTTTGCGAAAATCATATTTAGTTTAAGGGATTCGGGATTTGGAATTCTGTAGGCCCTTGGACAACGAAAGATTGAGTGCTCCTAATTATAACCTATTTTCCATATAACAATTGCATGTTTTATATGCTGGCTACACCCTTGAAGATAGATCAAAATAATGTAATTTAGAATTTAACTAAAACATTCTGAAATATGTTATATATTGCCGTATGATTATCGCTGTTGTTGACTCTTCTTAATATGAAAGGCGACTTTGCTATTGCTCCATTGCGATAAAAATTTATTTATAGTTAACGACTCGATATTCGTAAATATCTTTTGTCCATGAATACAAAGTCATGCGAGAAGCATTTCAATACGAAACATTGAAGATTAGTGTACTTATAGATATATATAGATAACTTTTTTTTTATTAATGAGTTAATTTTGTGTTATGTATAATAATATTTTAATATAAACCTATGCATGAATGACTTTTTGTTTTAATTGCTTTTGTTTCCGAAAGTCAATTACACGTATGTATGAGTATGATATAGTATGTGGGTTAGAATAATAGAAGCACAGTATTTTTTAAGTATTTTATAATCTGTTGATATGACCGATCAATAAAAAAATATTGAATAAATTTATATTTTATCTTCTGCTATGTGATTTCATCTTAAATGAACGACAAATATTACAATAAGGTTTACCTAGAACTAAGGTGAAGTGAAGGCAATTCGTTAAATAATTATGCGATATAAGTTAAATTTATATGAAACTAATCTAATTGTATCTGTGATAACTATTAAATTAATTAATATTGTACATAATAAATACCAACTGAGGGGAAGGAGACTTTATTACGTTTATTTTGTAAAAAACCTATTTAGTCGAGTAAAGTAACCGAGCTGGATACGATTAAAGTTATATATTAACATAAATCGATCGTATCAATCTTAGGGTAGAAAGGAACTTTTTGAAACTTCGTGCAGATCCGCAGCTGCATTAGGGTGGAGTATTAATAGGTACATCTATTCATATATTAGGCTTCATATATTAGGCTTCATTACTTTTACATTATATGTAACATGTTGCTTTAATTAATATACTATTAGAGATTAGGTTTAATAAACACAGTAACCTTTATTTATACCTAATCTTTTCTAAATCTTTCTTCAAGCCAATGTTATTACCATTTGTATTAGATAACAATAAACAATACCTCTGAAGAGAAACAAGACCTTCATCAAACTTTACTCGGTTCGGGTAATCTCAATATTACCACAAATTTAAGCTCACCGTCCAGGGAAAAAGAGGAAATGACGCTCCAGGATAGTAAAAAATATCGAAAATATTTCAATAAAATATTAAGCATTATGCTGAGCGTATTCTATGCGACGTTCTTTTTAAACTTAAACTTAACCCCTGAGTGGCAGTAAAATTTAACAAAGGAAACTGATCCTTTTGAATTGAATGCTATTTTGAAACATGTGGCTCCGTAGAGAGAAGGTGTTGAAAGTTATACTTACATACAAGGATTAAATTACATAAGCTGTTATATTTGCAAACTGTTTGCAACTCATTTCTAGCATAAAATGTAAAGAAATTGATTTTTAGCCCCATTGGAAGAATGTTACTGTTGTTTTAAAAAATAACACTATAATTGAAAAGGTCCTTAATGATTGTTTACACATCAGTCAACATCATTTATTTATTCTGTAGAGCTGCTGCCTTATTTAAATGATGTTTATTTTTTTTATTACAATATAAAGGCCATTGTCTAAAATGTATTACGGATTTTCTTCTATCTGTAGCGATGATATTCATTTTGGTGAAGAATTTTTCGGGTTTTTAGGTTTACTATATTTTATTACAAGCGCGTATACGCATAGACATAATATGTCTATCAGAAACATTGATTGTTTTCAAAATGTTCCACAAAATAAGATCAGCGCAGTAAATCCATAGATATGTAATATAAATATATGTAATATACATTATAATTCGTAGACGAACTATACAATATTGTTTAAACCAGTTGCTATTCCTATGCTTTTCATAATGTTACCAAGTTCTGCAACATCTCAAGATTTTGAAACATCTCAAAAATTTTTGCACGTGTAGGAATACGTTTCTCAATGCTGAAACTTATTTACTAATAAGGTTCAGCATGGAGAAAATTATATTTATCAAATATATTTCAAGAGATAATTTTTGATTTCGAGTCCACAATGATCCGGATCAAATGGGAAGAAGCCTTCATAAATGGGGCGAAACGAACATCTTCAAATTAAAAAGAAGATTAAAAATCACCATTTTGTTTGAGGTGACGTGATGTTTTAAATATCTAATAGTCTGGCTATAACAGTCGGATTAAATATAGCAACGAGATTTATAATAAGTAGAAATATTGACTTCTTGAATTAATCATATGTATTGTAACTTGTATTCTTTGTTAAAATAATATACCCTACTTTTGTAATACTTGCTGTAATGTTGTTACAACTACGTTCAATTAATGATATAAATTCTACAAAATATTTCCTAAATCCAACGGATATCTAGAGATTAACATATTTAAACAAAAAACTATTCAGCCTTATAATATAAGAATGGATATAATTTCACATTATTAATTTATCTTATTAGTGTTAAGTATAGACGTAAATATATTTGTTTTTTTTAATACAAAAATTTAATATGTAATTAAAGATAATATTATCTAGTTGTACAAAGATGTCAAACCCAAATTGAAATATTAAATATTGCATAAATTTACAATATTATATTAATCTGCTTTGTATAATAATATTAATTTTATTCCGCGATTTAAGTAAAACAATAATACGTATTTAACTTGACGGCATATTTAACTGAATAATAAAATTACAATTTATACAATACGAGTAATTTATTAATGGCAATTTGGTGTTTATTATGTGTCACTTTCAATGTGACAGTTGACAAGTTATGCAACTCAAGATCTAACTTTTGCCATTAGGATAGCTCCTATTATTTTTTTTTAAGAGAATAGGTACTGTCATGTTTGAAATAATGAATTTATGAACATTTAAAGTTACATCCCATTAAGGAAATTTTATCATATAAATTTCCTAAACATGTTAAATATATATTTTTTATCAACTTAAATATTATGTACTTTATTATCAAAAATTTTGAAATATTCACTGAAAATGCTCGTATATCCGCACCGGATGGGCCGCCCGGAAACCGTCCGAAATACTACCAAAACCGAAATTCTCGCATAGCTTTCGACATTTCCAAAGCTTTCTGTTATACTGTATACTGTATAAACATAAAATATACTATATGTACACTGTAAATGAACTTTCGAGCATACATATACAGTACGTGAAAAAAGTTAAATACCGCGTACACATACACTACAAATATAATCTATTTTGTAATTAAGGCAATTGTAATTGCACTATTAATATAAATAATATATTCAAAGTGTATATATGCCAAGATCAGAAAGTAAATAAATAAATTATCACAAGTTTAAAATCCTGATTCGGATTGTGAAATATGTTAATGCAATTTGTAAATTATATTTTACAATCTGAAACTCAATTTTTTTTAAATTAAAATATTTTAAATATAGTTCGGATACAATTCTAATGTCATAAATGACATTTTCCTAATTTCTAAATAAATTACAAGGACTTTTATTAATAAGTTTATTATTGGAATCGAATTGAATTTATTATTTGTGAGCTTTTATAGCACACGGTATATTATTTTATGTAACATATGTCTATGAATCAACATTGTAAGTTCAAACATGTAAAATGTTTATAATAAAATAATAATGTTTACGTAAATTTTCTTGTGTTATAAAATGTGGAAGCATTGTAAATTTGTCAATGTTTGAAACCGTAATAAAAATATGTAAAGTCGTGCGGTGCTTTTTATGATACAAATGTTTTAATGAGTGAAAATATAATGAATTTAACATTTTCATTATTATGACAAATCGGTATTATTGCATATAGTTAGAAATAGAAATAGTTTATTTCTTTTAAACTTAACTAAGATACAACAAAATTTAATCAAATACATTGTTAAAATTCTTTTACTTATTCGAGAAGTTTTAAAACGTTACTTGTTATGTCTGTGGTACACTTTTCTGAATGTCAATAAAATAATTAAGTTTTAACTGAGTTTTCTTAAACTCAAGTATGAGTCAAATAATTCAATTTCATTAACAATTAGTAAGTGTAAGTGTGTAAGTGAGTCCATAATTTGATATCTCGTGCATAAATTTCTACACTTACAAAAGTAACCTTTTAGTTTAATTAATTAGCATTTAAAATTTAATGAATTCTAAGAATTTTATCAATGCTATCAAACTAACTGTAAAGATTGTTTAAGGTGGATTTTCGTCGAATAACTATTCTAGGTTAAATTTCTTATTGGATTACTATACATTTTTGGAGTGTATGGAAAGTTAGATTTGTTGAAATAATTAAATTAAATATTTTTTACAGTTCATGAACCCAAATCAAAATGTTGGTGTTGCGGAGAAATTAAATGGAAAAATATCACACCTTTCCATTTATAAAAAAAAATATTGTAAATTTAAGAACAGTTTCCTAAAAAAAATAAACTTAGTTTTAAATTGAATGTTATTTGAAATATTTGAATTTTTATTAAAATACCAAAATTGTTCTTGTGTGGTATTTCCTGTAGGTACTTACTATTCGAGTCGCTCCGCAGCTAGTTAGCATGTTACAAGATATTGTAATAATTGCATCAAGCTTTGTCTGCTTCAGCCAGACGTAGATTTGCATCACTAATTAATTTTTTTCAATTGCTAATATCACTAAATAATTCTAATCTTTATATTCAGTTATGGAATTGAGTTGAATTAATTTGTGAGAATTGAATATTAAAATTTAATTAAATTCTGTTAATAGAGTTAGTGCTCTAAAAACAGTGCTGCTGATGAGACAAGCTCTCCATTGACCTTTGTAACTTCGATATCGAAGTCCTTTCTGAACTATATAAAGTACAAAGTTATTTAGCGAAGTTTATATAATTGTTTTTTTTAAACATGGAAATTAAGAGAACATTTATGATGCAAGCTGTTAAGCAACCACAGCTATTTCTAATGATGCTATTTCTGTAATGGAGAAAAATATTAGTAAAGAATAAAAAAGTAGATACTAGGAAGATTGTAATACAATTATAGTTTGTTGGATAATGACAAACTGTCAATGCCTTTTTTTTAGCCAAGTAAGTATTGTTTCAGTTCAAATGATTCTTGTAACATTTGAAGAAAACCTGCCACTTGTACTTTTGTTAATGTGTATTGAAGCTTTTTCGGAAAAAAAAATAAGGTGACACGAACTTATCTTAAAACTTAAATAATTATGTTTATAAAAAGTAAATCATTAATTACTTTTGCATAAAAAAATATGAACATCTCGGGGAAATAAATGCTGACATAAATACAAACTTCAAAATAAAATAAACTTTATTCAAAAGAAATAGTTTATTCATTTACAAATATTATATTTGTTACATATAAATTAATTACACACTTTACCAAAAAATATAAATAATAAATACGTAATCAACAATAAATTAAATAAACAATCATGAACAAAGGTCATTAACGGTTGTCTGTTTGTCGCGATTTGTGCTAAACTCCTATTAACATCAGTTTATGAGGCTCACATTAAGTAAGTAAGTCAAGTTGTACCGTAAATATTTTTTTATTCACTTTGGAACAGACTTAAGGTTTTGTGAAATTTGCCGCCTTATCATAATTTTCTTTCAGTTTTTTTCACTGCTTAACGATAACTTAATGACTTGTCCCTTAACTACCTATGAAAAACCTTGCATTGCAAAATGCATTTACATTTCATACTGTATTACAGATATATTGGTAAAATAAATGTAGTTCCTATAATAAAATATTTTTGCTTATAACTTTAGGAACCAGATTTTATTATCTCTCTTAGCATAACTAAATTTCTCTTAAGACTTCTCAAACAACAGACAAACGGTCAGAATAAGTAAAACTAACAAAATCAAGTTTCAAGGAAGAAACTATTAAGAATTATTAGTTTGGCGCAGATGAAGTCGGTCTTAAAGGTCGGTTAAGAAGAAAAAGTATTCTCTCAAGGAGTAATAACGCTAAAGAAGCGGCACATTGAAGGAAAATCACGGCGTTTGATCTCCAACTCACTACGTGAGGTGAATATCGTATGCGATATTGATTTTGATAATGTGGTGTGTTCAGAATATGAGTCTTAGTGGAGTGTCGACCGAAACAGATACACTTCCCGTTCGTGAAATGAAAATCGTAAAAGGTAAGTATGTGAGAAGGGGCGGTTATAAAGTGTAAGAAGTAACAAATGTACTATAACAATAGGTATTATAATAATGTTCGAAACTTGTGTCATGTGTATTAAAACGTTGTTAAGTGTAATATTAAATTAATAATACTAACAAAATAAATGGAGTGAGAACTTAATGAAAATAATATTTATATTCAATATTATTTGTTAAATCAAAATTATAAAAGTACATATTTTAATAAATCCAATGAGAATTTCGAGTGAGACTTGTAATTTAGCAAAATTTAATTTCCAAATGAAAAAAATCGCCAATAAATGAATTAAGTAATTAAAATATTTAATAAAAAGTTATCATTGTCAGTATTTTTAATCAGTAGTGTAAACAACTTTCAGGGCTAACAAAGTTGGCACTACGGATCATAATTTTATTTACTCTGAACTTGGTCAATTTTTCGCGGTTTTGGCTGCTGTTGCTCTAAAGTAAACTGCCGCATTACAGGCCACCAGTGTCATACAGAGTTGTTTATACTCGTGGTCTATAATACAATAAGACGGATATAGATAATTACAATTCCTGTAATTATGGATTTTCGATAATTCTCGTTTCATATTTATCGATAAATATGGAATGGTACTGAATCTACATTTCCGTTTTAAAAGCCCATTTAATTTATTCTCGCGTCTCACTTGACGTGATATCGATAATTTAAAATGTTCAAACTTACAAATGAATCGGTTTATTATGTTTATAAATAGGTATTTTGAGGACGTAAGGATTATAATCCTGAATAATATTACTTTTTTATTATATGATGTTGTCTGACTAGTTCAAGTTTTACTTTTTCACAATGAACGATGCTCCAGCTCTTATTTAAGTACATAGGATACATTCTATATTGCGATGGATGACCATCTTAAAAACATTTAAAGAAAACTTTAGGCTTACTGCGCTTATCAATAACTTATGCTAAATAAATGTTAAAATTAAACTTTATATTAAACAATGATTTATGAGGGTTCAAAATAATAGAATTACTTAATTAATTATAAGTATTTGACAAAAAAAGGATCACAGTATTTGATAATTTTTATTTTTAAAATACCCCAATAAAGTTTAGTAGTAAAATACATTTATATGTATTCCATCAGTTCAGAGAATAGATATTGGCATTAGTTAGAAATAATAACGAATAACTAAGTCTGTCCAAAGAAAAGGTGAAGATAACCTTTAAAATTAATTTCAAACGTACATCGTAATACCTTACAATAGAGGGAAGAAAGTTGTGGCCTTAATTATTTTTGATCCCACTACCTAAATACCCGGGAGCGACGATAAACTTTAATCGTGTCTCAGAAGTTTGTGCACTCTTTGGTTGCTATTCTATAAAACACCTTAGTTATTTTGTTACAGAGGGCGGATAACAACGAATTTTGTTACTTTTTTCGGAAACACTGCCGAAGGAAGTCCATTTCACCTCTTTGTGGTACGTGGAAAGGCTCTAAAAAACCGAACAATACTTGAAGATGACCACGGATACAGGTGTACGGATAGTATTGCAGACCGTGAGTAATAGCATTGACGGGCCTGTGGTCAATGTCCAAAATTTTATGAATGCCCTGCCTAGTGAGAAAGCTGGTGATCCACTCTTATAAACTCTTAGGAAGCACATAGAAAGAAGGTGCTTGTGCCATACATGATAGAAGGCTATCGTCATATCCAGGCTAACTACCAAAGGTAAGGAAAGCGGCTTGTTATCATACCTAAGTCTTATTCGTTTTATGCAGCCTAGTTTCATTCTGTTTTGTTCGTTTTAAGGGTAATTGGTACTCCTTTTTGTTTATAAAAGAGAAATGTAAAGCAAATTAATAAAATTATCATTTTTATATTTTTATCACCTAAAAATTATCATTTAAGAATATGTGGTTACTTTACTTGAGAAATATATAAAAGATTATAAAAATAAAGACCTCCATATAAAGGTGTAACTAGAGATTCAGATAAAATCAATAATGTGTCAATTTTTATTCCACCGTGCATCGGAGGTGAGCTCGGTACATATTCGCTTAGAGGTGGAATATCAAATAGCAATACGACTGAATAAATGATATGCTTGTCTGTATACGTACTTCTATTATTTAACAGAGTACTGTTTTCAAATAATGTTGAACTATCAATAATAATTATGTTTTTTTATAAATAATCAATATCAATATTTATTATTACGAATGCACTGAATGGTATACCATAATATTTTTTAATGTTATTTTATGTTTACGATCTTGTGTAGTTTAGACTGGACACTCATACTAGTTATTCGTATTCAGAGAACTAATAATATATCTAAGATATATAAAAATAAAAAATGTATTAATTTTATAATAAAGAATGTTTTCAATGTTCTTGCATAACGTGAAAAATATAATTCCAATTTCTAAATAATATAGTAAATAGCATACTCCTTTACTACTTTATGATAACATACTTGTAAATTTAATTAACATTTTCAATCAGTAAGGATATTTGGAATATCTTTGAAACGATAATTTATATCTAATTAATATTAATGTCTAAATCTACTGGATTCTAAAAAGTTGGATAACGATATAGGAAAGATATTGCTTCAAGTTTATATTGAGTTTAGAAAGTTAGACAGTAATTAAATATTATTCATTCAATTTCAATAAAAAATGTAAGTTACCTTTTTACCATGCTTAACAACTTCTGCAGTAAATATTTTTATTAAATTGTCTTGGTCTTGGTTATAAGGGCTCGTTATAAGTAGACATTACTGATACTGTCCACTAGAGTTCTAATAAGAGTACAGGACAGAAATAATAATTATAGTTGAACTTTGAAACATGTTCTTTAATAATTTATTTGCTATCCACTCTCTAGAAAGTTATTCAGACCAGATTATAAGTTTATAATATAATAATACAATGTAAAAGACATAATTCTATGACAAAGAATGTTTAAAAGTTAAAAATATTTTATTTTATAAATATATACATTTCAATTCAATTTAGAAAAGGTAAAAATAACATAATCATCTGACATTTACAAAACAATTCAGTTTCGCTACTACTCGTTTGTCAATGAAACACTCTTCAATATTTTGTAAGGTCTTATTTTTTCAAAATAAAACAGCATATGTCATTAATATTCCATGTATACATAAATATAATATTAAATATGGTGCTATTTTTATGGTTACAGTAGAATAAAAATAATAATAATACATATAATGCGTTTCCTAGTACTCTTTTGAACACATGTTCACATGTGTGTTATGAATGTGTCTTAGAGTCATGATTCGGTTACATAACCGAATCATGACTCTAAGACACATTCATAATGGGATGCATTATAGTTGAAAACTTGAAAATATTATACACTCTGTTAAGAAAAAACATAAAATACAATAGATGATGCTAATAAAAATAACGAAGAGCCGATACCGCCTGCTAATAAAATACTTGGTTTATTATTGAAATATCTTAATACGAAAGGAAGAACCCAATACGTTACCCAAGATAGAAAATATATCAATTACTACTGCTGCTATGAAGGCAATGTCAATTTACTACTGAAATAATAATACGTCAAATGTACTAACTTATGAAAAAGAAAATAGAAACCGCGACTATTAACGTTATTTACTTTTAAAAATTTATCATGTTTTAAAACGCTTTTAATTTTTTTGTGGACATTTTTGCGTATAAAAATTCCATTTGAGCAATCAAAACCGCATTCATCGTTATTTGTGACTCCTCACTTTTATCCCATAGCCAAATGAAGGATTTTTTACCTTCCTTATATTTTCCTGAATATAATAGCCGTGAGGGTAACTGTGGCTAAATAAAACTTAACAGATAGGCTAATAAAATGGGAATATTTAAAACACATTCATGCACAATGTTTGCACTGAAAACTTCCTTCCTAATACTTAAGTCACTAGATAAGTTCTGCAATACTGAGTTTATATAAACAGAGGGTACATGCATATATGTATTTTTTTATAAATTACAACTTGCAACTAGTAGGTAGTCATATAATGAGTCATTGTGTAATACAAAGTTATACGTTTTTGAAAAGTGAAAAATAACTGAGGGTACATAGAAAAATATAAATATCAATACGAGTGCAGTAGCAAATAGTACTAATATTATTTTCTCGGATCGGATTCTTATTAAGAAATGTCTATGGGACATTTTGTTCTATCAAATCCGATAGTATATGAAAGTTGGTTGGGAAGCAAATATGTACTTTTATAGTATAGGTATAGTATTGGTATTAGTTGAAAAAACTAATTAAGAAAAATTTAAGCAGTGGAAATTGTATTACCATATTGTGGCAAAGAATAAAGTAGCAGTAATCCATGAACTTTCTTGTTGTTTCTTCTCCATGAACCGTGCACCTGGAGTCTGACTTATTATATGTGCAATGTTTGACTATTTGAAATAAACTTTGACTTTGATATTGACTTTACAACATAAACTCTACTGTTTGTTTTAAACAAAAGCACCAACAATAATTAAATAATGAGCAAATGGGTTCATTTAATTCTACTTAGATGCAAAATTACAATGGGGTTCTCATATCATATATGATATATGATTTGTTGAACAAACTTAGTTTCTGTAGCTTCCGCGGTAGGTTTTTATTTTAAGTTTTAACAGTTAATTTTCACATCATTTTATGTAACTAGATGATTCCCACTCGCTTCGCTGGGTTGTTGATTTGGATGTAAATTTAAACTTCTTGTATTGACGCAATGTTTATTTTCTAATTTATAGTTTTTGTAATTTTTTTAAATTTTAAATAGAGAAATATAATGCCAGTCAGTGAATACACAGATTTCCACATCACCTATGAGGTATTGTGTATTGGGATGCAATCCCGTTATGTAATGTGGCGGAATACCCAGTAGGCCTACAACTAGAAAAAATTGCCAGCATATAAGTAAGGATTTTTAAAAATATAATATTTATTCATTTTTCAAATATATCAAATTAAATTTGGTAATCAATTATATTTTTACGTCCTTGATTTTGTATTATTAGGTATGACAATTTTTAATTTTAAACTAAAGTCTGGCTACCATGGTAACCGTTGCTATGGCAACCATAGTCATAATATCCGTTGTCAAGGTAACCGTTGTAATGGTAACCATAGTCATAGTATCCAGTGTCAAGGTAACCGTTGTCATGGTAACCGGGGAAGTTAAGTGTGGAGCTCCTACAGGTGTAAAATTTGGCGAAATGCAAAAAGTTGAAATCCGTTGGGATAGGAATTCCATAAAATCTGTTCTTAGTGGACGTTTATGTCACAAAAGAAGTAACTATGTAAAATCTTAAGTTAATCGGACAGATAGTTTCAGAGATTTCGTGATGAGTCAATGAGTGGTAAATTGCTTATATGTATATAGATTTAAAAAAATGGTGACATCGGCTAACAATATTGTTATTCGGTAATTGCAAAATATTATTAATAAAGTAAATTACATAATATTATTGTCATTTTTAATAACATTTAATTAATTAAATTTAATAATGACTTAGGACACATCTTATTTTTATTTTATGTATTATCGAGCAGCTTCACTAGCAGGTATCAGATGTGTCTTTTTTCTCAAACAGTAACGAAACAAATAAAAAAAAAATTCAGCAAACGAAAGTTGCGGGTAGTTATTTTCTTCGGTTTACTGCATTTTGGCATTTTATTAAAATTTACACTTGTTAAAATTCCCTTTGATCGTTCATCTCTATTTATACTCCACGTTTTTACTCAGCACTCAGTTTTATTTTGCTTTCATCAAATCGGTCTTTATGGCCCAACCGAGCGGATTATTCTGGTCAAATATATGTAACTGAATATTATTTAACATTGGCAGAACCGAAGTAAAATTACATTACTAATATTAAGGTTCAAATTATCTTCATGTAATTGAAAATAGAATAATAGTTTTTAATTAAAATAATTTATGGCATAACGCAAGTTAAAATGTTTTTCTTTTTTTAAAGTAATTTTACTCGATAACATTTTAATTAAAATAAGTAGATATTTTCATAATACAATTCATTATTATAAATTATTATTATAAAACTGAAATTGTAATTGTAAAATAATGTATTAAATACTATTTACTGAAAACAGTCTATTTTTATACCGAAAATATTAACACAAACTTTAACGTCTCCTGTTTTTATCGTATTGTCAAAGTACTTTAGCTCATAACAATATCTATATGATGGTTTTATTTGATATCCATAATCTCGTACCGTGATTAATTTATCTACTCGCCCTATTTACTGAGTATTTATTCAATTCAATTTAAATATCAGATTGAGTTCATGGATTTCATTGTATTTAAATCTAATAAAATAAGAAAAAAAAATTGATAATAATTGTAAAAAAAAATATTAAATTTAATAGAATCAGTGTAATTTTTTACATATCTGTATTTGTAAATTTTTATTTTTAATAACAAATTTAAATAATGTTTGTAATTTTGACAAATTGTATTGTATTGTTTTGTAGATTATTTATGTTATAACATGAACGAATGCGGCGTTGGGGACCGCCAACCAACACGCCATGTTCCGAACGGCGGGAGGTGGAGGATGGAGCTACAAATAGCTACGTGGAATGTAAGAGGAGGAATGGAACAGAAGATGAATGAATTATTAGATGTGATGGATGACAAAGATTTGGATGTTATTTGTGTGTCTGAGACCAAACGAAAACGCAATGATACGACCGATTTGCCTGGCAACCGGGTCGCTTTCTGGGCTGGGGTTCCAGAGAGTGAGCGAGGTTGCTAAGGTGTAGGCGTGTTCTTGTCCTCTCGAATGGTTAATGCAATGGTAGAATATAAGGCTATCAACCCGAGGCTTCTTTAGTTTCGCTTTAAGCTGGGGATAACAAGATTATTCTTGTTAGTTGTTTACGCGCCAGTATCCTCAGCTTTAGTGAGCGAACTCGAAGAGTTTTGAGAGTGTCAGGGATGTTCTATACTTAGGCACTACTGTGCCAGAAGTAATGAAAAGTTGATAGTAAGGGGGGGAAGTTAATGAATGGGTTGGAACCGCCGGAAGCGGTTACAAAAGCGTGCTAGGCAAGTACTGTGATAAGATAATAAATGAGGCTGGAAAGTTTATTTTGGAATTTTGTAAGGAGAGAAATTTGTTTGTGGCAAACACGATGTTTGATCACAAACAAATTCACATGTACACATGGGAGTGAGTGGAAGAAGGAAGTATGATTGATTTCTTCCTAGTGGATCAGCGTATTCAAACCCAAGTTATGGACACGCGAGTGTTTAGGGGTGCTGATCTGGGAACGGACCATTATCTAGTCGTTGTTAGAATAAGAGGTCTGTTTGCAGGTTGGCGCAGCCGCACGACGTGCCATAGCTTGGAGTCGAATTATCGCATAAGAAGCTGGAAGCTTCAAGATCCACCGATCAGAGAGGAATATCAAGAAAGGGTTTCCAAGAAGCTTCACAGCTGTGATTCTGGAAATGGAAGTGCTGATGAATGCTGGCAGAACCTTAGGAATGGTATGGTGAAAGAAGCGACAGAGGTATGCGGTAAAAGGAAAAGAGGTTTTAGTAAAAAGCGCGATGAATGGTGGGATAATGAAGTGAAAGACGCTGTGGAATTAAAAAAGAAAGCATGGCTGGATTACAAAGCCTCGGGTAAGGATAAAAGTATGAGAGAGGTAAGAAAAAGAGAGAACAAGCTGCAAAAGCACAAAACGAAAGCACTTATAAAGATGAAGTGTGAAAATTCCGAGAGAGAAAGGGATGAAAGGTTGACGAACAACTTCCGAGAAAACACAAAGCTTTTCTGGCGAGAAGTTAGTGATTCCCGGGGTTGTTCGGTAACCTTCAGAATGAAAGAGGTGCTTTCGAAGAGCGGTGAAATTTTAACTGAACCAGCACACGTTTTGCAGCGGTGGGCGGAATTCTACAAGAAGACGTATGAATGTGAGGACGCCTCGGCCTTGAGTACCAGCGAAATGCTGAGTCCAGATGTAGCCGATGGTGAAATCAGTTTAGAAGAAGTGGAGAGCGCGATTCGAAGCCTGAAATGTGGTAAGGCTGCGGGAGCAGATGAAGATACTGCCGAGATGATCAAATATCGTGGGCCACGTATCTTGGCCTTGTTCTGGTTTTTGTGCAATTTATGCTGGAAGTCAGAAGAGGTCCCAGATTATTGGCGAGGTGCAGTCATCGTGCCTTTGTATAAAGGCAAAGGTTCACAGATAGACTGTGCAAGCTTTATAGGGCTATCAGTTTGATTAACTTGGGCGGTATAATTTATGCTAAAATATTAGCGAGAAGAATGCAGGAGTGATCTGAAAGGTTGTTGTGGGAGGCCCAAGGAGGTTTTAGATCTGGAAGAGGGTGTATATATCAGATCTTTTCCATCCGCATGATCACGGAAAAGTTTTTGGCCCAAAACCAAAAGGTTTTCTGTGCTTTTGTGGATTTGGAAATGGCGTTTGACAGGGTTGTGAGAAAGAAATTATGGGAAATACTGCCTCGATACAATGTGAGCGGACCCTTGCTACAGGCTGTAAAGTCTCTTTACCGAGATCACTCAGCCTGTGTGCGAGTAGGAGCTGACATGTCGCCCTGGTTTGACATCCAATCGGATGTTAAGCAAGGTTCTGCTATGTCAGCTTGGTTGTTCAACTTGCATTTGGATAGTTGTCTCCAAGGCGTGAAAGACAGTGACATGGAAGAGAAAGTAGGTAACCTTAAGGTCAATTGCTTGCTTTATGCAGATGATGCAGTACTCATTGCATCATCAGAATGCGATTTGCAGGCATTGGTCACCACTCTGAAAGATGGGTGTGAAAATAATGGTCTAAACCTGAATGAAGATAAGATGAAGGTTCTGATATTTGAAAGAAATGAAGAAAGAACAGTATGTAAGATCAGAGTGATTGGTAATATAATAGAACAAGTGAATGAAGTAATATACTTGGAAAGTATGTTTAGCGGAGACGGAAGATACGAAATGGATGTGGAAAGGCGTATTGCTGCCGCTAATAGAGCTAACGGTGCTTTGGCTGCATTGTTGAGACGGCGAAACGTCAGCATAGCTGCAAGTTTTGCTGTATACCATGCGGTTTTGCTACCGACGCTGTTATACGGCAGCCAAACGTGGGTAACACAGAAGAAGTATGTAAGAAAGATGAATGCTGTGGAGATGCGATCTCTTCGCAGAATATGCAGAGTCAGTCTAGCTGACAGAATATGCAATGAAGAGATCCACAGAATGGCAGGTACTAGTGAAGATGTCACGGTGAGAATGAAGAAGAACGTGCTCAGATGGTTTAGGCACGTGGAGCGAATAAGTGATGAAAGAATGGTAAAAAAGATTTATACAGGAAAAGTGAGTGGTGAGAGAGACAGGGGGAGGCCTCGAGTGACCTTCGAAAAAACAGTATCTATGATACTGGAGGAAGGTCACGTAAAAAGCATGAGGATCCCCCGGAGGGCATGTTTGAAGAGGTTGATGTCTGTGGTCGAGGCGAAAGAGGTATGCAGGGACCGTAGCGTTTGGCGCTCCGTCATCTCTGGCTACCCCGCAAGGCATATGGCGTGAAGTTAAATAAACAAATAATAAATAAATCCAATATTAACTCATGACTGACAGTAATGGCAGATTGGTATTTATTTTTATATTATTTATATATTTAATTCTTCTCCACCAAAGTTTGTTATCAAACTCATAAATACTTTGCAAAATATTATTTGGGTTTGTTTGAGTTGAAATTAAACAATTTCAAAATCTAGATTTATATTTAGAATTGTCTTGGGTGTTATACATATTTGTTTATGGTCATGTTAAATATCCAGTGTATTGTTAATAAATGAGTAATATAAAAGAAAGCAATATAAACGAAGCGCTACTGAGGCGAGTCGATAATTAGGTAACTGTAGACAGAGATTAGATCTTTCTCCTAACAATGCCTTTGATTATTAGATTACTAGCCAGAGCGCTTTCAGAAAATATTTCCTCTCTCCTAGGTTTCTACTTAATGTAGCATTCAAGTTGCTCAATCAACCATTGTTCGAAAGTAATTTTGGGTTTGGTTATTGAGACAGAGAAATCTGAAATAATATTTTTTGTCTATTTCCTACAGTTTAAAGGTTGAAGTTCTTCCGGTGTTGGTTGATTTTTTAATGTATATTATTAATAAAATATTATAATACGAAGTACTGGTAAAAGATTAGTTTGGATCATGTCATTTTCAAATGTATTTTAGAGGTAAGTTTGAATAATTTTGTCAGTCTTCAGTTAGAAAGTATTTTGTTTTACTGGGATAGGACTTAATAAGATCCTTTTATTCCTATCTCTTATTACTATTTACAAAAATAAATACCATTTACAGAATAAATAACTTTATATTTCCTCTCCTGTTAATGATCAACATCACATTTTGAAATTAAATTTGATTAAAAATGAGATGAATTCATATGATATCAATAATACTTATGTTAATCTTATTTCACTGTATCTAAGATATCTATTGAATTAATTAATATTGTATTTAATAAATACCAACTAAAGGAAATAGAACTTTGTTATGTATTATTTGTTAAGAAACATTTTTAATCGAGTAAAGTAACCGAGGCGGATACGATTACAGTTCTGTATTAACATAATACGATCGTATCAATCTTTGGGTAGGAAGGAACTTTTTGAAACTTCGTGCAGATCCGCAGCTGCACTAGGGTGGAGTATTAATAGCTACATCTTGTGTTAGTCTTCATCACTTTATATTATATACAACATGTTGTTATAATTCAAAGATATATTAGAGTTCAGATTTAATAAAAATAATAACTTAACTTTTGGTTATAATTAATCTAGTCTTTCTTTATACCAATCTTATACAATTATAGTTTATTATTTAAAGAAACATTAAAACTTTTATCTAATGTTAATATATTGAAAAATAAGATAAAATACTTTTATTTATAAAGGTTTTGAGTCATTATTTTAATAAACTCACAAGCAGTATATAAAATGTTGAATATCGAAGGCAAAAATATTATGTAACATTTTTCTTCGACGACCGCGTACCTTCATACGTCTGAGAGCTGCAGAACGTGACAATTATTACAAACAGGTCAGGACCGCTCCTGTAATACTCTACCGGAAAATCATAATTTTGGTACAAAATTAGATGTTCATACATCAAACGAAATATATTTTATATAAACTGATAATTTTTAATGTATTGTGTATTTAATTTTTAAACCATATAAAATAATATATCAGAATGTATTATCAGGGACTTAATTAACATCGGCATATATGTTAAAATAAAAAAAGACCATTGAAAAAAAAAAGAATTTGTACAATAAAATCAAGTTATACTTAAACATAAGGAATGATCAAATACACTGCGATAACATTAAACTGCTTGCAGCGCATTTCTTACTTAAAAAATTAATATTTTGTTCCATTGAAAGAATGTTACTGTTGTAAAAAATAAAAACACTATTGAAAAGGTCCAAAAAGTTTGTTTACATGTCATTCAATAAAAATTACTTATTCCTTGGAGCACCTCCAGCCTTGTTCAGAAGACGCTTAATTTAACATTAACATTCAAATTATGTTTTTTTGTTTACGCAAAGAAAAACTATTAAAACTTTGAAAATTTAAGATATGAAGTACCTGAACACCACAGTACAGCCAAACTATTAGAGAAACGGAAATCCATTTTCTTAAATAAAATAATATAATGACGTGTAAAGTATAGATGATTATACTTAGTAAATAATAAAGTTTTAAACTTTGTTATAAATACGTTTCTTTTAAATAAAATTAAACTCAATACTGGCTTACTTACGGCTGTTAAGCAACTTTTATTTACAGTGTTTCAATCTATAGTTAACTTTTCAATCAAATTAATTGCATACACAATAATTGTTAAGTTACGACTAAAATAGTAAAATATATAAAAAGTACAAACATGAAATATTGGCAAATAAAAATCGCGACTAGTTATTTTCATCCACACATCTATCATTACTGTTTTTGAACGCTTTGAATTTTTTGTGGATATTTTCGACCGTAAAAATTCCCTTTGAGCGGTTAAAAGCGCATTCATCTCTATTTGCGACTCCTCATTTTACCCCTGAGCCAAATAAAGGATTGTTTGCTTCCCTAAAATTTTCCTAAATAAGATAGCCATGTGGATGATTCTGGCCGAATAAAACTTAACAAGTAGGCTAATATAATGAAAAAATTTAAAACAATGCACCTCTTCCTAATATATGAGTCATCGTGATTCCGATTGTTTGAGTTATTCCATAAAAAGCTAATGATATGTTTCCAAATTTAGGGGTCATCATTTCACTCAGGATTGTAAAATATTTGAAAGTCATTATTGGAATATTTTATCAATAACTATAGCAAAACTGCTTCTGGCAATATCGTGATCCATCTCACAATGCCGAGTAGGCAGGTTAAACAGAATCCAATTCATCTTCCTTTCTAGTGCATTAAGCATGGCCTAAATGTACTCGGTATCTTAGCTATACCACGCATGCATGCTGTAATTAATAAAAATAACTGTTAGTATTTACAGTTATTAATTATATATATATTGGGCATATGGTTAACATACATTTTAACTTATACTTACCATGTTACTTGCAAGGTTCTTTTATGAACCGACAATTCACTCCCGAGTTGCCGTAAAATTAAACGAACTGAAACTGTTTTTTAGTTTTTCTAGCTTTCGTTATGATAAAATTTGTAGATTAAAGAAACTTATTATATTATTTAAGTCTCAAGTGTGTAGCATATAAAATATAATGATGTCGAAGGCAGAAATATTTTCAACATTTTTCTTCGTAGACTACACAACTTCATACAACTGAGAGCCGCAAAACGTGACAACAATTACTAACAGATCAGGACCGCTCCTGTAATATTTTATACTCATAACTTTTGGTATAGAATTAGATGACGATACATCAAAAATGTATATTTTATATAAACTGATAATATATGATATATTACGGTATAGTACAAGCACAGTTTTATAAAGTATTATAATTTAGATTAAGTACTTTCTATTCTACAGAAAAGAATAATAAATTTATTATGTAACAATAAAATATTTAGATAATATGTAATTCTACCAAAGTTAATACAAAATAATGTGATAATAGAAATCATGAAATGACAAAGCAGTTTCAAGTCTAAACAATGAAAATAATGTTATAAGACTATTATTCTATTTTTAAACAAAATAAAAATATGGACTAAAATATTTTATTTCAAACTTGATAAGCATCAGCTTATCAAGTTGCTATTCCTATCCTAAAAAATAATAATATTACCAAATTTTGCAACATCTAGTCAAGATCATTTAAAAATTATGAGCATATGTTCTTAATAAAGATCATACTACTAATACTTCGTAGGCACTTAAAAGAAAATTTTTGGTTCAGGGTCCACACTGATCCCGATCAAATGGGAAGCCTTTATAAATGGGGCGAAACGATAATCTTACCATTTAAGTAATCAACCTTTCCATCGGAGGTGATATGATGTTTTAAATATTAAATGGACTGGCTATTACAGCTTGACTAAATATGTCAACGTGATTTGTAATACGTATATTGACTTGTTGAAGTAAACTCATTCTCTTCTAACTCGTCGAATTTTTTTTACAATATACTTTACTCATTATAATAGAGTAACTAAATTATCGGCTTAGAGTTAAATATAGACGCATAGTTTATTTACCATAAGACATCCATATAATATATTAAAATGTATTTAACTATAATATTATAGAGTTAAGTACACACTTGTCATATTTAAATAGAAATAATCAACATTTAGTAAATCGACATTAAAATTTACAGAATTTATATTGATCTACCATATTTAATTATATTAATTTTGTAATGCAATTTGATTTAAACGACTATTTACACAGACCGTTTTTTTATGCTAATATATGTTTAATTTGACGGCATGTTCAATTAAATTCATAAATTACAATTTATTCAATTTATTCAATTATATTACTCAGATAATTAGAAAATTTGTTGCTAACTTTTAAGGTGTTTTAAATAATTAAAGGCAGTTTGGCGCCCATCACGTGTCACTGTCAAAGTGACAGTTATAAAGTTGTTCACCTGATGTAGACTTCTGATTTAAGGAGTTATCTTACAAGACAAAAGTTAAATATATGAACCTCAAAAGTTACGTCCCATTAAGGGGATGAATACGATATTAAAGGATAAAACATATTAGGAATAGCTTCTTTTTAAGAGAGTGCCAATGCACCGAATATGCCGCTCGGAAGCCACCATTACATCTGATTAGATAAAAAAAATGTATTTGAGCAAATGATGACGTGATAAACAGGAAGTCACTCATAAATCTTGATAGTGCTGTAAAACAATTTCATTTGAGTCGTCAATCTAGTAACTCCGTGAACGGACGAATCCATGAAAATATAAGCTGTATGTAAGTATGAAATTACTTAGGGCATTTATCAGTATGTTATCTAAGATGATATATTTAACAGACGTCACGCGAAATTGTAAATCAATTATGATAATTGAGATGTTATGAAAAAGATAAATATACATTATAAATACATATTACACATGATCCTTAAGATTATAATTATTATGTTATATTATTTTTAACATTTTAAGCAACATTTGTTTACAAAAACGACCCGTAACTTACAAATGGTGTACTAAGTAATTACACATTATTCAGTAATTAAAAGGCTACTTGCCAAACAAACACATACCTAATCGCTTGCCTGAATGAGTGAGATCGAAACGAAGTTATAACAAGAAAGCTTTAGATTTATGACAATATTTATATTTATTATTATTTTTTATATTAAAAGTTAATTATAAAGATTATTACTTTAAATTTTTTTTATTTATACTTTATTCGGGAATAATTATGAGTATCGTAAATTGAATTAACCAACAATGGAGAATGAGTTCGTTATCATCTGCTCCCTGTAATAACTTAACTAAGGTGTGTTATAGAATAGTAACCAGAGAGTGCATAAACACACTAACTTCTAAAACACGATTAAAGTTTATCGTCGCCCCCGAGTGTGAAGATAGTTTGATCAAAAATAATTAAGGCCACAACTTTCTTGACTCTATTGTTAGGTATTACGTGGTACGTTTAAAATTAACTTTAAACTTATATTCACATGTTGATTTCATGTTAGTCTACCTAGAATTATTTATTTGTTAACATTTAAAACTAATAGGAATATCTGTAATCTGAACCAAGTGAAAACAAATAAATATACTTGAATACTAAACTTTCTAATAAATAATAATGATCAACATACTGTAAGGCTTTCTTTTCAAATTATATGTATTTTTATTAAATTGGAAACCTTTCCTTTTTATTTTATAATATATATATTTCAATACATTGTCATATGCATGCTTATTATCAACATACTTACATACAACATACATGTTGAAGTTTTGATAGATGAGTGCGCACAATTGACTAGGACGCCGTTACGAGAGTAACAAACTTAAATTATACAAACAAACTACTGACAAACAACATAGACTACTTGACAGTAATTGCCATTACATTTAATAATTTAACTTATTGCATATACATTTATATATATTATTTTGGTAAAAGTTTATCTAAAAAAGTAATTTTATACTTTGGAAAATGGATAAATGTGGTAATATTTAAATAAATTACAACTTTCTCTTTCTTACAATTTGGTCTCTTATAGCACCTGAGTTTTATTCCCTTTGTTCAGCTGGGCTTTATTTTGTTTATTGTACGTTTTAATATTAATTGATGCTTCTTTTTATTTACAATAAAAACAATGCAAAGGAAGTTAATAAAATTATAATTAAATTTTTTTATATGAGCTGATAGATTATCGTTTAAAGAAGTTGTTATTGTATTATTTGAGAAATGTATAAAAGATTATATACTGGAAACACGGAAAAAAACATAACAATGTGTAAATTTTCATTCTACTATGCATCGGAGGTGAGCTTGGTGTTTTGCCTCTAAAGGTGGAATGCCTTAAAAGGAAAAAAAAGAAACACTTATAGGATCACTTCAATTTCCATGCGTCTATCTGTATGTGAAAACTTAAATTTCCGAATTTTCATCCGAAAAGAACTTTCCTTGGAAGTTCATAAGTCGAGTGGGCTAGATGGTACGAACATGTGCCCCTGAGTTGACAACAGTGCTAACGCGTCTATTTCGGTACTCCTACCTTAAAGGCATAGTCCCGGTAACATGGAAGCGTGGCCTTGTCCATCCGATCCCTAAAAAAGGTAATAGCTCGGACCCAGCTAACTACAGACCCATAGCAATTACCCCCTTCTCTCCAAAGTAATGGAGAGCATAATCAATAGACAGCTTCTAACGTACCTTGAGGATCACCGGTTGGTCAATGACGGACAATATGGCTTTCACCATGATCGATCGGCTGGTGATTTTCTGTTATATCTTACGCACCGTTGGGCAGCTGTTATTGAAAGCAAGGGAGAGGGTCTGGCAGTTAGTCTGGATATGGCGAAAGCCTTCGAACATGTTTGGCACAAGGGGCTTCTTTCGAAGCTAACTTCCTTTGGGCTTATGCAAGTGGATCACCAGCTTCCTTACTGGGAGGAGCATACAGGTCATTCTCGATGGTTTTTGCTCGGACTCCAAGCCCGTAGATGCGGGTGTACCCCAACTCTGTTCCTCCTGCACATCAATGATATATTGGATATCTCCAACATACATTGTTATGCGGATGACAGCACTGGGGATGCGGTATATTCCGGCCGTGCAGGTCTCTCTCGGGAAAACGTCGACGACTGCCGAAAGAAACTTGTGTCTTCTATAGAAACTTCCTTGGGGATGGTCTTTGAGTGGGGTAAACTGAACCACGTTCAATTCAATCTCGAGAAGACACAAGTTTGCGCGTTTACCACTAAGAAAACCAAATTTGTCGTATTACCACTCTTCGAGAGCACTCCCCTCATTGTCTCGCCAAGTATCAGAATACTGGGTCTCGACATTTCAAGGGATTGTCAGTTTCGTGGTCATCTGGAGAGCAAGGCCAAGTTGGCCTCGTTGAAATTGGGAGTGATCAATAGAGTGAGGCAGTATTTCAGTCCTGGCCAAAGACTTGCGCTCTACAAAGTGCAGGTCCGGCCACACATGGAGTACTGTTCTCATCTCTGATCCGGATACCCCAATATCAGCTTCTACCATTTGACCGCGTACAACGGAGAGCCGTTCGGATTGTCGAGAACCCGGTGCTCTGTGAACGACTGGACTCTTTGGCATTGCGTAGAGACGTTGCATCTCTGTGCGTCTTCTACCGCATTTACCACGGGGAGTGTTCCGAAGAGCTATTCGATCTGATGCCTACCGCCGAATTTCACCACCGCAGAGCGCGCCATCGCCTCCAATACCATCCGTACCACTTGGATACGTGGCGATTTTTTTTCCACGTTCCACGTTCCACTTGTGGAACGAACTTCCTTCGGCAGTATTTCCAGATCGGTACAACATGGGCACCTTCAAAAAAGGCGTTTACACCTACCTACAAAGCTAGCAACACTCTTGTAAATCTTCGGATGTTGCAATAGTTTATGGGCTGCGGTGATCACGTCCATTTGTGACCCGCCAGCTCGTTTGCTTATATATATATATATTTTATATATCGGATATAAAAAATATATATATATATATATAAACACTATTTCTACCCGAAATGGTAGTCTTTACTAATTTTATATTTCATAAATCATTTTGCTTTAATTAAAAGAAATGTTAAAGTTCAGGTTTAATGAAAATAATAATCTATTATTTATAATAAACCTATTCAAAATCTTTATTTCTCCAAATCCTATAGAGATTTAAATATATTGTAGTTAAGATTGTTGTTGCGAAGAAGAGTTGAACCTTCATTAAAGTTTACCAAGTTTACGGTTCAAGTAATACCAACATTACCTAAAAAAACCTGCCGTTCGGAATAAAAGTATGTACAGTAGTACACAATAACAAATATAATATGATAGAGTACATAATATACCAAAATAAATAATTTGGGAAAATAGATATCATAAAATGACAGTGTATTTTCAAGTTTAAATATAAATTGTATATAATAAAATAGTACTATTATTTTAAAACAAAATAAGAAATTATATTATATATTATATGATATTAGATAATTTATCGACATATATCTTAGAAGAAAAGAAATCGTCAAAAGGAGATACAGAGAGAAAACATGTTGAAAGATATATTTAAAAACAAGAACTGATTAAATATCTTGCAACTCATTGAAGCTCATTATTGGTAAAAAAGTTAGTCTTGTTGTAAAAAATAACACAATCAGTGAAAAGGTCCTTTAAAGCTGTCTACACATCAGTTCATCGGTAGAAATTATTTGTTCCGTAAAGCTCTAGACTGGTTTAGATGACGTTTAATTTATTATTAAAATTCAAAGGCCGCTGTTAAAAAGTTTTCTTAGAAACCTTTTCTATTTGGACCGATGACATCCATTTGGTCAAGGCTTTGAGGGTTTTAGGTTTGCTGTATTTTCTGTCAAGCATGTATTATTATATTATTATTAGCAATGGTATATCTAGCTGATAGAATAACTGTTATATAGATGTTCTGTGAAATAAAAACAGAGCAGTCAATAGACATGTAACAATCGTCAGACAGAAGAATTCATTTATAAATTTTCTATAACAAAACTTAAAATTAATAAAGATGGTTGCTATTATCTTAATAATAATACCAAATTCTGAAAAATCTTGTCAATATCTTTTACCTATTATGAGCACGTAATCTGAATAAATTTCAGTATTAAGAAGAAATATATTGATGAAATACTTTGTAAGTACTTTTCATGAGAGGATTTTTAGTTTGGGGTTCAGATTGATCCCGATCAAATGGAAAGAAGCATTTAAAAATGGGGCAAAACCGTAATCTAACGATTTAAGTAATCCACCTTTCGATCGGAGGCGACGTGATGTTTGGAATATCTAATGGACTGGCTATAACAGCTGGCTTAAATATGTCAACGAGATTTGTAATATTTATATTGACTTTTTAATATAAATTTATTTATTTCTTAGTTGTCGTCTTTTTTATAAAAAGATTCTGTACATCTCAATTACCATTACTGGTTGTAATGGTTGTATTGTTATGTTACAACCACCTTCAGTTGATTATATAAATTATATAAAATATTTACCGTGTCCAATGGGTAATTCTAGAGGTTAATAAAGCTTATAATATTAATAAAAATGTAATTGTCTATAAGTAATTTAGGGTAAGTGTTATATATTTAATAATGTTATAACTATGATAATGTCACTATAAAGGATTAAGTAAGAATATATCATATTCAAATCGAAATGATGGGTATTTAATAAATTCACAATATGCGTACAGAAATTGTATTATTATTAATTTTATACCGCAATTTAAGTTAAACAATAATTTACACAAACCATATATTTTAGGTTGCGGTAATACGTGTTTAATAGGATGGCATATTCAATTGAATTTACAAATTACAATTTATACAATTCAAGAACGAACGAACATAATGAGTAATTTGTTGCTTATTTTCTAGGTATCATAAATAATTTATGGCAATTTGTTTGTCCACCTTGTGTCCCTGTAAAAGTGAAAGCTGTCAAGTTGTCCAATTCAAATTAAAACTTTTATATTAGGAGCTACGGTATTTTTTTTTGTTTTGTTTGAAATTAATAATTTAAGAACGTCCACAGTTACATTCCATTAAGGGGATGAATATTTGTTTTAGAAATATACAATATGATTTTTTAGTTTCCTATACTATGAAAATTATGAAATAGTATTTGCTGAAAATACTCAGGAAGAGTATACTCGCACCGGATGATCCGTCCGGAAGCCGCCGCTACATCTGCCCAGTGACGTCGATACCGGGAATACCCGCTTCGCTTTCGACATTTCCAAAGCTTTCTGTTGTTCTGGGAAAGGATTGTATTTTACAATTACGTTAACGATACAACGTACGTCACGGCTTCTGAGTTTTACTGCAATTTTTTTTATTTATTTGAATATTAGTTTGTCTAGAAATAATGAATATTAACATAGGATTTCCTGTTTTGCACATATAATAAAATTTTTAAGTGATTATATCTTATAAAGATTTTTATTATTATTAAATTTTAACCTGAAAATGTAATACACAGTTTCTGAGTGGCTAATCGATATTAATAAATCATTATATGAAAATCAGTTTACTTAGAAGATGGCAATATGGATGGATAAACAGCCAATCACAAATGACAACAGTGTCGCCAAATCATTTTTATATTTTTCTTGATTCAGTATCATCCACGAACAAATACGTGGAAACAAAAGCTGATATTGTAAAATATATTAGCTTACGGCGTATATACTTATGTTGTCTAAGATGATATATAGGAATAGTTTTGTTGTTCTAAAGTACGATTTATGCAAGTGAAGCTAAAGTTATGCATGTATCTATTTAAGTTTAAGATAGAACATAATTTACATTCCCCGATTATTAGGTATGTATAAAGAGACGAAGTTCATCTATTATAAATAATATGCCATCGTCGAATATTTGTAACAGAGAAGTATGCACTGGGGTTTTTTTATAAACAAAATTAGCTTTACCTTATCAATTGTCCTTATATAAAGGCTTACTTAAAGATTTTACACCCCTTTTAGTAAAAAAATACTTGTATCTTAATAGTTAACAAAATGTAATAAATATTTGCATTTAATTTTTATATTAGTGCTCAGCATATATCTTGGAGCTCAAAATTACATAAATATTCTATATTTTAAAAACCTTTTTCAGCCCCAAATAATTTATAATGATTTATTTTTATAACTTTATGATACTGACACTTTGAAATGAATATCATTATTTATCACCACAGTAGTAGTATAAAGTGTAGCTATAACATATATCAACATTGGAATTCGATACATATAAAATGTTTATCAAAAAATAATAACATGTACAATAATCTTGTAACGTTATGAAATATACACGCATTGCATAATTGTAAATGTTTGAAGCCACAATAAACAATATATAAGGTATTGTAGTGCATTTCGTGTCACAAGTGTTTAATGAGTTAATAATATAATTAATTATATCTCTCTTTATAATAATAATATCTTTATAATTTAAAATGCAATCAAACTAGACATTTTAAATTTCCCTAAATCATAAAAATAACTAATTTTGTAATTGTTTGTTAATTATGTTTTGAATATGAATATTCAAAATATATATAAATATTAAACAAAATATTTTATTAACGCCATCAATGTAATTGTAAAGATTATTTGAGAAGGAACTTTATTGAATTTGGAATAACAAATCGCGGTTAAACTTGTTATTGGATTACTATACAATAAAATTTCTTGGCTTTATAAGAAAGTTAAGTAAAAATAATTATTGTGAAAAAAAAATCTATAATACAAACTTCTTTAACAGTCCATGTATATATTGATCTTATATACAAAAGAGAAAGTTTATTTTTTGAAGTAATTAACTTGAAAATTATATTCCTAAAAAAAAATAATGTTGTAAATTAGGCACTATTATGAAATTAGAGACGAAGCTTCTTAGCATTCCATGGATTGACCGTGCGGGTGCCGGGCCCATCGCGTTGCAAGAAAAGGAGGGCAAAAAATGCCTGGGACTTGCGACCCAGGTGTAGGTTTAAGGGGCCCCTTTACTATTCGCATACACACTTACCTTCACTGTTCACGCTCCTCTCCCTACCTAACCAAATATCGTAAGAACCTACTAAAGCCGCTTTTGAAATACATTCCAGAAATGAATTGATGATCGTTCTAGAAAGGCCGCGATCCTTAAATAAATTGTAGAGAGATTTTGCTGTTATACCTCTCGCTCTTACTTCTACAGCATACAAATTAACTATAAATTTATTCCTGATCAGTTCGTTACATAGTTCGTGTAATACTTGTTAAGCTTAAATGTATGATCTTTGGGTATATTTGTTTCCCAGGGTACAGTAAGCTCCACAAGTATAACGCGCCTTAGTTGTTTTGAGTACAGGAATAAGTACGGCCTAGATGACGAAACACAAACATCCCCGGAGATTTTGTATTGCCTTTCATACATGTCAATCATGAGAGTCCAATCAGGAGACGCGTTCAAGATGGAATGAGGTTTTAGTTTAAATTTTTTGGACGAACCTGCATTTACGAACTCTACTGATATTTTGATGGTTGTTATTACCTTCTGCGCCCATGCTACAGAAAGACTAACCGCTTCTCGTATGATATTTAATACTTTATCGTGGCGACGCGAGTATTTACCTCTATTTAAAAGTACCTTACACCTTACTAGCAAGTGTTTCGCGGTTTCTACTGCCTCCCCGCAGATGTTGCAATATTTTTCAGTGCTTTGCCCCATCTTACTAAGTTTCTTTGATCTGGGAGAGTCGTTTGGAATGCGTTAAGATAAAATTTTAATAATGTTGGGGACTAATCATGAAGCAGGGTGTGTCATCTCAAAGCTAGTGGAATACAAAAATCTCCTATGGTCACCCATTCATTTCACAATTCTAAGCTCATCGCGTGCAACCGGTAATTATCGTTTTCATCTTGCCGAATAAAGGATTTTATAATTTCTAAGTCTTGTTCTTTCCTACTTGATCCTAGCCCTGCTTTATTTGTTTGAGCACCTATCATAAATTGTTTACAGAATTGAAGTCGTGACTCTAGCTCTTCGGCAATTTTATCTTTTGGGAGAGACGTTATAGTATCATCATTCGATTTTGATATGATATGTCTTTTGGTCACTTTTAGGTATTTATAGAGTTTCTTTAATTTTAACCCAAAATTGAGTCGGTCTCTAAATAAGGTAGAAGAGTCCGCTGGATGCGCTAACCCGAGCCATGACTTCAATGTCCTTATGATGCTTGCATCTTAATAAATTTTAATTTAAATCGAATACAATCTAAAACTTTAAAATTTTTGTTGAAAAAAATCTGGCTTTTTCACATTATAATCTTTTTCATATTATAAGATATTGTAGTAATTGAATCAAGCTTTGTCCGCTTCTCAGCCAGACGCAGATTTGCATCACTAATGAACGTCGTTAATTTTTTGTGGCCTGATTCTCTTTGAACATTGATGACAGCCATTAATTCACTAATATATATCTAATATCAATTCTATCGATGAAATGAGTATAAAACACAAGATGAATCTAATTCACCCAATACTTTAACACTTAACATAGTTAGTGGTACAAAAAAGGTGCTGCCTGTCAAGCTCTCCTTTGACCTTGGTAATTTGGCGCCCCAAGTTCATTCTAAGCGATATTAACCACAAAGTTATTCGGCGAATTTATAGCAAATTTAATTATTTCTGAATTCTCTTATATAGTGGGATTTAAGCAATAATTTATGAAATATGCCGTTACGCAACCACGATGTTATTTTTAGTAAGGCTATGTTTAAAATTCTATTTAAAGTTATTTTGCACTAGTTATGCACTACACGTACAATGCTTGGTGAGTTATTTTTTTAATAAAAATATTTAATATCCTTATTGAAACGAAAAGTGTAAATAATAGACCTTAAGATTGCTGACCTTTTTGTCTTGTAATTTAATATAATATATTTTAATTGTTAGATGTAATTTTAGTGGAACGCTTGTATAATCTGTGAACTGTGAATTGTGAACGCTTTTGTAACTTATAGTAATTGTAACTTATATAACCTTTGATGAAGTACCGATGATCTCACGAAGTAAATATTAACTAAGACGCACATAATTATCTGCAACCTTAGAATAATTATAAAGAAAAATGAACAACTAAATATAAAATCTGTATTTAAATTAATTTCAGCTAAGCAACTCTTGCCATAAACAAAAACATAAAAATGAAGCATAGTTGTGGTAAATAAAAATGGAAGAACGATATACTCGTAACTATATTCTGTTAACAAAAGAGTCTTCTATATGTATTTACATGTTTTGTTAAAAGTACAAAACACAATATACAACCCAACCATAACTGAAATTAAGCAATCCTAAACAAGGAACATTAACGGTTGCCTGTTTGTCGCGATTTGCACCAAACTCCTATTACCATTAGTTTATGACGCTCGCATTAGTAAGTCAAATTGTTCTGTAAATACTTTTTGATTTACTGCGGAGAAAACCTTATAATTAAATAATGCCTTAATGGTGATAATTTCTTTTGTTTTTTTTTTAATGTGTAGTTGTAAGGAAGGTAAGTGAATGATTTGGTCCTTAGCTTTTTATATTTTTTTGTTGGTTTTGCGACCAATAATAAACTATCTTTTAACTTTATTATGGATTTTCCCTTTTTATTTGATAAGACTTTATTATTACATAATGTCTATTGTATATTAATATAAATGACTATAGATAAAATTCTATAATAAACTATAACAAAATAATTATGTTCATTCACCAGAAGGAGGATAAAGAGGCATGTAATGATTAGCGCGTTTGTCAAGATTCACAACACGACTCGATAATCAAGAAAGTTGGCGCTCATTTCACAAATACGTGACTGCGGGTGACTAAATGTTAACAAACGTCTCCCGAACTTGTGAACGACCTCTGCTAACTGTAATGTAATAATGATGATAAATATGCAATTATGCATGTTACATATGTATCGGTAAAAATATTTTAATTTCCGACAGTTAAAATTTGTGTTAAGTTATGTTTTCTCTTATAAATGTATGAAACCGATTTTTTACTTTTTTTCCATAATTGATTTTTAACTAATGCTTCTAGATCATAGACAAATCGTCAAAATACGTAAAACTGAGAAAATCAAGTTTCAAATAAGCAACCATTATGAGTTATTAGTTTGGCGTAGACGAAAGTCAGTCTTGAAAGTCGGTTAAGAAAAAAATTGTATTCCTTTGAGGATGAATAGTAACTCTAAAGTAGGAACACATTGAGAGCAAATCATGGGCTTTTATCTCCATCTCACTACGTGATGTAAATGTCGTATGCGATATTGAATCTGATAATGTAGTGGTTTCAGTAAATGACTCTTAGTGGTTTGTCGACCAAAGCAGATACACAATAGGCATCACACACATCAAGACAGCCGTAAAATATTATCATGCTCGAATGGGAGATTATAAAGTAGACTAAAAAAATAACAATAAAAAAATATATAAAAATAAACTAATAATATGGGTAGTATCGTTCGGAATATGTGTCATGTGTTTTATAGTATTATTGAATGTAATAATTGATTAATTATAATATAAAATACTTATAATACTTTATAAATTAAGTGATGAAAATATAGATATATTTTTTTCAATAAAATTAGACAAATACTCAACAATTTATTGAATTCAATGAGAATTGTTATTAATATTTGTCATTAGGGAAAAATTTATGAAATTCCGCTTTATACAATGTTTGCAATTAACCAAATGGCAGATATTAAAACGCTTTGTGAAACTATGGTACATGATGGATTTAAATTAGATCATACAATCACAACGTCGTATTCTTTAGTATTCCAAATTAAATAAATAAAGTGCATATAAATAAAGTACATACTATAAATTTATAATAAAAACTCGTATCAGTATTTTTAATCAGTAGTGCAAACAACGGGGACTGTTATTGTTGGCACCGCGCGTCATAATTTTATTTACTCCCAACTTGGTCACATGTTTGCGGTTTGAGCTGAGGCTGCTGCAAAGTAAACTGCCGCATTGTTACAGTATTATATACTTTTCTTTACACTTGTGGTTTATAATAAAATAATGCGTATACAGATAATTAAAATTTTAATGAACAATTACAGCAATGATCGGTTTTCGATAATTCTCATCTATTAATTGATATTTGTCGATAAAATTATAACGAATCTACATTTCCGTTTTATAAACTATTTAATTTATTGTTGCTTCTTACTTGAACCAAATATCTATCATTTAAAATGAAACAATTTTAATATTGCACTTTGTTTGTAATGCTTCTAATCATGTATTTTAAATATATGACTAATATTACATTTTTAATTATTTACTTGATGCTGGCTGACTAGTTCACGAACACTTTTAAAATAATTATTTATTTTTTAATTATATTTTCATAAAATTGAAAATGGTCTAGGTCTTATTTAAACACATCGGCTATATGGGCTGATAGACGACTAGTTCAAAAATATTAAAATAAATGTTTTGGCACCCTTGACTATGATAAATATGCACTCCTATATATGATATAACGTTTTACAATGTTTTTTTCAATTGTTAACTAGTGGTATTAAAAGTTTTATAAAGTAATATTTCTATTTGAAATTAATTGGTTACAGTTGGTCTTAATTATTTATGATCCAACTCCCTTCATACCCAGGAGTGACCATAGTCTTAAATCGTATTTTAGGTAGTCTGTTTAATCACTCTTTGGTTACTATTCTATAACACGCTTTAGTTATGTTATAACAGGGAGCGGATCACGAACTAACTCTCCGTTGTTGTTTTAATTCAATTTAAGGTATTCGTTATTATTTCTTCACAAATTATTTAATTCAAAAAATAATCTGATAAGTAATAGTCTATAATAAATTTAACAATATTAGTTATTATAAATTCTATTGTTTTCTTGTTAAGTCTTACTACTACTATTACTAGGACTACTACTTTGTTTTAGTTTTACTTATTAGGGGAAGTAAATAAATGTCTTTTTACTTGGAAAGTTGTCTTTTAATTTCTAAGTAAGGAGTAATTACTTAGAGTACTATTTTAAGATTCCGTTCCTTTTTTTTGTGTTACTAAAAATGAATAAAATTGCATCACGTCGTAATCTTCAGTCAGAAAGTTTTTTCGAATAAACTCTTGCTAAGTATTCACGATGGCCGTTTGCTGAAATCAAAGATGAAGAGAAGTTTTTACAAACAACAATAGCTTTTTCAAATTAAATGTTTCGACATTATGTAATTTTATTAACTTTTTTATATATTTCAACATAAAATATTTTAAATAATTAATTTGCACTAAAAATCAGAGGATTTACTTTGAATGAAGATTTTCATATTTTGAACTGTACAATAAGCTATAGCCATTCAAGATTTAAAATGAAAACATCCATTACTTTTGCCATGTTTTGCAAGAAAAGAAACATACAATATATTTTTAACACTATTGCCTATGTATGTTTGTGTTTCTGGTTCAGTAACTGAACTCATTTACTCACACAAGGATTCATACACACTTACCATGTTTTAAATGTGTGTGTAACAATGATATATTAAATTTTTGTTATTATTATTATTATATTTCATCTATGAATTTACCTGTTTTTAAAATCTTTAATTTGTCTTTAAAATAAGACGTGAAGATGTTTTAATTATTTTATTTTCAGAATATATGAAGAAAGTTGTATGGGTGCTGATTTCTATTTAGAAACAAATACTTTTTTTTCACACAGAAATCTTTTGAGAAACGAGTTAGTATTATTACGTCGCTAATGGAAGAGGTCTTTTATCGCATCTGAGCTTTATATTTTTTATATTTGCTTTATTTTGGTTTATTCCTACATTTTAAGTGCTTGTGCTTGTGCTTTGGTGCTTCTTTTTATACATAACAGAGACAATTATTATTTTTTGTAGTTTTACCTGATACATTATCATTTCAAGAAAAAGTACTTATTTTATTTCTGAAATATATACAATTACATAATTATATAACCGAAGACACAGATAAGAGTAGTATAGCAATTTTCATTCCACCGAACATCGGATGTGAGCTCGATACATATCTGCTTAGAAGTGGAATATCAAATACCTTTACAACGATTTGTTTGTCTGTATTCACATTTCTATTATTAAGACTGACGTCAGTAATGTTTTATAATAATGTTGGGCTATAAGTAATAATAATTATTTTATATAAGTAATACATTTAAAATTCCTTAAAGATATACATACCATAACACTAAGTTCAATTTCAAAATAATCACAGAACACCGTCCCTTGCAATTAGTTTTATTATTATCGTATCCAGGTAAAGTAATGTTTATATTTGATCCTGTATAACTTAGACTAGACAAGAATGTCTTTTCATTTAGATACCTAATAAATTTATTATTTATATAACAAAGAATAATTATCCATGTTCTTACATTACGTGAGAAAAACAAAACTAAATAATATGCAAAATAATTAATGCCAATATTTTTTTATTCCTTTATATTATATGAAATAACACAATTGTACAAAGTAAGATATGATAACACAATATAAACTTAATTAACATTTCGTATCCGTAATGAGGTTTGGAATATTATTCAAATGATAATTTATGTTTCATTTGTGGTGATTTATTTAATCATCAGAATATAATCCAAATATATTTCTATTTTTTTATATCAAATATTAATCCTATTTTATTGGCAGATATCAATATTAAATATTGATATCGGCCTCTATTGGTTTGTAATAAGTTAGACCACGTAATAAGAATAATATTTCTCCAATTTAGTATCGTAGAAAGTTAAGTAGTAATCATGTTCCACTGCTGCTATTTACTACAACTCTATTAAGGGGATAAAAACATAATTATAGTTCATTTTTGAAACAATTTGTGTTATTAATTGTTTGCTTTAGAAGATTATTAAGCCGGATTATAAAATTATAGAAACATATAACATAAGGTCGCGGCTATAAAAAGGTATGGATGTTAATTATTTAAAAAAAAATCTTTTTAAATTTACAAAATAAAAATGTATTAATATCATTTAAAATTTATAAGTAAAGTTAAAGTAAAGTTGAACAAAAGTTAAGGTATTTTTTTAAAGATTGTGAGGTTAAAATGGCAAAACTGATTGATTTAATAATAAAACCGCTTGTCACTAGAATAAAATATTAATTTAACTTTAAAATATATTTTCTCCTGCACAGACTAAGCAATATTGTCTTAATTAAAGCTCAACAAACATTCGTTCAGCTCTCGCATCACGAGAGCCGAAGAAGTATTATTGTCACTTTAGTGACAGCGTCGAGTATGCCCGAGTGGACATCGAGAGTCTCGAGTATAAGACAATAGCAAAAGAGTGAAGATGGAACCATAATAGCTGTAAACAGGTCTACATTTCATTAAAAAATAAATTCATATCTGGGAGCATGGAAGTGTTTTTTATATACAATATTTGTTAAGTTGGAAAAAATTCACAGCCGTGCCATTCCTTTTTCGAAACCATTCGGGCCATTTTCAAAACCGAGTAACTTCTGCCTAGTATAATCTAGAAAATTCAAGAGGGTCAAGGAGAATAAGAAGGTGTTACATAGATAAAATATTTTCAGAATATATTTAATTTGAAGAAGAAGTTTAAGAAATATTGCAAGTTAAATCACATTAATTTGTCGTTGACGCATTGACATAAAAATAGTAGTGGTAACTCCAGTTAACCTAGAGAGCTGAAATTTAGTATATAACTAGGTTTTTTTATCTACACAAAGGAAAAACTATCAAAATTTTGAAAATTAAAGATGTGGATTACTTGATGTGGAACACTTTAGCACAGATAAACTATCAGAGAAACAGAAAACCATTTTCTTATGTAACATAATGTATGTATGTATATGTGTGTAGCGTATAGATTACTTTACTTAGTAAACACTAAGGTTTTGAAACGTTGTAATAAATACAAGCAAGTACTAGATGTCAAGTAACTTCAAGCTGTCCTAGGATTAATGATTTTATCTCTTACTAAAACAGAAGTTAAAAAAAATGTAATAAAATTCATAAATAAGGATAGATCACTGATATAGTATTAAAGTATATTTTGAAAATATTTTATTGTAATTCTACATAATTAATATAATAGGATATATCCTAATGCGCAGTATTTCTTAGGTTACTTAAACATTAACTGCTTAATCCTCATAATTGCATTAATTAAGTGCATATATAATTATATTTTGTGAAACTATAATCTTAATGTATATAAAATATTATAATAATTCGAATGAATAAAAAATGGAATTGATATTTATATTAACAGTAAAGAAGTAAGGTGATGTTTATTACTTATATACTAAAGTATATGTTATATATAAGTGTATAATATACACTTGTTATATATAAGTATCAGAAATTTAGATTAATTAACTAAAATGTAAACTTTTATACATTATATCAGACACAATATTCTTTATACACATTCTTATAAGGTTTTGTTAAATTTTTGATTGCACAAACTTGAATTGAGCAAATCATCTTTAAAAATAAAAAAAATAATAATCTAAAAGGTAAATTTATTTACTTTATTTACTTTTACATTTTATGTTTTATATATATATATTAGACTGGTTCAAAAAAAGTGACAATTTTTTTTTTTTGAAACAATTTCATTTATACCTTCGAGGAGGTGTAGAAAGATGCCTGTTAAAAGGAGAGCTCTTAATATTAATATTTAGAGGAGTTAAAATCATAAATAACCCCAATTGAAGTTTAGTTCGATGTTAATTCATATTAATTGAAATCTTAAACAATGACATACGAGTCGGAATTTAAAAGAAAACTTCTCAGCAACTTAAAACGATAACGAACAAAGTAATAACATGCTTCATTTTTGGTCCACCGATAAGAAAGTGACCGATATTCTCCATAAACTACTGTTGGTAACTGTTTCAAAAAAATTTTACCATTGAAAGTGGAATTAATATGAATTAACATGGAACTAAACTTCAATTGGGGTTATTTATGATTTTAACTAGAGATTTCTAAATCTAGAATTTTAAACTGGCTCTACTTTTCTTTAGATAATCATTCATTAAATTTTCATGAATGATTTTATGATTTTAAGTGATAAGTTTTAACATTTTGTCAGAAATCAAGAAAAAAAACTTGAATTTACTTTAAATTAAACTTTAACCTTGAATAACTTTTGAAGGAGTGAATTTGTCGAAAAATGATAAGAAACCATTTTTGTAGAGCAACAAATTTTCTATAAAAATACATATCGCTCATCTCGGCATTTTGCTTCTAGACCGAAATATAAAATTCCAAAGTTTAAATTTTTTTTTTCCAATGTTATTTCAATGGCAAATAGAAATCTGCGATGAGCGACCTCTAAATATTAATATTAAGAGCTCTCCTTTTAATAGGCATCTTTCTACACCTCCTCGAAGGTATAAATGAAATTGTTTCAAAAAAAAAAAAAATAGTCACTTTTTTTGAACCAGTCTAATATATATATATAATAAAATAATTGTAAAACTATAAATGTTCTCAATTTTTACAATACAAATAATGAAACATTCCATAAATTCATTTCAACAACATGTTTATGTAAATTTATATTTAATATAATCTTTACAAAAATGTCTTGCCATTGGAAGAACCGGCTTACCTACTATTGTTAACTAAGGACGCTCCGGAATAGGGAGAGCATTATTAGAATATTTTTAATAAAATAGGATACATGTATCCATTTGTTGTGAACCAATGTGAAGTTCTAAGAATTCTTATTAGCCATATAAATTTTCAATTTGTACAATTATTTTACTAAATTAATACTATCAGAAGGAGGAATCGTAGTGGAACCAGAGCCATATTAGAAAATAAAGAATGGTTTATCCTATAACTATAGAAACCGGTACGTCATTAGATTTGTTTGTTGTTTGTTCTCAATACTTTTGTTGGGAATATTTGTCTGTTATAAAAAAAATCTACAAATTAAAAAAACTGTAGTACACTATTTATAAAATGCAATTCCTATAATTTATATAATTACAAAATAAAGTATGGTTAAAACTGGTTGTTATTTATCCTACCTTATGCTTAATTTAATAATGTTTTGGTAACATTTTGCACAATCTTTTCATGATCACTTAAATTCATGAGCACAGATTCTTAATACATATTCCTAATACTTTTGAAAAGAGGATTTTTACTTCAGGGTCCACACTGATCCGGATCAAATGAGAAGCCTTTATAAATGAGGCAAAACGATAATCTTACGATTTAAGTAATCCACCTTTCCATCGGAGGCGACGTGATGTTTTGAATATTAAATGGACTGGCTATTACAGCTTGACTAAATAAATATACAACGAGATTTGTAATATGTATATTGACTTTTTGAAGTAAACTCTTTATTTTATTCTTCTTTCTTAAGAATAGTTCTTCTTTTTAATTCTTTAAGCAGATGATTCTTCTAAAAGTTACTGTCATACATGAAATTAATAATTTATGAACCTTAAAAGTTACGTCTCATTAAGGGGATGAATAAAAAAGTTGGTAGTTAGTATAACAATTTTTGTAGATTATTTAAATATGATGTAAAAATGATTTTCATTAAAAAATTATTAATTAGTATTTCCTTAAAATACTCGACGAGTATATCCGCCCCAATGGGCCATCCGGAAGCATTCGCTACATCTGCCCCGTGACGTCACTACCGGAAATACCCGCTTTGATTTAGACATTTCAAACGAAGTTTAACGCTTTGTACTAAACGGTTTATGAAATTTATTATCAAATTGTTTTATATTTCTGAAACCATTAAGTACAAACTTGTTATCGCCTTGTTTTTGTACATATATATAAAACTTACAAAATGATTATAATTTATCCTTATACCCGTCTTCTGAGATCAGCATTTCTCTTATAACTTTATGGAACACACTTTTAATCTCTCTTAGCATAACTGATTTCTCCTAACGCTCCCCAGACCACAGACAAACGGTAAGAATAAGTAATAGTAACAAAATGAAGTTTCAAGGAAGCAACCATTGCGAATTGTTTGTCTGGCGTAAATGAAGTCAGTCTTAAAAGTGGTTTGAGAAGAAATAGTATTTATTCACGGACTAATAACGCTAAATATACGGCACATTGGGAGATAATCACTGCCGTTGATTTTTAACTCACTATGTGTGTGAATATCGTATGATATGCTGTAATGATTCTGAAAATATTGTAGATTCAGATATTAGTCATAGTGGTTTGTCGACAGAAACAGATACACTCCAGGTATTATAATGACATTCATAAAATCTTAGTACGTGAGAAGGGCGGTTATAAAGTGACTTAAAAAGAATAAATAAAAAAAAGGAATATTGTTTGAAACTTGTTATGTGTATTAAAATATTATTGAGTGCAATATTTTATCATACTCATAAAATAGTAGCTGTCTATTATTACATATATTTGATATTTATTATACTTCTTAGATTTTATTCAGCTGATATGTGTTACGGGTGTATGTATTTGTGTGTAGAAAATTAAATTGTGATCAATAATCTTTAAACTTAATGTGCTTAGTTTTCTTAATCTTTGATTCCTCCAAATGACTAAAGTTAATGCTAAATAAGAGTTTAATCAAAGAAACTTCCTGCCTTAAGATTATAATTATTATATAATTCAATTTTTAATATTTTAAGCAACACTCGTTCATAAAAACGGTCCGTTACTTATAAATTGTGAACGAAGTAATTACAGCTTAGTCAGTAATTAAAAGGCTACTTACTAAACAAAAAAATACTTAATTGCTTCCCTGAATGAGTAAGACTAAAACAAAGTTATAACAAAAAAAGCTTTAGAGTTTATAAGAATATTCAAACTTAATATTGTTATTTCTCTATTTTTATTTACAATTTGTTGAGCTACAATCATGAATACCAAAAATATTAAAGGCCTTAGCTTTCTTGACATTATTGTTAGAAATTACACGGTAAGCTTAAAATTAATTTTAAACATATATTCACATGTTGGTTTAATGTTAGTCTATCTAGACTTAGGTTTTTGCTAATAATGTAGTACTATACTTTTAACACTTGATCGAAGTGTTTGATCAATAACAAAGACACTGAGATACTTCCTTTTCAAATTATATTTATTTCTATTCATTTTGAAACCTCTAGCGTACGAGTACATAGCTCCTTACTTAAATAATAATATATGTTTCAAGGATACCAATAATTTGTTATTTCCATGCTTATTATTGACCTTTTTCATGTTGAAGTTTTGATCAATGCAACCATCGAATAAGTACTGATTATTGTACAACTGACAAGGGCGCCGTTACGAGAGTAACTCAAATTATACAAAAGAACTACTTCAACATGGACTACTTGACAGTAGTGGCCATTACATGTAATAATTTAACTTATTACATATATATCTGTTTTTTTTAGTAATGTTAATAAACGTCGTTATCAGATGAAACCAAGTAAAATAAAAAATAACATCAAATTATAAAATAATAATTATGTTTAAACCCAGTTGCTAATGAAAGAGGTCTCTTATAGCACCTGAGTTTTATTCCTTTTGTTCAGCCTGGCTTCATTTTGTTTAATTTTATGTTTTAATATTAATTGGTGCTTATTAACTTATTAACAATAAAAAACAGGAAGTAAATACAATATTTATTTTTTAATTTCTTGAGCTGATAGAATATCGTTTCAGAACATGTTTTTTTTACTTAAGAATTATATGAAAGATTTAAAAAAAAACTCCATATAATTGTATAAATGGACATACAGCGAAAAACAATAATGTGCCAATGTGTGCAATAATCGGTCAATGTGTGCATTGTAGGTGAACTTGGTATATATTTGCTTAGACTTGGAATATCAAATAACATAAAGACTGAATAAATTATATGATTAATCACATTTATTTTATATAAGCATAGTAGTGTTTTCAACTATTTTAAGGTTGTCATTTATTGTTATTCACATTTATTATTCTTTTTAGAAAACAATTTTCAATGTTCCGAATTCACGAAATGGTATACAACATTAAGATAATTTTTAAAATAATGGAAGAAAACTACCCGTTAGAATTAATTTTATTAGTAGCAAGTAAACATCCTATTACTATACCTACCTGCTATGCAAATCGCTACTAAATTGAAATTGTATGTTATATCTAATAAAACGCATACTTTATAAAGTTTAAACTAGAGAGAATAATTATGTAAATAAATAATAATATCTCTAACACCTAGGGTTACGTACCTTACTGTAAAAGGCGAAATAAAAGAAAAAGGCACTGTTTTAGAATCACATTGTTATCCATCTGTCCGTCCGTCTGTCCGTCTGTATGTCATCACGTTAAGACCTTTAATTTCGGATATGCGTGGAAATATCGAGTTTAAATTAGAACCTCATACTGAGTTTTGTAGCAAAAGTTCAAGAAAATTCTCGAAATACCTTTGTACTTACGTGATAGAAATAAAGTCTTTTTAGGAGGTTAAATTTTAAAAATTAAACTGAGGGGTCTCATATGAAAGGGCTTGATTTGGTAAAACACACTATATATTTATTTTAAAGAAAAATATCAAAAAAATGACCGCCCCCTATCTCCAAAGTCTTGTAACCTACAAATTTGTACAGAACCCTCGGTAGAAAGTTTTTGCATTATGTAAAATTTTTTATAATAAATAGGTATATAAAAAAAAAAATAACTATACAATAAGAAATTTATCGTTTCGGACAGGATATGTACCTGTGAATTTGGTTTCCCAGAGATTACCGGTTCGAAGGTTTGTATCGATAATTTTGTTTCTAAATTTAGTTTAAAAATTTAAACATATTCACGTTACCAACCTAAATTATACAACACGTACGTAACCTACCTAAATTTTAAAAAAAGTTATGGACATTTCTAAATCCGAAATAATTACTGGAATAAGGTTTTCTCATATTTAGTATAATAAATAATATTTCTCTGCATCCATCAGATTGTAACAAGTTGGACCAGTTAACAGGAACATATTTCTTCAAGTAGTCTAATATTAAATAGAATTACAAATGTTGATACCGATAGATTTTATAATAAAAAAATCATTCTTCAAAAGCTATTAGACCAAACTCAATACATTTGTTTCAAAGTGACAACAAATAATATACATTAAATATTATTTTAGTTTCTAAATATTTTTCGCTGGCCAAGACTAAGCAATATTGTCTTAATTAAAGTTCGGCAAACATTTGTAATTCTCGCTCATCACGAAAACAGTGGATGTATTATTGTCACCTTAGTGACAGCTCTGAGTATGCCTAAATTTACATCGCGAGTCTTGGGTAAGACTATTGCGAAAGAATGAGAGTTTAAACATCAATAATTCAAAAGAGGTATACATTTTTTTTTTGGTATTTAAGCCGTCATGATTCATTTTAATTATATTAAATCTAACCTGCTTTACTCACTCCGGTTTGTATTGATCTTTGCTCAACTTGTTTCGTACCCTTTCGGGAGCATTAATTATGATCTCAGAGTGATAGACCCGCTGCGTGATCATCTCTTTCCTTTAAAAAATAACACATTTTGCTTTCATTGAAAGAAGTCTTAAAGATTAGGTTTAAAAAAAATCTTTTGCTTATAATAAACCTATTCAAAATTTTTCGTCAAACCAATCCTATAAAGATATGAATATATTATAGTTAAGTTTGTATTAGATAACTGAACAATACCTACGTAGATAAGCTGAGCCCATTTAACTTTACCAAGTTGGGGTAATATCAACATTACCAAAACCTTCCTTTCAGAATAAAACTGAAAATCTCGCTCCAGGATAGTAAAAAATATTGAAAATGTTTTAATAAAATATTAAGCATTATACTGAGCGTCTTTCTTGCTACATTCTTTTATGAACTTAAACTTAGCTCCCGAGCTGCAGTAAAATAGAACGAAGGAAACTGTTTTGTGATAATTTTTTGCTTTTGCTTATGATAAAATTTGTAGCTAGATAAATAATAATTTAAATGTACTTGTTCTGGAATTAGTTATGGACCAGATTACATCTACTTCGATGTATAGTAAACACGTTAGTATCTAGTACGTAAGAAAGGGTTCTTAAGAAAAACGAATATATTTTTTAATCAAAACAATTCGATGAAATCTTTTGTATATTACTAAAATTTTTAACTAATTCGATGAAATCTTTTGTATATTACTAAAATTTTTAACTAATTAACTTAAAATAATTATTGTAATAATGTAATTTAATCAAAAACATGTAGCACATAAAATATATATGTTATCGAAGGCAGAAATATTTTTGCAATATTTTTCTGGGTAGACCGCTTACCTGCATGCAGCCGAAAGCCGCAGAACGTGACAATATTTATAAACAGGTCAGGACTGCTCCTGCAATGTTCCATCGGAAACCAGGATATATTTTATATATATATTGATAATATCTGATGCACTGCGGTACGTACAGAACGAAGACGTATTACATGTATTATAATTCATATTAAGTACTTTCTATTAAATACAAGCAAAATTTTTATATTCCGTAAAGCTCCAGACTTGTTTAGTCGTTTATTTTACTATTAAACGTTACGTTATGTATAATACTACGAATACCTACGATGATATCTATTAGGTGGAGGGTTAGGGTTTTAGGTTTGATAAATTTTGCTTACAAGTAATTATCAATATAGTCATAATATACCTATCAGCTAGAATAACTATTTTCTAGATGTTCTGTTCAATAAGAACAAAGCGACAGTGGTAGAGAAGAATTCTTTCATACTTTTCCTCTTACAGACTGATTGTATTCTATCTTAACCGTGTTACCAAAGTCCGCAATATCTAGTCAAGATCTCTTAACAATGATGATTCTTAACAGGTTTTATTATTGATCAAATATTTTGCAAGCATTTTCATGTGAGGATTTTTAGTTTAGGGTCCACGATGATCTGGATCAATTGGGCAGGAAGCCTTTATAAATGGGGCGAAACGATAATCTTATGATTGAAGTAATTCACCTTTCGATCGGAGGCGACGTGATGTTTTGAATATCTAATGGACTGGCTATAACAGCTGTTCTAAATGTGTTACCGAGATTTGTAATATTTATGTTGACTTTTAAAAGTATCCTTATTCATTTCTTACTTGTCGTCTTTATTATGAAAATATTTTGTACTTTTCTCATGCTGGATAGAATTGTTGTATTGTTGTTATTATGTAACCACGGTCAAATAATGATATAATTTCCAAAAAAACTGCCCAAATCCAACGGGAAATTCTAGAAATAAAAAATAACCCTTCAGCTTTAAAATGTTGATATAGTTATAAATTAAGCTTAAAATTCAATGATAATCTATGATATGATATATGATAATCTAAATATTTAATAAATTCACAATGTGTTTACAAAAACTATATTAATGTACTTTATATAATAATAATTATATACAGAAATTTAATTTAAATAATAATTTACACAAACCATATTTTAGGTTGTGGTAATACGTGTTTAATTGAACGACATATTGAATTGAATTTATAAATTACAGTTTATACAATTCTAATATGAAGATACTAAACAATTTTTGTTGCTAACTTTCTTTCTTAAATAATTCATGGCAATTTGTGTGTCCATCTTGTGTCATTGTCAAAGTGAAAGTTGTCAAGTTGTCTAACTGAAGTTAAAACTTCTAAACTACGGTATTCTTTTTTTTCAGCTGTAAAATTATTGTTATGTATGAAATTAATAATTCAAAAACCTCCAATTAAGGGTATGAATATAATAGTACATTAAATATATGAATATAATATTTTTTAAGAAACTTTAAATATGATTTAATAGTCTCTTATATAATCAAAATAATTTTATAGTATTTACTGAAAATAGTCGGGAAGAGTATATCCGCACCGGATGGTCCGCCCGGAAGCCGCCGCTACATCTGTTCAGTGACGTCATACCGGAAATACCTGCTTCGTTTTCGACATTTCCAAAGCTTTCTATTGTTCTGTGTATTTTTTACAATCATATTAACGATACAACGTACGTAACAGCTTCTGAGTCTTATTTTTAAATAGTTTTAAATTTCATTTGAATATTTGATTGTCCAGAACTTATGAATTGAAACAGGATTTTATTTTTTGTACATTAAATAAGTTTTCGTAAAAGTTAATATTCAGTTTCTGCGTGGGTAATTAATAAAAATATATTATTTGGTAAAAATTACTTTGCTTAGAAGATGGTACGATAAACAGCCAATCACAAATCTCGACAGTGCTGTCATATCATTTTTATATTTTCCTTGATCCAGTAACTTCGTCAACGAACGAATGTCTGAAAACAAAAGATATTGTAAAATATATTAGCCTATAGCATATATCCTTATGTTGTTTAAGATTATATGTAGGAATAATATTGTTGTTCTAAAGTTCGATTCATGCAAGTGATGTTAAAGTTATGCATGCATCTATTTAAGTTTAAGATATACGTAACATAATTTACATTCCCCCGTTCTTTGATATTTATACAGAAACGAAGTTGGTCCATTATCCATACATAATCTACCACCGTCAAATATTTGTAAGCGAAAAGTTTACACTAGGATTCTCTTTGATAAACAAAATTAGCTTTTACTTTTTAAATATCTTTACGTGTAAGTACGCTTTTGAAGATTTTATATGCATTTTAGTCCAAAAATATATATTTTTTAATAGTTAACAAAAATTTGATAAATATTTCGTTTAATCTTTTAAAATTATTTAGCATATATCGGATGCCGAAGTACAATTAACTTAACAGTTGCATTGTTATGTCAAACACATGTTATTTCATAATGTGACGTTTAAGATATTTCATTGTCTAAAACGTTTTCTTTTTTCTTTATGAGCTTAACTAAAATGTAACGAAATTGAAAAAATACATTTTAAGTTAACTTTTTAATGAGGTTTATTATGTCTTAGTGCATATTATAGTTTTGTTAATCTAGAGCATAACTCAGTTGCATTATAATTTTTTTAACAATTTAATTAAGTACAATCATTATTACGTTCCAAAATAAATTATTAATATTTGTCAATAAACCTTCACACTATAAAAAATATATGTTAATAATTATCCATTTCCTTCGTTTTTAGAAACTTCTACTTAAGGAAACACGGTCAATTTAAAGAGCAGCAGAGTACCAGCAAGGGGTCCCTGGTGTGATTAGGTCCATAATTTAGTAACTCGAACATGAACATCACTTCATAACAACTTTATTTATAACAATAATCTTCTAGTTTGATTGCACTTAAAATTTGGCTAAATGAATGAACTAACTGATCGTATCGATCGTATTATTCATATTAAAAATATTAGACAAAATATTAACGCCATCACGCTAATTGTAAAGATTATTAGAAGAGGAATTTCATTGAATTTGGAATAATAAAACTCGGTTGATCTTCTTATTGGATTACTCTCCAATAAAATTTCTGGGATTATAAGAAATTTAGATATGTTAAAATAATTCCGTTAATTATAAACTTTTGAAGTTTCGTTAAAAACAAAAATACTGTGTACGTTTTTGTAAATATTACGAATTGCATGGCAGCTAATTAGTATATTACAAGATATTGTAATAATTGCATTAAGCTTTGTCCGCTTCTCAGCCAGATGCAGATTTGCATCACTAATGAACGCCGTAATTTTTTGTTGCCTGATTCTCTTTGAACGTTGACGACAGTCTTTAATGTAGTAACATATATCTAATCCCAATATTATCAATGAGTTACTTATAACACAAAATAAAAGGAAACAAATTATAATTCTTCTTAATTTGTGGCAATTGAATATTTAAATTTATAATAATTCTGTCTTTAACACTTAATATAATTTGTGCTTCTAAAACGGTGCTGCCTTTGAGACAAGCTCTCCTTTGACCTTTGTAATTTGGTGCTCTAAGTTCATTCTAAATTATATTAACCACAAAGTTATTCAGAGAAGTTAAGATAACAAATTTAATTATTTGTGGATTCTCTTAATTCATGGTAATTAAGCAATAATATATAATTTAAGCCATTTCGCAACCACTGTTACTTTTAATGACGCTATGTCTGAAATACTATATAAAGTTACAGAAATGTTGAAGTTGGATGCACTACACGTACAACGCTTGGTGAGTTATTTTTAAAATCAATATGTTCAAGGCCATATTGGAATGAAGATAGTTCTTAGCTTCCTGACTTATTAGTCTTTTAATTTAATATAACTTACTTTAAGTGTTTGATCTAATTTTCGAGTACAACTGTCATTTGATGAAGTATCAAAGATCAGACGTATATTAGCTACGACGCAAATTATTATCTTAAACATTACGATAATTATAAAAAAAGAAAACTAAAAAATTTTTGTATATAAAATAAATGAAGAATTCAGCGAAATAACTCTGTCCATAAACAAAAACTTAATAATGAAAATCATATTTTTAAATATATAATAGCTGTGATAAATAAAAATCTATAGTCGATATAATAAAGTGATTTTAATATCTGTTAATGAAAGAGTCTTATATAATATTTGTAAAAAGTACAAAAGACAATATATAATCCAACAATAACTCAAATTAAGCAATCTTAAACAAGGACCATTAACGGTTGTCTGTTTGTCGCGATTTGCACCAAACTCCTATTAACATCAGTTTATGACGCTCGCATTAGTGAGTCAAATTGTGAGGTAAATACTTTTTGATTTACTGCGGAGAAGAATTAATATGGTGTGACATTTAGCGCCTTAAGTGAGAAAATTTTCTTTTATTTATTTTTCTGCGTAATTGTAAAGAGGATAACTGAATGATGCAGTCATTAGCTTCTTATATACATTTTTTGGTTTTACTACCAATAAAAAACTAAATCATAGTTTATCATATATTTATTTATTTATATTTAATAAAAGTTTATTAGTACATAATATATATTTTATATTCATATTAAAGAACATAAATAATATTCTATAATAAAACTATAACAAAATAAGTATAACCAATCACCAGAATGAGGATATAGAGGCATTTTATGATTAAAGCGTTTGTCAAGATTCATATCACGTGTTGATAATCAAGAAAGTTGGCTTACTCCGTCAGCTAGACGTGCCGTTCATTCCACCAAAACGTGACTGCAACTGACTAAATATAACAGACGTCCCACGAACTTGTGAACGACTTACGGTAACTAGGATGTAATGATGATGATGACAAAGATTTACGTTTAAAACTATATTATAGATATATCGGTAGAAAGAGTTTAGTTCCAGTTATAGAAGCTTGTGGAAAATACGCAATGAAGATGTATTTTCTTATATAAATGTATAAAACAGATTTTTTATCCCTCTTAGTATAACTGTTTTTTTCCTAATTCTAGAGATACCGCAGACAAACGGTCAAAATAAACTAAAAAAATCAAGTTTCAATTAAGCGACCATTATGAATTATTAGTCTGACGCAGGCGAAGTCCACATTAAAGTCGGTTAAGAAGAAAAAGTATTCCCCTACGGAAAAACACTAAAGAAGCGGCACATAGTGAGAAAATCACGGCGTCTGTTCTCCAACTCAATACGTGATGTAAATATCGTATGCGATATTAAATCTGATAAAGTCGTTGATAATATAGTCGTCGTAATGGAATATGCACATAAAACTGATACACTATAGGCATCATACCCATTACAAAGGCAGTAGGAAAATGTTGGTATGCGAGAATGACCAGTTATAAAGTAGGAAAATAATAAATGTGTTAAAAATATCGTTATAATATCGTTCGATTTGTATCAGGTGTACGACAATTTTAATATCATATTCAGTTCTTGGATTTTATTGTATTTAAATCTAATATTGACTCACGACTGACAGTAATGGCAGATTGGTATTTATTTTTATATTATTTATATATTTAATTCTTCTCCACCAAAGTTTGTTATCAAACTCATAAATACTTTGCAAAATATTATTTGGGTTTGTTTGAGTTGAAATTAAACAATTTCAAAATCTAGATTTATATTTAGTATTGTCTTGGGTGTTATACAAATTTGTTTATGGTCATGTTAAATATCCAGTGTATTGTTAATGAATGAGTTATATAAAAGAAAGCAATATATACGAAGCGCTACTGAGGCGAGTCGATAATTAGGTAAATGTAGACAGAGATTAGATCTTTCTCCTAACAATGCCTTTGATTAGTAGATTACTAGCCAGAGCGCTTTCAGAAAATATTTCCTCTCTCCTAGGTTTCTACTTAATGTAGCATTCAAGTTGCTCAATCAACCATTGTTCGAAAGTAATTTTGGGTTTGGTTATTGATACAGAGGAATCTGAAATCTATTATAATATTAAAATTTGTCTATTTTCCACAGTTTATAAGTTGAAGTTCTTCCCGTGTTGGTTGATTTTTTATTGTATATTATTAATAAAATATTATAATACGAAGTACTAGTAAAAGATTAGTTTGGATCATGTCATTTTCAAATGTATTTTAGAGGTAAGTTTGAATAATTTTGTCAGTCTTCAGTTAGAAAGTATTTTGTTTTACTGGGATAGGGCTTAATAAGATCCTATTATTCTTATCTCTTATTACAGAAATAAATACCAATTACAGAATAAATAACTTTATGTTTCCTTTCCTGTTAATGATCAACATCACATTTTGAAATAAAATTTGACTAAAAATAATGTGAATTCATATGATATCAATAATATTTATATTAATCTTATTTCACTGTATCTAAGATATCTATTGAATTAATTAATATTGTATTTTATAAATACCAACTAAAGGAAATAAAACTTTGCTATGTTTAATTTGGCAAGAAACCTTTTTAATAGAGTAAAGTAACCGAGGCGGATACGATTAAAGTTCTGTATTAACATAATACGATCGTATCAATCTTTGGGTAGAAAGGAACTTTTTGAAACTTCGTGCAGATCCGCAGCTGCACAAGGGTGGAGTATTAATAGCTACATCTTGTGTTAGTCTTCATCACTTTATATTATATACAACATGTTGTTTTAATCCAAAGAAATATTAGAGTTCAGATTTAATAAAAATAATAACTTAACTTTTGTTCATAATTAATTTAGTCTTTCTTTATACCAATCTTATACAATTATAGTTTATTATTTAAAGAAACATTAAAACTTTTATCTAATGTTAATATATTGAAAAGTAAGATAAAATACTTTTATTTATAAAGATTTTGAGTCATTATTTTAATAAAATCACAAGCAGCATATAAAATTTTGAATATCGAAGGCAAAAATATTATGTAACATTTTTCTCCGACGACCGCGTACCTTCATACGTCTGAGAGCTACAGAACGTGACAATTATTACAAACAGGTCAGGACCGCTCCTGTAATATTCTACCGGAAACTCATAATTTTGGTACAAAAATAGATGTTCATACATCAAACGAATTATATTTTATATAAACTGATAATTTTTAATGTATTGTGAGGTTGTGTTACAAACATTGAATACTATCTGTTCAATATAAGTAAAATTTGTAATTATACTAGAATAAAAAAAGCCATTGAAAAAAAAGAAAGAATGATTGTACAATAAAATCAAGTTATACTTAAACATAAGGAATGATTAAATACACTGCGATAACATTAAACTGCTTGCAACGCATTACTAACTTAAAAAGTAAGGAAATTAATATTTTGTTCCATTGGAAGAATGTTACTGTTGTAAAAAATTAAAGCACTATTGAAAAGGTCCAACAAGTTTGTTTACATGTCATTCAATAAAAATTACTTATTCCTTGGAGCACCTCCAGCCTTGTTCAGAAGACGCTTAATTTAACATTAAAATTCAAATTATGTTTTTTTGTTTATGCAAAGAAAAACTATTAAAACTTTGAAAATTTAAGATATGAATTACCTGAACACCACAGTACAGCCAAACTATTAGAGAAACGGAAATCCATTTTCTTAAATAAAATAATATAATGACGTGTGAAGTATAGATTATTTTACTTAGTAAATAATAAAGTATTAAACTTTGTAATAAATACGTTTCTTTTAAATAAAATTAAACTAAATACTGGCTTACTTACGGCTGTTAAGCAACTTTTATTTACAGTGTTTCAATCTATAGTTAACTTTTCAATCAAATTAATTGCATACACAATAATTGTTAAGTTACGACTAAAATAGTAAAATATATAAAAAGTACAAACATGAAATATTGGCAAATAAAAATCGCGACTAGTTATTTTCATCCACACATCTATCATTACTGTTTTTGAACGCTTTGAGTTTTTTGTAGATATTTTCGACCGTAAAAATTCCCTTTGAGCGGTTAAAAGCGCATTCATCTCTATTTGCGACTCCTCATTTTACCCCTGAGCCAAATAAAGGATTGTTTGCTTCCCTAAAATTTTCCTAAATAAGATAGCCATGTGGGTGATTCTGGCCGACTAAAACTTAACAAGTAGGCTAATATAATGGGAAAAATTTAAAACAATGCACCACTTCCTAATATATGAGTCATCGTGATTCCGATTGTTTGAGTTATTTCATAAAAAGCTAATGATATGTTTCCAAATTTAGGGCTCATCATTTCACTCAGCATTGTAAAATATTTGAAAGTCATTATTCTAGCTCCTACGCTTTGAAATATTTTACCAATAACTATAGCAAGACTGCTTCTGGCAATATCGTGATCCATCTTACAATGCTGAGTAGGCAGGTTAAACAGAATCCAATTCATCTTCCTTTCTAGTGCATTAAGCATGGCCTAAATGTACTCGGTATCTTAGCTATACCACGCATGCATGCTGTAATTAATAAAAATAACTGTTAATATTTACAAGTATTAATTATATATATATTGGGAAAAATAACTGTTAGTATTTACAAGTATTAATTATATATATATGGGGCATATGGTTAACATATATTTTAACTTATACTTACCATGTTACTTGCAAGGTTCTTTTATGAACCGACAATTCACTCCCGAGTTGCCGTAAAATTAAACGAACTGAAACTGTTTTTCAGTTTTTTTAGCTTTTGTTATGATAAAATTTGTAGATTAAAAAACTTATTATTTTATTTAAGTCTCAAGTGTGTAGCATATAAAATATATTGATGTCGAAGGCAGAAATATTTTCAACATTTTTCTTCGTAGACTGCACAACTTCATACAACTGAGAGCCGCAAAACGTGACAACAATTACTAACAGATAAGGACCGCTCCTGTAATATTTTATCGGAGACTCATAACTTTTGGTATAGAATTAGATGGCAATACATCAAAAAATTATATTTTATATAAACTGATAATATCTAATATATTACGGTATAGTACAAGCACAGTTTTGTAAAAGTATTATAATTTAGATTAAGTACTTTCTATTCTACAGAAAAGAATAATAGATTTATTATGTAACAATAAAATATTTAGATAATATGTAACTCTACCAAAGTTAATACAAAATAATGGTATAGTAGAAATTATGATATGACAAAGCAGTTTCAAGTCTAAAAAATGAAAATAATGTTATAAGACTATTATTCTATTTTTAAACCAAATAAAAATATAGACTAAAATATTTTATTTGAAACTTGATAAGGATCAGTATATGTCTTAGTTTAAGAAGAAACAATTAAAAATAGATAGATAGAGAGAATATATAGATAGCGAATAGGTAGATAGAGAGATAGAGAGAAAGAGATAAAATGTGTTGAAAGTTATACTTAAATACAAGCAATGATTAAATACACTGTGCTATTTTCAAACTGCTTACAAATCACATAAAGATTGTCTACATATCAGTGAAAATAAATTCTTTATTCCGTAGAACTTCAACATTGTTAAGACGACGCTTATTTACTAGTAAAATTGTATGGGTAAAAATGCATCCTATTCTCTCTGGAGCGATGATATCTATTTGGTGATCAGTAAGGTAAAAGCAGAGACGTATCTTTGAGACAGAATAACTGTATTCTAGATGTTTTGTGAAATAAGAATAGAGCAGTCCATATATATCTGAAATTTATAGACACGAATTCCTTCCTAAAATTAATATAATTACAAGATAAAATATGTTTAAAACTGGTTGCTATTCCTATCCTAAAAAAATAATAATATTACCAAATTTTGCAACATCTAGTCAAGATCACTTAAAAATTATGAGCACATGTTCTTAATAAAGATCATACTACTAATACTTCGTAGGCACTTAAAAGAAAATTTTTGGTTCAGGGTCCACACTGATCCCGATGAAATGGGAAGCCTTTATAAATGGGGCGAAACGATAATCTTACCATTTAAGTAATCAACCTTTCCATCGGAGGTGATATGATGTTTTAAATATTAAATGGACTGGCTATTACAGCTTGACTAAATATGTCAACGTGATTTGTAATACGTATATTGACTTGTTGAAGTAAACTCATTCTCTTCTAACTCGTCGAATTTTTTTTACAATATACTTTACTCATTGTAATAGAGTAACTAAATTATCGGCTTAGAGTTAAATAAAGACGCATAGTTTATTTACCATAAGACATCCATATAATATATTAAAATGTATTTAACTATAATATTATAGAGTTAAGTACACACTTGTCATATTTAAATAGAAATAATTAACATTTAGTAAATCGACATTAAAATTTACAGAATTTATATTGATCTACCATATTTAATTATATTAATTTTGTAATGCAATTTGATTTAAACGACTATTTACACAGACCGTTTTTTTATGCTAATATATGTTTAATTTGACGGCATGTTCAATTAAATTCATAAATTATAATTTATTCAATTTATTACTCAGATAATTAGAAAATTTGTTGCTAACTTTTCAGGTGTTTTAAATAATTAAAGGCAGTTTGGCGCCCATCATATGTCACTGTCAAAGTGACAGTTATGAAGTTGTTCACCTGAAGTAGACTTTTGATTTAAGGAATTTTCTTACAAGACAAAAGTTAAATATATGAACCTGAAAAATTACGTCTCATTAAGGGGGTGAATAAGATATTAAAAGATAAAACATATTAGGAATAGCTTCTTTTTAGGAGAGTGCCAATACACCGAATGTGCCGCTCGGAAGCCACTATTACATCTGATTAGATAAAAAAAAATGTATTTGAGCAAATGACGATGTGATAAACAGGAAGTCACTCACAAATCTTGAGAGTACTGTAAAACCATTTCATTTGAGTCGTCAATCTAGTAACTCCGTGAACGAACGAATCCATAAAAATATAAGCTGTATGAAGGTATGAAATATACTCGCTTAGGGCATTTACCAGTATGTTATCTAAGATGATATATTTAACAGACGTCACGCGAAATTGTAAATCAATTATGATAATTGAGATGTTATGAAAAGATAAATATACATTATATATACATATATATACATATTACACATGATCCTTATGATTATAATTATTATGTTATATTATTTTTAACATTTTAAGCAACATTCGTTCACAATAGCGACCCGTAACTTACAAATGGTGTACTAAGTAATTACACGTTATTCAGTAATTAAAAGGCTACTTGCCAAACAAACACATACCTAATCGTTTCCCTGAATGAGTGAGATCGAAACGAAGTTATAACAAGAAAGCTTTAGATTTATGACAATATTTATATTTATTATTATTTTTTATATTAAAAGTCAATTATAAAGATTATTACTTTACATTTTTTTATTTATACTTTATTCGGGAATAATTATGAGTATCGTAAATTGAATTAACCAACAATGGAGAATGAGTTCGTTATCTGCTCCCTGTAATAACTTAACTAAGGTATGTTATAGAATAGTAACCAGAGAGTGCATAAACACACTAACTTCTAAAACACGATTAAAGTTTATCGTCGCACCCGGGTGTGAAGGTACTTTGATCAAAAATAATTAAGGCCACAACTTTCTTGACTCTATTGTTAGGTATTACGTAATTTTAAACGTACCACACGTTTAAAATTAACTTTAAACTTATATTCACATGTTGATTTAATGTTAGTCTAACTAGACTTAGTTATTTGTTAACATTTAAAACTAATACAATTATCTGTAATCTGAACCAAATGAAAACAAATAAATATACTTGAATACTAAACTTTGTAATAAATAATAATGATCAAGATACTGTAAGGCTTTCTTTTCAAATTATGTGTATATTTATTAAATTGGAAACCTTTCCTTTTTATTTTATAACATATATATTTGAATACAATGTCATATGCATGCTTATTATCAACATACTTCATGTTGAAGTTTTGATAGATGAGTGCGTACAATTGACTAGGACGCCGTTACGAGAGTAACTAACTCAAATTATATAAACAAACTACTGACAAACAAAACAACATAGACTACTTAACAGTAGTTGCCATTACATTCAATAATTTAACTTATTACATTTACAATTACACAATTATATTATTTTATTATATTATATTATTTTGGTAAAAGTTTATCTAAGTAAGTATTTTCACACTTTGGAAATTCCTATTTGTAATGGAAAAATGTGGTAATATTTAAATAAATTACAACTTTCTCTTTCTTACAATTTGGTCTCTTATAGCACCTGAGTTTTATTCCCTTTGTTCAGCTTGGCTTTATTTTGTTTATTGTACGTTTTAATATTAATTGATGCTTCTTTTTATTTACAATATAGAAAATGTAAAGGAAGTTAATAAAATTATAATTTTAATTTTTTATATCAACTGATAGGTATCGTTTAAAGAAGTTGTTATTGTTTTATTTGAGAAATTTATAAAAGATTATATAACTGGAGACACGGAGAAAAACATAATAATGTGTTAATTTTTATTCTACTGTGCATCGGAGGTGAGCTAGGTTTTTCGCTTTAAGATGGAATAACTTAAAAGGAAAAAAAAATTAAAAGAAACACTTATAGGATCACTTCAATATCCATACATCTATCTGTATGTGAAATCTTTAATTTCCGAAGTTTCATCCGAAAAGTCCTCCTTTCCTTGGAAGTTCATAAGTCGAGTAGGCCAGACGATACGAACATGTGCATGTACATGTGAGTTGACACCAGTGCTAACACGTCTATTTCGGTACTCCTTAAAGGCCTAAAGGTACCTTAAAGGCGTAGTCCCGGTCTCATGGAAACGTGCCCTTGTCCATCCGATCCCTAAAAAAGGTGATAGCTCGGACCCAGCTAACTACAGACCTATTGCGATTACCTCCCTTCTCTGCAAAGTAATGGAGCATAATCAATAGACAGCTTCTAACGTACCTCGAGGATCACCAGTTGGTCAATGTCCGGCAATATGGCTTTCGCCATTATCGATTGGCTAATGATCTTCTGTTATATCTTACGCACCGTTGGGCTAAAATATCGTTGGGCTACAACAGCTGTTATTGAAAGCAAGGGAGAGGGTCTGGCAGTTAGTCTGGATATGGCGAAAGCCTTCGATCGTGTATGGCACAAGCGGCTTCTTTCGAAGCTACCTTCCTATGGACTTCCCGAGAGTTTATGCAAGTGGATCACCAGCTTCCTCACTGGGCGGAGCATACAGGTCGTTCTCGACGGTTTTTGCTCGGACTCCAAGCCCATAAGTGCTGGTGTACCCCAAGGCTGCGTGCTATGCCCAACTCTGTTCCTCCTGCACATCAGTGATATATTGGATATCTCCAACATACATTTTTATGCGGATGACAACACTGGAAATGCGGTATATTCCGGCCGTGTAGGTCTCTCTCGGGAAAACGTCGACGAGTGCCGAAAGAAACTTGTGTCTTCTATAGAAACTTCCTTGGGGATGGTCTTTGAGTGGGGTGAACTGAACCACGTTCAATTAAATCCCGAGAAGAAACAAGTTTGCGCGTTTATCACTAAAAAAACCCTATTTGTCGTATTACCACTCTGCGAGAGCACTCCCCTCATTGCCTCGCCAAGTATCAGAATACTGGGTCTCGACATTTCGAGTGATTGTCACTTTCGTGGTCATCTGGAGAGCAAGGCCAAGTTGGGCTCGTTGAATTTGGGCGTGATCAATAGAGCGAGGCAGTATTTCACTTTACTTCCGCTCTACAAAGCGCAGGTCCGGCCACACATGGAGTACTGTTCTGATCTCTGGTCCGGATCACCCCAATATCAGCTTCTACCATCTGACCGCGTACAACAGAGAGCCGTTCGGATTGTCGAGAACCCGGTGCTCTGTGAACGGCTGGACTCTTAGGCATTGCGTAGAGACGTTGCATCTCTGTGCGTCTTCTACCGCATTTACCACGGGGAATGTTCCGAAGAGCTATTCGATTTGATGCCTACCGCCGAATTTTATCACCGCACAGCGCGCGATCGCCTCCAATACCATCCGTACCACCTGGATGCGTGGCGAAACTCCACTGTGCGGTTCTCAAGGACCTTTTTTCCATGTTCCACTCGCTTGTGGAACGAACTCCCTTCGGCAGTATTTCCAGATTGGTACGACATGGGTACCTTCAAAAAAGGCGTTTACACCTACCTACAAGGCCGGCAACACTCTTGTAAATCTTCGGATGTTGCAAGAGTTTATGGGCGGCGGTGATCACGTCCATCTGTGACCCGCCAGCTCGTTTGCCTTCCTCTTAAATAAAATAAAAATAAAAATAAAAATAAAAATAAAAATAAAAATAAAAATAAAAATAAAAATAAAAATAAAAATAAAAATAAAAATAAAAATAAAAATAAAAATAAAAATAAAAATAAAAATAAAAATAAAAATAAAAGTAAAAGTAAAAATAAAAATAAAAATAAAAATAAAAATAAAAATAAAAATAAAAATAAAAGTAAAAGTAAAAGTAAAAATAAAAATAAAAATAAAAATAAAAATAAAAATAAAAATAAAAATAAAAATAAAAATAAAAATAAAAATAAAAATAAAAATAAAAATAAAAATAAAAATAAAAATAAAAATAAAAATAAAAATAAAAATAAAAATAAAAATAAAAATAAAAATAAAAATAAAAATAAAAATAAAAATAAAAATAAAAATAAAAATAAAAATAAAAATAAAAATAAAAATAAAAATAAAAATAAAAATAAAAATAAAAATAAAAATAAAAATAAAAATAAAAATAAAAATAAAAATAAAAATAAAAATAAAAATAAAAATAAAAATAAAAATAAAAATAAAAATAAAAATAAAAATAAAAATAAAAATAAAAATAAAAATAAAAATAAAAATAAAAATAAAAATAAAAATAAAAATAAAAATAAAAATAAAAATAAAAATAAAAATAAAAATAAAAATAAAAATAAAAATAAAAATAAAAATAAAAATAAAAATAAAAATAAAAATAAAAATAAAAATAAAAATAAAAATAAAAATAAAAATAAAAATAAAAATAAAAATAAAAATAAAAATAAAAATAAAAATAAAAATAAAAATAAAAATAAAAATAAAAATAAAAATAAAAATAAAAATAAAAATAAAAATAAAAATAAAAATAAAAATAAAAATAAAAATAAAAATAAAAATAAAAATAAAAATAAAAATAAAAATAAAAATAAAAATAAAAATAAAAATAAAAATAAAAATAAAAATAAAAATAAAAATAAAAATAAAAATAAAAATAAAAATAAAAATAAAAATAAAAATAAAAATAAAAATAAAAATAAAAATAAAAATAAAAATAAAAATAAAAATAAAAATAAAAATAAAAATAAAAATAAAAATAAAAATAAAAATAAAAATAAAAATAAAAATAAAAATAAAAATAAAAATAAAAATAAAAATAAAAATAAAAATAAAAATAAAAATAAAAATAAAAATAAAAATAAAAATAAAAATAAAAATAAAAATAAAAATAAAAATAAAAATAAAAATAAAAATAAAAATAAAAATAAAAATAAAAATAAAAATAAAAATAAAAATAAAAATAAAAATAAAAATAAAAATAAAAATAAAAATAAAAATAAAAATAAAAATAAAAATAAAAATAAAAATAAAAATAAAAATAAAAATAAAAATAAAAATAAAAATAAAAATAAAAATAAAAATAAAAATAAAAATAAAAATAAAAATAAAAATAAAAATAAAAATAAAAATAAAAATAAAAATAAAAATAAAAATAAAAATAAAAATAAAAATAAAAATAAAAATAAAAATAAAAATAAAAATAAAAATAAAAATAAAAATAAAAATAAAAATAAAAATAAAAATAAAAATAAAAATAAAAATAAAAATAAAAATAAAAATAAAAATAAAAATAAAAATAAAAATAAAAATAAAAATAAAAATAAAAATAAAAATAAAAATAAAAATAAAAATAAAAATAAAAATAAAAATAAAAATAAAAATAAAAATAAAAATAAAAATAAAAATAAAAATAAAAATAAAAATAAAAATAAAAATAAAAATAAAAATAAAAATAAAAATAAAAATAAAAATAAAAATAAAAATAAAAATAAAAATAAAAATAAAAATAAAAATAAAAATAAAAATAAAAATAAAAATAAAAATAAAAATAAAAATAAAAATAAAAATAAAAATAAAAATAAAAATAAAAATAAAAATAAAAATAAAAATAAAAATAAAAATAAAAATAAAAATAAAAATAAAAATAAAAATAAAAATAAAAATAAAAATAAAAATAAAAATAAAAATAAAAATAAAAATAAAAATAAAAATAAAAATAAAAATAAAAATAAAAATAAAAATAAAAATAAAAATAAAAATAAAAATAAAAATAAAAATAAAAATAAAAATAAAAATAAAAATAAAAATAAAAATAAAAATAAAAATAAAAATAAAAATAAAAATAAAAATAAAAATAAAAATAAAAATAAAAATAAAAATAAAAATAAAAATAAAAATAAAAATAAAAATAAAAATAAAAATAAAAATAAAAATAAAAATAAAAATAAAAATAAAAATAAAAATAAAAATAAAAATAAAAATAAAAATAAAAATAAAAATAAAAATAAAAATAAAAATAAAAATAAAAATAAAAATAAAAATAAAAATAAAAATAAAAATAAAAATAAAAATAAAAATAAAAATAAAAATAAAAATAAAAATAAAAATAAAAATAAAAATAAAAATAAAAATAAAAATAAAAATAAAAATAAAAATAAAAATAAAAATAAAAATAAAAATAAAAATAAAAATAAAAATAAAAATAAAAATAAAAATAAAAATAAAAATAAAAATAAAAATAAAAATAAAAATAAAAATAAAAATAAAAATAAAAATAAAAATAAAAATAAAAATAAAAATAAAAATAAAAATAAAAATAAAAATAAAAATAAAAATAAAAATAAAAATAAAAATAAAAATAAAAATAAAAATAAAAATAAAAATAAAAATAAAAATAAAAATAAAAATAAAAATAAAAATAAAAATAAAAATAAAAATAAAAATAAAAATAAAAATAAAAATAAAAATAAAAATAAAAATAAAAATAAAAATAAAAATAAAAATAAAAATAAAAATAAAAATAAAAATAAAAATAAAAATAAAAATAAAAATAAAAATAAAAATAAAAATAAAAATAAAAATAAAAATAAAAATAAAAATAAAAATAAAAATAAAAATAAAAATAAAAATAAAAATAAAAATAAAAATAAAAATAAAAATAAAAATAAAAATAAAAATAAAAATAAAAATAAAAATAAAAATAAAAATAAAAATAAAAATAAAAATAAAAATAAAAATAAAAATAAAAATAAAAATAAAAATAAAAATAAAAATAAAAATAAAAATAAAAATAAAAATAAAAATAAAAATAAAAATAAAAATAAAAATAAAAATAAAAATAAAAATAAAAATAAAAATAAAAATAAAAATAAAAATAAAAATAAAAATAAAAATAAAAATAAAAATAAAAATAAAAATAAAAATAAAAATAAAAATAAAAATAAAAATAAAAATAAAAATAAAAATAAAAATAAAAATAAAAATAAAAATAAAAATAAAAATAAAAATAAAAATAAAAATAAAAATAAAAATAAAAATAAAAATAAAAATAAAAATAAAAATAAAAATAAAAATAAAAATAAAAATAAAAATAAAAATAAAAATAAAAATAAAAATAAAAATAAAAATAAAAATAAAAATAAAAATAAAAATAAAAATAAAAATAAAAATAAAAATAAAAATAAAAATAAAAATAAAAATAAAAATAAAAATAAAAATAAAAATAAAAATAAAAATAAAAATAAAAATAAAAATAAAAATAAAAATAAAAATAAAAATAAAAATAAAAATAAAAATAAAAATAAAAATAAAAATAAAAATAAAAATAAAAATAAAAATAAAAATAAAAATAAAAATAAAAATAAAAATAAAAATAAAAATAAAAATAAAAATAAAAATAAAAATAAAAATAAAAATAAAAATAAAAATAAAAATAAAAATAAAAATAAAAATAAAAATAAAAATAAAAATAAAAATAAAAATAAAAATAAAAATAAAAATAAAAATAAAAATAAAAATAAAAATAAAAATAAAAATAAAAATAAAAATAAAAATAAAAATAAAAATAAAAATAAAAATAAAAATAAAAATAAAAATAAAAATAAAAATAAAAATAAAAATAAAAATAAAAATAAAAATAAAAATAAAAATAAAAATAAAAATAAAAATAAAAATAAAAATAAAAATAAAAATAAAAATAAAAATAAAAATAAAAATAAAAATAAAAATAAAAATAAAAATAAAAATAAAAATAAAAATAAAAATAAAAATAAAAATAAAAATAAAAATAAAAATAAAAATAAAAATAAAAATAAAAATAAAAATAATTCGGAAACGCGTGGAGTTATCAAGTTTAAATTAAAGCCATATACTAAAGTCTACAATCCATACAAGTCTTTTATGATACAAAAACCGCATATTTTGACACTCTCAAGGGAATTAATTATGTTAGCATCCTTCCCGTTGACTTAAAAACTAATAAATTTTGCATAAATAATTAGGAGATTTATAACAAAAGATAAAAAAAAACAACAAAAAATACATTTGTACTTATATCTTTTAGGGAGTAAAAATCTAAAATTGGAACTACTAGTTATCTCGTATGAAAAAGCTTGATGTAGATATCATCATAAAACATAACTATTTATTTAAAGGAATAATGTCAGAAAAGTACTTCTCCTCATCTTCACCCTCATCTCCAAAGTCTTGTCACCTACAAATAATGTACGGAATCCTCGGAAGAGGAAGAATAATATTTCGAAACGGTAATGAGATTGAGATATTTTTAAAAGGGCAATTAATTTATATTAAATTCTTTGATAAATTTTAATTATCAGAATATAACCAAAAAACATTTCTTTATTGAATATCACCAACCAATCCAATTTCATTGACTCTTTAGTATTTATATCTGGTTACATTAGATTGTTAGAAGTTAGACCACTAAATACGAAAATATTTCTCCAAGTTCATTTTAAGGTTTTATTTTAATTTAGGTTGTAATATAAATATAATGAATAAAATTTTAATACCAGAAATCTTAATTTACCTTTTTATCACACATAACACTTATCGCAAACATTTTAAGTATATTGTCTTGGGTGATACTGCTTCTGCTATCTACTACAGCTAATATAATAACTAAATCTTGATACAGTTTACTTAATAATGTTGTTGTCTACTCTTTAGAAGGTTATTAATTATAAATTTCATGAAAATAATCACAAGGTCATACCTATAATTCGTATGGAGATTAATTATTTTAAGAAAAATCCTTATGGTCGCTTATCGATAACTTTTATTTATGAAAAAAAAAATTGGTATTAATATTCATTATTATTTATGATGAAAATTGTAGTAAAGTTGAATAAAACTAAGATTTATTTTAGTCTTTTAAAAAAATATTCTGTAAGGTAAGTTTTATTAAACGATCGGAAGTATACAAATACAAATGTTGATTGATATGTATAATAATAAAATCGCTCTTCAAAAAGATGTATTCGAAACTTAGTATATTTGTTGCAAAGTGACAACAAACAATATACAAATTTTAAATAAAAAGTATTTCTGCGCTGGCGCAGACGAAGCAGTATCGTTTTAATTAACGTTCGGAACTTTACATAAAATATATATATATATATATATATATATATATATATATATATATATATATATATATATAAACACTATTTCTACCCGAAATGGTAGTTTTTACTAATTTTATATTTCATAAATCATTTTGCTTTAATTAAAAGAAATGTTAAAGTTCAGGTTTAATGAAAATAATAATCTATTATTTACAATAAACCTATTCAAAATCTTTATTTCTCCAAATCCTATTATTATTTAAATATATTGTAGTTAAGATTGTATTAGATAACTGAACAATACTTGCGAAGAAGAGTTGAGCCTTCGTTAAACTTTACCCGGTTCAAGTAATACCAACGTTACCTAAAAAAACCTGCCGTTCGAAATAAAAGTGTGTACAGTGGTACACAATAACAAATATAATATAATAGAGTACATAAAATACCAAAATAAATAATTTGGGAAAATAGATATCATATGACAGTGTGTTTTCAAGTTTAAATATAAATTGCTTATAATAAAATAGTGCTATTATTTTAAAACAAAATAAGAAATTATATATGTATATGTATATGTTATTTAAAATAAGATAATTATCGACGTATATCTTAGGAGAAAAGAAATCGTCGAAAGGAGATACAGAAAGAAAACGTGTTGAAAGATATATTTAAAAACAAGAACTGATTAAATATCATAATGTCATCAAACAACTTGTAACTCATTGGAGCTCATTATTGGTAAAAAAGTTACTCTTGTTGTAAAAAATAACACAATCAGTGAAATGGTCCTTTAAAGCTGTTTACACATCAGTTCATCGGTAGAAATTATTTGTTCCGTAAAGCTCTAGACTGGTTTAGATGACGTTTAATTTTCTATTAAAATTCAAAGGCCGCTGTTAAAAAGTTTTCTTAGAAACCTTTTCTATTTGGAGCGATGATATCCATTTGGTCAAGGCTTTGAGGGTTTTAGGTTTGGTGTATTTTCTGTCAAGCATATATTATTAGCAATGGTATATCTAGCAGATAGAATAACTGTTATATAGATGTTCTGTGAAATAAAAACAGAGCAGTCAATAGACATGTAACAATCGTCAGACAGAAGAATTCATTTAAAAATTTTCTATTACAAAACTTAAAATAAATAAATTATCTTAATACCAAATTCTGCAAAATCTTGTCAATATCTTTTACCTATTATGAGCACGTAATCTGAATAAATTTCAGTATTAAGAAGAAATATATTGATGAAATACTTTGTAAGTACTTTTCATGAGAGGATTTTTAGTTTGGGGTTCAGATTGATCCGGATCAAATGGAAAGAAGCCTTTAAAAATGGGGCAAAACCGTAATCTAACGATTTAAGTAATCCACCTTCCGATCGGAGGCGACGTGATGTTTGGAATATCTAATGGACTGGCTATAACAGCTGGCTTAAATATGTCAACGAGATTTGTAATATTTATTTTGACTTTTTAAAATAACTTTATGTATTTCTTAGTTGTCGTCTTTTTTATAAAAAATATTCTGTACATCTCAGTTACCATTACTGGTTGTAATAGTTGTATTGTTATGTTACAACCACCTCCAGTTGATTATATAAATTATATAAAATATTTACCAATGGGTAGTTCTAGAGATCAATAAAGCTTAATTCTAGAGGTTAATAAAGCTCTTCAGCCTTATAATATTAATAAAGATGTAATTGTCTATAAGTAATTTAGGGTAAGTGTTATATATTTAATAATATTATAACTATGATAATGGCACTATAAAGGGTTAAGTAAGAATATATCATATTCAAATCGAAATGCTAGGTATTTAATAAATTCACAATATGCTTACAGAAATTGTATTATTATTAATTTTATACCGCAATTTAAGTTAAACAATAATTTACACAAACCATATATTTTAGGTTGTGGTAATACGTGTTTAATTGGATGGCATTATCAATTGAATTTACAAATTACAATTTATACAATTCAAGAACGAACGAATATAATGAGTAATTTGTTGCTTATTTTCTAGGTATCATAAATAATTTATGGCAATTTGTGTGTCCACCTTGTGTCCCTGTAAAAGTGAAAGCTGTCAAGTTGTCTAATTCAAATTAAAAATTTATATTAGGAGCTACGGTATTATTATTTTTTTTGTTTTGTTTGAAATTAATAATTTAAGAACGTCCACAGTTACATCCCATTAAGGGGATGAATATTTGTTTAAGAAATTTACAATATGATTTAATAGTTTCCTATACTATCAAAATAATTAAATAGTATTTGCTGAAAATACTCGGGAAGAGTATACGAGTACTCGCACCGGATGATCCGTCCGGAAGCCGCCGCTACACCTGCCCAATGACGTCGATACCAGGAATACCCGCTTCGCTTTTGACATTTCCAAAGCTTTCTCTTGTTCTGAGAAAGGATTGTATTTTACAATTACGTTAACGATACAACGTACGTCACGGCTTCTGAGTTTTACTGCAATTTTTATTTATTTATTTGAATATTAGTTCGTCTAGAACTAATTAATATTAACATAGGATTTCCTGTTTTGCACATTAATTTTTTTTTTAAGTGATTATCTCTTATAAAGATTTTTATTATTATTAAATTTTAACCTGAAAATGTAATACACAGTTTCTGAGTGGCTAATCGATATTAATAAATCATTATGTGAAAATCAGTTTGCTTAGATGATGGCATGATAAACAGCCAATCACAAACGACGACAGTGTCGTCAAATCATTTTTATATTTTCCTTGACCCAGTATCATCCACGAACAAATACGTGGAAATAAAAGCTGATATTGTAAAATATATTGGCTTACGGAATAGTTTTGTTGTTCTAAAGTTCGATTTATGCAAGTGAAGCTAAAGTTATGCATGTATCTATTTAAGTTTAAGATAGAGAATAATTTACATTCCCCGATTCTTAGGTATGTATAAAGTGACGAAGTTTATCCATTATAAATATATAATATGCCATCGTCAAATATTTGTAACAAAAAAGTATGCACTGGGGTTTTTTTATAAACAAAATTAGTTTTACCTTATCAATTGTCCTTATGTACGGGCTTACTTAAAGATTTGATACCCCTTTTAGTAAAAAAATACTTGTATTTTAATAGTTAACAAAATGTAATAAATATTTGCGTTTAATTTTTATGTTAGCTGCTCAGCATCTATCTTGAGCCCAAAATTACATAAATGTTCTATATTTTAAAAACTTTTTTAAGCCCCAAATAATTTATAATGATTTATTTTTATAACTTTATGATACTGACACTTTGAAATGAATATCATTATTTATCACCACAGTAGTAGTATAAAGTGTAGCTATAACATATATCAACATTGGAATTCGATACATATAAAATGTTTATCAAAAAATAATAACATGTACATTGTACAATAATCTTGTAATGTTATGAAATATACACAATAAACAATATATAAGGTATTACATTTAGGTAGTGCATTTCGTGGCACAAGTGTTTAATGAGTTAATAATATAATTAATTATATCTCTCTTTATAATAATAATCTCTTTATAATTTAAAATGCAATCAAACTAGACATTTTAAATTTCCCTATATCATAAAAATAACTAATTTTGTAATTGTTTATTAATAATATTTTGAATATGAATATTCAAAATATTAAACAAAATATTTTATTAACGCCATCAATCTAATTGTAAAGATTATTTGAGAAAGAATTTTATTGAATTTGGAATAACAAATCGCGGTTAAACTTCTTATTGGATTACTATACAATCAAATTTCCTGGCTTTATAAGAAAGTTATGTAAAAATAATTATTTTGAAAAAAAAATCTATAATACAAACTTCTTTAACAGTTCATGTATATATTGATCTTATATACAAAGGAGAAAGTTTATTTTTTGAAGTAATTAACTTGAAAATTATATTCCTAAAAAAAATAATGTTGTAAATTAGGCACTATTATGAAATTAGAGACGAAGCTTCTTAGCATTCCATGGATTCACCGTGCGGGTACCGGGCCCCTCGCGTTGCAAGAAAAGGAGCGCAAAAAATGCCTGGGACTTGCGACCCAGGTGTAGATTTAAGTGGCCCCTTTAGTATGCGCATACACGCTCACCTTTACTGCTCACGGTCCTCTCCCTACCTAACCAAAAAGAGTAAGAACCTACTAAAGCTGCCTTTGAAATACGTTCCAGAAATGAAGTGATGTTCGTTGTAGAAAGGCCGAGATCCTTAAATAAATTGTAGAGAGATTTTGCTGTTATACCTCTTGCTCCTACTTCTACAGTGTACAAATTAACTATAAATTTATTCCTGGTCAGTTTGTTACATAGTTCGTAATACTTGCTAAGCTTAAATGTGTGATCTTTGGGTATATTTGTTTCCCAGGGTACAGTAAGCTCAACAAGTATAATATAACGCGCCTTAGTTGTTTTGAGTACAGGAATAAGTCCGGCCTAGATGACGAAACACAAACATCCCCGGGGATTTTGTATTGCCTTTCATACGTGTCCATCATGAGAGTCCAATCAGGAGACGCGTCCAAGATGGAATAAGGTTTTAGTTTAGATTTTTTAGACGAACGTGCCTTTACGAACTCCACTGATATTTTGGTGGTAGTTATACCCTTCTGCGCTCTTGCTACAAAAAGACTAACAGCTTCTCGTATGATTTTTAATACTTTATAGTGGCGAGAATTTACCTCTATTTAAAAGTACCCTACACCCTACTCGCAAGTGTTTCGCGGTTCCTACTGCCTCCCCGCAGATGTTGAAAGATTTTTCGGTGGCTTTGCCCCATCTTACTAAGTTACTAAGTTGATCTGGGAGAGTAATTTGGAATGCGTAAAGATAAAATTTTAATAATGCTGGGAACTAATCATGAAGTAGGGTGCGCCATCTCAAAGCTAGTGGAATACAAAAATCTCCTATGGTCACCCATTCATTTTGCAATTCTAAGCTCATCGCGTGCAACCGGTAAATATCGTTTTTATCTTGCCGAATAAAGAATTTTATGATTTCTAAGTCTTGTTCTTTGCTACTTGATCCTAGCCCTGCTTTATTTGTTTGAGCACCCATCATAAATTGTTTATTGAAGTCGTGACTTCTACAATCTAGCTCTTCGGCAATTTTATCTTTTGGGAGTGATGTTTTAGTATCATCATTCGATTTTGAGATGATACGTCTTTTGGTCACTCTTAGTTGTTTATAGAGTTCCGATGGTTTCTTTAATTTTAACCCAAAATTGTGTAGGTCTCTAAATAAGAAAAAATCTGGCTTTTTCACATTATAATCTTTTTCATATTATAAGATATTGTAATAATTGAATCAAGCTTTGTCCGCTTCTCAGCCAGACGCAGATTTGCATCACTAATGAACGCCGTTAATTTTTTGTGGCCTGATTCTCTTTGAACATTGATGACAGCCATTAATTCACTAATATATATATCTAATATCAATTCTATCGATGAAATGAGTATAAAACACAAGATGAATTTAATTCACCCAATACTTTAACACTTAATATAGTTAGTGGTACAAAAACGGTGCTGCCTGTCAAGCTCTCCTTTGACCTTGGTAATTTGGCGCCCCAAGTCCATTCTAAGCGATATTAACCACAAAGTTATTCGGCGAATTTATAACACATTTAATTATTTCTGAATTCTCTTACATCGTGGGATTTAAGCAATAATTTATGAAATATGCCGTTACGCAACCACGATGTTATTTTTAGTAAGGCTATGTTTAAAATTCAATTTAAAGTTATTTTGCACTAGTTATGCACTATACGTACAATGCTTGGTGAGTTATTTTTTTAATAAAAATATTCAATATCCTTATTGAAACGAAAAGTGTAAATAATAGACCTTAAGATTGCTGACCTTTTTGTCTTGTAATTTAATATAATATATTTTAATTGTTAGATGTAATTTTAGTGGAACGCTTGTATAATCTGTGAACTGTGAATTGTGAACGCTTTTGTAACTTATAGTAATTGTAACTTATATAACCTTTGATGAAGTACCGATGATCTCACGAAGTAAATATTAACTAAGACGCACATAATTATCTGCAACCTTAGAATAATTATAAAGAAAAATAAACAACTAAATATAAAATCTGTATTTAATTTCAGCTAAGCAACTCTTGCCATAAACAAAAACATAAAAATGAAGCATAGTTGTGGTAAATAAAAATGGAAGAACGATATACTCGTAACTATATTCTGTTAACAAAAGAGTCTTCTATATATATTTACATGTTTTGTTAAAAGTACAAAACACAATATATAACCTAACCATAACTGAAATTAAGCAATCCTAAACAAGGAACATTAACGGTTGCCTGTTTGTCGCGATTTGCACCAAACTCCTATTACCATTAGTTTATGACGCTCGCATTAGTAAGTCAAATTGTTCTGTAAATACTTTTTGATTTACTGCGGAGAAAACCTTATAATTAAATAATGCCTTAATTGTGATAATTTCTTTTGTTTTTTAATAAATGTGTAGTTGTAAGGAAGGTAACTGAATGACTTGGTCCTTAGCTTTTTATATTTTTTTGTTGGTTTTACTACCAATAATAAACTACCTTTTAACTTTATTATGGATTTACCCTTTTTATTTGATAAGACTTTATTAATACATAATGTCTATTGTATATTCATATTAATGACTATAGATAAAATTCTATAATAAACTATAACAAAATAATTATGTCCATTCACCAGAAGGAGGATAAAGAGGCATGTTATGATTAGCGCGTTTGTCAAGATTCACAACACGAGTTGATAATCAAGAAAGTTGGCTCGCGACGCAAATACGTGACTGCGGGTGACTAAATATTGACAGACGGCTCCCGAACTTGTGAACGACCTCTGCTAACTGCAATGTAATAATGATGATAAATATGCAATTATGCATGTTACATATGTATCGGTAAAAATATTTTAATTTCCGACAGTTAAAATTTGTCTTAAATTATGTTTTCTCTTATAAATGTATGAAACCCATTTTTTAATTTTTTTAGCATAATTGATTTTTAACTAACGCTTCTCGGTCATAGACAAATGGTCAAAATACGTAAAACTGAGAAAATCAATTTTCAAATAAGCAACCATTATGAGTTATTAGTTTGGCGTAGACGAAAGTCAGTCTTGAAAGTCGATTAACAAAAAAAAAATGTATTCCCTTGAGGATTATTATTAACTCTAAAGTAGGAACAGATTGAGAGCAAATCAGGGCCTTTTATCTCCATGTCACTACGTGATGTAAATGTCGTATGCGATATTGAATCTGGTAATGTAGTGGATTCAGTAAATGACTCTTAATGGTTTGTTAACCAAAGCAGAGACACAATAGGCATCACACTCATCAAGACAGTCGTAAAATATTATCATGCTCGAATGGGAGATTATAAAGTAGACTAAAAAAATAACAATAAAAAAATATATAAAAATAAACAATAATAATATGGGTAGTATCGTTCGGAATATGTATCATGTGTTTTATAGTATTATTGAACGTAATAATTGATTAATTATAATATAAAATACTTATAATACTTTATAAATTTAGTGATGAAAATATAGATATATTTTTTTCAATAAAATTAGGCAAATACTCAACAATTTATTGAATTCAATGAGAATTGTTATTAATATTTGTCATTAGGGAAAAATTTATGAAATTCCGCTTTATACAATGTTTGCAAATAACCAAATGGCAGATATTGAAACGCTTTGTGAAACTATGGAACATGATGGATTTAAATTAGATCACACAACCACAACGTCGTATTCTTTAGTATTCCAAATTAAATAAATAAAGTGCATATAAATAAAGTACATACTATAAATTTATAATAAAAACTCGTATCAGTATTTTTAATCAGTAGTGCAAACAACGGGGACTGTTATTGTTGGCACCGCGCGTCATAATTTTATTTACTCCCAACTTGGTCACATGTTCGCGGTTTGAGCTGAGGCTGCTGCAAAGTAAACTGCCGCAGAACAGCTACAGTATTATATACTTTTACTTACACTTGTGGTTTATAATAAAATAAGGCGTATAAGGATAATTAAAATTTTAATGAACAATTACAGCAATGATCGGTTTTCGATAATTCTCATTTATTAATTGATATTTGTCGATAAAATTATAACGAATCTACATTTCCGTTTTATAGTCCATTTAATTTATTGTTGCCTCTTACCAAATATCATTTTAAATGAAATTTTAATATTGCACTTTGTTTGTATAATGCAATGCTTCTAATTATGTATTTTAAGAACGTAAGAAATATATGAGTAATATTATATTTTTAATTATTTACTTGATGTTAGATGACTAGTTCACGGACCCTTTCAAAATAATTATTCATTTTTATAATTATATATTCATAAAATTTAAAATAATGGTACTCTAGGTCTTATTTAAACACATCGGCTATATTCTATATTGTGATAGACGACTAGTTCAAAAATGTTTTTGACACCCTTGACTATGATATATATATGCACTCCTATATATTATATAAGGTTTCACAATGTTTTTTTCAATTGTTAACTAGTGGTATTAAAAGTTTTATAAAGTAATATTCCTATTTGAAATTAATTGGTTACAGTTGGTCTTAATTATTTTTGATCCAACTTCCTTCATACCCAGGAGCGACCAGAGTCTTAAATCGTATTTTAGGTAGTCTGTTTATTCACTCTTTGGTTACTATTCTGTAACACGCTTTAGTTATGTTATTACAGGGAGCGGATCACGAACTAACTCTCCGTTGTTGGTTTAATTCAATTTAAGGTATTCGTTATTATTTCTTCTATTCTTCTATTCTATTTAATAGTCTATAATAAATATAACAATATTTAATATTATAAACTCTATCATTTTCTTGTTAAGTCTTACTACTACTATTACTAGGACTACTACTTTGTTTTAGTTTTACTTATTAGGGGAAGTGAATAAATGTCTTTTTGCTTGGCAAGTTGTCTTTTAATTTCTAAGTAAGGAGTAATTACTTGGAGTATTATTTTAAGATTCCGTTCCTTTTTTTGTGTTACTAAAAATGAATAAAATTGCATCACGTCGTAATCTTCAGTCAGAAAGTTTTTTTGTATAAACTCTTGCTAAGTATTCACGATGGCCGTTTGCTGAAATCAAAGATGAAGAGAAGTTTTTACAAACAACAATAGCTTTTTCAAATTAAATGTTTCGATATTATATAATTTCATTAACTTTTTTGTATATTTCAACATAAAATATTTTAAATAATTAATTTGCACTAAAAATCAGAGCATTTATGATAAATGAAGATTTTCATATTTTGAACTGTACAATAAGCTATAGCCATTCAAGATTTAAAATGAAAACATCCATTACTTTTGCCATGTTTTGCAAGAAAAGAAACATACAATATATTTTTAACACTATTGCCTATGTTTCTGGGTCAGTAACTGAACTCATTTACTCACACAACGATACATACACACTTAACATGTTTTAAATGTGTGTGTAAAAATGAAATGTTAAATTTTTGTTATTATTATTATTATATTTCATCGATGAATTTAGCCTTTTACCTGTTTTTAACATCTTTAAATTGACTTTAAAATAAGACATGAAGATGTTTTAATTATTTTATTTTCAGAATATATGAAGAAAGTTGTATGGGTGCTGACTTTTATTTAGAAACAAAGACTTTTTTTTCACACAAATCTTTTGAGAAACGAGTTATTATTATTACGTCGCTAATGGAAGAGATCTTTTATCGCATCTGAGCTTTATACTTTTTATATTGGCTTTATTTTGGTTTATTCCTACATTTTACGAGTAAGGGCAATTGGTGCTTCTTTTTATACATAACAGAGACAATTATTATTTTTTGTAGTTTTACCTGATATATTATCATTTCAAGAAAAAGTACTTATTTTATTTCTGAAATATATATACAATTACATAATTATATAACCGAAGACACAGATAAGACCAGTATGGCAATTTTCATCGGATGTGAGCTCGATACATATCTGCTTAGAAGTGGAATATCAAATATCTTTACAACTGAATAAATGATTTGTTTATCTGTATTCACATTTCTATTATTAAGACTGACGTCAGTAATGTTTTATAATAGTGTTGGGCTATAAGTAATATTAATTATTTTATATAAGTAATACATTTAAAATTCCTTAAAGATATACATACCATAACACTAAGTTCAATTTCAAATTAATCACAGAACACCGTCCCTTGCAATTAGTTTTATTATTATCATATCCAGATAAAATAATGTATATATTTGATCTTGTATAGCTTAGACTAGACAAGAATGTCTTTTCATTTAGATACCTAATAAATTTATTATTTATATAACAAAGAATAATTATCCATGTTCTTACATTACGTGAGAAAAACAAAACTAAATAATATGCAAAATAATTAATGCCAATTTTTTTTTATTCTTTTATATTATATGAAATAACACAATTGTACAAAGTAAGATATGATAACACAATATAAATTTAATTAACATTTCGTATCCGTAATGAGATTTGGAATATTATTAAAGTGATAATTTATGTTTCATTTGTGGTGATTTATTTAATCATCAGAATATAATCAAAATACATTTCTTTTTTTTAATATCAAATATTAATCCTATTTCATTGGTAGATATCAATATTAAATATTGATATCTGCCTCTATTGGTTTGTAATAAGTTAGACCACGTAATAAGAATAATATTTCTCCAATTTAGTATCATAGAAAGTTAAGTAGTAATCATGTTCCACTGCTGCTATTTACTACAACTCTATTAAGGGGATAAAAACATAATTATAGTTCATTTTTGAAACAATTTGTGTTATTAATTGTTTGCTTTAGAAGATTATTAAGCCGGATTATAAAATTATAGAAACATATAACATAAGGTCGCGGCTATAAAAAGGTATGGATGTTAATTATTTTAAAAAAAATCTTTTTAAATTTACAAAATAAAAATGTATTAATATCATTTAAAATTTATAAGTAAAGTTAAAGTAAAGTTGAACAAAAGTTAAGGTATTTTTTTAAAGATTGTGAGGTTAAAATGGCAAAACTGATTGATTTAATAATAAAACCGCTTGTCACTAGAATAAAATATTAATTTAACTTTAAAATATATTTTCTCCTGCACAGACTAAGCAATATTGTCTTAATTAAAGCTCAACAAACATTCGTTCAGCTCTCGCATCACGAGAGCCGAAGAAGTATTATTGTCACTTTAGTGACAGCGTCGAGTATGCCCGAGTGGACATCGAGAGTCTCGAGTATAAGACAATAGCAAAAGAGTGAAGATGGAACCATAATAGCTGTAAACAGGTCTACATTTCATAAAAAAATAAATTCATATCTGGGAGCATGGAAGTGTTTTTTATATACAATATTTGTTAAGTTGGAAAAAATTCACAGCCGTGCCATTCCTTTTTCGAAACCATTCGGGCCATTTTCAAAACCGAGTAACTTCTGCCTAGTATAATCTAGAAAATTCAAGAGGGTCAAGGAGAATAAGAAGGTGTTACATAGATAAAATATTTTCAGAATATATTTAATTTGAAGAAGAAGTTTAAGAAATATTGCAAGTTAAATCACATTAATTTGTCGTTGACGCATTGACATAAAAATAGTAGTGGTAACTCCAGTTAACCTAGAGAGCTGAAATTTAGTATATAACTAGGTTTTTTTATGTACACAAAGGAAAAACTATCAAAATTTGGAAAATTAAAGATGTGGATTACTTGATGTGGAACACTTTAGCACAGATAAACTATCAGAGAAACAGAAAACCATTTTCTTATGTAACATAATTTACAATAATATAATGATGTATGTATATATATATATATATATATATATATGTATGTATAGCGTATAGATTACTTTACTTAGTAAACACTAAGGTTTTGAAACGTTGTAATAAGTACAAGCAAGTACCAGATGTCAAGTAACTTCAAGCTGTCCTAGGATTAATGATTTTATCTCTTACTAAAACAGAAGTTCAAAAAAAATGTAATGAAATTCATAAATAAGGATAGATCACTGATATAGTATTAAAGTATATTTTGAAAATATTTTATTGTAATTCTACATAATTAATATAATAGGATATATCCTAATGCGCAGTATTGCTTAGGTTACTTAAACATTAACTGCTTAAACGTCATAATTGCATTAATTAAGTGCATATATAATTATATTTTGTGAAACTATAATCTTAATGTATATAAAATATTATAATAATTCGAATGAATAAAAAATGGAATTGATATTTATATTAACAGTAAAGAAGTAAGGTGATGTTTATTACTTATATACTAAAGTATATGTTATATATAAGTGTATAATATACACTTGTTATATATAAGTATCAGAAATTTAGATTAATTAACTAAAATGTAAACTTTTATACATTATATCAGACACAATATTCTTTATACACATTCTTATAAGGTTTTGTTAAATTTTTGATTGCACAAACTTGAATTGAGCAAATCATCTTTAAAAATAAAAAAAATAATAATCTAAAAGGTAAATTTATTTACTTTATTTACTTTTACATTTTATATTTTATATATATATATATATATATATAATAAGATAATTGTAAAACTATAAATGTTCTCAATTTTTACAATACAAATAATGAAACATTCCATAAATTCATTTCAACAACATGTTTATGTAAATTTATATTTAATATAATCTTTACAAAAATGTCTTGCCATTGGAAGAACCGGCTTACCTACTATTGTTAACTAAGGACGCTCCGGAATAGGGAGAGCATTATTAGAATATTTTTAATAAAATAGGATACATGTATCCATTTGTTGTGAACCAATGTGACGTTCTAAGAATTCTTATTAGCCATATAAATTTACAATTTGTACAATTATTTTACTAAATTAATACTATCAGAAGGAGGAATCGTAGTGGAACCAGAGCCATATTAGAAAATAAAGAATGGTTTATCCTATAACTATAGAAACCGGTACGTCATTAGATTTGTTTGTTGTTTGTTCTCAATACTTTTGTTGGGAATATTTGTCTGTTATAAAAAAAATCTACAAATTAAAAAAACTGTAGTACACTATTTATAAAATGCAATTCCTATAATTTATATAATTACAAAATAAAGTATGGTTAAAACTGGTTGTTATTTATCCTACCTTATGCTTAATTTAATAATGTTTTGGTAACATTTTGCACAATCTTTTCATGATCACTTAAATTCATGAGCACAGATTCTTAATACATATTCCTAATACTTTTGAAAAGAGGATTTTTACTTCAGGGTCCACACTGATCCGGATCAAATGAGAAGCCTTTATAAATGAGGCAAAACGATAATCTTACGATTTAAGTAATCCACCTTTCCATCGGAGGCGACGTGATGTTTTGAATATTAAATGGACTGGCTATTACAGCTTGACTAAATAAATATACAACGAGATTTGTAATATGTATATTGACTTTTTGAAGTAAACTCTTTATTTTATTCTTCTTTCTTAAGAATAGTTCTTCTTTTTAATTCTTTAAGCAGATGATTCTTCTAAAAGTTACTGTCATACATGAAATTAATAATTTATGAACCTTAAAAGTTACGTCTCATTAAGGGGATGAATAAAAAAGTTGGTAGTTAGTATAACAATTTTTGTAGATTATTTAAATATGATGTAAAAATGATTTTCATTAAAAAATTATTAATTAGTATTTCCTTAAAATACTCGACGAGTATATCCGCCCCAATGGGCCATCCGGAAGCATTCGCTACATCTGCCCCGTGACGTCACTACCGGAAATACCCGCTTTGATTTAGACATTTCAAACGAAGTTTAACGCTTTGTACTAAACGGTTTATGAAATTTATTATCAAATTGTTTTATATTTCTGAAACCATTAAGTACAAACTTGTTATCGCCTTGTTTTTGTACATATATATAAAACTTACAAAATGATTATAATTTATCCTTATACCCGTCTTCTGAGATCAGCATTTCTCTTATAACTTTATGGAACACACTTTTAATCTCTCTTAGCATAACTGATTTCTCCTAACGCTCCCCAGACCACAGACAAACGGTAAGAATAAGTAATAGTAACAAAATGAAGTTTCAAGGAAGCAACCATTGCGAATTGTTTGTCTGGCGTAAATGAAGTCAGTCTTAAAAGTGGTTTGAGAAGAAATAGTATTTATTCACGGACTAATAACGCTAAATATACGGCACATTGGGAGATAATCACTGCCGTTGATTTTTAACTCACTATGTGTGTGAATATCGTATGATATGCTGTAATGATTCTGAAAATATTGTAGATTCAGATATTAGTCATAGTGGTTTGTCGACAGAAACAGATACACTCCAGGTATTATAATGACATTCATAAAATCTTAGTACGTGAGAAGGGCGGTTATAAAGTGACTTAAAAAGAATAAATAAAAAAAAGGAATATTGTTTGAAACTTGTTATGTGTATTAAAATATTATTGAGTGCAATATTTTATCATACTCATAAAATAGTAGCTGTCTATTATTACATATATTTGATATTTATTATACTTCTTAGATTTTATTCAGCTGATATGTGTTACGGGTGTATGTATTTGTGTGTAGAAAATTAAATTGTGATCAATAATCTTTAAACTTAATGTGCTTAGTTTTTTTAATCTTTGATTCCTCCAAATGACTAAAGTTAATGCTAAATAAGAGTTTAATCAAAGAAACTTCCTGCCTTAAGATTATAATTATTATATAATTCAATTTTTAATATTTTAAGCAACACTCGTTCATAAAAACGGTCCGTTACTTATAAATTGTGAACGAAGTAATTACAGCTTAGTCAGTAATTAAAAGGCTACTTACTAAACAAAAAAATACTTAATTGCTTCCCTGAATGAGTAAGACTAAAACAAAGTTATAACAAAAAAGGCTTTAGAGTTTATAAGAATATTCAAACTTAATATTGTTATTTCTCTATTTTTATTTACATTTTGTTGAGCTACAATCATGAATATCAAAAATATTAAAGGCCTCAGCTTTCTTGACATTATTGTTAGAAATTACACGGTAAGCTTAAAATTAATTTTAAACATATATTCACATGTTGGTTTAATGTTAGTCTATCTAGACTTAGGTTTTTTCTTATATTTAAAACTAATATGAGAATGAATGGAATGGAAATAAATATAATGTAGTACTATACTTTTAACACTTGATCGAAGTGTTTGATCAATAACAAAGATACTGAGATACTTCCTTTTCAAATTATATTTATTTCTATTCATTTTGAAACCTCTAGCGTACATAGCTCCTTACTTACACTTACATAATAATATATGTTTCAAGGATTCCAATAATTTGTTATTTCCATGCTTATTATCGACCTTTTTCATGTTGAAGTTTTGATAGATGCAACCATGGAATAAGTATAATAAATAATCAGTTATTGGACAACTGACAAGGGCGCCGTTACGAGAGTAACTCAAATTATACAAAAGAACTACTTCAACATGGACTACTTGACAGTATTGGCCATTAAATGTAATAATTTAACTTATTACATACATATCTGTTTTTTTTTTTGGCAATGTTAATAAATGTCGTTATTAGATGAAACAGAATAAACAATAAGAATAACATAATATTACTACCAAGTAAAATAAAAAATAACATAATATTATAAAATAATAATTATTTTTAAACCCAGTTGCTAATGAAAGAGGTCTCTTATACGAGTAGCACCTAAGTTTTATTCCTTTTGTACAGCCTGGCTTCATTTTGTTTAATTTTATGTTTTAATATTAATTGGTGCTTCTTTTTATTAACAATAAAAACCAGGAAGTTAATACAATATTTATTTTTTAATTTTTATGAGCTGATAGAATATCGTTTCAGAACATGTTTTTTTTACTTAAGAATTATATGAAAGATTATAAAAAACTCCATATAATTGTATAAATGGACATACAGCGAAAAACAATAATGTGCCAATGTGTGCAATAATCGGTCAATGTATGCATTGTAGGTAAACTTGGTACATATTTGCTTAGACTTGGAATATCAAATAACATAACGACTGAATAAATTATATGATTAATCACATTTTTATTATATAAGCATAGTAGTGTTTTCAACTATTTTAGGGTTGTCATTTATTATTATTCATATTTATTATTCTTTTTAGAAAACAATTTTCAATGTTTCGAATTCACGGAATGGTATACAACATTAAGATAATTTTTAAAATAATGGAAGAAAACTACCCGTTAGAATTAATTTTATTAGTAGCAAGTAAACATCCTATTACTATACCTACCTGCTATGCAAATCGCTACTAAATTGAAATTGTATGTTATATCTAATAAAACGCATACTTTATAAAGTTTCAACTAGATAGAATAATTATGTAAATAAATAATGATATCTCTAACACCTAGGGTTCCATACCTTACTGTAAAAGGCGAAATAAAAGAAAAAGGCACTCTTTTAGAATCACATTGTTATCCATCTGTCCGTCCGTCTGTCCGTCTGTATGTCATCACGTTAAGACCTTTAATTTCGGGTATGCGTGGCAATATCGAGTTTAAATTAGAACCTCATACTGAGTTAATGTAATAAAGAGTTTTATAGCAAAAGTTCAAGAAAATTCTCGAAATACCTTTGTACTTACGTGATAGAAATAAAGTCTTTTTAGGAGGTTGAATTTTAAAAATTAAACTGAGGGGTCTCATATGAAAGGGCTTGATTTGGTAAAACACACTATATATTTATTTTAAAGAAAAATATCAAAAAAATGACCGCCCCCTATCTCCAAAGTCTTGTAACCTACAAATTTGTACAGAACCCTCGGTAGAAAGTTTTTGCATTATGTAAAAATTTGTATGATAAATAGGTATATAAAAAAATAACTAACTATACAATAAGAAATTTATCGTTTCGGACAGGATATGTACCTGTGAATTTGGTTTCCCAGAGATTACCGGTTCGAAGGTCTGTATCGATAATTTTGTTTCTAAATTTAGTTTAAAAATTTAAACATATTCACGTTACCTACCTAAATTATACAAAAACACGTACGTAACCTACCTAAATTTTAAAAAAAGTTATGGACATTTCTAAATCCGAAATAATTACTGGAATTATGGTTTTTTCATATTTAGTATAATAAATAATATTTCTCTGCATCCATCAGATTGTAACAAGTTGGACCAGTTAACAGGAACATACTTCTTCAAGTAGTCTAATATTAAATAGAATTACAAATGTTGATACCGATAGATTTTATAATAAAAAAAATCATTCTTCAAAAGCTATAACACCAAACTCAATATATTTGTTTCAAAGTGACAACAAATAATATACATTAAATATTATTTTATCTTCTAAATATTTTTCGCTGGCCAAGACTAAGCAATATTGTCTTAATTAAAGTTCGGCAAACATTTGTAATTCTCGCTCATCATGAAAACAGTGGATGTATTATTGCCACTTTAGTGACAGCTCTGAGTATGCCTAAATTTAAATCGCGAGTCTTGGTTAAGACTATTGCGAAAGAATGAGAGTTTAAACATCAATAATTCAAAAAAGGTAGACATTTTTTTTTTTGTATTTAAGCCGTCATGATTCATTTTAATTATATTAAATCTAACCTGCTTTACTCACTCCGGTTTGTATTGGTTTTTGCTCAACTAGTTTCGTACCCTTTCGGGAGCAGTAATTATGATCTCAGAGTGATAGAACAGCTGCGTGATCATCTCTTTCCTTTAAAAAATAACACATTTTGCTTTCATTGAAAGAAGTCTTAAAGATTAGGTTTAAAAAAAATCTTTTGCTTATAATAAACCTATTCAAAATTTTTCGTCAAACCAATCCTATAAAGATATGAATATATTATAGTTAAGTTTGTATTAGATAACTGAACAATACCTACGTAGATAAGCTGAGCCCATTTAACTTTACCAAGTTGGGGTAATATCAACATTACCAAAACCTTCCTTTCAGAATAAAACTGAAAATCTCGCTCCAGGATAGTAAAAAATATTGAAAATGTTTTAATAAAATATTAAGCATTATACTGAGCGTCTTTCTTGCTACATTCTTTTATGAACTTAAACTTAGCTCCCGAGCTGCAGTAAAATAGAACGAAGGAAACTGTTTTGTGATAATTTTTTGCTTTTGCTTATGATAAAATTTGTAGCTATAGCTAGATAAATAATAATTTAAATGTACTTGTTCTGGAATTAGTTATGGACCAGATTACATCTACCTCGATGTATAGTAAACACGTTAGTATCTAGTACGTAAGAAAGGGTTCTTAAGAAAAACGAATATATTTTTTAATTAGAACAATTCGAATGAAATCTTTTGTATATTACTAAAATTTTTCTAAATTTTTAGATATCTAGATTTAGAAAACTTAATATCATTGTAATAATGTAATTTAATCAAAAACATGTAGCATATAAAATATATATGTTATCGAAGACAGAGATATTTTAGAAATATTTTTCCGGGTAGACCGCTTACCTGCATGCAGCCGAAAGCCGCAGAACGTGACAATATTTATAAACAGGTCAGGACTGTTCCTGCTATGTTCCATCGGAAACCAGGATATATTTTATATATATATTGATAATATCTGATGCACTGCGGTACGTACAGAACGAAGATGAATTACATGTATTATAATTCATATATAAGTACTTTCCATTAAATACAAGCAAAATTTTTTATTTAATTTAAGGTTTTATATACGATAATAAATATAATAGGATAGAGCAATATAATAATATAAAATTACGAAAAGTAAGAAAATATCACGAAATGAGAAAGCGGTTTCAAGTTTAAATGTAAAATGCATATAATAAAATAAGGCTATTATTTTAATTTGTATCAAAAAAAAAGTTTTAGAATGTATATTATTTAACATCAGACAACTATATATATATCTTAGAATAAAAGAAAGTATCGAAAAGAGAGAAAGAGATAGAAATCGTCTTAAAAGTTACACTTAAATACAAGGACGAACTGACTGTAGACTGTGAAATCATCACACTGCTTGCAAGTCAGTCCTAACTTAAAAAGGAGATTAATCTCCATTGGAAGAATGTTACTGTTGTTGAAAAAAATAATAGTTGTGCATTAAGAAGTTCCTTAAAATTGTTAACCCGTCAGTTAATAGTAATTATATATTCCGTAGAGCTCCAGACTTGTTTAGTCGTTTATTTTACTATTAAACGTTACGCTATGTATAATACTACGAATACCTACGATGATATCTATTAGGTGGAGGGTTAGGGTTTTAGGTTTGATAAATTTTGCTTACAAGTAATTATCAATATAGACATAATATACCTATCAGCTAGAATAACTGTTTTAAAGATGTTCTGTGCAATAAGAACGAAGTGACAGTGGTAAAGAAGAATTCATTCATACTTTTCCTCTTACAAACTGATTGTATTATCTTAATCGTGTTACCAAATTCCGCAATATCTAGTCAAGATCTCTTAACAATGATGATTCTTAACAGGTTTTATTATTGATCAAATATTTTGCAAGCATTTTCATGAGAGGATTTTTAGTTTAGGGTCCACGATAATCTGGATCAATTGGGCAGGAAACCTTTATAAATGGGGCGAAACGATAATCTTATGATTGAAGTAATCCACCTTTCGATCGGAGGCGACGTGATGTTTTGAATATCTAATGGACTGGCTATAACAGCTGTTTTGAATGTGTTACCGAGATTTGTAATATTTATGTTGACTTTTAAAAGTATCCTTATTCATTTCTTACATGTCGTCTTTATTATGAAAATATTCTGTACTATTCTCTTGCTGGATGGAATTGTTGTATCGTTATAGTACGACCACTGTCAAAAAATAATGATATAATTTCTAAAAAAATTGCCCAAATCCAACGGGAAATTCTAGAAATAAAAAATAACAAAATAACCCTTCAGCTTTAAAATGTTGATATAGTTATAAATTAAACATAAAATTTTAATGATAAACTATGATAAAATATATGATAATTTAAATATTTAATAAATTCACAATATGTTTACAAAAATTATATTGATCTACTTTATATAATAATAATTTTATACAGAAATTTAAGTTAAATAATAATTTACGCAAACCATATATTTTAGGTTATGGTAATACGTGTTTAATTGAACGGCATATTCAATTGAATTTATAAATTACAATTTATACAATTCTAATACGAAGATACTGAGTAATTTTGATGCAAACTTTCTTTCTTAAATAATTCATGGCAATTTGTGTGTCCATCTTGTGTCATTGTCAAAGTGAAAGCTGTCAAGTTGTCCAACTGAAGTTAAAACTTCTAAACTACGGTATTCTTTTTTTTTCAGCTGAAAAATTATTGTTATGTATGAAATTAATAATTCAAAAACCTCCAAATTAAGGGTATGAATATAATATTATATTAAATATGTGAATATTTTTTAAGAAACATTAAATATGATTTAATAGTCTCTTATATAATCAAAATAATTTTATAGTATTTACTGAAAATACTCGGGAAGAGTATATCCGCACCGGATGGTCCGCCCGGAAGCCGCCGCTACATCTGTTCAGTGACGTCATACCGGAAATACCCGCTTCGTTTTCGACTTTTCCAAAGCTTTCTATTGTTCTGTGTATTTTTTACAACCACATTAACGATACAACGTACGTAACGGCTTGTGAGTCTTATTTTTAAATAGTTTTAAATTTCATTTGAATATTTGATTGAACTTATGAATTGAAACACAGGATTTTCTTTTTTGTACAATAAATAAGTTTTCGTAAAAGTTAATATTCAATTTCTGAGTGGGTAATCAATAAAAATATATTATTTGGTAAAAATTACTTTGCTTAAAAGTGGTACGATAAACAGCCAATCACAAATCTCGACAGTGCTGTCGTATCATTTTTATATTTTCCTTGATCCAGTAACTTCGCCAACGAACGAATGTCTGAAAACAAAAGCTGATATTGTAAAATATTTTAGCTTATAGTATATATACTTATGTTGTTTAAGATTATATGTAGGAATAATATTGTTGTTCTAAAGTTCGATTCATGCAAGTGATGTTAAAGTTATGCATGCATCTATTTAAGTTTAAGATATACATAACATAATTTACATTCCCCCGTTCTTTGATATTTATACAGAAACGAAGTTGGTCCATTATCCATACATAATCTACCACCGTCAAATATTTGTAAGCGAAAAGTTTACACTAGGATTCTTTTTGATAAACAAAATTAGCTTTTACTTTTTAAATATCTTTACGTGTAAGTACGCTTTTGAAGATTTTATATGCATTTTAGTCCAAAAATATATATTTTTTAATAGTTAACAAAAATTTAATAAATATTTCGTTTAATCTTTTAATATTAGTTATAGCATATATCGGATGCCCAAGTAAAATTAACTTAACAGATGTATTGTTATGACAAGCACATGTTATTTCATACTGTGACGTTTAAGATATTTCATTGTCTAAAATGTTTTCTTTTTTCTTTATGAGCTTAATTAAGATGTAACGAAATCGAAAAAATACATTTGATGTTAATTTTTAAATGAGGTTTTTTATATCTTAGTGCATATTATAGTTTTGATAATCTAGAGCATAACTCAGTTAATTTATAATTTTTTTAACAATTTAATTAAATACAATCATTAATACATTCCAAAATTAATTAATAATATTTGCCAATAAACCTTCACACTATAAAAAATATATGTTATTAATTATCCATTTCCTTCGCTCTTAGAAACTTCTACTTAAGGAAACACGGTCAAGTTAAAGAGCAGCAGAGTACCAGCGCGGGGTCCCTGGTGTGATTAGGTTCATAATTTAGTAACTCGAACATGAACATTTTCTAGTTTAATTGCACTTAAAATTTGACTAAATGAATGAACTAACTGATCGTATAATTATTCATATTCAAAATATTAGACAAAATATTAAGGCCGTCAAGCTAATTGTAAAGATTATTAGATTTATTGAATTTGGAATAACAAAACTCGGTTGATCTTCTTATTGGATTACTATACAATAAAATTTCTGGGTTTATAAGAAATTTAGATATGTTAAAATAATTCCGTTAATTATAAACTTTTGAAGTTTCGTTAAAAACAAAAATACTGTGTACGTTTTTGTAAATATTACGAATTGCATGGCAGCTAGTTAGTATATTACAAGATATTGTAATAATTGCATTAAGCTTTGTCCGCTTCTCAGCCAGATGCAGATTTGCATCACTAATGAACGCCGTAATTTTTTGTAGCCTGATTCTCTTTGAACGTTGACGACAGTCTTTAATGTAGTAACATATATCTAATCCCAATATTATCAATGAGTTAAGTATAACACAAAATAAAAGGAAACAAATTATAATTCTTCTTAATGGCAATTGAATATTTAAATTTAAAATAATTCTGTCTTTAACACTTAATATAATTTGTATTTCTAAAACGGTGCTGCCTTTGAGACAAGCTCTCTTTTGACCTTTGTAATTTGGTGCTCTAAGTTCATTCTAAATTATATTAACCACAAAGTTATTCAGCAAAGTTAAGATAACAAATTTAATTATTTCTGGATTCTCTTAATTCATGGTAATTAAGCAATAATATGTGATTTAAGCCATTTCGCAACCACTGTAACTTTTAATGACGCTAAGTCTGAAATCTAAAGTTACAGAAATGTCGAAGTTGGATGCACTACACGTACAACGCTCGATGAGTTATTTTTCAATTCAATATGTTCAAGGCCATCTTGGAATGAAAAAAGTTCTTAGCTTCCTGACTTATTCGTCTTTTAATTTAATATAACTTACTTAAAGTGTTTGTTAAATTTAAGTTTCTTGTTAAATCTAATTATAGAGAACAACTGTCATTTGATGAAGTATCAAAGATCAGACGTACATTAGCTACGATGCAAATTTATATTAAACATTACGATAATTATACATTTTTGTGTATAAAAATAAATGAAGAATTCAACGAAATAACTCTGTCCATAACCAAAAACTTAATAATGAAAATCATATTATATATATATATATATATATATATATATATATATAATAGCTGTGATAAATAAAAATCGATAGTCCGTATAATAAAGTGATTTTAATATCTGTTGATAAAAGAGTCTTAAATAATATTTGTAAAAAGTACAAAAGACAATATATAATCCAACAATAACTCAAATTAAGCAATCTTAAACAAGCACCATTAACGGTTGTCTGTTTGTCGCGATTTGCACCAAACTCCTATTAACATCAGTTTATGACGCTCGCATTAGTGAGTCAAATTGTGAGATAAATACTTTTTGATTTACTGTGGAGAAGAATTAATATGTTGTGAAATTTAGCGCCTTAAGTGAGAAAATGTTCGTTTGTTTTATTTTACTGCGTAATTATAAAGAAGATGACTGAACGATGCAGGCATTAGCTATTTATATACATTTTGCGGTTTTACTACCAATGAAAAACTAAATCATAGTTTATCATATATTTATTTATTTACATTTAATAAAAGTTTATAAGTACATAATATATATATTATATTCATATTAATGAACATAAATAATATTCTATAATAAAACTATAACAAAATAAGTATACCCAATCACCAGAATGAGGATATAGAGGCATTTTATGATTAGAACGTTTGTCAAGATTCATAGCACGTGTTGATAATCAAGAAAGTTGGCTCACTCCGTCAGCTAGACGTGCCGTTCATTCCACCAAAACGTGACTGCAACTGACTAAATATTAACAGACGTCCCACGAACTTGTGAACGACTTACGGTAACTGAGATGTAATGATGATGATGACAAACATTTACGTTTAAAACTATATTATAGATATATCGGTAGAAAGATTTTAGTTCCGATTATAGAAGCTTGTGGAAAATACGCAATGAAGATGTATTTTCTTATATAAATGTATAAAACCTGACTTTTTATCTCTCTTAGTATAACTGGTTTTTTCCTAATGCTCTCTAGCAGACAAACGGTCAAAATAAACTAAGAAAATCAAGTGTCAATAAAGCCACCATTATGAATTATTAGTCTGACGCAGGAGAAGTCCACCTTAAAGTCGGTTAAGATGAAATGGTATTCTCCTACAGAGAAACACTACAGAAGCGGCACATTGTGAGAAAATTAGGGCGTCTGATCTCCAACTCAATACGTGATGTAAATATCGTATGCGATATTAAATCTGATAAAGTCGTTGATAATATAGTCGTCGTAATGGAATATGAATCAGAATATATATCTTAGTTGTATGTTGAAAAAAACTGATACACTATAGGAATCATACACATTACAAAGGAAGTAGGAAAATGTTGGTATGTGAGAATGACCACTTATAAAGTAGAAAAATAATAAATGTAGTAAAAATATAGTTATAATATCGTTCGAAATTTATATCAGGTATATTAAAATATTATTGAAAGTAATATTTGATTAATCGTACTATGACAATAAGTAGAGTGACTACTTGATGCAAATAAGTTAGTCTTATTTTACAAGTTGTGTACATATTCAAAACGTAGATATTTTCAAATCAATATTATGTAAATAGTCAATAATTCAATCAATCCAATAAGAATTTTGATTAAGATTTATACAATATTTGTAATTAGCCAAATGGCATACTCGTATATTGAAACAATTGGCAAAACTATGGAACGTGATGATTTTAAATCAAATCACACAACCACAAAGTTATATTCATTCGTATTCCAAATGAAAAAAATCCGTGCCCGCAGGGGGACATGCATGGGTAGACCTCGTGTGTAACTCATTTAAAATATAACTCACTACCTAAGCATAATACATGATGCCGTTGTTTACATCAAAAATTTTCAAGCAAAAAGCGGTTTTAATTTTTTTTCTCGGAAAAGGTATGTTTTTTGGAAATACTTTTGGTACTTAAATTTAGAGTAAAAAATAACCTTTCTATTAAAAATATTTGCGAGGAGGGAATGTTTACCAGAAAAAAGTTGCCGTGGTTTTACCTACCTAAAATTTACAAGCTAAAAGTGGTTTTAATTTTTTTTCTCGGAAACGGTACCTTTTACGGAAAAACTTTTGATACCTAAATTTAGAGTAAAAAATAACCTTTCTATTAAAAATACTTGCGATGCAAGGATGTTTACCACAAAAAAGTTATGATTTTTTTCCAAAAAATTTCGGTTTTTTTACCCCCACCCCTAAGTTATTGAAGTTAGGTTTTCGGTTTATCTACATTAGTTATAGGTATTTATTAAAGACATCATATAATATGAACGCGATTGATCTCCTTTGTATAGGGACAAAGTTATGGTCGAAAAACTGAAATCAGAAAAAGTGAGGCTCTAGCGCCCCCTGTGACCGGATTTCTCTGGTTAACGAACTTGACCTTCATTTTTCAATGGTTGATTTTTGTGCAAAGTTTGAAAGCGATCCGAGCAAAACTGCGGCCGCTGTCGTGCTGACAAAAGTCGAATCTGGACGCACGCACGCATATATATATATATATATATATATATATATATATATATATATATATATATATAAACTTTTTGACCAATGGTCATTTCGGACTCAGACGGTCATAAGAAGACCTCCTGTGAAGAAATTTTTCCAAAATTCGAAAGTAGGGGACAAATGAATGGGCAGACCGAATTCTTCGAGGTCTACCCAAAAAGTACACATGCAATAAAGTGGATAATACAAATGTGTAATAAAAACTCGTATCAGTATTTTTAATCAGTAGTGCAAACGACCCTCGGGACTGTTATTGTTGGCACCGCGCGTCATAATTTTATTTACTCCCAACTTGGTCACTTGTGCGCGGTTTGAGCTGCGGCTGCTACAAAGTAAACTGCCGCATTGCAGGACAATTACAGTATTATATACTTTTATTTACAATCGCGGTTTAATAATTATAATTAAATTGAACAATAACAGCAATGATTGGTTTTCATTAATTCTAGTTTGTTAATTGATATTTATCGATCAAATTATAACGAATCTACATTTCTGTTTTAAAGTCCATTTAATTTATTGTTGCCTCTTACTTGAACCAAATATCTAGAATTTAAAATGAAACTAATGCATTTTATTTGTTATGTTTGTAATTAGATATTTTAGGGACGTAAGGATAATATTATAATATTAGTTATTAACACATTAATAAATAACCATCGCCAAAAAATCATATCAGTGCTAAGTATTTGTATTTTTATATACTACGAGTATATAAATAGTACATATACTAATGTATAGAAACTTTTACCAACTAATAATTTGTTACAGACAAATCTTATGAGAGACGAGTTAGTATTTTTACACTATGGAGTTTCTTAAATATTTTGTATAAATTGTGATCAGACACAACACAGATTAAATACTTTACAACTTTACAATAAATAAGGAATTTTAAAATATTTCTACCCAATTTCGCTAATGAAAACGGTCTCTTATCGCACCTGAGTTTTACACCTTTTATATTGACTTCAATTTGGTTTTATTTTGTTTGTTCTTACATTCTAAGGGCAATTGGTGCTTCATTTTCATATAATATTGAAAATGAATCCTTTTTGTGGTTTTATGACATGATATATTACAGAGACGAGTTTGTTAGAAAAGTATTCTAATAATTTTGGGCTATTAGTAATAATATATTTTTTTCACAAATAATCGCGTTTAACCGTTTAAAAAAAATATATACCATAATACTAAGTTTAATTTCCAAATAATCATAGAAAATCGTCCGTTGCAATTAGTTTTAGTATTATCATATCTAGTTATATAATCCAGTTAAAATAACGTACTTATATAAAAAAATATGAATTTTGAATAGCTTAGATTAGACACAAACAAATAGGTATAGAAAGTAATTACTGCCAATATTTTTAAACTCTTTTATAATTTATTAGATAATACAATTTTACAAAGTACGATATGATAACCCAAATATAAATTTAATTAACATTCCGAATCCGTAATGAGGTTGGAATATTTTTAAAACGATAATTTATGTTTAATTGTGTGGTGATATATTGAATCACCAGAATATAATCTAAAGATATTTATTTTTTGGACATGAAAAATTAATACTATTCCAATGTTGTATCAAGGTATTGTAGAAAGTAAGTAGTAATCATGTTCGATTGCTACTATTTATTACAGCTGTATTAAGGGGATTAAACAAAACTAATAATAATTGATCTTTGAAAGAGTTTCTTAGTTCAATTATTATTATTTTTTGTTAAGAGTAATTGTTAGCTCTAGAAAATTATTTAGGACGGATTATAAAATTATAGGAACATAATAACAAAAGATCGTGGCTACAATAAGTATGAGGATTAATAATATTAAAAAAATATTTATATTTATTTAATAATTAGTGATAAAAGTATTAAAAAATTATTTCAATTTGTAAGATAAGCTATTTTTTTATGCGCTTAGCCAATAGGTTAACAGTAGAGAAAAGCTTGAACAAAAGATAAGGTAACTTTTATTAAAAGATTTTGAGTATAAAATGGCTATACCGATTGAATTATTAAAAATTAAACTGCATATCACCACAACAAAAAAATAAACTCAATATTATTTTATCTTTAAAATATATTTCTCTGGCACAGACTAAGCAATATCGTCTTAATTAAAGCTCGGCAAACATTTGTTCAGCTCTCGCTTCACGAGAGCTAAAGTAGTATTATTGTCACTTTAGTGACAGTCCTGAGTTTGCCCAAGTGGACATCGAGAGTCTTAAGTATAAGAAAATTGCAAAAGAGTGAAAGTGGAACCATAATAACTGTAAACAGGTCTACATTTCTTTAAAAACATTTTCAGACCCATAATAAAATTTAAATTCCAAATTTACAGTGATCAGGAAGGCGTTACATAGATAGCAATTAGAACCACTAGTTTAGCAATTATTGCAGGATAAATTGCAATAATTGTCATGGACACAGTGACTGACTCACCGATCATAAAATTAGAAGTGGTATTGCAGGTTCACCTAAACAGCTGAAATTTGGTACACAATCAGACTTTTGTCTGTACAGTAAAATTACCATAGATACAAAAATGCTTATGATAGCTATATTAAAAATTTAAGATATGAATTATTGCATTTGGAACACTAGAGTATAGGTAAATTATCAGAGAACAGGAAAACCATTTTCTGAAGTGACATAAATTAAAATAATATAAGGACATGTACCTTATGTACTAAGTAAATGCTATGGACTTAAAACTTTATAATAAAAACATTTCTATTAAATGAAATACTATAAACTAAATACTAGCTTAGTTACGTTTGTTTGGCAACATTTATATCGATAGCTCTTAGAAAAGCCCACCGAGAGTTGCTTTAAGGAAGTTTGCAGCTGAAGCGCAAGATATTATTGTTACTTTTGCATTTATAATGTTAATAAACATAAACGTATACATCTTAATCCAACTTATAACATGTAAGGTAATATTATCATTTAGCATTGAGAATAGAATCTTCATCAATATTATCTACCAATATCAGTGTTACCTCATTGGTTTCTTTTCCTGAGCTCGTTTTTGTTTCTACTTGTTTTTTAATGAAACATTCCTCAATATTTTGTAACGTCCTATTTTTTGTTTCTGGCACAAATTTCCAAACATAAAACAAAGAACAACTCAATAAAGCAGCATATGTCAATAATGTTCCATGTATAGATAAATATAATATTAGATATGGTGCTATTTTTATGGTTATAGTGTAGAATAAACAGATAAATAATACATTTAACGAGTTTCCTAGTCCTCTGTGTCTCAAAGGCATGATTTCTGTTGCTATTCCAAATGGGATGCAATACAGTCCAAAACTTGAAAATATTATACATCCTGTTAAGAAAATCAAACTTAAAAATGAACCACTAGCCACAAAACATTTAGATTGCAAATACAAAACCATGGACGATGCTAACAAAAATAACAAAGAGCCGATACCACCTGCCAATAGAACTGGTTTATTATCGAAATATCTTAACAAGAAGGGACACAATATGTTACCCAAAATTGCAAATATATCAATTACTACTGTTGCTACAAAGGCAGTGTCTCCATCTATTGTAAACTTTTCAATCAAATTAATTGCATACACAATGACTTTTGTCAAGTTACCACTAAAATAGTAACATGACAAAAGTACAAACATATGAAATGTTGGCAAATAAAAATCGCGACTAGTTACTTTCATCCACACGTCTGTCATTACTGTTTTTGAACGCTTTGAGTTTTTTGTGGATATTTTCGACCGTAAAAATTCCCTTTGAGCGGTTAAAAGAGCATTCATCTCTATTTGCGACTCCTCACTTTTACCCCTGAGCCAAATGAAGGATTTTTTGCTTTCCTCGAATTTTCCTGTATACGCTAGCCATGCGGGTGATTCAGGCCACATAAAACTTAACAAGTAGGCTAATATAATGGAAATATTTAGAACAATGCACAAGGTTTGAATTGAAAAAATCCTTCCTAATATATGAGCCATCGTGATTCCGATTGTTTGTGTTATTCCAAAAAGAGCTATTGAAATGTTTCTGAATTTAGGGCTCATCATTTCACTCAGGATTGTAAAATTTATCACAATTATACTTTTAGCTCCTACTCCTTGGAATAATTCACCAATAACACAGGCACACAAAAAAAAAAAAACGTCATGAACCAGAGGGGAGACCCCATTATTCCTAGGTTTTTGGGATCGCTGAAACCGAATATGATAATAAAAAATAATTTTAAATGCCAGTTTTCCCGCTAGCACCCCCTTACTACCTCTTAAGGGGTGAAAATTGAAATTGTTGTAAAAAATCAAGATAGATGTGTCTTTCTACGTTTTTTGGGATGCTGAAACCGAAAATGATAACTAAAAATAAATTCATGACCACTATCACCCCCTACCATCCCTTACAGGGGGTGAAAATTTCATTTTTTTCTATAAAATCAAGACAGATGTGTATTTCTACGTTTTTTGGTATAATGAAACCGAAAATGACAACCAAAAGTGAATTTGATAGCTCTTTTACTCAATACCACCCCCTAACTACCCCTAACGGGGGGGAGGGGGTGGGGGTAGTTTCAATTTTGTATAAAATCAAGATGTATGAAGAAATTTTGACGATTTACAGTAAATGACATGTTTATCAAACTAGTTTGAACAAAAAATGAAACAACTTGTTAAGAATAGGACAAAAATCATGATTCAGTCTTAGTATCATAATAACAAATATATGCATACAATAAGGTTACCATATACTTTATAATCATTTTTTCTCTCAGCATCTTGAAAAACATAGAAATTCACATATTTTCGGTTCCAGCATCCTAAAAAACGTAGAAATACACATCTATCTTGATTTTATAGAAAAATTGAAATTTTCACCCCCTTTAAGGGGTAGTAAGGGGGTGATAGAGGTCATGAATTTATTTTTAGTTATCATTTTCGGTTCCAGCATCCCAAAAAACGTAGAAATATACATCTATCTTGATTTTATAGAAAAATTGAAATTTTCACCCCCTGTAAGGGGTATTAGGGGGTGATGGTGGTCATAAATTTATTTTTAGTTATCATTTTCGGTTTCAGCATCCCAAGAAACGTAGAAATACACATCTGTCTTGATTTTATAGAAAAAAATGAAATTTTCACCCCCTGTAAGGGATGGTAGGGGGTGATAGTGGTCATGAATTTATTTTTAGTTATCATTTTCGGTTTCAGCATCCCAAAAAACGTAGAAAGACACATCTATCTTGATTTTTTACAACAATTTCAATTTTCACCCCTTAAGAGGTAGTAAGGGGGTGCTAGCGGGAAAACTGGCATTTAAAATTATTTTTTATTGTCATATTCGATTTCAGCGATCCCAAAAACCTAGGAATAATGGGGTCTCCCCTCTGGTTCACGACGTTTTTTTTTTTTTGTGTGCCTGTGTAATTATAGCAAGACTGCTGTTAGCAAAATATATCGTGATCCATCCAACGATGCTGAGTAGGCAGTTCAAACGGAATCCAAATTTTCTTCCTTGCCATTGCAGTAAACATGGCATAAGTAGACCCGGTATTCCTGCTATACCGTGCACGGAAGCTGTAATAATTAAAAAATACTATTTGAATAAACCCTAAATAAGTACAGCAAATAATTGCGCATGTATATATTATCTATATATTTATCTGTAATATTGTTAATATATCTGTTAACATTATAATTTATCGATATTTATATTATTTCCATATAAGTCCAAAAGTTGCTAGAGTTAAAGTTATACATTGGTTTAATAATTGTTCTAGCACAAAAATGAAAAAAAAGAAAATTACCTACCGGACCATAGGTTTGGTAGGTAAGTTTCAGAGAACAGCTATAAAAGAGAATAGTATAGCTTTAACAGGCTTAACTTTGGATTAAAATTTGATAAAATTTAAATGATAACTTATTAAATAAAGTAATGATTTAAGTAATTATAAATATCTATTTAAAATTAGCAGTATTTAAATGCTTATGACAAAGTTATATCTTATAAAAACAATATACTACCTATCCATGATTCTGTATGGAAGTCCACTTGTATGAGACTATCGTTTTGTTTTAACTGTTGCAGCAATATACTAGGAAAGCCGATCACACTACCAGACGTGACCACTGCCAGTTGCGCCGAAGTCGCCACAAACAACTACAGTTAAGTTAATAATATCATACTTAGATATTTATTAAACAAAATACTTTGAAGAAAAAGAATATCAGATTTGAAATATACTATGTAAAAAAGGAATTAATTAATATTTGACATTAAATAATATTTGAAATTATTTTTTTACGCCTATTGATTGGCTTTCGGTTTTAGAAAAAAACACTGAAAAAACCAAATGCCGACTATCAGACATAATTATAAAATTGATCAAAATATTTTGGGGAAGTGTAATTGAAAAAAAAAATAAAACTATTCAATATTTATAAATATATATTTTGTATCTTATAGGTATTATTAACTGCGTACATAAGCGTATAAAATAGCAATATTCAGAAACGAGACTGTAAAAAAATCTTATCTACCCAGAAGTAATATATATAAAATCGGAAATAAAATTATTTTCTTTTCCTGTTAATTTTAATCTCTAAATATATTTAATTTGGACAGCCTTAATATTTATACAATAAAAATATTCGTATTATTTATTATCATCTTTTATGTATTGATAAATTATGAACAGCGGTGAATATGAGTTATGTTTTTTTTAATAAATAAATACTTATCTTACTTGTCTTATAAACGGAACATCCATTCTTGTTCACTTACTAATTTTAACTACTTATGTCATTTATTAATCACCATTAAAATGCTAAGTAGGCATGTGTAAGCGTCAACGATGGGTAAACAAATATGTACCTAAATAATATAGTGTTGATGGGTAATAATCGAAAAAACAATTAAAGACGCAGTGGTGGAAATTGTATTACCAAGGAAAATATATTCTGACAACGAATTACGAATTACAATGAATATACATTTACATCATGTCACCGTAGTACCATTTGAAATAAATTTTGACATTCTCCCTTCTGTTTCTCTGTTACGTGCTAATTAAAATAGGAATGTAAAAAAATTGTGAATTGTATCTCTTGTCTTCATACAACGAATTCAAGATATTGAGTAAATTCTAATGTAAAAAGTGTGTCTCCGTATATACATATATATCTAAAATTTGAATAGAATAATGGTATCTTATTGACAAGATGTAATAAGACGAGGATAGTGGGCTCGTAACATTTATATCCTATAATCGTTTCAAATTTGTATTTAAAAATATGTTTCTTCTCCTACCTATCCTGGATATATTACAACATTATTTTTTTAATTAGATCAACGACTTCTTGTGTAACTTACTCATTGGTCGTCGAGAATGTAATTATAATACATGATCAATTAAATTTGATGGAGGTTTAATTATTTTAAACCTTTTTTTACCTTTATATTTAAAAATGTTGAAATATATAATATTAAATATGATATTTTAGGATTGCTGTTGTTGTATGATAGACTGTAAGATTACTTACAACTATGTCATGGTTCTCGTAGATAAATATAATGTTTTCTAAAAGATAAAAAACAGATAAGATAATTAGACTGTCATATATTATATGAATATTGTATTTATTTAGGGCTTTTTTAAAATGACTTGAGACGGATTTTATAAATATAATTTTTTATATTTTTTCCATATTTATATTCAATACCAATGGTCTCGACAGGGGCAAGTGACCCTCTCACAAAAAACCGGTGTAAAGTAGATACGGAGTATTAAATCGACATTTTGTGAAGCGGGCCGGATAAACCTAAACACTTTTCCTTAGTTTAATTTGCTGCGTTTTCGTCTCTTTAATCTCTCTTCATTCCTTAAGGGTGGTAACACATTTGCATTTCTCTGTATTTGCATATCTCCATGGACCATTAGGTGGACTGCTTGTTAGGCAACTAATCTTGTTAAGTAATGTTTGATTGAAGTCATACGTACGAATAAATAATCGAAAGTTACTTTTCGTCACAAATACGGTGGTCTTAGAACTTTATATGAAGTGATAAAATTTTAATTATATACTTCGTTTACTTTGTTACGTAAGCAATTGTAGTATTGAATCACGAGAATAAAAAAAAATCCGGAATTCATTCATATGTCATGTTTTTTATATGTATAACTGACGTAAAATGAAAAAAGTCCACCGCACTATTGGTATTTTGATAATTTGGATTAAGTGGTCAACGTCTCTTTGGGTGTTATTTACAATACAATACAATAAATAATAGTTTATGTCAACTGGTTTCCCCGTTGGTATTAATTATCATTTATGTACATATGTATTACTTTTTCTAAAGATTGATTTATAAGTAGTCAAAATATAAATAGTCACTAAGCAAATATTTTAAGCTTCATTATCACACCATAACACGTAATTAAAAAAACGGTTGCATCAATTAACGATATTGTATTAATAATTTAATTAAATTATTATTTTAATTAATAATATCTGTATCAGCTAATTAACTTAATTTAAAAATATATTTTAATTTTTTTCTACTTCTCAGGAGAGGGTATCGAATGTTCATGTTTTTAAAATATTTTAAAAGACACTCCCAAATATAGAAAAATGTATAATATCAGGAAATGAAGGTCGCATGTACTTATTTTCTTCAATACAAGTCACATAAAACTGGTTTATCGTATTTTGACTTTTTTGTAAAGAGTTACTCGTTTTAAAAATCAATTTGTGCGTATTTTTTATTTATCAGTCAGTACTCATTTTCTTTTTACTTTCAGGAAAGCGGTCTTCATAGTACAACTAAGTGATTTGTTCTGTTTTCTGAACATTATTTAATATTGGCAGAATCAAATTAAAAATACATTACTAATATTAAATTTTAAATTAGATGTTTTTCATGTCGTCTAAAATAGAATATAGTTATGTGGGGCAAGTATGTGCAGCGGGTAAGTGTGAGCGTGCCCGACTTCTAGTAAATGATATACAACAAAGGAATGTCATAACTTTCTCTTAGTACCTCAAGGGACTCGATAGGACGTGTACGCGTTTCGATGTCCGGCCGCATCGCTATTTTGATTTGGAAGGTAAGTGAATATTTTAGCCTAAATTATTTAGTTATTTTGTAATGTTTGTCAAGTAACCTTTTATAAACCTACGTATCAGCGGCTACTAAGTTTTATTTAGTTTGACTAGAGCTAAGGTTTTAATTGCTCCGATGACGTAATAATTAACCATTTTGGTTGCAAAACGATTTTACTGTTTGGGGTAAGTGTACGCAGACGCAACATAGGTTGAACTGAAGAAAAGCAATCTACGGAAACTGGAGCTAGAAAAAAAGAAAAAAGCCAAAGAAGAAAAAATAGTCAACAAGAAAGTACGATCGACCTTAAAACAAAAGATGTCAATAAAAGCAACTGCATTGAAGACTTTTGAGACTAAACTTATAACAAAAAAAACGAAGACTGTTACAAAATAATAAAAAAGGCTCTTTCTCAAAGATATTTTTATATTTATATACGTAATTATATTGGTAAGTCCTTACCATTACTAAAAGTTTATAAATCTCGATAAAATACTTATTCCTAGTCTGTTCATTAATAATTACCTGAACCAGACATTGCGTACACTTACTTTCCCTTTGTTTATGTGTACGCATTTTGAATAAGCTGATTGATGATTGTTTTGATTATTTTTTAAGGATTCCACTGAAGATGAAGGTAAGTCCTTTTCCTTTTATTTACTATTTTATTGATTATTAATAAACTAAATAATTAATCTAATTTTGTTTTATTTTACCTATAATTTTCGAATTTAAGCGTAACAAATCTTAAGGACGCACGTTTGTCCCACACAACTACATATAATGTAACTTATATTAAATACTTAAATTACGTAATGAAATATATATATTTATATAGCATTACATGAATTTAAAGAATTTTGAAATTTTTAGGTGATTTAATTCGAATACAATAAATAAATTATATTTTAAACCCACGTTACAAACCTCTAAATAGCAAATTGTTGGAGTTATATGACTAAATTATAAATATATCTTTCCACACTGCACAGCAATGTATTTTAGAGACTAGTGAGGTAATTAGGTAATCTCCTAACAATTCCTTTGATTAGTAGATTGCTACTAGCCAGACCGCTTTCAGAAATCATTTCCTCTCACCTAGGTATCTACTTACTGTATTGTTTATTGTATGTTGCATTCAAGTTGCTCATTCAACCCCTGTTCTATTGCAATTGTGTGCTTATTTATTGAGAAGGAGAAATTTTAAATCTATAACTATGTTTCAAATTGTTTATCTACGGGAGTTGTACCCCAAGCCCCGGTTAAAACCTGTATAACATATATAGTATTTGTTTAACGTTATTTTGGATCATGACGTTTGCATATATATTTAAAAAATAATATCATAATAATTAATTAATTAATAGTTTTTAGAGAAAAGTGGATGTGTCAATAAAATCTGTACCCAAACGGTGTCGATCGTCAGCTACATTACATAACCTTTTATTGAATAATCTTTCGTTATCTGTTATTTTCTTAAAATAGACTGAATTAAAATCTCGCACCATGTCAATGAAAAAATAACATTACAAATTGCAATGCAATGAAAAAAGTTAAGTGGCTTTCAACATTTCAGAAGTGATTTTGTAGTCCATGAGTTTGATAACAATGAACCTTGACTTACTGTGAGGCAACCTCTGAATTTGTCGTCGCAACATCGAACTAGAGATGGTTATGGAGAGTACTATTCTTTTTAGCATTGTCTTCATATTGTACAATTATTTCCTACATAAAAGTACACGATGGTCATTCAGAAAAGTCCACAACGATAAACCTAAAACAAACTAGAAGGCCTCAAGAAAATAATATAAAACAGAAAAAATATGTTTAATAAATATTAGAAGACTTATTCCCGCGGTATAATCTATTAACCACTATAGTCGCTATTCACTAATCACTAGCGACTTCACTTCTTGATACTAGCAGTTCCACGATACGAATGAGCTCAACTGACCAGCGAGTGACTTATATACCGTCTAGAGGCAAGTTTCGTAATAGCGGTGCTACCCTCTTTAACAATTAATCATGGCAAACTTCACGCATCAAGTATCGAGAATGTTACAAATACCCTCCGAAAGTACTGGCGATAACATCCGGCCTTCCTGCAACGTATTCGCCCTCGAATTACGTCTTAGTCTGATGTTATTGCTGAGAACTGTAATAATTAATAATAACACTTAGTAAATAATTCACGATTATATAACAATTATTCTTTTCCGAATGTTAAAATTGGATTCAGAGAGAATGTATAAAAATAATATGTGTCATAAGATGTCTCTATGTGTCTGTGCGGTAATTAAGATCATTAAACCTTGAAAGGTCTTAAGTCACTTCTGCAGCACCATATTGACATCCTATGTTCGAAGCAAATACATTAGACATTCACCACATTACCAATATAGTAGTGTTCACAACGGATATCTACTGCAGAACCATGGTTTAGAATAGAGATGCCTGAGGCCACTCTAAACGTGTATCACCACATTACCGGTACAGTAGTGTTCACAACGGATATCTACTGCAGAACCATGGTTTAGAATAGAGATGCCTGAGGCCACTCTAAACGTGTATCACCACATTACCGGTACAGTAGTGTTCACAACGGATATCTACTGCAGCACCATATTGACAATCTTTAATCAATCTTTGATAACATCCGGATTACAAATCATTATTTCGGAAGGTCTTAAGTCACTTGTAAATCATGGTTTAGAATAGAGATGCCTGAGGCCACTCTAAACGTGTATCACCACATTACCGGTACAGTAGTGTTCACAACGGATATCTACTGCACCACCATATTAACGTCCTTTAATCAACCTTTGATAACATCTGGATTACAAATCATTATTTCCTAGTTGTATCCATGGTTTCATGTTTTCAATACATGTTGTGCTATTATATGGCCTGGTACTTTGTTCTGCTCCTTGCATATCATATACATTGTCTAGACACGAGCCAGCGTCTACCATATTCTGTTCGTCTGTAAATTTTATTCCCCAAAAGTTTGCCTCGGCCTCTCCTGATTGTAAGATATCTCGAATACTACAGATGCTTGGATCTTGTAGTTGTACGGAAAGTAACCAATCAGCCTGTGATGTGATTTATGACGTATTTATTTCGTTTGTGACACTCATCAGAGCTGCTACTTGTCGAGGTACTGAATCGGTATTTGAACTTCATGTTGATGCTCTTCGAGATTGTCTATGGGTTTTCCTTTTTCGCTGAGGCATGGCGGTGGGCAATGTTTCACAACCACTTCTGATATTAGAAGACTTATTCCCGCGGTATAATCTATTAACCACTATAGTCGCTATTCACTAATCACTAGCGACTTCACTTCTTGATACTAGCAGTTCCACGATACGAATGAGCTCAACTGACCAGCGAGTGACTTATATACCGTCTAGAGGCAAGTTTCGTAATAGCGGTGCTACCCTCTTTAACAATTAATCATGGCAAACTTCACGCATCAAGTATCGAGAATGTTACAAATACCCTCCGAAAGTACTGGCGATAACATAAACTATTGTAAGAAGTTAGTTCTAACGTTGCTTATTCAGAGAACGTTCCAGTCAAAACAGTTAAGACGCCTTTTCTTAATGTTGCTTAGTTTAGTGTACGACTTCCACTTTTGTCGACTAAGGTTTGATTGTAGATTCCGTGTCTTTAGAAGGAAATAAATATATTAACATTGGCTTATATAAATAGTCGATATACCTGCATCAGTACTTATATATATTTCTATTTTAAAGAAAAATACTGTTGATGCTGTAATTTTTTAATTGAAGATTATTATTTATGTATAATAATATGTTATTTAATTATACATATTAAAAGGCTGTTACTAAAAATAACGTATTTTATGAGCAAGTTTAAAGTTACTAACTAACTAAATTTTTTTTTAGGTTCTCTTCATAGAAGTATTTGCAGATTGCAGGAACAATATTAACAACCTGCAAAATAAAATTGAAATCCAATATGCAGTAGTTATTTTTTAAATAGTTTTATTTAATAGTATATCGACGCATTAAACAAACAAGACCAGGGCGCGTTGTGAACCCTCGTAGTCTTATTATAAGTTAGGGAATATATTTACAGAAAGGTTTCGATAAGTATTGCATCAAAAAAGACCCTCCTACCGCTTCTATTTGACGTTCACAAGTGATCACTGGTATTGATTCAAAATGGAAAAGATATAAATAAATAAAAGACACTATATTATTATTATTTATTATTTAATTCTTTATTGCACAATATAAAATAGTGTAACAATATAAACACGGCTTCGAATTTAAAAGTAACGTTTTCATCAAACTCATTAATTAAACTAGTGCCGTTAACAATTCAATCATTGCCCTTTTATAAACTGGGCAGGAAATGAGAAAGATGTTTCGAACAGAAGAATATCTACATTAAATATTGGCATAGGTTTAACTAAAACGTACTACTTTATGAGAAGCCTAGTGTTTAATGACGTATGACTTCTTAACATCAAAGTCTAATATATCTATACTACTTCATTATCATTATAAAAAAGAACAACCGTCGACTAAATTAATAATAATAATAATGTTCATGAATATTTTTTGGATAAGAAACTCATCTAAATAGCAAATTTTAAACTATTTCTTTTTATTTCAAAATAGTGTGAACAATTGAACATTAGTGTAGTTATACACATACTCATACATTGAACATGATTAGTATAGTTATATACACATAAAACGTATATTGCATTTGAGAGAATATATATAAATATATAATGAGTATTTATGACAATGATTTGTTTAAAAGAAAGATAAGAATTTTAAATTATTATTGTAGGACTATACAACTGACACTATATGTATAAACCTGATGTTAAATTTGATTAAGCAGTGATTTGAGTAGATTGTAAATCGCATTGATATACAAATTGCATATTATTAAAATAAATAGAAGAATTATGATTAAATTAATACCTAAATTATAAACGATTAATAGATAATTCTCCATGTAGTCTTGTTGTAGATGAAAGATTTCACTAAACGATGGTTTCAATCAACCGTAAAATTGATACATTAACACGTAATAGATATTAACAGATAAATGTAAATAAAAGATTTATGTTTAAAATACTACTATAATTACTTACTTACTTACTTAGCTTCACGCCATATCCCTACCTAACGCTACGCTACGCTAACCTAACGCTACGTTCCCTGCATACCTCTTTCTGACTGACTCCGCATTTTCTGCGAAGAGATCGCATCTTCACAGCATTCATATTTCTTATATTCTTCTTCTGTGTTACCCACGTTTGGCTGCCGTATAACAGCGTCGGAAGCAAAACCGCATTGTGTACAGCCAAACGTGCAGCTATGCTGACGTTTTGCCGTCTCAACAATGCAGCCAGGGCACCGTTGACTCTGTTACCGGCAGCAATACGCCTTTCCACATCCATTTCGTATCTTCCATCTCTGCTAAGCATACTTCCCAAATATACCACTTCATTCACTTGTTCTATTTTCTTTCCATTCACGTTGCTCTTACATTCTGTTCTTTCTTCATTTCTTTCAAATATCAGAACCTTCGTCTTATCTGCATTCAGGTTTAGACCATTATTTTCACACCCATCTTTCAGAATGGTTACCAATGCCTGCAAATTGCATTCTGATAATGCAATGAGCACTGCATCATCTGCATATAGAAAGCAATTGATCTTAAGGTCACCTAATTTCACTCCCATGTCACTGTCTTTCACGCCTTGGAGACAACTATCAAAATACAAATTGAACAACCAAGCTGACATAGCGCAACCTTGCTTAACACCCGATTGGATGTCAAACCAGGGCGACATGTCAGCTCCTACTCGCACACAGGCTGAGTGATCTCTGTAAAGAGACTTTACAGCCTGTAGCAAGAGTCCGTTCACATTGTATCGGGGCAGTATATATCGGGATAGTTTTCCAAATCCACAAAAGCACAGAAAACCTTTTGGTTTAGGGCCAAAAACTACTATAATTATATATTATTTTTCTTATAGATGTTAAACTTATAGTTACTAATATTATCCTAATGTAATAATTAATTTTGACTTAACTACTAATTGTAACATTGTCACTTTCTTAGGACTCTGTTTGTGAATTATTATAAAAGGATTGAGATACTGAGGTACAGGTTGAGTTGTGAGCTGGCAGTTCTTCGTGCTTCGGACGTTCAGGTGGAAATAATAAGTGACAGGGAAATCTATAAAAAGTATATATCTTACTTAGAGTAAGGTGCCAGAATTATTTAACGTGGTATTACTCTGAGGTTCTGTCGCCAGATAAGTATTACCAGGTAAGGCACATTGTAAGTTGCAGTAATTGTTAAATAATAACAATAATTGTTAAATTAATGCATTTTAGTAATAATATCATAGTTGATGACTATTTGAAGTAATGTTTAAAAATAAAAAGTAATATGATGAATAAATATTATTTAAATTCAGCTCGTTTCTTAATTTACTGCTTTTAATAATAAAAACATACATTATTATTATATATAAATTAAATCTCACAAATGTTTTAGAGTGGTTTTGTTTTAATATATTATTTATACGTATAATTTGTTGTGTCAATTGTAATAAGGTATATATTTAATTTATTTTACGAAGAACCTAACTTAATTGTGTTTAAATTAAATGAAACTTTTTAATCGAGTAACGTAACCATAAATTGATCTTATGAATCTTAGGACAGAAGCAACTCTTTTGTGCAATTTCCAATGTACCCTCGTCTGCAGCTGCGGATCTGCACGAAGTTTTAACAATTGTTACATTTTATATTTGTCTTCATTTCTTTTATATGTCATAACATTGAGCGCTATTGAAAAGAATTACAGTTCATATTTAATTAAAATACTAAATATTTACAGTTTTATTCTTTCTTCAAACCTATTCTTATCAATAATAAAATATAATACGGTTAAGATTATATTAACGAAACCTCCGAAGAGAAATAAGGCCTTCATTAAACTTTTTTCAGTCCGGGTAACATCAACATTACTACGACCCATCATCCGGTAAAAGAGTAAATCTCGAACCAAGATGCAAAAAAAATTGAAAATGTTTTAATAAAATATTAAGCATTATACTGAGCGTGTTTCTTGCTACATTCTTTTATGAACTTAAACTTAGCTCCCAAGTTGCAGTAAAATTGAAAGAAGAAAACTACTCCTGTGATTATTTTTTTGCTTTTGCTTATGATAAAATTGCCTGCAAAATAAGTAATAAGTTAAATGTACTTTTTTCGGATTAAATTATGTAAAACTAAATGTTCAAATAGGACTTTATGGATCAGGTTATAATAAGTTCAATTTAGAGTAAATATGTAAGTGACTAAATTAATAATACCTTTGCACCCTTTCTAAATTAACAGAACACAGTTTTTATTAAAAAAAAAACAATTAAAACTTATACAATATTCTACTAAAATGTTTCAGCAGTTTTAGATGTAAGAACATATTCTAATTCTTTAAACTAAGGTCACTACTTTATTAACGTAACAAGCAAGTAGTATTAAAAATATTTGATATCAAAGGCAGAAATATTTTGCAACATTTTTCTGCTTAGACCGCGTACCTTTATAGAACTGAGAGCCGCAGAACGTGACAATAATTACAAACAGGTCAGGACCGCTCCTGTAATATTCTACCGGAAACTCATAATTTTAGGTACAGTGTTAGATATCGATACATCAAACGGAAAATATTTTATCTGAATTATTTTATGTATTGCGGAACAGTACGAGGTTGTATTACAAATTATATAATTGAAACTCAAGAACTTTATATACATCGGCGTATACGAATATCTTAGAAAAAGAGGAAACGTTTGCAAAAAAGAAAGAGATATTGAAAAATACGTACAAACAAGAAATGATGAAATATACTGTAGTATCATCAAACTGCTTGTAACTCATCCCTAATCTATCAACTTTGAGACAGGGTCTCCTTTGACCTTTGTAATTTTGCGCTCCAAGTTCATTCTAAACTATATTAACCACAAAGTTATTCAGCGAAGATATAATAAATTCAATTATTTCTGGATTCTCTGACATCGTGGTAAAATATGATTTAAGCCATTATGCAACCGCGACGTTACTTTTAATGATATTCTATTTAAAGTTATAGATATGTTGAAATTGGATGCATTATATATCCGATTCTCGGAGAGCTATTTTAAAAATCAAACTATTCAATAAACTTTTTGGAAAAGTAGATAATGAATCTTAGGTTGTTGACTTTTTTAGTCTTGTAAGTTAATAAAATATAATTTATTTAAATTGATGTAGTAGAACACTTGCACTTATAATATTACTTTTGAGGAAGTATTGATAATGTCAAGCAGTAAATATTAGCTAAGACGCACATTATAATTTTAAACCTTAGGATAATTATAAAAAAAGTAAAAAAAAATACAATATAATCGGTATTTAAAAATTGAATGAAAAATACAACAAAATAAATCTTGGAATAAACAAAGATTAAAAAAAAAATTGATATATGGTATTGCTGTGATAATTAAAAATATAAATAAAGCGATGTTCATTTCTATTAATCAAGGAGTCTTATATATTATTTAATTTCATATTTTGTAAAAAATGCAAAATACAATGTATAGTCGAACCATAAGTCAAATTAAACAATCCTAAACAAGAACCATTAACGGTTGTCTGTTTGTCGCGATTTGCACCAAACTCCTATTAACATCAGTTTATGACGCTCGCATTAGTGAGTCAAATTGTTTCGTAAATACTTTTTGATTTACTGCGGAGAAGACTTAATATTTTGTGACATTTAGCGCCTTAAGTGAGATAATCTTCTTTTGGTTATTTTCACTGTAGTGGCGATAACATCATGACTTATAAATAAACCAATATTATATATATATATATATATATATATATATATTAGGTCTACAACTTTGCTCCCGCCGTTTTCCAAAAGATGGCGCTAGTAGCCAGTAATAGTTCAAATAAATAAATCACAGTTATTTTCCATCAGTTTTGACATATATAAATATAACCTTACATCGTTATTAGTTAATTTTTGTTTGCGTCATATAGTTACACTTAATTAAATATGTCAACTTATAAACCGAATTCACGTCATTTGCGGAAGATTTTACTTTTTCATTTCAACATGAAAAAATCGGCGGCTGAGGCTCATCGGGTTTTTTCAAGTACTTATGGTGATGATACTATTAGTGAAAGAACCTGTCGCGAATGGTTCCAGCGCTTTAAAAGCGGTGATTTTGTTGAAGATCGGCATAGCGGTGGCAGAGAAAAAACTTTTGAAGATGATAAACTGGAGGCTTTACTTAATGAAGACTCGTGCCAAACTCAAGAACAGCTAGCAAAATCATTGGGAGTAACTCAGCAAGCAGTATCAAAACGCCTGGAACAGCTGGGGATGATCCAAAAACAAGGATACTGGGTACCGTATCAGTTGAAACCAAGAGATGTTGAGCGACGTTTATTTGCTTGTGAACAGCTGCTTGAAAGACAAAAACGAAAATGATTTCTTCAACGTATTGTTACTGGGAACGAAAAATGGGTGCACTACGACACAACCCTAAGCGACGCACATCATGGGGATTGCCCGGCCACACTCCTACGGCGACACCTCGACAGAATATTCACGGATCCAAGGTCATGTTGTGTATTTGGTGGGATCAGCTTGGCGTAATTTATTATGAGCTGCTAAAACCTTCTGAAAAAATTACTGGTGCACTTTATCGAACGCAATTAATGCGTTTGAGTCGGGCATTAAAAGCAAAACGGCCGCCATACGCTGATAGACACGAAAAAGTAATTTTGCAACACGACAATGCTCGACCTCACGTGGCGAAAGTAGTCAAGATGTACCTCGAAACACTGAAATGGGAAATTCTACCTCACCCGCCATACTCTCCAGATATTGCTTCATCTGATTACCATTTATTTAGGTCGATGGCACACGGCCTGGCGGGCCAGTGCTTCGATTCTTTTGAAAAAGTGAAAGAATGGATCGACTATCCAAAAGTCGACTAATAAGAAATCAATATTGAACATGAACAATATTCAATAATAAAACAATAGCAATAGAAATGTATCCAATCACCAGAAAGAGGATAAAGAGGCGTGTTATGGATAGCGCGTTTATAAAGATTCATACCACGTGTTGATAATCAAAAAAGATGACCAGCGACGTCAGCCAGACGTGATGCTCATTCCACCAATACGTGACTGCGGGTGACTAAATATTAACAGACGTCTCCTGAACTCGTAAACGACTTCTGCTAACTGCGATGTAATAATGGTGACGAATATGCATTTACCTATATTATACATATATATGTAAAACGATTTTAATTTCCGATAGTTAAATTTTGTGTTTATACGTGTTGAAGATATATTTTCTTTTATAACTTTATAAAATAAATTTTATACCTCTTAGTATAACTGATTTTCTTCTAACGCTCTCCAGACCACAAACAAACGGCCAAAATAAGTAAAACTAAAAAAAAATAAGTTTCAAGGAAGCAACCATTAAGAATTATTGGTCTAGCGCAGATGAAGTCGGTCTTAAAAGTCGGTTAAGAAGAAATAGTATTCCCTTACGGAGTAATAACGCTAAAGAAGCGGCACATTGGGAGAAAATCACGGCGTCTGATCTCCAACTCACTACGTGATGTGAATATCGTATGTGATATTGATTCTGATAATGTCATGGGTTCAGAATATGAGTCTTAGTTGAATATCGACAGAAACAGATAGACTTCAGGCATAACACATATCACACATGCATTCGTAAAATGTTAGTATGCGAAAAGGGTCGGTTATAAAGTAGACTCTTCATCATCATCATTATCAGCTGTCGTGCGTCCACTGCTGGACGTAAGCTTTCCCCATTGATCTCCACCGCGATCGGTCCAAAGCGGCCCGCATCCATTGGTTTCCAGCGACTCTTTTCATGTCGTCTGTCCACCTAGTTGGCGGTTGTCCTCTATTTCGCTTTCCAGTAAGTGGCCTCCGCTCAAGGACCCTTTTTTCCCCATCGGCCGTCACTTGAGCGGGCTATATGCCCAGCCCACTGTCACTTCAGCTTACAAATCCGTTGGGCTATGTCGCTTACTTTTGTTCGCCTGCGAATCTCCTCGTTTCTGAGTCTATCTCGCAGCGAAATTCCCAGCATGGCCCTCTCCATCGCACGCTGAGTGACTCTAAGCCTCTCTAAGAGTCCCTTTGTTAGAGGCCACGTCTCGGTTCCATAGGTCATCGCTGGTAACACACACTGGTCGAAGACTTTCGACTTAAGGCACTGCGGTATTCCGGACGAAAATACGTTCCTTAAGTTTGCGAACGCTGCCCATCCTAGTTGGATTCGTCGATTGACCTCTCCCTCGAAGTTGGACCTGCCCAATCGGACTTTTTGTCCCAGGTAGACATATTCGTCGACAACTTCGAGAATGGAGCTCCCAACGGATACCGGGATAGGCGCGACATGGACATTCAACATAATTTTCGTCTTGTCCATATTCATTTTTAAGGCCCACCTGTTGAGAGACTCCATTAAGATCACCGAGCATAATGCTGAGGTCTTCCAGGGATTCTGCCATGTCCACTATATCGTCGGCAAATCGAAGGTGAGTTAGGTACTCGCCGTTTATATTGATGCCGAGTCCATGTTATTCCAGGAGTTTGAAAGCGTCTTCCAGTGCAGTGGTAAATAGTCTCGGAGAGATAACGTCTCCCTGTCTCACGCCTCGCTGTAAAGGAATAGCGTTTGTGCAATGCTCCTGGACTCGAACCGACATGGTGGCGTTTGTGTACAAATACTTCAATACTTCGATGTACCGATAGTCAATATGGCACCTCTGAAGAGACGACACCGTTCACGTTTCGAACGAATCAAAGGCTTTTTCATAGTCCACAAATGCTAAGCATAATGGCCGATTATACTGCTCGGTCTTCTGTATAATCTGCCGCAGCGTATGAATGTGGTCTATGGTACTAAAACCTTTTCGGAAACCGGCTTGTTCAGGAGGCTGGAAGTCATCAAACTTGCTCGTGAGACGAGTCGTGATAACCCTCGAAAACAGCTTATAAACATGGCTCAGGAGCGAGATGGGCCTGTAATTCTTCAGCAAAGTAGTATCGCCTTTTTTGAAGAATAAGGCCACCACACTTCTGTTCCATGCTTCCGGCGTTACACCCTCAAGCAGGACGGCATTAAAGAGCTTCTGAAGGACCCTAAGTACTGGCAATCCGCCCGCCTTCAGAAGCTCTGATGTGATACCGTCTTCACCTGGTGCCTTGTTGTTTTTAACCTGTTTTAGGGCCACACTGATCTCGTGCAAGCTGATGTCCGGGATTTCATCGGAATAGTGCCGGGTAAGATCCGCTCTTGGGTCTTCTGCTAAGCTATCAACAGGTTTAGCGACCGAGGTATATAAGTGTCCCTAGAACCTCTCAACCTCCCTCAAAATGTCAGCCCTACACGACATTGTGCTTCCATCCCCCAATTTCAACTTCGATAACCGGCTTTGCCCAATTGACGAATCTCTCGCAAACTTTTTGGAGCCTTGGTTCCGCTCTATCGTATCTTTAATATGGTTAATATTGAAAATACGGATGTCGTGTCGCAGATATTTCCGTATGCGTCAGTTGAGCTGCCTATAAGTCTGGGTATCATTGAGGGACTGAAGTGCCAACGAGCGTCGTTCTGCCATAAGTTTGAGAGTTTCGTTGACTAGTTTTTGGGGTCTATTCTTACGGCCGGGTCTGCAGAATTTTCCTCCGACCGTATGGACAGTTTCTACCAACCTGTTGTTAATTTGGTCCACGGATGCGCAATCATCTAGGCAAGCGAAGCGGTTCGATAATTCGAGTTGAAAGCTTTCGAGGTCTTGAATGTGAGCTTTAGATGAACGGAGCGTAGACTGTACCAACCGAGATCGTTCCAGTCTGACATTGAGATTCAACGTGCCTCTTACCATTCGGTGATCGCTGCCTGTTTTTACGTTGTTGATCACAGAGACATCGTTGAATATCTGGCGTCTAGTGGTCAAGATGAAGTCAATCTCATTTCCAGTGGAACCATCGGGACTTAACCAGGTCCACTTCCTTTGAGGCGGCTTCTGGAAGAAGGAATTCATCATAAAGAGTCCCTCTTTCTCCTGAAAATCGGCCAGCCTCTGTCTCCTAGGGTTCCGCTGCCCATATCCAAATTGCGCCACTCTCAACTCATCGTCACTTCTCTTGCCTAGCTTTGCGTTGAAGTCCCCCATAACAACATTAAAGTGAGTTTTTGTAGTATGTATGGCCTGACTAATATCCTCATACATAGCCTCTACTTCATCATCTGGGTGTGCGGAGGTCGGTGCGTAGACCTGTATGACCTTCAACGAGTATTTTTTAGAAACTCTGAGTATAAGGTACGCGACCCTACTCGACACACTTTCAACGACCGCAATGTTGTTTATGAGGCACTTGTGGACCATAAACCCGACACCTCCTTGAGACTGTTGGTCGACCTCCCGGTAGTATAGTAGGTGTCCGGATTTGAGGGTTATCGTGTCCTCCCCCTCTCTACGGACTTCAAATAACCCTAATATATCCCAGCGTAACCTACTCATCTCTTCTTCCAGCTCAGCAATCCTATCGTCAGTCCGCAAAGTGCGGACATTGTGTGTTACCAGGGCCAGGTGTCGTTTGGGGTGGTAGCCCGATCAAGTCCGGAGATTCTTAGTACCCTCTGCCCCACCATAACCACGGCCGCTACCGAAGCCGGGAACAGTGGGACTGCCAGATACTGAGGGCCTGGTCCTGTTTGCGTCTGTCATATTTAAAGGGGAGAATTTACCATACTCGCCACGCTTGGCAGACGGGTTGGCGAGCGCAGTGCGCAGCTCCTCACACCGCTGGCGCTGCTGCCCGACACCAGTCTATATTACTTCGAGCTGCACTGATTGTGATGGATATACCGCCATCGGTCGGTTGGAGGAGAATGGGATGGGGGTAGGTATATTCAAGGGAAAAGAAAGGAAAGAGGGATATTGCTTACACGGATAGACAAGGGATTGTAAGCAAATAGCTCGAGCAAGTCAGGGTCGCGTACCTGTAACTCGGACTGGCTGATGCCGGAAAGACAGAGTCCTCTAACTAAAACTAAAACTAAAAGTAGACTCTTAAAAATAATAAATGTTCTAAAAATATAGATAGTATCATGCGAAATATGTGTCATATGTATTGTAATATAATTAAGTGTAATATTTGATGCAATCATCGTACTAACAAAATATATAGAGTGAGCATAAAGAAGTTAGTAGTAATTAATACGTAGATAAAAATTTGTTAATTTAATATTATGCAAATACTCAAACATTTAAACAGTTCAAAGAGAATTTCAATGAAGAATTGTCATTTGAGAAAATTTTACGAAATACTGCCTTTAAATAATCTTTGCAATTAGGCAAATGGCATATATTGAAACGCTTTGTAAAACTATGGAATATAATTAATTTTAAACCAGATTACACAATTATAACGTTGTATTCATTTATCACTGTTGTATGCCAATTTAAAAAAAAAACACATACATTTAAAATAGATATTGTAAATGTGCAATAGAAACTCATTATTGTGAGTATTTTTAATCAGTAGTGAAAACAACCCTCAGGATCGTTGTTGTTGGCACCGCGCGTCATAATTTTATTTACCCCCAACGTGGTCACTTGTTCGCGGTTTGTGCTGCGGCTGTTATAAAGTAAACTGCCGCATTGCAGGACAGCTACAGAATTATATACTTTTATTGTCACTCGGTTTATATTAAAATAGGGCGAATAACAATAACAGCAATGATCGGTTTTCGATAAGTCTCGTTTGTTAATTGATATTTATCGATCAAATTATAACGAATCTACATTTCCGGTTTAAAGTCCATTTAATTTATTGTTGCTTCTTACTTGAACCAAATATCTAGAATTTAAAATAAAACTATTCTAAAGATGCATTTTGCTTGTAATGCTTCTAATTGTGTATTTTAATAACATGAGGAATATATGAGTAATATTATATTTTTAATTATTTACTTTATGTTGGCTGACTAGCTCAGAAATACTTTCAAAAGAATTATTCATTTCTATTACGATGTTTTCATAAGATTATAAAAATGGTACTCAAAATCTTATATAAATACATCGTCTACATTCTATATTGTAATAGACGACGATGGTAATATTTCTATTTGCGTTTCATTCGTTTCAGATTATATATTTATGTATTAGTTATTAACACATTAAAAAATAACCAACGCTTCCCAAAACAAAATCGAAAATGAAAATAGGTTTAAAGTTTATTCTAAACGTACCAAGTAATTTCTAAACAATAGATTCAAGAAGGTTGTTGCCTTAATTATTTTTGAATCCCCTACCTTCTACCCGGTAGCGCCGATAAACTTAAATCGCACTTTAGAAGTTGCTCGTCCGTTTATTCACTCTCAGGTTATTATTCTATAACACACCTTAGTTATTTTACAGGGAGCGAATAATAAGAACTAACTCAACTCGTTATTATTACTTAACAAATGCTTTATTAAAAAAAGCAATTAAGTTAAGTAATAGTAATAATGATAATATTAAATTTGAACGGTTATTAATATAGATAAATTGTCTTGAAGGTAATGCGTGAAGATGTTTTGATTTTTTTATTTTCAAAAAATGTGAAAAAAATCGTATCATTGCTAAGTATTTGTATTTTTATATACTACGAGTGTATAAATAGTACTCATACTTATGGATAGAAACTTTTACTAACTAATAATTTGTTACAGACAAATCTTATGAGAGACGAGTTAGTATTTTAAAACTATGGAGTTTCTTGAATGTTTTGTATAAATTGTGATCAGACACAATACAGATTAAATGCTTTACATCTCTGCAATAAATAACGAATTTTAAAATATTTCCACTCAATTTCGCTAATGAAAACGGTATCTTATCGCACCTGAGTTTTACACCTTTTATATTGGCTTCAATTTAGTTTTTTATTTTGTTTGTTCTTACATTTTAAGGACAATTGGTGCTTCTTTTTCATATAATATTGAAAATGAATCGTTTTTTGTAGTTTTATTACATGATACATTATCATTTCAACGAGATGTAGTTATGTTATTTCTCAAATATATACAACTATACAATTATACAACCGGAGGTACACAGAAGAGTTTGTTAGTAAAGTTTTCTAATAATTTTGGGCTGTTAGAAGTAATAGTTTTTTTCATAAATAATCACATTTAACCATTTTTTTAAAAATACATACCATTATACTGAGTTTAATTTCTAAATAATCACAGATAATCATCAATTGCAATTAGTTTTAGTATTATCATATCTAGTTATATAATCCAGTTAAAATAACGTACTTATATAAAAAAATATGAATTTTAAATAGCTTAGATTAGACACAAACAAATAGGTATAGAAAATAATTACTGCCAATATTTTTAAACTCTTTTATAATTTATTAAATAATACAATTTTACAAAGTACGATATCATAACCCAAATATAAATTTATTTAACATTCCGAATCCGTAATGAGGTGTGCAATATTTTTAAAACGATAATTTATGTTTAATTGTGTGGTGATGATATTGAATCACCGGGATATAAACAAGAGATATTTCTTTTTTGGACATGAAAAATTATTACTATTCCATTGGCTTTTTAATATTAATACCAGTGATATTATAATAATAATAATATAAATTTGATACCAATGTTGTGTCAAGGGATTGTAGAAAGTAAGTAGTAATCATGTTCGATTGCTACTATTTACTACAGCTGTATTAAGGGCATTAAACAAAAACTAATAATAATTGATCTTTGAAAGAGTTTCTAAGTTTAATTATTATATTTTTTTGTTAAGAGTAATCGTTAGCTCTAGAAAATAATTTAGGACGGACGGGTAAATTTACAGGAACATAATAACAAAAAATCGTTTCTATAATAAGTATGAAGATTAATTATTCTTAAAAAATATTTATATTTATTTAATAATTAGTGAAAAAATTATAAAAAAAAATCAAATTTGTAAGAAAAGCTATTTTTTTTATCTTCGCTTAGCCAGTAGGTTAACAGTGGAGAAAAGGTGAAAAAAAAGATAAGGAAACTTTTATTAAAAGATTTTGTGTATAAAATAGCTGTACCGATTGAATTATTTAAAATTAAACTGCAATCACCACAACAAACAAAATAAACTCAATATTTTTTATCTTTAAAATACATTTTCTCTGGCAGGGACTAAGCAATATCGTCTTAATTAAAACTCGGCAAACATTTGTTCGGCTCTCGCATCACGAGAGCTGGAGAAGTATTATTGTCACTTTAGTGTCAGCCCTGAGTTTGCTCGAGTGGATATCGAGAGTCCTTAGTATATGAAAATTGCAAAAAAGTGAAAGTGGAACCATAATAACTGTAAACAGGTCTACATTTCTTCAAAAAATAACTCCATACTTGGCAGTATGCCCTTTTTAATAAAATATTTGTTAAGTCAAGAAAAATTCACGGCCATACCATCTCATTTTCAGACCCATAATAAAATATAAACTCCAAAATACAGTGATCAGGAAGGCGTTACATAGCAATTTAAACTACTAGTTTAGGAATTATAGCAAGATAAATTTCATTAATTTGTCATGGACACAGTGACTGGCTCACCGATCATAAAATTAGAAGTGGTACTGTTTGTTTAACCTAAACAGCTGAAATTTGGTACACAATCAGATTTTTGTCTACCCAGTCAAACTATCATAGATAGGAAAATGCTGACATAGCAAAAGTTATTAGATCTTCTGATCGCCATACAGTCATAATATTTAAAAATTTTAGATATGGAGTACTCGATGTGGAATACTAGAGTATAGTTAAACTATCAGAGAAACAGAAAACCATTTTCTTAAGTGACATAAATTAAAATAATCTAAGGACATGTACCTTATGTAAATTACATAGTAAATGCTAAGGTCTTAAAACTTTATAATAAAAACATTTCTTTTAAATAAAATGCTATAAACTAAATACTGGTTTAGTTATGACTGTTTGTCAACCCTTATATCGATAGCTCTTAGAAAAGCCCACCGAGAGTTGCTTTAAGGAAGTAAGAGCTGAAGCGCAAGATAAGAGTAAAATTCTAGAAAAGAAAAAATAAAGGTCTACTTAAAAAAAACTTTTTACACATCTTTGTGAATAGAGTGACTTGGCAAGTATATCCGGCTACATAACTAAATTTTAGGATAAAAGTATTTTATGAATGAATTAAATCTTATACTTGGAAATCAACATGTCTGTATACAAAATTTAACCAAAACGTTTTGAATGCGAAGGCTTTTATTGATATTATTGTTACTTTTGCATTTATAATATTAATAAACGTATACATCGTAATTAAACTTATAACATGTAAGGTAATATTATCATTTAGCATTGACAATAGAATCTTCATCAATATTATCTACCAATATCAGTGTTACCTCATTGGTTTCTTTACCTGAGCTCATTTTAGCTTCTACTTGTTTTTCAATGAAATATTCCTCAATATTTTGTAACGTTCTATTTTTTGTTTCTGGTACAAATTTCCAAACATAAAACAAAGAACAACTCAATAGAACAGCATATGTCAATAATGTTCCATGTATCGATATATATAATATTAGATATGGTGCTATTTTTATGGTTATAGTGTAGAATAAACAAATAAATAATACATATAACGAGTTTCCTAGTCCTCTGTGTCTCAAAGGCATGATTTCTGTTGCTATTCCAAATGGGATGCAATACAGTCCAAAACTTGAAAATATCATACATCCTGTTAAGAAAATCAAACTTAAAAATGAACCACTAGCCACAAAACATTTAGATTGCAAATACAAAACCATGGACGATGCCAACAGAAATAACGAAGAGCCGATACCACCTGCCAATAGAACTGGTTTATTATTGAAATATCTTAACAAGAAAGGACACAATATGTTACCCAAAATTACAAATATATCAATTATTACTGTTGCTATAAAGGCAGTGTCTCCATCTATTGTAAACTTTTCAATCAAATTAATTGCATACACAACGACTGTCAAGTTACCACTAAAATAGTAACATGACAAAAGTACAAACATATGAAATGTTGGCAAATAAAAATCGCGACTGTTTATTTTCATCCACACATCTGTCATTATTGTTTTTGAACGCTTTGAGTTTTTTGTGGATATTTTCGACCGTAAAAATTCCCTTTGAGCGGTTAAAAGCGCATGCATCTCCATTTGCGACTCCTCATTTTTACCCCTGAGCCAAATGAAGGATTTTTTGCTTTCCTCGAATTTTCCTGTATACGCTAGCCATGCGGGTGATTCAGGCCAAATAAAACTTAACAAGTAGGCTAATATAATGGGAATATTTAAAACAATGCACAAGGTTTGAATTGAAAAACTCCTTCCCAATATATGAGCCATCGTGATTCCGATTGTTTGTGTTATTCCATAAAGAGCTAATGAAATGTTTCTGAATTTAGGGCTCATCATTTCACTCAGGATTGTAAAGTTTATCACAGTCATACTTTTAGCTCCCACTCCTTGAAATAATTCACCAATAATTATAGCAAGGCTGCTGCTAGCAAAATATATCGTGATCCATCCCACAATGCTGAGTAGGCAGTTCAAACGGAATCCAAATTTTCTTCCTTGCCATTGCATTAAACAGGGCATAAATATACTCGGTATTCCAGCTATACCGTGCATGGAAGCTGTAATTAATAAAAAATACTATTTGAATAAACCCTAAATAAGTACAGAAAATAATAGCGCATGTATATATTTTCTATATATTTATCTGTAATATTGTTAATACATTTGTTAACATTATAATTAATCGATATTTATATTTTTTCCATAAAAGTCTACAAGTTGTTAAAGTTTGTATTCAAAATAATTTATTCTTATGCATTGGTATAATAATTGTTCTAGCACACAAATAGGTCTGGTAAGTAACTTCCACAGAACAGGTATAATTAAGAATAATATATCTTTAACAGGCTTAACTTTGGATTCATTTGATAAAACTGAAATAATAGAAACTTATTAAATATAATAACGCCTCAAGTAATTATAAATATGTACTTAAAATTAGCAGTATTTATTATAAATGCTTGTGACAAAGTTTGCTACCTAAATTGTGAGCGAGGTCTTAGAAGAGCGAGGTTTTAATTTTGTAGCTTGTCTAGGAGTGCTTATTGCAGAAAATGTGTAAATATCTTATATAATGTTTTAAGTGGTTTATTACTTAATTAACTACAACTGAATATAAATAATTATAATTATTAGTATATTAGAAAAATACTATAAATACTTGTAAAAAACAAAACTGCTTAATATTATGACAAGTTTGCCAGGAATTTTATCCTGTCAAATCCAATAGTATTTTTTTTTACAGATTGAATAATAAATATAAGAAATATATTTTACAACAAAAATATATATTACCTATCCATGATTCTGTATGGAAGTCCACTTGTATAAGGCTATCGTTTTGTTTTAACTGTTGCAGTAATATACTAGGAAAGCCGATCATACCACCAGACGTGACCACTGCCAGTTGCGCCGAAGTCGCCACAAACAACTACAGTTAAGTTAATAATATCATATTTAGATATTTATTAAACAAAATACTTTCAAGAAAAAGAATATCAGATTTGAAATATACTATGTAAAAAAGGAATTAATTAATATTTGACATTAAATAATATTTGAAATTATTTTTTACGCATATTGATTGGCTTTCAGTTTTAGAAAAAAACACTGAAAAAACCAAATGCCGACTATCAGACATAATTATAAAATTGATCAAAATATTTTGGGAAAATGTAATTGAAAAAAAAAATAAAACTATTCAATATTTATAAATATATATATTTTGTATCATATAGGTATTATTAACTGCGTACATGAGCGTATAAAATAGCAATATTCAGAAACGAGACTGTAAAAAAATCTTATCTACCCAGAAGTAATATATATAAAATCGGAAGTAAAATTATTTTCTTTTCCTGTTAATTTTAATCTCTAAATATATTTAATTTGGACAGCCTTAATATTTATACAAGAAAAATATTATTTATTATCATCTTTTATGTATTGATAAATTATGAACAGCGGTGAATATGAGTTATGTTTTTTTTAATAAATAAATACTTATCTTACTTGTCTTATAAACGGAACATCCATTCTTGTTCACTTACTAATTTTAACTACTTTTGTCATTTATTAATCACCATTAAAATGCTAAGTAGGCATGTGTAAGCGTAAACGATGGGTAAACAAATATGTACCTAAATAATATAGTGTTTATGAGTAATAATCGAAAAAACAATTAAAGACGCAGTGGTGGAAATTGTATTACCAAGGAAAATATATTCTGACAACGAATTACGAATTACAATGAATATACATTTACATCATGTCACCGTAGTACCATTTGAAATAAATTTTGACATTCTTCCTTCTGTTTCTCTGTTACGTGCTAATTAAAATAGGAATGTAAAAAAATTGTGAATTGTATCTCTTGTCTTCATACAACGAATTCAAGATATTGAGTTAATTCTAATGTAAAAAGTGTGTCTCCGTATATACATATATATCTAAAATTTGAATAGAATAATGGTATCTTATCGACAAGATCTAATAAGACGAGGATAGTAGGCTCGTAACATTTATATCCTATAATCGTTTCAAATTTGTATTTAAAAATATGTTTCTACTCCTACCTATTCTGGATATATTACAACATTATTTTTTTAATTAGATCAATGACTTCTTGTGTAACTTGCTCATTGGTCGTCGATAATTTAATTATAATACATGTCGATTAAATTTGATGGAGGTTTAATTATTTTAAACCTTTTTTTACCTTTATATTTAAATATGTTGAAATATATAATATTAAGTATGATATTTTAGGATTGCTGTTGTTGTATGATAGACTGTAAAATTACTTACAACTATGTCATGGTTATCGTAGATAAATATAATGTTTTCTAAAAAACAGATAAGATAATTAGACTGTCATATATTATATGTATATTGTGTTTATTTAGGGCTTTTTTAAAATGACTTGAGACGGATTTTATAAATATAATTTTTTATATTTTTTCCATATTTATATTCAATACCAATGGTCTCGACAGGGGCAAGTGACCCTCTCACAAAAAACCGGTGTAAAGTAGATACGGAGTATTAAATCGACATTTTGTGAAGCGGGCCGGATAAACCTAAACACTTTTCCTTAGTTTAATTTGCTGCGTTTTCGTCTCTTTAATCTCTCTTCATTCCTTAAGGGTGGTAACACATTTGCATTTCTCTGTATTTGCATATCTCCATGGACCATTAGGTGGTCTGCTTGTTAGGCAACTAATCTTGTTAAGCAATGTTTGATTGAAGTCATACGTTCGAATAAATAATCGAAAGTTACTTTTCGTCACAAATACGGGGGTTTTAGAATTTTATATGAAGTGATAAAATTTTAATTATTTACTTCGTTTACTTTGTTACGTAAGCAATTGTAGGATTGAATCACGAGAATAAAAAATCTCTGGAATTCATTCATATGTCATGTTTTTTATATGTATAACTGACGTAAAATGAAAAAATTCCACCGGCTATTGGTATTTTGATAATTTGGATTAAGTTGTCAACGTCCCTTTGGGCGTTATATACAATACAATACAATACAATACAATACAATACAATACAATACAATACAATACAATACAATACAATACAATACAATACAATACAATACAATACAATACAATACAATACAATACAATACAATACAATACAATACAATACAATACAATACAATACATAATAGTTAATGTCAACTGGTTTCCCCGTTGGTATTAACTATCATATATGTACATATGTATTGCTTTTTCTAAAGATTGATTTATAATTAGTCAAAATATAAATAGTCACTAAGCAAATATTTTAAACTTCATTATCACACCATAATACGTTATAAAAAAAATGGTTGCATCAATTAACGATATTGTATTAATAATTTAAATAAATTATTATTTTAATTAATAATATCTGTATCAGCTAATTAACTTAATTTAAAAATATATTTTAATTTTTTTCTACTTCTCAGGAGAGGGTATCGAATGTTCATGTTTTTAAAATATTTTAAAAGACACTCCCAAATATAGAAAAATGTATAATATCAGGAAATGAAGGTCGCATGTACTTATTTTCTTCAATACAAGTCACATAAAACTGGTTTATCGTATTTTGACTTTTTTGTAAAGAGTTACTCGTTTTAAAAATCAATTTGTGCGTATTTTTTATTTATTTTTAGTCAGTACTCATTTTCTTTTTACTTTCAGGAAAGCGGTCTTCATGGTACAACTAAGTGATTTATTCTGTTTTCTGAACATTATTTAATATTGGCAGAATCATATTAAAATTATATTACTAATATTAAATTTTAAATTAAATGTTTTTCATGTCGTCTAAAATAGAATATAGTTATATGGGGCAAGTATGTGCAGTGTGGGTAAGGTGAGCGTGCCAGACTTCTAGTAAATGGTATACAACAATAGAATGTCATAACTTTCTCTTAGTACCTCATGGGACTCGATAGGACGTGTACGCGTTTCGATGTCCGGCCGCATCGCTATTTTGATTTGGAAGGAAAGTGAATATTTTAGCATAAATTATTTAGTTATTTTGTAATGTTTGTCAAGTAACCTTTTATAAACCTATATATATACTTAAAAAATCGTTTTGTATCAGTTTTATTTAGTTTGACTAGAGCTAAGGTTTTAGTTGCTCCGATGACGTAATAATTAACCATTTTGGTTGCAAAATGGTTTTATTGTTTGGGGTAAGTGTACGCAGACGCAACATAGGTTGGACTGAAGAAAAGCAATCTACGGAAATTGGAGCTAGAAAAAAAGAAAAAAGCCAAAGAAGAAAAAATTGTCAACAAGAAAGTACGATCGACCTTAAAACAAAAGCCGTCAATAAAAACAACTGCAACGAAGACTTTTGAGACTAAACTTATAACAAAAAAAACGAAGACTGTTACAAAATAATAAAAAAGGCTCTTTTTCAAAGATATTTTTATGTTTATATAGTCCTTACCATTACTAAAAGTTTATAAAGCTCGTTAAAATACTTATTCCTAGTCTGTTCATTAATTACCTAATAATATATAATATAATATAATGTAATGTAATGTAGTGTAGTGTAGTGTAGTGTAGTGTAGTGTAGTGTAGTGTAGTGTAGTGTAGTGTAGTGTAGTGTAGTGTAGTGTAGTGTAGTGTAGTGTAGTGTAGTGTAGTGTAGTGTACGTAGTTTGATTTAGCTGATTGATGATTGTTTTGATTATTTTTTAAGGATTCGACTGAAGATGATGGATTTATATTTACTATTTTATTGATTATTAATACACTAAATAATTAGCCTAATTTTGTTTTATTTTACCTATAATTTTCGAATTTAAGCGTAACAAATCTTAAGGACACACGTTTGTCCCACACAACTTCATATAATGTAACTTATATTAAATACTTAAATTACGTAATGAAATATATATATTTATATAGCATTACGTAAATTAAAAGAATTTTTAAATTTTTAGGTGATTTAATTCGAATACAAAAAAAATAACTATATAATAAACCCCCGTTTCAAACCTCTAAATAGCAAATTGTTGCAGTTATATGACTAAATTATAAATATATCTTTTCACACTGCACAGCAATGTATCTTAGAGACTAGTGAGGTATATTATTATATTATATATATTTTATTATATATATTTTAAAGAAAAATACTGTTGATGCTGTAATTTTTTAATTGAAGATTATTATGTATGTATAATAATATGTTATTTAATTACTCATATTAAAAGGCTGTTACTAAAAATAATGTATTTTATGAGCAAGTTTAAGGTTTCTAACTAACTAAATTTTTTTTAGTTTCTTGCATAGAAATATTTGCAGATTGCAGGAACAACATTAACAACCTGCAAAATAAAATTGAAATCCAATATGCAGTAGTTATTTTTTAAATAGTTTTATTAAATATTATATCGACACATTAAACAAACAAGGCCAGGGCGCGTTGTGAACCCTCGTAGTTATTTTAAGTAAGGGAATGTATTTACACAAAGGTTTCGATAAGTATTGCATCAAAAAAGGCCCTCCTACCGCTTCTATTTGACGTTCACAAGTGATCACTGGTATTGATTCAAAGTGGAAAAGATATAAATAAATAAAAGACAATATAAACACGGCCTCGAATTTAAACGTAACGTTTTCATCAAACTCATTAAATGCACACTGTACGTGTACCTAGTGCCGTTAACAATTCAATTATTGCCCTTTTATAAACTGGCCAGGAAATGAGAAAGATGTTTCGAACAGAAGAATATCTACATTAAATATTGGCATAGGTTTAACTAAAACGTACTACTTTATGAGAAGCCTAGTGTTTAATGACGTATGACTTCTTAACATCAAAGTCTAATATATCTATACTACTTCATTATCATTATAAAAAAGAACAACCGTCGACTAAATGTTCATGAATATTTTTTGGATAAGAAACTCATCTAAATAGCAAATTTTAAACTATTTCTTTTTATTTCAAAATAGTATGAACAATTGAACATTAGTGTAGTTATACACATACTCGATTATACATCGTTATAGACTTTGAACATGATTAGTATAGTTATATACATAAATAGACAAAAAATATTATTCCTAGGTTTAAATGTGATCATGTTTGTAAGTATTTATATGTTAAATATGTTTAATGATAGTTAAGAAAAATATATTTTACAACATGAAACGTATATATGCATTTGAGAGAATATATATAAATATATAATGAGTATTTATGAGAATTATTTGTTTAAAAGAAAGATAAGAATTTTAAATTATTATTGTAGGACTATACAACTGACATTATAAGTATAAACCGGATATTAAATTTAATTAAGCAGTGATTTGAGTAGATTGTAAATCGCATTGATATACAAATTGCATATTATTAAAATAAATAGAAGAATTATGATTAAATTAATACCTAAATTATAAACGATTAATAGATAATTCTCCATGTAGTCTTGTTGTAGATGTAAGATTTCACTAATCGATGGTTTGAATCAACCGTAAAATTGATACATTAACACGTAATAGATATTAACAGATACATGTAAATAAAAGATTTTTGTATAAAGTACTACTATAATTACTTACTTACTTACTTAGCTTCATGCCATATCCCTTGCGGGGTAGCCAGAGACGACGGAGCGCCAAACGCTACGTTCCCTGCATACCTCTTTCTGACTGACTCCGAATTTTCTGCGAAGAGATCGCATCTTCACAGCATTCATATTTCTTATATTCTTCTTCTGTGTTACCCACGGTTGGCTGCCGTATAACAGCGTCGGTAGCAAAACCGCATTGTGTACAGCCAAACGTGCAGCTATGCTGACGTTTCGCCGTCTCAACAATGCAGCCAGAGCACGGTTGACTCTGTTACCTTTCCACATCCATTTCGTATCTTCCGTCTCTGCTAAGCATACTTCCCAAATATACCACTTCATTCACTTGTTCTATTTTCTTTCTATTCACGTTGATCTTACATTCTGTTCTTTTTTCATTTCTTTCAAATATTAGAATCTTCGTCTTATCTGCATTCAGGTTTAGACCATTATTTTCACACCCATCTTTCAGAATGGTGACCAATGCCTGCAAATCGCATTCTGATGATGCAATGAGCACTGCATCATCTGCATATAGCAAGCAATTGACCTTAAGGTCACCTAATTTCACTCCCATGTCACTGTCTTTCACGCCTTGGAGACAACTATCAAAATACAAATTGAACAACCAAACTGACATAGCGCAACCTTGCTTAACACCCGATTGGATGTCAAACCAGGGCGACATGTCAGCTCCTACTCGCACACAGGCTGAGTGATCTCTGTAAAGAGACTTTACAGCCTGTAGCAAGGGGCCGTTCACATTGTATCGGGGCAGTATATATCGGGATAGTTTTCCAAATCCACAAAAGCACAGAAAACCTTTTAGTTTAGGGCCAAAAACTACTATAATTATATATTATTTTTCTTATAGATGTTAAACTTATAGTTACTAATATTATCCTAATGTAATAATTAATTTTGACTTAACTACCAATTGTAACATTGTCAATTTCTTAGGACTCTGTTTGTGAATTATTATAAAAGGATTGAGATACTGAGGTACAGGTTGAGTTGTGAGCTGGCAGTTCTTGGTGCTTCGGACGTTCAGGTGGAAATAATAAGTGACAGGGAAATCTATAAAAAGTATATATCTTACTTAGAGTAAGGTGCCAAAATTATTTAACGTGGTATTACTCTGAGGTTCTGTCGCCAGATAAGTATTAACAGCTAAGCACATTGTAAGTTGCAGTAATTGTTAAATAATAGCAATAATTGTTAAATTAATGCATTTTAGTAATAATATCGTAGTTGATGACTATTTGAAGTAATGTTTAAAAATAAAAAGGAATATGATGAATAAATATTATTTAAATTCAGCTCGTTTCTTAATTTACTGCTTTTAATAATAAAAACATACATTAATATTATATATAAATTAAATCTCACAAATGTTTTAGAGTGGTTTTGTTTTAATATATTATTTATACGTATAATTTGTTGTGTCAATTGTAATAAGGTATATATTTAATTTATTTTACAAAGAACCTAACTTAATTGTGTTTAAATTAAATGAAACTTTTTAATCGAGTAACGTAACCATAAATTGATCTTATCAATCTTAGGGCAGAAGAAACTGTTTTGTGGCTGCATACAATTTCCAATGTACCCTCGTCTGCAGCTGCGGATCTGCACGAAGTATTAACAATTGTTACATTTTATATTTGTCTTCATTGCCTTTATATGTTATAACATTGAGCTCTATTGAAGTATTACAGTTCATATTTAATTAAAATACTAAATATGTACAGTTTGTTTTAAAGTTTATTTATAATTGAATTATTCTACTCTTTCTTCAAACCTATCTTATCAAGAATAAAATATGATTCAGTTAAGATTCTATTAACGAAACCTCCGAAGAGAAATAAGGCCTTCATTAAACTTTTTCCAGTCCGGGTAACATCAACATTACTACGACCCACCGTCCGGGTAAAAGAGTAAATCTCGAACCAAGATAGCAAAAAAAAAACTGAAAATGTTTTATTGCGTGTTTCTTGCTACATTCTTTTACGAACTTAAACTTAGCTCCCACGTTGAAGTAAAATTGAAAGAAGCAAAATACTAATTTTTTTACCGTTGGTTATGATCAAATTGGTAGAAAAATAAGTAATTAGTTAAATGTACTTTTTTCAGATTAAATTATGTAAACTTAAATGTTTAAATAGGACTTGATGGACCAGGTAATATAATTATTTAATTATATTATAATAAGTTCAATTTATACAATATTTCTAAATTAACGAAATATAGTATTTATAAAAAAAAATAATTAAACTCTTATATAATATTGTACTAAAATGTTTCAGCGGTTTTAGATGTAAGACCATATTTAGGTTCTTAAAAAATAAGGTCACTATTCTATTAACGTAACAAGCATGTAGCGTTAAAAATATTTGATATCAAAGGCAGAAATATTTTGCAACATTTTTCTGCTTAGACCGCGTACCTTCATAGAGCTGAAAGCCGCAGAACGTGACAATAATTACAAACAGGTCAGGACCGCTCCTGTAATATTCTACCGGAAACTCATAATTTTTGGTACAGTGTTAGATATCGATACATCAAATGGAATATATTTTATCTGAATTATCTTATGTATTGCGGTGCAGTACGAGGTTGTATTACGAATTATATAATTGAGACTCAAGAACTTTATATACATCGGCTTATACGAATATCTTTGAAAACGAGGAATCGTTTGCAAAAAAGAAAGAGATAGAATGTATTGAAAATTACGTGCAAACAAGAAATGATGAAATATACTGTGATATCATCAAATTGCTTATAACTCATCCGTAATATAAAAAGCAAAAATTAATTTTTAGCTCCATTGGAAGAACATCAATGTTGTAAAAAATAATTTATCGACTCAGTGTTAAATATGGACGCATAATATAGTTGCAATAATATTACAAATACATCGTATCGAATTCAAAATTATAAATATTTAATAAATTCACAATATGTTTATAAATTATATTAAACCGCTTTATATAATATCATTTAGTTTATACAACATTTTAAGTTAAACAGTAATTTACACAAATCATATATTTTAGGTTGTGATAATACGTGTTTAATTTGATTGATTGATTGATTGATTGATTGAATTAATAAATTAAGAATCTCTAAACTTACATCCCACTGAGCGGAAGAATATGCTAATACCATGTTAGCATATTATATAATACGATAATTTTTATGAATATAATAAACTCTTATATTAACAAAATAATTAAATAGTATTTGCTGAATATCGGGAAGAATATATTTGCATCGCTTGGGTCGCCCGGATTACAGAAATTGATTTGAATTTAGTTATTAATTACAACATCAATATAGGATATAGCTATAAAATTTCTGATGTATGTATCAATAGTGTTAGAAATTACATTTATAAATAAATAATATATTTTACAATTATTATGTAATAGCGAAATTGTAAACGCTTGAAACAATAATACAAAATATGCATTGTGTTGCTATTTTAATGTTTTAATCAGCAAAAATATAATTAATTCAACACATGAACTGTTGTGACTAACGTGTATTATTGCATGTTGTGATGTTTTAGTTGATATTATATTATACATAACTTCTTTAAAAACTAAACTAAAATTAAAAAAGTCAACAATAAACAGTTTTTACATCCCAGAGATTTTTAAATGTCTGTGAAATCGCTTATTTTAATGTAAGTTTAGTGAAGTTAAAGTTGAACAATATTTAAGTTTTCCTGAGTCTTGTTGATCTCGAGTACAATTGTACCGTATTATTATTAATAATTATCCATTTTCTTCTCCCTTTTACTTAAGGAAACAGCATTCGTGGAAATTAAACACAACACCGTAAATCGGTTCATAATTTGATAATTCGAACATAGATTTCTCTCATTATTATAATAACCTTCCAGTATCATTGATTACATTTTCAAATTAAAGTAAATCGATGAACTAACTGATTGCTTAATCTCATTAATATTCAAGATATTCCACCAAGTATTTCACTAACGCCATCAAGCTAATTGTAAAGATTGTTTGAGGAGGAATTTCATTAAATTTGGAATAACAATTCTTGGATGAACTTCTTATTGGATTACTATGCATTCAAATTTCTGGAGTTTGTAAGATAGTTAGGTGTGTTGAAATAGTTATTTCCATGAATATGAATATAATATAATCAAATTAATAACAATTTTTTTGTTCACGTATATATTTATTTTATAGAGAAAGCTTGTTTCATTGAGTAATTAAATTGTAAATTAGAAAAAAAGAAAGATTGTTGTAAATTAAGCACTATTATTAAATTAATTCACAAATTTGTATATAAATTAAAAACCAAACGAATATTGTGGCATTTCTTGTGATGCTAATTAATGAACACTATATATTTTTTGTAGCCTGATTCTCGCTGAACATTGACGACATACATTAACACTTTCGCTGCCACCAGATTTTCAGAAATTGAGCCCTGTGTGCTGTTTAAATTTTTAATATAAACGTTTGCATAAAGGCATTTAAATAAATGGAAAAATAGTAAAAAAAATGTTGAGCTAATTAAATACTATAAAAAATTGACTTTTAATTGCTCCGTACATGCTACGGCCCTGGGGTGAAACACGGGGTGAAACTTGCGTCTCCGTACACGCTACGGAGCTGGCAGTGAAAGTGTTAACACACTAACATATGTCTTATCTCAATATCATCAATAAGTTATGCATACCACATGAAATAAAAAAAAACACATTTATAATTCTTGTTAATTTCGGACAATTATTCAATTAAATTTAAATATTCATTTAAATTTAGTTCAATTCAGTCTTTTAACTCTTAATATAGTTAGTTCTTCAAAAACCGTGCTGCCTTTAAGACAGTGTCTCCTTTGACCTTTGTAATTTTGTGCTCCAAGTTCATTCTAAACTATATTAACCACAAAGTTATTCAGCGAAGGTATAATAAATTTAATTATTTCTGGATTCTCTGACATCGTGGGAATTAAGACATAAAATATGATTTAAGCCATTACGCAACCACGATGTTACTTTTAATGAAATTCTATTTAAAGTTACAGATATGTTGAATTTGGATGCATTACATTCAATACTCTTTTTGGAAAAGTAGATAATGAGTCTTAGGTTGTTGAGTTTTTTAGTCTGGTAAGTTAATAAAATATAATTTACTTAAATTGATGTAGTGGAACACTTGTACTTATAGTATAACTTTTGAGGAAGAATTGATAATGTCAAGAAGTATATATTAGTTACGACGCACATTATTATTTTAAACCTTAGGATAATTATAGAAAAAGTAAAAAAAATAACGATATAATCGGTATTTAAAAATGGAATAAAAAATACAACGAAATAACTCTTGGAATAAACAAAGATTTAAAAATAAAAATATATAATAAAAAATATAATTTTGAAATATAGTTTTGTTGTGATAATTAACAATATGAACAAAGCGATGTTGATTTCTATTAATCAAGGAGTCTTATATATTATTTAATTTCATATTTTGTAGAATGTGCAAAATACAATATATAATCCAACCATAACTCAAATTATGCAATTCTAAACAAAGACCATTAATGGTTGTCTGTTTGTCGCGATTTGCACCAAACTTCTATTAACATCAGTTTATGACGCTCGCATTAGTGAGTCAAATTGTTCCGTAAATACTTTTTAATTTACTGCGGAGAAGAATTAACATTTTGTGACATTTACCGCCTCAAGTGAGATAATCTTCTTTTGGTTATTTTCAAACGTAATTGTAATGGCGATAACATCATGGACTAATAAACAAACCAATATAATATATACAACCTTTATTACTTAATTAGTACATAAAATATATTGCTTATTAACATTATTATTACTAATAAGAAATCAATATGAAACATGAACAATATTCAATAATAAAACTATAGCAATAGGAATCTATCCAATCACCAGAAAGAGGATAAAGAGGCGTGTCATGAATAGCGCGTTTATAAAGATTCATACCACGTGTTGATAATCAAAAAGTTGACCCGCGACGTCAGCCAGACGTGACGCTCATTCCACCAATACGTGACTGCGGGTGACTAAATATTAACAGACGTCTCCTGAACTCGTGAACGAATTCTGCTAACTGCGATGTAATAATGGTGACGATTTTAATTTCCGACAGTTAAATTTTGTGTTTATTCGTGTTGAAGATATATTTTCTTTTATAACTTTATAAAACAATTTTTTTAACTTTTAGTATAACTGATTTGCTCCTATCGCTCCCCAGACCATAGACAGAAAAGAATCGGTCAGAATAAGTAAAACTAATAAAATCAAGTTTCAAGGAAGCGACCATTAAGAATTATTGGTCTAGCGCAGATGAACTCGGTCTTAAAAGTCGGTTAAGAAGATATAGTATTCCCTTACGGAGTAATAACGCTAAAGAAGTGGCACATTGGGAGAAAATCACGGCGTCTGATCTCCAACTCACTACGTGATGTGAATATCGTATGTGATATTGATTCTGATAATGTCATGGGTTTAGAATATGAGTCTTATTTGAATGTCGACAGAAACAGATAGACTTCAGGCATAATACATATCACACATGCATTAGTAAAATGTTAGTACTGTCTTTAAATAATCTTTGCAATTATCCAAATGGCATATATTGAAACGCTTTGTAAAACTATGGAATATAATTAATTTTAAACCACATTACACAATTATAACGTTGTATTCGTTTATCACCGTTGTATGGCAATTAAAAAAAAACACATATTTAAAATAGATATTGTAAATGTGCAATAGAAACTCATTATTGTGAGTATTTTTAATCAGTAGTGCAAACAACCCTCAGGACTGTTATTGTTGGCACCGCGCGTCGTAAATTTATTTACCTCCAACTTGGTCACTTGTTGGCGGTTTGTGCTGCGGCTGTTATAAAGTAAACTGCCGCATTGCAAGACAGCTACAGGATTATAAACTTTTATTTTCACTCGCGGTTTATATTAAAATAAGGCGAATACAAATAATTTCAATTTAATTTAACAATAACAGCAATAATCGGTTTTCGATAATTCTCGTTTGTTAATTCATATTTATCGATTAAATTATAACGAATCTACATTTCCGGTTTAAAGTCCATTTAATTTATTATTGCTTCTTACTTAAACCAAATAACTAGAATTTAAAATAAAACTATTCTAAAGATGCATTTTGCTTGTAATGCTTCTAATTGTGTATTTTAATAACGTCAGGAAAATATGAGTATTATTATATTTTTAAATATTTACTTGATGTTGGCTGACTTGCTCAGAAATACTTTCAAAAGAATTATTCATTTCTATTACGATGTTTTCATAAGATTGAAAAAAATGGTACTCTAAATCTTATATAAACACATCTTCTACATTCTATATTGTGATAGACGACGATTGTAATATTTCTATTCATTTCAGATTATATATTTACGTATTAGTTATTAACACATTAAAAATAACCTACGCTTCCCAAAACAAAATCAAAAATGAAAATAGGTTTAAAGTTAATTTAAGAAGGTTGTTGCCTTAATTATTTTTGATTCCACTACCTTCATACCCGGTAGCGCCGATAAACTTAAATCGCACTTTAGAAGTTGCTCGTACGTTTATTCATTCTCAGGTTATTATTCTATAACACACCTTAGTTATATTAGAGGGAGCGAATAATAACAACTAACTAACCGTTGTTAGTTTATTTCAATTTAAGGTACTCGTTATTATTACTTACTCGTAATAAATTGTTTATTATATTACATAGTAATAATGAAAATATTAAATTTGAATAGTGTTTATTTACATGTATAAATAGTCTTCAAGATAATGCGTGAAGATGTTTTAATTTTTTATTTTTAAAAAATATGAAAAAAATCGTATCAGTGAGAGACGAGTATTTTTAAACGATGGAGTTTCTTGCATGTTTTGTATAAATTGTGTTCAAACACAATACAGATTAAATGCTTTACATCTCTGCAATAAATAAGGAAATTTAAAATATTTCCACTCAATTTCGCTAATGAAAACGGTCTCTTATCGCACCTGAGTTTTACACCTTTTATATTGGCTTCAATTTCGTTTTATTTTGTTTGTTCTTACATTTTAAGGGCAATTGGTGCTTCTTTTTCATATAATATTGAAAATGAATCGTTTTTGTAGTTTTATGACATGATACATTATCATTTCAACGAGATGTAGTTATTTTATTTCTTAAATATATACAACTATACAATTATACAACCGGAGGTACACAGAAGAGTTTGTTAGTAAGGTTTTCTAATAATTTTGGGTTGTCAGTAGTAATTTTTTTTTTCATAAATAATCGCACTTATCTATTTTTTTAAAATACATACCATAATACTAAGTTTACTTTCCAAATAATCACAGAAAATCGTCCGTTGCAATTAGTTTTAGTATTATCATATCTATTTATATAATCCAGTTAAAATAACGTACTTATATAAATAAATATGAATTTTGAATCGCTTAGACTAGACAGAAACAAATAGGTATAGAAAATAATTACTGTCAATATTTTTAAACTCTTTTATAATTTATTAAATAATACAATTTTACAAAGTACGATATGATAACCCAAATATAAATTTAATTAACATTCCGAATCCGTAATGAGGTGTGCAATATTTTTAAAACGATAATTTACGTTTAATTGTGTGGTGATGATATTTATGATATTGAATTGGAATACAATCAAAAGATTTTTTTTTTTGGACATGAAAAATTATTACTATTACATTGGCTTTTAATATTAATACCAGTGATATAATAATAATAATAATATAATTTTGATACCAATGTTGTGTCAAGGGATTGTAGAAAGTAAGTAGTAATCATGTTCGATTGCTACTATTTACTACAGCTGTATTAAGGGGATTAAACAAAAACTAATAATAATTGATCTTTGACAGAGTTTCTAAGGTAATATAATATTACCACATACGTATAACATAGTGTGTCGATTGTAACAAGGTATATATTTAATTTATTTTAAGAAGTTAATTGTGTTTAAATTAAATGAAATTGTGTAACCATAAATTGATCGTATCAATCTTAGGGTAGAAGAAACTCTTTTGTATACAATTTCCAATGTACCCTCGTATGCCCTTGCGAATCTGCACGAAGTGTTAACAATTGTTACATTTTAAATTTGTCTTCATTACCTTTATATGTTATAACATTGAGTTCTATTGAAAAGAAGTATTAGAGTTCATATTTAATTAAAATACTAAATATTTACAGTTACTTATTTTAACGTTTATCTATTCTATTCTTTCTTCAAACCTATCTTATCAAGAATAAAATAAAATACAGTTAAGATTGTATTAACGAAACCTCCGAAGAGAAACATTATTCATTAAACTTTTTCCAGTCCGGGTAACATCAACATTACTACGAACCACCGTCCGGATAAAAGAGTAAATCTCGAACCAAATAGCAAAAAAAAATGAAAATGTTTTAATAAAATATTAAGCATTATACTGAGCGTGTTTCTTGCTACATTGTTTTATGAACTTAAACTTAGCTCCCAAGATGCAGTAAAATTGAAAGAAGAAAACTACTGTTGTGATTATTTTTTTGCTTTTGCTTATGATAAAATTGCCTGCAAAATAAGTAATTAGTTAAATGTACTTTTTTCGGATTAAATTATGTAAAACTAAATGTTTAATTAGGATCAGGTATAATAAGTTAAATTTAGAGTAAATATGTAAGTGGCTAAATTAATAATACCTTTACACTCTTTCTAAATTTTAGAACACAGTTTTAATTTAAAAAAAAAATAAACTTATACAATATTCTACTAAAATGTTTCAGCCGTTTTAGATGTAAGACCATATTCTAATTCTTTAAACTAAGGTCACTACTCTATTAACGTAACAAGCAAGTAGTATTAAAAATATTTGATATCAAAGGCAGAAATATTTTGCAACATTTTTCTGCCTAGACCGCGTACCTTCATAGAGCTGAAAGCCGCAGAAACAAACGTGACAATAATTACAAACAGGTCAGGACCGCTCCAGTAATATTCTACCGGAAACTCATAATTTTCGATACAGTGTTAGATATCGATACATCAAACGGAATATATTTTATATGAATTACCTTACGTATTGCGGTACAGAACGAAGTTGAATTAAGAATTATATAATTGAGACTTTAACTTTATATACACCGGCGAAAAAGAGCATCTTTAAAAGGGAGAAAACGTTTGCAAAAGAGAAAGAGATAGAATCTATTGAAAGTTAGGTACAAACAAGAAATGATGAAATATACTGTAGTATCATCAAACTGCTTTTAACTCATCCCTAATCTATCAACTGCAAGAAAGTTACTGTTGTTATGAAATATAATTTATCGACTTAGTGTTGAATGTGGAAGCGTAATGTAATAATGTAATAATAAAATACAATCATATTTTATTATTACACATTATAATGTATTTAATGGTAATATTATAGAGTAGTACAAATATGTCATAACGAAATCATAATGATAAATATTTAATAAGTTCACGGTATGCTTTAAATAAAAACATTTATTTTATACTACAATTTAAGTTAATTTAAACAAACTATATATTTTGGGTTGTGTTAACACGTATTTTATTCGATGGCATGTTAAATTGACTTTATCATTACAATACGAGTATGAAGGTGATGAGTTATTTTGTTTCTGACTTTCTAGTCTTTTAAATAATTCATGCCATTTTGGCATTCATCATGTGTTACTACAAAAGTGGCAATAATCAATTTGTTCAGCTTAAGTTTCAACTTCTAATATTAGGAGCTACATTATTAATATTTTTTTATTTGCAAAAAAAATATTGTCATGTATGTAATAAAAAATTTAAGAATCTTCAAAATTACATCATATTAAGCGGAAGAATATGCTATTAAAAGATTAAAATTATCTACATCGCTTGGGTCGCCCGGATTAAAGAAATTGATTTGAATTTAATTATCAATTACAGCATCAATATAGGACATAGCTATAAAATTTCTTATGTATGTATCAATAGTGTTAGTCGATACATATACATATTTATATATTATAAAAAATAATATATTTTACAATCATTTTGTAATAGTGAAATTATTAATGTTTGAAACGATAATACAAAACATGCATTGTGTTGCTATTTTAATGAGCAAAAATATAATTAATTCAACACATTAATTGTTGTGACAAACGGGTATTATTGCATATTGTGATGTTTTAGTTGATATTATATTATGCATAACTTCTTTAAAGCAGTTTTTGTATCCCAGACATTCAAATGTCGTTTGTTACGTCTGTGAAATCTCTTACTTGAATGTAAGTTTAGTGCGCACTTACAGTTGAAGAATATTTCAGTTTACCTGAGTCTTATTGATGTCGAGTATAATTGTATAATATTATTATTAATAATTATCCATTTTTGTGCTATTTTGCTTAAGGAAACATGATTCGTTTAAGTTAAACACGTACTGTAAATTGGTTCACAATTTGATAACTCGAACGTAGATTTCTCTCATTATTACAACAACTTTCTAGTATCATTGCTTACATTTTTAAATTTAAGTAAATCGATGAACTAACGGATTATTTACTCTCATTAATATTCAAGTTATTCCACCAAGTATTGTACTAACGTCATCAAGCTAATTGTAAAGATTGTTTGATGAGGAATTTCATTAAATTTGGAATAACAATTCTTGGATGAACTTCTTATTGGATTATTATGTATTCAAATTTCTGGAGTTTGTAAGAGAGTTAGGTGTATTGAAATAATTATTTCGATGAATACGTTTATAATATAATCAAATTATAAACATATTTTTTGTCCACGTATGTTATTCATTTTATAGAGAAAGATTGTTTTGGTAAGTAATTAAATTGTAAATTAGAAAAAGAAAGATTGTTGTAAATTAAATACTATTGTTAAATAAATTCACAAATTTGATAAAATATTGTGGCATTTCTTGTGATGCTAACTAATGAAAACTCAATTTTTTTTTGTTGCCAGATTCTCTCTTAACATTAACGACAGTCATTTATACAATAAGATATATCTAATATTTATATCTAATATAAATATTAATTTAAATTTAGTTCAATTCAGTCTTTTAACTCTTAATATAGTTAGTTCTTCAAAAACCGTGCTGCCTTTAAGACAGGATCTCCTTTGACCTTTGTAATTTTGCGCTCCAAGTTCATTCTAAACTATATTAACCACAAAGTTATTCAGCGAAGGTATAATAAATTTAATTATTTCTGGATTCTCTGACATCGTGGGAATTAAGACATAAAATATGATTTAAGCCATTACGCAACCACGATGTTACTTTTAATGAAATTCTATTTAAAGTTATAGATATGTTGAAGTTGGATGCATTACATATCCGATTCTCGGAGAGTTATTTTAAAAATCAAACTATTCAATAAACTTTTTGGAAAAGTGGATAATGTATCTTAGGTTGTTGACTTTTTTAGTCTTGTAAGTTAATAAAATATAATTTATTTAAATTGATGTAGTAGAACACTTTTGGTAGTACAAGACTTTTGAGGAAGTATTGATAATGTCAAGCAGTAAATATTAGCTAAGACGCACATTATAATTTTAAACCTTAGGATAATTATAAAAAAGGTAAAAAAATTACAATATAATCGGTGTTTAAAAATTGAATGAAGAATACAACAAAATAAACCAATATTATATATATATATATATATATATATATATATATATATATATAAATATATAAATATCCTTTATTATTTAGTTACCATCATAACCATAAAATATATTGCTTATTAACATTATTATTACTAATAAGAAATCAATATTGAACATGAACAATATTCAATAATAAAACAATAGCAATAGAAATGTATCCAATCACCAGAAAGAGGATAAAGAGGCGTGTTATGAATAGCGCGTTTATAAAGATTCATACCACGTGGTGATAATCAAAAAGTTGACCCGCGACGTCAGCCAGACGTGACGCTCATTCCACCAATACGTGATTGCGGGTGACTTAATATTAACAGACGTCTCCTGAACTCGTGAACGACTTCTGCTAACTGCGATGTAATAATGGTGACGAATATGCATTTACCTATATTATACATGTATATGTAAAACGGTTTTAATTTCCGACAGTTAAAGCTTGTGTAATTATAATTGAAGATATCTTTTCTTTTATAAGTTTATAAAACATTTTTTTTACCTCTTAGTATAACTGATTTTCTCCTAACGCTCCCCAGATCACAGATAATCGGTCAGAATAACTAAAATTAATAAAATCAAGTTTCAAGGAAGCGACCATTAAGAATTATTGGTCTAGCGCAGATGAAGTCGGTCTTAAAAGTCGGTTAAGAAGAAATAGTATTCCCTTACGGAGTAATAACGCTAAAGAAGCGGCACATTGGGAGAAAATCACGGCGTCTGATCTCCAACTCACTACGTGATGTGAATATCGTATGTGATATTGATTCTGATAATGTCATGGGTTCAGAATATGAGTCTTAGTTGAATGTCGACAGAAACAAATACACTCAGGCATAACATATATCACACAAGCATTCGTAAAATGTAAAAGGATCGGTTAAAGTAGGCTCTTAAAAATATAAGATTTTCTAAAAATAAAGATATTGTCATATAAAATATCGTTATTATTTGATTCAATCATCACACTAACAAAATATATAGAGTGAGCACAAAGAAGGTAATAGAAATCAATACGTAGATATAAATTTGTTATATTAATATTATGCAAATACTCAAAAATTTAATCAGTTTAATGAAAATTTCGATTAAGAACTGTCATTTGGGAAAATTTAATGAAATTCTGCCTTAAACAATCTTTGTAATTAGCAAAATAGCATATATTGAAACGCTTTGTGAAACTATGGAATATGATTGATTTTAAACTAGATTACACAATTATAACGTTGCATTCATTAGTATGTCAATTAAAAAAAAAACACATACATTTAAAGTAGATATTGTAAGTGTAACAAAAACTCGTATTAGTATTTTGAAACAGAACTGCAAACAACCCTCAGGACTGTTATTGTTGGCACCACGCGTCATAATTTTATTTACTCCCAACTTGGTCACTTGTTCGCGGTTTGAGCTGCGGCTACTACAAAGTAAACTGCCGCATTGCAGGACAGTTACAGTATTATACACTTTTATTTACACTCGTGGTTTAAAATTAAATAAGACGTAAACAAATAAATACAATTAATTTGAACAATTACTGTAATGATTGGTTTTCGATAATTGTCGTTTGGTACTAAATTAATAATATTAATAATAAATTTACCGATAAAAGGGTAACGAATCTACATTTCCGTGTTAAACCACATTTCATTTACTGTCGCCTCTCACTTGACCAAAATATCTAAAATTTAACACAAAAAAATAAATAATATAATGTCGAATTGTTAAGCTTTTAATTAGATATATTAAGGATGCAAGGAAAATATATGAGTAATATTATATTTTTAATTATCTTGTGGATGTTGTTCGTGAACTAGTTAGACTAGTTCACGAACACTTTTAAATGAATTATTCATTTTTATAATTACATTTTCATAAGAACGATAATACCCATGCTACATATTTTATTTAAATACATTTTATATTGTGGTGTACGATTACATAAAAATATAAAAAAGAAATGTTTTTAGCATTCTTAAGAATGCTAAATATATAATATAAGATTTAAAAGGCTATGGTTGCAACGTTTGTTAATTGTATACTATTGGTTTGAGATTTCTTTTTGTGTTAGTTAAAAATGCGTTTTAACAAATAACCAAAGCCCTCTGAAACAAAATCAAAATGTGATAATAAGTTTAAAGTTAATTTTGAACGTACCACTTAATTTTTAATTAATTCTATAACATACCTTTATTTTGTTATTACGGGAAACGAATAATAACAAACTCACTCTCCGTTTTTGATTTAATTAAATTTAACGTACTCGTGATTATTGTTTAAAAAGTAAAGTTACAGTGTGAAAAATTCATTTTTTATTAAATATAATAATAATATTAAATTACTATCTTATTATGTTAATACCTAGTTATAGTAGAAGTCATCAGATAGCTTTAATTAATACCTAACTAACTATATTTTTGTTGTAACTATATTAATATTAAATTTTTTTACATCTTAATGTATATACTGGTATATGTTAAAAATGCAAAAGTAACTCTGTTATGCCTTCACACCTAAACTACCGAACGGATTTTGATGAAATGAATATTTTTGTCCCGACATTACATAATGTTGTAATATAAGCTTCGTTATTTTGGTTCGGTTATGTTTACGTTTTTGGTTTTCATTCATGTTTTAATACGAAAGAAATACAATACTTTTTGAGAATAATATAAAAAAGGTTTAGATTTTGCTATTTTGTACGTTTAACTAAGAACCACCGCAGTATTGGTATTTTGAAAATTTGGATTAAGTTTTGAACGTCCAAAGCCCTTATAGTTGGCATTAACTATTATGTATGTATTCATATATGTTATGCTATTTTTAAAGATTAATTTTAATTTATGTTAGTAGTCACTATGCCAATATTGTTTCACTTATTTTTAATAACAGCATGATATGTATTTAAAAAAAAAGAAATGTTAACATCTGTTAACGAGTTAATTAGAAATTATAAAAATAGAAAATTATTGTCATTTATAATAACGTACAATGTACAATACATTTTTATTTCGGTCTCAATTGCTCTAGATCACATAAAAAAACGACAATTTTAATTTCAGACTCAGTGCATGGATACGAATCTAATAAGGATACTCACGGATAACGTGAATGGTAAGCTACAGATGTGTTATTTTATATTATTTATATTTAATTATTTTTTCTCCTAAGTACCTGGATTGTATTGGAAAATATTATTTGGGTTTGATTAAGTTTTAATTGAATCCGATAATTAGCACTCAGGTTCTAAGGTATCTAATATAGATATCTATCTGGTAATCACCAATGTGCTATTATTTTGTGTATTTTACATAAATTATACATGTAAGAAAAATAGGTACAGGATTGTCAATGGCCGGATGGTAAAACAACTTTTTCACTCTTAATCTGTCAGAATCTTAGACAAATAAAACACCATAAAGACATTAAATGTGAATTGTTTACCAAAATACAAGTTTTAAGAGCTATGGTTCTTTATAAATGAATTCAAATTCTTGCAGTTTTATTACAAAATTTTACATATATCTTTCCACACTGCACAGCTATATGTCTCAGATCCTAGTGAGGCGAGTCGGTAATTAGGTAAATCTAGACAGAGGCTCTCTGTTCTAACAATGCCTTTGATTAGTAGATTACTGAGCAGAGCGCTTCCAGAAACTATTTCCTTCTAACCTACCTTAACCTAGGTAGAATTCTACTTACTATAGTATTCTAGTTGCTTATTCAACCATTCCACGATAGTAATTGTGGGTTTGGTCATTGCGACAGAGAAATCTGTGATTTATTATGACGTTTAAAACTGTCTATAAACGGAAATTGTACCACAGAGGCGATAAGTGAAGGTTCTTCCCGTCTTCATGGATTTATTATTATTATTCTTTATTATAAAAAATATATTTTTTGGATTTAATTTCATTTATTATTTTGTTATATTAGATTATTGCGTTATTTTGTATCATGTTGTTATAAATAAATATATAAATTTTAGGAGTGAACTCAAGATAATTTGTCTGTTTTAAATTTTAATTAATTAACATTAAAATGTGTTCTTAAAGGAAAATGATGTGTCAAAATTAATGGCAACAGTATAAGTCTAATTTTAAAGGTTAGATAGAAGATACTTAATAGGATAAGGTTATATAAGATTACTAATTAATTATTAACGCTTTGGGATACAGACTCTTTAATAGTCTAGATAGATAAGATTCTGTATCCAAAAGAAGCTGATTTGAAATGTAGGTACCCATTTTTACGTAATTTAAATTAAGATGCAAAATTGTATTACTTTATAACATATCAAATAAATACGAGTATTTGAAATGAGAAAGAAAACATTTATAATAGTACCTTTAGAAAAATCTTAAATTGATTCGTCTTTACCTTGGCATATATAGCGCTATATAGCGATTTTGATTTTTACTTTAAAATGAAATTCATCACCTATCTGATGTTGAACATGTCTTAATTGGTACTCTTTCCACACCACCATGTCGTCAAAGGACGTGGATCATCACTAACACTTATCTTATTAATGGAATCAAGCGGAAATTGTCAATTGTATTATTGAGACTAACCTCTATTGGGGTATTGTCTTGTGTTACAAGTATGAGCACGGAAGTTATAGTTCATGGTTCAGGCATCAAAGTGAGGGACGATGCCGCGCTGATGTCAAACGTTTATTTGTTGCGGAACTTATCATCAGAAATGATAATGATATAGTGTAAATATGGTTGTGTTAGAGGAAAACAGTGTTCATTTGGATGAGGTGTTAAAAAAATTTGGTGCAGTAAATCGTTATCATATCCAAGCTATTATTTTAATTAGTTTCGCTTTCTTTAATAATGGTATGCATTGCATTAATTATGTGATAGTGGCAGAGGAAACTCCATACAGGTATAATTATTAACCCAAAAAAAGTATTATTGAATGATATAATTTATCATTTCTACTAGCATTATTTATTAAAAAAAAAATAAGTTATGTAGTTCACACTTTTAATTACAATAAACAAATTTTGAAATAAAATACAAATAAATTTAAATATGCTAAAATATTTATAAATCTAAAATTCAAATCATTGTAGAAAAAGTTTAAACTTTGAATTATAATATATGTGTAATTCAGTAAAGGGTTTAGAAGTTATGAAATACACGCAGGTTCTTACTTAAGATACGGGAGAATGCTCAAATAGTTGTAAATCTAATAATACTTAATATAATAATAATAAGATTAACGAAAATAAATACAAGTGATTATTAATTATTATTATAGTAACATTTCTATATTACATTAAAAACTTACAGACATAATAAAAATCAAATTTTAGATGTAAAATCGAGCAATGCGAAACACGGAGTAGTGTCTTCGAGTCTTTGTGGGAAAATTTCACAGTTCCCCCAGACTCTCACGGCTGCTACAGATACAAGTCGGATTTCAAGGAATGTGATCCATTTAGCTTCAATAGATCAATTGTCGAAACTTGTGATGAATGGATTTATAAGAAAGACGATAGCTTTGTTGCTGAGGTAAATTTTATACGTATTTTCAAAGATTTTATTTACCACACCCGATGAGGTTAACAGCTTAAAATCAAGTTATTTAAATCTTGTTAAATCCAAAAACATAATTATTTTTTAACTATGAGAAGACATTGTTTTTGTTTTAGTTTCAGTTAGCATGTCAAAATTGGAAACGTACATTTGTGGGAACCATCCATAGTATTGGACTTATGTGTGGACTTTTTTTTCAAGGCCAGTTGTCTGACAAGTACGTATGTCTCAAAAGAGAGTAAAAAATAAAATAACTAAAAATTATAAAAATCAACAACATTACAAATATGCTTAATATATAATAGCAGAATATATAATATATGGATATGTAGCAGACATTAAACCAACACTAATAAAATCCAGCAAAACCACAAACTAACTTGTATGAGGGTTGAGATTTTATCGCATCGTACACATTTAACTTGCCTTAAAAGTTTGCAAGTAATCTAACTCACGTAATTTGATAATTTTCAGGATTGGGCGAAAAGCCGCTATTATAATATCAGGTATTGCTGCTGGGGTATTTGGTATTGCTAAGAGTTTTTCAACTACATATTCAGTATTCATATTGCTAGAATGGCTAGAAGCAACTTTAGGGGACAATTGTTCACCTGCTTTTATCTTAGGTAACTTGAATTACATGTTTTAATAACGTTGTTTTTAATTAGAAATACACAAATATTTGTATAACATGTTTTATGTTTCAGCTGTTGAAATGGTACATAGCGATTACAGGTTACAACAACAAATATTTTTGTGTGTGATTGCTGCAATGGGTGGAGTAACTTTTTCTATTGCAGCATATTTAGTCCCTTACTGGAGGGATTTTGTACGCGTTATTTATGCTCCAGCGTTACTTTATATAATAATATATTTCATTATGGATGAGAGCGTACGCTGGTTATTAAGTAAAGGAAAAAAAAAGCAAGCAACAAAATTGTTATTAAAGATGGCTAAGATTAATAAAATAACATTGGATAAAAAAATGCTTGTTAATATACAATGTGAAGACGGGACCAAGAATTCTCCGTTGAAAGAGACATTCCGATCAAAAATTGTCATCAAAAGATTTTTAATATGTTTATTATGGTGGACCTCTTGCACATTCATCTGCTTTGGATTAATTGTGAATGTGGGCTCACTTGCTGGGAACAAATATTTAAACTTTGCAATTATGTCGTTATCGGACATACCGGCCAGTATTGCAATGGTTTATGTTTTAAAACGGTTTAAGAGAAAAAAACCTCTCCTAGTTTCTTTTATGACAGCAGGAGTATTGTGTTTATTTCAACCCTTCGTGCCAAAAGGTACTTTGTTTAGTTTCTTTATAATATCGATATGTATATATTCTTAAGGCCGAATTGAGAGACCTCAATGCGATTTCAATCACGTATAATTTTCAGAATACGTATGGATGTCAACTGGTGTGTATTTCCTGGGCAGATTTGTTTCGACTTTCACATTTGGGACCGTTTACATTTACACATCTGAATTGTTTCCAACTTATTCGAGGAATTCCATGCACGCTTTATGTTCGGCTATTGGCCGTATCGGATCCATTCTGGCGCCAATGACACCACTACTGGTAAGTATTATTGGTTTTACCTAAATTCGGATAAAGCAAAATTTTTGTTTAAACTTTTAACTTAAATATGTTTTAAATTTAATTTGTTGTAATGTTCTTAGTAAAATATTTTTGTGTTTTTTCCAGACCCAATATATGGAAAGTCTTCCAACCTTACTTTTTGGGAGTATATCGATCGCTGCTGGTTTTACAACCCTATTCGTGCCAGATCTCGATAATGAGCCTTTACCTGATAATGTACATCAAGCTGAAAGTATAGGCATTTGCCATCTCAATGTTAGGACGGAGAAAACAGAAAGTAAAGATTCCATTAATGTACAGTAGAACTTTACCAAACTTTATAGAGTTAATCTGTAGATTGGGTTGTAAATTAAATTATATCATAAAGATTTAAGTTTCTATTAGAATAGACCTTAGCTTAACATTAGAAACAATATTATTGTATTGTTACGAAAACGGAGTCCTCTGTACATAGTTATTATTCTTACGATTTCTTATTTCAAAATTTTATCTCTTAAAACATGAAGTAGTATCTTGTATTCAATTTAAATAAAAATAATTATTCCTAATAGCAATAGCCTATATACTCGTATAACAAGTAAGGTCAAATCTAAAGAGCTGAAAGTAACGCAATTTTTATCCCAATTTAAAAACGCAATGTCGAACGATAGTCAGTTTAGTGTAACGATTTGGTTGCTATATTAATCAGTAAATGTAAACTTTCATACACTGAAAAGAGTTAACATTACATTTAAACAACCATTTAAACCAAAATTATTCATATTTCACTAATTTCACTATGAACAGTGACATTAAAAAATAGATATTTCTACAAAAATATCATAAAGTACATCAAGCTCATAAAATCTATTTAATATCCAAAGCAAATATACAACAACGTTTTCTAATAAATTTACTTTCTCTGTTATTATCTCTACAATGCCTCCTACGTTTATTTAACGGCTTATTTTGATGAGAAGCAAGATGGCCGCCCATTAATTTTAAATGACTATCTTCCCCATTAAAACGAGAAAGACACGGAACATTCAAAATAATTAATTACACCTTGGAGATTACGAGCTCGCTGATATTTGAAAGGTTATTATACTTTTTGAAAGCTCAATAGATCCAAATGAGTTATAAATAATTATTTTTACCACGATTTTAGGTATTATCCCATCTTATATTATTATTTTAATGAAGTTTGATGCTTTGCACTAATGTCGATAATATTTGCATAATTAGTGATCTTATTGAAAGATCGTGACAAGTAAAAATGTAAGTTCCACTAAAACAATTTCAATTCTGTTTAGATATTATGTAATCGTTTTATTGCAACAAGCTTATTAAAACAAACATATCAACACAAATATGTACAATAAAATAGTTGTTATTATGGCTTAATTAGGTAATGTTTAAGTTATTTTGTAAGTTTTAATTATCTCTGTTTATTTCTTGCATATGTTTATATTTTGGCGCAAAGTTTTATTTACATTAATGTGTAAGATTTAAATGAACCAGTTTGAGAATATTTTATTCTAGATAAGATATTATTAAGTATAATCATGGTGTGTATGATTGGAATATAATTCTGTTTCTCCTAAAACAATAATATACACAAAAATTTATAATTTATTCTTACAAATTAACACTACAAAGAGATGTCTTAACTCTTCAAAGTTAGTCTCGAATATAGCTTAATAAAACGAAATGACTATAATTATATAGCAATCAAAGTCGTTTTAAAGATAAGATATTTGTTTCTTACAATAATTATTTAGTATTTTTATGACAATAGAAGATATCTTCGAAACAGACAGTTATATGTTTATCTTTGTAATAAGAAATATTTATATTTATTGTTACTTGAATTTATTTAGTTTATTTCGAATATTAAATATATATATTATAATTAAATATCATATGCTGATTTCCATTCAAATTAAATTTTATTAAACTATTACGTTTAAGAAAACTATTTACATTTATTATTTATGAGTATTGTGATGTGTATTTGATAAAGAAGTCCCATTATTTCCATTTCAACAATATCAGACAACGTGAGAGCAGTCCCGAGCGTACATTGAACTGATAAGCCAGGATTTATGGTTAAATCCCGATACCCTTTCAGATATTTTACACGTTGGTACAGGTGTGGACGGTGGTATCTTATTATAGGTAATTTTTTATCATGTTTTATTTGAAATAGATACATATACACTTTGTAAACCTTTACAATTGTGTACTGTGTAGTGCCAATTAACGTTTAATAATTTCGATATGAAAATGAAACTACGGTTTTGATTAATATTGTTGTTATAATTATAAAATAACGCTTTTCGTAAATTCAATAATTAAGACGCCACTTAGAATGGCGCGGATACTTTTAAAAATAAGAATCAGTTATATTATTTGTTATCATTCTAAGTAGATAAAATTATTTTGAAACAAGATTTTAAATATGGAATAAAAATAAATACAGGGGACGTTTCGTCACATGCAAGTCCTCAAGATGAATAGATTTCGAAGCCCTTTATGCGGATACCGGAACGGTTTTTGCAACGTCGAGTGCGATGGTATGAAATATGACGCGACAAAAACTGAATTAATGGATGCAGACTTATATTAATTACGCTTACTTTTGACGTTGGAGAGACTCATTTGTTTTATTCTTCTCGTTATTAATGTGAATTTTCAACGCCCCGCTGTCTATAAGGACTATCTTTATATTTTATGTTGACTGCTATTGAGTGAGTTCTTCTATCTATAAACGTAATATATAATTTTATCGCATTTTTAAACATCTCAGTTAAGATACAATCGTAATCGAATAACGAATAAAAACTATACTCTAATCCCTTTTATTAGAATCAAACTTGAAGAACCATAACACAAATATTAAGAATTCCGTCTCGACGCTTGACTGTCTTAACTGTAGAAATGTTGAGTCTTGCTAGTATTTAGTATTCACGGTGAGATAAGACTATAAATATTTACTAGGGCAAAATTGTAAGATGATTTAAATTGTCAAATAAATCATATATCACTTCTTATATAATTGTTGTATTTTAATAGTAACTTACATTTTCAGCGTTTTGTTGTTTCTTGAAGTAATTTAAGAAGAAGAAAAAGTATTATATGTTCGTCAGTATATTACAACATATTATTTTATTTGTAAAATAAGATTTGAGTAATAAAAGTAATATTCTAGCCGAATCCTGTTTTTATATTGATATAATGTTCTTTTATAATTTATTTAGTTTATAAAATGAGCATCTACTATGTCCATTGCGAGTCTATATTAAAAACAAAATATGTTAGATGTCACATTCTATAATATCTACTTATACTGCACGTATAGGCTTAATAACGTATAGGCTTGATATTCTAGCGTAGTCTATCTTTTTATTATAGAAATGTATTCTAAACGTATAAGATATTATTATAATATGAGCTAACAAGTATTAAGACAAATATGTATATTTTGAATTCAAAGATTTAATTATACAAGTAAAGTTATATTGTGATTATAAATTTATATTTCGTAATGGCATGAGATAAATGTTGAACAAAATCAACTTATTAACATTGTATTGTTATTAATCGGTATCAAATTTTAAAAAAAAATTAAGCACAATTAGGTATTAAGACATTCAATTAATAAGAAAGAATATTTTTAATAAGAAATACAAGAAATACTAGAAACAGGTTCATCTAAGTTATTAATAGCTAAAGTTAATAGAAAAACGTCAAGAAGTACGGGGCGCTAATTTCACACGTCATTAGGCGCAGCCGAACGATTTCTATTAAACGTTTTCGAGATCGTTCGGAAAATTAGTTGATTAGTGACCAAGAATTACGTTTATTAAATATCCAGTGAAACGGTAAATTCAATAATTTCTCCTCCTAGGCAGATATTGATTATTGAATAACTGTTACAACATTATTATTTTTAGCCACTGCCTAATATATCTTATTTACTTAAATCAATCAAACTGAATGTATTTATGCACATCACCCAGATTTTGATACTATATAAATTCGTAGATTCAATATCTTGAAAATGAATATGTCCAAAACGAAAAACATTATTTATTATTATTATTATTATTTATTTACCTTCACGCCATATCCCTTGCGGGGTAGCCAGAGACGACGGAGCGCCAAACGCTACGGTCTCTGCATACCTCTTTCGCCTCGGCCACAGACATCAACTTCTTCATACATGCCCTCCGGGGGTCCTCATGCTTTTTACGTGACCTTCCTCCAGTATCGTAGCTACTGTGTTTTCGAAGGTCACTCGAGGCCTCCCCCTGTCTCTCTTACCGCTCACTTTTCCCATATAAATCTTTTTTACCATTCTTTCATCACTTATTCGTTCAACGTGCCCAAACCACCTGAGCACGTTCTTCTTCATTCTCACCGTGACATCTTCGCTAGTACCTGCCATTCTGTGGATCTCTTCATTACGGATTCGATCAGCTAGACTGACTCCGCATATTCTGCGAAGAGATCGCATCTCCACAGCATTCATCTTTCTTACATTCTTCTTCTGTGTTACCCACGTTTGGCTGCCGTATAACAGTGTCGGTAGCAAAACTGCATTGTGTACAGCCAAACGTGCAGCTATACTGACGTTTTGCCGTCTCAACAATGCAGTCAAAGCACCATTGACTCTGTTACCAGCAGCAATACGCCTTTCCACATCCATTTCGTATCTTCCGTCTCTGCTAAACATACTTCCCAAATATACCACTTCATTCACTTGTTCTATTATCTTATCATTCACGTTGATCTTACATTCTGTTCTTTCTTCATTTCTTTCAAATATCAGAACCTTCGTCTTATCTACATTCAGGTTAAGACCATTAATTTCACACCCATCTTTCAGAGTGGTGACCAATGCCTGCAAATTGCATTCTGATGATGCAATAAGCACTGCATCATCTGCATATAGTAAGCAATTGACCTTAAGGTCACCTACTTTCACTCCCATGTCACTATCTTTCACTCCTTGGAGACAACTATCCAAATACAAATTGAACAACCAAGCTGACATAGCGCAACCTTGCTTAACACCCGATTGGATGTCAAACCAGGGCGACATGCCAGCTCCTACTCGCACACAGGCTGAGTGATCTCGGTAAAGAGACCTTACAGCCTGTAGCAAGGGTCCGTTCACATTGTATCGGGGCAGTATCTCCCATAACTTCTTTCTCACAACCCTGTCAAACGCCTTTTCCAAAACCACAAAAGCACAGAAAACCTTTTGGTTTAGGGCCAAAAACTTTTCCGTGATCATGCGGAGGGAAAAGATCTGATCTATACACCCTCTTCCAGGTCTAAAACCTCCTTGTGCCTCCCACAACAGCCTTTCAGATCTCTCTTGCATTCTTCTCGCTAAAATTTTAGCATAAACTTTACCGCCCAAGCTAATCAAACTGATGGCCCTATAGCTTGCACAGTCTATCTGTGAACCTTTGCCTTTATACAAAGGTACGATGACTGCACTTCGCCAATCGTCTGGGACCTCCCCAGATTTCCAGCATAAATTGCATAAAAACCAGAAAAAGTCCCAGACGCGTGGCCCACCATATTTGATCATCTCGGCAGTAACTTCATCTGCTCCCGCAGCTTTACCACATTTCAGACTTCGAATCACGTTCTCTACTTCTTCTAAACTGATTTCACCATCGGCTACATCTTGACTCAGCATTACGCTGGTAGTCAAGACCGAGGCGTCCTCACGTTCATACATCTCCTTATAGAATTCCGCCCACCGCTGCAAAACGTGTGCTTGCTCAGTTAAAATTTCACCGCTTTTCGAAAGCACCCCTTTCATTCTACAGGTTACCGAACAACCCCGGGAACCACTAACTTCTCGCCAGAAAAGCTTCGTGTTTTCCCGGAAGTTGTTCGTCAACCTTTCATCCCTTTCTCTCTTAGAATTTTCACGCTTCATCTTTATAAGTGCTTTCGTTTTGTGCTTTTGCAGCTTGTACGCTCTTTTTCTTATCTCTCTCATACTTTTATCCTTACCAGAGGCTTTATAATCCAGCCATGCTTTCTTCTTTAACTCTACAGCGTCTTTCACTTCATCATCCCACCATTCATCGCGCTTTTTACTAAAACCTCTTTTCCTTTTACCACATACTTCTGTCGCTACTTTCACCATACCATTCCTAAGGTTCTGCCAGCATAGTTCAACACTTTCATTTCCAGAATTATAGCTTTCAAGCTTCTTGGAAACCCTCTCTTGATATTCCTCTCTGATCGGTGGATCCTGAAGCTTCCAGCTTCTTATGCGATAATTCGACGCCAAGCTTGGACACGTCGTGCGGCTGCGCCAACCTGCGAACAAACCTCTTATTCTAGCAACGACTAGATAGTGGTCCGTTCCCAGATCAGCACCTCTGAACACTCGCGTGTCCATAACTTGACTTCGAATACGCTGGTCCACTAGGAATAAATCAATCATACTTCTTTCTTCCGCTCGCTCCCATGTGTACATGTGAATTTGTTTGTGATCAAACATCGTGTTTGCCACAAACAAATTTTTCTCCTTACAAAATTCCAAAATAAGCTTTCCAGCCTCATTTACCCTCTTATCACCATATTTGCCTAGCACGCTTTCGTAACCGCTTCGCGCGGTTCCAACCCATCCATTCATATCTCCACATACTATCAACTTTTCATTATCTCTGACACTACTTAGAACATCCCTGACATTCTCCCAAAACTCCTCGAGCTCGCTCATTTGAGCTGAGGATACTGGCGCATACATGGCTAACAAGAATACTCTTGTTATCCCCAGCTTAAAGCGAACCCAAAGAAGCCTCGGGTTAATCGCCTTGTATTCTACCATTGCATTAACCATTCGAGAGGACAATAATACGCCTACACCTTGGCAACCTCGCTCACCCTCTGGAACCCCAGCCCAGAAAGCGACCCGGTTGCCAGGCAAATCGGTCGTATCATTGCCTTTTCGCTTGGTCTCAGACACAAAAATAACATCCAGATCTTTGTCATCCATCACATCTAATAATTCATTCATCTTCTGTTCCATTCCTCCTCTTACATTCCACGTAGCTATTTGTAGCTCCGTCCTCCACCTTCCGCCGTTCGGAACATGGCGTGTTGGTTGGCGGTTCCCAACGCCGCATTATTTTAAAATTATTTATTATTTATTATTAATTATTATTTATTTATTAATTATTATTTATTTCAAAATTATTTAAATTAATCAATGGAAAAAATAAATAAAAAAAAATTAATATATCTGGAGCGTCGTACATGTGAACTCCCGAACTTCATTGCACTCCTGGTATCGACCACGCGACGACTGATTTTAGCAAGTTTGCAGGCGATGATACTGGGGACGACATCACCTGGTACACGCGAGCTTGCCAACCTATAACCTATTTATATATAGGTCATTCCACATAATACCTATCTCGGGCCGGACGTGATCCGTGAGACGTTGAATTGTGTTGTTAAAGTGTAAATAGTGAAAATGAATATTTTGTCTAAGGGCCTCCCTTGGACAAAAAAAAAAAGAAACCTTGGACAAGAAAGAAAAGAATATATATTATGATTATGATGATCAAACTGAATATTTTATTACTGATATGTTTATCACTAACCGAAGTTATTAGTATCAGTACTTGTTGATATGAATAAAATTATAAACTGTAAAAAACAACTTTCTTATAACGTTTTTTCATATTGTGAATGTTACAAGAAGATAAGCTTTATGATAACTGCAGAATAAAAACCGAAATGTTCATGTGTAAAATATTATAAACTTAGTTATTGTAATTTAAAAAGTACTTTATTACTTTACTTTATTATATATATATATTTATGTAAATAATTTAAAATATTAATATTTTTGTATTTTATATGTAAAATTTTGTATTTAGAATTAAAACTATAATTGTATGTTGAAATAAACATTATTATACAATCAATTTTATCTTATATAATAACGAATTACAAAATACAGAGTTATTATAAAAACTTTGAAACTAAAATTTATGTGTAATAAAAAGTAAAATTTAAATCTAAGTTTAACTAAACTGTTAAGTTTGAATCGATTAATATAGTTAAATGATTTATATTATGCAATCGATTTAATTACTTGTGACGTGTAACTTTAAAAAATCAAGAGTTGCTTAACTACCGTTCCGTAAACTTGTGACAACACAAACTCTCCTAAACAATCAAACTGCAAATAAACACTTGCTAACGGAAATCGGGGAACAAGAATAACGTACTCGTAACATACATACATACATACATACCTACGAGTACGTTATTCTTTCGTTATATATATATATATACGATATATATATATATATATATATATACATATAAACATAAAAAAATATCACTAATTAAAATAAAATTGTCCCACGAAACTCATTTAATTCTTTTAATTACAGTAAAATAAATTAAAATAAAACCACTGGAACGATGCATTTTACTACATAATAAAAATGATTACAGATTAAAATTTATATTCTATAAAATTTAAATGGATGTTGTAATTAAAATATCATTTTTGGTTTGGACACTCTTTTTATATTTTATTTAAAATATAAGGCTCGTACGCAGCATTTGTTTTTAATAAACTGTTAAATCCAATGAGATGTCGCGACATTTATTTACCCGCATTTGATCTTCACTTCGCAAACATTTGAAGTGTGTATTCATTAGAATTCATGTCACGGTATGGTGATACAGTTATTAGTTTAGCGTTATTTTAATGGAACTTTGTTGAAACAAACAAGATACGAAATTGCTTTTCGCTCAATTATAAAGACGTATTTACACCATGGCACCGAATGACATAACCGCGTTAGTTAAAAGAGAGCTGTTTAAAATAATTTAATGAGTATCTACTATTCTTATATAAACATCTATGTTTTAAAAATTAATTTTTCATGAACACGATTGTTGCAAAGCATTTAAAACATCTGGTAAAATTAAAAATTAAAATGTAATTTCAATTACATTCGTTAAAAAATATTTTATTTAAATAAGTTGAGAAAGTTATTTAAAAAACCCACAGGATATTTTACTTTGTGAATTAAATCATAAAGTGATTTTAATAATATAACGATAGTCTTGCTGTGTCTTAATTAATAAAAAACAATCTGAAAAGCACCTAACATTGGAGTAATTAAAGTGGGTGAAGAGGAAAAAGATCTATTCTCGTTATCCCCGGGGACAATATTGTCGGAGATCACTTTGCTAGCTTCGTTTATCGTCTGGGAAAAATAAGGTAATTCATATTCATAATGTCCGTAGAAATAATAAGTTTTCATTATTCAAGCCTTCCCGGTCTTAAGCTATCGGAAAGGACGTCCCGGATATTTTTGTCATGAGGAATTTCAAAAGTATATTTCATGAACGGAATTCTCCTCTATTATTAAGCTTCCTATTTTGAACTATTATTTTTGCTGAGACAATTTTTTGTTTATTTCCAAAGTCTTAGTTATTCTATTTTTATTATCTTCTATTTTCTTAATATGTATTGAATGATTTAAATAATGTTATTTATTATTTTGATATTTACTCTATGTAATTCGAGCAAGATTAATATGTCCAATTAAATGCGTGGAGCTGTCAACATTTGTCAAATGCACTTTGACCCTCTTCCATTGAATTTATACAGTAGCGTTAAAGTGACGGGACTGATTTATGATCTTAATATACCAGTTTCAATGGCTTAGTTGTATTTGACTAATGTGATTCATAATTAAAAGATCATAAAATCACACTCTCCACAAATTAAACGAATTATTATCCATTTTTTTCTAAAGTAACCAATTTGTTTAGTTCTTTGAACTTGCGACCTGCGACCTGTTTTGCTAATTGAACTACTGTGTCTTTAGCGGCTTTAATTTATTTCATATCTTTTAAATTTTTAAATTAAATAAGCTCCAATAACTACCATGTTTATAGATAGCTGATTTTAAATATTGTAATCCCAACAGCATTTTAAATAAATAGCTAATAGTAGTGTATTATTCTCATAAATTGGTTCTTAAACTGTTTAAAGTAAAGTTTAAATATCAAGTGAATACGTAAGCAAGACTAAGTTTTATATAGAGTGCTTCTTCACGTTGCAGACTGGAAACTTAACGCTACATGATAATTAGATGCTGAGCCATTAATTTATTATACACTACATTATTATATTACTTGTTATATCGTAAACTAGGTGTTTTATTTACTTTGAAACAAGATATTTAGGTTTATTTCATATTTATAAACAATATTTACGCAGCTTTAAGTGTTTGAAAAATATATTACGTATAATAATAATAATATATTATATATATTAATACAACATTTGCACTGCCATAAAACTCATTAAAGGAAAATTTAACAACGTTGAATATCATTGAATATCATTGAATAACTCTTTCCTGAACACACTTTAGTAATAGCTGAATAAAAAATAAACAGACAAGGCAATATTTTATTGTAGATCGGATTACACATTAGTATTACCACGCAATAATGTTGACACAAATGATATTTTCGCATTTAAACTCTATAACTATTACATATGTTTGTCTAATCAGCTAATTATTACCAACAATAATATATAATTTTTTTATTATATATAAGTATTTATTTTAATTCACATTGTATTATGGAGTTCCTAAACAATTATAACAATACCCAAAGGACATAATACAGAATTGAATTTTATCCTTGTTACATATAAATCGATACCATTTAAGAAATAAGTGAAGCTGCCATAGATTAGGTCGGTGGGATATTGGTGAGGAACGAAGTGGCAATTGATGACGAACGTTTTCAAATCATTAAGACGTTTTTAATTAGTTAAAATGGTCATGTACCAGAATAAACTCCATATTTTTTACAAAACAAATAACAGATAAAGACGTCACGGGCCGTGTTTTCGTTCTAGTTCTTAATTAAAACGAAACAAAACAAAGCCATTATGAAAGATTGATCACGAGTGATGAAAAAAATTGTACAATCGGTCAGCTTCAAAACGCAATGCTAACAAGCGCTCAATGAAACCATATATTCTTATAACATATATTCTTTTAATTAGAATATATGTTTTGATATTGTAATTTGTAAATAAGTTAAAAATCCTTACAATCGAATTATATGTAAGCCTAAATTTTCACTTGCCACCATTTCAATCAATGTTCACATAGCACACCTCAGATAAATATAAGCGGTGTGTACCAAACGGAAAATTGATAGCAGGAGTGACGAGGGTCTGAACGCCAAGTTTGTGGACACGAGATGAAGTGCGAATGTAATACACCTACACTTTACTAAAATAAGTTTGTTTAATTCCTATGCAATATTATTTAATTTCGATTTATTTCTACGGCATAAAGATCTTTTTTTTGTATAACTTTTCTTATACTCTGTATGTATTTACTATACTTATGCCTATAATTATAGCAATTGACAAAAAATATTTTTAATTCAACAAAAAATATAAATAAAATCAATGTGATAAAGCAAGTCTTCTTTTTTTGTAATGTTTATAGATTATTTAAATAAACAAATCAAAAATAATTGGAAATAATACAAGGCACCACTGTTGCAGTGAACACCGGTTACACCATGCAAAAAGTTTGATGCATGCGTCGTTCTGTTCAACTTAACACATTTTATTTATGCTATTATAATGATACTCTGTTTTACAACCACGAAGGTCGTTTTTTTCAGGTTTTAAATTTTCAATTTAGTTTCCTCTAAAGATACCATGTATATACAGCCTATGTTTACATCGAAAGATCATTCATAGGTATCGTTTGAAGATTTGATGGCTGAGTTGATGAATTGATTTTTAATCAAATGAATATTAACCTCAAAACAATTATAAATTTATAAATTCTACATATTTATATTATTTTTAAAAACAAATGAAATAAAAACAAATAAAGCAATTTTATTATCGTTCGAAAACAAAGTTTACTGATTGACTAAAGATTATATGGAAGATTACCTAAACGGCTACGTATACAAGAATAAAAGACATCGTTGTGAGTCTTAAAAAGTAAATGGACTCAGAGGTTTTTTATTGTAAAGGTGTCTTTATAACAAGCAGCATGCAGAGATGTCTCAAATATTAATAATGGAATGACACAAATAATAAACAATATCCTGGAATTGAAACCATATTTCAAGGAAAACTATTGCAATATAATATTTTTAGTGTTTATAAATCAATTAAATATAAAATCATGAAAATATTAAAAACGAATAATGTTAGCTAATTAGGGAATATAATTAAAAAATATTATGATTATATAAAGATTATATTTAATCTGTTAATGTAGTGCAATAGCAGACATACTTCACCATATAGACGTACCCTACTCAGGTGTTTGTGTCCGACAGAGGATTGACTGAGCGAGGCCTGACGCCGACCATCTATCTTACGAAAGGTGCTTAGTAATACAATTTCTTTGTACTTCCAATATTACATTTTTAGAATACGTCAATGTCATGATCGGAAATGTTTGTTTAGGGTTTTGTAGTTGGTGTCTTGAGATTATATTAACTTAATATAATAGTAAAAGAAGTCTTAATATAAAGTATACGTTTTATAGGATTTATGTAACTTTCTCTTGTGATAAAGCGGAGGTAAATGAACTTCTAATGCTGTACTAGTCCCTTCAGTTCTGTGCGTTACTTAGGTTATATCCCTGACCTCAGCTCCTATGTGTACTTTAAAGGGTTAACGTGGACATAGAATGTATAAATTGCGCGATTAATCCCTTAGAACGAGATTAAGATAGTGATGTTCGAAGAAAATTGGACGGAAATAAAGAGTATCTTTTGTGATTTCGTAAAATCCTATTACCCTAAATTGATTTTGTATACTGATATATACCAGCGGTGTGATTAATATCCACTGCATTCTTATGTGAAAGTTATGTTGTATATCTCAATAAAATATATAGAATTTGTTAAATTATTAAGAGTTATTACATCTTGTTATTGAAATGATTTTTTTTTAACTTTCCATAAAATAAAATTGAACTTACTAGCTGAATAAGTACTGACTAGGTTAATGACATACCAATCTAATAAATATCAATCTTGTTAGCAAATACTTCACTTAATAAAAAAATGTTCAACATTATTTTTCCGGCCACAACTCAAAGCTTGTAGAGGCATATATATTTTTCATGATGTGTACTTAGGCTATGGGAGGGTGTAATTTAAATTTATTGTTATTACAAGACCGTGTAGACTTACCTATTTATTATCGATTTATAGACTTTCTGATAACTTTTTATTAATATTTGTGGAAATAAATGTAACATAACTTTTATGAGTTTACTGTAAACATGTTATTTTGGTTTTTAAAATATTAAAATGTTTAACTTGTATGAAATAAAGAGAATAAGTTATTGATATGACAAAAAATGCATTAGTAATGTTTCTATATAACGAAAAACAAATTCTGTCATGATAAACAGTTTCCTCGTCCCAAATAGTGCAGTATGTATGTGTTTTAGGAGTACTCGTTCTCTGGTTCCTCTGTTGTTTGTACTGCTCTTGTGTCTGTAGTTTGAGGCTTCGCTGTCTTAATGGGTTGCGATATATTTCATTCCCATTTGTTGTTGTTACATGTTTATAAAAAGTTACACTTCTTTTTTAGTTTGTCCATGTAAACTATAGTTTTATTACTATTAAATATTTACAATAATAATATTTGATAAATAATACATATATTACGACAAAAGAAAATAATTATGAAATAGATATATTTTCTAATTTAGCAATTTTTAAAATTGCTAAAGTGATGATTTTTTTTATAATAAAAAGAATAATAATAATAACAATAAACTCTTAGCAACTGAGAACACAAGAATAATGTAAAATTTAATAAATTATAATAATTTAATAAGTAAGTCAATCACCATCAATTTATTTATTATATAAAACATATTATCGTTAAAATATATTATGTAAATAGCTTTATTGATACCAACGACACAGTCCTGTGCTACAGATTTTAAATAATTGCTATCAAATATGCGAATAAATTCGGGTTTCCAATTTAATTGAAAGTTTTAGACATCCATTCCATCGAAGCTATTCAGGGCGAAACTTGCAATTGAATTAAAATTGAATTCCGTTGCTACAGGGTTTTTGTTTTCTCGACGCAGATACAGGCATAGTTTGTGAGAAATTCGAGATTACTTCCAAAATTCTCAAAATATAATTTTTTTAGAAAAAATCTGCCTCTTCGTTACATTAAACCCAAGATATTATGCATATGCATAAGCAGTCCTTTTAGCTTTTACATTGATTATATCTGAGTGACACTAGATAGCGGCATGCAACCGGCAGTGGAGAATTAATTAAATTTCATCTAGCATATTGGCAATATTATAATATAAATGATAGAACCCTAAAATGAATAGAAATTGTAATAAAGTACACAAAACAGAGTTTCTGAGTAGCAATTTCTTTTACTAAAAACTTAATATTAATCATCTCTCTCTAAAATTTCTTCTTTATTAATTTTCTGACAAAGCATTATCCGCAGCTTGAAATTGTACACTTTTATAAGGGACGGCATATTTTTGGTAATTCTTGTTAAAAATACGTATTGTCTTCACATTCATATACTAGTAAACTAGATAGTTTTTTATTGTTTGACAATACAATGTAATGTTTTGTTCATCATTTGTTCGTAAGTTTAGAAATAGCCAGTACGAACTCATAGTTTGTATATATAGCTCCAGAGTTAATAGTATTTTTTCAATTTAAAATAGGTTTGTACTCCATTAAAATACCGCAGGTATAACAATTTTTCCTAAAATATATTCCTTAAAAAATAAGTATATATAAAATTGTTCGACAAAACGGCGTTGTTAATAAAAAAAAATGTAAACAGAGAAGCATCAAAGTCGAACTCATAACAACTGAATCCGTAAATAACTGATACAAATCTGTAACATAAATCTTAATTTTGAACCTAATAAGATGCAAACAAAAAGTGAACTCCGTTATTAATTTGCGAGGACAATAAGCTCCAAAATCCCGCATAATAAATGCTCCCCAAACTTGCCACCTGAGCCCTGAACCTTTGGTCGTTGTTATTAATTTAATTCACTAAATTTTGCTACCTGAATGGACTGCGATAATTTCACTAAGCACTTTCCACATGACTTGGGACGCTTAACCTTGTTTGTGAATCAGTTTTAGTTGTAACTAATGTTGTTAGTTTGTAATTATGAAAACGGTTTTGCAAAGCTATTCTTATAGATGGTAACAAAATATAAAGTCTGTTTTTTGTTAACAATAGAATTATCTTCTAAAACAAAAGGATTTGCATATATATAATATGCATTGTTTTTATAGGTATCTGTGCTATATATATATATATATATATATATATATATATATATATATATATATAGTATCTTTAGTTTAGTTTAGTATCTTTAATAAGATAATCAAGTTAAATAGTCCTCAAAGTGAAATCATCATTAACAAACATAAATAAGGGCCGAGGAAATGACTGCAATAAATAATATTACTTGTAAATAATTGCGTGAGTTTATTCTCCAGAAATAATTAGATAAACGACCTAGCGTAATGAACTGCGCTAAAAGTAATTAATTCTTTAATGAGGCATATATATGAGAAAAAAAGTTACCTTAAGCTTAGAAATTTTATACTGAATGAAGTGAGAAACATTCTCTATTATTAACAATGATAATAATTATAAAACATATATTTGTATAAAATACGAATCCCCTAGTTATTGTACGATAACAAAATATTACAATTGTTGATAGAAATATCAGAAATTTGAGTGAAATACGGTTTATGAATAATATATGAGTAATTTAGTTTTTGTTTTATTCATCCATTATTTTAATTACATTATTAACTTTGAATTTAAAGAATCTTTAAAAGTCTATAATGATAAGGGGTACCCACGCCGCTTTCTCATAACAATAAATTATAATTTTACAGGCCCGGTGGGCCCGCGGCCTAAGTACACATCATGAAAAAATATATATACGCCTCTACAAGCTTTGAGTTGTGGCCGGAAAATATTGTACTGATTTTTAGGGTCTGTTTAAGCTTGTAACCTCCCTACAAAAAGGAGACGGATGTAATTAAATTTGTACAAATGTAAGTTTTTACAGGAAAATAAAATTAAAAATTTAATTTTTGAAATCATTTTAATAGTTTATTTATTTAACGTTTATGTAGACTCACAATATATGTTATATAAATGTTATTTCAAAAGATTTATACAAAGACGCTGTTTACTTCAAAATGAAATCTTTTCCATCAGACTTATGACAGAAGAGTAGAAAAAGTGTGTGAGCAATTCACTCACGGCAGAAGTAAAACTTCTGTAAAGTAGACTACGGGAAATTGAGATGGATATAGAGTATTAGTATTAGAATAAATGTATAAAAGTTATTTATTTATATATTTGTAGCTTTGTATGTATGTATGTTAGTATTAGTGTTTATGTATGTGTACAGTTTGTGTATGATGCCTATATATCGATATGTAGTTTGTTTTTTTTTTGCACTCCGCCTTTATAGATATTTTCTTGCACGCTTTCGTTTGGTTAGAAGAAAATGTCTTAGCGTCAAGTCCACCCTTTGTATCTGATTGTGCATTAAAGAATTTAAATAAACAAATAAATGTAAGGTTTATCATTATTACTAAGCTTAAAATTTATTTAACGTACAATATTAGTTTTTTTATGTGAAGTTGCTTCTATTATATTAAAAACTTATCTCAAGTAACAATTTTCCTAAAGTATAAATGCCATCTATCGTAAGTTTAAAATAATAACCTTAGTTCAAAAATTGAGCAATAGATGGCACCAAAACAGCAGTGGCCAATATGTATTTGTTGTGTATAAAATAAATTGATATCGGATACCAAAAATATATTTTTAAACTTACACATTTTTGAACCGCAATAAATCTTGATTAAATTATATTATTGTCATAAAGGTCAATATAATATACGAGTAACTTAATTAAATTATTTTCTGTTATATTCACGGAAACAATATAAATTTGCCAGATATAATTTTCCTTTACAATTAAATGGTGTGCTTGGCTGAAAATTACAGTTTTTGTTATTAAGAAAACACACGATCACACATTTTCATACAATGTATATTTTTTTCATGTTAAACTAAAAAAGGAAGAAAACAAAAATGATATAGTTCATTTTTTTAATGTCTTTTTTAGTTACATATACCTTAATGTAACAAATATTTCTAAAGTTTTTATACAACTTTAATTGCTTACATAATTTTTAACATATTTCTTTCGCTTTACAAAATAAATAATCACAGAAGATTGAGACAAAGGAATACTAAAAGAATATTTATAAATATAACCAATTGAAGTACTTGTCATATCAATAGAAATAAGGTTTAATGTATTCAATCTCATTCTCTCGCTAACTTAACTCTATACAATTATGTATTTGTTTCTTTATGGTGACACATTTTTGTTACACCAAATTCAAATCACAGTGATTTTCATTTATATTCCTCCTAATAGTGTTTTATTTTCTTTATCTAATTTAGAGTCGGTAATAGTTTATTTCAATAAAGCATTTCTTTATTTTGTATATTTATTTTAATAAATATATGGTGTGCATTTTTATAATATAGATATTTTTTGGTTTTTAATTCTGTGTAGTTTGTTATATATATTACATAAAGTTGAGAATAGTATTTTATTTGTAAAACCTATTTTATAATTTCAACAAATCACTACGAGGGATCTATATTAACGAATCAAACCCAAAACCAATGTTTCTTATAATTTTCGTCTGTCTGTGCGTTTGTGTGCGGTAATCTCTGAAACCGCTTATTCGATTTGAATTTCTCAGATTTGTTACGATACATGTGTTACTTCAAAGAAATCTGTATCATTTCACAGGGTAACTACTCTGTGAACTGGATTTCGTACTGTACTTATATATACGAGTAACTATGCTGGGAACTGTATTTCGTATGTAAATATATTGTGTTATGTAAATCTTAATTTAACATCTAAATAGTTACCAATATTCAATAAGATTATTTGCTTTTCTAACATAATCTGAGCAGAAGCGATTAATTCTATAGTTTGGATTCTTAGGATCCCTTTAACCCCTGAAAGTACACATCGGGGCCTCAGTTGCTGAGGTCAGGGGTACGTTGTAAGTGCTGACGTTAGGTCTGAAGGGACTCGCATATTTCACGCTCGTTGAGCGAAGCTCCGAAATCGAAGGGTTAGATAAGATACGGACGATAGTCTAAAGGTATATGAACGAAAAAATATAAGAAATAACAGTGAGTATTACTTTAATTTTTATCTAGATACAATACTTTGAATTTATCGAAATAAATTTTTGTGAGTGATTAATTGCGACTCACAAAAATTTTATAGTATAAAAAATCTGAACGATCGGATATTAATAAATATAAATATATTTTGATTACTCTAAATAATTTGTTTGACGCTCGATACCAAAACGTTATCATGTTTGAAGGATAGCCTATTTTTGATGCTTCTGAGTTTCTAGATTATTCCCATAATAATAAAATGAACTTAGGTTATATTAATATTAAAAACAGAATATTTTTATAGAGCACTTTAATAATACCGCAATTTGTTATAATGAAAATATTATATTCTTGTACATTTTGTGTTAAGTTACAAAATTATATTAAAAGCATCCCCAGCATAACCTTCCACTCTCACGCTTTGGCGCTTGAAAGCAAAATCGTATAATTTAAAGTTGCTCTTTGATTATTAAATCGTTTTTATAAAATGTTTAATGTAATACGTATTGTCATTTTTATCTTAATTTATTTACTTTATAACAAAGTATTTACTTCAAGTGCTGTGAATTGATAATCATAAAAGTAAATGAAATACTCTGAAATGAATTTATTTATACAAATAATAAAATATTAATGAGAATTTAATCTATGTAATTAATATAAAAAAAAAACATTTGCTACTTTTCAAGAAAGTGACATAGTATTTAAAACAATTTGGGTATAGTTAACTCGATTAACATATAGGTTTTCACAACAGAAACGCAAAAACTGATTTTGGTTTTAATATTTATAGAACAAAACTACTTTATTAAAGTAATTTAGTGTGGTATTAGCTTATTATTTAAGTAGATCTAAGAAATGCTGTTTCACTCGGACGAATTTATTTATTTATCGGTACGCCCAAAAAATGACTACAAGTATTTAAAAAAAATTTAAGTGGTGGAATACTGTCATTATAAATACTAGAATTGGTTTTTTCAAAAATAATTCTCCAAAACTGTTAACTTTATTATTTTGTGGCCTTTTTATTATTTTGGTCCCAATAATCATAAAAAAAATATTTTTGAATATTCTAATATTAGTTAGGATTATAATTGCAGAAAAGGAAAACTATATCGATAAAGATACAATTGAAATATTGATAGATCGTTTATAATTTGAAATTGAGGAGGACACTTCAAAAGAAGTAGCAGACAAGAGTTAGTATAAATTATTTTTACGAGTTATATGCTGAAATATCTGACGAGACCTATAAAGAAGTTATTTAAATACAGGGTTCTAAGTTACGATTGTAAAACAATCATAGTGTAGAAGATTACACTCCGTCACCACAACCTTCGTGCGTAGACCCTTGTCACTTGTATCGGCATCCCGAGAAGTGCAGACCGCTAATATTTACTCTGAGGTATGTTATGTGTTATCCCCGTTTATAACCAGCTCAAACCAATGTTTATACAATACATAATAGTTATATAGATTGAGTTAATTCCAAAGCTTACCAAGAAATTGAATATTATTACATAATAATACATGCGAAGGCTGTCATCAGAAATGTTTGTGTTTACCTGCGACAATCACGTATCTCCACAACCACAGATTTAAATGAAGAGAGATAAACTTTATTGTTCTTTTAACCATAAAAATATATTATAAATAAATTGCTTCGTGATTTAAAATTGAATGAACGAATATTACGAGTATTATTTAGATGTGTTGTGCAATTATTGTGATATACTTTTTGAAAGTGTCACTTTTTGGCTCTTCGAGTTATAGTTGTTGTTGTTGTTGTTGTTATACAGTCAGTCAGGTAAAGTCTAACTATAAAAAATGGCTTGCAATCTTTAGATCTTTATGATGACAGCTATCTCTCCAGGCTTTACATGGGTTATTAATGTTATAATGACGATGAGTGAGTAATATATAAGATTGCAGGATGAACAAAACAAAACGAATAATAGTAGCCAGGTTATTTTTAAATCAAATGGTTGGAACATCAAATTGAAGTAATCCAGGGTTTTCAAAAGTTTTATTTTGTATTTAGGATAATTTTAAAACAAGATCATTATTTAAATATCTACAAAATAAATATAAATATTATTTAATTTACAACTATTCGTAATATTTTTCTTCGAAAAATGTTTAAACATTTGGAAAATCTTATATATTTATCTTCACAAAATGTTTAAGTCAAAGATAAGCTTTCAAAAATGTATATAAAGAATTTTTAATATTACTTTTCACTTAGATATGTTTTAATTGAATTGGTTGCTTACGTAAAGCTTTTAGTAGTTATTCCGTAGCTGTAGTGTCGTAGGTCGATATATTCATCTGCATTTGCATATACATTAGTGCTAATAATTGAATCTCGGTGGATCGAGACCTACACTCAGAGTGCCGAGTGCAGACTATCACAATATAATACGAGAAGTGTTCTATCGAGTTAGACATTGCACTTGAGTTTCTATAGAAAATATATTAAAATAATTACGTTTCACTGATATTACAATATAAAAAGGCACTACTGAAATAAAAAATAATGACATAAGAAGTGTAAAATATTTCTACGAATATTAATGTTTTATATTTCTTAAGGTGGTCGTATAAAACTTGCCTGAAAGCTAACTTAAAATAAAATATGATTGAAGACCTCCATTCTGATGTCAGATTTAAAGTTTTAGTTGTTAAATTAATGTGTTAATCCACTTGTCTTGTGATGTCATCAATTAATCTTTAGTTAGTATTACCAGTGTTCAGTGGTCACACAAGTGCTGAAGGATGAGATCATTGCTGTTTAAGGTATATGATTTAATACAAGATATAACTAATAAAAGAGGCGAACAATGTGCAAGTTAAATTATTAAAAATGTCGTTCACTGTTTATTTAACAACAATTTAATGGTAATTTTTTATAAGTTTTATCCATTTATAATCTATAATTTCTACAAATTTTGGACGACGTGTAGTAACGAATCAGTTTCTTGTCTTGATATTATGATTTAAATGAATAATAAACCTTCTCTGCTGTTAAATTAATACACAAATGTATAATAGTTACGGCAGTAGTATGTGAGAGGGTTATACTTTTTTATATTTTTTTTTATGGGAAATTGCGTTACGCATACCACTAGCTACAAGGAGGGAGGCCAATGGTTACGTGGGACTCTCCGCTTGAATGACATACCCACTAAAACCCTATGGTGTTCCACCTCGTCAACTTAGTCGTCGTCCACTAGCGAGGCAGTGAGAACGTATGATTCATTCACTGCCCCGCCATGGACCACCCACCGCTCTTTGGCGGCGAGCCCTCATCTAGGTAAAGGGTAGGAGAGGAGTCCTCATACCCTTCCAGTCGCCAGAAGGCGTACCGGAACACTTGGCCACCTTCCGCCACGAGGCCGTCAAGGGTGACCTACCTAGACTATCTGTAAGGAAGATTTTATTATTGAAGTACAAGTTAAGATACATAATATACTTGTCATTGTTTTAATATTTTGCAATAATTTGGTACTAAATAATAAATTTAAATTATATTTTAATAAGATCACTTTTAATAACCAAATTTAACATCTTCATGATTTCATCTAGTACGTGTGAAAGTATAAAATTTTTTCATGACAACATTATAAATTTAAATCATATAATTCACATGTGTATGATATGATATGATGTGAGCTAGCTCCAGCAATCTTTTCTTTTAATTCCGGTCCTAACATAGAATAGATCCTCACTCAGTAAGTAATTACGTCGATAAAAGAAGCGTTGTGGGAACATCTGTACCTGCGTCCAGAATAAAACAAAACACTCGATAGCTACGGAATCCGATTTTAATTCGATTACGAACATCGCTTTGGTGGAATTGATGTCTAAAAGTTTAAATTAAATTGAAAATCTGAATGTACTCGTTTGTAATTATTTAACATTTGCGGGAAATTAGTGAATCATTGATGTAAATGGAAATATTTTCGTTATATTATATAATGGCAGTATAAACTGACGATATAGTCATTATATATAAGTTTATATTTAGAGGGTTAGGTTAATTTCGAATTATTAGTGTTCAAAATAATTTAACGAGCAGATGTACTTTCGTGAATTTTTATATTATAAAACCTTCAAGCAGAGACAATGCTTCCTTCGAGTGCAGTACAAATATATGCGAAACCGGAGTACGATTACTTCGAGAACTCAGAGATACGGCAATGTTTGTGATCGTCGGAAAACTGATCGTTTGTATTTGTAGTACGCGTTTTGTTTTTTAGAGTTATTTTATGCATTTTTACAAAAAAAAAAACTTAAACTACCCAACTATATTATTTCTTAAGATCATAATATTTTTACCCGGAAGTGGAAGAAAATTAATCCATATATAAAATAAAGTTTATATGTAATGAGTTTTATATGACATTAAATTTTCATTTAATTTCCCAAAAAAGTTCCAAGTTTACTGTAGATGGCAGTTTTGTAATTTACCTGGCATTTGAATACCTTGAATAAAAAAGAAATAAAAGTCATGACGCTCGCTCCATCACGTTATATTTTAGTGAAAACTTCGTTAACATTAAACTTTTAAATATAATCAACTTTAGCTCAACGGACTCAATCAAAACTGACGAAAATCAAACGCAAATATTGTTAGTATGAAGGTCCAAAAACCTGCTTTCTTCTTTACTTTTTTTTTATTCTTTAAGTCTTTAAGATTTTTAAGTCGCTATCATAAATGAATATGAACATTCTATTTGATGTAGAATCAACTTCTAATCGTAATGAAATCTAGATCTAAAAAAATATACATACATAAATCAAATCGTATGTTATTTAACGTTATTTACAAAAAAAATCTAACAACTGCTATAAAAAAAAACAATTGTATGTAAGGGTCAAACGTTTGGAAAGGCACGAATTGTCACGTCAACCCTCGGATTTAGTGAGCACTGTTAAATTCAATTACTTTTCCAATTTGCAACTCGAATGCGGATCTCCCGGATTTTCATGATAAAAACAGGATGCGTTATGCAATAAACGAATAATGAATGTGAACACATTGAGAATTAAAAAGAGGTATTTTCATATTATTGTCATTGTACCTCATGTGCATACTCTTTTTGATAATACTTTTTACTATGTCAAACGTGATAGGTCACATTTTCTGAATTGTTTCTTTTTTTTATCTTTAATAAATTGTTTATATTTTTAGATAAAAAAAAATGTTTATTAAAAAATTTTAAAAAATTAAGTAATCTTGCACAGTAACAAAATCACAAACCATGAAACCTTCTTTTGACGGGCTAATAAACCATGAAGGTGGTATACGTTTTGATATCTGTGGGAGCGGAGATAGCGCGGACTGGCACGTCCGAATGTTCGAAAACAGAACCCCAGTCGTGTTGGCTCAGTCTGTCAGTCATGGCAAGCAAAACGGTTAGCGATAAAGCAAAATGGCGTAGAAGAAAAGTTACTAAAACGGTAGACGAGGATAACGATTGCGTAAGCCTTGCTTGGCTCCTAAACTTTCGGTTGGATGAGTTTGTGAACGTTAAGGTACCCGATGATGAACCTGAAGAACCTAAAATAAGAGAGGATTCAACACCAGCAGCTAAAAAGCCTCCATATACATATCCCGAGTTAATCGAGAGAGCATTAAGAGAAAAGGGAGAATTGACAGTGTCGGCCATTTATCAATGGATTTCGTAAGTATTTTTAAATATCTTAAAAAAAATGTTTTTATTAATTATCCTAAATAATTTATAATTATTAATCTAAAATATAAAATGTTTTTATTATTATCTTTAATCAATATTTTAAATAACATAAAAACGAATGTTAGCTTATTTTTAAATGTATGTTATATATACATATAAAGATGTTTAAAATGTTTACTTTCAATATTTTTCTATTTTTATAATCGGTAATCTTTTGAAGTTTTAGACTAAATTATCTTAGAAAAACGACACATGCAGCATAAAGTTTAAAAAAAAAATCTTCGTAGTTTTTCTTTTATTATAAATAAGCCTACATTTTCCACATATCTTTTGCTTTGCATTGATTTATCGTTCCTATCTCATTTTCATAGGATGCTGCGCGTTGACACTTTTACTTCTCTCATGGGAAATGTACCGACAGAATAACTTACGGGAATAAGCATTAGTCTTTATAATATTTATTAAAAAACAAAATGTCTCTTATTTTACACATGACTTTGTTCAACATATTTCTTATGTGAATATATCACTAAACCACCTTAATCTTTTGTCTTCATGTGACTTCATAATATGAATTGCAAATAAAAAATATATTTTTCACTATTTCATTTAGTCTGAAATATGATATAAATTAATCTTAATAATAATCAATCGCTATGGTCCAGTTATCTAGTTGGCCAAGATAGGTGAGAACTAGCTTTAATAATAATAAGTAATTATACCTTAATTATATTTGACATAAAATTTAAACAATAATCTTAGGTTTTTAGTTTAAATGCATTTGCAATTAATGATACTATATATTTAGTGTAGACTGGGAGCTATAACCATCAAATTTTAAAATAAGTTATTTGCAAAACAAAATATCCGATAAAAATACTGGCATATATATATATATCATGCCCTCAATAAGAGGCAATTATTTTAAACAAAATTAAAACATTTTTGATCTCATTACTGTTTCATTACATCGGAATAGATCATAAATTAATGTAGTCATAATTTAATTCAAATTCGCTCCAAATTGAAAATGATTGTCAATATTAGTTTAGGACATTAACACAACAAAGAAAATTACTATCAAAATAAACACTGTTTTACAAACAGTCTGTACTTTTACAAAGTAGAATCAATTTAGACTGAACTAATTAATAAAAACATATATATTTTAATGTATTAAATCAACAAATCAGTGTTTAATAACCCCAATTCTCTTCTTGGCTTGGTTTTTGGAATAAATCTACTACTACCATCTTGTTTATGAGAATTATACTTTATACAAAGAAAGTGCGAGTCACTGCTCATATCAAATTATTGTTGACAAAGGAATGTAATATTGCATTAGTGATGTTTTGTCCCATTGTTACTTAACCAACTCATTATGGGGTGCTTTTATTACTTTATGCGGTTGTGTAGTAATGTATTGTTAGTTGCTATAGGTAAGAGGGCTAGATTTAATTACAATACAATTAAGAAATTGAGTTTTACATGCTACTTCATTTACAACCTGTATTTTCTACAACATACTTCAATATCAACAACACAATTCAACATATACAATTAACTATATATTGTTAGTAGAGATACATTTCTAAGTTACAAGATTATATTTAACGATAACTCATACTTCTGTAATGCATTGCTTAAATGGTGTGTACTAATAAAATCGTTACCTTGGCTTCTAAGTATTCGATTTTTTTTATCTTCATTTGTACAACTCGACGAGTACTTGCCTGCTATTTTTTAAATTAAGCTTTTACTTAGGAAAAATAAGAAACAATTCTAAAAGTGGTCTTAAGCCGCATTGTTTTTTCTCCTATTATTCCTTGGTCTCGTGATTTTTCCTCGCAAATGCGAAAAGAAATATCAGCGTAATTTACTATGTTTGTTTTTATTATTAACGATAAGTAATTTCCCATTTATTTTTTACTATTGTTATATTACAAAAGGATTTGTTACTCCGGGGATTTTATTTAAAACGTAACATTTACTGAGACGTATTTTTATTATAAACAACAAAATATAAGAATTCACTATTGTATAAGCTAATTTAAAAAATCGTTATGAATTACAGTAAAAACTTTAACTAGTATATTCCAAGTCGGGTAATCTATTGCCACACGTTCCCCACCTAACCGAACAACCCTCTTGTAACAATTACACTTGTAATCACTGATAATAGCAATCCTGTTATCATTTATCACCGTGATAGGATTTAGGGTTATCAGAGCTTTATAAGTTTTATTAATTTAATGAACGATATTATCGTTGTCGTTAGGGACGGTAGTCACTTTGTACAGATTGTGTTTTTTATTTATTCATTTTTTTCATATCAACTTAAACCTGTTAACTTTTAAAATAAAAATAGATAACATTGTGATTGTGTATTTATTCAGTTTTAATTATTTTCAAATATTTTTAATATATTTCGTACTAAAAATCACACAAAAAAAAATAAAGAATAGTTCCATATGTCAGAGAAATAATGTAATAATAATTATGTTAACGCTTATATATAGAATAAGGTATTAAACAGACTGACTGACAAATAACATATTTTTATTTCAAGAGTATAAAAAAGGAGTCATTAAAATTTAATCTATCCCCTGCGAGTAGTTTCCAGAATCGATTATAATACTCATTTATCTCTGAATCTGTAATAACACGGAACATCGCCTATTGTTGATAATCTGATCGTTTTCTACGTTAATTAGTAATGCTAGTTGTATATGATGTGTAGTTACAGCGAATATACTGAATATACAAGTATTATATATAACACATTCACTAATATGGCGTTACTTTTTTATTAGAATTCTTTTGTATCTGCGTAAAAAGAAAGGCCTATACCAATGTAAATGTTTGAAAAAAAATATTACTGAATCAGATATTTCAAATTATCGATTTCTCTGTAATTTTCTACAATTCGTCAATTAAATTTGTGTTTTTAATCATCATAATAAACCTAACCGAAGAAAAATAATAATACAAATCCAATCCAAAAATATTTACTAAACAGGTAAGATGAAACAAGGAATATGTTACACTTTATTAGATAGTACATAATCTTATGACATACAGTTACTTGACAAATTTATCTCATATACTCTTTCTCCTTTCTACTCTATTAAAAATATTTAGAATCTATCATACAAAAGTTATTAAAACTAAATTAAATTGCAATGGACTTAAATCCTAATGCGGGAATCTTTTAAACGGCACAGGTGACGCCAGGTGCGTTACCCTTACGGGAGGGTTGATACAGGATGCAATGCTAATATCAATGTTCGGGGTGATCGCCTCTGTTAGGCACAATCGACCCGTGCCAGCCCGCGACGGTCCTAGGGTTAGTGCGGTTTGTCATACAAACACATTGCCAAAATACATATTTTGAACCGTATGGTATTATAATAAAGCTGTAATTCAAGTGTTGTCTAACACGGCTACACAATTTAGGAACTGTTGCATTTACATCTTTAAACCCAGCGAATAAAGTATATTTTGTATATATAATCAAGACATTATAGTTTAAAGTTATGGGAATTAGTAATTTGTGATTTATATAAAAAGTATTGGTGCATATAACAAACTTTTATATGTCTCTTCATGAAAATAAGAAGTAACTGGAACTTTCAAAAATATTTTATAAAAAATAGTTGTTTCTGCTATTTTTCATTCTGTTTGTTTTTTTTAATGTTTTATTATCTGTCAAAGAAAAACGAAATATTCTCCTTTCAAAGAAAAACAAACAAACAGGAGGGTTGAATAGTTACATCATAATTTTTCTGGAATTCTTTTTACGTCCTGGATGATTATGGAAGTAGACTTGGAAATATGTATATATATATATATAACTACTGAAAACGGAATGCTTTATATAATATCAATGTTGGTAAAACCGGCCTACTTTTTAATAGCTACCTTCGATTGAACCAAACTAATTAAAGTAAACCAATACTTTTTATCGGTACTATTTATATTAAAAATAATTAGAAATAATATCTGGATTATTTAACAAACAATAATTGCTTGTAATTCAACTTAGAATTAAAAAAATAAATCTGGCGTTAGACGGATTTACTACGTGGTTTGTGGATAAGTCCATTTACTCAATGAGATGGAAGACATAAGGAAATAATCTTTTTCATTACAATAAAGAATGGGTTTGTGTGTTTCATAGCGGCATTTGTAAGGATGCAATCCTTTTTATAGCATCTTTTGTCATACATATTTTTTTTTTGTATATAAAAGTATAACTATTTATATTTTGTACAAAGGAATAAAAACGCGATAGTATTATATTAATTATTGTTTTAACATAACAAATGTTTTTGTACTGAACAAAGAATGATACTTTAATCATAAAAACACAAAAGTTAAATGCCTTTTATATGCCGTTTAATTTTATTATAAAATTTTTCTATTTGATTTATATTACTGTTGTAGTCTATAAACATTTTATTAGAATCGTAGGTATTCCAATGGCTTGCATTTTTAAACGCCAACGCGTTGCGGCTATGTTACGATCGACATTGTAATTATGCCTGCTCCTCCCGAATAATAATGAATTTAACTTGTAATTGTCAAAATTACGCATCATAATACTGAATTATATTTGTATATTTGTATATTTGTACTATTTGTATAAGTGTGTTATGTGTGCCTATAGTTTTGTTTGAAATCTACTTAAAAACGGTAATAAATAATATGTGCGCGTTTTCTATGTTACAACATACACAAGCCATATTTTCTAAGTGAAAATTATCGAATTGGGTCTAAAACCATATATTCAGAACAATAACTGCACGGGTCTTCAACATGTTATGTGATAAGACCAAGCATCTCAAGTTTTTGTAACATATCTAACAATTATTTCTTTTGCACTTCAATTACCATAAGTTAACAAAATAATGTGTCACTTTGTCTTTTTTTCCTCGACTCGCGCCACTCGATGATGGCCTTCAAAAGGCAAATAAAATTAGAGATTTTTTTCATACGACTAATAGGAATAATAGATCTATGATCTGTTTGAGATCTTACTAATTCATTATTAGCACCGTATTACTTATTTGCAGATCGTTACTAAAGCTCCGTAAATAATCTAATAAATGCACTATAACGTTTAGACGGAGTGCCTCGCTGACGGTCCAAGTTTAAAAAATTTTTCATACAATATAGGTAGGCAACCCTATATTTAATTGTCAATACTGTATGAAATTATTTTAAAACTTTTTTACAAAATTTTAAGAGTATTATTGTATTTCATAGCGATTCTCAACTACTGAGATGTACTCTTTTGAAAACTGTTTTAATGTCTAATAATGGCAAATAAAGCAAACGATTAAGTGAATCGCACTCCTTTAAGGTAGTAAGATAATATATTTCTATTTATAACATTAAAAGCTCTGGTTATTATAATTATACCTCACAAATAAAAATAAATGAACAATATATATATATATATATATATATATATATATATATATATATATATATATATATATATATATATATATATATATATATATATATAAACCGCTACTATAAGTTCGAATCTCAATGATATGCGAAAATAAGACGCATTATTGTTTTATTATATTCAATATTAATAATTCCAACTGGTGATAATAATCAGTTATTGAGTTTTATCAACATTTTATTGTATTGTATATATAGTATTACTCCACTTTACAAATAAATATACATGGTTTTTGTTAAGGATTTACAATAATTGCATAATATATTTATGGAATTATTGCATATTCCGTATTCACATGTATATTATTCCTTTCTTATTTATATCTACAAATCATAGTTAAAATTTGTCTTTTATAACATTTCAGGGACCGCTTTCCCTACTATAAAGCACACGATGAGCGCTGGAAGAACTCTGTTCGACATAACCTATCTATTAACCCTCATTTCCGGAAGGGTGCCAGGGCGTCTCAGGGCGCCGGACACCTGTGGTCTCTTGCTGCTAACGCTATAGACCTGCTGCCGCTGAGGAACCAGACATATGAACAGACCGATGTCCAACAAGCCCAAATAATTGAATGTCCAAAGGTAAACTTTATAGTACTACTTTTTTATTAGCAGGTAGTATCATTTAATTAAGGTTTACTTAATAAAGTCTATTTTAATCAGGTCTACTTATTGTGTGAACTGATTTCTTTAAAGATTATGATACGTTTATTTTTTTCATATTTAATGTATTTTATACAATTATATTCCAGGTAATAGTTTTGGACGAGGCCGCCATTGCCGCGGCGAGCATAATGCCCGATCAGGATTTATTCACCGGCGGTACAAGTTAGTATATAGATACTAGATGAATATTATGAATACCCAAATCAAAAACTCATTAAGAATTGGAAACTAAATAAAACGTAGATGTTTATATGTATAAAGGAGTATTTTTTTAATTTATTAATATTAAATCTTTATAAGTTGTAATACCACTAGTACATCAACTTTCTCTCTTCTCTCGAAAACTACTTGGCGGAAAATTATGAAACTTTGCAATCAAAAGACACACATTAGGTGATGGTTTAAAAAATATTGAAATATGTCCTAAAAAATTTTTTTTATGTCATGTAAAAAAACTGATATCCCATTCAAGTCAATGGGAAACGAAATTGAGGGTTTTGTTGGCGCCCCTAGTATTTTAAAATGATCCCTCTCGTCTTGGAAAAAAATAAAACCTTGACAATAGATTTACATTTAATGCCTTATTTTCATTTAAAAACGAATGTTCACTGCTTCTAAAAATAAAGTACAAAATGAAAGGAAAAATTTGCCTCAGTGATTTCAAGCTGGTATTTAAATTTAGCAGACATAATTTTAATTTATAACTCTCTATTTCAGTATTTCTAAATCCAGTGTCAACCGAGCAAGTGGTTCGTGAATGCGGTCTTATCACAAGTCTCTGAGGTCACTTTGATTAATATAGTTCATAAACTATTGTACCTTAAAGTTATTAATTTGTGGAGATCACTTGCGGCCAAAATCATCTATTAGTAATATCTAATGTCGAATTTATTTTATTATTGTTCTATTATTTTAATATCATATATTATCTATTGGTGCTTGAGTTTTTAAAATGTCAATTTAAATATTAGAAATATAATTAAATAATCGGAAATAGTTTTAATGAATATATTTCAATTAATTGAGTTATGTTATTATTTTAACCAACTGTTTAAATAAAATGGTAAAATTCACAATAAGTGATTGTTAAATTTGTTTGAAATGATGTTACTTCACTATTTATTTTATATTTATCAATGCTAGCCGGCCGGCGACAGTAACGAAGCTAACATTGAGACCCAAAAAATACAATTCATTCTATGCATTTTTCAGTTTAGTGTCGCTATTTTATTTCTCCTAATTAAAATTATTTGTTGTAAATTTATTTTCGTTAGTTATAGTTCGTGGTGATCTCGTTATTGGATTAAATTAGTTAAGACTAGTATAGTGATTTAAATGGTTTATTAATAAATTATACAATATTAAATAAACTTTTTTTGTTCACTTTATTGGTTAAAATTTTATAATACATATCCTCTTTTATTGTTATCTTTAAGGGTTGATATTTTAAATCAAATCGATTTTCATAAAAAAGGCTTTATTTGATAGTTTTAACACAGAGATATTTATCCTGATAGATTTTGAATAAATAAAAATGTCAGCAAACTATTCATACGACAAATGAACCGTTTATTTAAAAAGTGGTGTAAGTCCATTTTCTCTTGTTTCGAAAAAGTAAAGGTTAGCATATCTGTTGATTAAAAAATTTAGACAAATTATTTGAAGTGTGCCAATGTTTTTACTATTATATCGATATTTAATTTGATTATATCAATTCCTTATTCAAAATTAGACAACTGTAAAAACCCTTTAACTTTTATCAAATAACAAGCATAACAAGACATAAAATTTATTTTTAGACGCTAATTATATTGCCAAAATTACAAGACACGCATAGATTTTACTTATGCTCTGCATGTGGCAGTGTTTCTAAACATGCATTAGGGTCCGAATTATTTCTAGGTCTTCTTCTATTGACAGAATCTTGTTGAATAATACTATAAAGTAATATATTTTGCTTATTAAAATCACCCATATTGCAGAACTTATCAAAAATTTCTAGAAGTTGTGTTTTATTAATACTTTCTATATATTTCTTCAAGCAGTTACATTTTTTGGATTCAAATTGTTTTGCTAGAAAAAGCTTTCCTCTTTTTGTATAGTACCTTTGTCCACTATTCTGTTTAATTTTGTTTACCTGTTGCAAATATTTTTCTTTGTTTTATTCTACAGAATCTAGATCTTCATCTAATGAAGATTCTACCTCTATTATTCTTCTTCTCTTTTTACGATTCGCTGATTTATTGTTCATAGCAGAAACCTGAACCTAAAATTATTCTTCTGTTTATATTCATGGGCTTTATTTCTGTGTAAATTTTATAATAAAATAAAACAAATATTTTCAATAGTTTTAATAATATAATATTGATTTAGCATTCGTTCTTACCTATATCACTGAAGTTATCCATGTTAAGAAACAAATGGAATAAATTAACAACTCTATAACCTAAGTTATTGCTATTGCTCTTGACACGTAATATGACACATAAGATAAAACAAATAAATAATAACAGACTATATTAATCGGCCACCGTCTGCTAAACCACCTATCTCTATCAATTGGACATACACACACCACTTTCATAATCGACGATTATGTAATTTCATATGCCAACCGATTTTAAGTTGTACAATCTATGGGAACTTTTTATGAAATTAAACATGGACTGGTTATGCATAATAAAATATATATTAAATTAAGCAAGAACTACATGATAGTTCAATTTAAAAAAAAATTACTTGCAACACTTTCAACATAAACGGTCCAAATTTTGCCTTTCTCATCATCGCCAACAAACAAATATCGTTTTTGACCTTAATCATTCCATAGGACAAAATTGTTTTAGCTGATTTTTGAGTTAAGGAATACCTATATCGTAGTAAAAAATATGTTAAAGACCAGGATACTAAATATATTTTTTATGTAAAATATTAATAAAAAAATATATTAATACACAACCATTCCTTCTTTATATTTTATGTTGTACCTAACTAAGGTGGTAAACAATTTTTTTTGTATCAATATTAATTCCTTTAAGTTAAATCATGTTTTCATGTAAATTAATATAGAATAATTTATAGAAAAAAATCCACACTTTTGTATGTTTTAACCATATTTAAAAAAAATCTTATAAATATAACGGAAATACACATACACTTATAAAACAGAAACACTATTGAATCGTCTGAGCTCGTGCAGTCGGTTGTCGCCAAACCAATATAATTTTTCCATTTATATTGGTTTTTCTACATGTTTTTCGCTTATACCGTCTAGCAAGTAATAAACATGTAAAAATTATAAAATTTTAAATAGCGATCGAAAAGGTTTAGTTGGCAAATTATAAATTACGATGATATTTTATTACTTTGATACTTGAAAAGTTAATGGTCTTATAAGATAATATAAAATTCACTAAATACTGGAAAAATAAATGCTTGCTTATATATATCTAACAGAATATCCCTTAGGATTTAATATAATATCTGACAATTAATTAAACATTTCCGAACACATGGGGGATAATATACTTACGGTAAATATAAATGGGGATCGTTAAACAGTATGAATATTAGTTAACAAGCACTTATATTCATACATGTACAACAAATTTTGCACATGAAACATTTAGGATGGCAAAGAAACTTTTCTTTGAAGAAATGTTTGATTCAGTAAGTATTAATTCAAAACTTTAGAGAGATAGCATTACTTACTTTTAATAATTATTTAAAAGCTTTAATTAAAAGTACTATATAATATGATAATTTAGTATTAATTGAAACGTAAATAAACCAACAAATTATGTTGTTACATTTATTATCAACTAGTTGTTCGAATTATTAGGAATCCAAAAATCTGCCAAGTGTTATATAATTCCAAGTATTATAATTTTTCAAATTTCAATTCGGTAAGTGTCGAGAATCATGAAGGAAAAAATACAAAAAATGCTTTTATACGCTAATCCTTTAATTTTATTTGAATGTACTGATAAATATAATATTTAAAGATTTAAACAAAAATTGAAGTCAATAATTATTTAACTGTTTTTTTAGTTAAAGAAAATTATTGTCCTCTCGAAGGTTTACTCTTTAAAAACGCTTTATGCGAATTGGTTAATACTATGCAAGATCAACGTAATTATTATGAGAGCAAAGGAAAATCAGTAAAATAGAAATTAATTCCGAAATAATCTGGTCACGCAGAAATCAACTCTTATTTATTATATATTAATATTATACTTGTTGTATTACTGAAATTTTGAAACGGTTAGATTATTTAAGAAACTCAATATCCATACATGGTGGACAATTCAACTATATCCTATGGAAATATATATATAGCAGCTATCTATGACATGTCGGGTTCCGCGCCCACGTCTATACATCAAGAGCGCTGTATTGCGGTGAACAATGCAGGTGTAACTTTCAAGGTCTGGTTCAAGTATTAAAACAAAATAAATTTGTGTAAAATTTGCAAATAATTTATTTAACATTGCATATTAATAATTATATAATGGAATAGGATTTATAATAATTACTTATTTAAATGCTATTTAAATAATTTAATATTTTAATATTTGGTGCCATATTTTCATAGAAATCTATATTAAAGCGCAATATATATATTTTAAGTAAAAGTAACATTTTAAATCAAATCCAGGAGATACAACAAATATCTTAATTAGAGACAACATTGTCCATCTTATCCTCCAAAAGCATCTAAACTTTTAAATTAAATCCCGCTCCGAATCCCTAAAGAATTACAACAAATTTTAGTGAGAAAGATACCAAATACCCATGTTTGAAGTTGTATCAGCTCTGGGTGTGGTTACAGCTCCATCTATTATCGCAAGTTGGGTCAAGTAGAGTAAATTTACCGTTTAACCCTTGGGGCTTGGACCGCCCACAGACGTGGATTACATACGGTTCTGCCAGCCTTTGTTTATAAAAGCCATGGAAATTGATTTAGATGCGCTAGAGACTTAATTTTAAGAACTTCAAATCCTTTGTAGTGTACACCACCTATATAACTTATTATAAGTTGAGATACCTTCATATTAATCGCTTAAGTAGACGCTGTACAAAGTTTGTGGTTTCGTGTACATAATCCTTGGTATATGATGCTTAACATTTAAACCTGGATTTTCAAATTTCATATGAAATGTAAATTATATTGGTTGTTACTTTCGAAGATAATTAATATGGAACTAAATTACACGGTTAAATGCTGAATTAATTTAATTTGAAATAGCATTTACGTAGGCAAACATAAATTAGGGCTAATATATTAAATACAAAATCGGATTTAATATAATTTTTCTTTCTAAAACAGTATTGGTGAATTATACTAAAGTTAAGCAATTGATCATTTATAAACGTGACACCCAGCTTTTAAATGTACGTAACAAAAGTTAAAACAAAGCAGTTTCTTATTTGCCACTTATTGTTCCAACTTCGCTAAGGCAAAGGCGGTATTGTGGTAATAAAAACTTTTTTCATTACAAGAGCTTATTGAAAATAACAATGTCACAAGAGAGCATATTTTATGGGATTTTTCTCAAGTTGAACAGTCTAAGAAATATTTTTAGTCAGTTTCAATTAGTTTTAATTCGAAAATTAAAGTAATAGATTTTATTTTGAAGAATTAGTGTATCATTAGTAACTTGAGGTTATATGTTATAATTACGATGACAAAAACTTTGAATAATATGAGATATTATTAATATATGTTTATAACTAGTAACATTAAATAAATGTAATTAAAGTGAATGCGTTCATTATTCCCTTTCGCTGGACGTTTCATTATTCTGATTCATTGGAATATTTTCTTGTAGTTTTATCTTTTTTCGAGTAAGACCTTTAGTGTCGTCTAAAGATGAAGGTAACTCAGTATCTTTTGTTTCCGGTAGTAAAAAACAAAAACAAGTTCCAATAAGAGCAAAAACTCCGAACACAGTTCCCGCTATATTTTCTGACAAAGAATTTATAGGAGGAGCAATTGTCTGACCAAATCTAGACAAAACAGATAAAAATCCTAAAACTGAATTTCTCACTGAAGTAGGAAATAATTCAACACCATAAAGAAAAACTACAATAAAAGAAATAAAGAAAAAACAATTGCAAATACAAGCAATAATTACTCTAACCCAATTATAGTTGGATGGGATACAAATAGTAATTATCATGAAAACTCCAGATAAAAATATTGAAAATATGAGTATTGTTCTTCGATTTAACATTTTTAAAACGAATATTGAAGCAATCGTTCCAGGTAATAACAAAGCACCTGAAATTGCAACGTTTATATGAATATCTCCAATCATTTTGCCTATAAATTGCGATACGCCATAGTACCCCATACCACATAAAAAATATATGATCGACAAATATAAGAGCACTAAAAAAATTTCTTTATGTCTAAATATATGAAAAAAAGTTATATTTTTCTTAGATTCAGATGAACATTGGGCTAGGTACTGTTCAATTTGTTCTCTAATGTTTTCATGGGGACGTTTATTACTGCAAGATAAAATTAGGAGTGTTACATAGTTGAATAATATTATAATCTTACAACATATTTCACAAAGGAAAATTAATTACAATTTGGCAATTTTCTCCATAACTAAGACAGCATTTTCGTAACGTCCACTGTCCAATAACCATTTTGGCGACTCCAAGACCATCCACGGCGAGAACACATAGAAAAACAAAGGAATAGAAATAACCAATTGAAAATGATCACAATGTCGTAATAAATATGATATACCCGGTAAAGTCATATGACTTATATTTAGTGGAATATGGAACAGCGCTGTTACTGCTTCTCTGTATTTCATACCAGTATACTCGATACAAAAAACATAGGCAGTTATGATAGCTCCGCCAGTTCCAATGCCTTCGATAGTGCGCATGATAATGTAAGTTGTAGCTGATGGCATTAAACTCACAAGACAGCCAGATATAGCCAGCACTAAGCAGCTAGTTGTGAAAGCGGACAATCGACCGTATCTACAAAATAAAGTTGTAATGAATAAAACAGATGGAAAAATTACTATAAAAACAAATTACAATATATCAGTATTGGATTTTTTTTATCATTATCTAATTTATTTAAATATATTAATCACCATTATACCAGTATTAATTTTAATTTATAATCAGTATAAGTATACTATGTGTGTGTGAATCATATGGGTGTTACCAATTTCATGATCATAATAAAACATACTTATCTGATAAAAATCCAAATACTAGAGCTCCAATCAATAATCCGCAAAACATCATGCTATGGGAGAAGCTAATAATCCAAGCGTTTTCACAAAATAACTCGAATTTCGTCTGCATTGTTTCCGTGAATCTACTTCTGTCCCACTGCGGCACATCGCACGGACACAAATTCTTGGACGAATTCACTCCCTCTTCGCCTTTACACGTGTAATCCATTGGCGGAGCAAGGAAGATCAAATTGAGGACATGCCAGAAAACCGGAATTTTGCTTGAAAATAAAAGAAATAAGAAATAGTAATGGTAGCAGGTTATGTTGTTAAATTGTATTTCGATTGGATTGCGTAATTTACGACTTTTAACTTTGATCATTTTGTGAAATTGTGACATAATATTTTAAAATAATCTCGTTGGTTGTAGTTGGTTCTATTTATTATAAAATAAAGTCATTAATTATAATATAATTTTATTGTTACCTATAAAATCATGATTATATTTATTTTTATAAGGATTTCTGTAGTGTTAAAATAAAACAATATTTCAAAATTTCCAGGAAATTATTCTCGGGTCTTTTTATTTTTTATTCTAAAGCTTGTTAATTCTTAACTGTAAGCTTAAGATCCTTAACTGGTAAAAAGCTTTTAATAAAAAACCCTAATTCATTTATCATTTAGCCACAATCTTGTTTTTCGGCCACGATTTCAAAAAGATCTCTACGGTTTATCTCGAGAAAGGGTTAACCCCTATGTCCTTCGTAACTTAGGACCTGCCTTTTATTTAAATATAATGGCTTCAGGCAACAAAAATACCCGCTATGAATATACTATTAGGGTTCCAGGGTTTAAACGTTCCTGAAATAATAATTTAGGGAGATGACAGTAAAATGTTACATTTTTCCGACGTGTTGAGAAACTGAGACTAAATTAACTTTAATGGAATTTAGGAAGTTGCTTACTTTCTTCAGACGAAATGGTGTAGACGTAAAGCTAAAGGAAAAAGGCGCAAATTGGATCTAATTATTAAGCCAAGTCCCCCTTTAAAAAACAGGGTGCTAAACAAAAATATTTATCAGTGATTGGGATTTATAAATACGAGTATAAGAAATAGGTATATATCTGTTGGGGTACAACACTTCAAATTAAAATATAATGTAAATGACGAATCTCCAGTTTTAAGTTAACAAAACAAATAACTATAACAAATACAGCAATAACAATACATTTTTCATTTAAAATACAATATATTTTTTTAAATAACATCGTCTTCAAACACAGTTGATATATTTTTTAAAATAAATATATGATGAAAATTTCACCGACACGGTCAGGAGTCAGAGCTGCGACATCTGGGAAACCGGAACTTATCCGTGTCTATAATATTTTTAATGTATATTTAATTAATATTTAAATAAATTTAACAGTTCCAAGAATGTTTATTAAACAATTCTAACAGATATAATATTATAAAAATATTTTTCACTTTATCCCAACGCTCGATCAAACGTATTGCGGTGGATTTTGTTAACAAAAAATAATATGCTTAATTAATATGCTTAAAATTAATACCAAAATTATATTCATAACGAATAACAGTTTACATTTCCGTCGGGTGTTAGAAACTTTTATTAGGTCTTTCCCGATTGGTTCATCTTTCCTACAATTATCATCATAGACTAATTAGTAAATACACTTTACTAGTTGAATGTATGTTAAATTAGGTCTATTTATTGTTTAAAAAAAGAGAGATAGACACTGAAGGACTTTCCTCCAGTATCATAGCTATTGTATTTTCGAAGGTCACTCGAGGCCTCCCCCTGTCTTTCTTACCGCTCACTTTACTTGTAGAAATCTTTTTTACCATTTGTTTGACGTACCCAAACCACCTGAGCACGTTCTTCTTCATTCTCACCGTGACATCTTCGCTAGTACCTGCCATTCTGTGGATCTCTTCATTGCGGATTCGATCAGCTAGACAAACTCCGCATATTCTGCGAAAAGATCGCATCTCCACAGCATTCATCTTTCTTACATTCTTCTTCTGTGTTATCAACGTTTTTCTGCCGTATAACAGCGTCGGTAGCAAAACCGCATTGTGTACAGCCAAACCTACAACTACGAGTATGCTGACGTTTCGCCGTCTCAACAATGCAGCCAAAGCACCGTTGACTCTGTTACCGGCAGCAATACGCCTTTCCACATCCATTTCGTATCTTCCGTCTCTACTAAAGATACTCCCCAAATATACCACTTCATTCAGTTATTTTATTATCTTACCATTCACGTTGATCTTACATTCTGTTCTTTCTTCATTTCTTTCAAATATCAGAACTTTCGTCTTATCTGCATTCAGGTTTAGACCATTATTTTCACACCCATCTTTCAGAGTGATGACCGATGCCTGCAAATCGCATTCCGATGATGTAATGAGCACTGCATCATCTGCATATAGTAAGCAATTTACCTTAAGGACCTACTTTCACTCCCATGTCAGTGTCTTTCACGCCTTGGAGACAACTATCCAAATACAAATTGAATAATCAAGCTGACATAGCGCAACCTTGCTTAACACCCGATTGGATGTCCAACCAGGGCGACATGCCAGCTCCTACACAGGCTGAGTGATCTCTGTAAAAAGACTTTACAGCCTGTAGCAAGGGTCCGCTCACATTGTATCGGGGCAGTATCTCCCATAATTTCTTTCTCACAACCGTTTCAAACGCCTTTTCCAAATCCACAAAAGCACAGAAAACCTTTTGGTGGTGGTGGTGGTGGTTTTTGGTCCTTCACGATTTGATTCGATATTATAACTTGATATATCCGTGCCACAACTTCAAAATAATACCGAAATCGAGTTGTTAAAAGATTACATGTAAGAAAATTACATCACCAGCTCCTACTATTGACTCGTATTTATATTAAACCAATACTTGTAGAAATACAGATGGTACACACACACATACACTTTATTAGATTTTTAAAATACGGAGACACAAAAAACACTACCATCCGTCCATACGTATACGTATTTCATTTTATTAAATCTTTTACTATTAATTTTTTAATATTTAAATAACTAACATTTTGGCATGTGAATTTTATTAAATGTTAGGTATTATTTACTAATATATTAAATGGAATGCTTAGTCATATATGTAGTGATGGTTATATATATGGAACCCGAAGAAATTTCTCAAGTTGCGGTGATGATACGAGTATATGTTCAAATATTCAGAATTATGACTTTAATCTAGTAATATAGGTATATTATATATAGGTATTGCAATTATTGATATTTTTACTGTTAATATATCTTATTATTAATTCAAAGTCTATATTGTAAAAAAATACTTTTTAAAACTATTCTAAAATTTAATTTATGAAAAAAACTATTTATACCCTTAACAGAAAATTAACTTTATTTTGAAAAGATTAGTATGATAATTGCATAATAAGCTTTGTATAATAATTATTGGATTTCAAGAATTCCGGTAGCATAATGGTATGTAAAATGTCCTTTCACAACAAAGGAACACAACTAGCTAAATCAAGATAGCTAAAGCGTCGCACAGGTAAAACGTTTGCAGAGATACAAACGGTCCGGAAGTACCCAGATATGTAATAGGTAAGTTCATAAAACCGTGTTCCCGGAAAAGTTTTTGCATAAGATTTGTATCATATTTTTCTTTCATATGGCAGCAAGTATAGCTTTAATAGATGCTCCCAAAAAGTAAGGTCTGAAATGTTCATATTTTTTATGAATAATAACTTAAGAACTAACTAATTAACTTAAGAATAAATTAAATATAAATATAATTGCAATTAATTACAATGTCCTATCTAAAACATTTTATATCCTGCATAGAAGGACAGAGGGTCAAGAGACGAGCAATTAATTATGTAGCGTTGAGCGCACCATTTCAATAGCGATAATGGCCTCAGTGCGCCCAGCTTTATGCAATCACCTTGCAATAACATTAAGTGCTTTAAAAGGTTTACATATTTAAAGTGATTCATGTTTTTGACTTCGGAAGGGGTGAGGTGATAGTGTATCGGTTATAGATTATTGTTAATTTATATTCCATTGCCGTTATTGTACATTGTTTAATACTTAAAAACAATAATGTATATCGACTATTAATATCTTTGTGCTGCATATTTAAATTTAAAAAAAAATTAGGGGAAAAATTAAAAACAATATAGTTCAATGAGTTATATACATTTTAAAGTAAATATTAAATTTCACATTCACTTTTTGCATCGTGTATTTATTAAGATATAAAATAAGCATAACATACCTAACAGCTTTATAGACAATTTCAAACGAATATACATATACATATAGCTCGTACTGTATATTAGTGGGGAGTGATTTATGCAGTGTGCACACTAGAGAGCTGAGGGTCTCTGAAACTCATCCTCGTGTGAACTAGCTTAGAAGTTGTATTTCATGAAACGTATGCAGTAAAATTTGTTACAACATTGTAATTTGGTTTATTTTACTGCAGCATTATTTAAGATGTGTTATATGGATATTCCAAAAGAATATCAGTAAAAGTACCGAAATAACCATTATTTTAGATAAAATTCACATTATTTTTTATTAAAATACACTTTCCTTTAAATCTTTGAAAGCAATTTGTGATATAATAATAAAATTGAGAAAACATTACTTTTTAAAGTATTATTTTGCAGGCAAGGGAACTTAGAATATTAATGAAAGTTAATATTGCAACAAAGTAGCTCTAGTGTGTTTCAAACTCAGATTTCTTGTTTCTTTTAAGCGCAATTCATGTTTGTACAAAAAAAAATATAACCTTATACAAAACTATAACACCTGTTTAATTTTAAGTAAGCTTCTCTTATTAATTAATTCATTTTTATATTTGTGATAAAATACAAACTCACTACTACGTTTTATATTTTTTGTTGATTTTTATTTTTAAATTTAAAGAGCCGTCGTAACCCCAATTTTAATATAACATCTAGTACTTTTTACTAGGTATTTGGTAACATAATTTATCCACCCTAAGTAAATCTCTAAAACATTTTTGAAGTATATGTATTTTGTGTAGCTAATTCATTCAAAGATAGGTGTTCATAAGCGGTCAGAGCGGGCTACCATTGTCTGCTGTAAGAGCTTTGTGCCGCGAACTTCCGTCGTTATTCAATACAAACTTGTGGTACAGTACGAGTTACACGAGCACAGAGCGGTTACTATTTAAATGTAATAATTAAAAAAAAATAATCTTATTAATTAATAATTTTGAGTTTATATTATTTATATATTTTTAGAGGTCTATGTTACAGAAATAACTAATATTATTACTTCCTCAGTCAAGATATAAAGTAAAATTAAAAGTACTTCCTATTTAAAGACTGGTTGATTGAATTTGATTGGAATAATATATATTAATATTTTCTAAGATTTACAGCACCTAGATATGATCATCCAAATAATTAATGTATTATATAACTATAAACTGTCGATAAATTAATCGCTTGTCGCTATTGTCTTGCCAACAGGCCTCGGTTACTCGACGCTCCGCAGTGAAGTCTGATATGCCTTTATACGTGAAATACGTCCGAACGTTCGTGGGGAAACTATTATTTCGTCGAACCTCCCGATAGCTCTCAAAGACCGTTTTGTAAAAAAACCTTTGACAATATCTGCTGCTAAAAATATGAGGCCATTAAGAATTGTGTGGGATAAAAATAGTATAAAAACGGCGCAGTTCGTAAATTTTAGATTTTCTTCTGCCATTTTATTTCAAATAATACATTTAAGAAAAAAATATCTCTTTTTAAATATTATGTGGCATACATACTATTCCGAATGTTTACTCTACTTCTTCAAGTTAATTGTAATTATAGAATAATAGATTCTAATTTTGGTAAAAAGTTAAAGCACGGATGCCATTTTTTTCTTACATTATTGTCGCTTGGTTTGCAAAATGATTAAAATTATGATGAAGATATAATAATTTTTAAAGTAGGTAGGTACAGGTATAAATCATTATTTTCCATTTTACGAAATTTTGAATATTGTGTTGTGTGTAAAAGTCCCGGTACCATCGATTTAGATTTAAAAATACTACAAAAAGACCACAATAACTTCAATTTCCAATACATAGAACACTTTTTTAGTTCTCTTGTACTTTGAATGCTCGGATATGATGCCTTATAGTGTCCATTATGCTTCCAATTAGACGAATGTGCGGTAATAGAAATAGATTTTTTCCTAATTACTCAAATTCTATTATGGTTAGATAAAGTAAATTTCATAATTTGCTTTATATTTAAGTAATACTTAAATATAAATATATACGTGCGTAAATAAGTTTTAAAGCTATTTTGTAATTTTCATGCGTATTTTATGCGGACAAAAAGACAACCCGACAAGATTCAAAGAAGAGAAAGAATCTTAGCTATAGTGTTAAGTTAAGGTTAACCATTTTTTTTTCATTTCTATTAAATGTTCAGTTTTTTGGTGGCAAATGGCGGCTTTATTACAAGTACAGAGTATAAAATGACATGCACCCATAATAAGTGTTTTCTGGGATTAGTATTTGGATTCGTTAAGGCATCTATGTGTATTTCATATCATCATACTCTTATATTTTATAATATGTGAATTTTATAAATAGAAAACTGTGCTTAGTGCTTCCACATGAATAAATATTCTGATTGTTTACTCAAGTAATGGAACAGAGAGATTTATTTTCCTGTTTATTTCCATATAAAGTACCTTTATGTCCGTGATTTCTGTTCATAAAACGTCCAGGGACAAAACGATTATTGCCTAGAAGAAATGTTGAATAAAGAAAATATTAATAAAAATAACTCTTTTGATTGCTACCAGATACTTTTTAAACAATACCACCTATACCGTTTATCAAATAATAATAAAATTTATGTTAATGCACAGATATATTTTATTATTATTGTAGCCCTAAACGGATTATTTATTTAATCTTAAAATGAGAGAACTTTGCAGCGTAAAATGCATGCTATATGTTTACTCTGATAATAAGCTGTAATCATACAAATTTTAATTAAAATCAATCTATTAGTTTTATTATAATATAATTAGACCCCAAAATATAATAGAAAGAGTATCCTATATGTATCCTACAAGTATCCTATATAACCATATGAAACTTATATAAAATCCAGTAGTTTTTAGGACAAAGGAAATTAGGATATAAGAAACCACATTAAAAATTATTGTTTAGATATGTACGAGTATTTTGTTATCTAATAAACCAGTAACAATATTTTTTTTCATATTTAAGGTACTAACTTTGCTTAGATTAAAATGCTATTACTTAGCTTACTATTTTAAAATAAAGCGCAAATAAATATACGAGTATGTCACACGTTATACAATAACAAATTAACAAAAAATTACAACAATACAAAATACTTTTTAAAAATAAATTTAAAGTGCTTCACACAATCCTAAAATATATTATGGCTTTACTTTAAACTTCATCGCTTTTATCAAGATCGTATTAGCTTGAAAAAACTTTTTAAATATTCACACTCCTCATTATTTTCTCGGACGTGAGATTGATGAAGTGGTTCTAGTCTGTCCTTTGTATGCATTTAATCTGTCGGTTTGCAAGTAAACTGTAATATTCCTGTGATGAGGATGACACAATGGCCCCTCGATCTCTAGTAGGATATTAAGTTTCCGCAGCTATAATAATGAAGCGACGGGTGGATATATTGGTTTTAGATTAGCGGAGGAAATTATTAGAAAAGTTGTGTGAAGTATAAAGGTACCTCAACAAGAAGTTGTGACTACCGTTTTTATTTAAAGAAATATTATAGACCAGTATGATTTATCAATAAAATGTGATGATAACAATTTAACTCAGATGTTAAAATGTGGTAGAGAGTATCCAATTGACTTTGACTCAATTACCAAATAGCTATAATTTCTTTAAAATAGATGTATAAATGCTGCTGCTATAATTCGTAGTATTAGTGAGTGAAGTTTACAATAAACAATAATTATAATGTCATCTTCTTTTATTAATGAAAAGATATTAAAATATTTATTGCTAATCGAAATTTCGCAATTAAGATACATTGATTTTTAGTTTTACGCTGCTCTTATCGTTGTAGCCTATGTGCCCATTTATAACGTGAGGCGGAAATCGTCATTCACCACAGCCGATAGCTCCGGCCGAGATAACTACAAGCTGTGGCGAATTATTTGTAACGGAAATTGTACTAATAATTGTACGATATTTATAGTCGTGTGAATATTTTGTACTCGTAACTTAATTGTCATATCTATTTAAAATACGTACCACCTTAATAAGAGATCTGATTTGATTTGATCAGCATGAATTGATTAGCATTTAATAATATATTATGTTTTTAAGTATGGTAAAATATATTACACAAATAAATTTAATATCAAATATTTCCAAGCCATAATACAGTCAACGCTTGATCTAGATTTGGTAAAGAATTAAAACCTGACGTAAATTCATTATGAAAATGTATTCCTTTTGAAGCTCTTAAAATAATTTCAGCTTTCACCAACATCATAAATGGAACCATTAGAAATGCTGTCCCAGAAAGATTTTTATTTTTCACATAACTACTATGCATTTCGTATTCGTGTAAGCGTTGCATTTTCTTAGCGGAGATGAGTTTTCTGTTTTTTCCTTTTTTGTATACTTCTGCGATACATTTTGTACTTGCAGGTTGATTTAAAATGAGAATTGTGCCAATATGTTTCATGCCAAGTTATAATTTAATTAAAGTTGTATTTAAGTTTTTTATTTTCTTTGTACTTATTTGATTAAAACAGGAATTATTGTTTAAAGTTTGCTACATTTAGTAAAAACTTTTAAATAATTATTTTTATTTTAATACTTTTTTATTAGACTCCATAGTATTATAATATGTATTATCCTAGAGGCGGTATCAAAAGGTAACTTTAATTGTTAAGCGAGTGGCCTAGTTGAGGTGTATTGTGGTACACTGCACATTCTCCTGGATACGTCGCAATGCACTTACTATTGTTTTCATGTTTTTATTTTTCATTCTTATTTTACACTTAAAAATATTGTATACAAAGCTAGTCAGATCATTACAATATCATAAATAATCTTAAAATAAGTTTCAAATTTGGTCTTCAGAATGTAAAATATTTTCCTTTACCTTAACTTCTTGTTTCTTAAATCATTAAACTTCGACCGCCCATTAGGAGTAACAAATTCCAACAAAATTTTTCGCATATTTTGAACAATTTCAAAGAACTTTTGCACACTGAAACGATCCCAAAAATTACATTTGAACATTGTTTACAGCCTTTGCAATCTAAGCTCGAATTACCAAGAAAACTTCCTTAATATCAACTTTGCACGAAATTACGGGATCCAACGATTCGAAACAAAGCCCACAAATTGTTACAAAAAGCGAAAAGAGAACGTAACTCGTTACAATAACAAGGCTGTTAAGTCGCTGCGGTGCTGAACAATAGAACCGGGCGACAGTTTAGCACCCACGATTCGGCCATTACAAAAGCGATTATTGTTTAATATAAATAAATATAAGGCGTAATATGATACCAAAAAATTATTTTAATTGTACTGTATTGTAGAAGTTAATAATATTTAATTTCTTTTTTTGTTATTTGACCATTTATACAATATTTGCATTATGTTTAGGTTTTTAGAAATAAAGTATTAAAAATATATATTTATGAATAAAAATATGAAAACGCCCTTTTTATTGCTCCTTCAACATTGCGTAGGTAATGAAAAAAGTACAGTCGTTTTGGCCCCTGAAGTGGCAGTTTTGTATCCATTCCGTTCTAGCTTACACATATTTGATAGTAAGTTTGTAATAGCAATACTTGTGAATTTATTTATATTGTATTTAGAATTGTCTGCTATTCCAAATGTGCTTGCAAAATCGGAAAGAACGATTTCTTCACTCTTTTTGATGAAGATTTAGGTTAAAAGTTACAATGTTACTATGCACATACCTTAATAATTTTAAATCTTATTTAGATCAAGCTATGCCCGAAATTATAATATAAATATATCTTCAAGTATATAAGCAGTTATTTATTTACATCCTTTAAAAGTAATAGTACTTTATATGTAAATTCCAGTAAGAATTATAAAGAAATAAGTAACATGTTTAATTAAGCAAACTAATAATACAAATTCAAGTTTTATTTAGAAATAGACAATTCTTTTTACTTTAAATAACAAAATAAAAAACCCAGTGGTTTGGAAACGTGTATTACTTCGCATAACGCCTCCATAAGTTAAGCCAACTGAACTGAAATGCGATTAAAAATGAAAATATAATACTGAGTGTGCATTCGTATTTTTATATATTTGTGTACAAATTCAAATCAGTTTTTATATGTTTATATACAGATTCAATTCTAATCTATACCTTCCACAAAATACGCCATATTTATTATCAATCACGATTCGGGTCAATTAACTGTAACCATAGTAACAAGCTATTGTTAGAAATTCACATATAACTCGATGAAAATTTATGACACAGTTCTATAAAGTTATCACTACCGCTTCCTTATTCTAAAAGAGTTGATAGAAATAAAGTGACACAAACAACCAACAACGGACCATTATTTCCGAGATGAATCCGCAATCGCGAAGCAATCCTGCCACGGATGGAATGTAAACTTCAATTTGCTTTTCATACAAGCACTATAAATAAAATATCCTGTTGTAAGACGAACGACTTCAACGGGCAGGATGTTGATAAATAAAGACAAAGGACAGTTTTTTTTTAATTTACGAGATTCTTAGAGTACGCAAAAGTTTTATTTTCTAAGTTGATATCATTATAACCAATTAAAAACTAAATTTTCACATATATAAAATTAAATACATAAACATCAAGCTTTATATGTTCCCTTGTTTCCAAACAAATATTTTCCAACCAATACAATGCATGCACTCCAGGGCAAACAACAGAAAAACAAATTCTTTTGGCTTCAAACAATGCCGGTATCAGTAGTGATATTGAAAACAAACTGAACGTGTACTTTGCCCCCAGAATTGTTGTCACACAATATTGAGTTTGGTTGCAAAAACAAGCCTTTACATATTTCGATATTTTTACTTTTTGAAACAAAGGCTTGGTTTTTTTGGTTAAATATTGATCAATTGTTTGAAAGCCAAACTCAACGAAATATAAAATATTATTATAGTCTACTTCGTTTAAATTATATAGTTAAGTTTAATTATAAATTTCCTTTTTTTACATTTTCAAATAAAATATACAAATCAAAAATCTATCAGGACTTGAACCTCTGATACCTTTTCCTGTTACTTACCTTGATGAATTTAGAGTTTCTGTACGTACCCGTCTTTACTGGAACTAAGATTCGGACGAACTTGACTAAGTCCTATCGGTATTGAAAAACAATTTATTTCATATAAAAATACATATTTTCTTTTTAATGGATGTACCTACAATGATTTTTTTTCCCTTTTTATGTTTTTTTTCCATTTCATCTTTAAACGCATAAATGTTTATTGTTTAAGGCGTATTTTCTTTGTATTTTGTTGATATTATTTTTATATCTGTTTATATAAATCCATTTATGTATCAGAAACTCTGGATAGAATATATAAGTAAAAAAAGTAAAATGTTAACATTCCGAGCACAGTGTATTGCAAAAGTCTAGGAAATAATAATATGTAAAAGTAACACGTGCCAGCAGAAGGTGCGTTTATACCACGAGAGCAACTTGAAGATAGTAATAGACATGTCTTTTATAGGACACAAAACTTTTACGTTTTGTTACTGACTTTTACTTTATATATTACCTATTAGAAATTTTAAAGATATTATATTTTTACTGATTCTAACCACCGCAAAATAATTGCACATGGAATGTTAACAACTGGTAACAACAGATACTTTTGAACACATAAAATATAATATTCCATAACTATTTATAATAAAATTACATTTACATGTTTATAGCTAGAGATATAAATAAAGAGCTTATTATAAATATTAATTAGTAAAACATAATATAAAAATCACGTTGACAATTGAACTTAATATGTATTATAATTGAGAATGGAATTAATAATTACCTCTCACATATGCTACCCTACTTATAAATGTAAATAAATTTTCGTGACATTTATAAAGAGTCATTAAAAGCCAGTGAACAGAAACAAAGAAGATAATATAAAATTATAAGTGTTAGCATTGACCCGATGGAGAACGCAGCATTTCACTAACTTGCAGTGTTGGTTCACCACTTCACCCCTTTCGAGGCACCAAATGAGCTCCCTGTTTTAGTTTTTGTCTATTTGATTTTCTTACAATATTGTTCTTGAATATTGTCTTTGTTTCTTAAATATACTTTGATTAAACTCCATTTTAACTTTGTTATAATTCACCTGTAAAAGAACGATTTAACTTTGATTATAATTTTGTTTGCGAATGATAAAAGTTTAAATAACTTTTACTAGTAATTCGTTCTATTAAAACAGATGTTATCGTTTTAATGAAGGTAATGAATAAGAGAAGACCTTGTTACAATTTTAATAAGAATATGTTTTGGTTGATATTATAGAATTTATTTCCTATAATCTATGATTTAAAATCTTACGGTCACTTATTTTATTATAATATATTTTTAATATGTCATCTTGTTAAAGAGAACACAACCTTTTGCCTCTCGTGTGCAGTTAGCACAATAAGACGTCAAGACTATTCCAGCGATACAAACGGAATGCAAAATTCACATTGGTACTAACTTCATTCAATATTCATACATTGGCACTATACGATCAAGTTAATACTCAACCTTATATTCGACAAGGAAGAATTCAAATTTAAATGTATTAAAATAGAGTTCCATGTTTAGACAAATTCTAACGGGCCAGCTGGAGGCTGTAGTGAGGCAAGAAGTCGCATTTACGTTTTACTTCGAAGTTGTTTTTCTTTTATTACAATTTTAAATGCGAAATGTTACGTAAACTGGGTTGTTCTCGCGTTACAAAGCTAAATAGGATGGTTATGTCAATGTAACCATTCCGTTTTATGGGTCATATTGTTTTTATTGAAAAAGGTACTTTCGTTTTGGGAGACATTGTAAAGGATTTCACATTTAATTCAATTATTACATCTATTATATATTTTATTACTATTCTTATCGTTTCAAGAGGTGAGTACAGTTGAACAAGTGTTATCATTCGTATACGATATTATAATAGGAGTTTCTTATAAAAAAATGTTTTTAAAGGGAAAGAAATTATAATCTATGACAGTTATTAGTATATCCGTTTTTTTTAAGATATTAAAGAACGTAAGCTGATTAAATAAGTCGGTTAAGGTTTATGTATTCAAAACAGCTGCTAAGACGCAATGTAAACAGCTAGAGGTGGTCTGGCGCACACACAAATAGGGAGAGACAAACAGAAAAGCGTTCTCGGAACGTACAGTGGCTTTAAACAAAACATCCCCGAAGACCCTGAAATGACTTACATTTTATATATGCAAAGGAAAATTGGCATTCCCCAACAATCATAAGGCTTCATTTACCATGTATAGAGGTAGGAGGTAGGACTGTTTAAATTTTAACACCGTTCAACCTATTGTTTCGAAATCACCGGTGTCTACTTAAGTTCTTAAATGTCCTAAAATGTTAAGCACTTTAGAGGTACGTTTACTTTGATGCATTTAAAAAGTTTCTTTACAATTTTTTTTTAAATAAGTACTCCCATGAAAGTCAGTTTTTTATGCTGATGTGAGTATGAATAAGAAATAGTCACTTATATCAGGAAATAAATATTGACTTATAGTTTATAACAACGATAATAAATATGTATTGTCTTTCAGTATCGGATTATCCTTGCTGAAATCTTGGGCTATGACATTCATTAAATTCTCATTTTATATTAAACATAATAATATATATATTTGTAACTTCACAATTTTAAACTAGTGAAATGTTTAAGTTGTTAAACTAAATGGGTTATTCGTATGAAATGAAATAGAACAACTTTAAAATAGGAAAACAATTCTAAAATACCAATACTTCCTAAGGCGAGCTATTACTACACAGCCATTTTAAATATAACCTAGACAAATGTTCAAAAGGAAATTGCGTATGTATTTTCAATTTGACTCCCTTTGTGCGGATAGCACAGGAGCCAGTATTATTGCCTGATCAGCCAATAAGAAACGTGTATTGTGTTCTTGATGTACGTCCTACACCGCAGCATTGTAAAAACTTAAAGAATTAAAAAAAACATAATGTAATGTTTTTAAAGAAAATCTATTCTGTAAATAATTAATGATTGTAAATAATATACAATTACAATTATATACAATCATTTATCTGTACAAAATTATTTTACTTGGGAGGAGTAGATTAGTAAAATAAGATAATAATTCATAAATGTCTCAAATATAGGTCTAAATATATTAGAAATTGCGTTTTAAATAACAACGCTTAATTAAGCCGAAGGTGTTCTAATTTCTTCTAACTCTCATGTAACCTGACAAACACTATTAAGGTTACCAAAATTTAATCGGGCAAATGTCGTCGCTTATCATTAAGCGTTAAAACCACTTATCTGGTCTCAAGGGTACTCTAAAATTAATTTTACACGAGCTTAAACTGCAAACTATGTTACATAAACTGTAATTATTTGATCTGGATTGTTTTATTGTTATCTTTGTTACTCTGTGATTGTTATGTGATGTGAATATTAATATGCATTTTTTTGGCATTTATTTTCAATATCTGAAATATTTTATACCTTTTATGAACAATTTTTAAATATTATAATTAAATATTTACTAATATTGTAAAGTTTTATAAAAATACCAAGTTTCTAATAATATATATTTGATTACATAAATGCCGTATTTAACTGCAGTTATAAATATTTTATTGTATATGTGCTTTCAATTACCCATTCACCTACTACATTGTTCACAGTTTAACAAAAGAACCTTTGACAGAGAAATTATGATATTCCTGATAAAAGCAAATGCTAGAACTATCACGAGTCATCATACGGGATGAAATCCATTATGGTGACGTTTTTTATGAGCATGGTAAGTGGTGCAGATATTTTATGGGATTTTACCTGCATTGTTTCCTCGTTAACGGCGGGCTGATGGAAAGTTGTGGAAATATATCAACTGGAAGTGATATATGATGCTCTATTTAAATTAGTTGTCGGTCTGTATGTGGAATTAGTTATAAAATATAGAATAGCAAAAACGTAACGAATGTCAATTTATATTCAGTTATTTTGTCTGAATATAACTGACGGAGTTTAAAACATTGCCAGCGCTGCTGAATAATCAGTCTGTGTTTTCAATTGTGGTTGTAATATTAAAATAAACATTGGTCGACACTCTTTGGTCTATTTGCAATAGCCTATGTAAATATTAAAGAAAAATGCTGTTAAAAATAATTGTACACAATGTTAAATATTAAATAAATAATAAAAGTTATAAAATAATAATAAATTAAAAATTTGATAGCAAAGCACTTCCATTATTTAATGATCACGTAAGTCCCTAAGAGAGGTTATGTATTAGTGAATAAAATCTGCCTCTGAGGCCTCTGGAGAAGAGGCTTAGCGTCCAATTTATTATAAATTCATATGCTCTCGGACCCTTTTGTCCCATCCCATATATATTATCGTGACCGAATAATGACGGATTTGTACGAAACCTTTTGGTAACAATTGATGGGATTCAACTAATCATACACTATTTCATTGTTTATAATTTGTTTTGTTTGTATAATTAAAGCTATTTTTCAATTATTAAAATGATTAATTACTTCAAATTATTTTTAAATAATGATTTTTTTTTTCTTTTAAATTATTAAAGTATTATAAACGTTACTCTGTAGATAGGTGATAGGTGTATGTATTCATATGAATACATATTTTATTTTCTTCTGCGCAAAAACTATTTAATACGTAAAATTGCACAGTTATATGGCTTTTACATCAGAATAACGTAGGTTTTTGTTATTTATATAAATTTTATGGCATTTTTTATTTCATTGAAATTCTTTATTGCACTGTATAAAATAAAAATATAACAAGAATAGACAATAAAACAACAATAGGAGTAAAAACCGCGTCAAGGCTGTCTTATTACTTAAAGCGATCTTTTACAAACAACCTTTGAAAATAATTAATAATAAGATCTCAGAACAATAGTGCAAATGGTAATTAATACATATTTATATTCATAAATAATAAAAATACTTATACTAGAATTAATGTAAACTTATATAATACCTACATATTTATACTTTACATACGAGTATGTAGTAAATAATGTTGCTTCAGATTAATTTCAGATTGCCTATTGAAGAGCAATCCCGAGCTTTATAGTCCTCACATAAAAAGAGTTGCAGTAAGTGCGTGTGTTATATTAGGTAAGAAACGTTCTTTTAGTTAAGAAGGGGTTAGAGAGTGAAAGGCGATGGTATATAGAACGGACAGGAGAAGCATTTAGACTTATTCGATAAAATATAACGACAATATGTTGGAGATGTATCTATTTAAGAAATTTTTAATTAACTTTTTAGTATTTATTTATTTAATTACCCTTTAGTACTTGGTGGTTTAAAATTAAGCTTTAGAATGAAAAACTTCATTCAGACAAATATTAACACTTGTCAATTATTAATTGCTGTCTCATCGATTTAGAATTTTAAATCCAATATTATAATATTATATTATATATAATTAAAATAGGTTATGAATAGGCCAGTGTGGAACTTCGTCCCTTTGAAATATATTTATTTATTAATCGTTTTCGATATTTAAAGTTATTAATCGGTGTACACATCGATTACTAACTTTAACGTGCCTACAGGCACTACGCGGGCATAGCCGGTGACAAAAGTTATACAATAATAATTTTTAGATTGTATAGTCCTTTAGGTAATTAATGATTAAGTTAAAATACCTATAATTAAATGCTTGTATATACAATGTGTCTGTAACTTAATTAAAATAGTGTCTATACTAGGGTAACCCTTTAAAAGTTGTAAACGATAACAGTAGATTATACTTTTAAGTGAGAATAGTGTAGAAGAAACTTTACAAGTCTTGAAAACTAAAGACCACGCTCCACAGTTTGTTTTAAAACTTAAAAATGTATACAATCATATTAAACAACTAATTACTACAATTTTTTTTACACTATGTGTATTGTCTTTAGGTGGAAAAGTTATTATAATCTCATTAAATTATTTTTAACTTGGTTTGGGGCTCCTAAATGATACAATTATATTTAAATAGAAAAATGATATGTAATAATGAACAGTGGTATCAAGTATATTATTAGCAAGGAACTGGAAGCTAAGCTTAATAAAGACGCGATAACTTCTCATGCAGCCCACGGCTTAGGCGTATAAACGGGTTTTACAATTTTACACCCGGCTTAATATAATTTTTAAATATACGCTAGTTAAGCTGCTTCCAACTTTGTTACTCGCTAGAGTTTGAACATTTTGCTAGTTTTTATAGTACACACTGTACGTACAAGTCTATGTAGATAAAATCCACTGAAAGTTTTATGCAAAGTTAATAAACAATTGTCGTTTATTGTCGTAATTTAAGTTTTAAATATGTGTTTACTATTTTAAAGAAATCATAAGTTATATCTATATTATTTATCTAAACAATCTTTAAATAAAATTATAAATTATAAAATCTAAACATACACAATAAATAAATCTTCAACAATCTAACTTCAATAATACGTGAAGCGAAATTTTTGTACGATTTAAAAAGGGGTATAAATTTCGGCACAGTTACATTGTATATTAAGGAGTTCAGAAAACTATTTCTTATATAATAATAATCATTTAAAATAGGTTAAATAAATATAAAATACATACATGCGTTAAATACTACCATGCGTTATACACACACAATTAAAATTAAAACTTAATTGTTAACGTTAATATATATATATATATATATATATATATATATATATATATATATATATATATATATATATATATATATAAATAAACATTGAATAACGGCGAATTTCAAACATTATTCAATTGGACATTAAAAGGATAACAGTTCTATAATACGAAATAAATGAACAGAAACAAACCTAAAATAAATTATTATGGCAAAGGATATTCTGTTTTAAAATATCTTGATTTTCTAATCTGGATTTATTTACCTCAAAAGCTTTATTTTTCAATACAATCCAAGAGTATAAAGTGTTGTCATTCAGATAAAGTAAATACTTACAAGTAGTAAGTAAATGAAATAAATTATATCATTTAAATTTAAAATAAATTAAATAAATTTCGAATTAAAGACAAGATTGTGAAGGGTTTTGTTCAAAGTAAAGTGCAATTTTTTATCCTTGAAACAAAAATGTAAAGCTTCAATAGTGTGTATGATAAGATTATATCGCCACTGAATAAATGGAATTGAATTATTTATTCGACAGAAATTAAGTGTTTTTATTGGAATTTGTGTAAATGTTGTACAAGTCAAGGAATGTAGGTATGTATAAACAAAACTACATTAAAAAAATTCGAAAATGTTTATTAATACGGAATAACAATCAATCTTATAGCGGGGGGATATTGCAAATGTACATAAATTTGCAATGGTCTTTAAACATGTTAGCTATTTAAAGGTTTGAATTTTTTAAACAAAAAATTCACGAAAAATTCATCAATGATTAGGACAAAACTGCAACGAATTGAATAGTTTCATTGCCGCTCTGTCAACTGTGCTACGGTTATAAATTATATCTATGTATAATAATTTCTATGAGGACTGAAAAGAAATCTCTTAAGCATCTCAAAAAAACCATGTAAATCTGCCCAGCTAGCAATTATCTTCACCGAAGGCGAAGATCTACCTGGTGGTCCTTGCGTGGTTTGGAGCTACCATTAGTGGCTGCTGGAATGCCGGTTGGCTGACAGAGAACGGGCACATGCCTGCTGAGCATGAGAATCCTAAACTAGACCTGGATTCAATGTAGCCTCTTAGACTAAGACTAGATGACGAGATGCGTGTCGGGAAGTTTGTGTGCCTTACACAACTCCAGTGCCAAACTGGATATTTGGTATTCACTATCGGTAATCACTAGCATAGATCGTGCCAGCCCGCGTGCAGGATGTGGGTAACCTTTGTATGTGCGTGCCTTACAGCTCCGGCACCTGTATGGTAAATCAGGTAGCACGGCTTGCTTGCTAATCGCTTGCTGCGCGGGTGATTCGCCATAATGAGAGGTACTCTGAGAGTGGTAGAAGTAAGATCTGTCGTATAGAGGTTCCTGCTGCCAGGGTTTTAATAGGGGGGGAGGTATACTGGCCCTGCTATTTATGCCGCAAGGTAGGTATGAGAGAACAGTATAACATAAAGATTTTAGCTCGATCGGGTCTTACTGCTTATGCAGGAGCAGACTTCATAAAAGCAGCTTGTAAATTTTATAAGATCAAAAAGACGAGTGATAGATAATCTTTAATAGTAATAAAAAAATAACTATACATAAGTGGCAGATGATTTTTGGGCCTAACAATTTTCGGTACAGCCCTCGTATATTCTGAACGCTCTAGCTTAGACAGCTACGTCTGTCTGATTTTATTAAATATTAAGACGCTAAAAGGCTTTCTCAATACCTTGTCTGATATTAATTATTTGATATGAAATGGGAAGGTAATTTTCTGTTATTAGTGCGGCATTCCACTAATTAAGAAAAAACTTTTAATTTCATAACTGTTTTATTTCGGAGTTTTAACTGTCAATTGGTAGAGTTTGTATTTTTGAGTATGTGGAAATAGAAACAATAAACTTATCAATTAATTATTTATGTAGCATTTAAGCATTTATTTAGCAGTTATTTCCAGTAAAGTTATGTATTTTTGACGACCATAACATATCTTTTTATCCGCAGGAAATTATGGGTCCAAAACATGTTATTATGTATGCATACCGTGATTCGTGATTTAAAATAACCTGTTTATTAAACTTTTACTAGTAGATGGATTATATTAGATGATTTTTTACGGTATAGATATGGTATGATAGTAGTTTCCCGTAAAATGTCTATAAAGGAGAGAAAAGAAGAAAGTATAAATAAATCAGAAAATGAAGCGCTTGGTAAAATATTTATTTTTCTAATATTAAATCATAATCTTTGTCATATCGTATACAATACAAAATTAATATATATTAATAAATGGATATTGTTACCAATTTTATGTCGAATGTTTTAGCTATATTTTTTGATGTACAAAAACTACAAAATTCATGAAAAATGGGACATATGTCGGCTTAAAATATTGTATCCCCAAGTCATGTAGAAATACATATATGAAGCAATAAATATTCTAAACCTGAAAAAACTGCACAAAATTTAATGCGCCTAAAGCAAAATTCATTTTACTACGCTGTAACTGATCCAAAACATACCCACATAGTGAAAACATTTCACAATTTCATTAAAATATACAATGGAAAAATAAATTATAATCATATTATAATGCAGTAATTAAATTACTTTAAATTACTTTTTATTGGGATATTCTAAATTTCTTAATTCTTCTTCTTAATTTCTTGCTTTTTATTGGGATATTCTTATATCCCAATAAAAAGCAAGGATCAATAAATCAATTTTCTAAGCGTTTTCTAAAATTTATTTTCAAAATTGTTATGTTTTCTTGCAGTCCTGTAATTATGATTATACATATTCGTTCTGATTAGTTTAGAAATAGTACTTGTAATTGAAAAGCAATCTCTATGATCATAATGATCAGTTAAAAATAAGATGTAAATTATTCACAAGTTTTACATAGAATAAATAAATATTTTAAAATACAATAGTGTTTATTAATACAAGTTTTCACTTAATAAATCTTATACTAGTACTCCCTTAATACATTTTAAAGTAATATTTGAACTATTCTATTGTGAGCTTCCTAATTATAATTTTGTAACATCACATTAGATCTATAATTTGGACGTTCCGTTGAAATTGAAAATTGCAAAATCGTGTCATCATTTAATCTTCAAAGCTTCGTAATTATTCTCACAAGTCCATTACACACATACCTTCACTACAATAGAGATGTTAATGGTTTTACCCATTGATATTGATTGATTGATTTTTGACACCCGGAGTATAATTCAAAATTATGTTTAAATTGTTTTACATAGAGTTCATTTTGTCCAAGAAAGGCCAAAATTACATCGGATACATAAAATTATGTTATATAAAGCTAAAATACTATACTCTTATTTATTTTTCTGATTGTTTCTTAAAGAAAATGAATAAGATTTTTATATGAAAAAGTATTCATGAAATATTTAGTTACAGACTTAATATCTAATTTACAAATATTATAAATATCCCATACATTTATAATGATAGTATTGGAAAGCAAATGAGCTCCGCGTTAATTTGTTTTCTATTGGACAAATCAAATTTAACATTTATTCCCCCGATATTAGCTGAATTATTACTAATTAATTAAATTAAATTAAGACGAACTAAATCCTTTTTACAGAAATTGAAAAATCAAGAAAATAACTTACTAATTAAAAAAATTTTTTTTTAGGAAACAGTTGTATTTTGAAATACTTAGAATTTAAAAACTGTTTAAAAAAAATTGGTAAATTAAAATATATAATTCCAACTATGAAAAAGTGTTATAATAAGTTCATAATATACAACATTTATTTTATACAAAAATAAGCTTGCGTAAAAATATAACCTTTAGATTTTTTTAAGAAACTGAGTAAATTACATCTTATTTATTTTTAGGGCATTTTATTAATTTGTATTTCGTATAATTAACTAAATTATAATGAAGAGTTTATCATGATATTTTTTTAAAAGCTGCAACAAGGAATTAAAGGAAAGATAGACGGTACAGTATAGTCTAATAAATAGAAATAAATAAACTGTTGCTTCAAAGACCAATAATATTCTGGAAAACAATATTACTTAATTAAATATTAATGTCTCTGTCAATATCAGATATTATAATACTGTCTTATTTATTAACTATTATTACCCACTAGTAAAAGTCCATTAACCATTTTCAAAGAAAAAGATTATTCTCATTATTAATTCAGTAGATATATTTAGAGATTTCTTACTTACGTAATAGTCAAATGATACCGGAAGTTTTAAATTAACGAAATAAATAACTTCATAGGGGTCCGGTAATTCATTTGAACAAATTAATGATAATTAAACAAAATATATAATATTAGTTTTAATTAAACAAAATAATGTTTGAAATAATTTATGTAATAAATAAAAAAGACCTTGCTATCAATTTTACAATCACTAAATAATGCACACGTTCTATCTGTTACTTAGATTCGATTCGGAATTAAACATATAAATCTGGTCACGTAATTCTTTTGACTTAATTTAAGGCGCACTTAATAAAGTTTTTTAAAAACGTCCATTTTGTTACAAAATTCTCATAAGCTACTGATCTAATTGCTGGCACAGTTCCATATCGTGAATAGTTTTACTGATAATGATACACTGGAATGAACAATGCTGTAATATTTTCACTAGCTGTCAGACTTTAGTCAGAATATATATAATAAAATAAAAGATATTTGTATTAGCAAGGATTGCTTTCAAAACATAATTTGTAGGTTTGTCACAACATATACTTTAGGGATTTTATGTTGTGATCGTTAAGTTTAGTTTTTGTTTTTGCAATTAGCATATATTGACAGATATATTAATAGACGAATAAAAGAAAAATAATAAAAAAAAATGATCAGTGCCTTTTTTAATTATAATTTATTTTATTTTATTTTATTTAGTTAATTAAATGCAATTTTATATAATACAATTTAATTTGTTAATTTTATTTAATGTAATTTTATGAACTTTAAATAGTCTGTAATAAATTTTTGCATGTCACGCCGTTGACTAAACATGTATATATATATATTAACAATATTGTATTATATATGTCATGTTTTATGCAAATAAAAGATTATTATTATTATTATTATTATTAATCTTTATTAGTTCTTCGTTATTAGCATCGTTTTAAATGAAATTAAAAAAACACATTCTTTTACAATAAAATGCACAACTACCACAGTTTTAGATTTAATTAACGTTGATAACGAGCTATTTCCTATAGGCTAGTTGGGAACTAGGTATCGAGAAAGCCTTTTAACACTCCAAAACTGAACAAAGTTAGACAGTCAGCGCTTCTAGAATATGCTCTTGCGGAAATTGAATCTCTAAACTTGTGAGCCACTCTTTAGAGAACAACTTTGCGCCAGCGCATGAATAATGGCAATTGTTTATATTGAGTTTATGTTTAAATTGTACATTTTACAAAAGAGGAGTGTTTAAATTACATATAATATCATATAAAAAAAATTACTCTTCGTTGTCGATCTTGCAAATCATGATTTTGACTTGCGTTGCGTTATGTTAATCACAGAACTGGCCTTATTTATAAATCCCGAGAGTTTAGGACTGTCTACAGAGAATTTCGAGAACAATTTTTGAAAAGAGACCCGGTATTTTAGACAAATCCAATAATATGTAAAAATCTGCTTAATACAATCTTTTTCAAAGCAAAAAACTACATAACGTAATCGCGTCACGGAATTTTAAGCATATTTCAAATACATTTATTTAATTTCATTATAAAATCATAAAAAAGATGAATAGCTTTAGGTTATCACAACAACAACTACAACATAAATAATATAATCGACGTAAATAAAAAATATTTTTAAGATTTGTCAGAGAAATGACTTATTCAATATTCTATTTTAAGCTCATTACAAAATTTTTAGAAATATTTAAAAAGTACTAAACATAACTGATTTTACCTTATCCTTACCACCCATCTTTCCCTATCCCTATGATTTTCCCTCGGCATAACGTGACTATAACACGATAAACTGCTTTTTCTCATCTTTTCTTTTACAACTTTTTTTTCAAACTACTAACATTACACAAACATTTCTAATTTTATACTCTTTTCATACCACACCTAAATATTTGCATTAAAGTCACATGCATTCGTCTATCATGACCTATCATTCCTTTTGAAGCCAGAAAGGCCATTCATAAAATAGCAGATCGTAGTTCGTTTATACTTTTTTCAATCAATGGAAAAAAAGGAGTAGCAAATTTTTTCCTTCACTAACCATGGCTTTAATGGCATGTCAAACCAAAGAAAAAAGAGGTGAGGGTTCAACGACGATTTCTGATGACGGGCTACTTTTGACATTCAATCTCTCGGTGTTACCGGAAGCCGTTTTGATAAAGGTTCTAGACGGAGTGCACATATAAGAGATCACCTCTCCTTCCTCTTTCAAGGTCGCCTACAAAATTATAAGAGTTTTGTATTTATTAGTTTATACTTCGTCCTCTAAAATTAAATGAATAAAATGATACAATAAGTTAAGAATAGTGGAAAAAAAATGTTAATGCTGGCAATCTCGGCATTCTTATTACAGTCCCAAAACTTCGGGATACAAGTATAATAATAGGTAATAGTACAGAGTATTATTAATAATTATACAAAAGTGAATAAAATATCTTTGATGTCATATAAAAGTGGTTGAACGTTTAAAGTAAAATTAGGTGTTGCAAAAATAAATTAAAATTATCATTATATTAAAGTTTTTGCAACCGATATGTAGTGGTTAAGCTATATATAAATTATTAACGTATGATTATTATGTATGTATGATTATTGTGTATGTGTGAGAGGAGAAGATACAGAGCTTCTACTCCTATAATAAGCCTTACTTCCTCCAAAATTGAGATATCGTAAAACGAAAAATTGGCACCGAAAAAAATATACCAACATGACAATCACAACCGTTATGAAAAATGATGATACGAGATCGAAGAACAAGAAAAGATACTGGTCATTAGATGGACAGGTTACTTGTTGTAATTGAATAATTTAAATATTATGTTAGAGTGAATTGTGATAACGGAGAATATTTATATTTTAGTATATAAAAGCACTATAAAATATATAATATTGTATATTCTGCTAACCTAAATTAGTAAGGGTGGCCAGCACTATATAAACTGGCACTGATGTATTGAAAACCTCATTACTAATTTGTACACTCAGTGATTAATATTGATTTACAATTTATATGCATAAACAAATTTTAATACTTACAGAGTTGGTAAGATTGTTAAACATACCCAACCGTATTATATATATTGAAATTAAAAAAAAAGAATACAAATTAAACATGAAAGCCATTTTTATATTATTATCTTGAAATGTAAAAGACATAATTATCTACTAATGTTACAGAAACCTTTTCATCATCGGAAAATAATTGCACTCTTCAGTTCTATGATAAAGGTTTGCTGTTCTAGAGGCTAACGCATATTGCTAAAGATACAGATTTACTTAAATAAGTGGTTTAATATTTTTAGTTTTGAATTTTAATTCAATACTGAATTTTATCTTTTGTAAGTATCAATCTCAAGACAATTGTCGTAACATGATCAACAATCTTTTGGTATTATCAAATTTATTTCAAACTTACATATTACTTAAACGTTATTCAGTACTAATGTTTAGTTATATTTTGTGCAATTTATAACAACAAAGAAGGTAATAAAAAAAATATTTTAATATACAGAAGTATATTAGAGTTTTAGAACTTAAATAAGGTTTAATATGAATACAATATCATAATAATTACAATGTTAGTTTAATACTTACTTATTAACAATCTAAATAATCTACTAATTACTCTTAATATACGAGTTTAATAAGTGAATCACTTCACAATCACAAGCAGAACAACAACAGAATAATTTTACTTTTTTATCACCTTGATTTAATTATTAAATTAAATCGGATGCATTTTAAAATTGTAAACTTGAAGTCTATATATATTCACACAACAACAATACTAAAAATATGCTCCCTTTTACATATTTATTCGCAAACAACCCTAGACTAACTTTCTTGTTACATCTGGAAATAAGCCAGCAATTAGCTCAGCTGCACAGAATTTAGGAATAAAAGGGATGAATCTGAGATATAAGAAAATTATAGAGTTTCCGGTGACTTCGTCTTATGCAAAGTCAAATCATAAACCATACCTAAAAATTTATTTAAATCCATTATTTTGTTATTAGAACCCAAATCTATTTTGATTTTCCAGAGATAATTAGAAAATTCAAACTGAATATAGTGAAATTAATGATTCATTGTTACAATATAATAACATTTTTAACACTGATGTGATTGACTATTTTGACATACTTGTATGTGGTATTTAAAAATTACATATTATATATGCTTTAAATAATATAATAAAATATACGTATAAAAATATAAACAAAATAATGTAATCCACCATTTTAATGGAATTTGTTTTAAGTGTACATTTTAAATCCACAACAAAAATATAAAGTTTCCATTGTGTATACAATAAGATTATATCTCGATCGAATAAAAGGATTTGAATTATTTATTCGAATGAAATTAAGTGTCATTAATGAAACGCCTTAATTCCGTAAGTGCTGCGTAATTAGGGACATTGACAACTAAATAGGAATCTAGTAATTAAGTAGAAATAGTTAACAAGTTTGTGTATTTATTGTATCTTTGATTTTAATGTTAAAAAATAGATTGAATATATATTATAGTATATATTTATTTAATGGTACTAGTAAATATTAGAGTACTTACTATTAAAATATTATAAAACAAATTCTGAATGTTACTTCAATAATAGAATAAAATGGAACTACAATAATAATAAAATATTATTTTCAAGAAAAAAAGAAATCAATCTGGAGCAATATTTATATAGAACCCGATATTCCGCTCCTGTCTTTAGGGAAATAACTGGTGAATTGTAAGTTCTGCTAAACGTTTGTCTATATTTTTTTTCTTTTAAATCAACATCTTACAATAATATTCTTAGTACAGTTCTTTTTGCTACAATAGAAAAACAGTTGATTATAGAAAATCTCAACATAAAAAATAAATGCTATCGCTTTTAACATCTTCTATATATTTAGATGTAAATTGAATTCCTTATCAATGATTTGACGGAGTCTATTATTTGGAAATTTTAAATTTGCCTCGTCTGCCCTGCACTTGTAGCCCTCTTCATAGCATCGATGGTTTTTTTTTTAAACAAAACATACTTCTTAAGGATTAAAGACATTTGTTTGATATTTTCATAATTCAACTAAATATTCTTTTAAAGTAATTTGTTTCTCATCAAACTAGTTACTACTGTTACAGAGCAGAAATAACATTGGAATTATTATTGATACAATTAATACAGTTTGAATTATCATTACTGAAGTCAACAGTTTCGAAGTTTATTGTTTCATGTAAATTACAAATCTAAAATCCATTTAACAAATGTAAATTTGATCTGAGTCCAAAATAAACAGTATAAAAATCAATAAATATGAATATGAATTGTTTATTTGATTTGTTAAAGGAATATATTATTTGTGTAAGTTGTATAATTAGTGAAGTTGTATAATTAGTTATATAATTATAAACTCAAAGTTATTATAAAAAAATAATTGAAAACATTTACATACTTTCGATGTATGTATCGCTATCTTAATCAGTCGTTCTTTAAGAAGAAATACGGCGTTGGTGAATCTGACTTTTTTGTTTTTAAATGAAACGCTTTTAAAATCATATAATATATGAAATAAATATTTAACCGACTGCATAAATACCGAGAGACAGTATATTTATCATACCAAAGTACGAGTAATCAATTTCTTCTTTAAGCTGCAGTATTTCTGTTTATAATAGACAATATCTGACATGACAAATTTACAAAGCAGGTTCACGTCAATAGACCAGCAGTAACGTACAATTCAACAGATTCTAATAAAATGTGGTCTTTCTGTGTAAAGGTAGGTTTATTTCTCTTATATTTATCCTTGTTATTGCCACATATAGACACTGATATCGAAGTAGTACATGAAATTAAATGAAATGAATGTGTTAATACCAAATCCTTAAGCTCGAAACCTTGATTAAATTCAGATAGACTTTTTAAACTAAGTTATTAGTAAATAATAGAAATATCTTTGATTTATTCAGTTTTCTTTTTATAATGTTTATGGAAGTTAGAAGCAAATGTCACTGCCATTAAATAAAATAAAATATAAGAAATGAGCTGAGAATCATTTAACACATTTATTAGACCATCACGCGACATCGTGATGGTGCCTTACAATTATATTCTAGCGGTAGTTAATCTGGCTAACTAAACACAGCATTTTGCTTTGGCAATAAACGTGTTAAGGTTAAGTCACTTGTTTTCTAATAAGCGACTATAGCTTTAAGGTTTTGATATTTTTGTATGTGGATTTGTTTTCTACTTTGAATCTCTACCACTAATCGATTGTGTTTGTCAGATGGGAGTTACAGGGGGAGCTATTTTGATACCATTATTATTGAAATAATACTTAATAATTCTGTAAAGACACTCCAACTTAAAATAAAACTACGAGGTTTCCAAACGCACATCAAAGTCAGCTGGGTGTTTTTTTTTATTGCAAACACTGTTTCACAAACGTCAATATATTTATTGTACGTATGTTATATTTTTAATTAAATAATTTCCAAAAACATTAGAAACATGAATTAAGGTTTTAGAAATGTGAAGTCAGTTGATAAACATTATTAATGTACGTATAGACTTGTTGATTATAATAATGAGCGAGTAGCCTAATTAGGTCGGCAGCTTGTCAGCGCGAGTCAACACGCTCTCCGCACTAATACTTACTAATTTAGATTATCTAATACTAAAACCACATTTCATGTATGATGCATTTCAAAATATCTAGTAAGTTGAAATAACTGTTTAATTCATTTATATTTCTATCAAAAAGTCGAGTCTATGAATGTATATAAATAAATCAAGTAATAATTTACTCAATACGTTGTGCTCCGCTACTTATAATAGAATTTGATTAAAATATGTATATTGTTATATTTTCTTATTTTATGTTTTTTTTTTAACCCGACACGAAATTGTTAAAATTTTATAACTACCGAGAATCAACCACGGGCCACTTTGAATAAAAGACTTAATATTAACACTATTTATTTGTGCTGCAATGATTGACGGTCAAGAGTATACAATAATAAATAAATATTTAGTAAATAATTCTAATTTTTAATTTTACTTTTAATACCAAATATAAAATTATATAGCTTTATAAACGGCATGTCCACTTTCTATCAAACTGTAATTACTTAATCAAATAAAATGTTTTCACAATAACTTGTAATAATTAGAATATTACATCAAGCTCAACAATCATAATTAACTTTCAATTGTCGATTTTTTTAATATTTCTTATTTTTTTGTCATTTCCACGATGTTTATCTTTTATGATTCAATGATTATAGAGATCGTCCAGATTACATTCAGTTTAAAATTTTTACATAAAAGAAAAGCAATTTGTAAAATCTTCTGATAGGATTTAAAAATAAAACGTAATCTTCATAAGCCTAAATAATGGGTGGGAAGAAGAATACCAGGTTATTTTTAACCTCCATCTCCTGATACAGTTTGAGCAATAGGGCTTAGCATCTCCAACTCACAGACAAAACACTTAAATATAACTTCACTCTGATATTTTGTGAAAAGGTGTCATTATCCCGATCGTGCCAACTGCTATAAAAGGTATAATCAATAGCTAATCTTTACTTGAAAAATAAAAAACCTCATTGGAAAGTTATTAATTTCACTTATTCACATTTCCATAGACCTATCGGTTGCATATCCGCCTATAAATTACTCCTTTCATAACTTTTTCTGATATAATGATAATAGTTTTTGTTATAATATTTATTTCTGAAATGAAACTAACTATGAAATGAAACTTAAAACGACTATTATCTCAAAATTGCAATAGTACCTAGGGTATATGATATATTTTTGTAAGTCTAGTTTGGTTTTAAAAGCTAAACTTTAACTAATAATCTCTGTCAGAACTACAAAACACGTGAACCCGTTTTTAAAATAGATGCTTTAATGTAACTTAATCGGGGTTGTACTTTTAATCTACAAGAAAGCACATTTAATTTAATTATCTCGTGTCGATATGAAAGCAACTTGTTTACCCGGTACAGGCATACGCTATAAACAATATTTCACACCTGAGTGTGGAAATATTTTAGATACTCTCCAACTGGCTTCAACTTGCAAAAATCTGTTATATATTTTTATATTTCGGAATTAATTTAAATATATGTGGAAAATGTTTTAATTGAGTACTACAAAAAAAACCACATATCACAAGTAATAGCTTTTTATTACTATAAAATAAGTTGAAATTGATACGTACAAATATTTTATTCTTTGAAGCTTATTATTTATTTATGTTAATATTTAAAACATTAAGCACTTATAAATCTAGAAAGGACTTAAAATTTAAAAACCCGCTCATAATTTTTAAATGACTCTTACAAACAAATTATTTAGCAAAACAAATTCCGTCAGACGAGTGACGTAAAACGTCGATTTAATTTATATCCCAAACAGTGAACGAGGTATAATTTTCATAATAAAAAAAGTAAAATATGTAATAATGAAATTGTATCTTTATATGTTAAGTTTAAAATTAAAAATTAATAATTGTTATATTTTCTTTATTATGATAAAGAAAATATAACAATCATTAATTTTAAATAATTTTTAGACTATGTGTAGTAAAAAAGTCGATGTAATGCTCGAACACTGCTGTAATAGTTTCACTAGCTGTCGGACTCTGGCCGGAATGTATATAAAAAAAGGTATTCGTAGTCCCATAAAGGATTGCTTTCGGAAAACAATTTATGTGTTTGTCACCACACTAACTTCAGGGGTGGAACTTTTGGAAATTCGTTAAAAGCAGGCCTTATTTAGGGTTATTGTATAAACATTTTGATTGTTTATGTGGGTTTTGTTTTTATATGTATATTTAAATATTTCGTAACTCGGACTTTAAAAGTAACGAGATGTAACTTGATAGATTTTAATTTATATTTATATATGCTTCAGATAAACATATATATGCTACTGGCTGACTAAACTGTTTATATTATACAGTAATTAAGGATGCATTTATAGAATATTCAACGGATTATCAAATTATTGGACAATGGAAATGGCTCGTTAGCGAAACTCCATATTAAACCTCATAATACAAGGTGGTGTACCGTAGAATGTACATAAGTAAGTTTATGTCTTTTTAGGTTTGTTCTTCTGAATCCAGAAAATAATAGCCCTAAATCTGACTTATTTTTTTTGTTTTATAAGTATTATTTTGTTTCTGTGTTCTATCACTATTATCAGGCAGTCAAATGAAACTCCTAATTCTAAATGTTATACCATACTATTATATTCATTAGGTCGCAGTAATACCTGATCCGTTTTCAATTTATGATAAAGTAATTTAAGTAAGATTTGTTTATATTCTAATATTTTTGCTCAATGCTTTTTGAAATGATAAAGTATCTTTTAATCAAAAGTGTTATTTAGTTATTTTGCGGGTTCTATAATTCGTAAAAAACTTGATTTATATTATGATATTATTGTACACATAAATATGATAAAATACTCCTGGCACTAAAAATACTCTAAACTCACTTACAATAACAAACTATTTATACATATTTCTATTTAATTCAGCTTTACCTTTTATTTTGGCGATTTTGATGCACAATGATTAGAGTTTTAGCAATAGACTTTTTAGTCCAAAAACAATATAAACGGGATACCACTATATGTTTGGGTTTATTTATTTTTAGATCTTTAGAAATATTCGAGCCTTTTAAAGACAGTATAGTCGCTTCTGCTGCCGCCGCTCTGATTTTTTTCTAGATACCGTATTTTTTATATTGATAACTCGGTAGTAATTAATAGTCACTTGACATTAATATATGATGTTACACAATCCTACATATATATGTTTAAATATACAGGACTGTATTACATTGTGCAAACACCGAAGATATTTGCTGAGAAACGAAGGAAAAAATCCACTATTTTGTTAGTTTCATTTTTTGTTTTATTTAATTTTGTTATTTTTTTCCTTGTAAAAAATTTTAAGTATTTCACATGTAACTTATGATGCACAAAAATTTGCTTAATCCCTCATACACATTGCATTTTCTTTAGGTAACAGGAGTCAAACCAACAGAATAATACCATCAGCGAAGTATGTGAAGGTGTATTATTTGAGAATCTAGATACCATCAAATCTTCACCGATTATAATTTTAGGTCTTTTGTATAATAGTAAAAATAACCATATTAACTTAAGAAATAATTGGTATAAAGATTCGCTGTAGGATGAGTTAGTTGTAGGATGTTTCCTAAAAATACCTACAAAAGCTGTAAATATATCAACATCGCTTTAGCTGTATTTTACATGTGTGTCATTCTCCACATAGGTACGCGTACGCGTTTACTAGCATTAGTACAATATTTTGTAAAAGCAAAGATAACGTACGGTTTGCTTAAATGTTGTCCATCTGTTTGTAAAGAGGAAAAATAAAAGGTTAAATATAATAATAAACTGCGCAGCTTAAATATAATAATAATATCATATATATGCCTCTATAATGTTTACAGATTTTATTGCTGATGCTCTGCCCCTTCGGGGATTTGATAATTTTATAGATATTTTAATAAGTTAAGAAAGTAGATACTAATATAGATTACTTGAAGGTTTAAGAAACCTAAGATAAGTTGGGATTAACTTAATTTTCTATTTATTTTAAGATAGTGGATGGACTTATTCAGGGCGATCAATATATTATATAGACTCAGTTTGTAAGTCAATACTAATTTTATTTAATATTGACATATTTTAATAAACGGCATGATACATAACATTTGTGATATGTTCGGCTAAATAGTAATTTTGCAATATGTTGTGTATTTAGGTGTGTACAGTTCAAATGTTTACTATTTCCGATTTTTATATGATATAAATAATTGTGAATTTTATATAAGTTTTTTTTCAATAACATGTTTTAAAGCTACTATAAATTATATTAATAAACAATTATACAAACTCTTAATTAAGTTGTAAAATAATCATATATGACATCTATTTTATATATATTTATGTTAATTATTGTTTATATATTGATTTGACGAACGACCGATGGCTTGCTTCGACAACAGGATGGTCGTTATGGCGTAGTGTTTCAAGTAAAACGGTGGTCGTGCGAACAAACGTACGTTTATTGCGTAAAAGTTGAATTCACTTTACAAAATCAGTCAATTTATTAATGAGATGTATACGGAATATAATCACAGCAAGACTATGTAACATGAAAATATCGGTTCTACAAGGCACGATCGGGATAATCAGAACCTAAATTATCAGAATTTTTACAAACTCGTTAATTATAATTAATGTCCGTTGACATGCGACCGACTTCCCCCAAGTATACCATTTGACGTTTTTATAGAAATCTAGCTTATTAAACTAACCAGTATATTTTTAATCACGGTATTAACCTATATATATCTTTCAATACATAATGGCACTGAAGAGTAGATGTTTATCTTATATAATGCAAGCCATAATATTATTGTAACTCACGCCTACGTGCAAGCTTTCCGGTCAATACAGCTGAGCTGTAGTTTCGAGCATTTTCAATTTAGATTTACGTCGACCGTACTTCCTATATTTGGAATGCGGACTGTTGAATTTTTAAACCGAACTCCTGATGTAAGGAAATTTGTATGCATTACGAAATTAATATTTTTTCGACAAATATTATAATTGTGACTGAAATAAATTTTTAAAAAGCATTTGGATTTGAATTTAAAAAAAAAATGTTTAGTTAGAGTTTATCTTACTGGTTATTTTTTTTGTAATATATTCTTAAATATATTTTTTTTAATAGAAGAGATGTAATTATCTATTATGTTTTACCTATTAACACATACAAAAATACATTATAAAAACATAGATATAAATAATACCGGACAAGTGGGAATCGGACTCGCCTACAAATACTTTTGTACAAATTTCGTAGGTTACAAGGGTTCTTGGAATCGAGTTTCAGTTGAAATTTAGCTTATACGAGTAAACTTGAAAGTTTGTTTAGAATGATGGCGTTCAAAATAAGATATTATGCATCTTAAGAAGTAATAAATATGTTTTGAAATATCCATCAAGCCCTCTCATGTGATACCTTACTTGAACAAGTAGTTTCAATTTTAATTTTCGAACCCCTGGTATAAATGTAAACTTTTTAGATTTACGAGTATCTTTGAATTTGTACTATAAAATAATGTTACATAACAAATTTCGGTCAACTAGAACTGCCCTATCAAACTCGATTCTCTCGAGAGTGTCGAAATATTTGTTTTTTGTAGCATAAACAGCCATGTATTTCTTTTACAATAATTTAGATATTTTTATCACAGCTTTAAGGGGCTGTAGCCCTTAGTATACGGTTTTAATTTCAACTCGATATTTCCTTGCTTTCCCGAAAATTAGTGTCTTGGAGGACAGGCAGATGGATGGACGCACGGACACATCTACAACGAAGTAATCCTATAAGAGTTTCTCTTGTTTCTTTTTAAAGTACAGAACAATAAAAATAAATAGTACAATTGCCCCATCGACGTTAGACATGAAACTAAAAAAAACTACGTTTTATCCTAATGTGTAATCCTAGGTGTAATTATTTTTGGAAATCAATAAATAAATGTTATTTCTGGTTTTCGTAAATTAACAAAAGCTATTTGAAGTAGGTTCTTGGCTATCTGCATATATTATTTTTAAATCAAACAAGTAAATAACTACATTTGATTACTAGCTGTTGTCAGCGACTTGCCTTCGCTTTTGAAATCAAATGCAAATCAGAATCAGGCAAGCAAAAATTTAAATGTATATATACCAATATGTTGAAATTTATTTTTGCCTAAACCATTTCTTGTGGTTTTCATTTGAGTTTTGAAACTGTAAAGACTATATACATATATATATTAACTAAGCTAATAAGATAATAAAAACAATAGTTTTATTGTATAGTAAATATGGCCCAAATTCTATATCCTCCCGAGAAGATAAGGGAGTTTGCTAGGATGAAAAGTATTTTAAATTTTGATTTAGATTAACCAACAGCACATTTTATATAAATCCAAATCATTATCTGGAAACCAGATTAAAAAAAAAATAATTAACTGTCGTCGCACCATAGATTTAACACTTTTTTCGATTTTTTAAAAGTTACTGAAACACGAAAAAAGTTTTTTACTCTTTATTTTATCAGTGTTTCTTACTGTATTCAAGAACATAATCCTTTAATTTCCTAAAGCGAACAAAATTTTTTGTCATTTTAGCTCAGCCAATTATAGTTTTGATCTTAGATTTGCTTTAATTTACTTCAATATAACATGATAAACAATTTATATACACTAGACTATAACTAGACACACATTAGAGTTTATGTAAGTTACATTAGCTTTTACTTTAACACAACGTTCTAAGAGTAATGGGACTTTAAGAGGTACTAAGATGTCTGAAAGACAAACAAAAAGGTAAAGAATGCTAAGAATATGTTCTATTTTATATATTTATGAGTACACAACGCTATACTAACATTCGTCTAGCAGTCATACTTCTTACATCTGGAAGTCAGCCAGCAATTAGCTCCACTGCACAAAATTTAGGAACAAAAGAGATGAATTTGTACTACAAGTTGAAACTTGTATAGAATATAATTTGGGATGAGTTTGGGATAATGTTTTTCAGTGTTAATTTTGATAAATCTTTAATGAAAGTGAGAAAAAACAATTTACAACATTTTGTAACTACCGAGTTTAATTAGACAATGAAAGTATAAAAGTAAAATGCTAAAGTTTTTGTAATTAGTAAAGAGTACAAAAAATAATACAATCATATAAAGCAATATTTTAATTGTTTAATGTTATTATCTATCTATGTCATGGTTTGTATCTTTCAACTTGTTAGTCCTTTTTTTTATTAAGTTTTTATCATGAGTTTAGTAGACAGTCTTTAAAAATTTGGATAAGAACCGTGTTTTTTTTATTTTATAATCAATTTTATACTTACATATAGTCAAGCAAATTTGGAAACAGTATAACGAAAACCTCAACTTAGTAAACTAAAATTAGTAAAGCTGTTAAAGGTAATTTAAACTCCCGATAAACAGGATATAATTTAAAGCAAACACATTTCTAATATTATAACTGAGATATGTACATATTCGTTAGTAGAAACCAAATTAGTTTTGGGAACGTAATTTACCTGACGTAACATAAAACGATCGAAAATATACATTACCTCGAAACGTTAATTAATAATTTGGTGTATATTTATCAGGCCATTATGATACTTAATTTCCACCTGATGGTAATACCACTTAGCAAGAAGTATTTTACAGCTAGTTAAACTGCACAACGAACCGAATTATTGTAGCAAAGGCTAAGCTTTGAGCAAAAAGTTACAAACTTTTACTGAAAGCGATTGTCGGAACCACAGAGTATGTGAGCTAGTTTTTATAATAGATGTTTTATTTCAACTACTACCGTGAAGCGGTATTTTAAGCGTAAAGTAAATATTTGTTTAAAAGAGGTTTTTTTCATAAAAGTAAAAAAAAATGCTGTTTATTATTTTTGAAGTACCCTTCCCGAAGATAATAAATTGGCTTTGAAATTAACCAGCAGCATATTTCTAACTTAATATTCCTTGTCTTTAATTTAAGATATCGGTAACGGTTTCATGGCTTTTATTAAAAACATTTTAAATTTCGACAGTCATTTTGATGCCCAGGCGATCGTTGTCATTACGCTGTAAAATACTTTGCAGGTAACTTCAATAATAACTAACTCTATTTTCTCATTCATGATTTATTTTAAAAACAAAAGTCTTAAACTATCGCTATACGTAGTAAATTTATTTTCTTTCGGTCCAGTGCAGCCGTTTGATCGTTAAAATGTAATAGGCTGATAGTTACTTTCGCAATTTATAATATTTTATGAATTAGTGTGTAATTAGGATGCCATTGATTCTAGTTGTCTCTTTGATTTTGAGTACCATGTAGTTCATGTAATTATCCACATCCTTCTCTGAGTTGGACAGTATACATAATATACAAAGTCTCAAAACTAAAAAAAGGTGCCCGAAGAAGGTAGTATGCGATATTCTACTGTCTTTATGTTAAACTTCCGTCCGTACCATTATATTATATTTTTAAATTATGTAATATTTAAATTTAAAGATGAGCTACAATAAAAAAAAATATTATATAAAACCAAGCAAGAAAATTATAATTTATTTTTAATAAGTTATTTGATTTTTTAAATTAAGGTTTTGGAGTAATTATTACAATTATTTAAGATGATTTGTAACAGCCATTTAAATAGAATGAGCGCTACGCTTGCAGCTACGCCCGTCTTATTTAGAAAAACTTTTTTAGTTCTTGCTTATAGTGTAAAAAGGGGTGTAAATCTAATGGTTCATTTCAAGGGTTCCAAGGGTTCATTTAATGTTGATTCTTTTAAATACAACAGAAACTATGTAAATTTAAATACATACACATATATATATATATATATATATATATATATATATATATATATATATATATATATATATATATATATATTACCGGGTTGATGTGCATTTTACATTATAATTTAGTCACGACACTCGTCTGACAATCACGTACTAAATGAAAGTTACAACTTTTTTACTTAAAGTAGTCCCTTTTGTTCCAGAATTCAGTGCAGCTGAGCTAATTGCTGGCGCATTTCCAGATCGTAAGAAATATGACTGAGAGATGAACAAACTGTAGTATTGTTGGTCTATAAATATATATATAAACAAAGCCTTAGTATTTTTAATTTGTTTGTGTACTAGAAATTTAACTTAATTTAATACATAGCTTTAAATTGAAAAGGGTATTTATTACTTTTCTAATACAGTAAATTAGTAAATGTTTTTATCTGTGTGCTTAAAATCTAATTAATTGTATTTATTTCACATTTTCCCCAAATATTTTTTTTATATTCGCGTGGTAAAATTATAAAATAATTATGAAAACAAGTTAAAGATTTAATAACTATACCAATGCAATGAAACCGTAATAAAAAAGTAAAATAGGATATTAATTTTCACTGTCCTTAATCCTTTTTAAATATTACTCTCAAGAATTATTTAAAGAACGTAGAATGAAAGTACAAAACTTTCATTCTACGTTCTAGTTACAAGAAATTAATTAAATTAATTAATTTTCAGATATATATTAACACAATAAGTATGAATTAGAATTATTAAGAATAAAATTGATATCTCTCTGTAATATTCAAATAGTAAAATGTGATAGGTTTTATGAAATTACCAAAAAAGTATCTGTTGGCATTACTTCGAATCCGTGCAATTCCTATGATATATATTACTAAAACTTTAATTTAAAACGACATTTATATCATGTATTCGTCCATTTTAATTTTTTGTAGTACTTTATGTAATGAATAATTAGCTATTCATTGTTATTGATATTCTAATACGTTATACATTTTACGCTACTATTTCTGGAAATATAAGAATTTTAAAAAAGTAACTATTTAATGTTAGGTTAAGAACTAAAGTGAAAAAGTAAATAATCACGAATTCGTAAATTATTTAAAAAAAATAAGAAGTTTAACAAACAATATGTATAACAATACATTTTAATGTATTTAAAAGGAACGAAACAGCAAGGAACTGAAAAAGTGTCTACAAAAAAAGTGACTTAAAAAATCTGTATAACTTTAACTTTATATTTGCATTTTTGATTATAAGATCGTAACGAGGGTCGACCTAATTTTTTGGGATTTTTAACTAGAGCAATTTTATAATGGTTGGTCAGTTTTTTGTGACTATCAAGGTTATGTTTCTTATAAAGCATTAATTTATTTACTGTATCTAACTTTTAGCTACATTTGCAAAATATTTTCACTTCAGAAATTGTAAAAAATATATCAAATAAATACGCTATATGTACCAGCAAATAAAAAATCAAACAAAGGATTATTGGCCTCAAAAAAATAATTATCATTTCCCAATAATTTACTATAATATTGATATTTAGTAATAGCGCATCAGAAAATATTGAATAAAGATCATCAAGTACACTATCGTCCATAGTTTATGCCTATTCAAGGACAATAAAAACTAGCGCTAAAGAGAGTAAACTTGTCCCGTAAATCAAAGTAAGTTTGAGCATCGTTAAATGCACGCCCTACTCCAGCGTGCGTGAGGACTCCATATTGTATATGAACCTTTCATTTGCAGATATTTGTTTATAATATTATTGCAGAAAAATACTGCAGTTAAATTTACTTTGTGTATGTTATAGCAGATATAATAAAATAAAGTAATAAATGTTGAAACAAGTTGCAAACAAAATCTTTGTTAATTAGTGGTTATAGAATATTAACATAAATTCGGACACATGACAAAAATCTATATAAATCATTTGATACAGCAATTGTAATTTCGAATATAGACATGTAAATTGATTTCTTTAAAATATAAAAAGGTTCTTGGTACTTTTTTACACTAATATCTTAAATTGTTAATTTAAAGTTTCCAATTAATTCTGTTATAACATAATTTTTTGTATATAAGAATATACTTGTACACGCCACTTAATTACTTAGATATTCTAGACAGTAAAGTAAATCAATTAAAATATTATTATATAACTGTCATGTCATCTGTACTACAATTACATATATACTATAAATATATTTGATGCTAGCAATAAGCACTTGAGAATTCAAACAGAAGACGTCAACAAAACGGTGGTGCACACTCGGAATTTATTTTGTAGATTGTGGATGGAATTTACATTCGATCTAGAACAGAGCCGCATCCATTTGATTAGAAATAATTCATAGATTTATTGGGAATAAACAATCACGAATAAGTTTAAATTAATATGTTGAAATACAAAATAAATTATTCAACACAAAATGTTGTTTATACATCTTTTACTTCTCGTATACTTTATACTGTTTCTACTTACATCCTCACATCATACTTACATACCCACACCATAAACTAATCAATAATACAAAATAAATATATAACAAAAATTTATACATTTTCGTCCCTCTATCACCATAAAAAAATTGTTGCTTAAAAATATGTATCTGAATATACACTCGAATATAATTAATTGTATTATTTTATGATCATATCAATACGTGTTTCGTTTATTAAAGAATGATTTTACGATTTCATTCCATGTACAATTTCACACGATTGTTGCTGAATAACACAGAAAGATAAATTTTAATGTAGTTTCAATTCCATTCAATATTTGGAATGAATGCCATATTTGAGATTTAAAAAGAGCATGCAAAAGACTATTTAAATAAAGCATATTTCGAGATTCCATTTCTGTATGCGCATCCCGAATGTCGCCTCGCTTACGGACGGAATTATATAAATAATAGCTAAAGGGGAATTGTATTTGCAATTATTGATATTGGAGATTCAGATTTAACGTAGTTATAGCTATTGTTATATCAATACTAAGAATTTTAACGTCTCTTTGTAACTTTCTTGAATCATAATTGTTGTAAATGTACAGTACTGGATGAACACACGCCATTTTGAAATTTAAGCCGCAGTTTCAACACGCATTGACATCTTTTTTATAGATCATATATGGATATATAACTTTATAACTTCGACAAAAATTTACATAATTACAGCGTGAACACCATATTGACGGTTATAGTAAAAGAAACAATAAAACAAGAGTTTTATTTAGTCCACGATCAATTTAATTCTAATTTCCAATGACAATAATATAACATACTACACATAAATGTTTTATTGTTTGGTAGCTTTCTACATAACTCAACATTAATCTCTTATACTTTTATTTTGGCCATTAAACTTTTAATAAAAATACAGGATGTTTAAGTACTGCTTTAGAGTAAATCGTTGCTATCACGCTAGCTTTACAAACATTTAAGAAAATTTAGTACAAATTAAAGAATATGGCTGGTATTATATAACTAACACGATATTTGTATTCGTATTACTTGCAGTATCAGAAAAAAGATTTGATGAATTTAATAATTACATGTTAAGTCTTTTTATACTAAAACAATAATTAATATAAATATTATATTAAAACTCCCCGATTAAGCGAATGCGATAATTTTCTTCAACCTTGAAAATAAGTCACCCAAAACTAAAATAATATGTTGCATGTTCGCTCGCCATAATAAAGGGGAGTGGCGTCTTCGTAAACGACAAACATTTATCATTTACTGTTACAGAATATTTTATTTGCATTAACCCTTCTTTAAACAGCTATTAAAACTCTATTAAAATGGTATAATTTGTTGAACATTATGAGTTTAGATATCAGACTTTACTTTACCACGGCAAATAATCTTTACCTTACATTTCGAACTCGATTTACGAATCTTAGACATTTATAAAAGCAGACAAACCTTTGAATGTGTTGGAACTGAAACGGTAAGTTCCAGTCGGACTTAAAAGAGATCTGAGATATGCGCCCCACAGGGAAATGGAAATGCACTTAATGCATACGTAATCAAATTATCTCCGCGCTGGCTTACGTTATTCCGTCCGTTACACCGAAGTTAGATTTACAGCTTATGAATTCAAAAGGAAGCTGTTTTAGTATTAATAAACATTTCGTTTTGTTGATGTTTATGTTGTTATACTGATTTTGGTATTATATTATTTTTATTAAAGCAAAAATAAATTATTAATATTTATTTAATCATAACAATAAACAATAAAGTTTAATTAACGCACGAGTATGTTGTTATTATGGACATTCCATCATGTGGTCTCAAGTATTGAGATAGAATGCTGAAGACTTGGAATCAATGAATGGTAGTAAGAAACTTGAGACATTTTTTATCTGTCATCATACGAAACATAGCAATGAAAACTACTGCACACTGATATTCTATGAGCTAGCGTTTTATCCGTTCGAGCAGCTGTCAAATGCTAAAAACTTGTAATGAAATTATAACTGTCAGTTTTTCATCATATGTTCTTATTGATTCTTAACTTTAACAAAGAAATTTCTTTTTCTGACTAAGTATCCTTGCATCAAGTATCCTTGCAAGATAACAAATTAAGAAAAGGTAGATTAACAATGGTATGTAGGAAACATATATGAAACTTTATTACGTTAAGTAGATTGTCCTCAATTACCACGATATTAAAGAAAGAATTTATTACAACCTCTACTCGGGTTATTAAAGTGGATGTCTAAAGAATTTAATGAGAACTTAGCAATGTACTTATTACTATTTTTAATATTGCTTCGAGTATTTTTATAAATTTCGCTTTCCCTTGTTTTCTAAAATTAGATTTGTTTTATAAAAACAAGGTTAATCTGTTTCGCTAATTATCCATAATTATGTTAATATTATCTGGGGATATTTTTATAATATTCCATTTGAAACTGCAAAAAATATGGTAAAAAGTTACTACAATTATTAGAAACATATAATTGTTCACTGAAAATGGTTATGACATATGTTATTATTAAAAACTTTTTCAATGTGGGAAATTAAAACTAATGTTACTTATTTTTATTAATATAAACCTGTGTATCAATAATTACAACACAGAATCATATTTATAGATATTTTGTTAAACAGCTATAAAAACCGTATTATTTTTATTATATATTATCGCAAAGGTACGCAATCTTTATTTTGTAATGTAGTAGTATAATATAATATCCGGTGTAACGACAACCCAGGTTAAATATCCATTGACAGTGCTGCATTTGTCTGAGACAAACTGTCACTTACTAATGAGAGGTCGGCTGTGCGAACACGGCATTACATTCGTTCATTTTTAATCTGCTGCTGAGTGTTCCACCTTTGTCTGACTCCCGCGGGATTGTTCTACAAATTCTAATACATTTAGTGCATTCCAGTTTCAAATGGAGCATGCATTAGTGATGTGTTTTGGAATGCACTTAGCTTTATTCATAATGTGTGAATGAGAATGGCTTAAAATATAAAACTAGTGCACAAATTGTTCTAAATATTTTGTTTTGTTCTTTAACGTTTTACTGTTTTTAGATGAAGCACATTGTTATGTTTAAATACTTTAAATTAAAAGAAAAAGTAATTTACATGAAAAGTACCAACGAACCTTAGTGTTTTGAGCTCATATCTACTGAGTAATCTTGTTTTTAAATTCATACTAAGGAAGACTTTTTTTGTACACATTAAAAATTATTAAATATATATTTATTACAGAATAACATATTAATTCATTATCAATAATTATTATATATTAAATAAAATAAGCATTTGAGATATGTATTAGCTATATTCTAACAAATGAAAACTAAATTTGTGGTATGAAATATTGAAACATTTATCAGTAGTTCCAAATCTTTAAGTGTCATTAATGAAACAAACCAACCTTATGCAAATGAATTGAATTGCTTTTAAATGTTGTTTATTCCCAGAGACGATTTAAACTATTCTATTCAAATGAATGTGGCTGTACTAGATCGAATGTAAATTCTATTGGGTGATTTACAAAATAAAACGATTCTGAACCACAATTTGTTGACAACTGTTATTTGAACTCTCGTAAGACTGTAGCAGGAAAATCTTAAAAACTTATCTTTAATATTTTCTCGATTATCATGATAAGGTAAGGCCACAAAGTTTTTCACGGGTTCCAAGCCGTTAGTATATTAATTATGTTCAGCAGACAAAACACATGTATGTATATACGTTTGTTTGTCACTGTATGTATATTTGCATGTTTATATAGATATATTTTATTTGGGTAATAACATATTGCTGCAATTGACGAAAGCAAAAATATGTTCAACATTTTTGTTGCATAAATTAAATCTTATTTCCATTTAGTTTCATTTCGGTTAATTCATTGTTATATTTATCTACAAAATATTTTTCATTTATTCTGTAAGATTTATTTTTATTATATTAAAGATTAGTTCAAAAACGTAGTTTTGCTGGTCAGGTCTGTAAAAGTTCAAATCTATATAAGCTAATAAAATCTTCAAAAAAAACTATAATCATTACAACACCTGATTTCACGAATATATAAGAGGAGCCTAAAGTATAATAATGCAATTTATTTAACTTCTTTCTAGTCCGATCTAATAAACAACATAAGGTAACTTTTAAATTTATTTAATGTAATAAACATCATAAATACAGTTTACAAATTTACAGCCTTGATGAAATAATAAAATTAACATTATTGACATCGAAAACGATTTTAGAATAATTTGAATAATATAGAATTTAGAATAATTAAATAAGTTAATAATAATTGCATTTTAAACCTAATCATTTTTTAATGTTATTTGGTTTTATGACAATTAAAGATAAATATTTACGATAGAACAAAAAATTGTAATTACACAATATTAATAAAATCGTATTAAACTTGTTAGTTTCATTTTAGTCTGGGGTATAACACGACACGAGTATCGGGTAAAAGATGTTTACTTTACATAATTGATAGGAGTATGGGAAGGAACGCAGCTGCTTTGTTTTATACCCGACGCCAAAACGTACAAAAACGTTAAAATCCATTCCGGTTGAATATAAAATTAAACCACTTAATATTCTGAATATATAACATGAATATTTTTTTAATATCTATATATAGATTTAAATTTTCCTGTCGATTGCTTTTATCTGAAGTTATAAATAATATAAATAGAGTTATAAATAATATAAAAGATATAAATATAAATAGAGTGAATAAAATATTATGTATTATAGAATTAAATATTATGTATTGTATATATTAAAGGTTGTTTTAAACATCACTAGTAATTATTAGTTTTAAACAGAACAACGCGCATACGTTACAGTTGAACTCGGCTAACAATTGTTTTTGAGTTATTTAGAACGAAACACGTCACTATTGATTTGTGAAACTCGACTAGAAAAGGATACAAGTATAACGTTGTTAATATATTTGTAACTTATATTTTGAACATCTTAATATTTCTTATTAACTTCAATTACCAGATAATACTAAAAAAACGACAAGAAGTAGATCAACAAAAAAAAATTAATTTGATAATATGTGTTATTAAAAATAAGTCATTTAAAAATAAATTTATTATCAAAAATAATGTATATATTAATATGTATAACGATAATAGATTTCAAAAATTGCAAATTATGTAGTCCTTTTGTTTATTTGAAAAGATAAAAATATAGTATTAGAATCTTTGATAATTGTATTCGGTATATTGGATGAAATAAGGCATGCGGGATGCAGGAAAGGGCAAGATACTCACCAAATAATTATTATTTATTATATAGTAGGAGTTAACGTAAAATAACACAAGTTAAAACAATACATTGAACTGAAATTGAAATATTTACGGTTATTACACTTCATAGCTGTAAACAAAGATACAGTACTATTTGTTTGATTCCCTTTTGGAATTGAAAATAATAGTTCCATGTTGACTTTAATTAAAAATGTTTGTTCGCGTCGAATTTTAGACATATTTGATTTCACAAATTACTCATACGATCTACTGTTATACAAAATCAAAAGGTTTAAGGTTTTCTGTAGATATTGTTGCAAAAATAATTATATATGTGAAAAAAATTATATTGTTAACAATCAACAAATGTCTATATACTATTTATGTTCATTATATTGTAAGTGAACAGCATTCATTAAAAATGTTGGTGAATATAAATTGTTATAAATTCTATTTAATTCCTTAATGTATAATCAAAAACTTTGATATCAAAATGTTTAGAAGTATAAATATTGTAGAAGTAGAAGTTTCGATAATTACAAATCGCAATATTTTCAAGCACTTTGGAATTTAACCTTCTTGACCAAATATAATCAATATTTTTCTACAAAATGTTAGATCTATTTATTTACTTAATTAAAATTCATACTTTAGAAACATTCAACTAACCTTATAAACTGTTTTAGAGGACGCTTATCCGATATTGAATACTTATATCTTTCTGCTATGGTAAAAATTGTATATATTCAGTTAGTATTTATTTATTATTCTCTATTTTCTAATTATATTTTTAATTAGTTTGATTATTAATACTGAAAAGGTAGCCTAAAAAAGTAAAGCCTATCGATGTAATAAAAAAAACCACAAGTAATTCCATCGTTTATTATCAGTACATTCAAAGCATTGTCAAGTGCCTTTAGCCTACTCTTATATTAATATGTACATGCATGTATCAAATTAAATGTATTTAAGATATCGTTTATATAAAAAATCATATGAGATACAAAAGTAGAGGTAAAGTAAACATTTATCATTGGCTTCACAAACGCTTATTTTCGTGGCACATACACATTTCGGTTATATAATATCAATTATATGTAATAAGTGGTAAAATTATATCTTAAACCGTTTGACATATTTTTACAGATTTCTATATGAAGCTCAAGTGAGTTAAAAATGTATCACATATGATATGATACTGCGTTATAGCATGTGATAGCGTGTGATTGATGTATTGTCACTCTAATCGTATGTATGATGTAGTGCTTGATTAGAAGTTTAAGGCCAAGCATTTATATACTGTGTACAGTTTGAATCCATCCTTTCTGTTAAAGTGTTTGGCAAGTATTTTAGTGTTGCTATGTATAAACACTCTTCATTTTCATTGACCTTTAATATCTTTATCAGAAAGAATGGTAAATCTTATATTTAGATTTTATTATAAATCTATTCTAGCGTAAAAACATTGGTGCCTTACACCCTACACAGTCATTCACATTCTCTGGCAAAAATATAACATTTTTTCATTTCTTCCTACAAAAGTTTTTTTTAGAATTAGTTATCTATCTAATGTTTTTTATATAAGAAATTTTAAGAGTTATTGGTTTTTATTTAAAACTTTAAATATCGTTATTTTTACTTATGTATAACAATAAAATCTTTCTTTTCATTTTTAGATTTAAAAAATACTGAGTTTCATATACATTTACAGATAGTCAGATGGTTTGGGTAATCAAATGATAATATAATCATAACCTTTTAAAATTTCTTATTTCAAACTTGACTTAACTACATTTTAACCTCGCGATATTGTCGGCGTATTACAACTAACCTCACTGAAAAATAAAGTCATATCATTTTCTCATCACTCTCAATGTATTGAACTTGGAAGAATCAATTTTAAAATGTCTTCATTAATATATGTTCAGAAAGCGGAGACGCAATATTTGGAATTATATCATTATTTTTTGCACTTTTTTCTTTTCTATGCATTGTACACTTTTTTTCCTTATGTCCAATCTCAGATTTATTATGAGTTGTTTTTATTTGTGTTGATATTGAGAGATCACGTTTTTTCTCACAGGTCTTCGAATTATACGTACAATCAACAGTCACTTTTGTATCACTGGCGACATCTTTATCATTTATGATATTTTTTGCATTATTTCTGTCTTCGTAACTAAGTTTCCTTTCTTTATAGGCTAACTCAGCATCCACTGCGAGTTGCGAGTGATCGAAACAAGTTGTTGTTTTCTGAATATGAAGAAAAGAATAATTAGTAAATATTTACAATACTCTGAAATGTTTTACTTTTAAAGACTAAAAATATATATACAAGTTATAAGTTACAGTACCTAGTTACAAAATTGAATCGAAGAAATGTTCTTACAAAGAACACACACACATACACACACATCACAGTTTAAAAATACACATTTCGCCGTTTTACAGCTAATAAATTAAATTCAGGTCGCAAAACATTAAAGTTATAGAGGGACTTACAGTGGGATTAACTGCCTTAGAATAGATTTGGACTCTTCCTTCTAATTCCATCTTGAGGCGCCATTCGCGTAAGTACATATGGGCAGCAGCCGCACTTGGCCATCCGCGACGCCACGTGTGCCACCTAATATTTACGAAAATGTATCAACATAGAGGAGGCGTTTGAGAAGTGTACTCGCTAGATTTTTATTACTCAGTAACGAGTTATATATAAATAAATTTAACAAATATTTTAATTCATAATATTTATTTTTATCATACAATTTTTTTTTATACTCTATTAATTATTTTTACAATTTCTTTAATTATTTATTTATTTATATATTTAATTTCACGCCATGTCCCTTGCGCGGTAGCCAGAGAAATTATTTACTAGTATTTTTTTAGTTGGTTTGATTAAATGGCAAAGATATGTACATCACAATGAAGAAGGAGAATTCGATAGTCAGATGTGATATCATTTAAAAGCAGTGAAGGAAATTTGTTGGGGTTTAGATTTATCGTAAGTATCAATAGTATCGTCGTGGGTGCCATAACAACGGAATGGAACAATTATAGATTTTAAAGTAATTTATAGGAATTTACTTAATATTTTAACCTTGTAAATAAAAGTGTATATAAAAACTCAGGTCTATGAGGCAGAAGCATTACTTATCATTTAAAACCCATAACCGAAAACTAATATTTGATCAGTTCCTGAACATCAATTAGACAATTATATTTCCAATGCCGAATATCCATATGACAAGGGATTTGTGGATTACAACTTGTTGTTTATGAAAGAGAATCACGAATAACAATACATGTTTCCATTGTTGTGTTATTTTGTCGTTTACGTTGATGGTTAAAATGCATTATTTGATAAAATCGTAATAACACAGGATTATAGACAAAAACCATATTATAAATGTTGTTAATTCGATTTTGATTGTCCGTTACAAAAATACCACCAAACCTACAAAAGTTTAATGTAATTTAACACAAGAATACAATTTACGGCTAAAAGTAGTTAATCAATCCCTTGATTTGTTTTACATCAATTTGAATACATAATTAAAATAAACTTATGGAGTTGTAATAAATTATAAATTTGTATAACATTATTAAATTATACATAATACAAATATAACAACATAATATAATATAATGGGTAAGCCAATACTAGCAGTATGGCCCCGGCGTGGAATAGGCCCAACCCATTTTATGGGGGACTGCAAGGCTTAGCAAGCGTTAAGAAGATGAGCTGGGAGTGCGGCAATTCAATGTCGGACAAAGGAATCAACTTTAAAAAACGCAAGTACAGGAGGTGGACTTAACAAAGCCCGGATGGCGTCATAAAAAACAAGATTGACTTCATGATGTCGAAGAGAAAGCAGATATTTAATGATGTCTCAGTGATTAGCTTCGTTAAAAAGATACCGATACACCCAAAGAAAAATCTCTAAACTGACGCTTAAGATAATGAAGAAGAGGATCGATATGTTTCTCTGATCATCCGATAACACGTCTAATTAGAGGAGGTAAATAGACGAATCTCAGTCACTTACACACGACTTGTGCCCATTTATTAAAATTTTTATTAAGGATATAATAAAATGGAACTAGGGCTCTAAGCCCCACGTCTCCCACGCAGATTTAATAACTTCCTAGGAGGCTTCCTAAACAAAACGGTTTTCATAAATGCTTTACTACCATAGACCACATACATACGTTGTGGCAGATTATACAGAAGACTGCTGCCAGATCGAATATCGGTACATCCAAATGTTAAAGTGCTTATATGAAAATGCTACCATGTCTGTCCGACTACAAAACCAGAATTTGAAACCTATCCAATTACAGAGAGGTAATAGACAGGGATCCGGTATCTCTCCAAAACTGAGCACCGCTGCACTGGAAGATGTCTTTAAATTGCGAGTACATCACTTACCTTTAGTTTGCCGAGGATATAGTCCTAATGGTTGTGACTACAGAAGACCTAGGTAAAAAGCTCGATGATCTCAGTAGAGCCTCCGGAGAAGTTGGTCTTAAAATGGACATGGACGAGATGAAACTGATCTTTAATTCCCATGTCCTGACTACTCAAGTAGTTATCGAAAGTGCTACGCTCGTAATTGTAGACGATTATGTATACCTGGAATAAACTATCCAGCTCGATAGCTTCAACTTCGAGAAAGAGTTTCATCTCCGAATACAACTAGGAGAAGGCAGCGTTCGAGAATCTCGGAAACATCTTCTCGTCCAAAACACCGCAATGTCTTAAACCGTAGGTCTATGCTACGCTACGCTCGAAGTTTTTCTGTCAATTCCAATGACAAACGAGGAGATCGGTAGAAGAATAAAGGTAACCGACGTAGTTTGAAGAATTTCTAGTCTGAAGTGGTAGTTGGCGGGCCACAACGCTCGCGAAACTGACGGAAAAAAGGCCTAAAGATTTTCGAGGGGTAACCATGAAACTGTAGCGCAGCGTGGGTAGACGCCTATTAGGTGACCCTACGATTTAATCAAGGTCGCAGGAAGTCTCTGGAGGCTGGCAGCGCAAGTTCGTGGCGACCTTTGGTGTCTTCCTTGCAGTGGGTTTTTATAGGGTGACATAATAGTATACTATATATATATATATATATATATATATATATATATAATTATTATCAAATTAAAATAATAAATTTGGAATATAGTATAATACATTTGGAAGTTAATATATATATGAGTTTGGGTTACAAAACGAAATTTAAAACAAAAATATATCATATTTAAATGTCAAAGGAAACTCCATTTAGCTAAAATGCGCCTTCGACAGATTTTCGTAAAGGAATATAGATTTACACAAAAATTAAAAGGGACAAGTTTATTAAGTTTCAAGGATTCAAAACCCTTCTCAATCCGATTAAATTTCAAAAGCAAAGGTAAAAAATAAATCAATTATTTTACCTGGTTAACAGTTGAAGAACTCTCGACTTTTGTCCTAAGCTCCTATACATAAGTGCTGTCGATCTAAAGGATATCAAATCATCTCGGATCGGCCTATCCACATTTCGATTTCTGAAGCTAAGTCTTGTGGCTTCTAAGAAAAATTTCGCCGCGGCTCCCGGTAATCCTATAAGAAAATATTATTGCTCATATATAAAACCAATAGATGATATGTCTTCTTTTTCGCAACTTCGATTTATGAATACAATATATATAAATATTGAAAGTATTTTAAATTTATTTATGATATTGTATTATTTGTTGTTTGTACCTTTATTCCTATACCAGTTTCCATATAAAATGTAATGCTCCCAGTTATTGGGTTCCAATTCCACTAGTCGTGCCAATATTCTTGATTTCGCGTATTCCGACTTCAAAGACAATAGTTCTATGTAGGCTTGAACGAACCGAGGTTGTAGCATAACGCATCTTTCCAGCATTTTCACTGCTTGATTGGCCCGACCGCTTTTCCTATACAATATATTTTTAATTCAATTACTGGTTTGGCATACATGAAACGCTAAGACCTTCATGTATTTTTAGGGTGGGATATTTTATGAATTTTAATACAAAATTTTTTCGTTACTGTGAAGTCTTATTATATTTATGTGGGAATATTTTCTTATAACTCAAAAAAAAAATAACTACTATATTATAAATTATAAATAAATTACCTTTATTACTTAAAACATAACGGACTCTTTAAATTTTAAAATGAAGTATACATGAAACGAGATATGAGTGACCTAAATGACAGGGTTATAGTTTTAATTTAGTATCTGAATAAATAATAAGTAGCAAGAATTAAAGTATGAAATAATTGAGGTACACAATACTTTTTGGAAACATCATTTACAATTATAATATAAACCAAATAAACTAAATAAATAGAAATACAATAGCAACAAATTGGTAATAATTAATATAATATTAAATTTTTAGCAATATTTCTAACTGCATCATATTGTTGATAACAATTAAGTTTAATTAAGACTTTCAAATACATCTATTACCAATTTCTAGAAATATGAGTTAGCACTACAACAGTTACGCAAATATTTATGTTGTCATCTCACTCACTTGTATGGTTTTTAAAATACCGCATTGATATTATATATATTAACTCAATTTTAATATTGGTTGTAGCAGCCAAAAAAATATATAATTTAATTTCACTTGAACTATAATTAAAATGTTTATTTATTATAAATCACAACAAAATACCACTAAGTATCATATTTTAAAATAATGCGGTTATTTAATTAAACATTTTGTTAAGATTTAATAAGCCAATTAATTAAATAACATTTACATTTTACATTCAAAGCCGAGTACATGATAATTCAATAAATTAATAACACAATATTATTTCAGAAAATAAAAAAATAACTATGGAACAGTTCAGAATTGTTTTGCATATTAAATAATTATTTTTACTCTTTAAGGTTATTTAATCTAGAAATAAATTAATAAAAAAATATTTAAGAACACAGTGGTCAAATAAACATAATATTTTGTGGCATGTTTAATCGCTTAAAAGTTCTACATTACCTTGTAACCTACCACTTACTTGTAAAGTTTCGCTAGGTTGTAGTGTGCGTTGACATGGTGTCTGTTGTGTGCTATGGCTGATAAGAAATGGTGTTCCGCACTCTCCGCATTGCTGAGTGTGCCGATATTGTTGTGAGCACTTGCATATGTTGGCCATAGTCTGTCGTTAAAAAAAGTCTGTTTATCTATCATTATAAAAGAGTAGTTTAGGTTGCATTATATATTATTTACGGTCAGTATCAGAATTGCGTAATTTTCTAATCACTGATTAAAATACAGAAATATTATCTTAATCGAACATACCTTAGTTTCTATTTAACTACCCTGGAGATACACAGTATACATAAATTTTAAATATATTATTTAAATTTACTATATAAAACAATATTTTAAGTTTAGTTAATTAATAGTATGTTTAATTGTTGAGAAAATCTAAAACACCGTTCGTCGAGAATAATGTTTGTAACAACGCAATAGTTAAGGAAAGTAACAATGTTCATGACCAAACTTTACAATACGCTCTAAGCAATGTGGAAATTATTTTAAAACTTCATAGGTTATATTGTTATGTTGTCATGCCTGAGTTAGGCTTGTAAATAAAGTTATCATAAATATAATTTTATAAGAATACTTTTGCAATAACTAAAACTTATAAGATGTGACAAGTTTTCTCCACGAATATCAAGAAAATAGTTTTATTTCACTAAAGTATACTAAGATCACATTGTCACAGAATTCATTTGTTCCAAATCTAAAGTAAAGCTCCTCGATTAAATACTAAAATTTGGTGTGTAATATTAACCGAACCTCAAGGCTTCTTTGTAATGTTTGATAGCGTTGTCTTGCTCCTCCGTTTCTCGAAGGAAGTTGCCTAAGTTGTAGTGCAGTTTGGCATTCTGTGGCAAAGTCACTAAATCCGCTCTAAAACAAAACACATTTAGGTAATACACTGCATACGATGATCATAAACACTGAAAAATGTAACTTAAAAATATTTCATTGTCCTGTAAACAGCGAAATAATATTAGGTGTATATTATTATGGCCTTACTATATAAGTGTGAATATTAGTTCTTGTTTTACTTCGCCTTATTTCTGACATCGGATGTTGTATAACCAATCAACTTGGTAATTATGCAGCATTTCATTATTTTTTTAGGCTAAAAATCACTTAAATCATATAACTTTTTTATAGGGTTAACTGACAGGCTTTCAATAATATGATAAATACCCAAATTTCACCTTTTCCTTATAATATTATGTCACATTGTATTCAAAATGTTTAGTTTAACAAATTAAGTTTTTTAATTAACCTAATATTAAAAATAAATAAATATCTAAGAAAGTTAAAGCCGTGGGTATTTTGATTGTGTGTTTATAATTCAGTTATAGCAATATAACAATCACGTACTATTATTTTATCCTTATTACCTAAGCAAAGTTGCCCGATCGCGCCAATCAAAGTTCCGCCTGTACGTCCTTGTCGCTCCGCTCGCAGCGAGTACTGCGAGACCCACCACCAAACACATCTTGGATCCAGGTTTCGAATACCACATTAGTTGGACGCCGTACGCTGTTATTATGACGCTCCCAATGCTAAAGAAGACTTAACTATTATTATTTGTGTAATAACATGGTCCAGCATAATTCTTTGATATAAGGAATAATACACATTTTTAAACATTTTACGTTTTGTATTAATAAAATAACTTACCTAGGTATGTATAAAACCCGTTCGGCGATGACAAACCCAACAGTAACTAGAAGATTGCTGGCTGGTACAAACGGTACCACCAAAAGGAGAACTCCAATAACCGCCGGTGTATGTCTCTGTACCTGTCAAGTGGATAATTTTTATTTTTATTAATATATGAAAGGAATCACCTTTTACGAATTACTTATTATCGTTTTTAAAGGTTTGAAAAATAACTGTACTCATAATAGTGTTATATATAATTAAAAATCAATATTAATCAACCACGATATACTTGTATTACTATATACCTATTGTCGTTTTTATACAGTTTTAGCAGATTATATTAATTTTTATTCATCGATAACTTTTAAACTTTATTTTGATTTATTGCTTATATTAAAAAAGGTTTAATCCGCACTCAAAAAGAATACATACATACATATGCCCTTCTGACACTTACTTTTGTCGTACACAAATTTTAACTGGTATTAATTTAATATGAAAAAGAAATAAAATAAATAAATATTAGTAAAATAATTGATATCGGCAAGTTATTAAACATATATAAATAACTGTTAGCAAACATGTAATTCAAATAACATGGGTCTATTTCACTCAAAATCGTTTTTGTATCGTAAATATTTGTACGTTATACCAATTTTCGGAAAATTTACGGTTCGTCTCATTTTCCATTAATCTCTAAATGTTAATATGCTTTTCTGATAATCTAACGTACTTTTGTGGTTTTGAAGTTTATGTAGATAAAAGAATTGTATTATGTACTCGCATAGAACTACTAAAAACAATTTGATGCCTTTTTCAAATTTCACTCAAGTGAAATAATTAAATCATAAGATATATATCAAATATAATGAACAACTAATCTAAGTTTTCATGCAAGGATGCCTCACTAAGATTCAACTGTTTCCAACTCGTTAACCACATGGAGATTAGATGATTTGGCAACAGTGAACTCTATACATATATCTTTCTACTCACATCCAAATCAGCAACACATCTATAGCATAGAACCAATAGGGCTCCGAAAGCAGCACAGGTGATGAAGTTCCTGGGATCCCATCCGCTGGTGATGAGCGGAACAGATCCCATCTGCCAATCATGGCTCAGTGACCAGGGGCACAACAAAAGCCACCAATTGAAAGCCGCCAAATAGCAGAACGTCATTATTCTGTGGAAGTAAAATTAAATTTTAATTTAACAAAATCATTTTGAAGGATTATAATTTTACTGCAAGTGGTTATCTTTGCAAAAATTTAAAGGTATTGCTTATGATAAAACTGAAAATATATAAATGCTTAATAGTAGTCCCAATAGTCGCCCTAAACGCTCCTGTTAAAATTATTCTAACTTTTACTCCAAATCTTTTACAGTCCAAGCAGCGTGGTTATGAAATTCTCTAGCAACACATGTAACATGTAACATTCAGTCAAGGTATATATTACATTTATTATTTGTATATGTCGTTATTTATGCAAATGTAAATCTATATCTGTATGTATTACATATGTATATATGTAATACATACAGATATAGATGAAGAATATAAATATATATATATATATATATATATATATATATATATATATATATATATATATATATATAATTATATTCTTAGAGATAAGCACGTCCAAGTTGTATATATTTTTTTTATATATAAGCAAATAAAATATATATTTCCAAGAGTTTTGCTTTTTTAAAATTATATTTACTATTCGTGGAATTTTATACGGCTTTTATTAGATATTTAAAATATATAAGAGAAGAAAAAGATATTAAAGAAATAATAAAGTCAGCTGAATTAAAATGGTTCAGTTTATAAAGGGGAAAAATCTAACAACGCATCCAAGCGGGTTAAGTTTATCAAAACCCAAACAATAGAAAGCAAATTAGAACCCAGTTAGAAGTTGGCAACGATACAATGGAATGTAAATTAATGTCAAGCGAAGTAGGGTGAAGTTTACAATGGATTATAAATAATGAAGTCATTTGATTTAGAATATCAAAACTTGGAAAACTTTTTATGGCTAATTCGCGCTCCTCGTAATTTTGATTGAATTTGTAATACGAAAATTTTGGTTATTACTTTGAATTTTAAGGAAATTCATGAGCAATCTAACATCTTACGAATAAATTGTTTGTTTTCATAATAAACGTTAAAGTGACTCTGGTACTTATTTCAAGTTTTATCTAAAATATGCTTTTAATAAATATAATAAAATAAATTTTATAATGCTGTTGTATTCGTTAAAACAAATTATATAGGTGGTTGTACGTGAATAAAAATATCGAAAGTGGTACCAAAATAGAAACGAATTTTTTAAATAATGTTATGAAGCTAATTTATATTATTAGTTTTTGTATATAAAATATAAATGTGTTAATAGTGATATCGACAAAATCCCTAACTACTAACAAGCTACTTTCTTTACAAGTCAGCTTGGCGTTGCATAATATGCAATGTGTGAAAGAATTTACAAGTTTCCTCGTGACTTATTGATAAAAAAATTCCTTATAATAGATAACTCAGATTGCAAAGTTAGTCTACATCTTGTTGTTAGTGTAAGAAAAAAGTTTCAATATTATGTAAAAATTGTATGCTTATTAAGTATAAGGTGATTTAAAAAGACTTTTTGTCCACTCAAAGAATTTTTAAGAACTTCTATAAAAGATTTTTCGAACACAAAGCTATTGTGTGACTCGAACAAAACCATTTATTAAATATTTTTTTTATTAGCAATGTTATATGTTTATATTTCTTTGTAATAATACGATCTTACCTGACAAAAAAACTAGGGTGGAATGCCGCTGGATTGTCCTGGGATGAAAATGTTGGCCAAGTCCCTTGTAAGAGCGCAAGACGGAGACAAACTAAAAGCGCTAGAGACACAAGCACCTTGGTAGTCCTTAGTGATAGTCCTGTGCATTTTTTTTCAAACTTCAATGTACACAATGACCTAGAAATTAAATGTTACTTTAATGTCCATAAATGTGTTCTCAATCATGCACTAAATGAATATAAAGGACAAATATATTTAAAATATTTTCTGTATTCACCCAGAGAAGCCCGGTTTAATAGTAACACGTTTTATGCCCATTTTCGAAGTTATAATTACGCAAAATAAAACGTTAAGTTTAAAATGCAAAAGCGTTCTCCGCCAGTCAAATATCACATCAATTATGTCCTTAAGCAAATATATTTAAAAATATCAATAATCAATTTATCATACATTGTAAATTTTAATTATTACTCATTAATCAGTAACATGGACGGATCTGAACGTTGCTAGCGTTACTTCATTAACAAGCAATGTGTTTCGTCCAATAAATTTTCAACTTAATGAGATAATTTTATCTCAAGTACTCTCAGTGTAATTTAATTCGATATCAATGATGGAGAAAATTTTATTGCGATTAAATTTTAAAGCAATTAAGTTAAGTGATAAAATTCGATATAATTTGTTAATGACTCTTAGGTCGATATTGTACATTGAAAGCACGAAGTTTTAAGTGTGTGAAATAGATTAAATATCGAATCTGCCTCTATAACATATTCTATTTTTATATAGAATAACATAAAATATATTACATTGTTAATATAAATGCATATTACAAACATCTATATATCGATAAACTAAATTATAGTGTGTTTTCATATACTTTACTTTTATGTTAATACTTATGGCTATATAGAATAATAATGTTCCAAAATGTGAAGATATAATATTTAAAAATTATCCTTTGCCATCTAATATGAAGTCGAGTTTGTAATCTTTTTGGCTCATCATACTATGCAAATATTTTGTTTTCATTATATCCATGTAAGAGTTACACGATTCGCTTTCATATTTTTGGAGTTATTTACTCGGGGCTACTTAATTATTTTAGGTGATATAGCTTCATTAAAATAATATTTGAACACCACAGAATATAAGAACGGACTCAGCTAATGATACAAAATGCAAGACACGTTTTATAAACAAAAAATATTTTTTTTACTGTTTCATAGATTATTACACAGTATTGTCGTTAGCTATAATAATTGATAATGTGATGATTAGAAACAGGTCGATGCTACTTTTCGGTCAGTACTATATGAACAAAATGCACAAAAAAGACGCACATAACATTTTATGTATGTAAATCTATTAATTCCTTATTTCCATTTATAGTAGGCTTTAAATATACTGCTAGTTATATAAGACATTATAATTAGGGAGGAAAAAATTAGGGAGGAAAACGATCCAGTTTGACTTACAATGTGTATCGATTGAAAAGCTATTACTATCCTGCCAGCGACAGTCGAATATTAAGAGCGCAGACATATGCTGGTAAGCATTATAGACGTTGCCATAATTATAACAGAGAATGTTTATTTTTAAAGCTGGACGGAATCAATCAATGCACTGTATGGTGTGCTAAACAAAGTACTCCCGGTCCATGTTTATTTTTACTGATAATTTTTTAGATAATGAAGAGTCCTAAGTACGTTCATAGGCAACGAGAACATTGATATTCGTATAAATTATACAAGCGATTGCACATACGAATTATTAATTTATAGAAACATATATACGTATGTAAGTACGTTTATAATTTCGCGTAAACGGGATCACAGGCGAGAGTAAGATGCGTGGCGTAACATCGACTATGCACGGCTGTTAATCGTCACTAGTTTGTAGCCATGGTGATAAACAACAATTTTCAGTAATTCAATATAAATTAAATTAAATAAATTATAAATATTAAATAAATTGTACGATCTAAAAAACGTTTTACTTAATAAAATATTGCTTTTAAATTATATTAGATAATTTCTTATTATTACTTTGGTTAAAACTATATTTTCAATTACGAATTTATCTAAAGTTGTTTATTTTATAATCATATTATTTCTTTGCTATTATATTTTATTGACACATTTAATTAAATCATACGATAATTAATTATATCGTTAATTATAGAAATATACTTTTGAATCACTACATTTAATCTTTACACAAAAGTATGTAATGTATAGTACATATATATAAGCAATCATATTGATTGTTCTTATTAAATAAACTTTTACCTATAAATTGTATGAAAATAATAAACACATTGTACAAATACTATAAATAACATAAAGAAAAATTTTATTATATTTGAAACTAAAACAATAAATACGATTCTTTTAATGACACAACAAACAAAAATTTCATACAAAAATTTATTTATTTTGTGATATAAATAATATTTGTAAGTGAAAAAGATTTTAATATTTTTTCAATATGGTTAGTATATATTTGAATTCCAGTTCAAAAGTAACATATTAAATCAAAATAAAGGATTTCTTTTTTTATTGTTACAATTAATGGATATAACTGTTAGTATTCATTATGTCTAAAACTGTTAGTATTAAAATTTAAAAATATTATTTAAGTTGAACAACAAACTTAATGTTCCAGTATTCCAACCATAAGCTTTGGATCACCTGAAGTAGCAGTTCAGAATAATTCAAAATTAATGTAGTAAGAACAGTTTACAAATTATAACAGCATAGTCAAGTTTATTTATATGCCCATCATGTACCATGTTGGCTATATGGTTATTATCATATTGTATGGAATAAATACTTAGTAATACTTTCGCAAATAGTGTAATGACAATATTTTAACATTTTTACATAAAAGACAAAGGTATGGTATGAAAAGTTTTAACACTCGAAGTTACTATCATAACATTCTGAATTAATGAAAATATCGATTATTACAGATTGCCTTTAATATATTCCTTTTTATTAATCATCAAAACGATATAAAAAACATTCAGTTTTTGATGTCATATAAATCTAAAGACCATTTCTCTTATCTAAAAAAATAATATGTCAGTTTACCTTTTTACGAGAGGCCAGCATCTATAGAAGTCAATAGCGAGGTTGATCAGAAGGATGGTTACGCCAGTTTCCTTGGCCAGCATACTAAGAGCTCCTAGTATTATGCTGAGCCATACGCATTTCTTGTTACTTGTCGGTCTTTATAAAAGGGAACAAATAAACAATTAAAGTACTTATATTTAAAAGTAGGGTGCTTTTTAGATGTGAATACTGACTCCCGGATTCTTGAAGGCTGATAAAATAATATTTTATTAATTTGTTTTCAAATTCTATGTATTCTTTTAATTGGTTGATGACAACAGACTACTTATTATAGTTATTTTTAAATTCGTCGTCCTTCCAGAAACCGGTCGTAAGTTGCCTTAAAATAATAAACAGTGAACCATGTTACAAAAACTATATAAAATAACTCTCTGCTCACTAAGGATCTACATCAAAATCATTTCACAGTAATTACGAAGAAACCCATCGCTTAAGCTGATGTCACGCCCCTTACCGTTTTGTAAATGACCATAAAATTATAGGTTATTATTGTAAAAAAGATGCCGTCATTCTTTTTCCATTTAAGCCTGATTGAGTGAAAAATAATGTCATACTTTTAGCACAACGAAGACTTTTTTTTCAAGTAAAATATAAAATGGAGAGATCGTTAAATATTATTTATATAAAAATAAACAGAATTTCTAAGCTTTAGTTACTACCTACTACTTACCGAGCAGTAAGAAAAACCAACGCAAACCGATTTAGATTATATAATTGAAATTCAATAGATGACGGGACTGAGGCTCAAATTCAAAAAGTTGTAGAGATGATTCCTAAAGTTTTAGCAATAACCAAATCATTGTAAGTGTATTTGCAATAATAAAAAATATATAACAGAAAATAATTCGATTTATTTAAAAGAGGATTGATTTGAAGAATTAGAAGAAAATTTATACAGTTGATAATTTTTTGAATTCAAAGTTTAGCACAATGCTAATTATTTTTATTTTATTATCATTTATTATTTTTTTTTTTTAAGAAAACATGAATATTTCAATTCATTTAAAATATTGAAGTATTAATCATAAATAAATGATTATTATTTTAAGCCATCGAAAATGCCCCTAATAAAAAAAAATAACAAAAAAGTGTTGTTTCAATTTCCACCTAAAACTATTGTTTTCAGTGCAATCAAGATTTGCTTTGATCCATTAGATTAATTAAATCCAGATAACATGTGTAATTAAATGTAGATATCAATACAATAGCATAGTACTGTAATATAATGCAAAGGTATAAATAATATATAACTTATTATTATTATTTGAATTATTTTAGCCCTATCAGTAATATTTATGCAATTAAAGAACTGAAGAGTAATGAAATATGACTCGTTAATAAATCAGGTCGTAGTTATGACAAATAAAATATTTTTAACTAAATAAAATTGATAATGTTATTAGTGTACAACGTTGTAGTCTATTTTTTCCTCATACGCCATATATACAAAAGAACAATTCTCACCTATGATAAACTAGAAGTGAGGATAGGAAAAATATGCAGGCGAGTACATCCGCTCTGCCTACCACACCGGCTACCTGTGAAAAATGAAACGCATTACATATTTCATATTGCATGCATTCGATACATATTCATGAGAGTTGAAAAACGACGAGAACTTTGTAAGCGACAGTGTTGGCAGCCATTTTTGATGGACACTACTGTGCACATGATGGTGATTTATAATTAAATAAAGAAACTACAAAATACACATTAATAGAAATAATTAATTATATTTAATTTAAAAGTATAATTTAATAAAACAAATGTTTTACCGCTTCAGTATGTACAGGATGCACTGCAAACAACAAAGCTGCTAGCGCGGCAAACGGACGTTGCAGTCTCGCGATGGTCACACACGCGCGGGCAACTAACGCGCAACATGCTGCGTGCAAGGAAACGTTACACGCGTGCCACCACCATGGCCTTAAACCCGCCAATGCGTAATTTAACCTGGAACAAAGTATACTAATATTATTATATGTATCATTCAATTGGATAATTTATCTGATTTGGGTCCAAATCAGATAAATTATGATTCATTCATTGGGTTCAAATCAGATAGATATGACTAGAAAATAATTCATGGGTTAGTTAAGAAAAATAGTCTAAATACCAACCAGAAACATATAATTTTGTTCGCAATATTTTACGATTGGTCGCATATTCAATAATTCATCATTCTATTAATTCGAATGGGAGGCTTGGACTCACGGTGAAAATTTAATTTTCTGAATAAAAATATATATGTCTATATAAAATGAGGTATGCAATTTTATAGAATTGCAAATTGGCTTATTCAATGAAAAAAATTATGAAACTCATGTATGTACACGTGCATGCGATCTTATTGAAATCTATGTTTTATTTATATATGCATTATAAAGTTCCTATTTTTCTTTTAATTTTATATTTGTTTAGTTTTAAACGTTGATTCACAATTTTGATTCTAAGAGATTGCTTAATTTTTTGTTTACTTTTATAATAAATGCAGGTATATAAAAAAATTGAATTGAAAAGTCTAAAGTAGTCCTCAGTATGTAATTTAAACACTTGACATCCACTTGAAATGTTAAATTATTACTAGGCTTGTAATACAAGTTTTTTGACTGATTACGTTTTATTACTCGTACTTTTACCACCGTTCAAAATAATTGTACGAGTAGATAAATTCGTATTTTTGAATTAATAATAAATTATAATAATATTATTTAATTGTGATTATTTTTATTAACTTGTTCTTGACGTAACTTACGAGTAAGTCAGTTAGTAGGTAATGTCTTATGTCACCTATGTCATAAGTAATTTAGCACGTTCAATTTTGTAAGATATACCTAGAAGTCATGGATTGTCTTGTCCTAAGGAGAATAAAGTAGAAAATATATTATAAAGAACCTAAATAACGAAAGTAATATCAATACCTTGTAATCTGAATTATACTTTCAACCTCTACACATCTGTAAATATTTAGCTGGTTCGTATTTGATGATAATAAAACCACTTAAAGAGAATCCACTCCTATCTCTATAAGAATATTTATACAAATGTTATCTTGTAGCCATATTTCGATAGAAAAGAGAAACTCAATTTTATACTAATCTAAAAGACACACGGGTACATTTAATAAATCAGTTACTATTGCAAATATTTGAAATCGATATGTGGATTTCAAATATAGATTTATCCTTCCACATTCTTTCTTTATTTTTTATATAAAATATGAAATTGAGGTGTTTGTTACTCCTTTTTATTTCACCTATATGTATGTGGTAAGGAAACTAGCCTATTAATATTTGAACAAATATATGGTCAAAAAAATTAAAGAGAATTAAAAGAGAAAAGTGTATAAAAAACCTTATTATTAAGTTTATTAAATCGATCTGATATCACACTAATGGTTAGATTCCATTAAAATTCCGGGTATATTCTTTTTCATTTCAAATATACTTTTATATATGAAGATAAAAATAATATTTTTACTAACTTTAATGTCCGAGAAGATGTTGCTCATATTCTATTTTAGTGTGCCCGAGGTGAGAAATAGCGAAGAGTTTTTTTTTATGTGCTGTTAGTTATTTTTAATATTGTGTTGTTGGCGAAAGCAGCGCATTTGTTACTGTTGGTTAGAATTCGCGTGAACATGTAATAATTATGTTTTCGATGGCAATCTTATACTTAAATAACACAATTCATGTAATCTATAATATATTTTATAAAAAAATCTCTTAGAACAAGGAAAAAAAATGTACGTCGAAGTACGGCGAAACAATATTACAGAGATACATAAATTATGTATGAATTTCGGTATAAAAGACAGCTTATAGCGTCTACGTCAAAACGGAGCTATTTAAACATTTCATCTGAACCTACAATGATATTATTTCAAAAACTAACAGAAACTTCATAGTTTGTTCGCTAAGTTTGTCTTGTTTACAAAGTACTTGTCGCAGCATTGTTCAACTTTGCAGAGAGGGTTTAAGGGCCAGGATAATTGTTTTCAACGTTCAACCTTCTCGTTTGGTTGTTTACTAGCGCCTTCAACAAGTTAGGGCATAGCATTAAGAATATTATGATACTACTGCCTCGTCATTTTAATATTATATAACTTCCTATGTTAAGCTTGGAAGTTGGGGTGCATATTTATTTTATGAATTTATTTTAAAAATCGACTAAGCATCAGATTTGTTGACGTAGGTTTGCTTAACAAGAACTTTATAATCAAATTGTTATCAGTGTGATTGGTGTAAAACTGTAAAGGAAAGAGATATTGAAGATCAAACTATATCTTATTCTTTTAGTAATCTAATCTCTCGCATTCCTTGTTCCCTATGGGTCCGGCACTACTAACCGTCAGGTGGATTATCTATACTTTTGAAGCTTATTCCATATCATTATTTATGTTTATTTTCTTAGTAGTATTTGTTTAATTTGAATAAAACTTTTATAACGGACATAATTAGCTTATACTACACTAACATTCCAAGATTTTATTTTTAACGTTTAAATAATACGTTTATTAATATAATTTTCAAGTTTGCATTATTATTAATAACTAACTAAAGTTGATAATTTAGCTCAGGGTGATTGATGAGTATTTTTGACGGGAAAAAAAAAATAACCATCGTTATTGTTACATTATTTATTAAAAGAAAGATTTATATTATTTATTTATAATTCGTTAACACTATGGACAAGAATTTGTATAATGAAATCTTATATTCGTGAAGGTAGATACAAATGGTTAAAGTGATAGTGATATTATAATTATAAGAATCATTAATAAAGGAATATTCGTAGAAGTATTACGTATAATCTAAATATCAATAGATACAATGTTACATCTCACATTCGCATATTCTCGCTACAGTGTCTCCATTGTCTTGTATTTGGGCGTTGCTTAAGTAAACTACGTGCTAAAACCTTTTTCCTGGCAATTTAGCCCGCAGGGTGAGAATTTCTTATAAGGGCGAATGTACATCTGTATTTACTCAACGTTTTACTTCACGCGACTGAAATAATTTAGAACATTATATCTTAGTATGTACATTCGTCTATTGATGTTATGTTTATTTACAGAACTTTATTAAGACATTTTAAATGAATTGTTTCCAATTTGTAACATGTTGTTTATGAGGTTTAGTTTAAATCTGAACTTCAAAGCAAATAATGAAAAATCGCCAAAATTCTGTGTAAAATAGCCTTCTTTAAATATATAAATGAAGTTCAACACACCGTTGACTACTGCATTGCGGTAAACAATTTTTTTTAATTTTAAAATAATTCTATGGTGCCTCTCAATCACATATTATTAAAACATATCCATTTGAATAAATAAAATTAATAATAATCTAATGCATGAAATTGTTTTCATTTATATAATTCCAACATAAACTGAAAATGTTGAAATGTCAGACAAAACTGCTGAATACACTGCAAATGTAAAATTTAAATCGGTCATTGTAGCTTTTAGCAAGAAATTACTGAATACTAAAAAGCGATCAATAATATATTATCCATTATGTTACACATAAAAAATTGTAGCAACATAATACACAAAGAGTTGCTTCCATTATAGACACATGTTAATTGTTAATTTATGAAGGTTGTTTAGACCGTATCTGAGTTATTGTAGAGGAATTTAAAATGTTTAAAATAATTATTGACACGAAACCAGATTATATTATTATTGTTTATATTTATTTTAAATATACATTTCTGCTAAATATATAGAAGTGTAGATTTATAGATAGATATAATAAATTTGAAAGTGATCACTCTGTGTATATAGAAGATAGTTTATAATTGAGAGAAATAATTTTTGGAGGCAAATTTAACGAATAGAACAATATTTTGTTCATATTTTTGTCTGTTTTTCTGTATAGGCAATTGCCTATAAACCATTTCAAAGAATTCTTTGAAATGGTTTATCCGATACGAATGCGGTTTTTGACGGATGTATTGTTGTAGCCTTCCCTTTCTTAAGTAAAGGGTACAACGATAGAATATTTTTATATAATGTTTTTAATATAGTTTAAAGTGAACATTGTAATATTTTTATTTTAATGTTTGATCAATTTAAATAAAAAAAATTGTCAATTTAAAAAAAGTGCGCCGTACTACCATTGTCTTACGTCCGATAAAAGATTATTAAGGAACTGTTTTCTTGAATTATCTCAAACTTTAGCATTTCTATAAAGAACAATTCCACGCGAACGAAGATATCGGCACAGCAGATAAAAATGTTAACATATTGAAAATAAATAAAAACCCAATGTAAAGTTTCAGTTATCATAGGTATTTCATTTTGAATCAGTATCTCTTCAATTTCCAGAGTTACGAGGATATCAGCAAAAACAAGCCATCAACCAACACAGCGAGATATAAGATGTGGATCGGTTTTACATCGATATCTGGAAGGCTATTAAAAAGCAATCAAGCGGCTACATTGTCCGTGCTAAAGCTTGGTTAAGTGAAATTTATCAAGTTTGGAGGGACAGTATTTTTGATTTTAATACCTAAACGAAATTTGAAAACATTTAGATTTAGGGATTAGAATAGATTATATAATAGCATATTTTTTATTATCTATTTATAGAGCATATTCTTAATTTTTTATGTATTATATTTCGAAGTAAATACAAGTTTATTTCTTTCTGTATTTGATTGTCTTTCTATGGCATGATGATTGAAAAACGAATATAACTCTTTGAATTAATTTTTTAATCGAAAACTTTATCGATCGAATGTTATGTGGATCAATTAATATGTCAATTTTGTTTGAATTCTTTTAATTTCTTATTATATTAATAGATTTGAGATAAATAAATTCATGTTTCGTCTTGGTATGTGTTTGTGTTAACGTAGAGATAGCGTGATCGTATCGTGTCTACCAGTGATACTAATCAGTTTAAAAAACATTAAAAATATAGTTTTAATCCCAGACACAACTATTAAGTCTTAAAATATGTATATTATAAGAAGAGCCCGTATGAGGAAATTAATGACATTAGAAGTAGCGAGCGCAGAAAAATATATATTACCATAAAATCTAAAAAAATAAGCAAGTTGATCAGCAAATATCAAACTAATATTATTTACATATATTAAATAGTTGAGTGCGAAACTTCTTCGCTGGCTGGCTAGCTTCTACGTTCTTAAAACGCGTTTTATGTATGCTGTCATTAACCACAAAATGGATGATAACGTTATAAGGTATGTAAGTATCTGAAACATATAATATGTTCTAATTTTCTACTATTTTAGTAATTACCGTTCCCAGTTGCCAAGAAAGTTGTAAAATAAAATATTTCATCTATATATATCATCGAATTCTCCCTTGCGGAGTAGGCAAGGAAAACTGATCACCAATAGTCACGGTCCTGACATACTGCTCTTGCTTGCTTTAGAACAATTACACATATTTTCTATATTATACATATTTCTTCCTTTAAAGAGATGTCTTGTGTCGGTAGTCTAATATTTTCTATTTAAACATGATACATATGCAATTTAATGCATTATATAAAAACAATAATCAATTCATATTTTATGAAGCGATAACATAGTCCACAGAATGATCTATTGTAATCCTCACTCTTTAAGGATTATTTAATACTACAAACGCTGCAATTGAACTTTATCAGTAAGTGTAATAGGATATAAAGGCAAATTCACTCTGTGGAGACACTATATTTTTATAGCTAACTATATTTATACTTACGTCTCTATAAGTTAAATACCTATTATATTTGGACTAATTTGTACAAAAACCACAGCTGTTTAATATTTTATTCATCCAATTATTTCGGTGCGTACCTTTTCTTATCAGGTTACAAATATTATTAAGCAAATTACATTTTTGGGAAGTAATTTAAATTATTCGATAATACACATATTTATATACCACATCAAAAACTGTAAACTTCAACAAAGTTTCAAGTAAATTAACCAATTAGGCTAATAATTGAATTTAGAAACTTTACTGAGCTATCAACCGCTTCTGAAATACGGTCTTGAGTTTGAACACAATTTGAAACATGAATAATAATCATTTGGAACGGTTTTCATGGATCTATTCCATTGACTTTAGTTCTGAATGTAGCATATATTGCAAATTTATTTTAAATTTAATTTTATGTGAGAAAAAAAAAATCTATCCGTTAACGGCAGGAGCAATCCTATATTTATACTATGAGATAAAGTAATAAAAGCGTCTAAAATAACGACGTAAGCATCTGCATTATATTCCCTTATGTAACATTTACGGTGATAATATTTCTTAAAGCGTTTTCTTATTACATTGTAGTAGTTAGACGCAGCGTAGCGTGAAGCCGCCTTTACGTGGCGTCAGCGGATGAAAATATTAATACCGCGCTCACGCGAAAGCGATTAAACTTTTGAAGCCGAATGGTGGGTTCATTAATGCGCGGTGCGGTTTTGTGAAGCCAATTTACAAACTATGATATTGAAGAAACGCTTAATGATCAAAAACTTTCTCGTGGTTCATAAGAAAGTAGCCTACGTAGTTTATTCCCTATTGTTTTCTAAGATTTAATTTTATGGAGCAGCTAATTATATTATTTCAATATATTTAATTTAATTTATAGTGATTATAATCTACCTCAACATGAAATTCTAAAATTATTTGTCAAATCTAATTATAAAGTCAGAAATTTGAAAAATCTCAAAGCAAACAATCTCTTCAACTATTTATTAATAGTATAAATAAAAATGTTATATATATGAAAATATTAAAAAAAAATGTATAACATTTGGTATATATGTCCATAACTTCTTTATGCAATTTGGATGCAAAATTGTTAACCAGAAAGCCTTTAACAGGCAATAGCTTTCACAAAAACCAAAAAATAAAACTCACGTGAGCGCGGTCACGCCAATTTCAAGTACCGAAGTGGATGTCATCACTGATTGCTTTTTCAATTAAATTTCCTGAGTTTCATTGATACAACAAACGGAACACTTGATCAAAGTGACACGATTTGTTAAAGTGGTTACAAGTTATACTCGTGTATATATATTTCCTTGAGCTGGTTTTTGAATATAATAAAATAATTCTTAAACGATTATGTCGGTTTTTTTACACATTTTTTCTTCATGGAAATTCCATTGAACAAATGAGACCTCATGTGCTGTAAATAAAAAATAATCCAATTAATAATCAGATATCCTGATGTTCCACACCGTCACTGTATAATTTTACAAAAAATGAAAAAATATGTAACAACAATGATATCTATTATTGTATTGTATTGTATCTATAATAATACTTATATAATTATATTACTTTGCTTAATGACTTATCGAAAATACTAATATATGGTATATGGTTGATGTTTGGGATTTTGGGATAATTATTAAATACACATATTTAAATTTTCTCGGATATATCTTGCCAATTTAAATATTACCGTTATATAATTAGTAAAAGCAAAATATCCAACCTAAAATCGATATTTTGATTGTTCATGTTTGAATGCAGTGAATTACTATTTTCATGTTCTATTTTCAATGAGAAAATGTTATATACAACGAAAACAAACACAATTTCATTATGCGAATTTATGTCGAACAGTCAACAAACAATCAGAAAAATTTAGCTGAAAATAGTCCTAAATAGTTCATTTATTTCTGCCTCTTATAACAATACTCTTTATTGTCCTAACAATACCTTATTTCCATAAAACATGGCGTCCATTATCGCGGGGCCATCAGACGACAATGACAATGTATTTTATACTGACAACTTTGATTAATGGAACTCGCGGAAATAGTGACAGCTTTGACAGCTAAAACACACCTTTGCGACTTTTCAATGTATAGTTGCTTTAATTTTATTTCAGATGTTTATATTATTCCAGTTAGCTTTAATTATCTTATTCATTTGATATTAATAAAAAAACAGTTTGTCTTTTTTTTGGAAATTCGTAAGATTTTGTTTTGTTATTAAATTTATCTCTATAATCTGCTCTGATCTAGGATTAAGACAAAATTTGAAAGTCGGTAAATATATCTTTTAAGTAATAAAATTTTATTCAGTAATGTCAAAATTTTACAGCTTCATACACTCCAAAATTCTAGACTTTGTATTTTTAATAACTCTCTAATCTTTAATAGCTAAGTAAACATATTTTTTATTAAATAATCTTATAAACAAAATCAAAGAAAAGTAATTAAAATATTGAACGATACATATGCGAATTTGAAAATCTTTATAATATTTGATAAATGTATCTTAATGCAAAGAGAAATATATATATTATATTATTTTGGGCTCTTATAACCACATCAGTTCTTTTTATGTTACTAAAATATAATTGCAGAAAGTAATAACAGAACCTTCTATAAAGCATATAAATACTCGTACTAAACAAGTAAACCAGCCCATTTAATCTAGCAACACTTTTGTCTCGTTCCAAACGGGTTAATCACGAGCCCTCATATTTTTCCTTTCACCATTTACATAAATCAAAATAAAAAGCTAGGACTTTTATCTTTCTAGCTTTTGTCTATTTATGTAAAAGGCCCAAGGCATTAAGGCGTTGCCTCGAGTAAGAAAATATCAACTGACCGGATGACGGTCGCTAAAAGAACGCTGGATTAAAATGTCCTACCGTTAAATATTATCTTCTAGGACAAATATTATTTATTATTTAGCACATTTGTGCAGATTGGTTTGTATATAAAAATACTATAATTTTAAGCTTAAACACTTATTATAATAGTATATTATTAATACAAACTGTTTGAAAAAGAAAAGTTTGTATACGTTCACTTGAAAAAACGGCAACAGTTGTTTTTAAATTTAAAATAATCACAAATTTGTAATCCACTAAAAGCTCTTATTTAATGTTTTTTTCGAATACGAATTGACATAAACATTGCAAGAATTTTCAATAAGATATATTATTTTATTTATGGTATAAGCACTTATGTATCAACAGCTATTAAAAAAAGAAGGCGAACAAAGTGGAAAAAGTCTGTGTAATGCAATGCTCTACTGATTGTGGAGGAATAAGGAAGTGTAATTTTATCAGAGTCTGGAACCAACTGGTTGCAAAGATCGCTTTGGTATATATTATCATTATAAAATTACGGTAACCTATTATCTATTTAATCTTATAATTCTTTAATTTAATAAACAATTGGAAAATATAGATTTAGAAATTATGTATTATGTATTATGCTTTCTTTAATTAAAATAAAACATAAATGGCTTCATTATTAATACGCATTATTATAATGATTTGTACAAAAGATTGATGTCATTCACGTCATTACAGTAATGATATATACCAGTGTAGTATTACAAGTAATAAAATAATTGGTTTTATTAAAGCCTTTTCAAATAGGATCAAATAAATTCATCGATGCGTGACGAATTAATTAGTATTGTTCCTGTAACATTCATTGTATTGTGTCAATAGATGCTTCATAATAACACCATATTTTTATAATAGTTTTATACAAAAGACAGCTTTTTTAAATCATTTCTATCAAATAAAGCCTTTGTCGCGGGGGCATTTATTGGTGTATATATTATAACAGTCACCAACTATATCTAAACACGAAATAGTCTTTTCTTCTTCTTCTTGTTCACATCTGACAGATTTAATATGTGCAAAAAAAATACTTACATTTTAGTTATATTAAGAAAAAGTTTAGGGTCTCCTAATTGGTGTGGCTAGAAAGTTTGGATGTATCGTTTGTCAATCACTCACTCAATCAATCAACTGGGTTATACATGTTGTGTATAAAACGTGTTTCGTTTAGTCTTTTAGTGACCGAATAATTGACACTAGCACTTACAGATAAGGGCAGGATAAAAATTGCTGTGCTTTATTACAAATATATTTTTGTTTCATTTTTTTTCGATAGTACGGAAGCACTCAAACTTACTACACATAAAACCATAGAAGTAAAATACGATTAAAGATGTTAATATAAGTGTAGGTGACAAAAATTCTATGTTGGTTTACCAACATAGAATTTTTGTCACCTACAATTATATTTAACGTTTGTCCATTACAACAATACTTTTATTTAACTACTGTTTTTTAATTGGAAAATCTAAAAAAATACATCTTGTTTTTGTAAACACTACAAATGATAATTAAAAGTATGAATTATTACTATTTAATAAATGTTTATTTTAATCTGGTGTTATTATTGTAATATTGATCTAAAAAGGAAATGACAGCGTGATTTGCGATAATATTGCATATAGTGTTGGAACAAGGAACATTGTTTTAATAACAGATAGGAGTAATATGAATACTTTTATAAACATTTTGTTTGTTCGGCAAATACTGTTACTGTATTTGCCGATAAATGAAAATTTATTTTATATAGATATTATTATTATTATACTAAAAAATATTACGTAAGGCAATATATAGTTCATTTTGTCCCCTAAATATATTGTTAACATATGAGGTTATGTGTTTGGATGTTTCTTCTGTCTGTTATATGCAGATAGACCTGATAAATTATATAATCTTTTGTTTTAAATATAAGGTTAGCATATCAACAACGCTTAGTATATACCCCAAAAGTAAGATAAAGACGCTATCGTTATTTGTTATTTAATGTTTTTTTAATCTTCCTTTAAACGCAAGCAAAGTAGGGGGTCAAAGCTAATAAAAGCAGATAAAAGGTGAACAAAACTTTGTAAACGTAGTCGTCCATCAATAGTCGACCCATCCTTTAACCCAAATAATTTATTCGACTAGACGTTTTAGATTTATTAAATTTATTTGGAAATTTCCATCAACTGTATATCTTAAATAATACCTCAATTTAAGTATAACGGAATTTTCCCTGTCACTAAACAGAGCTTCAGTAAAGATTGCGCGATCAACCAATCCAAATAGATTTGGAGCTTCTGCTACCCATGCTTCGTTAGTCCTGACATGTACAGTTAATAATATGGGTGTGTTGTGTTGAGTTGTATTTTGTCTACATTTCTTATAGCTTTTACCTATATCTGTTGGTTTACTTATTGTAATGCCTTTATGAATGATCTCGTTATAATATTTATTATTAATTTAAAAACATGATTTAATCTAACACCTAATTATTATATTGGCGGTTAATTTAACAATAGTCTTTTTTAAAGAAATCAAAGAGAAATGTTCTCGAGTGGCGACCACGAGCTGGTAGACGCAGCGTAGGTTGGCCCCCGCTAGATGGACTAACGACATAGTGTAGGTCACGGAAAGTCGTAATGGATATGTTATTTGGACTTGTTGAGTAACATCAAACACCTGACGAAAGAATGGGAGGTAGAAAAAATGGTTTGTTGGTGGACGAAAAAGCCTTGAAGTTCTTAAAAATATTTAATTGCTAAAATTTTTTTTTCAAGTATGTAAATAGTATTTCTTTCATAAATTGTGTTTTATTAAATTTATAATTTATAAATAATTTGTAAAAAGTAGGATTTATGTATAATAATGTTTTTAGGTTTACGAAATTTTAACATATTTGCATTAATATATAAGTCTATTGGTTCTGTCTGTATTTATTATTTTCATATATATTTTTTGTAAGAAATCGTCAAGATACTGATTCAACAGTATTTTTTGTATTTTTTTCTAACTATTTCTAAAGTTCCACCGATCTTGAAAAAACTAGTGCATGCTAACAAAATGTGATCGGCCAAATGTTAATCCACATGGAATCCAATGGAAAGGAGATAAAACACACCAAATACAGTCTGGACCCAGCATGTACAGTTTTCCAGTCAGAGTTGTTTGCCCTGCATAAGGCCATAGAGGAAGCTAAGGAGAGCTCGGAACCCATCATCAACATTCTGAGTGACTCTAGATCATCGTTAGACCTACTTAAAAACCCTAGACAAACACTCCCATTGGTCAACAAGATAAAAGAAGACCTTTCTATCATAACACGAACTGGAAGACGGATCAGAGTGTTCTGGCTGAGAGCACATGTGGGCACGGCCGGCAACGAAAGAGCTGACGAACTTGCAAAAGTAGCAGCCCTAACACCTAAATTGACTCCAGATTACGAACTAGTTCCGCTGTCATATGCCAAGAGGAAAATCCGAGAGGAGAGCATACTCAAATGGCAGGACAGATATGACAACTCAACTACAGGTTCAGTCACGAAGCATTTCCTACCAGAGGTGAACAAATTATACCGAACGGTAAGGAATACAATTCTGAACCCAGTTCACATACAGTTGTTGACGGGACATGGAGGAATTGCTGAATACCTGCACAGATTCAAGTTAATAACTGACCCCGGATGCGAGTGTGACCCCCACGAAATAGAGTCTGTGTGGCACCTGATCTTGGACTGTCCTCGCTTCCAAAGGGCGAGAATGGACCTGGAACAAAGTTTCAACACCAATCTAACAATGGAATTACTACCCAAACTTCTGGACGACCCAAAAACCAAAAAACCTTTTTTGGACTACGCTGAAAAAATCATGCGCACAGCAGCCAAAAGGTATAAGGACACAACACCACCGCAAACTAGAGAAAACACCCGCACTACCGCACTAATAATTCCAAGACAGGTACCAACACCTAAAACAACCCTCCCTGCCACCAAAAATCACAGAGAGACAGTAGCAAGACTGCTAGAGAATGGAGTAGTCGGTCCACCTGGCATCAAGACCAGAAGTGTGGTAGTATTCATGAACACACCACATGAAAGACTGGGTATCAGCTTCTGCTGCAAAACGGGCCCGAACAGCATAGAGATGTCCCCGGGACTAGCGGCATTGATGAAAGGCAGTCCCACAAAAAGCAAATTAAAACGGAAAAAGCTCGAGGCAATGAGCGTGATTTTAATAGCAAACCAAAAATGTCGTCTATACCGCAAAGACAACAAAACGGTACTTATTTTCGAAGACGAAGAAGTATCAACACAGTTTGCAAGAGCAAGCTCACTACTTAACATCATAGCTGAGGTCAGCGAGCCCCAAGATCCGGCTCGAATAATCAGCGTGGATACAATGACAGCCGGATATTACAAAGGCGAAGTTGCAGACCACCTGGGTATAGTTGTAGCCTCCAAGATTCACCAACTCGTGGCTTATGAGAATAGAGGCGAAGATCTCAGCTATTTAAAACCCAAACCAACAAAACCCCAACAAAACCCGGCAGTTCTAGACACCGACCATAGAAACCTGGCAAATCCAAGTGGCTCGGAGAGAGTGCAGAAAAAACATGAGGAGGAGAGAGATGCCAAAAACCAAACAGCAAGAAAATCTCCGAAGGAAAGCATCATCACCTCTATCATTAAAGCAGTCAGCATAGCCTCGAACCAGACCCTTAGGAAAAATCCTATAAAAGAACAGCCAGTAGGAAAACAAACATACAAATCAAAACCAAAAACGACGAAAAAACCAACGAAAGCAGCAAAAGGCCCCGCCGAACTCCCAAAATACCTACCAGTAGTCAGACCACGGGACCACATGATAAATGCCTTCATAGAGTACACCGCCATACTTAAGGCAACAAGAGCGAAAAAGATCAAAGAGTGCCAAAACATCCTGGAAGCACGTCACAGCAAACTAAAAGACCTATTAGATGAAAGGATAAAGTCTGCGAAGGCAACAATTTATAACAACCAGACAGCGGAAGTGATCGAGGGAGAAGAGGCAGAGCAGCACATGGCTGCATTCAGTGAGACAATTGGCATGGTTGAACTTGATTTAGAAAAAACAGAAACATCAGGAGTAGTCACTTACCGAACCCCGACGACTGATCCAATAGTGGTAACCACAAAGAACACTAAGATATGGCTAGACGACAAAATACTCGAAAGAGCGGACAAATTGTCAGAAACATGCCAACAATGGGAGTTACCACTAATAAAGATGATATACGGAGTACCAGGATGCGGTAAGACTACATGGATAATTAACAACTTCAACTCCCAAGACGACCATATAGTCACTACCACTAAAGAGGCTAAACTAGAACTAGCATCAAAAATCTCCGAAAAAGAGGGGGCTGACGCCGCGCGCAGAGTAAGCACACTGGCTTCGATCCTAACAAACGGATTACCGAAGGAAAAAAAGGGGAAATGCCAAAGGCTTATAGTCGATGAAGCACTGATGAACCACTTCGGATCCATCGTGATGGCCCTGCAACTCACCGAAGCCACAGAACTGCTACTCATTGGTGACGTAAATCAGCTTCCTTATATTGAAAGAGAAAACCTGTTCGAAGTCTACTACCACCGCCCAGACTTTATAACAACTGCCATCATAACACAACTTATGTGCTCAAACAGATGCCCGAGGGATGTAGTCTACGCCCTTAGAAAAGTATATGACGGTATATATTCCTCGAGCAGCATAGCAAGATCTATGAACATAAAATCCCTTACAGGTGAAAAGATCCCCATTGACCAACCAAATACCCTATACCTGACCTTCACTCAAGAAGAGAAGCTAACATTAGAAGAAAAAGGGTACGGAAAAGGGAAGGGATCCAAAACACTCACCGTTCATGAGGCACAAGGTTTGTGTTATGAAAGCACAATAGTTGTAAAAAGAACCGGAAAGAGCCTCCCACTCCATGACAGCGTACCTCATGCGCTAGTAGCCATTTCCCGACACACCAGGACGTTTGTCTACTACACGGACCATCAAGAAGATGCGCTGGCGAGGTTCATCAAAGACAGCATTGTTAATACAGACAAGACAATAAATGATTACAACTTGAAATTAGCAATACACAACCAAGACCAGAAGGTCATAACAAAATTAACCAATTGAATAGAATATTTATTTATGTATTTATTAAAGTAATTCTTGTGCCTGAATACACAGGCAAAAATCTCAAAAAAAAAAGAAATCAAAATAATAATTATAAAACAAATTAAAAATGGCATGGACTACAAGTCTATGGTAAATTTATAATAAAAATAATAAAAAAAAAAAAAATGTTAATCCACATAAATTTTAAATCTAATATTCTTTATTTCTATAATATTTGCAGAGCGCTAAGGGCAAGATAGGAAAAAAATATATATACGCAAAATTGGAACATACTAAGCAATGTTGAAGTAAGCGTGAGTAAAGTCGCTGAATAAAAGCCAATAAAAGCATTTTTTATCTATTAAAATAGTTTAAAAATCTTTTTCTTTTAATATAAAATATAATAAATTTAAATACACTCGATATATTATAATATATTCGACAATATAGTAAATGAAACCAATTATTTATAACAGTGAAAGTCTTATAACTATATACATCGGTACATAATGTTTAATCATCAATTTCCGAATAATTATATTGATAAACCCCTAAAGTAAGAAGAGATTTGCGTTATGGTATATTATGATTTGATTTAAATAATATTAACACTTAAACATGCTACGGAAAAGTTAATTTCATAAATTATTCAAATATAACCGTCAACCCATTCAGGTGGCTAATTTAAATTCAGATGCGAGTATCTTACAATTCCGAGCTGTCAGTTAGATTTATTCCCTCTTACGTGAGTACGTACTCACGATAAGGTTGGATGAAAAGTTTGTGAAGGTTGCATGACGGATGAACTCTTTACAGCCGAAAATGGGAGCATTTTATCAGCTGACTTGTTTTATTGCTTAACACGTGATTGGTTCGTGTTTCTTCCATTGTGTGGGATTAATTTTGGTTCATACAGTATTTTGTTAGCTGTTATGTTGTGTTATATTTAATTTCTTACTTCATTATAATAATATATACCTGACTATATATATAACATATAATAGATTATTTTATTTTATGCGAATACTTTATTATATATTATATATGTAGTAAGAATAGTTTTTAACACGGTTAAAGGAGCGCCTCGTAATAACATTTCACGTCAAAGTGCAGTAATGCATGCGTAATGCGACCTCGACAATATAAAATTATTTCAAATCTTTGAACAACTTTGAACATCTTCCATATTTTAGGTAGATTCCATAGATGAATCTACCTATTGCAGTCGATGCGATGGCGGGACCCAGACCTCAGAGTAGGGGCGCTACGCCGTTTATGAACTGGAGATTGAGAATCCGTCGAAAAAAAAAATTTTATATATCCCTCTATATATATATGTATATATGATCCATCAGTCCAAATTCATCGTAGGCAAAATCTGACTTCACAGGTCGATAGGATAAATTAGTAGGACAAACGTACCATCTCGTTTTTTTGGAAAAAGTGAAAGGGGGGACTGGGAGGGGGGGTCAAAGTGCAAACCTTTGGGACACGCTACAGGTCGCAAATATTGACGGAGGATTTTCAAACTCGGCATACACATTCTTAAGGACAAAATGAAGGTTAAGTTCTTGAACGGGGGAAATCGGTCCAGGGGTTAAGGAGCTGGGGGGGTTGAAAGTTAAAAACGGAAAAAAGTCACAGAAGAAGGCAAAATTTTGTTGTCGGAAAAATCTTAGAAAGTTAACAAATTAAAAGAGGAAATATTTTTGTCTGAAAAGTTTTTTGATGCGACCCCCCGTTTAGGAGATAGGAGTGGTGGGTGGTTCTCCGCTCACCCAATATATGCAGAGTGACCCGTCATAAGACTCGTAATGACCAGTAGAATACTGATGGCTAGTTTTTCTTTGTCGAGCCGACCGACGGGAATCTACCTAACACGATCGACCCTGTCGAACGAGGTATTTAATATAGTAACATTCATAAATACATACATTTGTTTATTTGTATATAAAATATGAGAACAAAAAAATCCTAACCTTATTTTTAAATATTAAATAAAACAATTTTAAATTGTATTTTCTACTAAATGAGTTGATAAACAAGAAGTCTATAATAAAACCGCAAATCACAAACTAAAACAGCCGACGAATGCTCATTACCGTTGCCGGTGGACCGTGAAATATTCGAGGTATCATTTGAGTGCGATTTAGTCGTAAACTAAACTCTAGTAATGTCCATTGTTGAAATGGCTGTCCGGTCGTGGTGGTTCCGTACAATTTTGCGGTCCATTTGCGGTCCGCTACCGGTATTTCAACGATCAAATTGCGAGAGTATTTCATATTCTAGGTAATAGAGTTATTCACACTGATGAATATTATAAATGAGGGACATAATAACATATTTAGTCACAGAATTACAAATCACAATAATAAAACCCACACTTAAATGCATTAGCAACATAATGTCTGTGATTTATTACTTAAACATTAACCTTACTTGATGTCGAAATCTTAACATTATAATGTGACATTAAATTTATTTTTGCTCTGTAGGTTAAATTAAGATTAAGATGTCACTAACTTCTTTCATGCACAAAACTTATCCGAAATGACGTAAATATATTGTTCGTTTTATTTAGGAAAGGATAAAACCTACTTGAAATTTTAATTAATAGTTTTGGAAATAAATAGTGGGCTATTTATTTCAGTTTTATTTAATATTCGTTACGTTATCAAATAACATTACTTAAACAATAAATAATCATAAAAGTGTCTCACTGTAAACGTATCTGTTTTATAATGCAGGATCTTATTCCCTTGGAAACATTAAGCTCTAGAGCTAAAGTATCCGTACCACATAAAATTGCTAACGTAGTTTTCCGACCATTAAATGTCACGACCTGAGATATTGCCATAGCCTACGTGTCAGATACTCCACGCTGCCAAAAAATAGCCAAACAACTGCCGAAAAGCTGTATAAATAATTTTTTGCATTTGTTTATACTTGGAAATTTATTAAATACAGTTTTTATCCTTAATAGTAGGCCTTAGTAGGACTTAATAAGATTATTGTTTATTTTACGTAATATTTTAAAACATTTTACTAGTATTATTTTAGAATTATTTAGTGGAATTCACATGTATAGTGAACATCGAAGTCTGTGTTGCTAATACAGCAAACTTTACGAAATATTTGATTATCCACGGCCTCAGGATAAATAAGGAGTTAGATCTGTTTCTTTTACTTTGTTTCATAAATATAATCTGTTTTATGGTTACAATGTTTGTTATGTTATGTTGTTGTGAAACTTTTTTAATTCAAATTATGAAATAAAATTTTTCTGAAAATATTTTGACACAAATTTTGCATTTCCCTATTTTCCCTTATATAATAATTATTTTATTGAATTTACAATTGTTATTTTATAGTTCTTATATGGAAGATAAAAAATTGAATCATTAATTTGAATGCATCCCACGAATTTAAAGAAAACATTCAACTAAAGTAAAAAATATTTGTCCAAAGACGTATTGATTTAGATTCTTAACCATTTTCCAGCTTAGTTTAGTTTTTTGTCTCAAATTTCTTATTTGATCAAAATGTTTCTTAAAAGTTGCATTATTATATTAAATTTGAATATTAGATCCAATAAAAAAATATTTAACTTTGAAAACATGTTAAAATATGTTAATAAAAACAAAACAAAACGTTTACCAGATGTTAACATTAAAACTTAGAGTTAATAATCCCATTAACACTCCAAAAATTCAAGTCACGAGTACACTTAGCAGAGCGTCAAATAAACCGAATATTCTAGAACTTCCGACCTGATTTATAATCCCCTCCTCTCCTACCTCCCACTGCAATCCTCCTAAATATGTATGTATTCCGCAGCGTCTGTTTGACAAAGTGCTAAGACAATTTAGAAGCGAAACATAATTGTGAATGTTTGAGATTAATACGATTGCGAATGCAAAATGAAGGCGTGTTGCCTTACATATTGTTTTGGTGACGTTATTTGCGGATAGTTTTGGTCGAAGTCAGTTTTGTGAATTGCATTTCTTTTATTATTGTTTTCTGTTATTGCTTTAATTTTGTATAATATATAAAAAAATAATATATTAAATGTATAAATTGTTATTCAATATATATAAGATACGCTACAGTTAAAATTATAATCATTTTATTATGGCATGGCTTAAAATTTTAATCATAAAATGAAATATAATATAATATGAACTTGCATATTATATTTATCATAATATTCTATTGAGTAGGTACAGAGTTACTTTATCTTTATAACTATGCTTACTTTGCAAACTATAAACTATCAAAAATTTACTTTAAAAGGGAGGGTTAAGTGAACTTTACCACTTACTGCTTGTCATACTTAGAAACTCTAAAGACAACCGAAACTGTATCCTTAACTTGCAACTATTTCAACTGTCGGTCCTTAGCAAAAATTGAAGCGAGGAACGGGAGACACGTCTAAAACAATGCAATAAGTGTTTACATCCGCGGAACAGTTGCTTTTAAAGCATATTGTTCTTAAAATAGACTTAGAAATTTGCTTGTAACAAAAATGTTTATATTTATAATGTTTTCTACTTTATTTTTATTTGTTTAATGTTTAGTGCTCAGTTATATCAGAAGTATTATTGGCTTTTAGTATGTGTTACGACTTCAGGGTCATTTGTGTTAACAGCACTTCAGATAGTCATAACTTTAAAATAATTTTATAATAAAAAAAGTTTAATTAAACTCCAGAAAGAAGGAATGTCTTTATTGTGCATACACCTTATGAGTGAGTTTAATCGTGAGCCGGTTGAATTCCAAACAGAACGATTCGTAATCGAAATTGCACTTTTTTAATTCTTCCATATGTTGCATTGATTGGAAACTGGTGAGGTATGGCGCAGATTAATTTCTTTAACCATGTGTGAAAATTGAGTATTTGTGTTTGTAGGTAACATTTGACAGGTATTAAATTTTGTTTAGCTTTTAATAATATCTTGCCTAATACGTTACTTTTATACGGTAATCATAACGTTATAGGATAGTGAGATTTTAATTTTTTTATAAACTGTTGATAAGTTGATGCAAAATATATTAATTAATATAGGTATATAAGGTTTTTCTTAGTAATTAATGTTATTACTTTATAAGTGCCTTTTTTCATTCTACGACTAATCTAGAAAATTTTATATGAAGAGAAGTATTGCACAAATAAATAGACGTTAGTACAATATCTCGAGATAATATTCTGTAGACGTTCGTAGTGTCATGCTACGCTCAGCTACGTTGCTACGAGGTTGTTACGCTACTGGTTCTGACATGCGTTACACGAACGTCTTTTGTTAAGGACACCATTTACTATATAATGTATATTATATTATAACATCCTTTAAGAATGTAATATTTTAGCTATTATTGTCGTGATTAAAATCATTTAATATCACACAATGTGATGATTACTGACAAGACATGTCCATTGTTAAATCTAAATTGACTACAGCCTACAGGACTGCTCTTTAAGATTAGGATTAACTAAGACTGTCTCTATGGGCATAACTATGTCCAAGATATCCTGGTATCTTGGAATTGTTTCAGAATTAGAAAGCAATTGAATAAAAAAATATTCGCTATTGTATTTGGTTGATACTTTGCATTTTTTGTATACTGCTAATGCTAGTTATATACATATAAGTCCTTTAGAACTTCGTAATTTAACTTTCTTAAGTTTTAAGTGTACGCAATTGTTCAAAATAAAATTATTTAAACAAAATGTTGTGTCAAGATATATTATATTAAATATATTAAAGACCTAATAAACCTTTTTAATTTACGATGAATGATTAATTTTGTTAACGACAATGAAATGAAATTATAATATAATAACAAAAAGCAAGATGTTAAATATTTTGTATTTTAATCATCATTATCATCTGACATCAGGTAGTAAAAACAGAAAACCCGAAATTGTTCCAGCTACCAGAAAGACATTAATGACCATTTAAAAACATTCATTTATAATGTAACGATGTTGCGATAAATAAATTATAGGTTACATTTTATAGCCTGAAGCTAAAATTAATTTCAATCCTACCCTCAAACTTATAAGCCTTTAAATACTTTGACAAATAATGCCTTTGTTGGTAGACCAACTCACTAACTTATGCCATTTATTATGAAACCTCTCGACCAATAGGCGGTAAATAAATATTGAGACCCTTTCCCCATGTCTTTAGGAACTTAATGGTTTTGATTATATGTTGTTTTGAATATGATACTTTTTCACTGATTTAAATAAAAAGATATTTCATCTTCTTACAATAATAAAATTATTTTTACCTCGTTTTTAGATATTAACCGTTCATAGTAATTTCTCTTTAATGTTTAACACATTTTGGTGATTAATTAAATTCGGTTTCGTGTAAAAATGTAAGGAACAAAGCGCAAGGCTCGCCTCAGTTACCTGTCAGGTCATTCATCTTCCCATTTGCTCAATTTTTTATCTTCTGTCAGTCTGCTCATTCATTTTTCAAAGCTTGACCATAAAACACGAATTACATAATGAATGGCATTGTTTATCTAAGAATAAAATTTATTGTCATTTTATTATTAATAATAATGTGAATAGCTTGCCACTTGCTCTTAATAATTAATTTGTATAAAAATAAAAAATATTCCTATTTTGAATCTTCTTTAAATATATGAGATGGCTCAAGTGCTTAAGATTTCATGCGCTTTTTTATTTTCAACTTTATTTTTATCTATTTTAAAGATTGTTGGTACATAGAATTTCCTGACAACTTTATATTTTATATAAGGATTTTTTGTCTCAGTACCAAATAAACAACATACAAAACAATATAAAAATTATTAAATTGAGAATAATAATTACATTTTAATTTTTTTTTATTACAATATTTAAGCATACTTTAAAGTGTATTATGAAAAACTTTTGTATCTTTTTTTTAAATTTTATTATGACAGTATAGATAGTAGAAATGTACGTTAAAATTCAGTTAATTACTTTAATGGTTTACTCTGGTGTTGATGAATCTCTGAATCAGTCAGGTAACGTAATTTTATATGTAGGTAGAGAGTACCGATCCCAGCTCAACTTCGACCAACCTATTACTTAGTATTAAAATTTATATGTACGTATTTACATGAATATGACTTTTTGGAAAATATTGTAATGAAATTTAAACAATTTAAAGTAAGATAGTATTTTCTGTTGATAGAATTTAATAATACATATACATTTTGACTAAAATATTTAACTTTTCTCTCAGGGGAAGAAAATATTGGAAAATTTTATCAGTGCGTCAGAGCTACGCATTAAAATAAAATATATTCTGTAACATTAATAAATATAAGTAGTTGTCAAATAATTTCTTTTATTGGCCACATTTATCAAAACATTATTAAATTAATATAAATTTTAAATCATAGTATATATATATATGCCCTGCCCTATATTAGGACATAACATTAAAGAAATACTCGAGTCAGTTTGTTGTGTAGTTTTTCTCAGACCAAGGTGCGATTATAACCGTTGTAGCCTTAATTTTAAATTGGAAAAACTTTACAGAAGCGCTTATTTCGATAATTATGGTATCATTTAACGTACATAAATAATTGCTGGTATTAATTCGAATAGTGGAATAAATATAAATAAATAAATAACTCGAAGGAAATTGGTTTTCTTTACAGTTCTAAATAAGAGACAGGTAATTAATTTTCATATTTTTATATAAAATATGAATCTTTCTTATATCTTTAATTAAAATTGATATTAAGATTAATTACACTACATTAATTGTTACATCTCATTGCATAATTAAACAGACTGTTAATGCTATTGGCTTTGAATTTAATTTGTTGGCGCTATTCCAAACTAAAAACAGGGTATTCTAATTAACATACAATTAGGAAGTTATTGATAGACGAAATTTATACTCGAGTGTTGCGTGATTCTTGCCAGTTACTGTCTGCATGTTATAATACATGCATTACGGAGACTTTAGACATAATACACTATTATTGTAAAGTACGTTATGATTCGAAAACATGCTTTTGGTTGAATAAATACCATAAAAGTGCCAATTATTTTAGAATAATTTCGTTATATAATAATGACTTAAGGGTATCCATGGTTGTTCAAAATCAGGAAGGATTTTCCATTTCTTTACGCACATGTATAGAAAAGACAAAAAATTATCAATCCTATGCATTCATTAAGATAAAAATTACTATATATATTTTTTAACATATATTTTGTATTTTAAGAAAGATATAAGTTCTAAAATTATTGCAACAAAAATTTTATCAAAAACTTATTAACGACTCTTTTTTATTTCTGTTTTGCTTAAGCGTCATATAATGCAATAGTAATAGAAGCTATTGTGTCTTACTGTTTCCTTTGTTTCAAATTCTTGTTATCTGTTAACTCAGGTAAAAAGAATTTGATTCGAAACAAATCCGATGCAGATTGTGAATGAGCTTCATTGATGACGTCATTACATAAATGCAATTAATTACAAAAAAAATAAAAATATCAAAAATTATAGGGATATTATTTTAGTAAAACCTTTGATAGGTGATGTCTAAAAATAAGGTGCGATTAAATAAAAAGTTATAATTACAAGTAGTCTTGTCTCATGTCTGCTCATTTCCAAAACCGCCTGGTACAGGCGGCACTTTTGTAGTGGAATGATAAACTAAACTGTCTATGTGAATATATTTGGCGATAGCGTGGGGCATTGCCACGTTGCCGAATTTTATTTATGACTTGAGTTCTCCTGCGATCGCGACTGAATCGATTATTGACAAATTGTTCAAATAGTTGAGCAGAAGTAACTTATTATTATCTTTATTTTGAAAAATTACTGTCTTAATTAACTTCCTTTAATATAAAATTTGCTATTTTTACCTTTTAGAGGTTTGTGTTTTTTAAGTATAATGTACTTTACTAAGTTAACTAAGCTTAATTAAATTTTTATTTTATTTTAATATCTAATTGAAAATGTATTTTTAATAAAATCCACATATTGAAAGTTAAATTTAGAGTCAATTTATCCCTTTTAATGACGGTCTTTTACAATCATTTTCATTTTTATGAAGTAATATTGCTTTTAATAACCAAATGAAACTCACTTCTGCAAATAAATAAATAAAATGAATTGCACGTAATGCTCTTATATTTTCAATTTATTAATAAATTAATTCAAAACTATAAAAAATACATATAAAAGGTGTACGTAGTATTTTATAAAAATGGCGAATATATCAATAAACTGTTTTATTACAACGACATTTCAACGTGGCCCGTTTTATTTATGGGGTTGAATTGCTGGTATAATTTATTCGCCAGGAAAACATTTCGGCAAAATAGTGAATATATTATAAGGTTATTGTTACATTAGTAGTCATTTTAAATCTAGCTTTGAGTTCACCTTACCTGGACTGCTCACTTGATGACCTTTTTGACCTACATGGTCATGGATGATTGACCTACTTTTATTATTAGACATTACATGGAAAATATCTAAATTGTCCAAATGTTGGTAAATTTTCCAGAATAAATTACTGAGCGAGGATATGATAATATCGCCATTTTATTTACAGTTCAAAGCATATTTCATATTACTATTTTATAAATCACGAGCTACGATTTATTTTTGTTATATTTTCGATTACTTTACTACTAAAAAAACATAGATAAATAAATATTATAGAAAACTTGTCTAAATAGAACTCCAACGTAATATGACGTGCCATTGTCGTCCTATTTCTGTTTTGCATTACACTGTCCACGCAACGACGCTGAAGTGCAGTCATTAGAGTTGTTAACAAGCATGCCGTCATTACTACATGCTGTATTTTATATGCAGAACTGTACTCCTATACTCCTTTATCTAGATTAGTTTATTAACTTTGCTCTATTACAGTTACTGGTTGTTTAATTAGTTTATTAGTTTATTTTCTTACTCAAACTTTTTATCCAGCTTCTGTATTGTAAATTATTTAACACTACTATTATTGTGAACTAAAGAATATTATTTTCATAAATTATAAATTTATGTGTGATTCTGAATATGAGAATTATTGACAAGTCATAATCAATTTAAATACGTTTAATGTTATTTTTGATTCAGCTTCTGTTTTTAATTAAAACATATTTGTACATTTCAGCATTGATATATCATTTTGGTGCTAATTAATATGTTTATAATAAAGAAAATTGTAATACAGATTACATCTACCCCGAGTTTCAATAAAATGGACTCAATAAATTTTCTTTAAATTTTTAAATAATTTATAAATTTTGCCAATTTGTTTTTTTTTAAATAATTTTTTGGAATTGTAAATAGTTAATAAACAAATATAATGATGCTTTTAATGTTAAATTCTTAACATTTTTGCAAGAATAATTAATATTATAATTGACTGTTTTTTATGTATTTAAAATTTAAATTAAACTTGTTTTTTATATAATTTAAATGAAACCTTGATTATTTTATAAATAAAAATAAAACTTTTTATCCTTCAATTCAGTGAAAAGTTTAGAATTCAGAGGAATGGTATGGTTTAAAAAGGTGAAATAAAATAAATTCTAAAAGACAACTTGAATTATAAATATAAAACGAATAATAACGGTCATTAACCTGAAACAAGCACATATTAATAAAACAAAAAAAAAACTGTCTTAAACCTGTATTTTTAACAAAGGCTACAAAAACCATGTACAAAAAGGTCCTATTTAAACTGAATACTAATTAAAAACTGAGGCTGCGGTATGAATTACAGATATAATATTTCTGGGAATGTCACAGAGCGGCACAAACTTGAGGTAAACGTAAGCATGACAAAATCAGCTTCTTTATCGGTGCGAGTGACGGGGTTCGTGCGATCTACTAAAATATTGAAATGGAATAAAAATAAACTCGAAAATTTGACTGTGTAACTTACAGAAAGAACCCCTTACAAAGATTGACTTTTAAAAGTCCATCCTTAAGCGGTTTCAACAGGTTTCAACCCGTCATTTTCAATGTAAAACATATAATTTTATACAATTTATCAACCATACGATGCCACGACTACTAACTATTCGTTTATAAAGAGAAATTAAATTTGATAAATGACAGTTTTGTTATGGTAACTAATATTTATTTGTTTTAGTATTACCCATTATATACATATTTCTTATAAGTTTTTATAACATAAGATAGAGCTTAAATTATATTTCCTTTTAATAACCTTCCAATAAATAAGGATAAAATATTATTCATTGTTTAAATTATAACAGTTATATTGAATTGGAATATAATTAGTATATTACTAAGCAAAATGTATCGCTGTATATTTATGACTTGTCCCATAAAATATTAAATAAGAAAGTTTGCGTGAGTCCCGCCATTAATTTACTGCGTGAAAAGAACTCGGAGCGACGAGTTCACGACACGGTTCACCGGAATGATAGTAATGGATAGGCTTAGTATGAGAATTATGGGCGGTACTTCAATAGCCTTTACGTAACTTTGGGGTCGCACGCACTTTTAATATGTCAAAACATTCTCAAGTTACGTAATACAGTTTGTAAAATTGTAATTATTTTGAACCGGAACGTATTTTACTTGAAAAGTTAAAGTCGTATTTACGAGTACGAGAACAAATAATGTATTTTAAAACTTATTATTTATAAGATAAATAAAGATTGATATTAATATTTAATTTTACAACTCATGTCTAGACCAAGGTTTTATTACAAATAAAGTAAAATTTTACATTTATTTATTGTATTTGTTGTCTTTCCCTTATTTTTTATGAAAGTTTATTTGAAATAGATAAAATATGACATTTCAAAAAACAATTCAAATAATGTAATTTAGGATAATAAAAAAGTACTGTACAAAGACTGGCGTATATGTTTTTTAAATATCGGTATTAATGTAATATTTTAGTTATAATAACTGACAGAATCCACAATATTACTTCACAGTGGTCTTGTGTTTAAAAAGTTATAAAAATATTGTTGTAATTGAACCTGAGCAGACAAAAATATCGTTACGGCTACGATACACATCGTATAAAGTTTTAAAACTGCATTCCTTTGAATAAACCAATGGTTGCAAATTAGAATAGCCATCCTACGCACGAGGCGCCGCATTTGGTAAAGCGCCAAGTCTGGGACAGTAGCAGCCGAATATTATTAAATTAATGCTTTAGTTGTATGCGACGTATACCATAAACATTATTTACGGCCAAGGTTAATGGAATGACCTGTCTCCATGCTTTATTTGCATTGCCCTGTCCAGAAGTACTGTTTGAAAAAGATTGCCGTATATACATTAATGGCAGGTATTTGTCTTAATAAAATTATTAAAAACATTCCAAATAAATATAAATTATGGTTTAAAATGCAACCATTTAATAAACAATTGAAATAAAAAATACCAAAAACTTAAAAAGCCTATTTTTCTCTTTTGTATCAAATAGGGTAACAACGGTTCTGTAAAGATAGCATTCTACATCTAAGAGTTTTTTGAATATTACGACAAACAACTATAATCTGTTAGAGGTTACAGTGTACCACAGATTCATTAAAATAATGACGAGTGTTCTTAAAGTAAAGCCGTCCTCATTACTGCTGAGAAATATCGGTCAAGTTCTGCTGAGATGTATACATTGAATTACTGTGAACACTTTAAAGCGTTTCGTTTAACGTCGTACAGCTGTTGAAAGGGAAATTCATAAATATCTAAACGATAATATATTCAAAAGTTATAATTTGTATTATCAGATAAACACTCAGTAATAGAACTTCGACAGTTATAAACGCCTAAATGAAATTTTAATTCAACTACGCATAGACTATTGACTAGTAGCATTATTGACCACAAGCAATAATGACGATGATCAATATGGAAATTACCTGAGTTTTGTTAGATAACTTATTTTCAGACCAATGTAAAATAATTAAATTATTGTACTTATTTTTGTAAGTCATTTGAGTAATGCTCTAATAACAATAACATCTATGTTTATTAATTTGATCTTTAAGCCAAAGCCCAAAAAAAGGAACAATACAAGAACTTCATGTTACATAAAGTAATAAAACTGATTACTGTATAAACTAAACGAACTAAAAATAAATAACTGAAATAAATACTACCTACTACTACACTTTAACATTTGTTATATAATATATATAACAGTATGGTATATATAAAATTGTACTTAAATAGAACTTAATAGCATTTGTTTGTTTATATATATATATATATATATATATATATATGTATATATACATAACATTATTTAATGATTCTTGTAGTTTATTTACAGAATGTTTCTTGGCTTATTTGTATAATTTATTTATTTGAAGTTTTTATTCCGATTATAATTCAAAATTCAAACCCAACATAAACACTCAACAAAAGACTGCGATGACTATAAAACGCAATGATTGTTCACAGATATCCCCTATTATATACTTAATTATTTTGGGACTATATTTCCGTACCATGTGGTACCATTTTGTGATAATATTAAACGTGGATATATAAAAAGAGGAACTGACTTTTAAATGTTATTATTGTGAAATGAGATCGTTTTTAATCATATTATAATTAAGATTATGTTTTAGAATCGAAAACTTCTTAAAACTGTTTTGATTATTGGAACTGCTGATATATTTTTTATTAAAATATTGTATTCTAGCAATTATTTTAGTATAAAAATAGTTATCTTTGTGCTAATGATTATTTTCCAGTAATAAATGGGAAGATCTCACACTCAATTTGCACAATGATCGTTCACTTTTGACACATTTAAGAACTTCTTTACTATGTGTCCTGGGTTATATGGAATTATGTCTCATGTTATGATAAATTATCTAGTTTATTATGTAACGGTAGCGGTATCTCGTAAGATGTTTGGACTTAAATATGAATGAATATATATAATATTAATATTACTATTTCTCTTAAACGTATAAAAGAAAAACAAGGCATCAAAAGAAAAATAACAAGCAGTCACTTCCAGTAAGGTTTTAATATTTCCGTTGTCTGCCAAAAATTCATAGCAATAGGAAATCTAATTGCGGTGTAACATGCGATAGCAGATTTAGGAAATTGTCTAACAAAAGTAATAACTGTCTTCATAATCATCATACTCACTCCTACCTGGTTTTACTCGTCTTATTATATCATTTTAATTTTTTTTTTACAAAACTTTACTTTATATATATTTTTATTGAATTAAACATTATACATACTTTTTATATACATAAAGAAAAACAGTTTATGTTTAAAAATTATAACATTTTATTTAAATAACTTTCCATAAATATAATTTGTTCAGTCGATAATGGAAAAGATTATCAAAATATCTTAAATAAAAAAAATTGCTTCAAAGCCTTTAAAAAATATTTTAACGTTGTTAATATTTAAAGTATATCATTCTTTTTAATATCATGAGAGAAATTTATTTCTTATATAAATGTAATGTTTTAAGCAGTTAAAGCTGTAATATTTATTTATGGCGGGTAAAAACTTCACCAAATATTCTGCTTTTATAAAATGATTTTTTTCAATAATAGAATTATACCACTTCCGCGTAAAAGGAAAAGTATTGATATAACTATAGTTTTAAGAATACGTATTCATATTTCACAAACTTGTTACAAAAGACTTAATATTCTTCAAATAAACAAATATTCATAAGCAGAAAATATTTATAATTTATTTGTAACATAATAAAGGTACATTGGTTCACTTTAATCAAACTAATATGAAGATATAGCTTAATATAATTGTAAAGATATTTTTTATGATCTAGGACAAAATGTTAACATTAAATTAAATAAGTATTTTATAACATGAATTTTCTAAAAATTTATTAGTTAGAATCAATTCATTTATAAGGATATATATAACATATATTATTAAATAGAGTAACAAATACAACGAAGAGAATTAAGGACCGTAAAGGCAGTGCATCTAATCCAGTTTAATTAGTGAGGCTTGGTCGGCTGTGAAATGCAGGTAATGTTTATTAAATGGTCGTTTTATTATACATGTACAATGTACCTATGAGAATGTGTATAATTACAGCATCGATAACAATTTTTGTATATAAAATATAAATCGTAGGATCCTGTCTCCGCAAAGGTAAATAACAAACACATCTCCATTAGTTATACATATTGATGATTATTGCATAAATATCATGATTATAAAATTTTGAATACTATTGAAAACGTTCGTTAACAAGGAGTTTTTTCTTTACAGCTTCGGGACTCTACTACGACACATCACGACACACAAACATATGTCCAAAATTTTACGACCAAGACATAAAAATGTCTAACATTAATATATACTCAATATATCCGCAGTTGTATTTTACATACGTACATGTTGGATTCCAAACGTGTTCTTCTTATAATAAAAATGGGGACTCAAACCAGGCATGGCTTCTGAGCACAACGCATAAAGGAGCGGCTACTCATTGTGCATGTTTAATTCAAAAGCTGTAGCGATTATTACACGATATCTTACGTATATCTTATTTATATGAACATGAAAAGCGATCTTAAAAACACAGTCTTAAAAAAAACAGTCTATTTTTTAAACTAAAATAAATTCTGCTTAAAATATAAATAAAAACAATATATATACAATGTATATTTAAGTTATATTTAATTGTTCAAACTTTACCAAAAAAGAAATTGGAATAATATTTTCTCATCACACATCCATTGTCCTAATACCATTAAAAATGCATTATCTACCCGCTCATGTCTTAAGTTACAGTATAACCACTAAGGCATATAATATTTTTATTGCAGTCCCCAAACTCGCTAGCACAGACGACCTACTAAATAAAATATTCCACATCTATATTATTTGGGGTTATGTTAGAGGACACAATACGGCCCTTTGGTTAGCTGAAATGTTTTTATTGCGAACTTGATGTTTGTATTCCGTCTATAAAGCCGAGTCAGAGAAAATTTTCTTTGATAAAATTGATAATGCAATGCGAGCAGAAATATTATTTTTTCAATTTTGCAGAAAATATATGACTATTATACTACCAAATCATGATATATATTCATTCGGAAGCTGATAAATGACATTTAAGAAAAATCAAAATTTTGTTTATACCTAACGCTTGATTATTAAGCATGTATCAAAATATTTTTCTAGTTCAGTTGATATTATAAAATTATGTGGGTAAATATTGTAATATACGTTGGTAACCTTTAATCAAGTTGGATCAAAGTAATGTTACGACCAATGAGTCGTATACTTTGGGCAGTCAAAGGAAATATTATATATAAATTATTATATTTGTAATGAGGAACCCTTTACAGATACACAATCAGACCGTAAACAATTATAACAATTTGCTTTATCCTCAAAAGCTTATAAACTTTTGACCTACAAAACATCAATAAAATACAATATAATAAGGATTTAGTAACATCAACCCATTTATATATTCCAGACAATAACACAGCTTACAATATAACCCTTCTAATTTAGATTGACACCTCGCGATATTAACAATGATATCAAAAACAAGGCGTCAGCTTTGTTCAGGTAAACAATTAATCAGAGCAGAAGTTTATAGGATAATAAATGACAAAGAATAAATTGATAATCTTTTATCGTCAAACTAAGAAAAGTGGTATAGTAGTATTGTTTTAATTAAAGTTCTGTTTTAATTTGTTTATTTACATGTTTTTTTATAAATCATTTTAAATAGATCAAGTAGCAGTAATTCGTACATGGAAAGATTGCTTTGAAAAATGAAGCTTAGTATAGAACTACAACCAAAATAAACCAACACCTTTTTCTTTTTTGTAAAAACCAGACACCCTTTTCTAATTGAAACGTCGCACAAAGTTTATTAAACGCCCCAGTTTTACCCAATAAAGTTTGGAGTGTCCAATAAATATCTGTATTCGCAATATGAGAATTAAACTGGGCTAAGCCGTAAACGAATCGTATAATGTTTGTATCTGCAGCTTGGAATAGATCCAGAACTAAATAAGCTTTTTACAGACTGTGCAGCTTGATATTTTTTTTTTGCTTGAGAAAATTTTCATATTACTGCACATGTGGAAAAATATTCTAATATATGTACATATTATTAACAATTTTAACGTATAACTTAAAAATTATTATGAATAAATATTTTAATCTTAAAACAGTTGTCTTTCTTTTTTAATTTCGGTTATTTGTCTGGTGTCTTTAAGACAAATTAAACTTATTTCATTTCGTGTTATTATTACATAGGCTACAGTAAACACACTTTTTTGTATGTTTCACTTCTTGGAGCATGACTGTTCCTGCACCGTAGGAAAACGTTATTCACTCCTGAGTGAACGTTAACTACAATTCGGACCCAGAACAGCACAAACACTCAACCTATTTAGTGGTCCACATACCTTTATACCCGTATATGTTTAATAATAGCATCTTTATAATTATTCTTTTAGTTTAGTTCTTTATAAAAACTTATTTTTCTAAAATATTAACCATATTTATATTATAAGAAAAGTGAAAACTCTTTAAAACCGAGCTAGGCGTCTTCTAATATTAACGATCAACATTTTAATAACATTCATGAATATATTTTTAAAGAAAGGTGTAATAATAACGCCAATGTAATATACTACGTGATCTCCCAAATAACATAGCAATAAAGTTTCAACCTTGATACAACCTCACTCAAGATGATCGATTCGTAATTCGATTAACTATCTTCGCCTAAACTTTCCTAATTACTCGCAACTTGACACTCCTAGATTAATTGCAGTATCAGATAACTAATAAACGAGAATTCTGTTAATAAAAACAATTACAGGTTGATTTATATACAATAAAATATTGCTTAATTTGGATATCCTTATAAAATATATCTGAAAAGAATACTAATTACAATTTTGTCAACAACAAGCACAAAGATATAAATAAAACATCAATATTTTTAAAATATTACTTTAAAAATGACATCAAAAAGCTCCTTGATTTAATGCAACTTTTCTTTATTTCAAAAGATCAAAAGATATGATAGTTACGGAAACAAATCCAAAGTAGAACTGAAATCCAATATTAAATAAATATTTATTTTTACATTTCATTGTTTTCTTCATTTACAGTAACCTGTATAATAGAAACGGTTGTGACGGGTAAATATAAAGTAAAACAAACTTAACTTACAATTTAAGTGATTTGTGAAAAAAATATTTATTCCAATGTTGCGGTAAAAATACTTTTTCTTGGCTTTCACTTACCAAACAAGGAATATATAATATATACCTGTACGTAGTAGTACATAGTTCAAATATAAAAAAAATAACTGTAGATAATAATAAAATTGCATATACATTATACATATTTCATCCAACTAGTTTAATCTAACTCTTAATAAATATACCCTATCTTCAATATATATTTTAAAGAACGTATTCAAAAAAAAATGATACAAAATAACCTTTATATCGTAATATTTCCATGATATTCTTTAATTTCTACAATAATGAAAGTAAAATAAATAAATAATTAATCAATTTATATTACTAATGTGTAAACGGCTTACTAACCTTTTTTTCTTCAAATGTACCTTATGATAAACTAACTTTATTTACTTCAAGTGTACTTAATTATCTATATCAAAGGTAAAACTGAGTGTAAATAAATATTATTCAAATATTGATTCTTGTTTGGAAAAGCTTGTAGAATTGTGGACACAATTCTCGTCGGCCCAATAAGATTACAGACCCGACCTACAAGTTTTTCGAAAAAGCCTACCCGTGTAATCCGATTTCGGAAGCGATTCGCTTGTTTTCATATTCTCAACACAAATTTGTAGTTTGCTCCAACTTCGAATAGTGTAACTTTTAACGATCTTGTCATATAAGTTGCGGTCATATACTACTTATTAAATTCAAGTTACGCCAACTATATTATACAGCTGCTATTCTACTGGGTGTACATAAAGTTTATAATGTAAGACCATCATAAAATCTCGAAACAAGTTTCAAGAAACATATTTGTAACAAGATAAAAAATACATGCCTTTTGAGATATTATCGCATCACACGAAATTGTTCAATCTACACAGTATTTCAATAAAAAAAAATAATAATAATTAATTTCTTCATTGCTACTACAACTTTTGAGTGTTCCATAAATTAATAGTTTTTTTTGTTTGTGCATCTAACAAGGCTTTCACTGATTGAAAAACATCTAATGTTTCTGTGTAAGAGTATTCGTATATTACACCACAGCACCAACAAGCCCACGGGCAATATTACTGAAACAAGTTAAAATCTTTTCAATTAAAAACAAAGTATTATTTTCTCTTTATTCTTTTAGATATAGCAACCCTTCCGAAGCCTAAGGCAAGAAATTTAAGGAAATATTTTTCGTATTTCATGGTTTTTATTATAAAAATACATTATTATAATAACGATACTTGTATTTCTAATTATAAAAATAGGATTTATTAAACGATCCATTTCATCCGTATACGAACCAAATTTCGCGAAACGGTATGCTTGGTATTTTTAATTAATAACTTACCTATTATTATCATGATTATTTCATTTGGTATCAAATTCATAGATCTTTTGTGTGCATCAATATCAAATATTCAATATTATGTATAACGTAAATATGATTTATACATATAAAGTAACAAATATCAATAAATTGATTTGGACAATAATAGACTATAATTACACGCCTATATCAGATCGTATCTCAATAATTGTAGCAATATTATAGCTTTAAGCCTATCAATTGTAGCAGGTAATTACCAGGAGGCATTGTTCGCAACAACAATATCACGGATCCGCTTTGAAATGCTGTCTAAGTGTTATGAAACAATATCGATATGATAATTATATTGATTTTGAATATCATTTATATTATTATAAGGAATATCATTTATATTGTTATATTCAATATTCATTTCAATAATCGAAGGAGTTAAAAAAACAGAGTAATTGCTAGTGAGTAAGGTCAAATTAATTTATTGGACTCATGCTTGATTATCGCATAATTTGTGATCGTTGACGAGATGCAAAGCACTTTATTATTGTAACATATCATTGATATGGGACAATAATAAAATGTTAGGATATTGTCCTTAATAACTTTCGGCCTAAATTTTCTAGAGGCTAAAAATATTTCATATAAGCTCATTAACTTTTACACCGCGAGTAAGTCTGCCCTGCTGCAATCGTATTTATTTTAGTTTCCTGCTACGCTGTGATGTGTAACGAACGAGATTAAAATGACAATTCGTTAAAATTTAGTGTCCAAAAGCGCTATAAATACAAATTCCATGGTGCGCAAATTCGGCACCCGATAAGGGCGATTTTTGCTTGCACGAATGTCACACGTTATCATAATTTATTATGCACGCTCGTGCCTCTTCACTCTACATGTTACATGGGAAAATCATTTTTATTTATATGTCAAGTTTTTAATGGGATTAAGGTTTATATGTATTATATAAGTTGATGAAATAAATTGAATTAGTATTAAAATTATTGTCTATAACAACCGTTACTGGTTTTGTAATTAGTGTCAAATGTTAGAAATTTTATTATTTAAATTTATTTAAATTCTCTAAATTTCTTTGTCATACGGGTTTAGAGTTATTATTTATGTTAACCAAATTTTCATTAAACTTCAAACATTTAATATAGAACACAACAAACAGTTGTTTCACTAAAAACGTATAAACAAACGCAGTCCCAAGTTTCCAAAACTTAGATTCATGTGAACTCACACAAGGAGTGCAAAATCAACTTGCCAACTGCGGATTTCCGTACGTGTCGAGCCGCAGGCTAGATCTTAACGGAGATAAACTTCACAAAGTTTTATATGTACTATTGCATTTATTGATGATTTAAAGTTGTTATATTTAGTATTCTGTCCAGTGTTTTGTAGAGTTAAATTGCTTATCTTTCACGCGCAGCGCTTCGAAAATCTAATCTATTTTGCTGAAATGTTTAACGAAATTCTGAAGTTAATATTATATTAATTCATAAATTATGCAGCTTTTAAGCGTTTTGTTAAAACATTATTAATCCACAACCACGCAGAGCTTATAAAATCAAATTTCTTTATAAATATAAACAAAATGTCGCAGTAATTATCATTAAACTCAAACTGCATGGTACTTCAAAAAGATCTTCGCCATGATGAATAAGATTTTCATGTTGATATATTAAGTTTGGAGTCCACCGCTCATGATAAATAGAGGCCCCGCGAGAATATTTATGACTGACTTCTAGACGTTGAGAAAGAATGGATGCTGGATACACGACATTATGAGCATTTATTATAGTAAATATCTTCAGCCCTTTTAGCTTGTAAGTAATATTAATCATACGGAAGCTTTTGTTCATAATGATTATTTTTATCATGACAACGTTACAAAACATTCTTTTTTATTTTTTATTATATTATAAAGTATATTTTGCGATTAATATATATAACAATAAATATACTTCATTATATTCATTAATAGTAATAATAATAAAATTATTGGAATTATGTTGCCTATTATTAATATTTATGTAAAATTTAGTGTAAACTATTTATTATATTATTCTCTTTCCTTAGATAGTGGGCAGTAATATTTGAAATAAAACATTTAATTACTTAAATTTTATATAGTATTTTATATAAATAAATAATATTGTATATACTTACCTAAAAGACAAGGTTGTCAACGGACGATATGACTTATGACTGTTCGGATCATCCATCGCAGTGCCCCAGAAGTCGTCCAAAAACAATTGTCTAAGACTATTGGTCCCCACTACGTCACCGTTCGTTACAATAGCGGGTATATCATCATGAACAAAATCACCGTTTAAACTGTTCACGTAACTAAGAACTGCGGTTGATATCACCATTGTATAAATAGCTATATCACTGTTACAAGTACTTTTAGGATTCCTGGACTCCTCCTTCACAGTTGGCAATCTTCGTTTCATCTTTGGACTAGTTCTCGGCGACTTGAGTGTCACATTCCTACATTTGCACATGTGGATTGAGGTGACTTATTACCTGGAACAACGAAATATTTGTTATTATTATATATATATGCCCTACCTTTGTTATACATATAATATTTCCTTATTAAGGTAAGTATATTTTATACTTAATATATATATATATTTTATTAGAAAGTGTTATTTAGTATTGATACATATTCACTTTTTTGTCGGTTATTCCCCATTAACGTTTGGATCCGTTCAACAAATCTTGTATTTATATACGGATATATATATTAAAAAATGCAAAATAAATAAAAAGCATCAAAATTAGCCCTTTGATCATGTATATTGGGATGTAACAACCATTTAATCCACAAATTGTAAGGCACACAATTGAGCGTCTATCAACAAGCTATAAAATAGAAAAATTACCATGTCTCGGGTTTATGTTTAGTACATGGCAGGCCATCCGCGAATTTTCGTGATATCATTAATCTTACATGCATGGTACACGTCTGCTTTTGAAAACCTCGTGTTGGAAATTATGAATGAGGATTCAAAAACAGGATCGCATTACAATTAGTAGCATGACATTCGATAACTAATTATATCTATTTTAGAACGTAATTTTATATATTATTATATTAATTGTGTATTATGCAACATGTTTCTAAAATTAAAGGTTATTCATTTAATTGAATAATAACAGATGTATTTGTTTATTGTGACATAAAAGATGTAGATCTTCCTTTTGGTATAAATAAGGTTTGCGAATAGACAATATTATATTTTAAATTAACGAAACTCAATCAGAAACATAAATCAACATATTTTATTCTATTCAATCCATATTCCAATATCGATACTAAACTTTACATAATACAATGATGACTAGGACGAGTATTTCTGACTGACTAATATAAAAGCGGCAGACGTATTCTAGTTTAATACTCTCCAGCCTTCTTTCCAAAATATATTTGGATCACGTTTCTGCCCACGAAAATTCATAACGCCCGATATTGCTGAGTATATTGAAAAATAGTTATTTAGATTAGAGGTCCGCCCGAATGGGATTAATCGGCTATATTTTATAGCGTGTGCTAACACGGCTTCGGTTTTAGCATGAAATATTGCTGGCGCTTTATTACGGTGCTTTAAATTACTAAATATTGCATCTATTATTAAATTCACAATCGCATTAAGTTTATTTTGTGTAGCGTTGAGTAGAAAGCCTCGCAGTCTTGTATGTAATAATAAACAGAATATTCATTACCACATATTATTATGTTATCACAAATTTCATGTATAAAATTTATAATTAGAAGTTCTAAATTTAAATTGTAATTTTTATTAATTGTATGGTTACCATAAAAACGATAACATAACACCAAAATAAATTAACATGCAGTAAAATAATGTTGTAAACCAATTCACACCCTACCCTTTCCTTTCAATTAACTTGAAAATTGGCATGGAGTGAGTTTCAGATGACGATGTACTTTTATATTTTGTTGAACGATTTATATCCATATACACACATTTCGTAGATTCATTGTGGAATAATATTTTGATTTAAAAAAAATATTTAAGCTGGATATTTAAATGAAAACTATATTTGATAAAAGCAATAATGAATTACTTACAATAACATGATCAGTGAATCTGAAAAAAAACATAATATGCGTTTAAGGTGGTGAAAAAAAAATTAATTAAATCGCGTTTATTTCAAATTATAGATATTTGAAACGCCAACGAGGCTGTTCATGACGCATAATAATCAGAGCAGGTTAATTCACAGGTAGGTTTGCTTTATTTATCGCATGTAGTGTGCTTTACCGTGTTTATTAGTATCATAAAATTAATAAACGACCCGCTTGATGAAGCTCGTTCATAATTTTATGGCTGAAATTCGCAAATTAAACATTTTCATAATGATGGTATGTTTGCTTCATATTTTAGTTAGTCACAGTCCTGTTATTGCCTGTAAATGTATAAGTTATAAACATAATATTATTTGTATCAATTTACTGTTGTTTGTTTCTGTATTTCGAATGTTGTAGAATAGTATTGCTTATGTCTCATGGTACGGGTTACTCCCATTATACAGGTTCTCAGAAAAGATCGGCGTGAAGTAGCTAAGATTTTATCTATGGCTAGTTCTCAGTAGGGAACCTTATGTCCACAACCTTTTCCTGTCTCTTCGTGTATTTTTAGTTCCTAGACAATATATTCATAGACGACAGCATTACGCAATAAGTACTAGATATGTATGGGCTTATATACATAGATATGACAACGATATGATATGATGTATTTTATTTTTATACTGAAAAAGTTACTAGTTCAAAATGTGAAATCATCACTCATACCTGATATAACGAGCAATTTGCACTATCGGTCACTTCAATGATTCGATTCTTAAAGATATCTTCTGCTCTTTATCCTCGATTGCTGCCAGGAATGCTGTATGAATATTTTAACAATTTCAAGAATAAATAAATTAAATAATATTTTTAGTATTTTTTATTTCTTTAAAAGAGTAATATTAAATTGAGTGCTTTAGACATATACTTTTTTTAAAGCTTCAGCGATGTTCGCGGAAAGACGCGTAGATGACTTTAAAGCCATCATTCGTAAGCGGTGCGCGTCATTGCTTAAGCGTCTCCGCGGCAGCCCGAACAGCATTCTGAAAGTATTTGTAGATATATGGGAGAGTCCAGTGCTGCGTCATTGGATGCAGCTCCATATGAAATAATTGTAAATATAATTGTGTATATGATATTGTTATTACTTTAAATTTAGTTATATAGTAATACTAACAATAGATTATAAGATACTTTGTAAACTAATACTCTATGGGCTAGTCCCGAAATAAATGATATTATTATTATTATTATTATAAAAATTCAAGGTACAAATTTAAAATTTAGGAAACTGGTTTCTATACTCGTATATGTCTTTCTTGACCATTAGTAAATAAAAATATCTCTTATCTCCATGACTTGCTTCATTGTCACATTATTATGAACGCACGCCGTTTGTTCTTTGGAAGCCTTTCTTTAAAATCGTTACTTTACTTTACGTACACTTATACTTATTCTTGAGACTCTTCTGAAGATATGCAATAATATAGTTAAGTAATTTGAGATATTTTATCCCGAATTACGTAACCATATTTTTATACAACTATAAATTTTTAAAATTAGTATTCTGAACGAATTTAACCAACTTTTATTGAATAAATGTATGTCGTTTTATGACTTTTTGCTGAAACGTCAAATTAATTTCGTGTTTTGCTATCATACGTACATTTGATTTATGTTAAGGTTAGCTTTTAATAAAATTGGTCCTTTTTAATTACAAAACAAAAAGTAATAAACCGAATTGGTATACATGATTTACAGGCAATCTCACAAAATAAAAAGGTATTAACCAGTTTAAAACCATACTTTTAAAATAAATATACGATGTAAATATCGTAAAAAAAACTTGGAGTAGAAAGAAAGGTTGTTTTTTCGAAGAAGTGTAAAAAAAAGTATAGTTTAGATTGTCCGTGTCTACAATCAACTGTCACCAGCATCCGCTGCTTTGAAATGGGGAAGAATATTTTCTTATAAATCTATTCAATTTCTATAGATAGCCCGATCGAATATAGTTGAGTTTTGTTTATAAAATATTCTGCTTTGTTTTAATCATTCTGTGTGTTGTAATGACTGACTTATTGATTGAAAGAATCTCTTTTGATGAATTTACAATAATTTATACAACTTCATCTGTCAGGTCGTAGTTATTGATAAACCAGCTTATAGTACCTAAACACAACTTGCTTAATGCTTCATTTAATTCACATTAACAAGAGCATCTTTGGAATATCCAATATATGTTTGAAATAAATGATTACCAGCTTTCGGAAAATATAATTATTATGTTTTGTATAACTATAAACAAGATGTTTACAAATTTTTTAAGTAAATTGTTTTAATTTCTAAATTCAATAAATAATTATTACCTTAAATGTAGCAAACATGCCTTTCGCATGACGTGGATACAAAGGCTAGGTTAGGTTTAACGAAACAACAAACAGTTACGTACTATTGAGTTTTCTGTCACTAATTCAATTATTCATTAACGTAACAACTTGCCAGTTTGACAATAGGGGATCTGAACTTTGTTTCTCACGACACTAATTGATTAGTTTTGGTGTCTATTAATATTCATGATTTCAACATGACTTTATAATACAGTATTTAAGCAATATCAATATTCTTGTTATATTTTGTTTATTTAATAATTAAGCAACTGCAAATAAGAATGCAATGAAAAGCAAAAATACTTAATATTTTAAAATTATAATCTAAAAATGAAAATAAGTTTTTTCGTTTGTCGTGGTACGGGTATGTCACGAGGACAGATGAAAGGCACGTGACAAAAAGAGTGCTGGGTATGATAGTGGAGGGATGGACAGGTAGAGGACGGCCGAAGAAAAGAGGGATTGCGTAAAAGATGATATGGAGAAGAAGGTGTGTACAGAGATGACGAGTAACAGGAGAGTATGGAAGGAAAAAACATACTGCGCCGACCCTAAAATGGGGATAAGGACAAGATGATGATGATGATAAGTTCTAAACTTTCCACATAAGGAGTCATTTATGTGTGAAATTTCTACTGTTTGATCCCTTTTCATCACTTTATGTAAAATAATGAATATTACTATAGAAATTTTAATATATATTCTCTTAAAATATATATTTAAATGGTTTCGGTAAAATATTCCAAATATGCATTACCTTACGTGTATGTCATCGGTCGTGGTAGATCTAAAGGGACGTAATCCCAGCGTCCATTTCCTTCAACGTTTAGTCGCAAATTGCTGCAGGGTGCGAATGACCGGCTTAAAGCTAGCAATAGCTGTTCCCAAACCGTAATGGTGCGATTAGGCTTTTCCTTTTTGTTTCGAATACACGGATTTATGAACAAACTTTTATTTGGTTCTTGTTTCCAATACAACTGCATTGGAGAGACTTTTTATGTTTAAATGATTATAAAAAATATATTGTAAATTACTAGTTTATCAATAAAAATGTATTACTCAAACTTAAAACAATGGTCATATTTGTTATATTATATTGTGTTTTGTTATAAATTTTATAAACCACATTTGACGTATGAGTACGGTAGATTTATAAGTACATTATTTTAATAAAATTATTTTCTTAAAAAGTATAACGAATCTCTTTCTTCTATTGCAGTCAACCCGAAAATATGTTTGCTATATTTTCGGGTTGACTGAAATAGACTGCTCCTAATATCAAGTCCTCTTATTGCGTCTTATTTTTGGCCAATAAAGACTTAATAAGTAATTTGAAATAAACTGTATAATTTTTTTTTGCTTTAGTACTTTTACTCTTCTAATTTTAGAAAGTAGCAAGAACCACCAATCTACGTTGAAACTTCTTTATAAGCTCGATCCACGTTGAAATGGTTCATACAAAGTTTTTGTCTTAATTGTAGAAATGATTAAAACATAAACAATATCTACAATTTAAGAAAAAATTCTTTAAAATATTTTAAGAAAATAAAGTTTTAAAAATATTATCTAAGTATTGAAAATCTTTAGTACAGACTACTTCCAGATTAGTTGATTTAATTTCATCTTTTAATATAAATATTCTTAACGTTAAAAGATATTTAAACAATTGTTATATTGTCTCAAATTCAATAACAGAATGTTTTGATTTAAGTTCATGTTAAAATCAGCGATACGGGCTCACATTAATTATCGGTTCAACCCCCATTGCGGCTCCCTTTGATAAGACACTAATTAAAAATCTTACTACTACTGTATCAGAAAACGGATTACTCTCAGAAGTCTTTTTATAAATGCATCTTTATATATTTCGTGTTTCAAACGTCTCTTAACCCATTTAAAATTTTCAGCACATTAAGCGAAAAATTTAGAGCTATTAGAAGCAGACACGAACTTTTTGAGAACAGTTCATTTTCACACATTTTCTCCGTCGAGAACTCTTTGCATCTAAAGTTACACTGATACTCTCTAACGGTCTTTTATAACACCGTTCAACAAAGTAGAGAATCATTATATGTGCAACCCGCACAATGACGTAGCCTTATTTAGTCTACAGGTCTAAAGGACCCCATTTTCACGTACGACGCACTTATCTTTGACAGAACAAAAAACTCAAGCATGACTTTCATTTTCATTTCCCCCTACTCAGGAAGCCATCGCCGTCCTGCCTGGTAACATGGGTCGAGTCATTTATCGACACCCATAAAAAGGCGATAGTTGGGTCCTTTGCACCCTGTTACGAGCAAGGTTGAGATAGGAGATGTGGGGAGTTGACTAACGGTTTCACTAGTTAAATATTTTAGTTATTCATTCAAAACCAAAGCATCCCTTATAACGTCAGGAACATAATAAGTAAAATATAATAATTAAGTCATTTATAATACAAATTATAAAGCAGATAATAAGAATGTTGATTGATAAAACTGAAAACATTCTTAACGGTGGAAATTTTAAATTAATTCAGATCCATTTTGTATTTGAAAGGACATATCTGGATTTATCAGTGCACACCTATAATTGATCTGTAGATTGGTATTGTAAGTTCCAAAGGATAATTTCAATATTTCAATAATTAATATCAGCATAATCCACAAAACATACAAAACATAATATTTTTTTGGCCCGATGACGTAGTATAAAATATAATGTAACATATATTTATTACACCGTCATAAAATAAATTGAAACGAATAATCAAAAATTGCTGTTACTATTAGAGAATAGGTACATTATATCAGAGACGATTTGGAAAAAGGACATCACAATAACATATACCGTTTTTATATCGTTCAATTACTGCTATCAATTGTTGTAATATGGAGTATAAATCTTTAAAAATAATATTGAGAATTACTATCTTTCTACAAAAATAAATAATGATTTAGTATATGGCCTTTGAAATCTAACAAAATATCAAACTTCTTACATTTTTAGGGTCTAGACGCATTATTTAAAGTTATTGACATCATATCAATAAAAACTGAATAAAAGTCTGCACTCGTCGAATTTGATGTCTAATAATAGTGAAATCAATTTCATTGGCACTTTTCTTGTTTTATATTTGCTGTAATTCTTATTTATTTGAATATATTTTTATGGGGATTTGAAATGAAATAAAAAAAAGCACATGTATAATGTTTAATAATACAGTAAAGTAACATATAACAAAATCTTAAAATATTAGCCAAAACAAGCTTTACCAGATAATCCACTTAAGGATCGAAGATTCTAAGGATTATTAAATTAAACTGGCTGAATATTAAAAACATCTATTATTCCAGGCTATAAAAGCCAATTTATCATATTTTAATAATAGGCGTATTTATTCATGTTATTAGATTTATTGAATATTTAAATGCTACTAAGAAATTTTTGATTATATGATTTGGACGGACTTTTATTTAATACATATGCTTGATATTAAAGCAGTACCTGTTACAAAATTAACGAAAGACATTCAAATTATTTTTTAAACATTATTGCTATTTGGTTAATCGCCTATTAAATATTTACACTAACTATATATATATATATATATTATTCAATACCAAATTTTACAGACAATACATAATTTGATACAAAGATTATAAATTAAACAAGAAAAAATACGATTTATTACCTCGTTTAAAGATGTCTTTCGTAAACAGATAAAGGAATATAATTATTATCCCATTTGTAAGTAAGAAAACCAGACTCAGCTTAAAGCGACAAATGTAAACACAAGTGTGAATAATTCATATAATTCCCCCTTACAGCGAAAATCCAGCGTTATACTGCTGAACTTACAAAAACATTGTCACAGAATCCCGCAAATGCGTTTTGTCCAAGTATGATTTATCGCGCGGACTGGGTATCTTAATATCTGTACGAGCCTCATAAATCAGGTGCGGGAACTATTCCAAGATAGTGCGATGCTAGATTATCAGAAGTAACGCATTTTATTAACATAAAATGAATATATTTTTTAAATAATAATAAATGGATCTTATTATAAAAATTTTTGTTAGTTAAACTAACATATAACTTATATGTACAATAATATTTATATTTACTTCATATCAGTACTCGTTATCCGCTGTTTGTACTTTTTTTTAGATTTTTTTGGAAAATAAAAGTATCCCTGTTATTAATATCTTCGTATCTATGCGGCTTTTATTTGCGTAGACAATTTTCAACGGATTATCATGATGAAGTGAGATGTACGTTGTCAAAGGATTAGCGGCTATGTAAATAACTCAAATTTGTATTAGTTCGTAATATTTTTACCTCGTAATATACTCAAATAAGCAACAAGTTTTTATGGTATATGGAGTCTATATTTCACGTATTTATTTAAATTAAATAGTGCATTAATATAGCCTTATTTTTTATTATATTTAAGTAAAAAATTCAGCAATTATATTATAAAGAAAAATATTTTTATTCAAATTAAATAAGTATTAGTTAGATAGATGATACAAAAAAATCCCTTAGAATTCTTATCATAAGATCTGCTACAAAACTACGACACTAATTTAATAGTTATTAAATAGGTGATCCAAAGCACAGCATCATAATCGGTCTACCCAGTGACCTTTATACGTTCATTATTAGAAAGCCCTTTAACTTGACCTCAATACTAGTATATTAATGTTCGAAAATCAATAAAAAACTTTCATCAACTTTAACAAAGTTTTGTACTTTAACATTAAAATTCCATTTCACCTAAAAGAGCTTTATACTTTGAAATCTTTAAAGTTTGTTATTATTATTAGAATTACAAATATATTGATTGATATAAAATGAATTTTGTACTTCCTGTGGCATTATTATATATTATAAAAGATGCATACAACACAACTTAATTATTTATCAATAAGCGAGAATAGTACATAAAAAAATATTCCTTAGCCTTAACAAATACAAATAAAGTTGAAAAGATACGCCTTTATTTGTTATTCAATAACACTGAAGTCTTAAATATAAGGAATATTAGATATATTATATTACTATTTATTTATTTATCTTCACGCCATATCCCTTGCGGGGTAGCCAGAGACGACGGAGCGCTAAACGCTACGGTCCCTGCATACCTCTTTCGCCTCGGCCACAGACATCAACCTTTTCATACTGCCGTCCGGGGGGTCCTCATGCTTTTTACGTGACCGTTCTCCAGTATCATAGATACTGTGTTTTCGAAGATCACTCGAAGCCTCCCCCTGTCTCTCTTACCGCTCACTTTTCCTATATAAATCTTTTTTACCATTCCTTCATCACTTATTCGTTCGACGTGCCCAAATCACGAGCACGTTCTTCTTCATTCTTACCGTAACATCTTTGCTAGCACCTGCCATTCTATATTACGAAAATATTATATTTATTATGAGTGTGTATATATTTTTAATACCTTTATATTTTTCACTTATCACAACAAGATTATATAACAGTTAGTTAGTAGCGATTAAATTAATTCAAAACCATGTATTCGTATTTATCTAAATGAAATAAATTAATGATCAAACTGCCATTGCTTTTCACGTAAATTCCTTACTGAGAGATAAAGCCCAGCCTAAACCAATAGAAATGTCGATTTCTATTACGTGTCTACGTGTTCTAAAAAAAAACTCAATGTTTCATTACTTTCTGCTGATTTCATTTAAACAAAATACAAATGTTTTTTTCTCATCGCTAATATAAATTTCAATCTTTAAAAAATATGCGTTGTGTGTCCATATGACATATTTTATTACAAAATATTGACAAATGTCCAGAACTGTCATGATTCGGCTTTGGCCTTGAATTTAATTATAATAATATCTTGTGATAGATTGGATAATAACTGGGTATTCTTGGGCTTCAAAATTGAATTTAGAATTTCAGATTGTAAATATTTATCGTCACGATTTTTTTTATTTCAATATATTTCCCTATATATCTAAGAACATTGTTAGTTACTCTTATAGTTGCAAAATATTTTTACTAAGAGAAAATGAAAGAATCTGCATATTTTATTTTATATACTCATATTATAAAGAAAAATGGTATAATTGTATTTCAATCTCTAAAACTACTGTACCATTTGTAAAAAATCCTCCATCTGTCCAAAGGTAAATAATCAAAGTGTAAAAGAGGGTACTTCTTATATCGATACTTTCACAGGATTAGGATAGATTCGAATGAAAATGGTGTATATCAGAGTAACAAGTGCTACATGATATATATTATTCCGTTAAAATAAAAAGGCTGTTCAAAGCCGACGGAGTCAGGGGCAATAAATAGGTAAGGGTTATTTTAGAGTTAAAATATTGAATGTTAAATCAGCTTTGGTCAATTAACGAAGTCAATACAAAATATACAAAAATCTTAAAATAATTATTAAAATTAAAAAAAATTAAACTAAATATAAAGGAAGTAAAAATCTGATGTTTTAGGCTATACCATTATATTATTCTACTTTACATCTCGGAATTAATATTCTTTAATTATCCAAATTTCGTCAGACCAATAACATCCGCTAAATTTATAAACAATAGTCCGTTTAAATGAGGATAGGAATGATTAAATTAAATCACGAAAAACATTTTAATTCCAGATTAAAGTTTTGTACTTCCAAATTCCAGTTACGACAAAAGCTTATCTAAAATATTTTATGACAATCGAAATTATTAATCCATTGTGTTCATAAACTTTTTCTATAAGCATTATTTTACAATTGTAATTGAAATTTATTATCTAAGTAAATCTAAATACATTTTATTGCTTCAAAGGGCTAGCCACAAAATCCTTATATAGAAGCTAATCGTCACTAACAAAGAAAGCTTTAACGTTTCTTCCCTCTAATTTACGGCCACATAACGCGCAATCTTCGTCCCGACGCCATTATCCCGTGCTCAAATTAAGTGGGATTCTGTTTTATCAACCCGTAACTGACTGGGCTCGGTACACGAGGAGATCACGTCACGCTGGGCCTAAAAGACCCCAAGTAAATTAACAGGATTAAGGAGCATTTGTTCATGCACGAAAGTGGTAGTAAAAGTGTTGTAAATGTTTGCGAGGTACGTGTTGTATATAAATAAATATTCATTTATTGACACATTGGGGTCAGAAGCTTGGAAGGAAAAGACGGTATTTGCTTCTACTTAATGTAGTAATCTGGTAGTATTGGAATAATTTACTACATCTAAAAATAATATTTTTTTACAATTAATATATTTTGTGGTTTTAGTAACGCACAAAGTTATACTGCAATAATATTCTGGATTCATTTAATTCAGTACAATTGGCGTGAAGTTGACAAATTTCCGATCTGACAGTCGTTGAGTGAGCAGATTTCCTGAGTGAAAACCGTTTCTTTGTTATTATACCTTGAGACTTGGTAAAACGTTGATTTTCATAGAATTGCTACCTTTATGTTGTCATGATAACAAAATATATTACAGTGTACAGTTTTGTTCTTAAAGAGATCTTAATCATCAATTTAATTAAAGAAAAACATGTTATCAATTAATGAACGTCTAATAATCTCTTAAACGTTTATGAAAGTTGGGAGAGTAATGAAATCTGGATTTCTCACGCAGCTGATAAGGTCTAGCTAGTCACTTGTTATCCAGTCTCAAAAAAAACCTTTTGATGAGAAACACTTTTTTTTTCTTATCTGCAATCGGTCGAAGTAATTTTGTGTGAGGCAATGGCTATGAACAAAATTTGATTTGACCAAAAAGAGATGCAAATTTTTGTTAAATTTGTTATTCAAATATCATATTAAAATTTTTTAAAGTTTTTTTGCTAATAAGAAACATTTTAAAAAATGCCGACGATTGTTAAAGAAAATCAACGTAACAACAATGAACCATTATTGGAAAAAATAGATTTTAGTATGTTTAAGTAATGATCTCGAACCAAAAAATAAGTACAAATCGATGTGTGGCAACAATTAACAATGGTACTGTTCATTGTTGACTGATTAAATGGTACTATTAAGAGCTCAGCGGACAATATTAAAAGTTATGTATTTTAGACCCTACAGGTTTCCAACAGATCAACTATATATCACGAGCAATGTGCTTCTCGTCAGAAAATTGTATATTATTAATGTGATTTTAAGGAAACACAGAGCACTTCCGTATGATAATAATAAACAAATTATGAAACGAAGAAATGATCTTGCTGCTCCTACTAGTATTACTAGAACATCTTTTGCCAGTCATCATTTTATAAAGCTATCTAAACATCTTTAAACATTGTTAATCGCAAGTTGCAGATCTATCCTATGAATACATAATTTGTAAAAAAAACATTAGCAGAATGGCTTCTTTCTCTGAAATATAAAGAGGTGGAGTTGCTTTTACGTTTTATGAATTGATTTTTACACCCACACACATATATGCACAGATGTATATACACTCATACATATACATGCACATACACTCACATTCAAAAATATATTATAGAGTGTTGTAATATTTTATTAATTATTTAGTTTTTGTAAAATTTTATTATTAATTTAATTTGCTATAATTATGTTGTTATGGAAGATCGGACTCTTCTGGCACAGGGATAAATTAACTATCCTTAAAAAAAGAAATTCTACTTTATTTGTGTATTGATGATTATTTGAAGTGAACTAAATTATTATTATTATTATTATTGACACAGTTTTAAAATACTTTCAAATCACAACTATTTCATATTTTAATTATTGTAGGTCTAATATCTCCGCTCGATTCCGAATTGTATAAAACTACATTTAAATTAATAAAAATTATTCCTCCCAGTCTCCATTAAATAAATTATAATTTTCATCAAATTGATTATACTTCGGTAACAAAAATATATTAAATAAATTGTGAATAATGTAAATGTATATTTTCAGGCAATAATTTAAAATTATTGCAGTGAGTATTACACAACATACGCGACTACTAGAGAGGTCTCTCGTTTTTTACATTAGCATAGCCTAATGGTATATTCTAAACTATAACGTAAACAAAATCGTAGTGTCAGAAATCTGGTTAATGAAGATGGGATATTTAAACTCTGGAGCAGATAAGTTACAGCAGTAGAAGAAGACCGATATTGCGCAGTCGTATAATTTAAAAACACTATGGACACTAAAAAATTTCACTTCATTCAATTCGAAGCAAAATATTTTAAAATACAGCCTACCGAAATGTATTGTAATTTACAACATGGCTTTATATGTAGCTTGATGTTGTGTTAATATTATCATTCGCACGTCATATTTTACATATTTTAAAGTAGTGTGTTATGTATCGAATATTGTGGTTTTATCATTGTTATGTATTTCGTTATATTATCAAGTTTATACATAATGTTTATACATAATGTTATAAACGATGGGAATTGAAAAAAAAATAATGACACATCGATACTTAATATGCAAGAACTGTTATTATTATATAATAATGTTATTATATTTACATAATTCAAAAAAAAGTATTCAAGAACTCTTTGACTTTACACTAGAAACCGTTCCTTTTGTAACAACGCCCGGTTCTCGTCATAAATTGTCGAGTCGTGATCACTAAGGAAATATGACATCCACTCCGTCAGATAAATCGAGTTTCGCGATCAACGCCGACCTTCTGAAAAGTCAATTTGCCCTCCCCTCCCCATTTGACGGTTAATAAAAGCCCGATAGAGGCGTAATCTGAATTGCTAATGTTATTTTTCTTTAAATTACGTCGCTGTGCCGTGGATTAAGAGGCTATTATATTCAAAGACTGTTTGCTTATCGACGCCTTTTGCGTCACATTTTTTTTATCTTGTGTTAGAGTCTGGTTTTGTTTATCTTTTCTTTTATTAACTCTTTGTCTTTGTAAAACTTTATAATGTGTTTTTATAATTAAGAGCCTTAAACAATATCATATTTGATAGATTTGTCATAGAAAACTGCGACATTCATCTTATAAACGGAGCACGACGTTGATAAAGGCGACGTTGTGGCTTATTAAATGAATAAAATTGAAGCCGTTGTCTTGAAAATGGGTTATAACAAATGTGTTCTTCTGTCTCTTTTAAGACATATACAGAAAATAAAGAAATTACTCACATTCGCCTTAAACGATATCTAAATTTACAGAGACATTTACAATAAATTAAACATTTAAATTCAGAATACTGTTACTACCTTCTTTATTTACTCAATTATTACTGAATATATTTATTTATTTATTTAGCTTCACGCCATATCCCTTGCGGGGTAGCCAGAGACGACGGAGCGCCAAACGCTACGGTCCCTGCATACCTCTTTCGCCTCGGCCACAGACATCAACCTTTTCATACTGCCGTCCGGGGGGTCCTCATGCTTTTTACGTGACCGTTCTCCAGTATCATAGATACTGTGTTTTCGAAGATCACTCGAAGCCTCCCCCTGTCTCTCTTACCGCTCACTTTTCCTATATAAATCTTTTTTACCATTCTTTCATCACTCATTCGTTCGACGTGCCCAAACCACCTGAGCACGTTCTTCTTCATTCTCACCGTGACATCTTCGCTAGTATCTGCCATTCTCTGGATCTCTTCATTGCGGATTCGGTCAGCTAGACTGACTCTGCATATTCTGCGAAGAGATCGCATCTCCACAACATTCATCTTTCTTACATTCTTCTTCTGTGTTACTGAATATATCAGAAAACAATAAAAGGGGACAAATAAAAGAACTGTGGTATTTATGGTAATAAATTTTTTTATAAACCCTTCTTTAAACAACTTGTCCGTTTCACTTCTATATCTTTGTAGATTTAATTTTTTATTTATGTGATAACGTGGGAATATGTTCACATGCTTGTTTGTAAAGGGAATAGCGTTAAGGTAAAGACTTTTCTAACTATATATTTTATAATAACTACCAGTAGAAAGATATTTCTGATATCTGATATCTTAAGTATATAATTTAAATAATATACAATATTTTTTTTTAATAAAAATATATTTCACTAAAGCTGATTTAGATTTAAGTATTAGGAGCATCAATAGTACAATACGACCCTTTTTTATTTCTACTTCTGTACAAAGAAAGAAAGATTAGTAATCGTTGATATTAGTGTATTCCTCCATATTTCCCTAAGGAAAATAGACAAACCTTTTAGCAGTAATTTTTAATCTCTTTTAGTAGTAAAAGTCTTTAGCGGACTGATATCATTTATTTCTCATAAAATATTAAATAAACTATAGCATACCTTTTTTCCTCTTTTACGTTATATCGTACCTTGTGGGTCATTACATTATTATAACAAAATTTTAATTAAAAAAACTAAGTTTGTTGGAAAATAGCTTTTGGTTTTGAACAATCAAATTAATGTCGGGTCCTATTTTTTTGAATTTAATTAAGTCTAATACATCTGTATATCGGGCAAAAGATCGTCACACTCCTGTAAAACAGCGAAGTATCGCTTTTCATTACTTCGTCTATTCGTACAATATTATTAAATATATGTTTTATAAAATCGGTTCAATAGTTTCTGAGTCTATAAATAACAATTACAAAGAAATAAAGAAATTTGACCATTCTTTTTATAACATTATTAAGTGTTTGGAATAATTATCGTTTGATATTTTGTCAAAGGTTCTTAAATTTACCTTTGTGATAAGATATATAAATTTAACCAAGTTAATAAGAGGGAAGAACAAATAAGAAAATTTGGAGCTGCGGCTAAGTAATTCTAAGCAAGAACTCGGCTTTCGGCAAGTTCTTCATTTGATTACTTAGTTGCTTGTTTGCCTCTTCACAGTATTAGGCAATTTTACTCTGATTGAATATTCACATTTCTCCCTTGTGCTACTTCACCATTTGTAAAATGATACTATTCGTTATATCAAATTGGTCTTCATTTATTTTGCACATCTGGATTTTCAAGTTAGGAATGTATTAAAATATTATATTTAATCATAAAGTTTTTTGTAATTTGATTTAAATATTGATTTGCTTCTATTATATTTGTTGATTACAATTCTAACATCAGAGTAACAATAACAGACTGATATTTTTACATAAATTTATTTTATATATCTGTTTTATATTTTTATAATATATATGTTTATTTTTATTCATTTGAAATGAAAGCTTTTCAAATTTTATGTACGAAATAAACTATAGATCTTATATTGTATTATCAAAAATCTTTATACTTTAATATATTATAAAACTATTTGTACTGAAAATCTAAAAAGATGTGAAAGGAAACTGGAGGACATCAAGTTATTAATGTTACTGCTTTTAAATATTCACCACAGTTCATACCAGTACGACGAGACAGACGAGATTGGTCACACTGAGATTAGTCGAGTGTATGCTCGGTACACAAAGTCAGAAGATTCCTATGTGATGTTACGGGTTTGTTGGTTACGTTTCGATGAATACAAACATATATTTTTTCATCACATATGTTATTTTAAAACTGTAACAATGTACAATTATAGTAGACATAAATATCAAGCATTAAATGTATAAATATCGAGTAATCTATGAATAATAGTAAAGAATTAAAATGAATAACCAATAGCTAAATATATTTTCCTTTTAAATAACTTTAATAATCTTACTTTCAACTTAAGCCGACAGCTCTGAGTTGCGATATAAGTGACACGGAAATTGGCAAATATAGCCTTTATTAACAGGAATTAAAGTACATTTCAGTGAAATACATCTTATCGCTTTCCTGTTAGCAAAGCGTTGACAGAACAAATCACGGCTTCTCGAGTGACATGGAAAGATATAATAAACTGCGAAATAAGGTATTTTACACTTTGAAATTTATAACTAGGAGCTCGCATATAATCGGAATATGTTATATATTTTTTTCAGTCTCAAAAAGATAATTTTAAATAGTTCTTTAAATTAGATGACAAGACAAAAAATGCTAACAGACAAAGACTAGAAACAAGCAAAACAGTGTATCAACGCCCAAAATAAAAATCAACGTTTTGTTTAAGCTCGCTATGATTTTAAATAATTTTAACAACAGATATTTTTATGAATATTAAAATAAGGACTGCAACAAAGTAAACTGCGGTACGTTTTATAAATATAGAAAAAAAATAAGTTGTTAAATTAGTGTAGTTTGTAATGTAAAAATTAATTCCACTAAAGTTTTGTGAATACTCTTTGAGGAATTAAAAAAAACTTGTTGAAATATGTAATCAACTTTATGAAAGAGCAGCTCAGATACAAAACCGAACCATGGATTAATATAATTAAATTTAAAAAAAATACATTCAGGCGTACATTTTAATGACCATAAATAAAATAATGTTTTCCATTTCTAAGCAATATAAAAGCAATTAATAAAAAAATTGTTTTAAAATAGATAACAAATTGACATATATTCGTATTAAAAATCATTTGAAAGCCATTATAAAGTGAGGAATTGTATCAAATCGCGTGCTACCGACCATGAATAAATAAACGATTCGCGGTAAGTCCGCGTGCACACGTGCGACTGAGACATAAATGCGGACGTGACTCGTAATTGCGATAGCGTGATTGTAGGCTCCCTGTTATATGCCATTGATTTCGCTTTAGAGATTTTGCTAATTGGAGAGAATTATTCGATATGAAAGGAACAATGGGTTTGAAAAAATATATTTTAGGGTTACGATTGTTTAGCGCAGATGCCTTGTTTAGTGAGAACACTTTTAAACCCTTTTTATTAAGAATTTTTATTTACGATTTAATATACTACATTATGAAATACTCTTGAAATTCTATGTTTTGTATAAAAACATTATTTAATAAATTACATATTTAAATTTGCATCAAACATTTTCTAATAATAAAAATAAAAATTATATTTCCTTATTATATCCTTGATAAATATATTCTGATAACAATATGTTATTTTTTTTGTTATAGTATTTAAATATTAGACTAGTATCTAAGTAATAATATTTAAATGGTATATATTCCGTGTTATAAAATCTAAGTATTAAAACTTTACTGCTTTGATTACCACAGTCTTACCACAGTTTATTCTAATTCTACAATTATTTTTATTGGCACAGACATAATAAGTAATCGCAAGGAATGTTATTTAGCTAAAAAGCAACTCATTCCATAATTTTTAACTGTTAATAAATTTTAAAGTTTTAAAAGATAATATTGAAAGATTACATTATTGTCCGCAGTCCGATGGTTAATTAATAGAAAATTATTTTGTATATTTGTATCTAAAGTGAAACATTATTATTTCTCATTTTATATTTAAAGGCTTTGTTTGCGAACTTAATAAGTTGAAACTATTCTCAAATTATAACAATTTTATTATTTTATTGATTCTATATTTCATTTCGTATGTTTTCTAGTAGTCGAATTGAGAATAATAAAAAAAAACAAATTTTAGTGTTTACAAGTAGCATACAGATTAATTTTAATACATATCCTAAAAGCGCATTGTGTGATTTTTTTTGAGAATTGAGTACTGATAATATTGCATCATTTATTATTTACACAATTTTAAATAAATCCTATCTATACTTGATATTTTTATATAAAATATCAAGTATAGATTGGTTAAGAATTTAGTGAAGTAAGTAATATCACAAAACACATTTCCAAATAGAAACATTCGTTACGATTCATCAATGCAAAATATTCAGCATTCAGAGCCCTCAATTAATACCGACGCAGCAAACGCAGCAAACATTGATCTCGCTTCAAACATTCAATATTTGCCCCGAGCTGAAATCAATGCGATGACCCGTGGCATTAATCATTAGTGTCAGATACCTCCTTATATGTCTAGACTAACAATGAAGAAGATTAAAATATGAAAGATTAAAAATATTTCTGACGTAACAAAAAGGTTAATAAAAAGTGTTTAAGATTAATAACGCACAGACAGTGAGCGATGAAGCCTAAAAAGTGATGTGACCCAAATCTGATCCCAGGTTTTACGGAGTGCTAAATAAGGCTCAGTCATGTCCACCACTCAAACTGTCAACTAGTGAACATGCTCAATAGACAGGTAATCCGTAAATAAAACTTCCTATTAATTCTAAACGAACAAAATTTTTACTTACTGCTACTAGTATAGAAGCACACAGTTTGAATAACTAAACGCAATAAAATCAGCCATTATTATTGGATTTACAAATACAAAAAAACTGTTCCTGTTTTCCTTATAAAATATTATTTTTTATCATTTACATAAGTTTTATTCTAATTCATTTTAAACATCCTAGTACACGCCTATTGATTGAACCAGCACCAATGTTATTTTTACTCGTCCGCCCATATTGGTTTTGGAGAATATTCAAATTTCAGTGTGCATTCATGCTTGGTTTGATATAAATTAGAATTTTATAAACAATAAAAAAAAATATTTGAATTTTTTCTTCGCTTCATTGGTAAAGGCAAAATAATAATGGTATTACGCATAATATACATGATACGAGTAGGTGTTCTTTTATTATATGAAAATTTAAAAATAACTTTTATATATAAACATTGTAATTATCTAACGATATCTCGGTAATTCTATTGAGTATATAGAAAATATCTTTCCAGAATTATAATTACAAAAACGTATCTGTTAAGTCTAATAACATTAATTAGTTATTAATACTAAAAGCGTAATTAATAACATAATCGAAATAATATTACAATGGAAAGTTTGATATTGCTAATATTGTAACTTTAAATATTTACAAAAATGGTTTCAATCATACACAATTACCAACGCAATCAATAATGCAATACACATACAATTTAAAATACATATAATACTAATTCCTTCTAATATATATTTTTTTTATTTTTTAAGGGGAGCTGGCGAGTCACAGATGATACGTGGTCACCACCGCCCCCGAACTCTTGCAACATCCTAGGATTCACAAGGACATTGACGGCCTTGGAGGAGGGAGTAAAAAAGGTATCTGGAGACACTGCCGAAGGGAGTTCGTCTCACATTCGAGTGGTACGTGCACGCATCCAGGTGGTACGGATGGTATTGGAGGCGATGGCATGTTGTGCGATGATGAAATTTGGTGGTAGGCGTCAGATCGAATAGCTCATAGTAACATTCCCTTGGTAAAAGCGGTAGAAAACACACAAAGAAGCACCGTCTCAACGCGATGCCAAAGAGTCCAGCCGTTCGCAAGCACCGGGTTCTCAAAAATCCGAACAGCTCTCCGTTGTACGCGGTCAAAGGGTAAAATTTGATATTGGGGTGATCCAGACCAAAGATGAGAACAGTACTCTATGTGTAGCCGGACCTGCGTCTTATAGAGCGCAAGTCTTTGGCCACGTTTGAAACACTGCCTCGCTCTATTGATCATTCCAAATTTTATCGAAGCCAACTTGGCCTTGCTCTCCAGATGACCATGAAACTGACAATGGCTCGAAATGTTAAACCGAGTATCCTGATAATTAGGAAGATAATGAGAGTGCTCTCGAAAAGCGGTGATACGACAAATGGGGTTTTCTTAGTGGTAATCGTGAAAACTTTTGTCTGCAGGGTATTGAACTAAATGTGATTCAGTTCACCCCACTCAGTGACCATCCCCAGGGAGGTCTCTATAAGAGACACGAGTTTCTTTCGGCACTCGTCAATCTTTCCTCAGAGAGACCTGCACATCCGGAATATACCGCATCCCCAGTGCTGTCTTCCGCATTACAATATATGTTGGGCATATCCAACATATCATTGATGGGCAAGAGGAACAGAGTTGGGGATAGCACGCCGCCTTCGGATACAGCAATATTCATGGGCTTGATGTCTGAGCAAAAACCGTCGAGAACAACCTGTATGCTCCTCCCAGTGAGAAAGCTGGTGATCCACTTGCATATATTCTCGGAAAGCCCAAAGGAAGGTAGCTTCGAAAGAAACCCCTTGTGCCATACACGATCGAAGGCTTTCGTCATATCCATACTAACTGCCAGACTCTCTCCCTTGCACTCAATAACAGCTGTCCAACGGTGCGTAAGATATAACAGAGAGTCATTCCCAGTGTCCAATGGCGGTAAGAACGGCTGGCAAAAGATTCCCAGACTGACTTTGGAAAGCGCCCAGAACTTGCGATTGCCTGTACCTTGCCAGCTGATCCCTAATTTTGACGACATGCTTGAACTTTGCTCTAGCAATTCGCTGTTTGAAGAATCTGGAGGCACGATTATATTTCCTCTTAAGAACTTTAGAGTTCGAATTCTTAGTATCTAACGCATTAGCCCAAGCTTAATAAGCCTGCCATTTGCCAGCTCCTGCTGCCCGAACAGACGTATCAAACCAAGGCCGTAAACGACCTACAAGTGGTACCACAGACTTTGGTACGAATAATTCCATCCCTTGTAGTATCACATCAGCTACAGCCGCAGCAAAATTACTGGGATCATTGGAAGGGAAACAAACTGATCCCTATGGGTAGGATGCATAAAAGGATCGCCTTTAATCCCAATCCGCTTCCTTGTAGTGCAAAATGCGTCGATTCGCAGGACATGTGCGAGTCGGACATTGAATGGGCACTACACTCCGTACCAAGCAATGATCAGAGAATCCTAAGGGAGCCTCGACAGTGACCTGGTACTTTCCAAGATGTGTAGTCAGCAGAAGATCCAACAAAGAGGGCTTATGGCAAAAGTTGATCCGTTTCTGCATTACCACTATGGGACCTGTGGTGGCACGCGTAGACTCTGACATAGTCGGCCATGTCCACGCGCAGCCAGAGTACAGATAGGTCCCAAACTTTAAAAAGCTGAAGGCGACGGTAGCAGATTCCCTTCCTTACGAATACAGATACCCCGACGTGTGGCATAAAAATATGTTCTAGTTTATACCCGGGGTATGATAGGTATGCTTGCTTTATCGTTAGGTGGAGATATCTGCGTCTCCGTCAAAAACAACAAGGCCAGCTACGCCGTCACTAGATAATAGTGGACAGCGTTTAAGTTAAAAAGAAGTCCGCGGATGTTGCAAAAGTCCACATTTATAGTGGGTCGAGGTGCCGCTGCGTTGACTTGTCGTTTGCCCTCAGTAAACATAAAAGGCGATACTTCGCCCGTCCCAGATACGACGGGCAGCCCGAACAAAATCCAAGAACCACTCCCCCGATTTTGCTCTGGGAGGGGTTCCCCGGCTTTGCCAAAGCCGGTACCCTCCTGGGGTAAATTTTTTTAGGCATCGTTTTCAAGTTTGTCAGGGGTGGGTGGTTGGGCTTCCGGTTTCTCTCATTCACCGACGAAACATAACGAAATTAATTTGGTTACTACAGGTCAGTCTTCCGTGAGAGGGTGGTCCTTCCCCGATCTAGCTAGCTAGGTTCTATCACTACTTATAGACTTCCGTTTTATGAAGATATGTGTATGTAATATTATATTAATATTATATAATTACGTTATAACATGAATAAGATAAGCCCATGCAAAGCTCTTGCTTGAATGGGATAACTAATACTGCTTATATGTAATTATATGTAAAGCTTTGGAAATTTCAAGAAAGTAAATTACCTTGGAACTCTCATAGTTTGGAAATATCATACTAAATTAAAAGCATAACCAACTAACAGATACTTCTGGACTAAATTAAATATTTCAAGTTTAATAGTTAATTTGATATTATTGCTATTATTGTTCGATTGCTTATCAAGAAATGTTTTTAAATCATTCTAGATAGTGAATTACAAGTTATCGGCATTAGCGATAATAATAACCATTTAATGTCATCCAGTCTACTCCATGCTAGTTAAATTAAAGTTTTTTTTAGACTACCTCGCTTGGTTCATTATTGATCGATTTTATTTCCGGAAGGGTAACCGACACTGACAGGGCATTAAATATGGCAATCTCAAGATTACAAATTTTGCCAGAAACCAGTCAATTACAATTGAAACATCACTATAAGTTAGATTAATGTTCAAACTTATAAAAAAGTATGCAAATATTTGCTTGGCCTATATCATTAACAGTTGAGTTACTAGGGATATAGTCCTAGTAAGACATTATTTGGACTACATCACTTACCAAATAATGTTTTAGTGATGTAGTCCAAGTAATGTTTTTAAAAGACAATAATAGTAAGAATAATTAACGTGTAAAGTGAGAAAAGTTGCTAGCAATTTAAAAAAATTGATAGTCCTCAAACATAAGCCTAAATCAATCCTCTCAACCCGTTCAAAGCTAAATCGTACAAACTCATAATGACTGTAATCATAATCGATTTTCATTTGATAGGGGTATATTTATTTGATGCCATTAGGTAAATGAGTTGGTATCGAGTGCATGTTGACTGAGGCGCGCCTGATTCGAGTAATCGATGAACAAACATTGACCGATTCGATTGACACCAAGCGACTGTTTCTATTGACTTGTATTGTTGGCCTTTTGCGTGAAAAATAAAATAATGGACATTTAATTTTTAATTTGTTTAAAAAATATTTAATTTTTTTAACGTTTAAGTTATTTTAAATTTTATGAAACCATTTTGTATTGATTATAGTTTTATAGCTGATATAATTTTTAAACATTAATTATATACTATTGATAAAACGTCATAGAAAACATATTAAAAACAAAATATAAACAACATATAATAAACGATGTATACATAAAAAACGTCTAAAGAATACGCATAACAGATAGTTACCCAAAACTCATACAGTACATAACAGTTTATTCTGCCCCAACCAAATGATAGCAATGACCTGCCAATGGAATAGTACACTTTGACACAGGACTACAAAGTTCTTTATGTCCCAAGTACATTATTGCTGCAGTACAAAAGTGCAAAATCAAGATCAGAACCAGCTGATCTCAAATAAGCAAAAACCTTGAAAATAATATGTCATTTGGAAAGTTTTTGCTTGTTTATGGCTTGTATTAAAATCACGTATGCAGCGAGCTTGCTACAAATTCATCAGCTCTTAGTTCACATCGGAAGACATTTTTCCTGTCACTGCAATCTGGTACGCAATCTGAATTCAATTCCCGCATTTTGAATATCAAATATTAATGCGACTTTTTTCATGAAGTTTTTGTGTTCTAGTTTAGTAAAACGAAATAAAACTTTTAACTATAAAATGGATGAATTAACTTATGATGATTATTGTACACATAATTTATTATTTATTATAAGCCAAAACATCAGTACTGTATATAAGTTTCATCATTATATTATTATATCATATTATCTATTTCTACTACATCTCCTAAAGGGTACTTGAATTTTTAGTCGAATATTAAGACCATATAATAATAAACATTATTTTAATGTTTAAAATTACAATAATTTATTGTCTTGTATGTGTAAAAAAGTAATCGAACTATTAGCAGCGTGGTTACGTAATTTTTTTAGTCTTTTGTTACATATTAATTGTGAGTATATAAAAATAATAAAAAAACGATTTGCAAATTAATAATAAGTTAAATAGAAACTGCGAAGTTTCTTGCCGGTTCCCTCCATGGATCTATCCTTTTGAGCCTAACGTCTGACGTGTCATAAATATGCCTAATGGAAATAAAAAATATTGAATTTTACTTTATCTGCCACCTAAAATACTTTGTACATGTGAATTAAGTAAATTGTGATATTTTGCATGTCTTGTGTATTAAATAATATGTATTATTTATTACCTATGTATTTAACTATTATTAATTAATATTTTGTGAAGTGGGTAGTATAATATCATTGGTTATATAACTATTTAATTCTTACTAGAATAGCTATGTAATATAAATGTGTTAACGTGTATTATTATTGTATTAATTAGATATAAGAATTAATACAGAACAATTGTTATTATTAAACAATTTATTGATTTGACTTATTGACAGAAGCCGTCTTTATGATATTAAATTATAACATGTGTATACTTAATTAATATGTTAAACACAATTGTGTTGAAATGTGAATTATAGTTGCTACAAATACATTTAGGAATTCGGTATTTTTTAGAATAAATATTTTATTATTATTTAATGTATTCAAATGTTTAAAGCTATGATTATGACGGAATGCCATAAATGGTCGATGGCGCCTCTGTAGCTAATAAATTAGTAGAATTACAGCTGGAAGCCCCCGTTTAATTTTTAAGAACATCCTTAATGGAGATCTCATAACCTAAATATTTTATTTCTATTGTTAATTTTTTTTATGTATTTATTTAAATCTTACTTTGTATTTATTTAAATCTATAATTTGTTACTTTGTGTGTAATTAGTAATTCAGTCAAGAATTGTGAACGTTTATCTTATTTTATTACGAGTTTATTTAAAATTTATTAAACATGTTATTTGGTATTAATTTCTTTTCTTTAAAATAAGTCGCAAGTAATGTAATTTTGTATATTATATATTATAAAACTTGATTAATATAGATTTTCTTAATTCTTTAAACATCTTTGTATATTTAGAGTCATAAATAATCAAACAATATTTAAATAGTTTATTTAGGACTACTCCGAAAATACTTGGAATATTAACATTTGAATTGGGATTTGCACTGAGAGTACAAACACTGAACAATATCAATACCTTCGTTATAGCTATTAGGTGTGGGATGGGATGCATATTGCATGTTAAAATGTTTACCTGTTATTTTTGAAACCTTCTAATATACATAACAATATTTGTTTCAGCATTGCTTTCAATTTATATGGCATTAAAATGTAATGTTCGTGAATTGTTCTTTTCAACCTAATTATATTTCCAATCTTAATTTCTAGAATACTAAATGTTAAGTTAGTTCAATCACAGTTTATCATTTATTTCTTGTTTTTAAATAAGGTATTTGTTTTGCAATCAAGTAAATAAACGAGCGTCATTAGAACTTTTCTATAAAGAAAACTGTCGAAAACAATGGACCTTATTACGATTACAATAAAGGACATGGCAGCAACCTTTGACACTCCGTGAAAACGACCACTTTCCCTTACTGAAAGTCCATTTAAAGTTAACGATGAGTTATTAGCGATAACGATGCCATTGTCGCTCCTGTTTTCTTTTGTCGCTTTAATGACATTATTTGCCCAAGCTATTTGCATACCTACTACATTATATTAAAGATTACAATCGCATCTACAATTTGGATGTTGTAAATTAACTTGAAAGTAACGGGACTTTACGTTGCAACCACGTGGTATGAAAGCGTTTGTTTGATTTCTATCGCTAAGTACAAGTTTGAGTTGGCTTTGTCTTTATTAGCATAAGCAAACAATAAGCCTCCAAATGTAAATAAGATATATACAATACAATATTGAGTAATTGTCATCAGTCAATCAACAAATGCATAACATTTACACTACTTCTGTTTTTTTTCAAAATAAAATATTCTTTTTCCGAGGTTTAGCAATAATGACTTCATTGTTTTTGAATTGAAACAACATATATGGAGGAGGAGGAATAGCTGCCTTTTCAGTTTTAAAATATTATAAATATGTCTGTCAATTTGTAAAAAAACAGTATATCATCGTACCGGAATCTTCAAACTTCATATTTATTAGAATTGTGGTAAATAAAAGTAAAAGTGAATTTTAATGATTATATTTGATTACTGTTGCTACGAGATATAATATCTTTATATTATTTTAATTTTTTCAACTATCAAATGCAGACCCAAGGAGCCTGTTAATTAAATTGTAGGCACAAGACCATTACCACTATCTTACAATACACATTTGATTTCCTTTGTGCGGCTCCGCTGAGCCCATAAATGTAATACTAAACATTAATACAAATGGCCCCAATACAATTATGTCAACATAAAATTCTCGAGTAATATTAATCATACTTTCACGCTGACGGCGATACGATCAAGGCGACGCTGAGAAATAAAATCACTAATATCTCTATTGTAATCATACAAATAGACCAAAATATTTTTTAATAATACTATTTTTTTGTGTCTTATTTCATTTTTAAGAGGAATTTTCTTTCTCCACGACGCTATTTATTTTAATTTGACTATTTCTAAGGTTCCCAATATAGTAAATATTTATGAAAATACTACGAAATATCAAAAGTAATTTTTTACGTAAAACCATCACGCTACATTTTTCTTTCCCATTCTTTTGTCGGTGACCACTGACTTTAGGGAGCTTGAAGGTTAACCTATTGTTATTAGAGCCGTGAACTTTACACATTTACATAGAAATTGCCAGTTGAAAGAAGTTTTTTTCAGGTTATGTATGGAACTTTGTGTGAATTGAGTACTTTGCCATATTTCTGATAACTTGTGATATTCGATAATTAATTCAATCAACTAAGATATTAAGTCCTCTAGATATAGACATTCCTTTAAATTTTAAGAAAATTCCAGAAATGAAATTCTAACTAAAATAATATTATTTCCCGGCTGACCCTAAGATATTAATAAGTAACTTAATCAATTTATTAAACATTCCCACCAGGAATAGTTGGGTTCTCTAATCCAGGGTTGCCACTGAACCGCATAAATCACTTTGCTCTTTGCTCGACGTTAAACGGACTTTGTAATGAGCATTGAATGGGACAGACGGACACCCCATTACTCATTATTAAGTTTATGTAAGCAATCCATGTCCTTTTTGTCTGTTTAACGAGAATCAAATTAGTATCCATTCATACAATAAAAATGTGAGGACGGTATACACATAAATTGAAAATATTAAAAAAGTCTTTCAAAAAAGAGCATATTTTTGAAACTACGTAGATATATTCGCAATTGAACAGTATATTATTATATATGTTTGCGGTATAAAATATTTTCTGGAATATAATTTAAATTGAAGAAAGTGTATTCCATTAAAAACAAATACAGAAAATAATAAAATATTGTAGATAAATTATTCTAATTCGTTTACTATTTCTTAGTAATTTTATATTTTCTAGAAACGAACGATCCCTTCTGTTTGATGTTATTTTTATAGAAATGATGATTTCTCTTTAGAATATAATAATGATATTTCTCGATGGTTAGAGGGAAAAATATTTTACAATTTAAGTAGGGTTCAAAGTCGCTTTTTCTCAAGAACACTTAAAGTAATTTCCAATATATGTAGTCTTAATCTCATTAAATATATATCCTTTGAGAATTAATAAGAAACAGCATAGGTTATGATATTTTTTACAAAATACATTCTATATTCAACTATCTTAATGGATAGAAAGGTTATTGCAATAATTATTAACATTGATAACCTAGATACATCAAGAAACTCTAATAACATTCAATTAGATATATCAACGATATAATGGTAGTATCACCATGTTAGTTGCATAATAATTAAGTGCTATGAAGTCTCCCGGCTTTTCAATGCAACATATCTTAAGACGCCATAATACTAGCCTGAAGGGAGATGTCGCGTGTGTCTTTGAATTAATAATTATAACTTATTGACATGGTCACTTTTTATTTTATTGTAATTTTGTACTTCGTATATGTTAATTTCATTTGTTGTTCTATTTTGAATATCTACTATAATGCAATAATTCATTTGAACTAGCTTTTAAACTCATCGCCTTTTTATATTATTTTTATCTTAATACAGAAAAAATTAAAAGCGCCGTCGCAACATATTATAAAAGATACGTTTATATTTTAATATCATACGTCAAATCAATGTCAAGAACTCAAGTTGATTACGGCTGTGTAGAGTTATTTTGTATTTTAAGTCAGCGTTATAGCATCTTTTATTTAAAGGATAATTAGAGAAACTTCCTAGGTATTTTTTAAAGATACAGCAAAAATGTCTCATTTTCTCCAGATATAAAATACATCTTATTCAGGATTTGAGTATACTTAATGTCTTTATTCATAACAGGGGGCCTTAAGTAATTTGGTACAATATCTGACGCGGCTCAGTATCATTAGTGACGTAATAAAGTACATAATATATTTGTGAAGGCGAATGAAGCTGGAAAAGGCGTATACGGCAATATGTAGGTTATACAAGTGACAGGGACAAGCGGATAACTTACTTAAAATTTTTATTGGCCATACGAACTCGAGTTAACCATCCAATATATCCTTTTATAAACAATTATTTCATTATAAGGTTGACATATTTCAAACATTGCAAATCTATTTCACAAAACTCAATAAATTTTGCATTCAACTATTCTAAATAAGCAAAAGAAGGCTCTTAAAAATGACATATGGCTTAACAGTGAGTGATATGGAATTATTCATATATATTTCATATTTCAGGTGGTAAATGGAATATTATCATTTACATTATTATATATTACGTTTGAATAGTAGTTTCAATATTGTAACTTTCATAATATGTATGTATTATATAAAAGAATGTAGGTATATAATCATGTATTGTTTGTAAAATAAGTATGGTTACTATCAATGAATATAAATATTACCATTTTGCACTCTTATTGCTAATTATCTTCAAAGCTTGTCTGTAAGAAATCGCTTTAAGCGATAAGACCGTCTTTGGATTGTTTTTAATTCTGTTTTTGTTTTGTTTTTTATTTTATACAGTGTAGTCAGTGCATTTTAGACCACAATTCTGAGATTTGTCACAGTCTACGAGAACACGAAGTTATCATGTTTAGTCAGACTGGCAAGCGATTTCTATTGAAGTAAAACATTTGTTAAGTCTACTAAAGAAGTAAATGGAATTGTAATGAGATATATTAGATACACATTAATAATAAGAAATCTATTATTGATCAGCAATCGTCATTAATTTACTATGTACATATTTATAATTAAAATATCGGTTAAAAAATATATATTGGAAATTAAAAAAAAACTTAATTAAGCAGAACATACATACACATCTTCCTTACATACCGTACATAGAAACGAAATAAGAAAAACTAATTAATCAGTACATACACATCTTTTATATCTCATACACATACACATACTCATCTTTCATAGGTTACACAGCTCTGAAGAGATTATTAGAATTAGGAAAATATTATTAAAAAAGTTGCATTTAAACCCTACTTCAATCAAATGTTCGATCAAATGTTAAAGCTTACAAGTAATCGCAATAAGTGAAAGGAGCATGAAAGTCAAAAGTACATCTTTGTTCGTTTTTTTTGTTTAATACCTACAACGAAAAGCCCTTTATAGTGTCAAATAATACCCTTTGATAAAAAAACTATGGTTTTCATCCCATTTAGCAAATTCTTGAAATTTAAAAGGAACGAAAAAAATTTTAAGAACTAGAATTTAGTACAAAATTAAAAATAATAGATATCCAACGTTAATATTACCAAAAATTTTATTCAGACCAAAAAATCTTCGCCGGTCAGTCACCTCCTCAAACATGTTGATTTTTACTATTACCTGAATATTTGATAAATTATATTCAAGAAAAGATTTTCATTTCACTTTTCTTTCATCGTTTCCTTTGAAAAACGTTTATTTTATCTATGAAATGTAAAATTATTATTATGATACGATTAGTTATCTGATCTTTAAAAAAATTCAAAGAATAATGAGGGTGTCTGCTGTTGAAAGGTGAATGCCCTATTTAATATTAAATTAATGTGCTATAAGATAAGAATAAATATTCCTCATTTTATCTTCAAGTTGTTTGGAATCTTTCCTACTGTATTATACTTTTTCCTTAAAACTGAACTCAATACCAACTTCCAAAGATTTAAACCTGGAATCGGAATAATGAAAATAGAATCCTACCCAAAGATTCAATGCCACAGAGTAATTTATTTAGAAAAGCCGGCACTTATTGGATATAGACAGGATTAGGGAAGGAAAAACGAAATTAACTTAAGTATCAATATTGTGAATAATGGTAAAGTTAGCATTTAAAATATTGGGATAAATAACTTTGAGAGATATTTGATTCTCAAGTTTTATATGTGTCTCAAAATTTATATATCTGTAAAAATATATATACTCTGATATTATGTTTTATATATTTTAATGGTAAATTTATGAAAATATTTTTTTTTGTAATTAGGCTTAAAAAAAAATATAATTGTCAAAAGAACAAGGTTTAAAAAATTATAAGCGACAGGCTGCAAAGAACCGACGACAGAATCTCAATTCAACGGTCTTCTTTTTTATATCTTTAAGGTCACAAAAATAAAAAATAATTTATAATATACGTTATGGATGATTTTATATTAATTTATTAAACTTTTTTATTTAACAAATAAATTGAAATAATGAATTAGTAGTTAGTAGAAACAAAATTAATTACAGGTTTAATTGACGATCAAAGCATTTTAAATTACAATCTCATATTACAGTGCTGTTCATGAATATAAACATTATCTAATCATATTCTATTTCATAACTTTTATAATAAGTTTTTCTGACATGTTATCAAAAATAATTATGAAATTTATACAGATATTTAACGTCAAAATAAATGTTGCGATATTATTGAAAATCTTGTTAAAATTACCAAAATATATTTTCTTGACTAGTTCGATTTATAATAGTTATATAAAAAGGGAAACAAAAAAAATCTCGTTAATAGATTAGTATAACATCATAAGATCCTATTATAACGAGCAAACAAGCTCATTGTTAAAATTTCCATCCAATTCTTAGAAAGGTTCTTTGTAGACGTGTAACTCTCATTGTACGGCTAATGCATCGCCGTTAGTTCTTATAAAAGATTTTATAAAATATAAAATACTTGGATTTAACAATATTGATTTTCTGTAAATGTAATTAGATTTCAAACAAAACATATTAATAGAGAACGAAGAAAAAAGTTTACTATTTAGAACGAGATACTAAAATAATACATTTGATCCAAGTAAATGAAAATGTAACAAATTCTAATTTAAAGTTTTTCCGTATAAAATAGCAAGCAGTATAGTATTTTAAGTACAAACAAAATAACATAAATCCCCAAACACATTTCTCGTTCAAACCATTAAAGTGATCGGAGACTAGTTTACATTCCGTTAAAACAATGTGTAGCAAGAAATAGTTAATTAAACAAATCGCGCGTGGCTGCCGATCCGGTCCGGGGATTATCCGGCTCTTTACTGATCCAGATTCTTACGCTAACAGCTTTTAAATTCCTTTCTCCATCGCCACTAAAGAGATTATTCTAGTAAGTGGTATGATATGTATAAGATTGGCTTTGTCTTTAAAAGTCTTAATTAAAAATGTTGAAAGTGAACAAAGTGGGGATTCTTAGAAAATTGAGATTTATTTTATTATTAAACTATAAGACTTAACTTCGCTTATTAATATCCTTTTGTATTTATTTTTAAATAATTATAATTGGAATACTCCAAACGTCTTGGATTTAATTGCTGCTGAATAAATAATGAAACAAAAATCAGAGTCGACAGCATTAATTTATATGTTAATCTAGTAAATTTAAATGAAATTTTCTTTTTACCATTTTAGTTAATTTTATTGTGTTACATCAGTCAGTAATATTAAGGTTATTGAAACCAACAAGCGAAGGTAACAAAAAACCGGTTCCATTTCTTGAATAGTATATTTGTATATGATTACTTTGATATATTTTAAGTTAATCGTATGCCAAAATTATGATATAATATGAAATAAGATATAAAATGTATGTACTAATAAATGCGAAAGGTAATAATAATAGTAATAATAATAATAATATTGGTGTATATTGATTAACCGCTGACCGCACCGGTGGGAGCAAAAATATCGAATTTTTGTTTTAAAACCACAACGTGATATCAATATGTATTTTGTTTATTTTGGTAAAATTAATTAAGACTATTGTTTTACCAGTTCAAATAACTACATACATATATATATAAAATGTATGTATATATAAACCAAAATACAATAAATATTTTATTATATTGATTATTACTTATCGACTTTGAAACGTTCTCAAGGGAGTTATTTAATTACAGCTCACAACCCATTGTTTTGTTTAGAACAGACAATTGAACTGAGTGGATAGTAACGTTCTCCATTAAATGTAATGTTTGTTCACAAGGTTTTCAGAACTCACGAAGTCAGTAAAATATTATTTAAAATTATATTAGTTATCGAAATTTAGGACATTTCAATTTTAGTTTCAAATTTCATTATAAATAAAGCGCTTCTTAAAAATAAATTGAAAATTATTAATTTTTAACGGGCTCCGACTTTATTGACTCTTAATAGATTTATTTCATTAAATATATATTTTACCAAGTTATGGATCACTCTGTAGATAGATATGTCGACTCTTTATACAAAAAAAGGAATAAAATAATCTCCATAAAAAATATCTCGTCTTTTAGTGTTAGGTAGTCTAGTGTTTGCAAACAATATAACGTCAAAACTTCCCCACGTTCACGTTGAAGGCCCCTTGACATCGAGAGGTTAGTTTGATTGTTTGAAAGCTCTGCTCGTTACTTGTAATAATGGTGTATATTAAAACAATATAATATTTTCAATATAATGATTTGCGAGTTGGTTAATAATTTACTAGATATAATAATAAATATTTCTGTAACTTAGTTACATTCCATTTTTGTAATGAATTGAGTCTTCTTCGAGGGTTCAAAAACATGAAGAATAAAATTATTTGGAACAAAACTTCGATCCAAATAGACTGACAGGTAACTAAGGTGAGTACAAGATTGCCAAAGAACATAATAACAATAATATATGAAATAAATATGAAGTGTAATGATACATGAAAGTAATGTTTTTTAACCTTCAAAGTTTTTTGTTCTAATAATATTAAATCTGAATTTGATTGATTGGAATAGTTTGATGTCAAAATGAATACTAAAATGTAGCATTATACTTAGTCACAAAATATTATTAACTATTTTGTAAAAAATACCAAATAACTCTTATCATCGGGTAGCCAGCAACGTGTCTATCAGTCCGAATTAATTTATATCACAAATTTAAGTTACTATGTAATTCTGTTTGTAATCAAAGAATGTGATAAACGCCTAAATAAAAGTTTGACATAATGTTAAAAACGAAAAAAAAGTCATTAAGTACATAATAAACTATACAAAATCAATATATTTCGTATTTTTTAAGGTAATATTTATACGTAAGATAAAATTAGTAATTTTAATTTTAAATTAAAATTTCATTCAGATAAATAATCTACTTGAGATGGAAGACCTTTACAAAAATAATACACAATTTTCTTTATGTATTATTATTTTTTGGATATGACAAACAAACAGATTGTCCATCTGAAGGTAGTGGTACCCATACCCTGTATAGAGAGAAATGAAGAAATCTACCAAAATATTTAACCAATTTTTTAAGGAATATTTTACTCTTAAAATTCTATTCAATCATAACTTACCTCTTTTTCCCAGATATTCATGAACACTTTTATTGCAAAATATAAAATTATGTAACACAACTGGTCTACATTATTCTAGAATGTCATTAAAATCTCAAAACAATTCACAATTTAACGGACTGGTCTCGTATTTATAATACGATCGACAAATGTTGAAACAAAAACGCGATAACCCCCTCGCAACGTTACCCATCGACTGACAGAAGCGAAGGTCCACAACACGTTTTAGAGCCGCCAAGCTGCCAAGCTGCAGTGTCCACGGCGCATGCTCCATGCAACCGGCCATCCTCTCGTAACATCTTTAAATAAACCATCACAATTTTCTACCTAATTAGACTGTTCCAACCCTTACTATATTACAATAACACCTTATAGAATAATGTTTATAAATAACATTTTATATCAGGCATATGAAATACGAGAGAAAGTTAGAGAGCACATGTCAAATATCACAAAGTCAGTTATAATGTTTAGACCCTGGATTTTAGTAAATTTATTCAGCGAATAGCCTCCATCTGGTCTTTATTTTCACTCTTTAGAATCTGTTCACCTTTTAACCTGGATTTACTTAATGTACGAAACCATGCCTTTATACAGTTTTGGTTTAAATCAAAAGAAACGTTGAGGCTTTTAGGCAAGAACAATGACCGTACCCATTAATGACTGTAAAGGATATTTTATATGAAAGCAGTTTAACATGGCTTTTATAAAATACATTTAAATTAAATCTTAGATAACGCATCCCTTGTGTATATAAACAAATATAAATTTTTATTAACTGTGAATAATAATAACAATATATGTATTCAGTACTTATATATTTTTTTAAAGTTTTAGATATTAAAAAATATTTTATTCGTAATTTAAAAAATATACACAAGAGAAGTGCTCTAGACAATCAAACCCTATTTCTATAAATTACTTCTATCACCCTCACCAAAAATGCCAGTTATTTGCACGCAATAAATTGCAATGATATTCATCGCCCCTATTTTGAACCCTCAATACTCATGATTAAAATAGTCACCCTCGAGTCATTTTAATTTGATGATTTGAATTTTTGAACTCTAACTTACAAAAACATCATGGGGTCAATACTATTACAGAATTATTATTAAATAAAAAAGTAAATATATTATTTTTATTAAAATATAAAATATAAATTATTTTTTTTATATAAGTAAATATTAGATATTTTAAAATCTTAGATACTTCGGTATTCGTTTTTAATTTAATTCATTTAACTGCCCATAACGTAATGGAATTGCTAATTTAAGAGTTTTATTATTGTAACTTTATTTCTTTCAATTTAAATGTTCTTCTCGGCATTTGAATAAAGATTTTTCATTTATACTAAAGAATTTTGCTTTATTTTTCTTGTAGACGTTCGTTTATATAACTATTGAATATTAGCTGCTACCTACCACCACTTTTCTCTAACAAAATTTGAATAAGTTATAGGCAAAAATACTGTTTTGAAATTGATATACAAACTTTATTAATTATAATATATACAAATATAAATATACATAATATTGTATTTATATTCAACACTGAGGTTTATATAATTTATTTACTTAAATATTTATTAAATATGTTCTGCATATACCGCATCTGTTCTCGGTTTATGACTATAATTTTTTTAATCTAGTCATTATCGTCGTTCGAATATTTTATAAGTATGTTGACATTTGACACTAAAACAATAGTCAGTTACAGTTCTTTTATTATATCTAGCTTTAACATACTTATTTGACCTAATATAACAGTATTTCACGTATATTCCAATTATTTGAGGTCAGCACTTTAAGCCAGTCCCTTACACGATTTACAATATCTATCAAACGTCATCTCTGCAGAGGCTTGCTTCTTTGCTATATTACTTTTCCTGAATTTTATCCACTCAGTCACCCTCTACTCTTATAACGATCCACATTAATCCATAAAATTCTTCTCGTTGAAATCTTTAACTCCTCTATATTACGTCATTGTAGAAATAGTGGATATATAAAAAGTTTCAGAAATACAAATAAAATAAATATATACGCTATAGAGTACGAAACTATCAAAATATTTGGTAAACACAGACAAAACAAGACTCTGTCGCAACATCGGAAAACTGTCTTTCAGTAAATGTATAGATAATAATAAAAGTGTTTTTGTGACAACAATTTTATAATATATAATTATAATTACATTATATGTTACTACATCTAGTGTATATTCCATAACAGTTCTTTACGGTAAAGTCACTGGATTTAATTAAAATTTAAAACAAATCTACATGTAATTTACGCACTTTACATTTACGTTGTTTAAAACATCAAGTATAAGAAAGAGATTTTCATAACAGTCCGTGTATTACATAATTCAAGCTAAGAGGATTTGCTCAGAGTATATGGAATGGCTCGTGAAGTATTAACGAGGAAGTAGGCTGAAGCATATCTTGCTATCAAACGCGCCCTAAGGGAAGGATAGCGTTCATATGCACTCGTTTTTAAATAATAGATTGCGTTATGCCGGATGGACTTGCATGAGATTGTGTCTGAATTTTTTATGGGGTGCCTATTTAAATCTTTTTATGTATCATATAATTATAATCATTCGACTATATAAATGTTAGATATAATCTTATTTTATATTCTATTAAGTTTTTTACCCAAGAGGAATAATGAGCAGACAGGTGTAATGAATCGATACGACCAAGTTTTAAAACACTCCAAGAACTCTGAGAAGTAAAGTTTTCTTGTTTTTAAAAAAAAACTCGTTGTTTTCGTGCTTGATATCGATACTTTCTTGTATTTATAAATAATGGATAGAAGCCTAAGTAGATAGATCTTAATAACGTACACCTATATCTTCCCTTTGCATATAAAAGAACGTCATTATTCATGAAACTATTTTAACATAAAACCCTTTAGTTACTTATACGTCCACTTTAGTCCACTTCACGGCTATATCACTATAGCACATAAAAGATGCTTAAATATTTTTATTGGAATTTTTTACTTGAGAGGCAACAACGGAAAACACTTTAGAAATAACAAACACGGTTCGTACAAAATGTAACCGATCTTAACCTTTACTTCGTAGGTAATAAGAACTATATAGTAAGATCTTCATATTCATGAAGTCAACGACAACGCTAAGTGACTTCGAGTACTGCTGACGTAGCCTTTATTTTCTTTACTCATTTTTCAAAAACTACATTAACCTCTCCATACTTATAACTAGGTGACAAAGGAGCGTAGATCAGCATTTATTATTTAGCTATAGCAATTCATACTAAGCATACTAAGGCTTGGCTGTGGTACCACCATCTAACAAAAAAATTGCGTGTATCAGCTCTCATCCCCGGTAAAAACCGTTGAAATTTGCCGAATTTCAAATTAAGAAGATTTTGAAAACATATAAATAGATGTTGACTGATATAATAAGTCAAGATTTAATACAATTTTTGCGTAATTCCTAAATAGATAAAAAAATATATATGAGACATTGATTCTGTGAGAAAATTTTTAAGGATACTTACTTTGTTCAAATATTTGAAATATTGAATAAATTTATTTATTTAGTAAAATATAATATATGATAAAAGAAACATTAGCAAAACCCTGCATTGGATTACAAACAAACCTTGTATTAGTAAAACCAATCGCTAAAGACTATTACGCGGTAACGACCGAGACAAACATTTAAATGTAAGACGACGCGCAATGTAAATAAAACATCCTAATTCTGGTCTAATTCTTTAATTATAAAATGCAAATTTGTACGCAGCAATCAATGGTCCCCTCGACTGTTATGGGGTGGAAAGTTGATAGGAATCGTTTGAATAAACTCAAGGAATTGTACGTGATCTTAGACTTTTCAAAGAATTGTTGTGAAAGTAATGTTTATATGTTGTAATTGTAATAATTAGCAATTTTTTCATTGGTTAATAGAACAAAATAATATTTTTTTTTATTATTATGATGTTAATTTTTTGTTTTCTTTTTAATATGCGATCAAACAAATCCAACAATGAAGCACAGCAAATAATAAAACTTAATACAAATATTAATTATTCGTCGTAAATATTCAGTCTCAGCGTTAAACCTTAGAAATTCGAATAAATACCGACAGATGGCACTTTAATAAAAAGGAATCAATGTCGCGTTTTTCAAGTTGTACAAAAAATGTATGCTTATTAATATCACACACAATTTTAATACACATTGATAAAATGAATAAATAAACATGCATTTAATTAATGTAAATAGAAATGTATGTGTGGCATTTGAGAACTTATAAATATGATTAAACAATATTTTGTTTATATCATTTGCATGCTTTAAAATATGTTAATGTTAAAGTTAACAAGACCTTCGAATATTTGAGGAAAAGCCATTTCGAATAAAACTCAGAGAAGTTGCAAGTCTTAAATTATTTATAAACCCTGGAGACTTGGGCAATTTCTTTTGGAATGAGTATTGCCTTCCCGGCCCTTCCAGTGATCATGGTATACGTGGTCACTGGAAGTTTGGCTCTAAAAAAGTCGTTGATCCCATTTCGGACTTTTGTTTTGGTTTCTCGTTGTAATTTTTCTCGTTTTATGTATTTTACCAACCAACTCACCCCAAACTTCATATTTATGCAGAGTATAAAATAGTATACAATATAAATGTAATATACAAATCTTGAAATGGTATTCTTCAAATCGAGTTAAAGAAGCGAAAAGAGTATAATTTTACATTCGCATTACTCACTCGGAATCCGTTAGCCGCAGATCCAGACACGATGACGTCACAGCAAATCCTAAGTTGCGGCGAAGATAAGAACTAGGATCTATGCGCAGTAGATTAGACGTTAGCGCTGTGATGAATGCCTACATTACTGTCCGTTAAAGTTGTTTAAGTTTTAAACAAAACTATTTAAAGCAGCATAGAATTTTTGATTTGATTTTTTTGGAAGGAACAACATTAATTAGGTCTTCCTAAACATAACAATTATCAATTTAACCTCACCGCACCCAAACTAATAATGACCATTCGATAAGTGTAGCGGTGCTGACCGCAGAATGACAATTATTAAAGCCGACCTGCACTGCGGATTCCACAAAGGAATGAATTGGATTCCACTAAATTCGAAAATCAAATAGCATTTAGCTTTACCAATACCAGCTCACTTACGAAGGATATTATTGGCAGAAAACAACAAATATTGTATGTTTGAAAGACTTGTTTAAAAGTACTTAAATAGTTAATCTTGAAAATTTAAATATTATCTTCCGCCATAGTCAGTTTTGAATATCAGAGCAACTAGAGGATTTAGTTGTGTTAGATAACAGACATTATTGTACCTTAAAACGCTGCCCCAAATAGAAGTTCAAGAAAGACTTGGGTTATGTTTGCGCAGCGCTTACACGAAATCTGTGTTTGTTTTAGCTGCCTCGTATGGATAACAATATGCTTATTTTGCCAAGTAACATGCTAACACTGCCCGCGAAGGTATGCAAATATTTACTTTACAAACGATGACCGGGAGCCATTATCAATATTTTAAATTAATTATCAAATTAAATAACACTATAGATATTTATAGATAATTAAAATATAAATTTGCATGTGATTTAATAATTTCAACAAATTTGTTTAGTTATTGATTATGTATTTATTATGAAGTAAAGTATTTATTGGTTTAAAACTATTTCATAATTAACATTTAATTAACATTTCGGTCGGGTCAGACAATGATCGATGGAATATTGATATCACTGATTAAAAAAACTAGAAATTTGCTGAATTACACCATGCAGGTATGCGTAATTAAATATTTTTTAAACGCACTAGGTATACATTAATTGTTATTTTGTAATAATACTACGAACGTTTTCAAATAGTTCTGTTAGTTTAAATTACACCTTCCAGCTTTGCGGTAGCACTCGAGACGTTAAGGATATACGAGCTCGACTATTATAGAAGTAATTCAATACATACATTCATTTACATTACCTACTTTACTCATTGTTTAATGTTAAAGAATAACATTTCATTTATAATAAGTAAGACTAAAGGAATAAAAAATAATATTGAGGACATCTAGAACCGAAAACTTCAAAAGAACCACACAAGGCAAGAACGTTCCAAGATAAACCACTAAAGGCTATCAGGCTAATAAAGTTCCCCTTTGTAGCGGAAACTCAAGTTCCACCTGTATCTCCACAAATAATTAAAGCGTGTCTTATCGCGGCTATATTTAAACCGGATCAGCGGAACAAATAAAACCGGGTGTATCAACGCAATCATTACCCGTGTTCTGCACAATTCATACAAATTGGATTCGAGATCCCTAACGCAGCGTAGTGCCTCTTTCTCTTATAACGCACGATTGTTGCCAATATCGTATGATTTAATTTTATTTTAATCACAAAATATAATATTAGTTATCAACTTTGACTATATTTACTTAAAGTAATTGCTTTAAAATAATTAATGTTAAACAAGAAATCAATCAAAATTATTCATTTTAGGCATCAATTAATTTGTTATTAATACAAAAATGGTTTTAATATTATTGATTTATTGAAAATTTAATTTCTATATTTGCGGAAATCGTATAATATAAAACGGTTTACGCATGTCAAGTACCCATTGAGACTACCTTTTAATATTTTAAAGTTCATTTTATTTTATGGGTCGAAATAAAAACCCGGTCAAGTACGAAACGGACTTGCCAGTCGCTCTATTAAACTTTTGTGCTTTTAGCTTTTCTGAAATTTAAAATAGATTTTTGTATGTGTGCAACGTGATTAAATAAATTCATAGTCTTAGAATTTGAATTGTGTCAACCAAAGATGATTTATTTAAATAAAAATAATTTACTGTGTTCTGATTTAAAATAATAACACAAGATTTTATTTAATAAGATTATATTTATAATTTTTAACCTACTTTAACTTGATTACTATTGGCCGTCATAAACGTCCTTGGAAAAAGATTGATTTTAATACGGTGCTATAACAATGCCAGTTTCCAATCTACTGTATTTTAAAAGAGAAACAAGACATATAACAGTTGCAATACTATCTACAATGCTGGCTAGGTGGAATTACTCTTCTCGTTTGTCAAATTGACGTATTATTTTTTCGATACTTTACCTATACTTTATAATGTTAATTATAAAAATATGTACTGTATATACATACTTTTGTTTAGGTACATCTGATTATTTATTTCTTCAATTAAACTTTAATATTATAGTGCATAATGCCTATAATATAAAATATTCGTATTTTGATGTAATGATTATATTTAATTCATTAATTTCCAAGAACAAACTTTATAGGGAGTCTTTTTTATGACTATGCCACAACTCACAATTGTTTATATAAAAATGCACGTAAATATGCATATTATATTAATTATGTTATGGGTAAATAAATAAAATACCTGGAATAAAAACATTCAGTGCTCAAAACTGTAATATTTATGAAATACTTATTAAATACCGCGTTTTAAATATTTCTTGTTTTGAAAAAACATACTCAAAACTAATTATCAACTGCCAAACTTTCATATCAATTGATATATTAATCTAATGTTTTAAGTATTAAATAAGAGATCTTCCACTAAATTATTAACAGAGATATTACCTCAACTCGATAGTCATATATATATATGTATTACAATATCGAGATACAAGATAGTCTTTTACCAATTACGAGATGAATTTCAGAGGATAAACAAGAAGCGTTATTCTAACATTTTATGGGCACATTAAATTAGATATCATTTTATTGTAGTTGTGTGATAGACGCTGGTTTACACCGGTTTTATGATCATTGGATTATTAGGGTTGGACGTTAATAAGGAAGAGATATGAATTGGCACTTAAAGGTTATGATAACCTTCTACCAGATGATGCTTCAGTACAGAAATGCACCATCAAATAATAATCATTATTATATTATTTATTGGAAGCTATAAAATATTTTTTTATCTTTAAATAAATGTAACACTTGGACTCAAATCTCTATGGATTTAACGGTGCATTCCTAATTTTGTTACTGTTGTTCCGTGTCGTGTTTATTTCTCAAAAGATACTTTTTTCAGAGTAAAAAGGTCATTCAAATCAAACTCTTGAAACTATTAAAAATTAAAATATGTTACAATTATAAAATTTAATTATTTCTAATATTTGTTATAAAACATATTGGCGCCGGATGTCTTTTTAAATTCCTTTTAAGAAAAGAATTAGAAATGCACTTATTAAAATGAAAATAAATCTTGCTTATGAAATGTAGTCTGACAAACTTAATTAAACTCTTTGTAAAGGGCAATCGTAATAAGCCTTTTAGCCAAGATAATATAATATACAACAATAAGAAATTTAATTTATATACTTCTTGTATATACTAGATAGTTTTTTGCAATTTTGACTAGCATTTAATTATATATTTAAAACTTAGAATAAAATGCGAGCTGGAAAATAAAATAGTATTTATTAACATTATTAAGTTTGTTTTCCTCCGTATGCAAATTTAACACGTCTTTTTCTTGAGTAAGAAATATCTGGAGTGTTTAAAAATTAGCTTCCTCTTCTTAAGTTTGTATGACAACATATTTTTATAATATTTGTCAATACACTTTTTCTTATACGTATAAATATATAATGAATACATTGAAATTACAAAACGAAAGTAAAAAATACAAATAGTAAGCAGAAAATGTATGCAATATAACAAGTTGCATTATTGTAAACAAACTCACAAACAGGTTTTCAAACCTATTTATCTTTCTTTTAAGTTTTGCCAACATTACTAGAATCTAGAACGTCGTCTTTCGGATTTACGCGAAATCCGAAGTTTAATTTGATCAAGAGTCAAGTAAAGTTTAAAACAGAGCTCTTTGAATATACAATCGTATTTCAAACGCGGTGCAGACGTTCTGTGACGCTTTCGAAATGAACATCGCTTGTGCTCACGAAATGTAAACGCCGAAATAAATTGTAAATATTCACATCCCATCTTTACTTTAGTTGAGGGTCGGAGTTTAAAGGCTGACTTTTAAATAGCAATAATACAATATTTTTATTCTTTGTCTTAAATAACCTACTCGAACAAAATATTTATTTCAAATTTAAAATAATTTAAGTTCTTCTAAAATAGTATTTAGTACAAAATGACAAAGGAATAATCTCGTATAAATAAAATACACAATATTTCGTACAGTACTTATAGGTTGAATCAGGCAAAAACAAAAGCTGTAATTAACTTAGTTCGGCATTGAAGGTCTTTTAAATGAGGGGCGATGAGTAAAGTATTAGCGTAGAAAGGTAAACCTCGCCTTAATTAAATAACTTTGAGCAAAAGTCAAACAAAGGTGGTTGACGGTTAAAATTGGAGCTGAAAAACCAGAGAAGCTGGAAATGATAGGAACTTTGTTGCTCCATTATCTGAATTGTTTTACATCAAAATTATGTAGTTATTCGTTTATAGAGTTTTTTTAGGCGCCTTTTGCATATCCACATAATAAAGTAAATATCTAATAAAAGATAATTCCTAATTAAAATGATGTCTCAATATTTTAGGATTTCTTTTGTTATTCGAATAATAATGGATACTCGTATATATGAGGATATCACCCATATCAGCGGGAAATACTACTGTTTGTTCAAGTGAATCAATCTTATTCCAGAATATGTCCTAGGCTCCGGATTATTTTGATAGAATCACTAAATTCAATCGTAAATGGTTATGCTATCGAGTGAGCCATAACAGAAGCTATCAGAGTAATCACTTGTCGAGATTACTTTGACTATAAGGATATCGTAATGAGGAGTTATACTCGGATAGCATTGGATGGGCGCATAAGGGGGAAATATTTGCTTTATAAATAATTTAATATCTTAAAAAAGGTTATAAAAGTAATGTATTGGAAAGTGTACCTATGATATATTTTTTCAAGGCTCAGCTTTCGAGAAAGTATCTCATTGATTTGAGTAAAGTAATTTTTATGGCTAAAAAAAAAGTTTGGAAAGCCGAGTAAGGGAACCATATGGCTAAATTTTGTAAGTATACCTAAACATACTATAGTCAGATGTCTTCTTGCGAAATATAAATTGTATGCAGGTACAATTTTCTTGCCTTTAAAATGTCTAGTTTTAACCAATTTATATAACAAGCTTTTCTATATTGCATAATTTGAAAAGCTTTATTATAAGTAAGTTGGTGTACGAAAAGTAGCAGTAGCAAAATTTTTATAATGTTGTTTATTCAAAATAAATTTGTTTAATGAGCTGCAAAATAATTATAAGGTCATAACTATTTATGGTTCGTAAAAGGTCAGATTTAAGAATAGCGGTTCAGTAAAATTAATAATAAAATATCTATAATTAAGCACATAAATTAGATTTTAATAGTATATTATATATTATATAAAACAGCACTATATGTGCTAAAACTAATATGCTATTTCACAATTATATATAATCTTTATTAAAAAACGTCAACCAAGAAATAGAAACTTTACCGCTACAAATCATGACGTTTCTTATATATGTGACCATCTTGTCTCCTTCCGGACATTTGATTTAACCTAAATGCATCTGCCAATAAATTAATTTATTGTGCTCAAAATATTATAATTATGTTTCATATAAAAAATCAATTCTATATCTAATTTAATTCTTATTATTTATTTAATTAACATTCCACTCAGAAATTACTTATTAATAATTTTCTGTGCTTTTGTAATAATGGTGTTCGAATTGAAAATATTCAGAGATATATATTCGTATTTTGTCATATTATATAGTATGTTATTTTTATAACATTATTTATTTTATCAATTTTATAAACATTGGGTGACAGATAGCATTGTACTAACAATTTATGTCCCTAACAACATGTATGAAGAAAAATCTAGATATAAATTATTATATTTACATGACAACATACAATATATAATATTAGATACTTACTATATGACGTAGAAAGTGATCTGAAACAACATTTGTAATTGTTTTAAATTCTATTAGGAAAAAATAACCCATTGATTTTATATTTAAGGTTAAGTCCAAGCATTCCTTCAACATTGAGTAATTTTATATCACACAGAATACACTAAAATCTTATCGACTTTAGAATGAAATCTCAACTTCCTATATTAAAATTTATTTATAAATATCACTATAATTAAATTATAAATATCACTAAAAAATTTATTCCAAATAACTAAACTAATCTATCCAATAATACATTAGGGAAAGTCGCATTTTGTTGTCATTGTGCCTCCATTTACACAAATGTGTCGCTATGCAGTGGCCGTTGTGCTTTTAATTATGCGAATACGCCGCAGTAGAATTACTTTTACGTTAATTGCTCAATTTATACTCTTTGGATAGCTATGTAACGTTTACTTTAATATATTCTAGATTAAGCTTTTGAATTTTAAATACAATATAGTTTTTAGCTAAAAATAATTTAAAATTGTTGAACACGGATTAAACCTAAGTGATGTCTGATAAAACATCCCGTCCCGTTTTTTAATTTTAATTAAAAACGAATCTAACATTCTATATGCAATTGTGATTTTAGAGAAGGCCACAAAGAAATGTGCGGTGCTACAAACATACATACAGTACAAAATTTAAATATGTTTCGCCACAACCTACAGCGGTTTCTAGAACTTATTAATTTTTTTTTGTTTCTCTTGTATATACATACATATTTTTCCCTAAAACAGCTTTATTAAAATATAGTTTTTAACTGTGGTATATATTTGAATAAACCTATGTACCGTGATTTTCTTATGGAATATAATACAATATATATTAACATAAAATTTACATATACTTGCCGGTAAACGATAAATAATGCGTAGGTAAATTATACAAAAGAAAAAGCAGGTACATAATTTATCTTAAAGGTAAAAATTATAATATTATAATATATAACATTAAAGAAAAGAATCTGACTATAAAATGGTAAAATCATTATCACAATGGATTCAAACTATATTCAATGTTTTCAAACTAAACTCTTAAATATAGTAATTTCGATACACTCGACCACTCATAGCTTATTTCTTATTCAATCAGAGAATTATCTTTCGTATGTACAGACCATAAGGACGAGAATCATTTGTATGTTGAGTAAAGTATTTTGTGGTGTGTAGAGCTCTAACTCGATAGAACCCAAGTTCCGCAATAAAGATAAGAGAAGTGTTCTTTTGCCATAACGAATGTATTTTTAATGTGGAACAGATATGTTTACAGACAAACTAACTTGTGCTATAATTGAATGTTGTTTTTAATTATTAGTTTAGTTTTCCATTATCATTAGTGGATTCAGATTGTTATCTATGTCTTAATGGCTTGGTATCTTGGTTACAATCAGAAATGGTTCAAGTCTGGCTTTGACATAGATGTTTATCTGCCACGATCCTGTAAGATGTTTCAAAATTATATAGACCAAGATAAAATGATACCTATGTTATAGTAGTCAATTATGTATTTAGATATAATAATCGTAATGGATTATTGTTACTATCTTCTTAATATTATAGACAATGTTTTTTTACATCTTAATTCAATATTATTTTAAAATTTCACATTGAAGATGAATATTCAGTTATTTGATATTTATTTTCATTGTAAAAAAAATGTTAAATCGAATGTTAAATTAAATTGTTAATTGTTTTAAATTATTATTATGTTATTTTTCAGATTTGTTAAAACATAATGATGTTTGAATAATGCAAGGAAACAGTCTATAATAATGTAATTTATTGAAAGATGAATCTGGATTAAGTCAAATGGCCGGAACGAGGCAAGATGGCTGCGAATATTTTATAAGAAAAATAATAATGTCTTGCTAACTATTATAGTTTCGGTTCATTGTTTATGGTTTCTTTTATTTATTTATCGATAAGATATATTTCTGAAATAGTAAACTTTCTCTCCTCGTTTGGAAACATATTATATTAATAAGTTTCTTAACATATCTTACATAGTATTCGATATAAAAAATACAAAGTTTTATATATTATAATATTTATTGAAAGGAAATATCGCTGTTAAGGAAAAGCCTTGATCGCTTTGGATCTACATGTTTAATCTCAATATCTGCAAGTTATCATGTGACTATATAAAACAGTTTATTTTATATTAAACATTATAAAACTACAAAGATTATTTATTCCAAAATACCTACATCTATATATAATTAATATCACCGCGTCACGCGTTCAATCAAGCGACTTGAGGCAAGTTTGATGGAGTTTTGCGAATTACTCAACGCTAGGGATGAAACGATACGAGTAAATTACAAGTATTTACTCGGTACTATCCTTCCTATAGCAAGTACTTTTTTATCGATACTTTAAAACTAAGTGTCAAGTAGGTATCAGTCAGTTTTAGACCAAAACTTACTCGATGGTATCAGTTTTAAGCGCATCCTAGTCCTGTTTTTTGTAGTTGGCTTGATTATCTTTTCTTTAGCATAAAAAACTCATGCTACTTAACTCACTCACTCAGTCACCATATGTCTTCGTCGTTATTTTTGTTATCATTCCGTTCCACCTTTAGATTTTCTCTGGTCTAGCTTTGGCTGTGGTCGGAATATTAAATTATTTTTGAGAAGCATCACAAAAGCTAACTAATTGTTATAAATCCTTTTAAAAACTTTTATATTCCTATCAATATATAATGATTTGTGAGGTGTTTTTTTTTTCATTCTAAATTTTACAAAGAAAACCGATCGATCTCGTGAACTAAGATACATTAAGATCGATAGTAAGTAAGTTTCGATACTCTATCCAATAAAAGTATCGATACTTCAGTGGTATCGTTTCATCCCTATTCGATGCGACGAGACTACACCCGAACTATGAAACTGATACTAGCTTAGTATTTGACCACAATTTGAAGGAATTTGATTATAAAGTAATTATTATTAGCCAAATGTAATTATTACCCATACTTTTATTACTCTGATCTTAGACAGTATCCCAAAATATAATGAATTAACTATAATATTATATTCTCCATTGTGGCGTACATATTTATTACCTATCTAAAAAGCTATTTATACATTTTTTTTAATGTCTATCCTGTTCTATTCTTCCATTATCCATTAAAAGGAAGGTGATCGCCTTTTCAATTTAACTTATCTGTGCTAAGAACCTGGCTGCTGAAACGAGGAGCGATAGAATCACCGCGGTTAGTGTTAGTCTTCAAATTTAAGCGAGACAAAGACCTAGATTAGGTTAGTGTTAAACATTAGTTTAAAAAGTCTTCTTTAACTTTAAAAGGTAATGTTAGGAAAATCTACATGTAAACATCATCATTCTTCATATGTTTAAACTTTAAAGTAGTGAGTAAATAAAAGAAATTAATTATTTGCCATAAGCTATAAATGCTTTAAATATATATTTAAAACTGGTATTGTATTGAAAAAAAAAATAGAAGTAGAAAAAGCGGCGTGACATCAAACACTTTTGAACACTAGTATTGTCATTATTGGTAGCGTTCGTTCTATCGAATTTTTATCGATTATATCATCGGTTTACATGCGTTTGTTGTACGAATGTTTTGCTGTTACATGTATTGTATATATTGAAATAAAACATTTTTTACATATGAAAATTGTTACCAAGCATGCATATAAAATAATTCACATCAAATTGAAGAGTTCACATGAAATTGCAATACAAATGGAGTTTTGAAGCCAACCTTGAAAGACTTAATTTTTTTTATTAACTAAGCAAGTTATAACTTAAAAATGATTTTCAATAACATATTGTATAATAGCTGTTTTTTGCTATTCCTTTTTAAATATTACAGCAGTGCGTTACACGATTTACTAATTTATTCTGAGAAAGAAACAAAAGACGCGCGAGAAACAAACTGCAAATCGCATTCTGATGATGCAATGGGCACTGCAACATCTGCATGTAGCAAGCAATTGAACTTAAGGTCACCTACTTTCACTCCCATGTCACTGTCTTTCATGCCTTGGAGACAACTATTTAAATACAAATTGACCACCAAGCTGACATAGCGCAACCTTACTTAACACCCGATTGGATGTTAAACCAGGGCGATATGTCAGTTCCCACTCGCACACAGGCTAAGTGATCTCTGTAAAGAGACTTTACAGTCTGTAGCAAGGGTCCGTTCACATTGTATCGGGGCAGTATCTCCCACAATTTCTTTCTCACAACCCTGTTAAACGCTTTTTCCAGATTTACAAAAGCACAGAAAACCTTTTGGTTTAGGGCCAAAAACTTTTCCGTGATCATAAGCCCAAGCTAATCAAACTGATAGCCCTATAGCTTGCACAATCTATCTGTGAACCTTTGCCTTTATACAAAAGGTACGATGACTGCACCTCGCCAATCGTCATGGACCTCCCCTGATTTGCAGTATAAATTGCACAAAAACCAGAACAAGTCCATGACGCGCGGCCCGCCATATTTGATCATCTCGGCATTAACTTCATCTGATCCCGCAGCCTTACCACATTTCAGAATTCGAATCACTCTCTCCACTTCTTCCAAACTGATTTCACCATCGGCTATATTCGGTATCAGCATTTCGCTGGTACTCAAGGCCGAGGCGTCCTCACATTCATACGTCTCCTTATAGAATTGAAAGCACCCCTTTCATTATACAGGTTACCGAACTACCTCGGGAATCACTATTTTCTCGCCAGAAAATCTTCGTGTTTTCCCTTAAGTTCTTCGTCAATCTTTCATCCTCCATCATCAAAGAAACCTCGGGTTGATAGCCTTGTATTCTACCATTGCATTAACCATACCAGAGGACAACAACTAAGTTTTATACTAAATATCTGTTAATTGTCGCCTAAAATCGGCCTAAAATCGCCTAAAATCGGTCGCCTAAAAAATAAAATAAAATACCTAATACATTTTTTTTCTATAAAACTGGTGATTGCAGTGCATTGGATCTTCTTACAAAAACCTTAAATATATGTACATATAAATAAAAATAAATGGCTTTTGTGACCACTTCTAGTATTTAATGATTTAGAATATATGAAACATTGTAATATTAATTACAAATTTCAATCTCTTTATACTGAATCCATCTCATATTCATACGATTCATAACATTTGCGGATCATAAGATTTGTCAAAAAGTTAGATTGTTAGGGTGTTATGAAAAAAGATTTGCTCTAATAAATCTGTCGTTAGTCAGATGCAAAAAATAACTAAATAATTGATAAATTTTTTAAAGTCTTAAAAATAAAGAAATAAAAACTTTGTAATATGATTATTGTAATCTTAAAAGGTATCTTAGCTTGAAGGGCGACATGGATAGGTATCCTTGAGGTCGAAAGTTTCGGTCTTTCCCGTATTGATGAAATGTTTCATTCATATTATTATAAACATAAATAATGTTAACACGGCTTACATATTTGTGGACAAATTGAAACATTTATCGGTTGTAAATGTTGAAACAAAAAAAAAAAAAAAAACCTTTTACTCTGGAATGTTATAAAATATCAAATTAATTTCTACATTACAGATGGAATTTTGTCACATAAAATAACAATATGGATACTCCAGCCGATCGGAAAATGTTCACATTCGTGGAAATTGAATTTTCACATGACAGGTGGAATCGAATAAATGTATTGTTTACATATTCTTATCTAAATCAATAAATTCAACATAACGTATCAATTATATCGATATACGTGTTTAAAAATGTTTTTATTACAATCATTACAACAAAAAGCACTTTACCTCCTCAATGTCCATTATTTAGAAGAAACAAACCAATACTTGAGTATTTCTTTTGCTCCCCAAAGACAATAATAAAACAAGTAAGAAGTCTTTCAAAGTCGAGTTATTCAATACAAATCAAAGAACTAAACTTAGACTGCTTCAGGGAAGCAACTAAGTCCATAGACAAATTCCCAGAAATCTTCCATTCCTTTAAACAATTTCCTGCTATCAAAGTCGGACGCTAGTTTTTATTTGTTCATCACGTACGTCCCTTGAGTTGTTTGCTTGCTATAAACGAATTTACTGAAACTTGAAGAAAATGTTATCTTTATCCATGCATGTTTTACTAAAGTGCTTATAGAAGATGGATGTCTTTTTATAACATTTTTAATACATTATATAAAGTAAACAACATCTACTAGATGTGTTTCCAAATATGACAGCTAATAAAAGTATTTACAGTATTATTATTCATTTATTTTAGGTATCAGTTCGTAATGTTTTGATAATTCAAAATATAATTGAATATCGCAAACTCTTAAATTAAAAGGCAACTTAAATATAAAAATCCTTAATTTAATTAACTGTCAAAGCATTGACATTAATTTATATAAAATCTTTAAAAATATGATATGATATAAATTTAATCTTTATTCCCAACAAAAGACCATGAAACCTCTCCAGTAACAACTAACAAGTGGCAGTTATTCTGAAATGGAATAAGTGACATAAGCAAACAACATATACAAAGTGCGCTACGGCCAACACTTAACAAATGTACGGTGTAAATAGCTGGAGTGCACTTGAAATACACTCCTCTCTAAGGAGAGGGTACACGGTGTATACTTTAATTTTGACTTGGTAAGTCAATATTGATGAACTACAATATATAAAATTATTTATAAATCTTTAAATTATTTCTAAAAAAACTTATGCTATCATATTTTTTAAAGGTATTTAAATATGTTTATATATTAAAAAAAATCTTTTTTGTTTATGGCAATACAATATGGATAAAATATAATTCAATTTATAATTAAGGAAAGTCTTAATCGTAAATTATGTCACAATATATAACGTTGTCACTTGAGAGGGTTTAAAAGCTATTCTTTATTATATATAATATTAAACGAATAAAATAAATAATATTATGTAAACTCAGCTTTAGCTTACACCGCAATGATACATCACGGCAGGTGCACACTTGCTTGTGATGGAGACGAAGGTGCATAGAAATTGAAATCAGAGCGAAATCTGTTGTACAACAAGAAAATATAAATCATCAAATATATTACATAAAAAGTATTTTGTACAATATCTTACATTGATTTATGGACAAAGTATGAATAATGTACTATGCTGACTTTAACAGTTCAGTAACTACAGCAAATTACAATCATATGATCTTATCTCTGGATATAATTTTAATTAGCAACAAAATGTAGTTAAATAAATTTTAAGTTATGTAAATATAGTCTAAGTCCCGAAAGCCAGAAGATAAAATTAAAGATTTAATTAATCTTTTTTATTGGAATAGGATTCTATTTCCATCCCATATTTATCATTCATTCGATCCTATTCAATTCGTGCCTGTGGCGCGGAATAAGACATGTAATCAGGCATCTGTCTGTGTGTCACCCTTCCACTGACACTGACTGGCGAAGTGGAACTGTTTGAAAAACATTTGCAAATTCAATTGAATGAACAGGTACGGCGTGACGTTTTAAAAATATATTTGTGTACTTTGGAATAGATTCTGGAATAAACTCAATGGGACATTATTTTTGTGGTTAATAAATGCAATCCAGAACTCTTATTTTTATAACTTGATTGATCAAGAAACACATTAAACTATTTGAGTTACTTAATACCTTTGAATTTATTAAAAAAGTTACTTATAAGGTATTTCAAATCCTATTTATAAAATTGTTTCTTTCTTTAGCGTTCGGTGAAAATCTCTTAAATAACGGACGCTGTCACTTAATAACTCTCTAATTGTTTACTCTCTCCCTCGCTACTTAGTGTTCTAGTCATCTAATTGAGTTTCCTTAAGAATATTTCAACAAAGAAGGTTTTTTTTATATAATGTATATCAAATACACAGCCGATTAACGGTAAGTGGTTTTTTTTATTTACATTATGAACATATTATATATTCTGAGCACTCTTAACTAATAAAAAATAATGAGATCAATGCAATATTTTCTATTTTATTATATAAATAGAGTGTTTTTAGAATATTATTAACATAATAGCTAACCTAAGATAACGATAAAATTAAAAGTAGCTAATACCGTAGAATAAATTTATATAAAATAAAGTATAATATGTTTTCTCTCTAATTGTTTTTATTGCAATATTAGAATCCTATTCCGAATAAAAGATATTGATTTTATATTTATTTATTATTATTATAAATATTATTTGAGTTATTTTATCAAATAGGTAAAGTCTTGTTAAGAAATTACCAAAAAAATGGCATCTTAAAGTTATTATTCAGATGACAAAAGTTTTTGTTTTAAGTTCCATTAAGCGGTAACAAGTGAAAGATAAATGGAGTACAGTTGCCAACAGCTTGTCGTGACGGATAATGAAAACATCTCGCCATGAAATGCAACTTTAAAATTAAATGTGTACGCTTGACTTGACTGCGCTTTAGTGTACTTGAATTTTTACAAAATAAGCTCGCGAATTATGAAAAATGATGTTCTCTTCTCCGGCGTAACTGTTTAAAATACTGCCATGCAAATTATTTTGATATTTCTTATTAAATTTATTTAGAAATAAAATTATAAATGTAATCATTTATTGAAAATAGGTTTTCAGCGTAGTACTAAGAAACGTATGTATGCATATAATTGTTATTTGTTAAATTTGAAATTTGAAATTACTTATTAATGAAATTGCAAGTGGAATATTTTAATGAAATTGAAAGTGGATCATTTAATAATATAAGATTTAATAAAAAAATATTATATATAAATGTGTAACAATTATATTCTACATACATTGAGGGTAAATAAATATATTCTACCTCCGTCAGGGGGTAAAAATCTTTAAATAGTCAATTCTTTTTATAAAGTATTACAATTATAAGCACAAACAAGGAATCGCTTTGAGCGAACTAAATATTATGGTATTCGTTTAGTGTAGCCAACATTTTTAGAGATGCGCTATAAATAATATATTGGCATATAATTATATACATATGACATGTTCAATATATTATGTAAATATTTGATTATTAGTAAATTTAATCAGAAAAAAATAAAATCCTATCTAATAGGCAAGCTTTTTATACTGCAATAGTATTTTTTATACCAAAAGGTATATTTAATCTAGTGAGTAATATTTTTCAAATGCATAATTTATATACCAAAACATTATGTCATGTTATTAACGGTGTAAACAAATAAGAACATGTTTAATAGCAATTGACAACATTACAACATGATCGTGATGTAAATCCAAAACAATCCAATATCTGTTCATTCAGTAGAGACGAGAGCGAAGTGAAGTGAAAGGGGAAGGGAAGTGGTAGTGCCTGGCAATTAGTCATCGGTCATGATGACAGACGGACGGACAATCGTCGTGATTTATTAAATACATAGCGATGACATATTGCATCCTCGTGCGTATAACGCAACTGGTTTGATTTTTGGTTAAAAAAAATAAGTGGAATCAATATTAAATAAGGATAGTATTGAATAATTTTGGAGAAATATATTTTTAACAAATATTAATCAAGAATCTATGGCAACTCACCTTCGAAACGACGACACCGATTGAATCTAAAGTAAAAATCAACGAATGTTAAAAAAAAAAGGATTTTAAATAAAATTACATATTTTCAGAATTAATGCATTGACAGATAAACCACCGATATGTAATATATGTAATATATATATTGGGCTACGGAATGGTTACTAAAATGTAGTTTAATTTGTTTGTTTGTAACTAGTTTAGATACGACGGAAACGACCCAGACCTCCTAATTTAAATCTGATTCATTAAAAGGTATTATTTTCAATGAGGGGTCTTCTGGATGGCTATGGTGGCCTCACGTTAATAAAAACCTAACCATCACTTAACCAATTTACTCATAATTGAAACTTTGCTTTAATTTTAATAATCTTAACAGTTTTTATTTAGCACAGCCATTTTTTACACTTTATTACACATACATAATACACAACAAGATTTCAAAAACCATTTTTTTTTAATATATAAATATAGATTACTAAGCAATTCAAGAACTTATATTTTTCGCAAAAAAACATTTCTTTCATAAAATAGCATGCAAGCTATATAAACGAATAACTACGTAGCATATTTTCATTTGCATATCTTTGAAGAGATGTCCTTTAGGTATATGTGATGTGGGTATATATACACTCAACTGCGATTTTTGGCTATGGGAGATAGTTCAAACAAAGAAAACCTTTTAAACATTGACATAAACTATTGTAATGATTTTTATCTATACTAATATTATAAAAGGTTAACTTTAATTTGTGATTGTTCGTTTTTAATAAATAATAACTTACTACTCAACTAATTTAAAAATTGATTTACATTTTGTAAGCTCCAATAACAGCAAAAAACCTTGCCTACTTTTTAGAGCGATATTCACACAAGATTGGCGAGAAGATACAAAAAATTATTGGGACTAAATTGCAAAAATACTACATATATTCTATTTATATATTAAATGCAGGATGATGGCTGGCTCATTATTTGAAGCACGAGGACGACATCTACTATTGTTGGAAAATAACTATGTTTATGTAACACTTTGGTGTAATAACATTATATACAAATATTATTTGTAGAAATCATAAATAAATCTACGATAAAATATTATTTATTTACTATAATTGAGCTGTCTTAATTTTAAGTTGTCTGAAATTGACATAAAATATTTACATTATAGACTACAAGATTAATAAAGAAATGTTTATGATTAATTAGCAAAATATTGGATTATGTCTACATAAATTGACTTTAGTGTTGCTTAGAAGAATATTACTTACAAATTGTGTTGAAATTGTTTTGACATTCAACAAATTTGTTTATAGAAATTGTTTTAATAAAGAAAAAAATAGTTCCAATCATACGAAACCTAAACTAAACTAAACTTTTAACAGTTAATTAAGGTGAAGCAAATAAAATGTAATTTAAATAACAACAAACCGAAAACAATATTTAATATAAATAAGCCAACCGCCCACCCAAGGTAATTAAAGCAAAACAAGAGAATGTTCATACCGTTCCATAAATGCTACCCTGAAAAGGCAATAAGCATGAAGTTCTTTCATTTTGTAAATGCTTCTTTACCAATGACGATTTTTTTTATTCGCTAGCAGATTTATTACATTTTAATTTATAAAATTGAAACAGAAATTATTGTAGGAAATTAAGTTTTGTTATTACATTGTGCTATAACAAGTAAAGTACACAGTTTAGAGGAAAACCAGAAAGGTTTATAAACATAATAAGATGTTCTTAAAATTCGCTGTAAAGTATATTCAGTTTAATAAGACTTTTTTTTCTTTTGTTTCTTCAGTTTTGTAACATATGAATAAAAAATCTGAGTTGTTTAAACGTCATATGAATATTTTGCACTCCGATCTTATGCTGTCAACCAAGGGAGCTTCTTAATTTTTTTATTATTATTTTTTTATGTTAGGGAGGGGCAAACGAGTTTGCGGGTAACCGTTAATGTGTAATCACCACCGCCCATGAATTCTTGCAACATCCGAGGATTCACAAGAGCGTTGCCGGCCTTGAAGATAGGAGTATATGCCTTTTTTGAAAATACCCATGTCGTATCGATCTGGAAATACCGCCGAAAGAAGTTCGTTCCACATTCGTGTGGTACGTGGGAAAAAAGTCCTTGAAAACCGCACAGTGGATGATCGCCACGCATCCAGGTGGTATGGATGGTAAAGGAGCGATGGTAATGGGCGATGGCGAGCTGTACGGTGATGAAATTCGGAGGTAGGCATCAGATCGAATAGTTCTTCGGAACACTCCCCGTTGTAAATGCGGTAGAAGACGCACAAAGAAGCCACGTCTCTACGCAATGCCAAAGAGTCCAGCTGTTCGCAGAGCACCGGGCCCCCGACAATCCGAACGGCTCTCCGTTGTACGCAGTCAAATGGTAGAAGCTGATATTGGAGTGATCCGGACCAGAAATGAGAATAGTACTCCAGGTGTGGCCGGACCTGCGCCTTATAGAGCGCAAGTCTACGGCCAGGTTTGAAATACTGCCTCGCTAAATACTTCTTAATATTTCAGTCCAATTGAAATATTGCATGATTTAAGCGTTTTTGCGATTTTTATTAAATTTAAACAAGTGGACATTTTCTCCATGGGCTATAGCTATAAGTAGTATTTCATTTATTGGCATACAAAAGTGGAAGATATTCAGGCTTATAAATGTATAAAATATTAAAATAAAAATGGACCAGTGCAAGTTAATGTGACAATTGTTCTGAATACCAATATGTGCAGCTGTCTGAACATATATAATATATATCTGTGTATGTTTGTACATATTTAAAAGAAGTAGGATGTTATGTACATCTTAATTTATACAAATTTGTACTCAGTACTTAGACATTTTGTGGTGCCATTATTTGAGTTACGGCCTGACTAGAAATGTATTTGTCTTTCAATATTACCTTGGACCTATTAAATTTTATTGTGAACTTTGTAACTAAACCTTTTTATCGTTCTTAATTTTATAAACCAAAATTCATTAATAATCTGTAGAAGACAGATGTGTAATAATTTATGTACTGAATAAAGCGATAGTGAGTGACTCGTACATTATTTCTATATATCCGAGATATAACAGGATACAAAATTGCCTTCCTTAGTTCGAAAATATCTAAACAATTACTATGTATAAATTATTTTAGATTCGATTTAAGTTTGACACGTTTTAATTTATAAAAGGAGTTATAGAATTGTATATTGCTTTTTAAATAAGTTTAATTTCATCAGCTTCTCTACCGCCACGACTCAATTATGCAATTAAGTAAAATATATATACATCCATAAAATCACTGTATAAAAAAATACATATTGCAAAACAGACCTTTGTTTACGGTGAAGAATTTTTATGTCATGGTGACATCTAGTAACGTTATGAGGAACTTTCTCTTTTGGAAGAATTCGGTTTATCTTATACAATAATTTATTACTTATATTTAAATATAATTTCTGGTTGTGTCTTTTGATGGATTTCTAAAACCGTGAATTTGCCTTTTGATATATTGGATAATGGTTTATGATAAAAAGCCACATTTTTATTACTATGATTCATATTTATGACGTTTATCACTAATACTATAGTAAATAAGTTCTTTCTGAAATAACACTAAATCACAAAAATATTAAAACGTTTTCTAATATGACAATAATATATATTAATATAAACTGTTTGAAAATTACAAATAATTTACATAATCACCATCATCTTAAACTTGATTCTGGCTGGATTCGCATAATGTTCTAGTTTCTTTCTGACAAAGCGATCAGCATTTCACTGCTTTCTTATTTTTTTATTTTAAAGGTGGCAAACGAGAGTCACAGATGATACGTGAACACCGCCGACGTAAATAAAAAAATATCCTCGAAAACCGCACAGTAGAAGATCGCTACGCATTCAGGTGATACCTATGCTATCAAATATTCGAATACTATTTTGAAACTTGACGACATACGAAAAATTGTGCAATGGCGGTAGAGATAGCAGGCAAAAATTGCTAAAAAAAGAGTGGCCTAATAAAACGCAGAGAAATTTGCGCGTGCCCGAGGGGATACCTTGCCAGCTGATCCCAAATTTTGATGACATGCTTGAACTTTACTCCAACGATTTGCTATTTGTAGAATCTAGAGACACGGTTAAATTTCCTCATTAGAACACTAGACTTCGGATTCTTAACGTCTAAGATTTTTGCCCAATATGGATATGTCTACCGTTTACTGGCTATTGTAGCCCTGAAATTCGCATCTTAAGCCTAGAGCCAAAAGCGTCGGTGAAGCACGCCGATGAATGGATACTACACATTGTACTGGACAATGATCAGAGCGCTAGGGCGCCTCGACAGTGACCTATTATTTTCCTGTATGTGTAAACAGTAGAAGATCCAACAAAGAGAACATGTGGCTGTCCATGTCCGGTAGACGGGAGTGTGTCTTAAGGAGCTGGGACAGACGATTTGCCAGAGATAAGTTAAACACAGATGAACACGTTGAACTCCCGAAGACTACAACTGCAGCAGAGGAAAACTTTGACAGCAGGTCGTCAGTCTTCGTTTGGAAATGGCCCAAGAGTTGATCTGTTTCGGCATTCTGTCACTCTCCTATGGAAAGTAACTAAAAGAATTTGGTTATTAAACGTCGCTCGTCTGTGAGACGATAGTCCTTTCCCTGTCGAGCCATCCAAATACAAACTGCAATGAAATAACTACAACTAGGCTCTACTAAAACCACCCAGTTTAATTTTGTTCAACATTGTAATCTAATTATATAACAAACAAAAAACGTCTTCATTATAGTTAAGATAAATCACCCAAGTAAACTGGGTTGCATGCCAATAAGTTCAGTCACAATTCATTTAAATATTATATATTAAAGACCGGTCATGGAGTGAATTTAATGTTAGTTAGTTAGCACTTCTAATCAAGAGTCATCGTTAGTTTCCGAAGGGAGGTTGCAGCGACGTGTGCTCTGATTAACTGAGTAAACTTTGGTAAACTATTATAAGTTAATATTTAAAGATGATCTATGTTAAGATATAGAAAGTTGTTATTATTTATCATAATTAATTTATTATCACTCTAATTTTAATGTCCAGAAAAAGCCTCAAAAGGCTTACCGGTGTGATTTATAGCAAGTTACTATTGTGGATGTTGTTGTGGGCGAACAAAAAAACCCGAAGCCCGTGTTTGATGTTTTTGGATCATAATGATAAATAAGTTTTTCATCAGTAATGATATCGTAGACAAAGCAACAAGAACTTGTTTTATATTTAGCAGTCATATTATACCTCACCGCCTGATTCTGAGCATCATTGAAACAGTAAGGTAAACAGTACAAAACAATCCTGTTTAGGCAAAGGTAACACAATAATAACGTAAATATGTAGAATATGACATCATATCTTCAAATTGTGCTGGACGCTTCTAATAAATAACAAATTCAGTAAGATTTAAATCTTTGTATATAAAAAAATGCTAACAACAATACAGCAAAAAAGGTTCTTTCGGCATTAGAACCTTTCAAGCAAACTAAGCAGTCGAAGCTGTCTATTGTTATTTTATGTTTGTATTTAATTACATTCTAAGTTTATACTCTATAGGTCTATGATTTAGGTTTATTGTTATCTCGTGTATTGACGATTTCTGCTTGTTTTATGTAATAATTTTATATTTTGGATAATTTTATATGTCGAATGTACAGTAGTTATCAGAAAAAACTTTACACTTTTTAATGTCTACCTAAACAACTGGTCACATTTTATGATAAATTCTTAGCTTATTTGAAGAAATAGGACCCGATGTGATATTATAGAAACCTATATCACAATTGCAATCAATTGTAAACACCTAAAAATTTAAGGGTTTGGGTGTTTTTATGACACCGTACACAAGTGTGTAATAATTCGGAGTATTGATTTAAACGGTACGTAAGATAAAATGCTGGAGCAACATCTGATACCAAGTAACATTGAAGTTAATAACGCGAAAATATTTTTTATACTCAAACGATATTTGCATCTATATTCTGCAATAAAATTGTATGGTGACTTACAACAACGGGGTTGAGATAAAAAAATTAAAAGTGCACATTTAATCATTTCAAATTTAATAAATTAAAAGCAATAATATTATTGCTATTGAATTGTATTGTGATGTACGATGCTTTGTTTTGAATATTTACTTCCTCATTTTATTTCGCATTAGTTAAAGCTTGATAAATTTATACGTTGCCAATTAACATGACTTTTATGATAATTGTCGAATAAATCAATTAGGACCGCTCTAGAATTACTATCAACTAAATTAACTATACTTCCTTCCAATTAGTTCAGGCATGATTAAGTTACAATATAATATATCTAGAACCGGTCATTAGAGAGTTGAATTTGATGTACGTTGATTACCACGTTTAATCGCGAGCCCTCGTTGCTTCCACAGGAGACTGTTAAAGCGTTGTATGGTTTTTACTCTGTTTGACTGAGCTAGTTACATTATATTGCGGTGGACATGTTTGAGTTGACGTCTTTAGTAGTTGATAATTACTTATTCAGAATATACATATTCTTAATCTTACCATAAATATTGTTACAAAGAAAAACAAAAATTTTGCACTCTACGTAACATTCATTACTATTAAGTAAGATAGTTTAATATAATAATATGAAACCATTTCAAATATATAAAGCTTATTCGAAGTGATCTCTAATGGCTAATTGCTCCATTAGTCCTTTAAACTTTGAGGCCAGTTATGAATAATAGCACGCACTCCTTAAAAAAAAAATCTTCATAATTATTTGTATGGATTGTTTTAAGTACTTCAAATTATCGTGACGTTTAAAGCAAGCCTTAGGTACTATAGAAAATAAATCGTAATCCAGTGGATTAAGGTCAAGACTAGATGACGGCCAGTTTTCAGCTCTGGTAAGGTCCCGAACGTTCGTTTCTAATCAAAATTGGGTGAAGTGGGTTTTGTGACCAGGCACTGAGTCCTGCGGAAAAAACCAGTCTCAGATTTTTTTGTTTTTTTTTTTGAAGAGGAGGACAAATGAGCTGGCGGGTCACAAATGATTTGTGATCTCCGCCGCCCAGTGAACTCTAGCAACATCCGAGGATTTAAAAGAGCATTGCCGGCCTTGGAGATGGGAGTAAACGCCTTTTTTGAAGGTACCCATGTCGTACTGATCTGAAAATACCGCCGAAGGGAGTTCGTTCCACATTCGAGTGGTACGTGGAAAAAATGTACTTGAGAACCGCACAATGGAGGATTACCACGCATCTAGGTGGTACGAATGGTATTGGAGGCAATGGCGCGGTGATAAAATTCGACGGTAGGCATCAGATCGAATAGCTCTTCGGAACACTCCCCGTTGTAAATGCGGTAGAAGACGCACAGATAAGCCACGTCTCTACGCAATGCCAAAGAGTCCAGCCGTTCGCAGAGCACTGGGTCCCCGATAATCCGAACGGCTCTCCGTTGTGCGCGGTCAAATGGTAGAAGCTGATATTGGGGTGATCCGGACCAGAGATGAGAACAGTACTCCATGTGTGGCCGGACCTGCGCCTTATAGAGCGCAAGTCTTTGGCCAGGTTTGAAATACTGCCTCGCTCTATTGATCACTCTCAATTTCATCGAGGCCAACTTGGCCTTGCTCTCCAGATGACCACGAAATTGACAATCGCTTTAAATGTCGAGACCCAGTATTCTGATACTTGGCGAGGCAATAAGAGGAGTGCTCTCGAAGAGCGGTGATACGACAAATGGGGTTGGATACGACAAACGCGCAAACCTGTGTCTTTAGGGGATTAAACTGAACGTGGTTCAGTTCACCTCACTCAGAGACCCCAGGGAGGTCTCTATTGAAGACACAAGTTTCTTTCGGCACTCGTCGACGTTTTCCCGAGAGAGACCTGCACGACCGGAATATACTGCATCCCCAGTGCTGTCATCCGCATAACAATGTATGTTGGGAATATCCAACATATCAGTGATGTGCAGGAGTAACAGAGTTGGGGATAGCACGCAGCCTTGGGGTACACCAGCGTTCACGGGCTTGGGGTCCGAGCAAAAACCGTCGAGAACGACCTGTATGCTCCGCCCAGTGAGAAAACTGGTGATCCACTTGCATGAATTCTCGGGAAGCCCATAGGAAGGTAGCTTCGAAAGAAGCCCCTTGTGCCATACATGATCGAAGGCTTTCGCCATATCCAGACTAACTGACAGACCCTCTCCCTTGCTTTCAATTTCAATTTTCAAACAGCTGCCCAACGGTGCCCAAAAGGTCACCAGACGATCGACCATGGCGAAAGCCATATTGCCGGTCATTGATCAACTGGTGATCCTCGAGGTACGTTAGGAGCTGTTTATTGATTATGTTCTCCATTACTTTGGAGAGAAAAGAGGTGATGGCGATAGGTCTGTAGTTATAAGATGGACAAGGGCACGCTTCCATGAGACCGGGACTGCGCCTTTAAGGTAGGAGTACCGAAATAAACGCGTAAGCACTGGTATCAACTTAGGGGCACATGTCCGTAGCACAATTGGAGAGATACCATCTGGCCCACTCGACTTATGAACATCCAAGGAAAGAAGGGCTTTTCGGATGATTTTTTACTGAAAAACTATTTCCGGCATTAAGCTCTGACGCCGCGGCATGATTGGCGGTGTCTTCGCTTGGTCGTCCAAAGTCGAGTTGGAGGCAAAAAGAGTGCCTAAGAGATCGGCTTTCTCTTTTGCCATGTGGGCCAGAGAGTCGTTCCCAGTGTGCAGTGGCGGTAGGGCTGGCTGGCTAAAGTTTCTCAGGGCGGCTTTGGAAAGCGCCCAGAACTTGCATGTGCCAGGCGGGTACCTTGCTAGCTGATCCCCAATTTTGACGACATGCTTGAACTTTTTATATGCATTTTTCCGTTTGAAGAATCTGGAGGCATGATTATATTTTCTCTTCAGAAACCCTAGAGTACGAATCCTTAGTGACTAAAGCATTAGCCTAAGTTTGATAAGCCTGCCGTTTACCAGCTGCTGCAGCCCTGACAGACGCATCAAACCAAGGCCGTCATCTCCCACCAAGTGGTCCCACAGAGCTTGGTACAAATAGTTCCATGCCCTAAAGTATCACATCAGCTACAGCCGCAACGCACTACTAGGATCATTGGAAGGGAAACAAACCGGTCCCCATAGGTAGGATGCAAAAAAGGACCGTATTCCATCCCAATCCGCTGACTTGCAGTGCCAAACGCGTCGAGTCTCAGATCTTGTGCGAGCCGGACGTTGAATAGGCATTACACTCCGTAACAAGCAATGATCAGAGGACCCTAAGGGAGCCTCGACAGTGACTTGGTATTATCCGGGATGTTTAGTCAGCAGAAGATCCAACAAAGAGGGCATATGGCTATCCACGTCCGGTAGACGAGTGTGCGTCTTGACCAACTTGGACAGACCATTTTCCAGAACAAAGTTAAACACAGATTTCCCCACGTAGTCGGTGGCACGTGACCCTAGCCAATCGGTATAGTGGACATTGAAGTGCCAGGGACTACGACTTCGGCGGAAGGGGTCTGTGAGAGCAGATAGTCAATCTTCGTCTGGACATGGCCCAAGAGTTGATCCGTTTCTGCATTACCACTATGGGAACTGTAGAGGCACGCCTAATGGCCTGACTAAGTATTTTTGTACAACACGAACTATATAGTTACAAAAAAATCTAAGAAATAATCATCAGGAAGATAAAACGCAGTCCAATGATAAACGGTGATTTTTTCCAAACAATCTTAGGTTGAGAAGGATTGTAGACAATATCAGATGAAATAGGTAGATACAAAAAGGTGGATAGGTGAAAGTATAATAAAATAAATATGTATTTATAAAATATATAATATATATAAAATAAACACAATGTATATAATAGAAATTCAGCAACTGCGAAGTTTTAGTTATCATTTGATAAGTAGTCATTCTTTATGGATCTGTTCTGAATATTTAGGGATTTATATTTTCTTACAGGTAGAGGCAGTACTTTGCATAATTTGGTCACTTGTATAGTAAAAGAGTATTTATAAAATTTTGTATAAATACTCTTTATGTATAGGCATTCTAAAAGTTTTTGGGCGAAAATAATACACAATACAGAAGTGAAATAACATGTAAATCTACGGGACCGCGAATGTAAAGCCACAGGACGATAACAGCATTCATCCGGCTGCGCTGCCTACGGCCAGTGAGATGACTCTGAAACCAATCTATCACTATTAGATATTTTATGAAAACGCAATAGACATGTAGAATATTGAAGTTTAAACGCATTACTAAAATCGAACAATGTTAATTTAGAAAACTGTTTGTTATCCATTGCTAGTCGAATGTCATCGGTACCCTAATCTAAACTAACGCTGTAACGAAGATCGGGCTGAAATCCAGATTGGAAAAGATTTAGAGGACGATGGTTGTTGAGGAATAAGCTAAATTATTTTATAAATTAATTTCTCAAGGATTCTGAAGAGGTAACGTAGAACAGAGGTAGGACGAAAATCGTTGATATTTTGAAGGCTTAGTCTTCTTAGGTAAGGGTATACTTTCAGCGTATTTCGAAGAATCTGGGATTTTACTGGTGATGATGGAGTATGATGATGGAATAGTTAAGAATATGAGTTCATATAGGTAATAATCTTGGATGGGTAGAATTATAGTATTGCTGATGCATTTTTCTTAACACCACACTCAGTGAGAGAACAGAAATTGAAAGACAAAAACCCTGGAGTTAGGAGAGAAGAAAGAGAATTGAGTGTCCTTTTCTTATCAGCGCTATCAATTAGTTCAATAGAAGAAAAATGTTTCATGACAAGTTTGATATCGACATTTATAGAAGTTGTGTGAGGTAGTTTACCACCTCCAAGTTATTCGAGAAGTTTCTAGGTTCTAGCGGTATCGTTATTTTCGAGGCATTTATAAATGTGGTGTTGTTGTGCATCTCTACACAATGTATTGCAGCGGTTTCAGCCTTTATGGTATCTAGGATGAGTGGTTTCAATATCTTATTTTGAATTTATATATTTAACCTAACATGCAACCGGCATGAACCTGGCATGTCTGTTGTAAAGTTTTAAAGCTAATCGTGGCTGTGGCCATGTTGTATTGACGTGAAGTCAGAATTAAATAGAAAATAAATTTGTAAGTATGTATTCTTTTGTTTTTGTTCTCGATTAAATATTTATTAAAACTTTGTTGATTTTTACAAATCTGTTGTTTACACAAAGGAGTTATTTTTCGAGCTTATAAATTAGCAAAAGTATTTTAAAATAGTATATTCAAATGCTTACTTTGCATCAACATTTTACGTTCTATTTTTCAATTGTTTTATTTCAAATATGAGGTTTATGAAATGACGATACTAATATACTTACTACTTCCAAAATACGTTATCTTCGTTTTATTGTGTTATTAGTTTTAGTGATATTACTATTACTAACAACACAATTCAATAATTTATTGTTTTAAATTTAATTTGTAAATTCAATTTTAAATACTAATTGTGAATTTAAATATTTTTTATTATACTAACCGTCCACCTGATACGGCCAATATACCAAGATACCAAGGCTTTGATACAGATCAATTTCACATTATTCAAATATATACAATTCGTTGTTATTAAATTCAACCTGCAAAAGTAGAGCAGTTTTCAGTATACCAAAAACAATATCGCAACACCTGTGTGGCTTTTTTTCCATTATATCTTGAATCCCTTATAAATATTTAATTTAAACAACTAATATACCAGTAGTCCAAATAAAGGACGGTGTTGCAGTGGATTTTTTTGACAATAATATTTAATTTTTCCATTTTCTTATATTTAGGCCTGTTTGTACAAATAAAATCCATTTAGCCTATCATTTTCAAAATTTTCTGATTATGGAATCCAAGTCCAAGATATAATTTAAATTTAGTGAAGTGCTGATTACTTGTATGGTTTCTAATTCACGATTTGGGATAATTATTTAAATATTACAATTTCACTTATATGTTTGAGACGAAGCTTATTAGCATTCCATGGATTCACCGTACGGATGCCGGGCCCATCGCGTTTCAAGAAAAGGAGCGCAAATAACGCCTGGGACTTGTGACCCAAGTGTAGGTTTAAGGGGCCCCTTTACTATGCGCATACACGCTCACCTTCACTGTTCACGCTCCTGTCCCTACCTAACCAAATATCGTAAGAACCTACTAAAGCCGCATTTGAAAAACGTTCCCGAAATGAACTGATGATCGTTCTAGAAACGTTTAAAATAAAAGTACGTAAAATGAAATCAGTGATAAAAATTAATATGTTATAATTTTAAAATCTGACAAAACTTCTTGAACTTCAAATACAGTAAAATAACATTGTTTGATACTATGCACCAGAACATATAAAAAATATATATATATATTGGTGGTGAAAGACGCAATGCAATACAAAGCAATATAATGATATCTTAGACCTTCCTTTTCTTAGTTTTAAAATTAAAATCAAGAGTTCATTATTAAATAAATCTTATTATAACGTTCAAGAGTTTTCAGTGGATCGAAATAGGTGGAACTTAAGTTGTTAAATCATTTGCAGGATTTATATTATAATGTACTCGTACATAATCTAAGATTGTTATATTTCTTTTAAAAAGAGCAACTGTTGAGTTTCTGGCCGGTTCTTCTCAACAGAGCAGTATTCCGATCCGGTGGTAGCTTACTTACGGACTGACCTTTTTTGTATTGTTATAATTGACGATTCAAAAGTGCGTGTAAATGCCTACTTGAATAAAGATATTTTGAATTTGCATCTGAATGCATTGCATTTTATATCTCGTTATTTTTCAAAATGACCAAAAATTATAAGCTGAACTTAAGCGAGTAAAAAAAAAAACTTTTCTCTAGGCTCTATTATAGTCAACTAATGTAACTTGAACTGTTTTACTTTAATTTGAATATTGTTTACTTTTAGTGATTCACTTGTTAATGTTATATTTAACAAGCAAACATAGTTCCATCCATCGTCAGTTATATGAAGCCAATATGCCATTACTACTACTGACTACTATAAAGTACTGACTACTATAAATTAAGATGCATACTTGTGTCCTTGAATTAGATAACCACATGCCATCTTTGTTGAATCTTCAATGTGTATCTTTGTTGGATCTCGGAATGGAATGTGGTCTTTTTTATAGTCATAGACATCGATTAGTACCCTTTTTCAATAGATTTAGAACCTACATTGGTCCCATCAGCAAATTGATACTACATAAATATGTTGCCGTCCTTCTCGACCTTGCACATGACGTCTATCCTTGTCCGTTACGCCTATATTTAATAATAAATAACAAGATAAATTCAATATTATTTGGGAACACATAAGCGCGCGATTCGACCGAGAAGCATTGTCAGTGGCGACGGGTGCGGGTCGGTGACAACAGGTGTAGTAACCATGTCGATATTTACATCACTAAACGGAGGTGGGGGAGTTTTTAAAAATGCGGCCATTAAATATCTTATAATATAAATATGCAAATAGTTTTATAGTTTCACTTTTTTAAGGATGCCTAATCATGATCAGACAGCTTGACTAACTGACTAACTCTGCATAACTCTATAATATATTAAAACTAAAAAGTATAGTCTGTACAATTAGATAACGCTTTATTTACAATTTCAACCTGGATCTATTAGTTTTTCATAATAAGTACCTACTCAGATAAAAAGGGACAGAAAACAGTGAATATCAACGGAATCTTCCGATTGCCAAACGCGCTTATAAGCAAATGAATTCCATTATATAAATATTTACTGAAATATTTAGGGTAAAAAAATGAATTAAAAAAATGCCTTATTATATTTACATTATTTTTAATTATTACTCATTGTGCTTCACAATTTACTTTTTTATTGTCTTCTTACTTTGTTGTTGTATTTTCTTACAAAATTCTTTAATATTCTTTTTAAAACAATGTCATTATCAAAAACTAAATAAGAGGTTAAGATTGTTTAAATAATGATCTATGAATTATATAGGAATAGTTTGGTGATATTCTGAAAAACAATTAAATATTAACACTGATATATATTTCCGAACTATAATATATATAAGTAATTTATAGCTGCTATAGTTTGTCTTTCCTTGGTTGAGGAGTTTTGCTCAAAGATCAGATATATTTAGGACAATATTAATTTTAAAATATATATATATTTTAGTATTACCAAGAAAACATTATATTAACGTGAAATGATGAAATGATGTTTGAATAATGCAAGGAAATAGTCTGTAATAATGTAATTTATTGTCAGATGATTCTGGATTTAGTCAAATGGCCGGAAGGAGACAAGATGGCTGCGAATATTTTATAAGAAAAATAATAATTTCTTGCTAACTGTTATAGTTCCGGTTTCTTATTTATGGTTTGTTTTACTTATTGATCGATAAGATATATTTCTGAAATAGCAGACTTTCTTTACTTGTTTAGAAATATATTGTATATTATATAATATTAATATATTATGCGAAATAGAACGCAAAAAGTTTCAAAAGTTTTAAGTGTTGTAATATTTGTTGAAAGAAAAATTCACTCTGTTGAGGACAAGCTTTGATCACTTTAGATCAATATGTTTATGTCCAGATTATGCATATCGTGCGATGATATTATTAAAATAATATTTTTTAGGTTAATTAAAATAATAAAATTTACGTATTGGTTTAATAAGAAATCTCAAATTATGCAAAATATCATGTGGCAAAGTAAAACAGTTTGAAGTGGTTTATTTTACTAATATAAATAAACTATTACTATTTAACATTACAAAATTACAAACATTCTTTGTAATCGAAAATACCTACATCTGTATATACAATTAATGTCACCGCGTCACGCGTTCAATCAAGCGACTTGAGGCAAGTTTGATGGAGTTTTGCGAATCACTCGACGGGACGTGACTACACCCGAGCTATGAAACTGATACTGGCTTAGTATTTGACCAACATTCCGAAGAGATATAATTATAAAGTACTTACTATTAACCGAATATAAATAATAACCACAATACTTTAATTACCCTGATCTTAAACAATAACCTAAAGTATAACAAAATCTACAAGTAAACGTTACCATTTGATTTTATTTTATTTTATTTAAAATCATAATATTGGTTTTTGTATGTATAAATTTTAAAATTATATATATATATATATATATATATATTTATTCCTAAAAAGCTATAAATTTTTTAAAATTTGAACTAAAACGGCTAGAGTGGCTTGACATCGATCACTTTTGAGTACTAGTTTGGAACATTAGTGGTAGCGTTCGTTCCATCGGATTGTTATTGATTATATCGCAGGTTTAGATGCGTTTGTTAATTACATACATAAATTATTAACAAAACAGCATATTAGTTGTTTAATGGCCTATGAATATTTGCAACACAAATGGAGTTTTGTTGCTAATCTTAAAGAACTCATTTTTTTATTAACTAAACAAATTTTAACTTAAAAACGTTTTTCAATAACATTATGTAATAGTAGTTGTTTATTGGCATTCCATTCTACTAATAAACTGCCTGACTACGAAATTTAAACATTTAAACACGCTTAAACATTGGCAATCTTAATTTAGAATTACAAATTTAACCTGATAAAGAAACAACATCAGATTCAAGAGATTAGATCATCTTACAAAAACTTATAATATAATATAATACAATAATATATATAATCTATACCTTTGTGTATGGACTCAACAAAGTACAACATATTTACATAGTAATAAAAGTAAATGGCTTTTGAACTTACTTCCAGTATGAACGATTTTGAAAATATGAATTATGATTTTTTTTTATAATGAATCAATTTATAGCCTTTCTCATGATTTACCAAAAATCTTTTCTTCCATTTTTATCAAAAAGTATTCCGCTCTAATAAGTCAGTTTTAGATATTAAAAAGAATTAAATAACTTAGGTTGGGTTAAGATATACAATATATATAGAGTTATATAATATAATAACTAAAAATGCAAATCCATTTTACTTTGGAAGGCACGTACTTCAATTGTAGGATGTTTTTAGATGGTGGCTGAAAGGTTTTTTATTTTAATAAACTCCAATAGGTCTAGATTTTCGGTATTCAATTTAAAGCTGAATGCCCTGTGCCACAGTCCGTGAGAATGGACAGCGTACCAAAATGGTTTAGTCGATTTTCGTTTAAACCTAAGCAATTGTTTAGGTACCTTTATAAATAGTTTTCTACGGATATAAAAAGGGAAATCGAAATTTTTGATGTATTTTAAAAAAAAATTACTAGTATAGTTAAACTTCTAATAAATTTTAGTTTTTTATTTTATGGTGTATCTGTAAAATCTTATGACGGTTCTAAATTAAACTGTATAATACTCTCGAAATAAGATAAAAAAATATAACGACAAACAACGTATTACAGTAAATAATTCTTTTGTATATTAAGAAGTCAACTTTAACCGAATATATATTTTTTAACATCTCTTAATAATAAAGAAATTAAAACATTATGACATGATTATTATTACCCTTAATGGCATTACAATTTGCCTAGAAATCTTAAATTATTATACTTTTATCAATGTGCCACTGTTACTTGAATAATATTAATTAACAATACTCGATACCTTTTCAAAAACATATTTATTACAGTAACACAGTACAGTAAAACTAACAAACCAATACTTGAAGAATTAATTTTGCCCCCAAAAACAAAAATAAAACAAGTAAAAAGTCTCTTAAAGTTGAATACAAATCAAAGAACTAAATTTGGACTGCTTCAGAGACGCAACTAAGTCCGTAGACATACCATAGTGCCAGAAATCTTCCATTCTTTCAATCAATTTCCAGCTATGAAAGTAGGGTGCTAGTTTTTCTTATACATTATATAACGAACACTACAGCTACTATACCTACGAGTATCTGCAAATTTTCAGATCTACTAGGGGAGATTCAAAAGTAATTTACCTAGTTTTGAAAGAAAAGACTCATAGGAATATTTACTTATTGTTTTCCAATGTCGTCACCTCCTAACTCAATATATTTATTCCGCTTAGAGTCCTTTGATACCGTCAGAAAAAAAAATCTTGATTTGTGAAAAATGTCGAAACAGCGCACTTGAATTTGTCGTCATTGCAAAAAATGACGTCCCCGTATGTGTGTCTTCAAAAGTCAAAAGAGGTAGAAATCGTTAGGGGCCAGGTCTAGGCTATAAGATGGGTGGTTCAATTCCTGATACTCCAACTCATGCACAGCAGCTAATGGTAGACTTATGGACAGGATCGTTGTCATGCAAATGCTCCACCCCGCAACTGAACTTCCTTCAAAACACACTCAACACCTTTCTTATCTTTATTTTTGTTTTGTCTCCTGGTCCCTAAGGTGAATCCATGTCTCATCACCCAATGGCTGACGAGACGATCTTAGATAGAAAAACTTCCTTAAATAGGTCTAAATTTTCGTTTGGAATCAGAACTCGGTGTTCTTCTGTTGGGATGTCCGTATTCTAGGGATCCATCTTGCACCAATCTTGTTCATGAATAAACGTTCGTGTAGAATTCTCAGAACCGATAAATCTGAAACGCTGCAGTTAATTGCTAATTGAGAAGCTTTTAAAGGATGGTCTTGAAGCACAAGCTTATCTAGTTTAGCAATGCTTTCAAGTGTTAGTTCCACTCGCCTACCACTACCCGGGTCATCTTTTATGGCCCCACATCCCCATTTGAACTGTTTAGCATATTTTATTTTATTATGAAATAAGAAGGTGAGGATTCCCCATGTACTGCAATCATACGCTTATTAATGGCCTTTGTCCCATTTCCTTCTTTCACTCGATACTCGATGGCGGCAACTTTTAACTAACGTTTTCTCTCTTTTCTGCAACTAGTCACAGTTAACGAACCCTCACTAGGACCGCTGATACGCTACTGAACTAACACCAAATATTCATACACATAAGGACATGTCAGTGCATGCACCCACTTGTTCTACCCCAGACTACCGCATCTATCATATTTAGGTAGAATACTTTTGGTTCTCCCGTCGTAGTAGAAGTATTTACATAGTTAATTAATTATATCACAATATATAACGTTGTCACTTGAGAGGATTTAAAAGCAACCTATTCTTTAATATTAACAAATGAAACGAATAATATTATGTAAGCCCAGCTTTACTTTATACCACAATTATACATAATGGTAGGTGCAAACATGCTTGTGTTGGAGACAAAGGTGCACAGAAATTAAAATCAGAGCGAAATTTGCTGCATAACAATAAAATATAAATCGTTAAAAATATTACACTAATACTGTTATTTATAATATATTACATTTATTTATGAATATTGTATGAACAACGTAGTATGCTTACTTTAACAGTTCAGTATTACAATCACTTGATTTTATCTCTGAATATAATTTTAATTTAGTACATAAAGTAATAAAATATTCTATAGGTTAAGTACTTTATATAAATTATTTATCTGCAAAAGTTATTCCCACATGCTCCATCCAAGTTTTGAAATTGAATTTAAAAAAATAAAAAAAAATCTTTTGCAAATAACCCGAATACGTATCCTGAAATCCAGAAGGTAAAGTCAAAGATTTAATTAATCGTTTTTATCGGAATAGGATTCTATTTCCATCTTATATTTATCATTCATTCGATCCTATTCAATTCGTGCCTGTGGCGCGGAATAAGACATGTAATCAAGCATCTGTCTGTGTATCACCCTTCTACATTACACTGACTAGCAAAGTGGAAGTTTGAAAAATATTTGCGATTTCAATTGAATGAATCGTTACGACACCGTGTTAATATATTTGTGACCCTTGGAGTAGATTCTGGAATAAACTCAATAGAAAATTATTTTTTCTATTGTGGACTTGGTTAATAAACTATTTTTATAACTAAATTAATCAAGAAAATTAAACTATTTGGGTTACTTAATGCCATTAACTTTATTTAACAAATTATGAAATTGAATAATATATACAATAATAATATATTATTAAGTGTCTAACTTGTTTAATAAAGTGTTGTTTAAAAAAGTATTAAGTATTTATTTATAAAATTGCTTTTTATTTAGCATTCGGTGAAAATCTCGTAAATAATGGACAATGTCACTTAATAACTCTCTAATTGTTTACTCTCTTCCTTGCTACTCAGTGTTCTACTCATCTAATTAAGTTTTCTTAAAAATATTTTAACAATTTTTTTTTCACATCAAATACCCAGCAGATTAACGTTAAATGCATGTTATACAATCCGAGCACACTGACGTCAGACGAGATTTCAGACATTTCTGAACTCATTTTCTGCTCAAATACTAGTTTTTCGTCTCAATTAATCTAAATTAAAGAGAGCTATTACCTCTTACTGCGAATTTCACATTTCTACATTATTAAGTCTAACTATTATTATGTGTGCGTTAGGACTAATGTAGTCTATCACTACCATGACTACGGACCCAAAGTTAAAGATAATTATTAACATGAACAGCAGGCAATTGTTCTGAAAAAGTCCGAGAGTACATCTCCAATATTTGTATTGAATCAGATAATATCTTGTTTATAAAAAATCTTGCGAAATTATTTTTTATTTAAGTAAAGAAAGTGTATTTATCGACTTGTTTTGCTGCTAGCTTTTATATAGAATATTTTTTTCTGAGCCGTCCTGTTAATAGATTCATGATCACGTCTGATAAGCGCCTTGAAGCTTTAATGTAGTAATAATTTTGTATAAAATAAATAAGAAATTCTTTGTCTCTGGGGAGTTGAAATAGATGCATACCTAAATACTAATAAAGTTTTAGTCTTCACTAATAAAAAGAAAGCAATGTAATATACCTCTTCGGTTTTTTTTATAAATAGTATTTAGAATATTAATAAAATAACAGCTAACCTAAGAAAACAAAAGGCATGGATACCTTCAAAGAGGCGTATACTTCTATCTTGGGCAGTGCTCTTGCGAATCATTAGATGTTGCAAGAGTTCATAGGCGGCGGTGATTACATGTCATGACCCCGACCCGCAAGCTTATTTGCCCTCTTATAACATAATAAAAAAAACAATTATTTTTAAAAGTATTTGATACCGTTGTCGGTAGCCATTTCCGGTGCCAACAATAGAAGATATGTTTTTGGCCTGATTATTTTTTATACTATTGTAATAAAATCTAATTTAAAGAAAGATGAATCAATTACAAATTCCTGAAAAAAAAAATATATATTTCAATATAATCGATATTAATATCGATTATAAAGGCTGAGTTTATTTTATTAAATAGTTAAATTTAATTTCAGTTTCAGAATAATGTTCAAATTGTTCATCTTAAGAAATTATCGAAAAGATGACACCTTTATGTTATTGTTGAGATAACAAAAGTTTTTGTTATAAGTTCTTATTAAGCGGTAACAAGTGAAAGATAAATGGAGTACAGTTGCCAACAGCTTGTCGTGGCGGATAATGAAAAACATCTCGCCATGAAATGCAACTTTAAAATTAAATGTGTACGCTTGACTTGACTGCGCTTAAGTGTACTTGAATTTTTACAAAATAAGCTCGCAAATGATGTTCTCTTCTCCGGCGTGTGTAAAACGCTGCTATGCAATTTATTTTCTTATTTTTATAAGTAAATTTATTCTGTAATAGTAGTGTTGGTTAATAAATAGTAACTGTAATCATGTTTTGAAAATTGGTTTTCAATATAGAACTGAGATACGTGTGTATGTATACGAGTATATCTGCTATTTGTAACACGATGAGTAAGTTTCATTAATATCATGTAATTCGACATACTAAACTTCTAAACTTCTAAATCAAAGAAGAATTGGGATAATTTTAAAGTTTTCTAAAAAGTATTCTATATAAATGTGTAATAATTACATATTACGTACATTTCTAGTATAAATAAATACGTCTTTTAATTAAAACATTTAAATTAATGTTTAAATAGTCGACGGTACAACTATAGTACTAAAATAACAATCACATACTGAATATAAGTAATTGCTTTGAGTGCACTAAATATCAGTATCAGTTTTGTCAAGCCAACACTTTCAGTGCTATAAATGATATATTAGTATATAATTATATACATATGACATGTTCAATATAGTATGTAAAATTAAAAGTATTAGAAAAATAACTCAATAAAGAAATAAATTCCTATTTAACGGACAAGCTTGTTTTAATGTCACAGTAATTTTTCTACCAAAAGATGTGTTTAATCTAATAAATAATATTTTTTCAGAGTAATATATACGTCTAAAAATTTACATATTACATTATTAAAGGTAATCAATTAGAAACTCGTAAAAAAAAACTTACATCATTACATCATCTTGATGTAAATCCAAAATAATCCAATATCTGTTCAATCAGTAGTGACGAGGGGAAGTGTAGTGAATGGGGAAGGGGAGGGGTAGTGTCTGACAATTACTCATCGGTCGTGATGACAGACGGACGGACAATTGTCATGATTTATTAAATGAATAGCGATGACATATTGCATCCTCATGCGTGTAACGTAATTGGTTTGATTTTGAAAGTTATTCATAATAATAATATACATACATAATACATTAAAGCAATAAAAAAAATAAGTAGAAGAAATATTAAATAAGGGTGTTATTAAATAACTTTGGAGAAGGATATTCATTATTAATAAATCTTAATCATGAATTGACGATCCAGTTTTTAATCGTCGGTTGTGACGTAACATTTGTATGATTACGAAAACGACTAATATTGAAAGAAAAGATTCTGAATAAAATTACATATTTCATGTGTAGTTAAATAGACTCCCAAAAATACCGTGTTGTGGATGAAAGATCCGTGTTCCAAAAGACGATGAATTTTTAAGTTATATGGTACTTTATAAGAAAGTTAGAAAACATTGATTAGTAAAAATGTAGTATAATTTGTTTCTTTATAAGTAATTAAGATATGAAGGAAATGATCCAGACTTCTTAATGAAATATTATTAATTAAAAGGGCATTACTTTCAATGAAGGGTCGGGATAGCAGTGTTGCTAAAGTAACTGAACATTGCTTAACCAATTTACTCATAATTGAAACATTACATGTGTTTTTATAGTCGTAAAAGTTTTTACATCGAAATGTAACACATACATAAAACACAAGAAGATTTCAAAAATGCTTTATTTCAAAGAGCTACTAGATGTACTTGATTTCTGAAACAAATTATGAATTAGGATATAAGAAAAATAACAATTTAATAATATTTTATTTTATAACAAATAAAAATTTATAAAGGATTTTTTCTAAATATTAATTTTTGTTTATTCCTTCTTAATGATTATAAAATCAAACACTTTTAGGTTGGTTGATTCTTATCAACTCTTTTTTCTTATTTGAATAATTATACTCTTTTTTACAATTATATTATATTTTAAAATGCACATCGAAAACAATTTGTGAATGATTATATAATTCTTTACTATTCTGTATTGGAAGCAGCAACAAGTGACAATCAGGGCCATGTTAACTAACTCTAACTGGATATCTTAAAATAGCGTATAATTATATTACTAAAAAAATTTCAAGTTTACAGAAAATAAAGGAAACTAGAAAAAGAGATATATAAAGTATGTGCCATTTCAATATTTTATAGATAATCTATCTATCTTTTTATAATTGTAAATTTTGTTTGAAAAATTATAAGTATGATACTAATCAAATTAAGAACCTACATTAATAATACTATAGAACAGTTCTTACATAAAATAGTATGCAAGTTATATAAAGGAATAAGGTACAGTTTTTGTAAATAAATATGATAACTTATTAACATGTTAAATTTATTAAAATGAGGAACATTAGCAACTTTTTAGCCCAAATTAATAATTTACACTAGATCCGAAAGATGATACAAAATTTTGTGATAGTTTTCTATAATTAAATCACATACAAAAATTATTGATAGTAATCATGAACAAATCACCCGTAGCATATTAATTATGTTTAAGTTAAATAACTTACATTTAAGTTGGGTAACTAAATGTTTACTATCAACAAGTACAATAATCCAACATAAACATTTAATATTATAAAATGTACTAAAGGGAGCTAGATTATAACAAATGATAATTATATTATAATTATCTTTAGTGCTGGTTCGAACAATAGTCTTTACAAATTAATATTGTTTTGATATTCAAGATATTCGATTACCGTACCGTACGACACTTAAAATGAATTAAAGTTTTTACAGTTAATTAAATTATAACAAACCGAAGTAAATATTTAATACAAATAAGCTCTTATTCCCAAGGTAATTAAAGATAAAAATTAAAGGTAATTGAACCGCTCCATAAATTCTACCCTGAAAAGTCAATAAGCATAAAGTTCTATCATCATGTATAAGGCTTCTTTATCAATAACGTTTTTGATGCAGATTGATTAGATTGCCATTTATAAAATTGAACAGAAAATTTTGTAGGAAATGAAGTTCTGTTCTTATGCTATGCTATTATTAAAGTACACAGCTTAGCTTTATACACATAATAACATTTTAATATAATTCGAAGAAAAATATGTTTAAAAAAATATGAAGTTTTCAATATAGTATGTATTATTTAAAGTATTGGAAAATTAACTCAATAAAGATATTAAAACAAAAAATTCTGCTTTTTGTCTCTTTATTTTTGAACCAGCAAAAAAGTCCGGGAGATGTGAACGTATGTCAAAAGAAAACTTTTCATTCCGATCTTCTGCGGTCAACCAATGAACTTTCCAAATATTTCAGTCAAATTCAAATAATGCATGATTTAAGCGGTTTCGCGGTTTTTATTGAAGTTAAATAAGTGATTTTTTTTCCATTTGCTGTATTTGTGTGCTATAATAAGTAGTAGTAAAATGCGTTTAAACTTCGACAATTTTATTTATAAATAAAAAATAGGACGACTATGAGACTTATAAATGTTTAATATATTATAAGAACATGAATGGACAAGTGAAAAGTAATTGGTCTGAGTACTTATATACACTTATGTAATGTGCTGTGTGTATAATATATATTTGTATATGTTTGTACATACAGAATTGTAACAAATACATATTTAAAAGTTTATTTCACCGTTTTCTCTATTATGTAATTAAATAAAATATGAACAAATCCATACATTCATACTTTTATTAAGAATATGGTCCGTCCATACCACCAACGAAAAAACTAAACCTGAATTAACCAAAGTAAATAGTATCATCAAGTGTTAACTCAGTAATAAGGTAGAATTACTTTAAATAAAAAAAAACAGGTTGTACATACTTTAGCACAATTTACTTTAATTTTAGCACAAATTAGTTTTATATTTACATCTAATAACATAATATTGAATTCCCTCCATTGGAAGAATTTATTACATAATATTACAGAATTTATTATTAGAACAATTGTTTATTTAGATATTTTTAATAATACTTTATTATATGTAATATTTAGTTGTATGTTCTAATACCGTGGTCTTGCTGTTATCTGTGAATATTATTAGTATTTTTTACATTTATCATTATTAATGCACTGAATATTAACTTGACTCCTTACTGTTGGTTTAAGTTGATTAATGTTCAACATTGTAATAAAACTATATAATAAATAAAAAAACTCCTCCTTCTTGTTGACCTAAATCCTCTAAGTAAAATGAGTTCCATGCAAATAAGTTCAGACACAATTAATATAAAGGATTGTAACATGTTAAAGACATTGATATAGGATGAATTTGATGTTTGTTAATTAGCACGGCTAATCGAGAGTGGTCGTTAGTGTTCCGAAGGGAACTGTTGCAGCGACGTGTGCTCTGATTAACTGAGTAAACTCTGATTAACTATTACATGTTAGTATTTAGAGATGTTGATATAGATATTTGGATGTTGTTATTATTTAACATAATTAATTTATTATCAGTATTTTATTCTTATCGTTACACCTAGAACTAAAAAACTAGTTTCAAATCATTTCTGTAATCAGTTTTAATCATATTAATAACAATATATCATCTACTATTATCTGTACCACATTTATAATAAATATTGTACGGATAATAGTTTCTCGTTTTTCAGTCAGTCACACGGTTCCAAATTAAAGCTGTAAGGTGGATCAAAACAAAAACTTCTCAACGAAGTAAATACCGAGTGACGAAAGCGAATCCACTGACAAAACTCCTGATATGAATTTTGCGACGAAAAAAACCACGAACATTTTTATTCACAAACGTAAACAAACACAAAAAATGTGAATGTGCTCGAAACGTTGCACAAATTGCATTTTTGTTTTTATTTTATTAGATTGATCAAGGCAATTTGGTAACGTTCCGAACACATTCACATTTTTTGTTTGTATTTTTTTTGTTTGTTTGTTTGTTTGGCAACGTTCCGAACACATTCACATTTTTTGTGTTTGTTTACGTTTGTGAATAAAAATGTTCGTGGTTTTTTTCGTCGCAAAATTCATATCAGGAGTTTTGTCAGTGGATTCGCTTTCGTCACTCGGTATTTACTTCGTTGAGAAGATTTGTTTTGATATCAATAGTTTTGTAAAAGGATTGGAAACAAAATGCTGTGCGATTATTTTTCATGCAAATATATACTCATTTATTTGACCAACACATGGAACTATCTATAATGACATGAGGGACTTTAAAAACAAACTTAAATGGTGCCAAGACAATTCAGAACAGATTAAAATGGACATACTGGCTATGTCATATAGAAACAAACATTTTGGAAAATTCTGGCAACAAACAGACAAACTGAATACAAGATCGAATATTCCGGCTGAAGTAGGGGGAGTAAGCGGTTGCCGTAACATAGCAAATATGTTTAAAACACAATTTACAGTGGATCCCTGTGAGATCAATTTCGCCGAGGCTGGCAGGGGGGATATCATAAATAATGGGGAAAGCTTTGTACGTTTCACGTCTAGCGAAGTAGTAGATACAATAATGGGTATGAAGCATGGAAAGTCGCCTGGACATGATGGCCTGAGTGTTGAGCATCTGCGACACGCTGGTGTGCACCTTCCTAGAGTCCTAGTTTTGTTGTACAATATTTGTATAAGCCACGGCTTTCTGCCGGACTCGATGACAAGGACAATAGTCGTGCCTATAATCAAGAATAGGGCGGGGGATGCGGCGGACAGAACCAACTACAGACCGATATCTCTTGCTACCATCATAGCCAAAGGGCTTGACAGCTTGCTTGATACTCAACTTAGCAGAACAATTAACATACACGATGCGCGGTTCGGTTTTAGATCAGAGCTGTCAACTGAGAGCGCAGTATTGTGTCTCAAGCAAGCTGTAAGGTACTACACGGATAGAAAGACTCATGTGTTTGCGTGTTTTTTGGATCTGTCGAAGGCATTTGACCTCGTATCCTATAAAATTTTATGGCAGAAGCTTGAAAAGGATAGCAGTTTAAGACCGGAGTTGATATCACTATACCAAAGTAATGTGGTAAGATGGGGTGATGCACTTAGTGAACCATATAAATTAGGGTGTGGAGTAAGACAGGGGGGCCTGACGTCACCCAGATTGTTCAATCTTTACATAAACGGGCTCATAGAGAGGCTTAGCGGGGCAGGCGTCGGTTGTTCGATAGATGGCGTAATGATGAACAATTTTAGTTACGCAGACGATATGGTTCTGTTGAGCCCGTCGGTCAGTGGTCTTCGAAGACTGATAAAAATCTGTGAGGAATATGCAAAGAAGAATGGACTGAGGTATAACGCTAAAAAAGAGCGAAATTTTACTTTTTCGAGGAATAAACAAACAGTTAAATTTCATTCCTAAAATACATCTGTGTGGAACTTCTCTGAAACTAGTATCTGAATTTAAATACCTTGGTCATATTGTGAATGAACGCCTGGGTGATGATAGTGATATCGAGCGGGAGCGCAGGGCTCTGTCGGTTAGAGGCAATATGTTGGCCCGTAGGTTTGCACGGTGTTCGACACAGGTAAAATTAATATTATTTAAAGCCTATTGGCAGTCCTTTTACACGTGCAGCCTATGGGAGAACTATTCTCGGCGGACATATAGCGCACTGCGTGTTCAGTACAACAATGTGCTGAGGGCTTTGTTGAGGAAGCCTCGATACTGCAGTGCATCGGCAATGTTTGCGGAGGCTCGTGTAGACGACTTCTATGCGATAATACGAAAGCGGACCGCGTCCGCAATGACAAGATTACTGAACAGCTCCAACAGTCTTCTCAGCATATTGGCGTTAAAGCTAGACGCTCCCCTCTGGAGGTCCTGGGATAGTGTACACGTAGCATCGAAGCGTAGCGTATACTGACTGTAGGAGTATAGCGTTGAGTTATTTGTAGAATTTAAAAAAATAATAATAATTAGAACGACGATTTCTATGAATTTTATTTTATTTTATTTCTTTAATAGTATTTTATGATTTTAATTATATTTGATTTGAATTTAATTTATATTTATTTGAATTGAATTTATATTTAATTTTAATAATTTTATGAATTTTGTGCATTTTATGAATTTTATTTTTCTGTATAATTTGAGATTGTTATGTTGAATACTAACTACGAGTACTATTATAACATTAGTTACTTAAGTTAAAATGTTACTAACACTTATGGATGAATTATCTGAAATAAATTGATTTATTATTATTATTATTTGGAATAGTTGCCTCTGACAAAATGAGAGTGTTTTGGCTCAGAGGATGAGCGTTGTAATGACAAAGACGAGACCTCGAGTGCGATTCCCACAGGTGCCCGATTTTTTTTCATTTGATTTTTTCAGTTTCCATTTATTTTTTTAATTCATTGCTTCAAAACAGAATTTCTTCAGTATTCGGATTTTTTTCTGTAAATTTTGTTTTATTGTTACAAACGGCAATGCGTTAGTGAGTTTATTCATTGTTTATTGTTGTTATCATGTGTTTATTACTGTGCAACTGGCATTGAATTTTAACCGTGTTGTGAGTACGATTCTGGCTTTAAAAGTCATTTTTTGGCCATTTTTGGTCATTTTTCATGATTTTTTGAACTTCTCAGAGCCATATCTCAAAATCACGAGTTTTCCCAGATATGTGCTATATACCAAATTTTAGCTCTAATTTGGGGCTACGAATGAGGAAATTTTGGAAAAAAAAACCGTTGGCGCTGTTTTCGAGAAAATGGCCGATATGTCCCCGGCCAGTCGGCCATTTTTTGGTTTTTGACCAAAAATGTCACGCCAAAAAATTTTTTTCCATCAAAAGGGATATTATTCAAAAGATGAGCTTGAGACCTTTCCAATGATGCCCAATTTGTCAATGTACGTCAACTGGTTTGGCCACAGTCCCTGTACGAAAAATGGCCATTTTTGGCCTTTCGAGGGCTGGCCACGGCCAACATGGCGGCCAAATCGAAATGTTGTAGAACAAAAAAGTCTTAGTTTTTAATGTACTTCAATCCCTGAAAGTTTGAACAAAATCAGTTGAAACTACGAATATACCCAAACAGACAAAGTAATCATCGATGGAGGCGCCAGTCAAAATTTTCAAAATGTCATATCTCATCAACCGGTGGTCGGATTTAGGCGTTTTTGGGCTTGTTGAAAAGTTCTCGACAAGAACCTTTAGGAAAATCTTTTCAAGGTGGAAATAAGTGATTTTATACTGGTGCGGAGCCAAAAACTAAATTTTAGTCTCATTTTTCAAACGGCCGTAGAGGTGAGGCGGTAGGTATATTGCTAAGTGTAAATGCATTTTCTGGGTCTATGGGCCAAGGGCTTTCTAAAAATACCACACTCATACCAGAAGGTCTCCTGTATAAAAAAATCGATATTGCGCGTATATATACAGAGTTAGACTTTCAGCACTATGGGTGCTTTCGTCACTCTGAGCTAGCTAACGCCCGCTTTGATAAATTAAAAGTTTCACCGGGTGGTTTTTGCGAAGTTATTATTGTGCGTGTTGTTGTGGTGAAACAAAAGGCCTCGAAGTCCCGTGTTCTATATTTTTGGATCCAAATGATAAATAAGTTTCGTCACCAGTAATAATGTCGTAGATAAAGCGTGAACGACCTGTTTAAAATTTCTCAATCATATCATGATATCTCTGCATCTGATTCACAGCATCAGTGAGATTGTAGAGTAACTAGCGTGAAAAAATCCTGCTTAGGCAAATGTATGAAGTTAATAAAGTAATTATGTTAAATATTCTTAACATATGTCAACATTGACGCATGCCACTCTTCAGATTGTAGGTACCGGATGCTCCTCCTGTGTATTTAGTTGGTTTGATAAATATTTTTACATTTCTATAACGTTTTCTTATAATCTTTAAGTTTCTCTTGTAAGTTTTCTTGTAATTGAAAATGTTGCCAAAGCAAAAACAAATATCTATAACACATGATATTTTTATAGATAGATAGCGCGTAGATGACTTTAAAGCCATCATTCGTAAGCGGTGCGCGTCATTACTTAAGCGTCACAGCGACAGTCAAAACAGCATTCTGAAAGTATTTGTAGATAGATAGGAGAGTCCAGTACTGCGTCATTGGATGCAGCTCCATATGAAATAATTGTAATTATTATTGTGAATATAATAATGTTATTATTTTTTAGTTTTAGTTATATAGTAATACTAACAATAGATTATAAGATACTTTGTACACTAACACTCTATGGGCTAGTCCCGAAATAAATGATATTATTATTATAACTTTCCAACGTTAGTAAGTGACATGATTGCATAATATTATTCAAAATTAAAATTTTCCATAATCACAAATAAAAATCATTTCAAACCATTTAATTACAACATAGGTTTATTTCAAGGTATTTCTCCAATTATATTTAACATAGTCATCAATATTTTAATAGATAAATTAATTTAAAAAAAAAGAAATGGGGTTATCGGTTTAAGTTTAACAATAAATACACAGAATCCATACTAGCATTTGCAGACGATCTCGCGATACTGACACGTAATCCAAAACAATGTCAGCTACTTTTAAATGTTGTGGGGGATTTCTGTGCTTGAACGGACGGATTGAGGACAAAACTGGGTAGGCAGAATACCAGATATACCTCTTACGATCCGGGTCTTATAATAGGCGGTAAGTGCGTTACCACGATTGCCGACGCAGCTCCGTTCAAATTCTTAGGTAAAAAAATCGATTACCAAGAGCGCACTCCAACGTTAGATATAATAGTCGATAGCTTTTTGAATGGTCTAAAAAGGTACATAATCAATCAATAAGTAACATCAAAAAGGTTTGGATATATAACAATTATTTAACATCACGTCTAAATTGGTCTTTCCTCGTTTACGATATCAATTAAACCCTTTTGTTGAAGTTCGGTACAAGTGTCAGATGGACATTGAAGTCATGGCTCGGGTTAGCGCATCCAGCGGACTCTTCTACCTTATTTAGAGACCGACACAATTTTGGGTTAAAATTAAAGAAACCATCGGAACTCTATAAACACCTAAGAGTGACCAAAAGATATATCATCTCAAAATCGAATGATGATACTATAACGTCTCTTCCAAAAGATAAAATTGCCGCAGAGCTAGAGTCACGACTTCAATTCCATAAACAATTTACAATAGGTGCTCAAACAAATAAAGCAGGGCTAGGATCAAATAGGAAAGAACAAAACGTAGAAATAATAAAATCCTTTATTCGGCAAGATGAAAATGATAATTACCGGTTGCACGCGATGAGCCTAGAATTGCAACATGAATGGGTGACCATAGGAGATTTTTGTATTTCACTAGCTTTGAGATGGCGCACAATGCTTCATGATTGGTCCCCAGCATTATTAAAATTTTATCTTAATGCATTCCAAATGACTCTCCCGGATCAAAGTAACTTAGTAAGATGGGGCTAAGCCACCGAAAAATCTTGCAACATCTGTGAGGAGGCAGTAGGAACCGCGTAACACTTGCTAGTAGGACGTAGGGTACTTTTAAAAAGAGGTAAATACTCGCGTCGCCACGATAAAGTATTAGAAACCATACGAGAAGTGGTTGGTCTTTCTGTAGAAAGAGCGCAGAAGGGTATAACAACCACCAAAATATTAGTAGAGTTCGTAAAGGCAGGTTCGTCCAAAAAATCAAAACTAAAACCTTATTCCATCTTAGACGCGTCTCCTGATTGGACTATTATGATGGACTCGTATGAAAGGCAATACAAAGTCCCCGGGGATGTTTGTGTTTCGTCATCTAGGCCGGACTTATTCCTGTACTCAAAACAACTAAGGTGCGTTATAGTTGTGGAGCTTACTCTACCCTGGGAAACAAACATACCCAAAGATCATACATTTAAGCTTAACAAGTATTACAAACTATGTAACGAACTGATCAGGAATAAATTTATAGTAAATTAGTACGCTGTAGAAGTAGGGGCGAGAGGTATAAGAGCAAAATCTATCTACAATTTATTTAAGGATCTCGACCTGTCTAGAACTATCAGTTCATTTCTGGAACGTATTTCAAAGGCGGTTTAAGCAGGTTCTTACGATATTTCGGGAGGTAGGGAGAGGAGCGTGAACAGTGAAGGTGTGCATGTATGCGCATAGTAAAGGGGCCCCTTAAATCAACACCTGGGTCGCAAGTCCCAGGTATTGTTTGCGCTCCTTTCCTTGCAACGCGATGGGCCCGGCACCCGCACGGTGAATCCATGGAATGCGAAGAAGCTTCGTCTCTGTCTTAACTAACCTAGTACAAGATGAGAACGAAACTTAGAATGAAAATACAGGCAGAATGCAACAAATGTAAAAAACCTGTTTGTGGCGAGCATAAGATATTGACTTACTTAGACTGCAAGAAGGGTCTTCCAATAGGCATATCCGAACTTTGGCAGTTGGTAGCGGCCATCTTGTTGAAGCGACATTTGTCAAATTGGTTGTTATTTATTCATTTTATTTTGCCAAATCATCATGCATCGCTATAGCATTCAAAAACACGCGCAAATGATAAAATTGTTTATTATTCTATTCATCGTGTGGTGAATAAATATGAGACCACTGGTTCGGTAAATGATCGAACAACACCCGTACGTCAACGAAACGCAAGGTCTGCCGAAAACTTCGCCGCTGTCAGTGAGAGGATGCAGGAGAATACGAGGCAGTCGCTCACAAGAACTTGTCCTTTCATAGACCACAACTTGGCGAATTTCGCGTCGCGACTTGGGCCTACATCCGTATAAAATTCAACTCACCCAAGAATTGAAGGTAAACGACCTTAGACAACGACGTGTGTTCGCTGCATGAGCACTGGAGCAGTTAGCAACTGACCGTAATTTTCACAGAAAAATCTTCAGCGATGAGGCCCATTTCTGGATGAATGGGTACGTATACAAAAAATTGACGAATTTAGGACGATACCAATCCACATGACATCCATTAGCGTCCAATGCATCTCAAAAAAGTTACAGTTTGGTGTGGAATTTGATGATGATGATTTGATGAACTGGATCATCTGAATACCAACGACATGTGGTTTCAACAAGACGGCGCTACATGCCACACAGCAGATGCCACATTGAATATTCTGCATGAGAGATTTGAGAGCATGGTCATCTCACGTTGAGGTGATGTAAACTGGCCACCGAGATCGTGTGACCCTGTGTGTTTACCCTGCTCAACTTTTTCTTGTGGAGTTTTCTTAAGCCACAGGTGTATGCGAATAAACCACAAACCACAGCGGCCCTCAAAACCAACATGTCCTAGGTCAAATTTGACCTAATTTATGCGCAAAAGTCATGTAAAATTGGATATATCGCATGAGCGAGATAATAAATTTATGTTTCATTTTCTAACAATATTTACCTTTTTTTTTTGTTTTTAAGTATAATAACAAAATAATTATTTGATATTATTACTTTATTTCTTAAATATCTTTTAACATGTTATTTAACAAACTTTATTGAAATATTAAAGAACAATTTCGTTATCGTTTAAAAATTGGTTGTTAGTTGTGTGTGTCAAATTGCCCTCACGTTATGCTATTGGGGTTATCTAGAAACGTTATCTAGGGTTAACTGTGATTGTTTTTGTAGTGCTGTAAATATAAATTGTAACACTTTGGGAATCATTAATTGATGAGAGACGTAGTCTTTTGTACTTGCAGTGTGAAAGGAACCCGCCCGACAATTAATATAGAGATTCTATTGCATTTACCTCATCCTATTTAAATAACAAGTTCATTTAGACTATATCATTATAACTATGTCATCATTATCATCATCTTGAGCAAATTTTTCATTTTAAATGCATAATTATTTTATTTATAAAACTTTTTTGATGAACTTGTATGATGGTTTTTGGGTGGTAAAAAAACCCTACTAAACAAAATTTGATTTAACATATGATTTTAATAACCTCATAGTTAAATAAATGTATAAATAAATAATATGAAAATGCAAATTGTTATTGAATATAATATAATTAAAAATGCCAGTTTAAATAAACATACATAAATTTTACACTTGATTTTACCTACGTACAATCAAGTAATAACGGTGTCGAAGAGATCTGTCGATGTTGTAAGGACCTGTCACATGTCTTAGATATGAACTAACCATTAATCTGTTTTGATCTGTTATGTGCATAAATCTAGATCCGAAACACAAGAGGCTTAAATTATAAGTTGTTTAACGACTAATTCACATTTTATATGACTTGTTATTGTAATAAAATTAAAATATTATCATTTTAACATAATTTTTTGCTAATAACAGTGAAATAAGGACCTGGAATTGTTCAAATAAATTAAATGATATTATTTCATTCATTAGAATCAAAATTTTAGTGACACTATCAGTTTGTCTTTAATTTTTTTTTTAAGTTGTAATATCGTAGAATTATATTGAAAGAAAGCGATTCGTTTATTTGAAATGAAAATTGTCTAGGAATATCTAATAATGGTGATCTGTTTTAAAAAAATGTATGTTCTTTATTAAAGCGCTTCATTTTGAATTAAATTGATATATTGCTAGGGATCATGTGCAGTCTTAACATATCTCCACCCGTAATTAATTGGTTTCGTATGGACGTCGACAGATCACATGTTCCGATAATTCGTCCTCCGAATGGGCTGAACTCTCTGCTGGCGTCCCTCAGGGCGGCGTTTTATCTCGTCTTCTTTTCTCCATTTTTATTAATGAAATCACAAAAATTCTTTCATGTCCGTACTACCTCTATGCTGACGATTTGCCACTTTATAGGCATTCAACATTTCAGGATCTAAATATCAATATTAACCAGATTAATTATACCCTAAATTTAATAAAAGAATGGACTGAGCCCTTTGGGCTTCTTGTGAATCCCAAAAAATCACAGGTCATTATAATAGGTAGTAGACATTTTAAAATAGAATTATTATCAACGACCTTACTAATTTATTATATGACAAGTCATTTATACCATTTTCTGATACAGTTATGAATTTAGGATTGACATTTGACAAATTTTTATCGTGGACGGCGAATCCATACCAGCAAGCGCGTTCACATGTCAATTCACTCCCTGTAACGTTTGCAGAATTTCCTACCAATGCGGACCAAAATACTCCTAGCTCAATCTCTTTTATTACCCCTTCTCGACTATGCTGACGTTTGTTATCTGGATGTATCTGAGGAGCTGCTCAATAAAATAGATCGCCTTCAAAACTTGCGTATCCGCTTTATTTTTGGACTACGCAGGTTTGACCATATTGCAGTTTTCCGACATCAACCTGAGTGGCTCCCGATCCGCCTTCGCCGGAATATGCACGTCCTAACCGCGCTGTATAACCTCTTCTCCAACTCAGCTCCTTCCTATCTACATCAACGATTCTATTTATCAAAACTTCGTAAATCTATAATCATTTATCATTATGACCACAGATTAATATTATTTTTTATTACAATAAATAATAACTTTGTATTTATTAAATACTAACTAATTTATGGACAGCGACATTGTTAAACTTACTAGATTAATAGACTGAACTAGTACTAGTAACGGAACTAGCTAGTATAATTAACATTCTAGAGCTAAATAAAATGTAAATATTATATGACGTTAATTATAATAAATATTAATAAAGAAGAAGAACATAATATTGCAAAAATTGTGAACACATAAAAATTCTGAGGGAATTAATTCATTCCAAAATTATATATCCTCTACACTCACATCCCTATTAGGTAATCATTCAATCAATCAGATTGTCCCCGTTCTTTGGACACATCCGTAAATGGTCAGGTCTTGTAATTGGCTCCTACAGTATGGTAAGTGACATCCATGTCGTGTTGATCTTCGAATCGGGATATATCTAAAGTCTCTATCACCTAATATTTTTATACATAGAATACATAAAAGAATAATTTTTTTGTATGCGACTTTAAAGACCTTATTAGTGTAAAAAATAGATATTCTATTTGATTACGGAATAAGGGTACATTAGCTATAATATCTTCGACCAAAGCTATTATTGATAAATCTGCGTGGAAATACGAGTAAATTAGTAACTACATTTATAGAAGATATGCGTATTACTTTTCTAAGATTAGATTTGGCACTCTGCTTTGCTCGAGTTCAAATTATTTATTTAACGATTATTAAATGATTTAAAAATATGAACGATATGATTTAAAAATATAAACTATAACGATTAACAATATGATTTAAAAATATAAACCATAGCAATAATATATGATGAAAAGGACCACATTATCAACCGGTAGTATCAATTTTCAAAGTTCAAAATCTTTTTATATTTTATTTTTAACATTTGCAAATAAATATGTAAATGCGTTACCGACCTTGAGAAATGGAGAGCGATAAAGGAAATTAGGAAAGAAAAATACAGATAGTACCATACGAAACGTAGCTATAATAGCTATATTACGCGGATTTTTTTTTTTGAGAGGCTATGTACCAGTCAAACTAGCTTATACAATCAGCAGACTTATGGCTACAGCTAGGCTCTACCACCTACTGTTTTCTGTAATCATAGTTAAATAATTATACAACCAGTCTTATTCATTCTCTATTTAAATTCCTTGAAAACTGATACACTATGTAATTTTTATTGTAAATCAAAAGTTTTATTTTTACAACTATGGACTTATAAATTGTAACATATCTAATCAACTCCGATATAAAAATTGAGTTTTAATATCGAGTTATACGAGGCCACCAATCCGATATGAAGGTAACGTTATATTGAAAACCTGATGGTACTTCACTAGTCGATAACCGTACGATATTAAATTAGAAGTTTCCATTTATATAGAAATAGATTATATGATATTATATTTGTATTTAATCAGATTTATTGTGTTTTTTACATCTAAAGTAACCAGAAAATAAAACGGTAAATAATAAATAAATAACATAGGTTTAAAAAAATATAAGAATTTATTTAAATTTTTCAATGTTTCAGATATTAAAAGCGAAGTCTTTTCATATAATAAATCGAAAGAGAACTAGATTACATTCTAATACCACTTAATATAGCTGGATCAGCAGATCAACATCATGCAAATAATATTGTCTTGTTCGTCGGTTCTAAAATACCAGTGATATCAACTATATAGTAATATATATAGTAACTTATTATTATTTATTATTAAGTTGTGAATCACTCTAGTAGTAAATAATATATATATCCCAACGACCGCTTTTTACAATTATAAATCTTTAATGATCTGACAGGTGATATTTTACTAAACAATAATGTTATAAAATATTAATCAAAATACTACAGGAATAAATCTCTTACGTTATTACAAACAATCTAAACCTGCGTATTTAAATAAATGAAAATCTTCCAAATATGTAAATTATTCTAAATTCAATGAACTCCATTCCGCGAGAAACAGTTTGAAACTTGATAAATTATATTTTGTCTTAATGATGAATGAAACGAGACCGAGTGTGAGGTGCGTGGGCTGAATAAATATATATCTAAATATAATTTTTCTATAATGTCTTATCAATAATACGATTGTTTTGATGATGGCTAAAACATTCTGTTCTAGGGGGGCAGTGGTTGTCCTTTTCAGCAAATAAATTAACTTACTTCATAGAGAAAAATGGTTGTTAGATTTGCAATCGAGACTGACTGAAAATAAGTTACAAAATTTTTAGAATAGGATTTTGTAATATTTCCGATCTTGCAATGTTTGTAAAATCCTATTCTAAAACTTTTAAATCATTTTGAAAGCAAATCAACTATTAAAATATTATAATATTTTTTATAATTATTTGTGATCAAAGTTTGTATTTACTTGTTAATAAGTAAATACTAAAATAACTTTATGGATTGAAGCTACAACTGACCTCACATAGGCCTTATAGACAGTACAACGCTGCGTCGGAAATACTTTTTTAAGTAAACTCTTGACATGCAAAGACGTGGAGTGTAATGTTAAAAAAGTGCTTATTAATTTTAAGTATTGTTATTTTTTATGATATTTATGAAGTTTATTTAGCGTTTATTTTATAACTACAGCTGTGTATAATGTTTTCATTTAAAAATAACAGTGTATTGTGATTTTTTTAAAGAATTGTTAATTTAAATCGAGTGTATTCAGTCATTTGTAATATTATCAATTGTAATAGAGTTGATAATGTCAGTGGCAGAACCGTTAGAGACAACAATTCATCACATTTTTTTAACCTAACCCAGTAATTCGATAAATATTAATTAATTATTGTAATATGGTTCATAAAATTACAGTTTCTTATTTACTACTCTAAGTACTGAATTAAATAAGTTTTAATATTAGTCTAAAATCAAAGTTGCACTTGTGAAGTATAAGAATCTAGTTGCTCGGTTCAATAAGGTAAGTTCATGGAAAATTAAGCTGGCAAGAAACTCCATGAATATACTATTAATTAAGCCACAATTATATATTATATTTCAAAATAGATTAGAATCCAAATTAAGCGCTGTATCTTAAGAAAACTATAATAACTAACTACGCTGCTACTAAATCTATTATATTCTCATATTTAAAGAATACTAGACTTAAACATTCATCATAACAATAATAAGAGATAACTTAATAACTTTTTATTCTATTTATATTACTTTATCGAAATTTTAAATTTAGACGATAAAGAGACCTATGAAACGTCCACATACTTACAGAATTGCAAGAGATTATTATTTAATTGACGTCTTAAATTACCTTATTCAAATTCATCTCATATTAATTAATATGAGGTATGAAAAAAATATTATCAAAATCACTATCTATTAAGATACTCATGACCTGATATGTTCATTATCTAATAATCACTTATATGAGGCTCTAACTAAACACTATTGTCCAGAGGTCAACGAACTATTGTCCTCTGTTCGAATATCTGATACGCTTTACTGAGACTAAACTATTGAGCCTCGGACTAAAGTATTAACCTTTTATACAACATAATACCTTGAATATTTCTAGCTCCTTGATCACAAGGAATTTCGCAACTATCTAGATTATTAAAATAAGTAGCTAAAAATCTAAATTTTGTTCGTGATATAGCCTATCTTCATGTCTTTATTCTTTGATTTTATAAAGAAAAATAAATAGAATAGCTTTTTAAATAAATGTTTTAATACCCTTTTATTTTAAAGTCCTCTATAAATAAACTGTGACGCAAATAATTGAGGTTTGAATGTAAAAAATAATTTGTGAATTCTAATAAATAAAGAAAAGCATTTATTTATAATCTTTTGAGATACTCCTATAAAATGTCAAGTGAAGCAAAGTGACAGCAAATATTACCATAAATTTTCATTTTTAAATTACCCATTCATTATATATGAACGGGAGTTCTAAAAATTTATTTAATAGCCTAATTTTAAATATAGAACAATGTTGACTATCTTATTTAATGCTCGAGCATAGAATATTCTTTGAAGGTTAGTTTCTAACGGGTGGCGCATTTCTTATTTGATTAGGAAAAATAAACAGTTTACTCTGCAATTTAGCTTCTCTATAGCTACCCTCCGTTTCAAAATTTATAAAAACAGAGAATGGCTTTTAAGTAAGTTGCTATGTTTAAATTTGTTAAGTAGTAGATGGTATCCACTACCTTATAAATTCTAACAAAACTCGTCACTGTTAGGATATGAATATCAAGCTACGCTGCTGGAGGTTGTTGGTCCATAAATAGGATATAACAACTAATCTAGTTATTAGATATATAATATATTTCAAACTGAATATTATTACAGAATTTTTTTAATTAAGGTAAAAAATTATGTATTTTTTTGAATCATAGATCGATTGACATACCACCATTCCGAGAATGGAATGCATTATTTATTATTAACATAACAATTATACATAACAACATATACGAGTATATTATTTGTGTTTTTTTTAGGATTCAAGTTTGTATTAAAAATATTTTTTTTTAAACTCCAAAAAATATTACATTATTTTAATAAAATAAAAATATTTCAGTGATTTTTTTTTAAGATAATAAATCCTACATTACCAATACACTTTTTTGTCCTAACTTCTAAGAAATGAACACATTGGAAATGCTACTCCGTTTTAAAACATACTTGTGAATGTTCAGTTCTTGTAATTAGTTCTTACAATCATGAAATAAAGTCCTTATACAGCTCTCAAATTAATATAAAAAATATTATTTTATTAAGAGAGATCTGAAAAGCTGTTGTGGGAGGCCCAAAGAGGTTTTAGACCTGGAAGAGGGTGTATAGATCAGATCTTTTCTCTCCGCATGACAACGGAAAAGTTTTTGGCGCTAAACCAAAAGGTTTTCTGTGCTTTTGTGGATTTGGAAAAGGCGTTTGACAGGGTTGTGAGAAATAAATTATGGGAGATACTGCCCCGATACAATGTGAGCAGACCCTTGCTACAGGCTGTAAAGTCTCTTTACAGAGATCACTCAGCCTGTGTGCGAGTGGGAGCTAGCATATCGCCTCGCATATTTATTGAATAAATTATCAAAAACTTAATAGCTATTATCATTAACACGACCAGGACTCAAATCTCTAAGGTGCTATCTCAGTGTATTTATTAAATTTCAAAATCATCATAACACGTATATAGAAAATTTCAATAATTTTTTCACTATCCCATCACATCAAATAGATCAACAAATCAAATAAATTAAATATAAGATGAAAAAACATTTTGTTTGAGTCGAATCTAATAACATGATCACCTTTTGGATGTCGATTCTTTTGTAACCTTACCACTGACAGCTATGATTAAAAGGGTAAAAATATGAACAATAAAAACATTGGTATTATTATTATTATTATTGGTTTATATTGTCATCTGATTTCATTTATCACAGGTATACTACAATACTTTATAATATAAATCACAGTTTAAACAAAATACAATATTTGGTGGGGTAAAACTTATTCATAATTTGTGAACGAATACATTTATTCTTTCTTTAAAAAACTTCATAACAGTAAAACTTGTTGTACATATAATGGGGTAATTTGAAATACAAGAACAAAAGATTTTCGAATAATTCGTCTTAATCGCATTAAATCTAAATTGCAAATGTAGCACGTCCCACTCGGTTTTCAACGTCCCTTCTGTAAAAGCTAAAGTTCTAATTCAGTTGTAGAAAAAATACCTGTCTATTAGATAGTTGATTTTTTTTTCAAGTGTTTAGTGTCGAGGAAAATATAAGAAGGCAAATTTAAGAGGCAGATGAACTCAAGGTTTATGCGAGGTCCAAAGACTGTTCATGTTATATATAACATGCGATTTGAGAGACTGGTATTATTTAGATTGATTAATATTAAAATTAACATATACACAGTATACTTTGTTCCCGACTTTGATATTCTTGTTATCTATATCGACTGGCACTCATTTCTATTATTCAATATCGACTGGATATCTACTGGCAGTAATTTCGATTATTCTATAAGTTTCAATATATGCTATAAGTATATTTTACAATCCAGAACGTTATGTCAGCTTTTCTCTATCCTGAATGATCCAGCTTCTCCAGGATACTTGAAATGTAAATTTCAGCTACTGAGGTCAAGTCACGATTTACATCTTCGGTCAGATTCTAATCTTAGCTTATTTGTACCTTCGCACCATACTGGTTTTCTTTCTAACTCTTTCACAGTACGCGCTATTAAACTCTGGAACGGCCTCCCTGATGTGCTTCGACGTGCCCCGAATAAACTTGTATTCAAAAAATGTATCCGTAGATATCTTCACCAGAAAATGACATAACCATTCTTCTAACTTTTCATAATATTTTTTTGCGTAGTGATATTTATAGCAATATTTACCTTTTGGCATAATATTATTCTTACTTTTATATATACATCATCGTCTTACTATCGCCCTATGCATGTATGTATGTATGTATGTATGTATGTACATGTATGTGTCTTTTTATATATTTAATATATTTATAAGTATTCATATAATATATATATATATATATATATATATATATATATATATATATATATATATACTGTATGTATGTATGTATCCATATGTGTATTAATTTGTATATACATAAGTTGTGTGTATTTGTCTGTTTGTTTTCTATTGTACCCTTCATTTGTTTTTTCTGTATTTTGTATTTCGGTTGACTGGTAGAGAATGCTTTAGCATTAAGTCCGCCATTAGTATAATTTGTACAATAAAGTTTTTAAATAAAATAAATATTTAGGATAATTTTAATATGATTATTAAGACTTTGTTGATTATCTTATCTGGATCAAATTCTGTATAATATAATCTATTTTACATATTTTCCTAATAAATTACTTCCACAGCATTCTTACATATTTCTTTTCTCGTAGAGAAACACTGACGTCATTTGTATTTATTGAATGTTATCGTAAAATAAAACTAAAAAATTAAAGAACGCTTTAATTTTTTTTATTGCTGGAATGTGAAGTGCTTTTAATTCTTTGTGTGAACGACTTGTATGTAAGTGTTGTTTGTTTTGTTTATCAACTAAAATTGGTACTTACTTATTATTGAAATATTCATATAGTATTATTATTAAAATATAATATTCCTTATTTTTTTTTGATATCCAGTTGCTTTTACTAAAAATATTCACTTTACAAATATCTATTCGTACATAAATAAAACTTTCTATCTCATTCTTCATTCTTGTATGGTTCGGGCATAACTTTTAAACGCTTTTGTTATTAGTTGGTTGTGTTAGTCTACTCAATCCTCTGGAGCATATAATATCATTTTTGTATACTACTGTATACCATACTAAATATATATTACAATTTTTTAAGGGCTAGTAGCAATATAAATTATAATTGTGCTTGAAATGTACGAAAGCACATGTTTCTTTTAAGACATAATGTCGTACAAAAAAGTACAAAAATATAAACAAATTCAAACATTACATCGTAATTGTTATCATCGTTAACGTATTTTGACTATAAATATTGGCCTGTATACATAAAACGATTGCTTATTGATAAGTGATCAACATAAAGAAATACGAAAACAGAAAAAATCTAGTTTAGACAATTTAAAAATTCTTTTTGTAAAACTGTTCGGTAAGTCCTCCTGAAATAGAATAAATTATATTTTATGTTCCAAATATTAAGTTAAAGAATAATGAATCGTATTTATATGACAACTCATTATATCTGTAGACAAAACAATTCAAGCTATGTAACGCGGATCAGAAAGAATAATGTTTTTTCCACATTGCAGCGGTCAAAGTTAAAATCTGAATAATTCACAAAAATTTCAGTTTTTTATGCTTTTAATTTTGGTGCGGTTTTATGGCAGTTAAATAGGAAGGAATATTTTCTTTAGACGGTTATTCTGTGAAGCCTTCGAAGTATCCCGTTTAGATTTCAACTGTAGATTGAATTTCAGAGCTTTTTATGAAAATGTACCTCGTATTCAATGTTTAGATTTTTTTAAATCTTTGTTTTTTTCTGTTTGTATCTTTATTTTGGTCAAAATATAAAATTCTCTTAAGTGAAGAAAATCTCAAATTTTCTCGGGAAAACCGAAAAATTATATTGGACTATACAAATAACACTAAAAGGGTTTGGATTTGTCTGGAGATGGCAGTGAGGGCTGTTCCTCATAGCTCTTTACACCAAGTAATGATTGGCTTTTGACAGTGGGCAAAAGTTTCTATTTATTAAAAATGTTATTATTTTAATTTATTAGTCACAATCACTTCAGTATCCTCGTTTTATATAGGAAGATATTCTTTAGTTGGGTTATTATAAGATAACGACCCCTAATAAAAAATAAATGATAATATCTCGACTTCATTGAAATATTTTATTTATTTCTTTCTATTTACTGACAATCTCTGATCTTATTTGTCCAGCATTTGCAGCTAAAAAGCCAAGCAGTTACTTTTTCTTCTACATGATTCTTAATCATGAAGTTTAACTAAAAACTTTACCGGATGTAAATTTCTATTTTTATTATTATCTGTAAAAAAAATAACATCAGTTCAGTAGTCTCAGAGCTTATAAATTACAAACAAACGATAAAATATTTTTTCTCTAAAAATTGTATAGATTATTTCTGATCACTAGAGTCTAGAGTCTAGAGTATGGACTCTAGCATTTTACGTGAAAAGTTTGAATATTCTGTTTCTACAGTAGAACGAGACGAGCTACAAAACCTGAGTCCATACTTATTTATTTATCCAGACATTCCATCTTCACCATCATCATCATCATCATCATCCAGGGATCGATTTCCACAATGAATAACATTTTGATGTATTTAACATTTTTCTATGGGTTCTCCTGTAGCTTCATGATAATAATTAGGGATTTTTTAAGTTTAATGAGATTTACTAAAGTTATTACGCTTTCAAATAGCGACTATCATATAGATTGTACTATTTAAACGAGTATTGCCCACTAAACGTTGACGTTTCTGAAACGATAATCACAACAATAAAAAAAGTCCAGGCTGATTTTGTTGTGTGGTGTTTTTCAGACCAGGTTGCTTTACGACCCTCGTAGCCTTATTTTAAGTTGGAGAGTGTATTTACGAAAGATGTTGTATGCCCCATGTTACTCCCATTTGACGTACACGAGTAATCTTTATTATCGCTTCAAAATGGAAAAAATATAAATAAATAAATAAATAGAGTTAACTTCGGCTAAAGGTGGCTAACGCGTTTTAATCTCTTAATATTTGATTAAAGGACTAATAGATGTGACTACTTTTGAAACACTTACTTTTTTTAAACATTCTTAAAATAAAATAATAATTCTAAGTCTCTGGTATAAGAATACTATTTAAATAACTATTCTAATTTCCTTTTAAAATATACAATTATGAATTATAAAGATATTTTTATAAAATAAATTAATACTAAGTTGTACTTTCCATTAGAATGGAATCTCTTTATTATTTTCTTAAAATCTTAAAACGAAAATAAATTGTGAAGTCAATTCATAAAAGACTAGACTAAATTAGAAAAACCTATTTATTATTTATAAAAATATAATATATTCATATTTTTAAGAAACATTTGATTTGTTTCAAAATAAAAATAAATATTAATAATTACTAGACTTAGAAGAAATCTTATAATAATATTATCTATTACGTATATTCATAAAAACTTTATCTATAGAAGTTTCTCGAGACCAAGAATCCATAAAAGACTTGAGTCAAATAGAAAGGTTTATTTTAATATCAAGAGGTTTATGAAAAGGCTGTGGTTAATCGCCCCAGAAACTTAAGGTCTTCCTGAACTGAACTAAAAACCTATCCTTCAATAAGAATTATGATTTCTCCAATTAAAAGGGTTAAAATCTGAAGTAGTAGTAGTAGTATATACATTTACATAAATGTCGCTTACGATGACAACTTTTACATTTAAAAAGATTATTATTCAAAACGAACAAGACATTTTATATATGTCTCGTTGAACTTTGTCAATCATGAATAGATTAAAGAACTGACCACAGCGCCACTGCGATAGGTATGTCATTTTTGTAGTTCTGTATTTATTTACTGAAATCATTATAACAATATTTTTTTTCATATATTTGTCCTGATTATTGCTTATGCTTTGTTACTTATTTTTACATCAAAGAGTTGTGATATCTAACCTCTGTGTAAGCATAGGTGTTACTAGATTGATTTTTTTATTACTTTTTTATAATTTAGATGATGAGAGGTACTTTTTTATAATAAAAATAAACATTTACTTGAAGTTTTGCTCAATAGGCTTTAAGCTGTAGAACCGTTTTAGGAAGGAGATTCGAGTCAATTTATAAAACAATAATATATATGCGATACTTATTGTATTCATTACGATTGATATATATTCGAATTTTTAAACATTTATATAAATATTTAATTAACTAATGAATTTATATAAATAAACATAAAAAAAGAAAATAATTAAAAAAAAAAAATAAGGAACTGCAACTGCCAATAAATTCTAAACATTAGAAATCAGGTTACAGATATATTATTAGTCACTTTTATGAGATACAAGGGCGAGTTTGTGAAACACGACACATTTTTCAGCATCGGAATGATGGCGTTGATAAATATGGTGGCGCCAGAGTCGAGTCAATGAAAATACTATATACCTACCATAAACATTCACGATGTATAGATTAATTTCCTTTCATTATTAACTTTAAATAAATTTTATTTGCTTAATCCACATATAATACAGATATACAATACTTCTTTCAGCGGAGCTTTGCAATGATCGATCAAAAACCTAAAAAATAAGACAACCAGTGGTTTATTATTTTCACTGCACATTAGAAAGATACAGTTCAGGAATACTGGGAAATTATTTAATATCCTCTATAAATATTTATACTCTATAAATCATTAGATTATTGAATTTGATATCTGTGAATTAAACTAATCGTTAGATGTCTTTAGAAATCCATTGGGAACTGTCCAATATAAATGATGCCTGCCGCCTGTCTGACTCGGTTAACTCGGTTAACTGTGGTTAACATATTAATATATAGAGACACTGTGAGTATTCCTTACATTTATAATTAGTTTTATTATTATATTTTTCCATGTACAATATAATGCTTATACGATAATAAATAATTATTACAGGAAAATTTATTTTATTTTAGTCAAAGTAGTATATCTATTCATTCATATCTAGAAGAAAAAACTGGTTGTGAAATAAATTAAATATTTAATTATGATTTCAGGCTATTCTTCTGTACATGTTGGTTTACTTGACTAATTATAAATCATTTAACCTTACGAGAAGTTGAATTACAAATTAACTGTTCTACTGTTCCAGTCCAAAAAGTTAAACCCCGAGTACGTTAAAACAAATATGGCTAAATTTGATTAAGAGAATAATTAACCAGAAACTTAAACAAGAGGATAGCTCTTATTTGAATAAAATGTAATTTGATATTACGTACATTCTACAGTTTACACATTATCATGTTATTAAGGAAATTTAAATAAAATATTTTTTTTTACCACAAAAATACTATTTAAGATTTTTTTGTGTTTCCGCTAATAAAAATGTGGAAGACAGTATACATGTAAAACGCTCTAATGCCAAAACGATACAAAAACATAAAGAACGCCGTATTCACTAGGAGAATGAATTTGAAGCATGTTTGGCAATTGAGTTAAATTAGACCCTACACTGGAGTAATATACCTAAGTAACCCTGGTACAGGTTTGAAGGGAATGCTATACAATAAATAAACTTGAATATTTTTTTTCAATATTGAATCTGCAAAGTGTATCAGGATAACAATTTATAAAAAAACCGTCAGAATTGTGATTAATTATCTAAAATGTTGTTTCTTGAACTAACTTTTTAAGCTTGATTGATTAATTAATTGGTGAAAATAGTCCTATTTAAAAACAATGTATTCTTTATTATATAAAATAATTCATTTTTGACGTCACAATTTTGCTTTACCTTGGCAAAAGAGTACTTAACGAGAAGTTGTATCTCAGTTTAAGTTGATGATTTTAAAACTGCATACATAAACACAGAAAGTGCATTTTGTCCCTAAACAGCTTAAATTTCTCTTCATAATTTGTAACAATCCTTAATGGACAGCAGGGTCTAAAACACATTCAAAACAAAACTTTCTGGCCACTCATTAGATTTGTTTCCTGAGTTTCTACAGAGTTGGCTAAAATAGGTTTATTTATCAGTATTTTGATTGACATTTACATAACTCCATTTTTTTTTGTTTGAAAATTTATATTAATAAATGTTTTTAAATTTTGTTTATATTTAAATTATGTAATGGTATTTTTTAAATAAAATTTTATAAATATAACTTGCATTGTAAACTAGATTAAGTTTGGCAGATTGTATCAGAAGATTATGTACATACATAATATAAATTATATTAAAAAAAAAGTAATAATAATATGACTATTAAAAAAATAAAAAAAAATCCACTTATTAGCTTAAGGTTTTAAAGAAAAAAAATGCAATTATTTTACTTTATTGGAAATTCTAATTTAGTTTGAGTTTCGATATGCTTAATATTATTCTGTTTAGTTTGATATTGCGTTATTTATAATATTTGGAGTGTACTAATTTTATAACATAAATAGGTTGATGATACAATTGCTTTAATAAAGACGGTCAAGAGTGAACCTGGTTTGAATAATCCTCTTGAAGAATTTTATCATAACCTATTTAATAATATTTTTAAAATAATCTTTCAAACAAAAGTACTTCATAAATGTTATATGAAACCTCATTAAGGACAGCAAAATAGAATTAACGTTCTGCAAAAGCAAAAAATTAATTAATTTCTCTAGCTAGCGTCAAACCTCATCAAGTTATACGAAACTCAGAACAGTTAATTGGTGACCCTAATTGTTATTGTTTGATATTTATTTTTTATTTTACTGCAAAAAGAATAAATTTTTAGAAATATTGTTATTCTTTATATTTATGTTATTCATGGACAATAAAGTAATTTATACTACGATTACGTAATATAGGTAGTACGTTGTGATTGTTATAGTAATAGTTTCTTATACGATTACTGTGTACACTGAGGAGGTTAAGGTAATTCAATTATGTTTACAGGGAAGCATTTTAGACTAAGTTTTGTTTTCTTATTACTATCCATATTGTGTAATAAATAATAAGAACTAATAAGAGTAAAGTTAGTAAATATTCTACTTTATAATCGTGACAGGCTACAAAGTATGTGTTCATAAAATTATAAATATAATTTGTTTGTATTATATATTGTTTATATTCAAGTCGAGAGTGTGGAACCGTGATTGCGGAATTCTCTTTGAATAGCTCTTGGCGTTTGTTCAAATGATTTTTTTATCATTCATAACACTGCTGTGTGATGATTGTTTTTTTTTATATGAATAGTTTATTTAGAATTATATATTACTAAAGACTTCAACAGCTTCTCTCATCTCCGGTAATAAGTCCTAAAATATCATTAATAACATATAAAAATCATATAGTTTTTTAATATATTTAAAAAGTTATTGCTATAAAAAATAACTAAAACATGTCTGGTAATTTGTGTCATGACAAAGTAAATAAACAATATTCAAAATTACTAATACTTTTGTTTTACGTACTCCACCCGCAGCTTTTTTTCAATAATATTGAATATTATATTTCAATATTATTTTATTTGAATTAATTTAAAGTTCTTATAACCTGTGATGTTAAATATAATAATATAATAACCAGCCATTATTGCTATGAGATGTTGGTTACCGGCTGCCAGAGGATCCAAAATATAAGTTCATCATACGTTATAAAAAGTACATTGAAAACCTTTCTTATCATTTATAATTCTACATTAAACTTATAGTCCTTTTAATCTAGATGAGTTACTATTAATATGATTATTAACTACTGAAATCTAGCCGTTTGTAGAATAAACCTTATTTTTTTAAAGTCCTTTTAAGTCCTATACGAAGAACTATCCCTAGAGCACGGGTCAAGGGTTTCGTGCTCTATCTGCATTGTCTTTAGTTGTTAGACCAATCTCTCTGTAATAAAAAGCTTTTTCCAAATGGTTTTAGTTACTTTATTTGAAGAGATAATAAAAAATTTGGTTTGTTTTATTTCTAGTCATATTAGTTGATATTTTGAAGTAGTATCTGAAGCAAGCATTATTACACATCAATTGTCATAACAGTTGTACATTATATTAGGTTTTTGTCTTACTCAAGAGTTAATACCACTTATTTACTTTTTTTGTTTATTTATGCATCAACAATTTTGAAGTAAATACTTTAAAATATTATATTGCGTATTGTATAACTTAACTCTATAAAAATATCTCTCCAGTTATCCATAAGAGTGCAGAGGAAACCAATTTGTGGAACATTTTAACAATATCATCGTTAAATAAGATATAGGTAATAATATTAATTTTAAGAACATAACGAAATATATATATATATATATAAGTTTAAACATTTATCTCCTTTTTTAGTTCTTACAAAAAATAGCCAAACATTTTCACTTTTACAGCAATATCAAGTAAATAAGTAGTTAAGCTTTCGTTTACAAATATTTGGATGTTAATGACTTCACTTTAGATAACATCGTTAGTTAATATAACGAAGATAATGTCATCAGCGGGTCGTGAATTTTTAACTTGTATTGTAACAAAATTATTGTATAACCAGATGTATTCCAATACAGAGATGAAATTCAAGAAGGAGAAAGAGTGTGACATAGCTTATCGACTAAACGTCTTTTAATAAGCTCGCTGACCAAGGGATGCTTAATAATTAGGGTGTATAAAAACCAATGCACACAGATTATTACATTAAAATGGATAAAATTTTTTCTTTGTTTTTTTTGTTTGCAGCGGATAGAGCCATAATTCACAGGTAATTATTTCATTAGTTTAGTATTTAGAAGCGGGACTAATAAAATAATTACCTGTCCAGATAAAGGAAATCGTTATAACTAAAAGAGCTCACAACTATCCAAGGTATTTGAGATCCTTTGGATAAAGGACTAATACTTTTGCCCTTTCATAAAAATGATTAGTAAACTAGGAAGAGGTCAAGAATTGTATATCTGATAAAAGGTTCATAATCATTATAATTTATGTTATAAAAAAAATAATTGTCGGGAGATTTAGCAACAGGTAGAGATCATAAATCATTGTCAGTCTGGTTAAATTGTACGTCTCACAACCGATTTTATCTAACAAGGTTTATTTAAGTTAATTAATGAAATAAAAAGCAATATGTACCAATTAAAGCAACTTTTTCAATTTATATTATTTATTTGATTATAAAATTGAACATTTTTGTTATGCTTTGATTATTTGTGTATTCCAACACGAATATTAAATATACCTTAAAACTGTGAAGTACTGTAAATTGATACTTAATATAAGGTAATTCACGAACGTTCTTTTATAACTTATTTTCGTTCTTGTTTCAATAAACATCAAAATTTTAAATAATTTATTAAAAACTTTAAAAACCTTTGCTATTAATTGGTTAGTATTGCCGCATATTGAAGATTCTCATAATATATTTAAGCTAAAGTTAGTTTGACGTTGAGATATGGAGCTGTATTTGTAAATATTTAAACTATATGTGGAGTATATTGAATATTCAGTTCATAAAACACCGAACATACCACTAGCTACTACCATACTACCATAGGTAGTGGCTGTTCGGTGTTACATGGACAAATTTAATATATTAAATTTCCATTATATTTAATATCACAACCAACGCCGACCGCTACATTACTAACATCATTTAAATGTACGCGGTCGAATAATCTAATTCCTATAAAAGTAAAGTAAAATTCAATATTCCCAAGCAATGTCTCAATACTCGTGAAGCTGATTTTCATTTTGTTCTAAATCACTCATAGCCATCAAATTTAAAACCCTACAATGAACCTATGGAGATTACTTGAATTAACACTAATTTTTATGAAGAATATTTGATTCTATATAAATCAACTCAAAGATTTTTTGTTTTAAATATTTTTAGAAATGAAACCACGTTACGGTACTTTTAAATGAAAGCATTTAACGAATATTGATTACATTTTATAATTGAAAATTCTTGGCAGTAACTTATTCACGGGAAGTCAAACGGTGGTTGCTAGTTAGCCAGTTAATTTATCTACCTATTATGCTATGATGAAAAAATGCCTTTATTGTTTTCTGTACATTATTAAATGCGTAAATGTGGTTAAAATTAGCGCCGGAAAAAGCAGCAACAAAAAGATAATATTACAGTTCAGGTAACTTTTATTGGCTTTAATTTCGCTCCCTTGTTGCTCTCACATATTTACATACACCTAATTCTCATTCGCTTGTGACTCGACGGTGCTGTTTTATTTAATTTTTTAAATCACTTTCCGAGAGAACGTAAATTGTCAAGCGTTGCGATGTGAATAAGTTTGTTTAAATAAATTTAGTTTAATAAATATGTTTGTTCAAAAAGTTACAATAGTTTAAGTAGTTTTTAGCTTTTTAAGCCAAACTCTTATTACTTAAATTCCATGGTCTATATTATTTTAGCTGATTAAAGCTGTGATAGTTGTGGTTACTTGTTTTGTGGTTAGTTACTATATTATTATAATATTTTTAGGTAAAGGGAAATTGTAAGCTTTGTAATTATGAGCAGCTATATACTTCAAGCAGATTTTATAGAATATTTTTATCAGGATTTATAATATATGTATGTAGTGATGTCGGTAATATAACCAATGAAAGCTGCTCTATGTAGATGCTATGAGAGTTCGGGAAATTTCTGTTTACATTTATTTCACGATGTTGTTATGAGAACATCTTTATTTACACCTAATCTTAATTCGCTTGTGACTCCACGGTGCCATTTCAGTTTGTTTTTTAAATCAGTTACCGAGAGAATGTGAAATTACACTAAAAGCAAATATTGTGTTACTTTTTATAATGGTAATTGTTTTGTGTGTTGCAAAGTGTATTTAAAAACATACTAATAAATATAATAAGTAGTTTGTAGCTAATGTGTTACATTATCTAAGTTACTTACAATTAATATAGAAGTTGGTGAATAATTATTTTGTGATTATTGATACTAATCTCTTCCCAGTCTTATTAATGGAGAAATTTATGGCCAATATCATGGATTAAGGACACAACTTAAATGAAACAATCTCTCAATGTGAATATATTTAGTTATAAATATACGTAAGTAGCTCTTTCCTGTTAAATAGTTTTGCTATTATCACAGCAAACGAATTCAGGTTTTTTTTTCCGTTTCTAAAATATATTATTAGTATGGATCTTTTTAATTATAACGTTACTTTATAAAACTCATGATAACTTTGAAATTCAATGTTAATAATTAATCTGTTTAAGGGATTGCCCAATTTTAATGATTTAAAGACAAATAAATATCTACCTGAAATTATCGCGATGATGAAATCAAAGCGGGCGTCAGCTAGCTCCGAGTGACGAAAGCACCCATAGTGCTGAAAGTGTAACTCGGGTATATATACGCGCAATATCGAACTTTTTATAAAGGAGACCTTCTGGTATGAGTGTGGTATTTTTAGAAAGCCCTTGGTCAATCTAATAAAATAAAAATAAAAATGCAATTTGTGCAACGTTCCGAACACATTCACATTTTTTGTGTTTGTTACGTTTGTGAATAAAAATGTTCTTGGTTTTTTTCGTCGCAAAATTCATATCAGGAGTTTTGTGTCAGTGGATTCGCTTTCGTCACTCGGTATTTACTTCGTTGAGAAGTTTTTGTTTACATCACATGAAAAATAGTATGTAGTGGTTATTTAATAATTTTTAAAATATTGAAAGGCTTTTTACAACGCAGTTGTTACAGATATAAGCTCTTGCGCACTTGTTTGTAGATCTTTTTTAGTCCCACAATTCACCATTTCGTCTTATTTATCTTTTCTTTAAACATTTAAGCAGCGTACGCGAAGAATAACTTGTTTTTATTGCAAATGTTTGAGTTTTTTGGAAATAAATTATAGCTTATTGTACTTTTTGACAATGTAGCTGTGGAGAACTTTTAGAGTTTATAAAATAAAAAACAAACAAAGAAATCTTTCGCTTTATAATATTAGTTTAAAAGTATAGATTACATAACTTTAAAAGCACAGTGTATTTATTACCTCTCATAAGTAAAGTTAGTAACATTATTAATACATAATTCCACAAAGAAATGACCATATTCGTTGCATATTTTTATAAGCAAATGTTTACAAGTAAAAACTTGTTACAAGTCGTATATAAGACCCTTAAAAACTTTCTTGTCTATATATATTATTGAACTGAGCGTAAGCGAAGTTCTAAATCGTTTGGGAGCCCTTTTTTGTGTTTAGTTGTCTCCAGAATGCAACGAGATAATTAGTTAAAAATTTTCTTATGTATGTTTGAGCCGAACGCGGATGTTACAGCAGCACAGATTGAAAAAATGTTAAGCCATTCAAAAGTTATCGAGAAAACAAGAAAGGAGAGGGGCCTTGCTACAGGTTGTAAAGTCTCTTTACAGAAACCAGTCAGCCTGTGTGCGAGTAGGAGCTAACATATCGCCCTGGTTTGACATTCAATCGGGTGTTAAGCAAGGTTGCGCTTGTCAGCTTGGTTGTTCAATTTGTATTTGGATAGTTGTCTCCAAGGTGTGAAAGACAAGTGACATGGGAGTGAAAGTAGGTGACCTTAAGGTCAATTGCTTGCTATATGCAGATGATGCTGTGCTCATTGCATCATCAGAATGCGGTTTGCAGGCATTGGTCACCACTCTGAAAGATGAGTGTGAAAATAATGGTCTAAACCTAAATGCAGTTAAGACGAAGGTTATGATATTTGAAATAAAGGAAGAAAGAACAGAATGTAATATCAACGTGAATAATAAGATAATAGAACAAGTGAATGAAGTGGTAAATTTGGGAAATATGTTTAGCAGAGACGGAAGATACTAAATGGATGTGGCAAGGCGTTTTGCTGCCGGTAACATCGTTAACGGTGCTTTGTCTGTATTGTTGAGACGGCGAAACGTCAGTATAGCTGCACGTTTGGCTGTACACAATGCAGAATTGCTACCGACGCTATTATACGGCAGCCAAACGTGGGTAACACAGAAGAAGAATGTAAGAAAGATGAATGCTGTGGAGACGCGATCTCTTCGCCGAATATGCGGAGTCAGTTTAACTGACCGAATCCGCCATGAAGAGATTCACAGAATGGCAGATACTAGCGAAGATGTCACGATGAGAATGAAGAAGAACGTGCTCAGGTGGTTTGGGCACGTGGAACGAATGAGTGATGAAAGAATGGTAAAAAGATTTATAAAGGAAAAGTGAGCGGTAAGAAAGACTAGGGGAGGCCTTGAGTGACCTTAAGTAAAAAGCCTGAGGACCCAGCGGAGGGCATGTATGAATAGGTTAATGTCTGTTGTCGAGGCGAAAGAGGTATGCAGGGACCGTAGCGTTTGGTGCTCCGTCGTATCTAGCTACCCCGCAAGGGATATGGCGTGAAGATAAGTAAGTAAAATTACATTACAATTAATTATTATACAATTAAAACAAATCAACAAACAAATTACAAATAATTAATATACAATTACAACAAATCAAATATAAAAAGTCACTTTATATATGTGTTTTGTCAAATATATTAGACGTCGGGTGTGTTACATTCGATATGGACATGGCCGTAGGTACGGCTCGTAAGCTCGTAAACCCCTAATATTTTAGAAACCTATTAGTACAGTAATATATATTAAAACAGATATGTAAAGAAAATGGGAATAACCTGTTCAATGTTAATGTTAATATGTCTCATAATATGTTCAAGATAACTTTAGTGTTACGATGATTTGATTATTTTAACATAAAGCGCTCTATCAAACAACATAAACTTAATAAAAAAGGTTATTATGGGTGTTATTTACATTTGAAATAATCGAATGTATTTTTTTCGTACACTCAATGTATATTACAATTTAAAAGAAAACAAATTTTGAAAGACATAATAATTGAGGTCATAACAATACTGCAAATACGTATTTCATTATTATTATAAATTTATTAATCTTGTATATTTAAATTAAATACAATTTCATTTTATAATATTACAGGTCTAAATTCATCATTGTTTTTTCTATTCTCGTATGATACTTAGTGTGTTTCCAATCAAGGGACATTATATGTATATACATTATATAAGTTATAGATCAAGCCAGAAAAATGGTTATTTCGCATCCAAGATATGTGACACTTTTTAAAATATATGACAGAACCCATTGATACTTGTATTACTTAATTATCTATGTACTCGTATATATTTTTTATTATTTATAATGTTTTTATTATATTCTAATAAGTAGATATAGTTCATTTGAAATAAAAGACACATAACTGCAATTAATTTTCATTATTAAGTTAAGAATTCCACATTTTTTATTTTGTTCGGTTGTATGGCCTTCTTTTTCTTTTGGTTGTGAGAATATTTTGCCAATGCCACGTAGAATGTAAATGAATGTGTCACATTAACTTGTGGTTTGATACTTATCATGTGGTATAGCAGGAGTTTTTATAATAAGTAGTATTATTTTACTTTAGGTTATGGAGTATGTTTTAAGAACATAAAAAGAAATATTACCGATTTTTATTAAAATGTATAATATTATAACACATAACTTATATACTATATTCACAAATTGAAGGATCTGGTATCTTTATGCATGAGTCCGATTTATTTATAATAAATTATAATGTACTCACTTGTAACGACCTAATGAATAATAGCATCAGATTAATTAAATCTTTATTAAAATGTCACAGATTAAAATATCACAGAAATAGAATGAGAAAATATTTTAAAACTTTATAAATTATATTTCGTTTTAATGATGATTGAGAAGAGAATGAGTATAACGTATGTGGACTACGGATAAAACTGAACTTAATCTCTTACAGATTTTTAATTCCGTTTATTGTTTTGTTTTCACTAAATTCATTAAGTTACTTTATCTAGAAAAGGAGTTGTTAGATAAGAAATTGAAGTGGGATGCCAACGATATATTACATTCTTACCGCTTGCTGATAATAATATAAAAATAAAGTTATATTTGCCTATAAAACAATACAGTTCTATAAAGTGTATAATATGCATAAGTATATATTAATTTATTCATTAATTATACTTAATAGTAAGCCAGAAGACCTACCAACTACCCAACTTCGCCATTTACGTTTGGATTCGTGTAACTAGTTTTATATATAAGTGTACTTAAAAAAACTTTGACTTTCAATTTGAATGAAAACGTAAGATTCCATTTATAGGTCCTATTATATAGGTATAGTCCTATTTATTGAGTAAGTCAATACTAATTATTATCCAGAAATAAAATTCAGCCTTGTTGATTAATAAGCTGCGATGAGGCTTTCTTACTGGAGTATGTTGTTGTTTTTTCCTTTTAGTAAGTGTAGTTTTATTGCAATCATCATTATATTATTTCTTCATTCTCATTTTTTCAATATTGTTTTTTTTGTTATTCTTTGTTTCTAAGTATAATGTTAAAAAAAGTAGTTTAAAATTATTCTAGGGTTTGTTTCAGCTTCGCCTTCCTATTATAGCATCAGCAAATTTGACTTTACGTTAAAATATGAAAATATAAATAATATCCAACAATAATATAAATAATAAAATATTTAGATGTATGTAATACCTACTGATGTTTACATTTTTATTTCTCAATGTTAGTCACATTTCAGAACATGAATATCCAGACAGAACATTGTCATTCCGTTCTTTTCAACTTTTGATTTCCCAATTATTTCACCAAAATTCAAATATTTAACAACTTTTAGCTGGTAAGATTATAAATAGTTAAGATATTATTTCCGATAACGGATACGGATTCGTAGTTACATATATAAAATGTAAAACTTGTCTCAAAACCTACTTATCGTAGGGTGTCCGCGACTACAGATATTTCAAGGTCAAAGGTCAAAAAATCGATTTTTTACAATTTTATTGCAAATATCTCATTTCCTATGAGTTTTATGCTATTTGCATTTATTATGAATATTGTAGAGGATTAAATTCTCTACAACTTTTGTTTAAACATTTTTTTTATATCTTCAACCATTTTCGAGACAGAGGGCAGAGCGCACGCAGTGTTTATCTATATACAGTATCTTTCGATGTCAACCTGTAGTCCCGATTAAAAACACGCCGTTTAAAGTTTTTAAATTATTAAGAAATACATAATTATAAATGATTCGCATTTTTATTAACTATTACATCATCATTAATCATTTTTTTTCAATAATTAAATGCTTACTCATTTAATAACACTTACCTGCACGTGAAATTATAAAATTATTAAAAACGAACGAACGTTGTTGGCAATCTATTATGCTCCAAAATCTGAGAACTGCATCGATCGTCTTCGCTATGCACAGTTTATCAAGTTAACAAAACTAAATAAACCTGTGCAGTTCAATTCTAGTAATTAGCTCGTAGTAATTACTAGAATTGAACATGTAAACTGAAGTATGCGATATAAGATGCGGTAGTAGAAGAGGTTCATCACCTGCGGTAATATAAGGGTTTCTTCTGAAATATCCAATGTAAGGACTTTTTCAATATTTTGTTATTTCTCATTAGTATTAATACTTTATTATTAAGAGAAACATAAATAATATTATTGTTCTATGTCAACAATTTTAATTTACAATATAAATGCAATAAAAGTGTAAGCATAGTATAATAAATTGTATGCACTGCCTAGAGCTGGACAATCTCTCGATATATCGTTTTTATCCGCCTTTGACATAAAAGTGCACAAAAAGGCTATTATTCAGTGCAAAATATTGAAACTGTTGGTTTGTTTAAAGTTTTTTTGTTTTTTTCATATATCTGGATTAAATTTGAAATAGATATCGGTAATCTATCTCACTCGGGTGAAATGACTCCCTAGGCAATACACAAAGTAAAATACAATAAAAACTTTACGAAATCTAAAGCTGTAGTATGTATAGAATAAATATATATCTTTACAAATAAATTAAAGCTTTAAATAAGGTTATTAACTTAAGTACAGCCAAAAATCTGTTTACTTGTGATCATTACATCTAAGAAATATTAAGATTAAGCAAAATATTATATTTGCATTATACATAGAATATTTCATATAAAATATATATATATATATATATATATATATATATATATATATATATATATATATATATATAACTTCATTTACAGTACATTTGTATGGGGTTTATAAAATGCTTCATAACAAGAGATCTTATCATACATAGTATTGGATGTATTGAATCAAATGAACCGGATATATCATAGGACTGCTTCATCATAATCGCATTACATCTAACTTGCAAATATAATACGTTCACTTGTTTTACAACATCCCTTCTAAGTAAGATAAGATGTTTTGTGCAATTTGTGAAAAAATACCTAGTTGTTTTATATTTCTAGTGATTTTTAAATTAAGTTTTCGTTATAAAAAGCTCTATGATTTAACGACTTAATTAAGCATTGAACTATTCACGTTTTAATATAAAGTTGAAGAGACAGATAAATTACCTATAATTTATGCTTCTTTCTTTTTGCGTGAAAAACTTACTGGTGCTAATAATATTTATGGAATGTTAAATTAAAATACAACACCATAAAATTAAAAACCGCTGAATAAACAATACATATTTAATAGCAGAAAAGTGAGTGGTTATTAAAATAAATGTTTATTTAGAAACTTGTGCTTATCTTATTTATAATTGACATAAGTATATCCTTGAAAATAAACAAATAATTTTAAAACTATTTCTGATCCATTTTGTATTTTAATTACAGAGATAGCATCATTGAATCTACTTCTTACACAAATACCACTTCCTCATCCCTCGTAGGGTTCGGGAATAACTTTTAATTACGTTTGTCGGTCAAAGTGTACTCAACTCTCCGGAGCACATGACTCACGCTTCGTATCTTATTTAAGAACACAGACCAATATATTTATAAATTTTAGTTGCTTGCAATAATAAAAAATATATATAAGAAAAGCTATTATTAAAAAAAAATACTGCAAAATATAGTAATATTAATGTAGTTAGTTCAGACTGAACAGTCACAATTATTTATAAAATATATATATATATAAATATATATATTCGTCATAACTATTGAATATCTTCTAAAACTAGATTATTTTAAGTTATTACGCAATATTATCCTTTAAGGAGATTAATTTAGTGTCGATTCACTGAAAGGCTATGTGTGGAGTACGACTCTTCCTTTGAGCTATTCCATTTAGTATATATATATGTATATATATGAGTTTTCATCTAATGATTTCTCCATGCACATAATAAATATAAAATGTAGGTATTCCTAAACTGAGTATCTTTCTAATGTATAGTGAGAGTAATTAATCATTGGTCTTATTTATTGGGTTTTAGATGGATCATTGCAACATTCCGACTGCTGACAGTTGAGATGCATTTCATTAGTTACAATCTGTATTAGAGATAAAAATTCAGTTAATGTTCGAATTAATCCATCTGCCGTGAATGTTCTCTGGTGTATATTTGTTTTCTACTCTAGAGCAACCGTATCTATTAAAGTATAGAGGCTTACAAGAGTCGAGATCTAACAACTGCGTCCAAATATAGAGAGCATAACATTAAACGTGGTATATATTCAGTAGATAATAGTTTTAATTATTAATACTCTGTTAATCTCTACGATGTTTCTTGGCGTAGGCCTTGTCTTATATTTTCCACAGAGTTTTATCTGGTGCTATTCTCCATTAAATAACTGGGTTAAGGGAAAGTGAATAATCATTATACATATATACGTGTATACGACGATATCGTCATTATGATAAAAACAATGGAAACAAAAGTAAATTGCGTGAAATAAATAACGGATGATATGAACTATTCAAATTGATTGTTTCTTTTTTACCGAATCAATTAGGTTAATGTGTAGGGGAAAAAGAGTTACTAGACAGACGAAACCGGAGTCCGGCTGATATTAATTTATTACCCTCAAATCACTGTAGTCATATTCCATTCCTTTAGGAAATAGAGTTTGATAAACGATTAAAGTTTAAAAATATTTCTTTATAATAGTTCACTAGTTATTTGATTGATGCTAGCATGAAACAGTATAATCGTGACGTCGACGAACTACGACGACGAATGCTTTGTTAGAATATATTAACTTTAACAGTTTTTCTAATCTTAACTGGTCTTCATTCAAATTTGGATAGAATAGGTTATGTAATACATAACTAACCTCAAGGCAATTAATGTATTTTATAACAAGGCTTCATAAAAATCTGTTGATGTGACATACTTATAGGTAACACACACATCTGAAATTTACTTAAGTGTAAAGAAAATATAAAAGCTTAAATACAAGCTACCAGACAACGATATTGTCTCTTTCAGATAAATCTGAAACTGCAATCAGTACTGATAGAGCACGAAACTCTTGACCCAATAATAATGGTAGGAATAACGACATATAGGCTTCCCAGTATACGGATTCGGCTAAGTTGTATATTTACAAAAAACATATTGCGTACAGTTAATTTTTAAATATGCGTAACATGGTAAAAATATTTTATAACTTTATCTTGTATTATGGGTGTATCTTGTATTATGAATTAATTAAAAAACCAACATGTCCCACATAACAAGTTTTAATTTTTACAAATATAAGATAACACATAGTACAAATTATATAAATAATTCGTTTTTCCTCAAGCATTTCAACGCATACCGCGTCGCTGTCATTGTCATAGTAAATGCTGAGACGCTGCTGTCAGGGCGATATGCATACATTATTCACTATTTATATCTTCCTAGAGGTTGATAATAAAACCGTAAAATTTAACAGTGTCTGATATATTCTTACTTGAAAGAGTACAATGCGCTTATTTGTTTAGATCTAAATTAATGTCAAGTTTCAATTTTATTTAATTAATTATACCTTCGTGTGTACGTTTTTGGTTTTTTATTATAATTATTTCTTTGCTTCACATAAAAATACCACTACACTCTATTGTTTAAAAAGTCTCACGTGGAGACAAATGACTTTTAAAAAAGAAATAATTTGAAATCCAATGTATCAATGTATTTAATCAAGTGTTATCATATTACAGAGCAGCTCTAATGAGAGGGATGTGTAATCTGCACTATATTATAGATGTTAAGATATTTCAATATACTAAGCAGATTAGTCTGTTTATACTAAACTCTCTTAATAGTCATGAATATCATTTAAAGCCAAATTTTGTAGCAAAATATTGTAATGCCTTGAATTTAGAATTGGGGCGGAAGTAAGTAAGTACATCATGTTTTTTGGTTTCAGATTTATCTGAAAGAGTTCTGTTCTTCTCAGTTCTATTTTCTTTTTTTCCAAAAAATATGCTTTTTATTATTATTATTCACCTTCACGCCATATCCCTTGCGGGGTAGCCAGAGACGACGGAGCGCCAAACGCTACGGTCTCTGCATACCTCTTTCGCCTCGGCCACAGACATCAACTTCTTCATACATGCCCTCCGGGGGGTCCTCATGCTTTTTACGTGACCTTCCTCCAGTATCGTAGCTACTGTGTTTTCGAAGGTCACTCGAGGCCTCCCCCTGTCTCTCTTACCGCTCACTTTTCCCATATAAATCTTTTTTACCATTCTTTCATCACTCATTCGTTCAACGTGCCCAAACCACCTGAGCACGTTCTTCTTCATTCTCACCGTGACATCTTCGCTAGTACCTGCCATTCTGTGGATCTCTTCATTGCGGATTCGATCAGCTAGACTGACTCCGCATATTCTGCGAAGAGATCGCATCTCCACAGCATTCATCTTTCTTACATTCTTCTTCTGTGTTACCCACGTTTGGCTGCCGTATAACAGTGTCGGAAGCAAAACTGCATTGTGTACAGCCAAACGTGCAGCTATACTGACGTTTTGCCGTCTCAACAATGCAGTCAAAGCACCATTGACTCTGTTACCAGCAGCAATACGCCTTTCCACATCCATTTCGTATCTTCCGTCTCTGCTAAACATACTTCCCAAATATACCACTTCATTCACTTGTTCTATTATCTTATCATTCACGTTGATCTTACATTTTGTTCTTTCTTCATTTCTTTCAAATATCAGAACCTTCGTCTTATCTACATTCAGGTTAAGACCATTAATTTCACACCCATCTTTCAGAGTGGTGACCAATGCCTGCAAATTGCATTCTGATGATGCAATGAGCACTGCATCATCTGCATATAGTAAGCAATTGACCTTAAGGTCACCTACTTTCACTCCCATGTCACTATCTTTCACTCCTTGGAGACAACTATCCAAATACAAATTGAACAACCAAGCTGACATAGCGCAACCTTGCTTAACACCCGATTGGATGTCAAACCAGGGCGACATGCCAGCTCCTACTCGCACACAGGCTGAGTGATCTCGGTAAAGAGACCTTACAGCCTGTAGCAAGGGTCCGTTCACATTGTATCGGGGCAGTATCTCCCATAACTTCTTTCTCACAACCCTGTCAAACGCCTTTTCCAAATCCACAAAAGCACAGAAAACCTTTTGGTTTAGGGCCAAAAACTTTTCCGTGATCATGCGGAGGGAAAAGATCTGATCTATACACCCTCTTCCAGGTCTAAAACCTCCTTGTGCCTCCCACAACAGCCTTTCAGATCTCTCTTGCATTCTTCTCGCTAAAATTTTAGCATAAACTTTACCGCCCAAGCTAATCAAACTGATGGCCCTATAGCTTGCACAGTCTATCTGTGAACCTTTGCCTTTATACAAAGGTACGATGACTGCACTTCGCCAATCGTCTGGGACCTCCCCAGATTTCCAGCATAAATTGCATAAAAACCAGAAAAAGTCCCAGACGCGTGGCCCACCATATTTGATCATCTCGGCAGTAACTTCATCTGCTCCCGCAGCCTTACCACATTTCAGACTTCGAATCACGTTCTCTACTTCTTCTAAACTGATTTCACCATCGGCTACATCTTGACTCAGCATTACGCTGGTAGTCAAGACCGAGGCGTCCTCACGTTCATACATCTCCTTATAGAATTCCGCCCACCGCTGCAAAACGTGTGCTTGCTCAGTTAAAATTTCACCGCTTTTCGAAAGCACCCCTTTCATTCTACAGGTTACCGAACAACCCCGGGAACCACTAACTTCTCGCCAGAAAAGCTTCGTGTTTTCCCGGAAGTTGTTCGTCAACCTTTCATCCCTTTCTCTCTCAGAATTTTCACGCTTCATCTTTATAAGTGCTTTCGTTTTGTGCTTTTGCAGCTTGTACGCTCTTATTCTTATCTCTCTCATACTTTTATCCTTACCAGAGGCTTTATAATCCAGCCATGCTTTCTTCTTTAACTCTACAGCGTCTTTCACTTCATCATCCCACCATTCATCGCGCTTTTTACTAAAACCTCTTTTCCTTTTACCACATACTTCTGTCGCTACTTTCACCATACCATTCCTAAGGTTCTGCCAGCATAGTTCAACACTTTCATTTCCAGAATCATAGCTTTCAAGCTTCTTGGAAACCCTCTCTTGATATTCCTCTCTGATCGGTGGATCCTGAAGCTTCCAGCTTCTTATGCGATAATTCGACGCCAAGCTTGGACACGTCGTGCGGCTGCGCCAACCTGCGAACAAACCTCTTATTCTAGCAACGACTAGATAGTGGTCCGTTCCCAGATCAGCACCTCTGAACACTCGCGTGTCCATAACTTGACTTCGAATACGCTGGTCCACTAGGAATAAATCAATCATACTTCTTTCTTCCGCTCGCTCCCATGTGTACATGTGAATTTGTTTGTGATCAAACATCGTGTTTGCCACAAACAAATTTTTCTCCTTACAAAATTCCAAAATAAGCTTTCCAGCCTCATTTACCCTCTTATCACCATATTTGCCTAGCACGCTTTCGTAACCGCTTCGCGCGGTTCCAACCCATCCATTCATATCTCCACATACTATCAACTTTTCATTATCTCTGACACTACTTAGAACATCCCTGACATTCTCCCAAAACTCCTCGAGCTCGCTCATTTGAGCTGAGGATACTGGCGCATACATGGCTAACAAGAATACTCTTGTTATCCCCAGCTTAAAGCGAACCCAAAGAAGCCTCGGGTTAATCGCCTTGTATTCTACCATTGCATTAACCATTCGAGAGGACAATAATACGCCTACACCTTGGCAACCTCGCTCACCCTCTGGAACCCCAGCCCAGAAAGCGACCCGGTTGCCAGGCAAATCGGTCGTATCATTGTCTTTTCGCTTGGTCTCAGACACACAAATAACATCCAGATCTTTGTCATCCATCACATCTAAAAATTCATTCATCTATTCCTCCTCTTACATTCCACGTAGCTATTTGTAGCTCCGTCCTCCACCTTCCGCCGTTCGGAACATGACGTGTTGGTTGGCGGTTCCCAACGCCGCATTTGTTCATATTATATTACATATTATAAATATACATTTTATTTCAACATACAATTATAGTTTTAACTCTAAATACAAAATTTTAAATACAAAATACAAAAATATTAATATTTTAAATTATTTACATAAATATATATATATAATAAAGTAAAGTAATAAAGTACTTTTTAAATTACAATAACTAAGTTTATAATATTTTACACATGAACATTTCGGTTTTTATTCTGCAGTTATCATAAAGCTTATCTTCTTGTAACATTAACAATATGAAAAAACGTTATAAGAAAGTTGTTTTTTACAGTTTATAATTTATTCATATCAACAAGTACTGATACTAAAAACTTCGGTTAGTGATAAACATATCAGTAATAAAATATTCAGTTTGATCATCATAATCATAATATATATTCTTTTCTTTCTTGTCCAAGGTTTCTTTTTTTTTTTTTCGAACTCAATCTATACAAAGTTCAATGAACCGTGGAAGGTTATTCTGTAAATTAGTTGGCGACACGATAACAAAGTTAGCACATAACGGTCACCGAAACATTAAATTTCCACAAGACACTAAAATACATGTTCTCAAAGTTAAACCAATAAATAGGAACTTACTCGTACTTCCATAATATTAAAATAATAACTATTTTTATTTTTTAATATAAATAATAACTTAATAAGTATTATTGAAATAACAATGACTTGAACTTATTTATAATATTTAATAATAAATGAGTAATTACAACGTAATAAAAGTATTATAGAATTAAAGTAAATATCATGTTTACTCTAAATAACTTTATTTTATGATCGTAGGATGTAATTATCTGTAATAGCAATTATCTTTTTAGAAAGGACCTTATAACAGCTTTTAGTTAAATAATCTTTTAATACTATTATCCTTAAAAAGAATTCAAAAATTTACGAAATATTTCATATATTTCTAATAAAATGTTTTTATTGTGATAGCTCGATTTTACTTAAAGGCTCACATATTCTTATCGAGAATGAACTACCATTAATATTTATATTTACTTATGTTAAAACTATTTTATATGACATATTTACCTAACATAAGAAGAAGTATTAAAGGAAAGTTAGGAATATAAAAACAAGACTCAATTTGAAATTAACTACAGTCTAACAAAAATAAATTTCCGTGAGATATCGCGTGGTATTCGATTCATGCATGTATCAGCATAACATAGATACTGTAGGGTACAAACGCAGTTCCTAATTGAAAACAAGCACCCAGTATAACAAGGCGTCGAAGACAGCGCCTGCATTGATAAACATGATACAAATGTACGCTGTCCTGGTGCCTACGGCGTTCTGTTATTTGTTTCAATTATAAATGTTCAAATTAGTCTCGTCCTCGTTAAACATAATTTCAATGGATTCAATGAAATCATTAAATTGAACGCTATAGGGACCGTTATTAAATCCCGTATTATATAACTTTTTTTCACATACTTTATAATTGTTAAATTATTATTAAAAATTTTACTTTGTTACATTAGTTTATCCATAGATGTATAATATACTCGTATTCACCCAGTTCTAATGCCGCAGTATTGTTCAGTGCTAAAGTTTCATAGATGACTGACACTGACGTGACACTGTTGTGACACTGTTGTATCAATCAAATCAGTTTTTGTATTTAAATAAAACTATTTTACAGATTTTATTCGCGTGTATTTTTTAATTAAGCCGCCGTTTCAAATTCTTTACAGTAGTCTTTTGGAGAAAAACAGTTTATATGTTTTCCAGTAAAGATTTTCCCGAGCTAAAAGAGTCCTGTATTAGTGACCAGCATAATAACACCTTTTATGTAATGTAAATGTAACAGACAATTATACATTAAATTTCTGAGGGTTTGGAGTTCTGTGTTTGTTATAAAAACTGAATAATAAGAAAATATTTTGCGTTAAAATTTATGAAATTTGGACTATGAAAACTTGAATTTGAGTGAAACATGTCGAAGTTGACATTGTTTGACCACTGTAGAGTGCAGAAAACATTATTCTTTTCCTCGTCACATAAAAAGGATTATTATGAGAACAAACACAATGAAAGGACAAAATAGTGTACATTCCTAAAAACATGCTACGTTAAATATCCTAATCATTTGAGATTTTTAAATATCGTTTGTTGTAGTGTATTTTTTAGAAAATCCTAACATAGTTTAAATATAAGTATTAAAGTACACTTAAATGAAATACAAAAGTGATTTCATATACTCTGAACAGTTGAGTACACTTTGACCGTAAAACGGAATTAAAAGTTTTATTACACAGATGTTTAAGTTTGATTATTTTCTAGGAAATAGGTTCAATAACATGACTATGTTAGTTAATAAAAATGTAAATTAAATATAAACAAATATAACATAATTGTAAATATTTTTAAATTAAATACTTATTAATTTTATAGCTGTTACTTCAACGACGACAGTTTTTTTATTATGCTAAGGAAAATGTGCATAATAGTTTTTGAAAAGTAATTCCATGATAGTCACAAATACGAACACAAATTCTCACATTTTAGATATAAAATTGTTGTATTTTCAGTTGAAAATGTAATATTTCAGTTATTAAAAAACCTTAAAATTATTGAAATAAAATTGTATAACCATTCAAACATCAGAAAACTATTAACTGTGTAATAACTTTTATTTTATACTTTGACAGATATTCCTATTACAGTAAAAAAATATATAAATAAATTGAATAATACGAGTATGTAGAGGGATTGGATACATTTGAATACTGTTAGGGTAATGTAGCTAAGGCTCATCGGTTGTGAATGTGTTTTTTTTATTTAATATTGTAACAGGTGCTAGTTATATGTGAAGTGAGGAAATTTTAATATTATATATTGTATAAAAAGAAATATAAATTAATAAGAAACTTCAATATCGGTATCAATATTTTTTTTTTTTTATGTTAGAGGAGGGCAAACAAGCTTGCGGGTCACCGTTGGTATGTGATCACCGCCGCCCATGAACTCTTGCAACATCCGAGGATACACAAGAGCTTTGCCTTCCTTGGAGAAAGGAATATATGCCTTTTTTGAAGGTACCCATGTCGTATCGATCTGGAAATACCGCCGAAGGAAGTTCGTTCCACATTTGAGTGGTACGTGGGAAAAAAGTCCTTGAAAACCGCACAGTTGAAGATCGCCACGCGTCCAGGTGGTATGGATGATAAAGGAGGCGATGGCGAGCTGTGCGGTAGTGAAATTCGGCGGTAGGCATCAGATCGAATAGTTCTTCGGAACACTCCCCGTTGTAAATGCAGTAGAAGACGCACAAAGAAGCCACGTCTCTACGCAATGCCAAAGAGTCCAGCCGTTCACAGAGCACTGGGCTCCCGACAATCCGAACGGCTCTCCGTTGTACGCGGTCAAATGGTAGAAGCTGATATTGGGGTGATCCGGATCAGAGATGAGAACAGTACTCCATGTGAGGCCGGACCTGCGCCTTATAGAGCGCAAGTCTTTGGCCAGGTTTGAAATACTGCCTCGCTCTATTGATCACTCTCAATTTCATCGAGGCCAACTTGGCCTTGCTCTCCAGATGACCACGAAACTGACAATCGCTCGAAATGTCGAGACCCAGTATTCTGATACTTGGCGAGGCAATAAGAGGAGTGCTCTCGAAGAGCGGTGATACGACAAATGGGGTTTTCTTAGTGGTAAACGCGCAAACCTGTGTCTTCTCGGGATTGAATTGAACGTGGTTCAGTTCACCCCACTCAGAGACCATCCCCAGGGAGGTCGGCACTCGTCGACGTTTTCCCGAGAGAGACCTACACGACCGGAATATACCGCATCCCCAGTGCTGTCATCCGCATAACAATGTATGTGGGAAATATCCAACATATCATTGATGTGCAGGAGGAACAGAGTTGGGGATAGCACGCAGCCTTGGGGTACACCAGCGTTCACGGGCTTGGGGTCCGAGCAAAAACCGTCGAGAACGACCTGTATGCTCCGCCCAGTAAGAAAACTGGTGATCCACTTGCATAAACCCTCGGGAAGCCCATAGGAAGGTAGCTTCGAAAGAAGCCCTTTGTGCCAAACACGATCAAAGGTTTTTGCCATATCCAGACTAACTGCCAGATCTTAAGTAGTGACCAGTGCGTAAGGTATAACAGAAGATCACCAGCTGATCGACCATGGCGAAAGCCATACTGCCGGTCATTGATCAACTGGTGATCCTCTAGGTACGTTAGGAGCTGTCGGTTTATGATAATCTCCATTATTTTGGAGAGAAGGGAGGTAATGGCAATAAGTGTGTAGTTAGCTGGGTCCAAGCTATCACCTTTTAGAGGGATCGGATGGACAAGGGCACGCTTCCATGAGACCGGAACTACGCCTTTAAGGTAGGAGTACCGAAATAGACGCGTTAGCACTGAAGTCAACTCAGGGGCACACGTTCGTAGCACTAATGGAAAAATGCCATCCGGCCCACTCGACTTATGAACGTCCAAGGAAAATAGAGACTGCCTGATAGTTTTTTGCCGAAAAACTATTTCCGGCATTGAACTCTGACACCGCGGGATGATAGACGGTGTCTTCCCTTGGTCGTCCAAAGTCGAGTTGGAGGCGAAAAGATTGCCCAAGAGATCGGCTTTCTCTTTTGCCGTGTGGGCCAGAGAGTCATTCCCCATGTGCATCGGCGGTAGGAAAGGCTGGTTAAAGTTGCCCAGAGTGGCCTTGGAAAGCGCCCAGAATTTGCGCGTGCCAGGCGGGTACTTTGCCAGCTGATCCCCAATTTTGACGACATGCTTGAACTTTGCTCTAGCGATTTGCCGTTTGAAGAATCTTGAAGAATCTGACAGACGCATCAAACCAAGGCCGCGATCTGCCGCCAAGTGGTACCACAGAGCTTGGTACAAAAAGTTCCATGCCCATGTATCACATCAGCTAAAACCGCAGCGCAGTCACTAGGATCATTGGAAGGGAAACAAATCGGCCCCCATGAGTAGGATGCAAAAAAGGACCGCATTCCATCCCAATCCGCTGACTTGTAGTGCCAAACGCGTCGAGTCGCAGGTCTTGTGCGATCAGGACGTCGAATGGGCACTACACTCCGTACCAGACAGTGATCAGAGGAACCTAAGGGAGCCTCGACAGTGATCTGGTACTTTTCTGGACGTGTAGTCAGCAGAAGATCCAACAAAGAGGGCGTGTGGCTGTCCACGTCCGGTAGACGAGTGTGCGTCTTTACCAGCTGGGACAGACCATTTGCCAGAACAAAGTCAAACACAGATTTCCCCGCGTAGTCGGTGGCACGTGACCCTAGCCAATCGGCATGGTGCGCATTGAAGTCCCCAAAATATATCAATATCAAACAGATAATCAACATTAAGAGTAACAACTTAAAACTTAATACTGAGCTTGTTTTAGTTAATGGAGATATCCGTTAACTAAAACAAGCTCAGTATTAAAATAAATAAGTATTTTCAATAAGTAATTTATCTCTAATTAATAAGCGCTGAATTTCGTCTAATTATATTCTGTGAGCAACAGTTTGTAACATTTGATAAATTATGTAAAGTTTTAATGATGAGAATAATGTGTAGCGAGAGATCGTGTATAGAACAATTCTAAATCGGAGACACCGACGATTATTTATGAGCTTGATATCATTATAAGCTCAAGAGAGTTTATAAATAATAATGATCAAAGTTTCTGATTATTACTAGTTCACGAATCACTTGTATTTGACTGATCTTAAACAGTATTATAGAAGAACGATGTCCGTCTGTATTAATTGGTTGCCACGATAGTCTTATCTATTTTCAGTGAGACACAAACGCTAAAACTTTGTTTTATAATTATCGACATACTCGTAGATATAGACTTAGAAATTAGTAAATTGTCCTAAAATAAACACTTTTTAATAAATTGCTATTTGAAGTCTTTAGCTTTAATACATTTTTATTAATTATTACTAATCAATATGTGTTTATTTACATACATACTTATAATGAATGGTCCTTGTATCTTAAATATATCGATCTGGAACTAAATACAGCGCAAATACGCCGTCTTTGATCCAACTATCATTACATAATCAAAAAATACAATAGTTTATAGAAGGTTGTACTGAGTCATGTCATAGTCTAAAGATTAATTCTTAATTTAGTTACATACAGATATAATGAGACGGGTTAGAGATAAGCTCACACTGTAAGCGCTTAGTGTCTGCACTAATTTAATCTACTTGTTAGCAAATGTTGCATGTACTGGATTGATATTGATTGATACTGGAATTGTACTGGATTATTTATATTTAAATATATATATATTTAAATACAAAATCAAGGTAAATAGACATGTTATAAAATTAACAATCTTCTAAATTTCTTCTTTACTTTTAAGCATATTTCAAGTTTTTGGCAGTATAATTTAATCCAGATGTATTGATTTAAAGAGAACATTGCAATGCAATTTCTTTATTTATATTCCTCGGGATGTAAGGCTTGCTTTGTACATATAAGTAACACATAACGCAGTTTGACCGATAACCATTTTTAACAGTCATCCCCAAACTATACAAATGAATGAATTTCACTTGTGTGAAAAATGTATTCAATAAATATATTAAAGGAATAACTAAGTTTAAGTTGTTACTTGGGCAATCGATATTTTGATATACTTAGTGGATTAGTATTCCTATCAGTTAGTTATAATAATAACCATATCATTAATAAATTATACGACTACAAAATACTTTGATAGCGAATTCTTATAACACATTAGCCTGGTTTTCAATGTAAAATAAATTATACTTGTTAGGCCCTTGGGGTTTAATTTTATAGCTTGATTTAAAAGCGATGATATTGATAGGAAGATCAATAGACATGTCTCTTTTAATTTAATTAATTACACATTAACACATTAATCACAGCCAACCGGATTTAATTCCATCACTCAGGGAACACGTAGCTGTAACAGTTCCTTGCAGAACTCCAACGATGGCTCGTAATTAACTGCGCTAATTCCCAAACTCAATGCTCTAATGACCAATCCTTTGATATCACATGATTGATGCTGATAGCCTATTTTAATAAATTGGGTTTGAAAAATAATAAGTTTATCAGGTAGAAAAAATAAATTAGTATTTATATATTTTTATGTCTTTGATGTAATTTACTAACAAGTATAAAATATCACTAAATTTGAAGGAGTACAATTTTTACATTATAATTTGTTTTAGATAACTGTACAACTCACAATCTTTATCATAGTTTTAAAACTAAGTAGACTGTACAAACCACATCTTTGTAAGGACTAATGTTTCACACGAAAAATTTAAAAGACTGTATTCAAATAAAATATATAAAAACTTCAGATACTAGTTTACCTTAATTTACTAACTTATGCAACTTTAATCTAAGCGTATCAAGGAATTATTTGTACATGTTAACACTAAATTTTAAGTAAATAAACTGTGTCACTAGAGAAATTTGCGCAAATAGAATGCTATTTCATTTGGTCTAGATTAATTTTAGAAGTTATACAGGATCGTATGACTATTTATAATAGAAAACTTATAAATGTACATTTTAATAAATAACAAATAAAAAAAAATATTTTCGATGGAATAAAGGCAATTAAAAACAACTGTAAACATAATGTTTTGGTTCATTTTTAAACGTTCTAACGACAATACTGAAAAAGTTTTTGAGGAGTATAAACATAGTTCTTTATTTTTTTATATTTTCAATTATATATATTATAAAAAGCTAATCTACAACTTATCTATATACTATAAGCAATGATACACTAAAATACTGACGCAGTACTGTGACATTTAAAGAACCGCAATCTAATTAGGCATAGAGGGGGCCTCAATAATGCTTTGCTGCCGGTTATAAACTTTTATACGAAACTTCATCTGCTGAACTTGTAATAATTAATTGTAACATGTATATGTGTAGTAAGACTATCCTTGCAGTTTCTTGCCGTTTTATCTTCATGAAGTACCGTGGACGTTAGGTACCATGCAACTAGAGTTTTAAATTTCATACGTATGATAGAATACACAATAATAAGATATATAGATATCAAAATTATATGTTTACAATATAGTTAAGATTACAGATGTGGTAACTATTTTATTGACTACATTTAGTATTATAATCAGTATCAGTTATTAATATGAATGTTTATAATTGAGTCAAATTGTATATTTAATAACATATTACATTAGATCTAATAGTATTATATGATACAAAGATAGTGTACAATTTTAGTATTATTTTCAATGTTTCTTATTGGAGGTGGGATACTTTTTTTTGGAGATACGAATGTCGTATCGATCCGAAAACACTGCGATGAAAGTTCATTTCAAATTTTTATGGTGGAAGATAGGTCATTGAAAATCGCACAGTAGCACCTAAAGTATACAAGATCATCACGCATCCAGGTGGTATGGTTGTTGCTTCATGCGGCGTCGCGTTGTGCGATAGTGAAAATCAGCGGCAGGCTAGAGAGTTGTTACTTTGATGTTATTTTTTAAATTTATTGCTTATATATAACATAGTTTTTCCTGTAACAATTTTTTATTATAATAATAAAATAATCATCACTGTAAAAACCTTTTTCATCGTTTCAACAAAATAAAGTTATTAATCAGTTTAATAATAAATTTTAATTTTTTTAATATACTTTTTCTAGACACATATAAATCAATTAATTACATTTTTGTGATGTATTTCATCTCATCCATTTTGAACTACTAATTCCCATCGACTTTTCCTGGCATTGCTAGTTAAAAACTGGCACAGTAAAATTTTATTTAAAAATATAATTACTCCTTCACTGAATTTTATAAAATATTAAAAACTGATACCAATTGTGTGATATATAAAAAATTGTAAACGTTTTTGTGGGTATGGAATATATAATTTTGGATTAAATTAGTCCATTCAGAATTTTGTATTGTTTCTTTTTACAAGTTTCGTAATATCAGGTGTTATATCCCTATTCTTGAGTATGGACGTAAGGTTATCATTGTTTAATATTCACATTTAATTTAGCATCTAATGTATAACGACTATTTTCGTTATCGTCACCGTCCATAAATTAGTTACTATCAAATAAATACAAGGTGAGTATTTATTGAAGCAAACCAATACTGCTTGAATAATTAATTATCCTTCTGTTTATTTCTAACATAGACTTGATGTTAATCTGTGGTCATAATGTATACTAAATTGTTTTAGATTTACGAAGCTTTGATTATTCTAACATGTGTTATTTTAAAATAAATAATTAGGTATTATTTTAAAATTAATCATCTGATATCAGCATTTTTAGTCATTCTTAGAAAGTACGTTTTAGTATTATTTTAAATTTAATAATTAGTTATTGTTTTAAAATTATTCATCTGATATATACATTTTTAGTTATTCTTAGAAAGTACGTTTTCATATTATTTTAAAATTAATAATTAGGTGTTGTTTTAAAATTATTCATCTGATATACACATTTTTAGTTATTCTTGTAAAGTACGTTTTAAAATAAATATAGCGTTTCCTTTAAGTTTATCTTAACTTAAAAGAACTCAATAACAGGAAGACAAACTGCTATATAATTTATTTATGACAAATAAAATAAAAAAGTATTCCCAAGTGTTACTACTATTATAAAATTATTTTATTAAATATTGCGTGTTAAACTAATAACGATCTTGTTTTATTATATTATACATAAATATAAACGTGAATTCATCGTTCAATGACATATACTATAAGATGTCTGTTGTGTTTCCGATCTCTGGATATAGATTATAGATCAAGCCAGATAAATGGTTAGTTGGGATCCAAAACATATCGCATTTCCTTGCAATATGAGACAGATCAAATCTATTTTGGCTTTACTTGATTAACTATGCAGCCATCCTCTTAACATGTCTACCTTATAACAAGTATGAAGTTATTAAAAATGTATGTTATATAAAATTAGGTTGAATAGGATGGAAGAAATAAACTACAAAAACTAAATGAAATATGAATATTTATATGCATATATCTAGTAAAATGTCACCTTGAAATATGTTAGGCTATTATTATACTTGTAATATTACTTTTAAGTATTATTGTTTATTTGTTATTGAGATGAGTAATGAGATAAATATAATACAATCTCTTTACGACCTCCATGAGTAGAACCAGGTTGTAGAACACTGCAACGTTAAATTTCTACTAGCCTTATTCATATAGGGCTTACAACAAGAGAAATCAGATTAAATTTTTTATATGTAATACATATAAATATAATATTGAAGGGAAAAAAAAATCTAAACAGAATTAAATCTAAAATGTAAATGTATCCAGTTCTATGTGGTGTTGGATGTTCCTTATGTAAGTAACAAGATTTTCAAAACAGATATATATTACTAGATAAGACTAGACATGTTTAATAAAATTACGAGTTTATTTCTGGATTTAAAATTATTATATATGTATAATTTTTTTCTACAGACAAATTTTTTTATTAATTTAGGATTTTTTAGTATATTTTTAATCATAAATAAGTATGACATTAAATGATAAAACATTAATTATTATTTTAGACAGTGTTCTGTCAATTTAAGAAACTTATTAAGTTTAAGAAATTTAAATTAGTATAGAATAAAGTATTTCACTTTAAAGGTAACTTGTTCAGTATCTTCATCCTTTCAATCACTTATCCTTATTATTATCACTTGGGTTTGACTATTAAGTTAATAATTAAAAAACCTTTTCTAGACGTTCCTAAAAGCGTCTTATATCGCATTTATCCCTAGAACGTAGTGCGCTACGAGAGAAGCTGAAGTTAATCTGCTAATGCCGCTGTCAAGTGACAATACTATTGAATCTATTTCGGTGCTGATTCCAAAACCGTTTGTCCTAGAGTACTGAATACTCTCCGCCTCTAATGGCTAACGAAGCTACGAAATTAAACTGAAATTCAGAAACAATCCTTTGAATTAAATAATTTGAATGATTCATAATGATTTTGAATGTCTCATGGAGTTTCATGTAAATATATTTATATGTACATACTCGTATATATCATAGGGCACTTTTCAGTCGTAGCATTTATGCCTGATTTCCGTTCTGTTAGATGAAATTACCACAACCAAGAGGTAATCAATCGTATATAATATGTATATAGAAAAATAATGGATTTTAGTTCTAATAATAACTTTCACAGTTAATTATTAAAATTAAATAATGTAGAACATGGAATGTGAATAACTAGAAAATTATGATATTCTAGAAAATAATCTTCTTATTTTTTGTCTTAGAGTTTTGTTTCTGTATTACTGAAGTTTTGCCAATGAAGGTTTAATTAGGTTTTGTCATTTGTTTATTAAGACTTTAATGTTTGTTTTTGATTGGGATTTTGTTTTCTGTTTGATTTTTTTAAAAAACGGGACCAATATACACGTTATAATTTCGTAAAACAATTCTCTTCGATAAATCTCTCATTATTACGAACGTTTCAATCAGAAATCGTTTGGACATTTTTCATGCTTCTGTATAAATCAACTACCGATCAATATAAAAACTGAGAGTGTCAGTTCAAATAATGGACAATGATTCAGTGGAGAGCGTCAAAAATGGAAGTTATGTGGGATTCAGGACAGTATGCAAATCAGCCTCACAGGTGTTACGACTTAGTTTTGGGAATATTAAATTTTGCTTCTCTTTTAGTGGTGGAGTTTTTTTAGATATCGATGAACTCCATACATTTGAATAGTATTATTGATTTTATCAGCGATGGTTGCAGAATGACAAAATGTAATGTATTTTTTATTTTTTTATAAATATTAGTTTGGAACCGGTTTGTTAAATTATATACAATTTTATTATTTGATTGATTGATATTGATTGCTAACTGTCAGGTACATAATACGAAATATATTGTGTGTTTTTTTGGCAATGAAGCAAAAATTATTTAAAGCGTTTATATTTTATATGCCATTAGCTGACTTTCTACATATACAAAGTATTTAATTACAAAACACTTAAACTTATTATAGCTATTATTAGAATAAAATTAGAAATGTATTAATTTTATATGTTATTTGTGTTGACAGGTGTTTTATTGCTGATAGTGGATGAAGTTGAAGGGTATTGCAATATCCAATGAATGAAATTTTAGTGTAAAAATATAATTGAAATCTACTTTATGAATACAAAGATTTTATATACTATGGAATATATATACATAACATTAGTATTACATACTTCATGATAGCCAGTGAATTTGAAAAACTCAAGAACCATTCAGAGAGAATACCGCAATATATTTTCACACTCCATCATAGAATATAAATAATATATAAAAAAAACAAATTATACTTTGTTATTAAACAGGTATAATAAAAAAATCCACAAACATTTGTATCAATGAATATTAAGATATAATTTTAAATTACTATCATCAGTCATCGTTAATATGTTAGAATCATCATTTTTATACTAGCTTTTTATAGGGGTTATAAACTATAATGAAACAACTGTTTAAATAGATACTACGTTACAATTTTTTTTTTTTTTTTTTTTTTTTTTTTTTTTTATGTAAGAGGAGGGCAAACGAGCTGGCGGGTCACGGATGGACGTGATCACCGCCGCCCATGAACTCTTGCAACATCCGAGGATTTACAAGAGTGTTGCCGGCCTTGTAGGTAGTAATAAACGCCTTTTTTGAAGGTACCCATGTCGTACCGATCAGGAAATACCGCCGAAGGGAGTTCGTTCCACATTCGAGTGGTACGTGGAAAAAATGTCCTTGAGAACCGCACAGTGGAGGATCGCCACGCATCCAGGTGGTAAGGATGGTATTGGAGGCGATGGCGCACTGTGCGGTGATGAAATTCGGCGGCAGGCATCAGATCGAATAGTTCTTCGGAACACTCCCCGTTGTAAATGCGGTAGAAGACGCACAAAGAAGCCACGTCTCTACGCAATGCCAAAGAGTCCAGCCGTTCGCAGAACACCGGGTTCCCGACAATTCGAACGGCTCTCCGTTGTACGCGGTCAAATGGTAGAAGCTGATATTGGGGTGATCCGGACCAGAGATGAGAACAGTACTCCATGTGTGGCCGGACCTGCGCCTTATAGAGCGCAAGTCTTTGGCCAGGTTTGAAGTACTGCCTCGCTCTATTGATCACTCCCAATTTCATCGAGGCCAACTTGGCCTTGCTCTCCAGATGACCACGAAACTGACAGTCGCTCGAAATGTCGAGACCCAGTATTCTGATACTTGGCGAGGCAATGAGGGGAGTGCTCTCGAAGAGCGGTGATACGACAAATGGGGTTTTCTTAGTGGTGAACGCGCAAACCTGTGTCTTTAGGGGATTGAACTGAACGTGGTTCAGTTCACCCCACTCAGAGACCATCCCCAAGGAGGTCTCTACAATTAGAGCAAATTAGACGTAGCTCTTTCAGTTTACGACGTTTTAACCGTTTTGATTCATCGGATTGTCTTACGTGATTGTTACAGCTTGCAGTACATTGAATTACATTCTATGCAGTGTAATAGAACTATTTTTAAATTACCTTTAATATTACATTTTTAAATTTTACTTACAATTACAAAATGAATATGATATATAAGTTATATAAGCCGCTAATATTGTTTTTTACTTGTTTAGTATTTAAATAAATTACCTACTACAAATTTAGATTAAATTATATGTAAGTAAAAAATGTCAATCAATACAAATATTTGAATAAACATTTAAAAATAATATTAATAAGAAAAGATTAACATAAACAAATTAAAGATAAGAACAAACTACTGAGAAAATAAATCCACGTCCAAAGCATTAGCAGAGAATAACACTTCATTTCAGGTGTTTACATAATATTGTATGTATTTTTTACGAACTTGTTCTTGCTAACTCACCATATTTATAAAGTTAGTTCACATTGACTATAGTCTTGCAAAAGATTATTGCTTATTTACTACAGGTATTTCTTCTTCAATCGTAACTCAGCTCGTATCTGACTGCAGCTCGTATTGGGCTGGCTCGACCGGGGAAGGACCACCGTCTCACAGAAGACCGACGCGTAGTAACCAAATTCATTCGGTTATGTTCCGTCGATGTTGGAGAGAATCCGGAAGCCCAACCCCCCCCCCCCCCCGCCGCACATGAAAGCGATGCCCAAAAGAAAAATACCCCTGGAAGGTACCGGCTTTGATTAAGCCGGGGACCCCCTCCTCGAGCAAAATCGGGGAAATGATTCTCGGATTTTGCTCGGGCTGCCCGTCGTATCAGGGGCGGGAAAGTACCACCTTTTGTGTTTTTTGAGGGCAAACGACGAGTCAACGCAGCGGCACCCCGACCCACTCTAAATGTGGACTTTTGTAACATCCGGGGACTTCATTCCAACTTGAACGCCGTCCACTATCATCTAGAGACGACGCAGCCGGCCTTGTTGTTTCTGACGGAGACGCAGATATCTCAACCTAGCGACACAGCGTACCTATCATACCCCGGGTATAAACTAGAACACCATTTTATACCACACGCCGGGGTATCTGTGTTCGTAAGGGAGGATATCTGCTACCGTCGCACAGTGTTTCGACTAGTACAAGTTAGCGGGACAAAATTATTTTTTCACTTTTTTCAATTGTTTATGTATATTCCAGGCATATTAAGCTGTTTTAAGAAAAAATCCACATCTTTTTTTTCTATTTTTATGGGCGGCTCAAATTTTTCCTCCAAATTAGTCAGCTACGCAGACATATTTAGCTATAACTCGGGAATGCCTTGTCAGATTTTTAAGAATAAACCATTAAAAAATGCCTAATAAAATTTTATTAAAGTTGATTGAATATTATTTTATTTTATCTGTTATCGTTTTGGAGTTATTCAAAAATTAATGCAAATGCAAGCCGTTCTTCGTTGCTGGGATATTTCTTCGACTCCTCGTTCATAGTATACGCAGTCGCACCACAAATATAACACTTTAGTGTTGAACTTGTGTCTGTTAGAGCATTGCACATTTTGCCATCAGTCATTGTCAACAACAAAACGTGTTTAACAGAGATTTTAGTTCCACCAACGCTACATAGTGTTGAATGAAGCTGGCTTACTTCATCTAAAATTGTAGAAGTTTCTTCTTTCATAAACTCTTTTGTCTCTTTGGCAAAAATAAACTTAATAAGACGGCAATACAAAGTAGAGGATGGGCTTGGATTTTGCCAGATCACAGCTTCGTCACAAAGCAATCTCAAAGGGACAAATGAGTATACGAAAAAAAAATTCGTCTGTATTATTAGTGTTATCAAATTTCTGCTTATACGTGCTATGCCCCGAACTCCCATCACAGCCCGATTTGCTTACCAATGTATAATATGAACGTGGTAATATCTAATGACTTCCGCTTGAGCTTCAACTAATCGTTCAGCCGTTTTATCCAAAATCACCTGAAGTTTAATTTCAGCTCTAGATTCAGTCACAGAAATATATTCGTCAGAAGGGCAACAAGAAGCTTTGGACTTACTTAAGCTATAAAACGATGGAAACACTTGATGTCCCGTTCTCATTTACCACTTTCTTGTTTGTTTATACGAATGAGAAGTTGATTTCGAGTCAACATAATAAGCTACAGCTTCGTCTGGTGTTAACAGCCGATTTTGTTCAGAGCACTTATTCTTTTCTTTAGTTTGACTTTCGCTACACTTCGATTCCCTCCTTTTCGAGTAGCTAGCTCAGACGCTGTAACGAGTTCACTTGCACTTCGCGATTCCAAAAGGTCTATCACTCTCCGTCTTTTCGTTTTCATTGATGAGTCTTCAAATGATTTTGTGGGTCGCCCTACGGAGAGAGTCGCTGATAATGTTGAAGGACGTATATTCGGCTGGTTGACATACATCTTGATCTGGATTCCGGATCCCTCTAACCAATCTTTATTTTTTTTTAGAGACGCTTCTTTGTTACACTTTAAAGAAATCCACTTTTTATTGAATTTTGCTGAAAGGCTTGATATTTTCATTTTCAGTTTTCTTGGAGAATCATCTGAAATATCGGAGGTTTTGAATTTTTTACTTATATAATAAAAAATCCCACTATTGCGCTCAGTTTTGTCATGTTTTAGCCATTCTTCAAAAAACTCTATTTTCGTCATAGTCACGTCTCGCTCTGAAAAAAATTTAATAATTTTACTTTCGGGCCATTTCGGGGTCTATTATATATATGAATCTTTGCCTGTATGTTATAGGTATTATATATAGAAAAATCTAGCTGGATACATCTGGATAAAAAAAGTTGCTACTCTTTAAAATTTACATTTAATGCAAAAATTGCTAGATTTATCTATGCATTTCCAAATTGGTATCACTCTATAAATATACATATTTTTAATTAAACAAACTAAGTCATAATAAGTACATATCTTCAACAGAATACTCCATCACAAAAAACTCGTTTTACTTTTCCATAAATTGTAAAATATGTTGTCACAAGTGTGCGTAAAATCCAACTGATTTGCAAATGAAAATGACCCCTCTTATAAAAGTTACTTTGCCCACTTGATAAGATACCTTAAAAATGTGATAAACATATTAATTCTTTAAATTCGTTATCTGCGAGGTGTTGTTTACAAGTCGTGATCAGTCGGTCGTGGAGATTGTAACATGAATTTTGTCCCGCTAACATGTTCTAGCCGAATCACTGTGCGTCGCCTTCAGGTTTTTAAAGGTCGGGACCTAGAGTTCTGAAGAGGAAATATAATCGTGCCTCCAGATTCATCAAACGGCAAATCGCTAAAGCAAAGTTCAAGCATGTCGTCAAAAATTGGGGATCAGCTGGCAAAGTAACCGCCTGGCACGCGCAAATTCTGGGCGCTTTCAAAGGCCACTCTGGGCAACTTTAGCCAGCCGTCCCTACCGCCGTTGCACATGGGGAATGACTCTCTGGCCCACACAGCAAAAGAGAAAGCCGATCTCTTGGGCACTCTGTTCGCCTCCAACTCGACTTTGGACGACCAGGGGAAGACACCGCCTATCATCCCGCGGTGTCAGAACTCAATGCCGGAAAAAGTTTTTCGGCAGAAAGCTATTAGGCAGTCTCTATTTTCCTTGGACGTTCATAAGTCAAGTGGGCCGGATGGCATTTCTCCATTGGTGCTACGAACGTGTGCCCCTGAGTTGACTCCAGTGCTAACGCGTCTATTTCGGTACTCCTACCTTAAAAACGTAGTTCCGGTCTCATGGAAGCGTGCCCTTGTCCATCCAATCCCTTAAAAAGGTGATAGCTCGGACCCAGCTAACTACATACCTATCGCCATTACCTCTCTGCTCTCCAAAGTAATAGAGAGCATTATCAATAAACAGCTTCTAACCTACCTCGAGGATCACCAGTTGGTCAATGACCGGCAATATGGCTTTCGCTATGGTCGATCGGCTGGTGATCTTCTGTTATATCTTATGCACCGTTGGGCAGCTGTTATTGAAAGCAAGAGGGTCTGGCAGTTAGTCTGGATATGGCGAAAGCTTTCGATCGTGTATGGCACAAGGGACTTCTTTCGAAGCTGCCTTCCTATGGATTTCCCGAGAGTTTATGCAAGTGGATCACCAGCTTCCTCACTGGGCGGAGCATACAGGTCGTTCTCGACGGTTTTTGCTCGGACCCCAAGCCCGTAAACGCTGGTGTACCCCAAGGCTGCGTGCTATCCCCAACTCTGTTCCTGCTGCACATCAATGATATGTTCGATATCTCCAACATACATTGTTATGCGGATGACAGCACTGGGGATGCGGTATATTCCGGCCGTGCAGGTCTCCCTCGGGAAAGCGTCAACGAGTGCCGAAAACTTGTGTCTTCTATAGAGACTTCTTTGGGGATGGTCTCTGAGTGGGGTGAACTGAACCACGTTCAATTCAATCCCCTAAAGACACAGGTTTGCGCGTTTACCACTAAGAAAACCCCATTTGTCGTATCACCGCTCTTCGAGAGCACTCCTCTTATTGCCTCGCCAAGTATCAGAATACTGGGTCTCGACATTTCGAGCGATTGTCAGTTTCGTGGTCATCTGGAGAGCAAGGCCAAGTTGGCCTCGATGAAATTGAGAGTGATCAATAGAGCGAGGCAGTACTTCAAACCTGGCCAAAGACTTGCGCTCAATAAGGCGCAGGTCCGGCCAGACATGGAGTACTGTTCTCATCTCTGTGCTCATCAATATCAGCTTCTACCACTTGACCGCGTAAAACGGAGAGCCGTTCGAATTGTCGGGGACCCGGTGCTCTGCGAACGGCTGGCCTCTTTGGCATTGCGTAGAGACGTGGCTTCTTTGTGCGTCTTCTACCGCATTTACAACGGGGAGTGTTCCGAAGAACTATTCCATCTGATGCCTGCCGCCGAATTTTATCACCGCACAGCGCGCCTTCGCCTCCAATATCATAATTACCACCTGGATGCGTGGCGATACTCCACTGTGCGGTTCTCAAAGACATTTTTTCCACGTTCCACTCGTTTGTGGAACGAACTCCCTTCGGCGGTATTTCCAGATCGGTACGACATGGGTACCTTCAAAAAAGGCGTTTATTCCTACCTACAAGGCCGGCGACACTCTTGTAAATCCTCGGCTGTTGCAAGAGTTCATGGGCGGTGGTGATCACGTCCATCTGTGACCCGCCAGCTCGTTTGCCCTCCTCTTACATAAAAAAAAATAAAAATAAAATAAATGTGAAGTTAAAAGCTTAAGGTGACTTAAAATGTAAATCTGAGTTAACTGTAAATATTAATTCAGATTACTTTATTATCTTAAGCATATATGTTTCCTTAATACTAAGATTATTTTAATCAACAACGTTTACTATCCATTAATATTATAACTTACAGCAACTATTTTTATTTATTCTACCAGTAATAATATTCGGCCATTCTGAATAATAAGCTGAAATGAGGCTTTCTTGGTAGTGAATGTAATTTTATGAATAATTAATTTACGTCTGTTATTGCTGCTCTTCGGAGAGTATATTTCGGTCGTTATGTAATCGGCTTATTATTTAATTGGCTAAAATTAATTGTTTTCACAATTAATTGTTTTCACAAAAATATTAGAAATAATTATATAATGAGATTTCACATAAAAAATGTACTTATGACGAAAATATTATTTAAAAAATATTAATAAATGTATTCTAATAAAAATCATAATGAAAAGCATTCAGTTTCAAAGCAAATAATTTTTAATTTTTAGTTAATTGGAGCAATATAATTTATTAAAAAGGTTTCAGAAACAGCCTATTTATTTTGTGCCCACTCCTGGGTATGATATGCTATGAAAATTTATACAGTAACGTAACTATTTTAACTGTGAATAAGTAGGTGAAAATCACAGAATTTCTTTTATAAAGAAAAATATTTTAAGAAGAATAAATTAGAAACAAAGAAATATTTAGAATTAAAATTCTTATTATTGAAATAATTTGCTATATTAAATAAGAACATGCTCAAATTACAAAAAAAAGGAAATAAAATCAACCTAAAATGTTCATTTAATAATTTCTATCTATGCTCAATTATGTTCCCTCTTCAAATAAAAAATTCCTATAAAATAAAGTCATTACAATTACATTATTAAACGAAACTGTATTATTTAGAAGTTCATATATTAATATTTGTTGTTAAAGTTATTTTTACTTACATCGTTTCTACTTTGGATAGTTCTTGAAAAACTAAATTAAAAAAAAATACTTTACTAATTTAGTATATTTTAATAATATTCTTTGATTGTTTTTTTTTGTCCTACAATAATTAACTTTTCTTTGAAGTAGATACCTGCTGTGTAAGCGACAAGTTTAATATAATTTCAATTAATTTTAGAAAAATAGTTTATTTAACATATTTAAATAATACGATATCGGTTTCAACGATTTTAAATAATATATTAACTAAGCAGGTTATTTTGAACATAATTTAAAAGTAGTAGTAGTATGCCAAATTGTACTTAGTTTATAATATTACTTTTATATTATCATATCGACTTTCATAGCATTTTAACCACAACATGACATACCGTATAAAGTGAAATTCTGATAAATAACCCTATTTTAGTCGACTCTGTCATAACTTTGAACCCAAATCAAACAAGAGGACACAAAGTTCCTAGACATATCACGCTTGGGACTCTGGACTCATTTAGGAGAGCAATTTGTAAGGATATATGGGATGTAATACTTATTAACATTATTTAAATAATAACAATGTATATTATTTATTAATATTATGTAATCCACAAGAATAAAAGAAATAATTATGACCGTTTAAAATATCCCATATACTGGTATAAACGCACAATGGACTATTGCAGTGTCTAATTGAAAACAAACACCCAGCTGGGTTACAAAGAAGCGGAGGACAGCGCTTGAATTGCTGAATATGCTTCAAACGTATATAGCTGCCCTAGCGCCCACGGCGTCCTGTGTTTCTGTACGGTTTTTGGCATTTCATTTGCACAGTGCTTTGAAGTCAAAGATTATATGTAAAAGATTGATAAAAAAACTCATTTTGTTGGTGAATTAGGTATTCAACAATGTATTCTTTAATATCTGTTTCCCAATGTGTATTAACAAATATAGACTTACAAGTCGAGTAAGCCGTTTTAATTATCATATTAAATATTGTGTACTATTCGTAACATTCGACTAGGATCTCAAAAATTTGTTTTGTAATTAGTGCTTTTAGTTAATATATATTTATTATATTCGTATTTGTTTCAACATACTCGAAGCTAGTTCCTGTAATTGGATAAAATAGACATTTTAACATATATAATATGTTAAGGATAGATAGATTTAGTTTACAAAAGCATTATATAGATTTTCAGAAGAATGTTTTTGAAGTAAAATATACTCTGATATTTTTTTTATCAAATCTTCCGATGAATACCTATTTCGTTTATTTCACAATTCTTTGTTTCTGAGCCTTCTGAACATAATATTTTAAAAATTGAAGTAAAGAGTAGAAGTTAACAGTTTTCTTAGATCTAAGTTTACGTCATATGTTTGTGACAATTAGGATACAGAATAGGTGTTATCACAACATATAATTTATTTTTAATTCTTATGATCTTTACAGATTATAACTTGGACAGCTCTCAACAGATATCAAAAGCCATATGTTGATGAAAAGGCCTTTGACACAAAACCTTAATAACTTAAGCGTTAGAATTTATTATTGATTGGTTGTCTTATTTGTTGCTAGACCATTGCACTGCGCTGGAAGATGATATGCAAAACCCCTTTGCCACATAAACAATATATATATAATAATGAATAATTCAAATGTTAAGTGATTAAACCATATTACATTCATACATACAATATTCATACGAGTATATGTATGTTCGTCCTAATCTAGTGTCCGAAAGCTAGGATAAATTTTATTAAAATTATGATTTAAATTACTTGAAAAAAATATTTGTATAACTTAATAGGTATTTTTTTTAGGATATCTCTTCATACCATTTTGAAAGAAACTGGCTAAAAATTTTTGAAAAGGGATGTTAACCCAAAAAGCTCTAGTGGAAAATCATGACATGCAAGTGTTACGCTTCCATAACAAAGCAATTTAAAAAATATCTTAATAAGGGCTGATACACACTGTCTTCACAGATGAAAGTTATAATCATACAACACATATAAAAAAATGTATTGGAAACCAGTAGGAGTACCAGTACAGAAAAAATATCTAAAGCTATGCGGATCATAATTGTTCACGCCAGTGGATGTGAAGGATTTGATCCAAAGGCTTGTTTAATGTGTAAAGTTAATTAAATCAATGGAAATTATCATAGTAACATAAAATCTTAAAAAATATACAGTGGCTCTCGATAAAATTACTGCCTAATTTCCCAGAAAACGCTGTCATTATTCTGGATAAGGTATCATATCACAACGCTTTATTAGAAAAAGTTCCTAACTCAAATAAGAATGCTATGCGAACTTGCTGAAAAATATATTTGAAGAAGCAATAATAAAAATAGAATTCTATGATCTAATTTTACAAAATAAGATAAATTCGAATGGTTTGTTATTAACGAAATAATACGTTCCAAAGGATTTGATATTTTACGATTACTGATTCTAATAACAGCGATGCTATTGTGATGAGTCAATAGTGATTAAAATTTACATACCTAATTCTAGACTGCTATTTTAATTGTAACCACATGTATTAAAATTTGAAACGAATCATCCATAATAATATCATTATGATTACTTTAGATGCTTATTTATAAGCACTTTTTAATAATAGTGTGTAAGACACAAAAAAAGAAATTAAAGAAAAAATAATAAATCAATTTATTTTCATTTCTGTCTGACTTTACTTGCTAAGAAACGTTTGTTTTAGGATTTGTAGTTCAACTCATTTAGTTTTCTCCAAACGAGCAGGAAAATGGATATCTTATTTCATATCACAAGCCAGCGCTACTCTTTACACGCACCGTTGCTAGATTTGTTATGCGACTAGTCTTTTTTTTTTTTTTTTTTTGTGTGTCTCTGCTGTTAGCCCTACTGGCCATGACAGCGTCACCGGTGGAATGGACGGGTGCAGAGACCCGCCCTTGAAAAAGGGGGGCCTGAAGGGCCCCAGGGGAACGTGCGTCCTGAGGGTGCCTCCTGTGAGGCTCGGACCACGGCTCAGAACGCCGTTAGGTGGGAAGCGAGGGTTGGATGTGGGTTAGGACTTGACACTAACGTCCTCCGACGGCAGAACGCCAGAGCAACGTGCTTGGATGGGGGCCTCGTCTTCGCCGGCGAAGACGCTGTGTGTGTGTGTATGTGTAGTATTTATGTTCGCTTTGCCGCTTTTACGTAGCGTTCCCTAACGTAATCGCGTCGTCCGGATCGAAAAGTACCGACTTGGGTCTTCTCTTTCTGACTTTAGGAGTCTTACGGGCCGTGTATCCTGTGGCCTTAACCACCAGCGGGTTTGGGTGTCCCACAGCATTGTCAAAGTAGCTTTTGGAGAGCCCCTTGAAATACTGTGCGATCGTCGGTAGCTCTAAGTCTCTGTGCAAGTCGATATTACGCATATACCACGGTGCCCCAGTGGCGAGCCGCATGAATCTGTTCTGACGCGACTAGTCAACCGCGACGTTGACAAACAGTTCGCTAAATGTAATTGTAAATATTAACACTCACACATTTGTATCAACTCGTTACATATATTTACTTCAGCATCAAGCTAAATAAGCTTTAGAATCTTTCATTACGAGAAATGGCGAAAACCTCACCAACACACTTTGAATACTAGAGTTGATTTCAAGTCGCCGGCCAGCTTCTGAAAATTTCTAACGATATGTTATTTGTTAAATGAAAATGGATAAAGATAATCAGGAGATAACGATTTAACATAAATATTCAAAAGTAAGCAAATGAAATATATAGATTTAGGCTTTTGTAATTTACAAAATAAAGCAATAAAACCAGTTCCCTTTTAACAAGTTAATTAAATTATTGCATTGCCGAAAAAAAAGAGTTATCAGATATATAACAGATCCCGACTGACAATGATTTATTACCTTTGTACGACTTCCAAAAACACGAGGGAAAGGAGTTTTCCAATTTAGATTTCTATTGCTGGAGGATTAAAATTGAACCCTAAACAACAATAGTGTGATATAACATCATTAAGAATTTATCTATTACAATGTTACTAAAACCAGTAGAAACAAACACAGTGAGTACATTTCCTCTCCTCTATTAACATAAAATCTATCCTAAAATGTGAAACGTGTCATAAAATATATTTTTTCAGATTTATCGAAACAAGAGATGAAATAATAAAACAATCCAATAACAGGCTAGTGACGATAAAGCAAGGAACAAGGTTCTTCCAACTTGTAGTTTGTTATGAAGAAAGTTTACTTGAACGCTGTAGGTGTATTGGTATTTGTATAGTACCGTACAAATATTCCTGAGTTTATTTAATTCATTTTCAATAAATAATAAAAAACTAGATGTCTTGTGTACGTGAATAGTTAGTCACTATATATAACTGTTTGTTCGTAGAATATATTTAAAATGAATATCATTTCAAAACAGATGATGTTGAATATGAATTGTAAATTATCTGTATTCTAAAACTAATCACATAGCCTTGGTGAATCTGTGTGACATGTGACAAAATGAATTTGCTATCATATTATAAAAAAATTCTTAACTATCTGTGAATATTAAACACTAAAGTAAGAACCGTGTTAAGGATTCCTAACACATTCAACACTCCGGGCATGTTGAAGGGCGCATGCAATAGCTTCAACTTTTCCATTATTCCTGTGAACGATGAGACTTCGATTCAACTCTATTACACATTTTATATAATTAAAAAGTAAGTACACTTTAGTATTCTTTATATATTTATTAACCCATTAAAGGTCAAATGAAAACTACAAATATTATTTTCGATTTTTTGTTATTTTTATATTAAAATAAGTAAAAAAGAAAATATTAATTAAAAAAAAATATGAAAAATTTTGTTTTTCACGAAAATATAGGGGTGTACTCAATTGAGTACACTGACCGCCTAAGTATGAAAATTATCCAACCACGCTTTTGTAACACAAAGTGTTTTCAGGCATTTCTTACATTGCCAAAGCACTCTAGAACTGCAAATTACACACCGCAGCTGTTTATTAATTTTGTTGGGATAATAGCCAACTCCATCTTGACGTAGGCCTTTGACAATTTATGCACCTTGCCTTGATTTTCTTTGTTCACCCTGTTGTCGTCGACCAATGTGACGTCGTCCAATGTGACGTCGGAACATGAGCTGATCCATAGGATTATTATTGCACATTACATGTAAGTGCCGGGCATTAGAAACAGCCATATCTATCATATATGTAAATATAACCCACCACCACCTATTGTTCCGTGAACACCAATTCTATATAATAAGACAGACTGGTCAAGTTCATCAACATCTCCCATATTTTTTATAATAAGTTTAGAACAAACGTGGTATGTCTTCATCTAACGAACAGTACATTGGTTCTCGAGGTAGCTTATGGTAGCCAGAAATTATCAAAATCCCAAAAGAAAATTGTCATGTCAGTGGAATCTAGCTGAAACTCGTATCTATTGTTTTGGTTAGCATATAGTTTGCTATTAGATATTATCATATTCATTACGTTTTCAAGTATTTGTACAGGGTTGAGGCCCTTTAGTTGTTCATCAATAGCACTTTTCTTATCAGAGACTTCAGTTGAACTCTGAAAAGTCAAAGAATATGAAGGGGTACATTTGCACCAGTTTGGATTCGGATTCAAAGAAGATTGGCGGGTAGCATCATCACTGACACTGTGCGTAGATTCCTCGCTACCATTATCCTCTCGATACCTAATTATCTCAATAGTACCAGGTACTTTTTGCGGTATGGGACACGCCGCCATATCCTCGTCGGCACTCTCCTTTTCATCAGTCAATCTACTTGAATCAGGTGGTATGATAGCCAGGTCAGGTTCATTGTCTTCAATATCCTGTAGCACACCTTCGATAGCTTCCTGAAACCTATGGTAACTATTTTGAGCTGTAAATCGCTGTTTCTTCATTGCAAAGTATCTGAAAGAAAAAACTGTTATTTTAGTTACGTATGTTGTCAGTGTACTCAACTGAGTACAGTTATATTTACAAGATTCTAGTTTTATTTTAGTAATATGTAATTAATTTAACAGTTTCTAATATATTTCCTTTACATCTAATCTAGCGAAATAAATCGAAATAAAACACTTAGAAGCACTAATTACTTTAAAAAATCTAAAATAATGTACTTACCTCGATGACGTTTCCGCAACACAACTTTAACCGAAACTTTTAAAATAAAAATGTCGCACTATCCACTTATTATTTATGAATACACTTAAAGGACCTTATAATTAAGTAAAATAATGAAGTACCCCACGCACACTTAAGAGTTCTGGAGTATATGCCTAAAAATATAGCTGTACTCAAATGAGTACGGTGACTTCTAATGGGTTAATTATAAGAGGCACAAATACACAAATGGGTTATTAGTTAACATTACGATATAGAAATAATACTCACCCCTGTTAAAAAAGTTCCTAATTTTTGTGGGCAGTTAACCACGACCCTATTTACAAATCAATTGGTATTAAAATCAAATCTATTTTCCCCAAGTCTATAACGACTATTTGTAGTAGTTTAGAAACTAAAATTTTCCTATTAATTATAATTGGTAGGCACATTATTTAGAACATTATATGTCTCATAATTTGCTACTTACTTTCCACGTTACACATTTTACCCGTTCCCTAGACCTAACACCGCTCGATTTCTATGTCTGGGGACGTGCTAAAGAGTTGGTGTATGAGATCGAAATCACAACAAAAGAAGAATTGGTGGCAAGAATTTACGACGCATTTGCAAAAATTTAAGCAGAAATGAGTCTAAGCACGACCACAAAAGAAATACGTCGTAATAAGGATTTGAAATAAAAATAATTTTGATTAATTTCTGTTGTTTGTATTTTTGTTGGTACCTCATTTATTGAACAAGCCGATAAGTATTATAGTAATTTTTTATATCGTTGTAAGTTTTATAAGTGATAAATGGAGAACTTTTTTAATGCATACTACCTCCAGAATCGCTAGTAATTTTTTTTAATCATTGCGAAAGTTGAACTTAGATGTCAAGCTTAAACTTATTTTTTCACTTTATGAGTTCTACATCAGTTATGTAGTTCAGATTGTATCTAGATTTTGTTTTTTGTGGCTTAAGCATGCATTTGAGACTAAAATAGCATGAAAACATCCGGTCTAACACGGATTTTAGAAATGTTATTTAAGTGATTAAGTACAATTTCGGTGAAAAAGGAAAAATAAAAAAAAAAATTCTTTAAAAAAAAAATAGGAGGTCGGGGATTTTTTTTGGCCAACTTGTATTCTCTAAATAGGTACTTGAACACGCTTACTTGGTTTGTCGGACCCTCTACAAAACACCCTGTATATATATATTTGAGCGTAGCGTTCTACGGGAGACTATTTCACACTCTTTGTCACGAATAGGCTCGAAAACTACTTGACGGAAAATTAAGAAATTTTGCAATCAAAAAGACACAAATTATGCTTGTAAAGGCACAAACGTAGTGACTTGTTGAAAACAAACACATCACATTGTAACAAAGGCTCTGAGGACAGCGAGAGAGAAATTTTTGTCGGCATTTTTTTCTGATCTTCTGCAATAAAATGAAGGTTAATTGCTTACTAATTTAACATTGTTAGCAAATATTTGGTTTATTGTTTTTTATTCTAAAAGTATTACTATAAAAAACTTTTAAAATTAGAGGACTACCAAGCTGCTAACACCTTTCAGGACTAATAGACTCACAATTGAAAACAAAGACATATAATTAATACTTACTACAACCCGTATATTATACTAAAATACTCATCTATACAAACAGTACAAATAGTTTGTTTTTTAGTCAAAAAGCATTATCTATTAGAACTATCTGTCTTTTATCAGTTTTATCGCTTCAAAAATTCGTTTGACAGTCAAATTCTTGGGACAGGACCATCGTATTAACTTTACTAAGAGTAATTTTGACTGCTCTCTACAAAAATATGACAAACTCAGATAATGCTGTAATCTGACCCAAATTAGATTAAAAGTTCTGAAGCATATAATGTTATGACCACGTAATGTTTTCCTTTAGTCGACAGTGTGTAGTTTTGGGGAACATTAATAAAGACAACAAACCTACAATATAAAAAACGAACATTAGAATATCGAAAAAAAAATTGCCCTTCTAATTTAGAATTCACAGGTATAGATGTGTATAGTATCAATTAGGACACACTATTGGTATTTTCATTAGTTTTGCAATATTATGACCAGGAATAAATTTATAGTTAATTTATACGCTGTAGAAGTAGGGGCAAGAGGTCCGGTACCAGCCACCGCTGGGAACCTTGGTCGGCTATGGGGTTTATGCCCGGTATATAGTCGACAATAGGGGTTTTTGTTGTTATTTTATTTTTTTTTTTTTTTTTTTCCTTTTTGTTTTGTTTTGTCATTTCTTCGGTTTTTTTTTTGTTTTGTTTTGTTACTTCTTCGTCTTTTTGTTTTGTTTTGACATTTCTTCGTTTTTTTGTTTTGTTTTGTCATTTCTTCGTTTTTTCCTTTGTTCTGGTGTTGTTGAGTTCCTTGTTTGTCTTCGCTCTGTTACCTTTTCTATTCTTCTTCTATTTCCTTTTCTTTTTGTCAACTCTGAGGTCTGGCGCCTGCCGAGGGGTTGTGTAATGGCGAGGGCGCCCCGGGGACCTTACCCTTTAAAGGAATTAGAATGAAAGCGAATCTTAAAAATATACTACCCCGGGAGGGTACCGGTGGCTGCTCTGCAGGCCGGGAATCCCTCACGGAAGCCTCGGCTTCCGTCTTCCCCTCGTATTCCGGGGGGGGAAAAGACCGCTCGACTCCTACGACGACTCAGGCTTCTGTTTTACTGGATTCTGATTTCACACACGGATTGGCTGACGATTTGGTAGTGGAAGAGATGACCCCGTCGGTCATTTCATCCGCTAATGACTCTGGCGTTTTTCAAAGATTACGATCTGCTTCTCGGAAAGTGGTGCCTGTTAAAGGCTCTGGTTTGATAGTTGGCGACGAGGATGCCATGTCCGATCATGAGGTGTCTCGTAAGCGACCTATCTCTGAGGTCGACAAGTTGTCCAGCGAAATGTCCGACAGCGATCTTGAGCTCGGTGTTGCATCTTTTAAATGCAATACCGCTCGACGCGGGCGCACTGCTGCTGTGTCGCAAGGAAGTGGGCTCACGCGGGCGAAAGCAGCATTGCATGCCCTTACTCAGAAAGCTGACGAGGTTGCCTTCGAGGAGGAACTCAGCGCGCAGGCTTTTCGCAAAATGCGTAAGCCGCGTGAGGATCCTCCCAGACCCGACCCGGAACAACTAGGGGCTGAAGAGCTGCGAGCCATGGCAGGTCGCTGCGCCGCAGCAATTATCGAGGTCAGCAGAAAATCCGGCCAACTCCAGGGAGGTATGGTGAAGGTTCTGAAAGACTCTTCACGGAGCCTCCTTGAGGTGGTTGAGACTTTAGTCGGCCGCACAGAAGCTGATGAAACGCGACGGCTGAGGACGGATAATGCACGTCTTCATCGCGAAGTTAACTCCCTTCGCGCGGAACTCAAGGCGCATAGGCGTGAGTTCACGGCGATGAAGACCGCTGCTGCCAATACTGTCCCGCAAGTAGCGTCCCTGGATGCGGATATGGTAGACGAGTTGAGGCGATCGGTAGTAACCTCGGTGGGCGTATTGATAAACGCCCGCTTCGCAGGAATTGAAGATCGCCTCCTCCCGGAGAAGAATCTCCGGCCACCGTTGGCGTCGGATAGGAGAAGGACTGTGCCGGTTAGTCAAGCCGCGGGTTCTGGCCCACCGACTCTTCCTCCCACGTCTTCAGCTCCAAGTCGGCCGGAAAGTATCCCGAGGCCGGCTCCCGCTCCCCCTGTTGCTGCTAAACAGTCCTGGGCAACAGTGGTGCGGAAGAAGACGAAGAAGAAGAAGAATGCCTCTCAGGCTCCCAGTTCTTCTTCTGGAGCCCCTGCACCTGATCGTCCGGCCCCTATACGGCCTCGGGGGAAAAAGAAAACGGGGGCGCAAAAGCCCCCCGCCGCTCAGACTGGCCAGAAGAGCCAGCAAAAACTACCGCAGCGCCGATCTCCAGCCGTGGTAATCACGCTGCAGACCGAAGCTGCGGAAAAGGGCGTCTCTTACGCCCAAGTTCTCGAGCGAGCCTCTGAGAAAATCAATCTCGGAGAGCTCGGACTCGAGAACGGGCTGAAGATCCGGAGGTCAGCCACCGGAGCCAGACTTCTGGAGCTGCCCAAAGCGGCTCCAGAAAAAGCTGAGCAACTGGCTGCTAAACTCCGGATCGTTCTAGACGGTTTGGCAGATGTCGTCCGGCCCATGAAAAGGGTCATGATTAAAATAAAGGGCCTAGACGACTCTGCGACCAAGGAAAAGGTCGCAGCAGCTATCTGCCGCGTCGCTAAATGCTCTGGCGAGTCTCTCCAGGTCGGGGAGATTCGTCGGGGCTATGGGGCGATGGGTTTTGTATTTGCCCGTTGCCCGGTCGACGCGGCGAGGATGCTGCGAGACGTGGGTAGACTCCTGGTGGGTTGGAGCTCAGCTAAGGTCGAGCTCCTTGAGGAGCGTCAAATGCGGTGCTTCCGGTGTCAGGAACCGGGGCACACGCGGGCGCTCTGCCCATCAGAAGTTGATCGGAGCGACGTCTGTTTCCGATGCGGCTTGTCTGGACACTCCAGGGACAGCTGCACCGGAGTCCTCAGATGTGCCGTCTGTGCAGACCTCGGACTCCAGGCGGGACATGAGTTGGGAAGCCGTGTTTGTAAGGCTCCCCGTAGAAGAGGAAAGGCAGCTGGTTCCTCCCCAGCTGCCGCAAGAGGTGAGCTCCTACAGCCGCCTGTTGAAGCCATGTCGTCATGAATAGACGGCGACATGGCTTCCTACAGGCGAACTTGAACCACTCCGCCAGGGCCCAGGATCTTTTCATCCAGACCATGGTGGAGTGGGACATCAGTGTAGCGGTGGCCTGCGAGCCCTACTATGTCCCCCCTATTTCCAACTGGGCGGGGGACACTAGCGGTTCCGTGGCTGTGGTTGCGGGTTCTGGTCCCAGTCCTCCTTTCTCCACCCTGGAGACTGGCCCGGGTTTGGTCGTGGCGAGATGGGGCGAATACGTCGTCATCGGCGCGTACTTTTCCCCCAATCGCCGACTGACGGAGTTCGAGACTTTCCTCGACTCCATCAGTGCGGCGATTGGAAGACAGGCGTCGGGGAAGCTCATATTCCTCGGCGACCTGAACACCAAATCCGCGGCCTGGGGAAACCGCGCCACGGATGCTAGAGGTAGGGCCGTCCAGGTCTGGTCGCTCCTCTCCGGTCTGTCTCTCCTCAATAGAGGGACCGATGCGACCTGCGTGCGACAGCAAGGGAGTTCCGTGGTGGACGTTTCGTTCGCCACCCCAGCTGTCGCTCGCACGGTCGTCGACTGGAGAGTCGAGACGGCGGTGGAGACTCTATCGGACCATCTTTATGTCCGATTTGACCTCTCCACTTCCCGACCGATCCTGGCCAGGTCACCGCGGAAGGGGAGTCGCTTTCCTCGTTGGGCAATCAAACGTTTGGATCGGGAAATGGCAAAGGAGGCTGCCATCGTACAAGGATGGGCCTTTCCCGATCCGCCCAATGAGGAGACCGACGTGGAGGAAAGAGCTGGCTGCATGCGCGAAGCACTTTCACGGGTTTGCGATGCAGCCATGCCGAGGGTGAGGTCTAGGCCCCGGCGCAGAGCAGTGTACTGGTGGTCACCCGAAATTGCCGAACTTCGGGCGGCCTGTTGCAGGGCTCGCAGGGCTTTCGTCCGGTGTCGCCGTCGTCACGGCTTCGACCCGGTTCTGGAGGCCCAGCTGCGGAGTCGATACCACGAGGCGAAATCGACTCTGCGGCTTGCAATTCGGAAGGCAAAGGACCTGGCTCGGGAGGAGATCCTGGCAGGTCTCGATAGGGACCCATGGGGACGTCCGTACCGCGTCGCGCGGAATAAACTCCGCGCCGCATGCGCCCCGATCATGGAGTCCCTTCAGCCGGATTTCCTCGAGCGGTTGGTAGGGGACTTATTCCCAGAGTCCACTGGCCACTCACCTCCCGTGATGGCCTCCCCTTCTCCTAATGGGGGGCTGGGTCCTGTCCCAGACATCACGGAGGCCGAGCTGGAGGTCGCGCTGAACGCCTTCGAGCCCGCAACACTGCGCCGGGGCCAGATGGTATTCCGGGGCGAGTTCTATTCCTCGCCCTAGAATACTTGGGAGGCAGGCTTCGGGAACTGTTCAACCTGTGCTTGCGCACTGGACAGTTCCCGAAAGCCTGGAAGGAGGGCAGGTTGGCCTGTTGAGGAAGGACGGTCGTTCTGCCGATTCCCCTTCCGCATACAGGCCAATCGTGCTGCTGGACGAGACGGGTAAACTCTTCGAGAGAATCCTCTCTGCACGTCTTGTCCGGCACCTCGAAGAGGTGGGTCCTGATCTCTCAGAGGCTCAGTTCGGCTTCAGGGCGGGTCGTTCAACGATCGACGCCCTGAGAGCTCTGAGAGACCTGACCCAGGAGGCTGTTCGCGGGGGGGACGTCGTCCTAGCGGTTTCGCTTGACGTCGCCAACGCCTTCAACAGTCTACCATTCGAGACATTGGTTGAGGCGCTCCGGTTCCATGGAGTGCCTCCCTATCTCCGTAGACTGTTGGGGGCCTACCTGCAGGACAGGGAGGTCCTGTGGGAAGGCGGCGACCGGCGGGTCTACCGACGTAGCGTATGCCGTGGAGTTCCACAGGGGTCCGTGTTGGGACCGGTGATGTGGAACCTCGGCTACGACTGGCTGCTCCGCTGTCCTCTCCTGCCCCGGATGAGGGTGTTGTGTTACGCGGATGATACCCTCGTCACCTGCAGGGGAAGGAACTTTGCGGAGGCAGCCCGTCTGGCTACCGTCGGCGCTACGTTGGTAGCGGACCGAATAGGGCTGTTGGGATTGGAGGTCTCCGTCACAAAGACGGAGGCCATCCTGTTCCACGGCCCACGCCGGGGTCCCCCTCGTCGGGCGTCCATCTCCGTCCAGGGTTCGGAGGTGGTGGTGAAGACCCAGATGAAGTATCTGGGCCTCACCCTGGACGGAAGATGGAACTTCAGGGCTCATTTCTCCCTTCTGGCCCCGAAGTTGGTATCCACCGCAGCTGCCTTGGGGAGGCTTCTGCCTAACGTTGGTGGGCCGCAGGCTCCGTGCCGGCGTCTATATGCCGGCATCGTGAGGAGCATGGCCTTGTACGGTTCCCCAATTTGGTCGGGAGTTCTTACCGCCGACTCCAAGACCCTCTTGCGGAGAACGCAGAGGATTCTCGCGGTAAGGGTGATTCGGGGGTATCGTACGGTGTCGTACACTGCGGCCACGCTTTTGGCGAGTGATCCGCCTTGGGAGCTACAGGCGGAAGTGCTCGCCGAGGTGTATTGGCACCGGGCAGAAGCCAGGGCCAGGGGGGTAAGGCCCGAGGTGGCTCGGGTCAGGGCTCTAGCTCGCCGAGCCCTGATTCGACGGTGGGAGAGGGACCTAGGGTCCCCTGCCGCCGGACTGACGACTGTGGGGGCGATCCGTCCCCACCTCGATCGTTGGATCAACCGGCGGCATGGAACGCTTACGTTCCGTCTTGTGCAGGTGCTCACTGGGCATGGGTGCTTCGGGGAGTATCTGCACAAGATCGCACGAAGGGAGGCGACCCCATCCTGCCACCACTGTGACGAGGCCGTAGACACGGCTCGTCACACCTTGGCAGAGTGCGCAGCCTGGGACCACCAGCGTGTTGAGCTGGTGGCCGTGGTGGGCGGGGACCTCTCGCTGCCGCGCCTTATAGGCACAATGATCGGCAGCGAGAGGTGTTGGGTCGCAATGGCCTCCTTCTGCGAGCAGGTCATCGCCGCGAAGGAGGCCGCGGAGCGGGTCAGGGAGCAGGCCTCCACCGCTGACCCACTCCGTAGAGGAAGGCTGGGAAGAAGGAGGCGGGAGTACGCCCGCCGCTTCCTTCCCCAGCTGTAGTGCCTTGGTGGGAGGGGAGGGTGACCTCTCTCACCTATTACAGGCCTACGTCGTGAGGGTACTCTTAGTTGCTCGGAGCACCCTTACACGGGGGGTTACCGCCGGAGCGTCACGGTGAGTGCGCAAGCGATCCCGTGGCGTCCCATTAAGGCGTTGAGGGCAACCGTTGGTTTTTTAGTGGGTAACCTTAAAAATGGCAGCGTCCTCTATGCTGCCGGGTAGTCCCACATAACCCTCTGGCCATCACCTTCTTGGTCGGCGGGTATCCGTAACGGATTTTACCAACGATAAAAAAAAAAAAAAAAAAAGGGGCAAGAGGTATAACAACAAAATCTCTCTATAACTTACTTAAAGATTCGGCCTTTCTAGAACTATCACCGGTTCATTTCTAGAACGTATTTCAAAAGCGGCTTTAATAGGTTGTTATAAAATTTGGTTAGGTAAGGAGAGGAGCGCAGACAATGAAGGTGAGCATAGTAAAGCGGCCTTTTAAACCTACACCTGGATCGCAAGTCTCATTCATTGTTTGCACTTCTCTCCTTGCAACGCATTGGGCCCGGCACCCACACGGTTAATCCAACCTTCGTCTCTAATATATTTTACATTTTAAATAAAATGATTACTCCTCTCTTTCTCTTTTTAAAGTATTTTTTTTTCAAATGGTAAACGTTATATGTTTTAAAGATTTAAAAGATAGATAAGTAAAGGTACTATCGTTATATTCACTTGCGCTTCGGACTCGACAAAAATGTAAAATTTTGACACTTTACCAAAGATCAGGATATTGGATTTGACCCGAGGGTACATTTATGGACATCGACACGAAATGGGCGTACCTGCAGGTAATGTAGCTGATCTACTTTTGCTGTAGGAGCCAACTAATACTGAATATGTACGAACATTTTCGAAGTATTAGGATTCTGCTTAGAGTCCTTTTTCTGTCCTTCAATCTTCTGTAATCAATCTGATGACGATTGTTTACTGTTACTTAAATTTTTCTAGTGCTGAGAGTTTTTAATTCAGTTACTCTTTAAACTTATTTTTATTAATATTAAGAATATTAATTTATCAAAACTACCTTCTTAGAAATAAATACATAATGTAATATCTCTCATTGTGCGATGATAATTTGATATATACTTATTCTGTCCATAAATACTGCTAACTTAAAAAATAACCAAATTATTACGTATTAATTTCGCATTTGTCATTTTTATACGATGGGTCATTGTGTTTTCTTATTTTACCGCCATTATATTGTAATATATTTTGTGATATTAAAGTGGAGTGGGGCGATACAGATGTGGTCATCCACGTATTTTTCTTACAAAGAAAGCGATCAATGAAGTATGGGAGAGCATTTAAAAATCTTGTTCGAAAGCAAAAGATTTTATCTCGGGAGATGAAGATAGCATCTAGAACCATGTCACGTATTTGAAAAGATGACTAAGGCGTTGCCACCTATTAGAGCTGTACTGGTCATTTCTCAACTAATAATTTTAAAAAAAGAATCGGGTGGTAAAATCAAAATAACTCCTTAAGCGGTACGCAAAGGGAAGACACAGAAAATTTTTATGAACAGAAGAGAAAATTTTTATCAATTATGAATCAGAGTGAAACGTAGACATTATCCGACTTCAGTAAGGGTTTGGTCGGGTGTTAGCTATGATAGAGTGAAAATGGTATTAAAACATCGGTAAAAGTGTATCAAGATACTATTCTTGAAAAGCTAGTTAAGCCCCTCAACAATATCGAAGAACGTTCAATAACGAAGAATGGTACTTTCAGCAACACTCGGCGCTGGTTCATAAAGTTCGATCCAATCAATTTAGGAAAAAAAGTTTAAAACAAAAGTTCCGGCAAAAAAAAAAGTTCCAAAAGGCCGTCATCTAGACCTGATCTTAATCTACAGGATTATGATTTATGGTTAGTTTTAGAGGGGAAGGCGTGATATAAAAGATAATTTGGAGTCCCTAAAAGAATCTATACTTATTACAGTAAAGAATTTTCGTATAAAAAAGTATATGCTGCTGTTGGTCAATGAAGACCACTTTGAATAGTTGATTGGTATGGTTTTGTATTAATATATTAAACTAACACAATGTAACACTGTAAATATTACATATTTTTTTATGTTGTCCTGTTGGTTTTTATCTGAAATATTGTATTCGTTAAATAATTTTGAAATCCCAAGATCTAATGTTTATACTAGTTCTTGTCAGAAATTTTATAGCATCCTCCATTCTTCCTAATAATTATAAGTAGATTACTATTTGTTTTTTTTTTATTTTTCAGTGAAACTGAGAAATGCTTTTTGGAGTAAAAAATATTTAGAATATTCAAGGGGTACTAAACTTTTACTATAACAAATAAGATGAAAACCAAATTCAGTACGTACAAATAAGCAGACAAATAGGTAATAAAAAACAACATTATTGTTTTAGGTTTTGTATCATATTATTAAACATGTCACTTATATTCATCTTTACTATTTTATAATACATAAAGATTTATTTCCTATATAACCTATCAAAATAAACACCTAATGCACCAATTAACTTCAAATAATCTAATTTGAAAAGACCTTGAATCGTTACAGTTAATGTTATGAGGAAAAAAAATCCATGGAGTAGTTGAATCCATTCAAATATTAATTAAGAATATTTTGTATTTACACTTCTTAAAGATTCAAAATATGTGCGATTGTAGAGTTTAAAGTAAAAAAATTTATACAAATATATATAAAATTGAAGCGAATACTTACATTGCAATAAATAAATAAATGAATTTAAATTGAAATAAATACATAAACTATATTCAATATAGATTTATAAATATATTGGTTTGTATTCTTAACGAAGCTTGAGTCTTGTGCTTCGGAGAGTTGAGTACACTTTGACTGACAAACGCAATTAAAAGTTACCCCTAACCATATTAGGCGTGAGAAAGTTGTATTTGTGTAGGAAGTTGATTCAATAACAATGTTATCTTTGTAATAAAAATAGAAAGTGAATATCGAAAAAATATTATAAATTGTTTGTTGATTTTCGAGAATATACTTACGAGTATGTCAACTGTCAGTAGGAATTGTAATAAAAAAAATTGAAATAAATTCATATAAGTACAAGTTTCTAGGTAAAGCAATTAAATTAAAAATGTTATTTAAGCATTTTACATTATACATCTAATAACTATGTAGTGGTAATAAAGAGCGCTTTAATTTTTTAGACTTGTAATTTTATTTTACATTCTATAAATGTTATTAGCGTCAGTAACTTATTTATTCGAAGAGAAATGTGCATAATTGTTTCGATTAAAGAAAGTCTTGGGAAAGTAACGACTTAAGTTAATTGTTCTATTGGAATATCGATTAGTAACACCTTGGGCGTTAAGATTATTTTGTATATATATATATTACATACTTTGTCTATAACATAACCGAAATTGCTGACTATTCTAAGAATGAATAAGTTAGGCATCAGAGATAAATGTTATTAAAAAAAAACACAAAAATCAGGATTCAAATTGCAGTTGACTGATATTAGTAGATTAAATGAAACTTGTTCTAGTTACTAATATAATTTACCAGTCCTTTTAACCTCATATTACGAGACGAATAGTTCAAGTATAATTAAGCCGTTAAATCGCTAAGACCAATTTACCTGAAAGGCTTCTTTAAGGCTCGAAGGTTTATAAATCACGTGAAATATAACGCTATCTATCTAACACCTAGTTTTTTTCTACAACTGCACAAAAGATATTATCTAAGAAGGGATGTTGAAAAATGATTGGAACGTGATACATTTGCCATTTAGACTCAATGCGATTCAGACGAAACAGTTCTATGATATCACAAGTTCTTATATATCAATATATCCAATAATATATACGATATTCTTCTATAAATAAATCCGTATAAAATTTATTAAAATAAAATTACTGAAATCTTAATGTATATAAATTACGTGTCACATTGTTTGTCCGTGATAGATTCCTAAACTACTTAGCCGCTTTAAATAAAATTTACACACCACGTGCAGTTTGACCTAACTTAAAAGATAGAATAACTTTCAACTCAATTCGTAGTCGCAATAATATTTTATTGCAAATTATTTGTTTACTATTTTGCAGTCACAATTTCAGTTAGCTCCTAACGATTCTAACAGATGGCGGTATCCGTTGACTGGATTGTGTAATTACGAATGAGGTTGGTAGGGCAGATGCCCTACCTACCTCATTCGTAAATTTTGTGTTCCATGTTATTTACTAAAACCTTTGTAATATATAAATAGTGTTATAAACTTGAATAACATAAAAAAAAATAATGTTTTGATTTTTGTTTAATATTGACTATAAAAAAACATTATGGTTTTCATGACAGATGTACTCTGAACGTTATCCCTAAAATAGTTTACTACAGTGTAATATATCAAAAACAATAGTCACAGCAACGCGTGACCGGGTCTGCTAGTTATATTATATAAATACAATGTTGTTTTATATGAAAACATAAATTTTATTTACTCTATAGTTAATATTTGTATTATGAAAATATAATATTGCATTCAATCTTAACTTAAGTTAACATCATTTGATTACATGTTTTTTTATAAAACTACAAAGGAAATTATATAAAATATAGTTGCGTATCAGTATTTTACTATTGGAAAAGTTTCTTAAAAGCTATAACAATAATGTTATAGTCGATTGAATCCCTTTAAATATTTTTATTAACAAAACATCTGAAAAAACATTTGATACCAATATATTAACTAATTAACGATAATCCGCTGTCAAAACAGACCGTTTGGCTTAGAAAGTCATAGAAAATTAAATTGTGATTTTTTTTATATATTATAGATATTATTTATTTATAGACAGGTATTAACGTTTGAATAAAATAAACCATTTTTTATTCAGACCATTTATATTTTTTAAATTTTATATTAATATTATGATGTTCACTTGATATTTCTACAAAACTGTAACTCTGACTTTAATATTATTATTATAATAAAATACCTCTTACTATAACATATACAGTTTTTATTATTTTTTCTGTAATACATTGTAACTTTATTAAGATTTTATCCATTGAACTAGGAATTTATCCGAAACAATATATTAACTGTTTTAAACTAAATTAATTATAAAAAGTACATCTATAGATGCATTTTCATAGATGCATTTTTGTTATAATCATATTATGCTTGTGAAATTAAAATATCTCGTCATCGAGATAATTTTAAGTAAGTATTTTTTTGTTTTTACTTCATTGAAACTAATCAATTCATTGAGCAAATATCACTTAATTATAAAGATTTAATATGGAAGTTATCTTGAATATAAAAATGCTACACGCGATTTCCGCTGTGATGTTTCTTTTCTCTATCTACAACCAAATTTAATTTTTCACAGTATCTTTAATTGAATCAAAACAAGTAATCGACTTTATTTTCAATTAATTTAATAACTTAGAATATGACCTAGAATAACAAATAGGCTACTTTTTATAGCTCGAAAATAATTTATCCTCAGAAAAAATCTAATAAGTCAATATTAGATAAATAGATGTCGTCATCTGTACTGTTAGGGTAAACACAAAATTACACTGGGTCAGCTAGTGTGTGTACAAAAATCTATCGCCAATAAATTATTAAATATTTCTATAATAATAATTTTCCGCAGAGTTATCAAATATTATTAAAACAAAAATTATAACAAAAACACCCAGTATCGACCTGAAATTATTTCAATACAAAATAGTACGTCAAACTTATTAATATTTATTAACTACTAAAATATTTACCTAAATTTTGTAAAATATTGCGTATTATGAGTCACATTTTACTGGAGCGAAGCTGAGTTTTCATCTTGTAACTTATAAAAAACAGAAGAATGATGTCTAAATTAAAAACTAAACTTTATTTTATTTAACAGCCTTTGGCAAGATTAAATAACGTTATGTACATGATTTTCTAAAACATTGATAATTTTTTAAATAATAATTCTCTAATTATATTTTACATGATGTTAAATTGATAAAAAAAAGCATTGAATTCCCTTAAACAATCAGTTATCATAATCGACGAGGAATAAAAGTACCAACCAAACAACCAACAATACCAAAATTTACGAATATTTTATGCATTTCAATAAACCACAGTTAAAACTAACTATAAACAATGTACACAAAAGGAGCAAATTTATATGAGGTAAGTCAATACTTACTGACTATGCACTGTTGTATTCAATGCATGCAGGTATCTAGATAACATACATACTGTAACATCAAAAGTGCTAATTGAAAACAAACAAAACCCAGTAGTGTAATAACGGCGCCAAGGACAACACTTGAATTGTAAAACTGCACGCTGTACAAGTGCTTACGTCATTTATGTTTTTATTTCAATATTTAAGGTAATCTCGTCATTCTTATATATCGTTCCAAGGATACTACGGAATTATTAAATAAAACGCTCTAAAAGTCGATAATTGGTGTATCACATACATACATTTTTTATTCTATTGGAAATAAGCGAAATTAATGAATAATTAATGTCTATTTCATAAGTCTATTTTAATATATGTAATATGTTTATTCGGTTTTGGAGCCATCATATCAATCAGTACTAACGTTCTGTAGCTGACAAATGAGGCGCGCTGCACAAATGTATTGTTGTGTCACGTATTCGTTACTAACACAATATATTTGTTGTTTGATCAACAGTCTTGAATCTATTACATACTAAATGTACTCCTAATTTTGTAGCATACTTTTTTCATCTTCTCTTTTTACTATAAATAAAAAGTTATTTGTATACTTCAAAACGTTTTGGCAAGATATTTTTTGATTACTTTTTATTAACAAACATTACGTATTTTTTCCTAGCTTGAAGAATCGATATCGGCTAAAGTATAGTTACCGTATATTACAGCTGCAATATTAAAACGTACATTTTAAAGCTTTTGCTTAATTAAATAAAATACTTTTGTATTTTATTGTATTTTCAAAAAAAAATCTTGCATATAGAAATATTTTCTGTCGCGGCGGTCTTTACAAACATAGATACAACACGGACAATCAGACTTGAATAAATAATTTGTGGGTCACACAGTGCCGCGAAGGAATCGAACCCACGTTTTATGACTCCACAAGTTTTGTCGCTAACCACTATTACTATTAGGCCGTTCAATAGAAAAGTAACAAAAATATGACAAATTATATAAAAATTTCTGTAGATTAGCATAATATTTTTAAACATTTGTTCCTCACATTTCACATTTTTATTCTCTCATATTTTCTCTTGGTTCAGTTTTATTTTGACTACTTTAAAATAGCATATCTTTAGCGATAAATATATCAACCTATTAAAAATACGTAATAGCTACTTTCACTTCTTTTTCGTAAACATCAAAAGGGATCATAATTAATGCCATTGTTTTTGTAATAACTGGTTGTTCCAGGAATAGGATAAAGATGTTCGTTTCTAACACTTTAATGTATATTAGATATAACCCGAGGGTACATTTATGGAGATCGACAGGAAACGGGTGTGGCCGCAGGTTATGTAGCTGACCTATTTAATGTCAACAAAAATGGCACCAACATTGAAAGCATAAAATATTGGAATTTAAGTGTAATGTTTAACCTTTGCTACACTACTGTATAGTGCTGTTTTTTCTCCAAGTTACTCTGATATATGCGAAATATATAAAAATACATAAACCAAACCCAAGTTCAAACATGCTTCAGGTATTAGGCGACTCATATCATGTCATGTTATGTCATGGGTTCCGTTATTGGATCAATGAATTTGATGTTGTTGTATCAGCGCGGCGAATATAAGTGGATTTAATATTTCATATTAAAACATTATTAGAAATTGCCTGCATGTAATTAATATAACGTTAATGGTAGAACCTAGTATTAGTTATTTGACTGCAGCTCATATTGGGCTGACTCGACCGGGGAAAAAGCCACTCTCTCACAGAAGATCGACGTGTAGTAACTAAATTTATTTGGTTATGTTCCGTCGGTGAGAGAGAGAATCATGAAATAACAATACGTCATCCGAATTGATAGGCCATACACATAATATATTTTTAACATAATCTTTTTAAAGCTGGTGTTGTCTTTCACTTTTGGAATTTCGTCTCATCACACACAATACAACGGATAATAGAATTGATACGTTATTATATGACAACACTTATACTACAAAGATGTCTACAAGGTTGACGTTACATTCAGAATGGCATTTATTTGTTATAAGTGTGTTTAGAATGATCTTAAAATATAAAGAAAAAGAAAATATAAGTAGTGATATTCAAACATTATCGATCAACTTAATTTTTAATATTCTGTAATCGAAACAGTTATGCACATTCTCTGCGCGTAAAGAACTTACTGGATTAATTACACTTGTTGAATGTTAAAACACTTTTTTATAGCTTGACTGTGACTTGATATTTAAATACATATTTTATATGTGCTGATTTCTTTGTTTTTTAAACTAAAATTGGTAGGTATTTATCGTTGAAATATCTTTATAATTATTATACAATATTTGTTACATATTTTAGATATACTGTTTGCATTATTCTTTACAAACAGTAATATTATTGAATCTCTTAAAAAAATATAAAGTTTCTATTTCTATTGACTATTTATACGGTCATTGTTTGACATTACTTTTTGTATCTTGTTTACGATATAAAATATTGATTTTAATGTATGGAGTATTGTTATAAGGCAAATTAGTTGTAATTCAAATGTTTTCGTAATTTAATAGCACAAACTTTACGTGCTAACTTTTTACAAAATACAGTACAAAAACTATAATATTTATACAAAATAAATGTCGTATTGAAATTTTAATCCTAATATACTAACTCAGTCATAATTATATTTATTTACTAATTGGTCTGTGTAAATTAAATATTAGAAAAATTATAACTCCAAATTTTGTGTTGAGATTTTTTTTATAAGGAATGTGCACTATTTGAACGTAATAATATTTTTGTAAGCAAAACAATCCTCGCTATGTGATGGAGGTCAGAAAGAATAATATTTTCACCGCTCTACAGCGGTCAAACAATGTCCATTTAAAAATATTACACTCAAATTTAAGTATTTCACGCTTTTAATGTCATTGCGGTTATGGTTGAAGTTAAATATTTTTAAAATTAATATCTTGTTTGGTCTGTTTATTTGTTTGTCTGTGCTTTAAATCACAAAATCTGCTTTTTCGCAAAAGATTGCTGAAAAACACTTGAGACGTCGGGTTAAATTTAAATCCGTAAATTAGTTTTATTTAAATACAAAATCTGATTTGGTTTATAACAAATTATTTTCATGTACCAAATTATCGATATCTACCAAGTACTTTGTTGTATTGACAACAAAGTACTGAATTGATATCGACTAAATTTGCTTTTGTCTTGTTTTATTTTATCTAACCTATATGGAATATATCTTAAAGTTATCTTACAGGATACTATAGGTATATCTAGTTTAAATTTCATAAAATTTAGTTTAATAAGTAATAAAATAAAATGCTTATTAATTAGTACCCAAGTAATTTGCTCCTATAGTAGAAGTAGACGAGCCACATCAACTGAAGCGTTTCCCTGACATCTACAAATGTATTCTCGGCTCATATGCAATATCTAGTCTGTTAAAGTGTTAAAATTTATAATTTTTATTTGTTTATTTGAGATGGGGGAGTAGTAGTTACGGTATGACTATATTTACATAAACCACACGAAAAAAGTAAAAATAGTTATTAAGTATAATGAACAGACTTATCTGCTGACCCTAGATAATTCTCAGGTCTTTGAATTGAAAATCACGTGCGTTTATTCAGCTCGAACAGTTTGTCATCTATGAAACTATAGCACTGATTTTTGTATATGATTTATACTTTGTCTTTAAACCGGACTGAATATATGTATCTATATCATATATCTATAGGTAAATCAATAAAATAGCCTATTTTTCATTAAGTTATTAAAATAATTTATAAATATAACAAAAATGGTTTGTATTATACCAAACCTATTAACGGTCTCTATAGCGTTGGATTTAATGATTTCATAAAAAGTATGTGTAAGGAAGGCTAGATATTAATTAACATGTGTGAGTGAAATAATAACACCGAACGCCGTAGGCACTAGGACAGCATACATTTGAAGCAAGTTTAACAATTCAAGTGCTGTCCTCGGCGCCTTTGTGCGTTACACTACGGTATTTGTTTTCAATTAGGAAATGTGTTTGTGCCCTACAGTTTCACTGTTACCCTAATACATATACTATAATTTAATACTACGCAATACTAACCTCATGGGAATTTATCTTTGTTGGATACATACACTGATTATAGTATAATATTTTCTATAAATCCCAAAAAAAATATAAAACGTTTCATGTGAATACGTTTTAGTGTGATTGTGTGTCTGTGACTATATTTTTTTGTAAAGTAAATCTGTATTGAAATTATTAAATAACCTTCTAATTTTATAAGTAAGTGACTGTAAGTTTTACTAGCATCTGAGTAAAACATGACCTGTTATTCAATATTAAAAATATTAATAATGTTTATAGAATTTAGTTTCCTTATTGTCTAATTGTAAATATTAAAACTTGGGTGGCGTGTGATATTCCTTTATACTATGTGATCTTTTAATAAATAATTGGTATATTTTTATTTATTATAAATATCTTAAATTTAGCTTTTATTATATTTGCATTGTGTCGTATTAAAATCCCAGAATGTAATATCCGAAACCTATATTTTTTTGTTTTCCTTTAATTATATTTCCATTTTATTGTATTAATTCTTGTCTCCAACTTTAAACCATACGTAGTTTCTAAATTAAATCAAAGTAATGAATTATAATATGGTTAATACATTTGTAATTTTTTGGATCCTCCGGTTAAGACCGACGTAATTGGCGGATAAATACTTCTTATTTTTAATTAATGCATACTAGCTAAACAATATAAAATTACAAAATATTTTTAAACCACTTAAAATAGTGTTGAACTCGTATGCCTATTTAAAAATCAACGTTGCGTTCTGATGTAGGTATTATGTTATATGTATTATTAACCTACATATTGAACTTTCACGATATAAAATTTTGTAATGTGGGTAATGTGATAATATCATTGTTTATATAAATATAAATTTCTAGTAAAATTACATAATGTAAATATATTAAAGTGTTATTATTATTCTATTAATTAGATTGAAGAATTTACAATTACATCAATTAATACTAAACATATTATATTAAAGTGTTAAAAGTTATTGATTTCGCATAAAGTTTACTCAATATTTATAAATAAAACTATCATGTATAGAATATATACTGAGTTTCTCGTTTTCTTTTTTACTCCCGATATTTCTACGCAGTTGCTTAATCTCGACTGTCTTGTAAGCCTCAGAACGTCAGTATTGATAGATATGCATTTTATGCTATAGTCGAGCCAAAAATTTGCTGTTAGCTGGAATTTACGTAAACATTGTTTTATTAATATCCTTTCATTATTAAACATATATTTTTTATGTCTAATACACACATACAGATTCTGACAAAGCTGATTTTGCGAAAAGTGTCTCATCTGTCAGCGGAGTGTTACAATGATCGATCAAAAACACAACAAATAAGACAACCAATGAATAATTATTCACACTATACATTAGACAGATACTCAGTTAAGGAATTTGCTTACCTTATTAATATTATGTTAAAAGATGGATCATTGGATAATTTAATTGAATATCAGTGAATTTGATTATTATATAATATATAAGTAATCAGTGTAAATTTTCGATTGAAACGAAGACTTATTAAATGCGTTTTTTATATTCAATCTACATTTACAAGTACATATAATGGTTTGTACTCTTTAATGACATTAGAAGTGTAAGGTAACCGGCTTCGGAAAGTTAAGTATAGTTTCAACGACAAACGCAATTAAAAGTTATTTCCAAACTATATAGTTGTATGGTAGTTCTATTTGTGTGGGAAGTTAATTAAATAACAGTGTTATCTTTGTAATGAAAATATAAAGTGGATGTACACAAAAAAAAAAAGTTTGTTGAATTTTGAGAATGTAATTATGTCAATTATAAATAACAATTGTAATAAATAAAATAATTTATAAAGCAATAATTTAAATAAAAACTTATATTATTATAGCTTTTAAATATCTAATGGTAATTAAACGCTCTTTAATTTTATAGTCTTGTATTTTTCTTTAATATTCAATAAATGTTGATGACGTCAGTAACTTCTTCATGCGAAGGGAATGTGCATAATTGTTTCGATTAAAGAAAGTGCTGGGAAAGTAACGACTTAAGACGATTAGTCTACTGGAACATCGATTATTTAAAATGCGGCTTACTTTCCACATCTTACGAGTTAAGTTTTTTATTAAGAGGTATTTTAGAAATACATATATTGAAAATTTCGTCTACTACATAGCCGTAGTGGCTTAGATGAAATCGAGTTGCCATCAGAGACAAATGTTGTCAAATAACACTAAGATCAGAATCCAGATCGAAACTGACGGTATATATTTTTATAGTAGTTTCAATAATACTAGTATTATCTATTTAAGATTAAAATCAGAAAAAATAAAGTCTAAAAATCTTTGTGGAAACCAATAGTTTCAATATTTTTACTGAATAAATGTTGCATCTCTATTTCAAATCAAAATAGTTGACATATAACACTAATATTAGATATGTTTCTCTAAATAATATATTATTGATACTGAGGAGAGATGACAAGATTATTCATACCAACACTTTCACAACAAAAAGTCTTGATCCTCGTATAGGATATTTCTGATGATGCATATATGACGATGAGCGTGATCATAGGTGATCTAAGTCATCTTCTGCGCTAATTAATAAAATTGAAGATCGACAGATACGTTCTAAGAACGAGAGGCATTTTGTTAATGGTCCTACTTGTAATGAAGGACAAAACCTAGGGATAGTTCTTACAAATTTGTAAATATAAGATTAATAATAATAATAATAATAATATAGTCTACTCATATCATTGTACGTAGTTACTAAATCAATTAAACAGTTACTGTTTACAACGTAATAAGTTTTATACTTTCGCTGATTAATGCACATAAAAGTTAGCAAAATATGAAATGTACATTTTGGTTTGCTTTGATTTGAATTAAAAAATCGTTCAAATATGAAAATTCATTAGGTAAAGTTAACAATCATTAGTAAGATATCCTTATTGTAGAATATTTTAGAATAACATTTTCCACGATGTTAAAATATAACATAGCTTTACAAAAAACCCTGAAATAATGAGAAAATTCCGTGAACACATATACAGTAAATAAATTAAATCTGAGTTTTCCTGAAATGTAATGCTTAGATAGAAAGTATTACATCAGATGTTATCGACAAGACTCTCAAACTTCTATTAAATTACAAAATTTATCTCCTTTAACTAAAAACAATATTAATATTTATATATTATAAATGAGAATGAAGAAATAATATAATAAAAAATGGTGTATGGAATAATTTAAAATAAATTCTTTTTTTTACGTTCTGCATTGAAATTTGGTTGTCACTTATGAAGTTTGTACATATATAATATATCTAGTACAAATGGTTTTAATTTGAAATGACTTTTACGATAACATTACTGAAAAAAAAAGTTATGTATCTCATTACATTACAATCAAAATACATTCACCCAAGGGCATCCAAGATTCACTAACATAAATTAATTATTCACAAAATTACACACTCACAATTTAAATAATAACTTCAAATATTCATGGTCATCATCAGTATTATATTGATAATATTAAAATGTATGATGTTTTGTGATTATTATAGTTTTAGTCTTAAAGAGATGTACATATACACTGAGGAGATTAAGTTAATTTAAATTAAATTTCAGGGAAACAGAATATACCACCTTAAGCCTCCTATTTGCTTGTTATAGTTTATAATGTAGGAATAAAATGGCAGTAAAAAAGTAAACTGAATTGCAAGGGTATGATAATCATAGTAGGCTATCAAGTACATGTTAAAAATGTATAATATTATGTACGCATAATAGATATAAAGTAGTATTCTTCGATCTTGTTCCGTACGCTTTATTCTCAATAGCATTCTAATGCTACGGCTAAAATTATGCAATTTTGTTCTACGCACGTCTTTGTATTGTATTTGTTTATTACATATTAACTCCTTAATTGGATACTATTGGATCTAAATTTTAAAGTAGTCTATAGAATACCTTAATATAATAATATATGGACAAAAAAAAGGTGTAGTTTATAATATTAATTTTATAATTAAGTTAAATTATAAAAGAATAGAAGTAATTTACTAAAGATTAACTATACGATTTGGAATGTAATGCATGTAATAATATGGTACAGGAAGCAGTAACAATTACGTGAGTCAATTCGTTAAAGCGGAACGGTTAAAACATCTTGAATAAAACGAGGAACAACTAATTTCCTCTAATTTTATCTTAGTATTTTTTTTAACGAATTGCTTAATTGTAGCTGATACCTGGACAAATGGTGCAATAAACGTAAGAATTAAAATCAAGTTAAACGTAAGAATTCAAACAACTAAGTTTTATACAAAACATTTTGTTATGTCACTACCACCAGCTCGCTAAGTTATTTGCTACAATTCTGAGAGGAGCTGCGGCAGAAACTTAGCGAGCTTGTCTTGTTATTTTTTTTTAAACCATACTTAAAAAATAAATTAAATTTATAATACATCTTTAAGGAGCCTGGCAGTAAGTGCTTTATATCTAAGGTGCATCATGTTCTAGATTTTTGTACTGTAGTATCCATTACCATACAGTCTTTATATACAAGCTTCTTTCCAAAAAACTTTTTTAATTTATTGAAGGGTAAAATCTGAACATTTATTTATTGGTTATTCTTAAAATTCTTTAAAATAAAAGAGCTTAGACCTATTCAAGGTATATGTTGTTTAAAAAGTTAATAGTTTAGTGATGAGGCTTAATAGTGTAATCTTAAAAAGCGTATCAGACACTGGAGGACAATCGATCATTGACCTCTGGTTAATACTGTTTCGATACAGTTACATAGAATTAATATTGAACGTTATCGTTATCTTTATCGTTAATCATACTACTGAGTACTAAATGAATTTTAAATAGGTAATCTATGAAGTTCTTTAAATAAAAACATCACTAGAAATAATGTTGAGTGGAATCGAAGGTGGCGTTGCGGTCGTAATTGAATATTGGTACACTTGTTATTCATACCATCATAATATTGACATATTTCAAGTGTCAGTTATTCTGTATTTGTAGTCTGACATTTGACAAAATAATCTATGATATTATAATTGCCGGTAGTACATTTATTGTTTCACTTTGACGTTTTTGATTTGACAGTTATTAGTACAGAGAGATATCAAGTCCCTGGAAAAATCGTATTAATTATTAATAGTATCTGGAAAGTAAAGTAATATTATCACTAGACTTGTTTAATTTTAACAAAATTATTATTTTTCTTCCACATCTAAATTTTCTTTTCGTTATTTTATTTTATTCTGCTAGTTTTTTTACTTTACTATCATTTGTGTTTGTTAAACAGTTCATCAGTTTTTTGCCAACAATCTGTAATTTTTATACCTTTGTGCATTGTGTTTTCTAATTTTCATGCCAATATGTGGTAAAACATTTTGTGGTATCAAAATGGTGTGCAGTCATAAAGAAAACCGAATCGCTGTGACAGCATTACTTAAAGTAAGTATGGAGTAAATATAATTTAAGACGATAAAAAACAGAAAAGTGTCGCCCCATCTATCTGTGATTCTTTTTGTTTCAGAAAATAACGGAGATGTTTAGAAGTTTCTTTTATCAATTTCTTCTAAACCTACATAGACATGATAATATTAGTAATATATGCTTATCTACTTAATTGATATCCTTTTGTCACCCATATTATAAACTTTCCCGTATATTAATACACCTTCTCTATGGTCGGAAATTTTGCCATGACTCCGACATAGATAATCATCATGTTTAGATATTCTACATCTTAAAATTTATAAAATAATTACATGTTTGATAACTAGAAAATTGAATGTTAAGACTACAAGGGGTTTTCGTAGATTCCACGTCCGAAGACTCATTTGAAAGCCTTTTGAGGCAATACCCAAATACACTATAAATCTAACTAGATAGTGGACTATAAATTTTACTCTGTTTACATTATTTAAAGGCTACATAATTAGTTTTAAACAAATGCATGCAATTTTAGGTATATTTATACTTGCCACGAGGTCTGTTTCATGTTTGTGATGTAAGGTATAAGGTATGGAAATTATTAAAAAATATCGAATTTATAATTCTATAAAACATCTAAATCAGTTCTGGCTGCGTTGGAAGCATATAGAATATTTTTTTTAATTTTATTAAAATTATACTATTATTATTAGACTGTTATATGGTAGACCCAACATGATTATCAACAAAATACAAACTGAGTAGTTAAGTAAGATTTGAACTGGTAAAATTCACAGTTTATTTTTGTTTTGTTGTTGATTGAAAATAACATATCTATAAAAACGATCCTCGTTTTTATATTAAATCCAGATACATAATCTAACCTTGTATGAAATGTATGTTTTATTTTTATATGTATTTTTTATGTTCTGATTATGCCTTCTCTAGAATATATGTGTTAATACTAATTATATATTTTTATTTTTTAACTGTTTTAGTCTTTGTTATAATTTATTTATGAATATCTATTTTTTTTAATTAATGCTCTAAAATTATCAGCTAAAATAGATATTTGGTCGATGGATATTGGAGTATCATCAGATTTTCAATGTAGCTTTACCTTCACATCTGATTGATGGCGATGTATATTGAAATAGACTGGGAAGTTAAATAAATATAGTTTTACTACACGGCAGTTTTCGTGTTGAAATTATAGACGTCTGTTTCAATTTATATATCAGCATATAGTATAAAAATAAAACCTTAAATACTATAATAATTAAATAATGTATCACTTTTACAGAGAATACTAAATTAATTTGATAAAGAAAGCTTCATCAAATTAATTTAGTGTTAATAAAATATTTATTTTATATTTTAATGCACATAACATGTCTAACATGTATATAGATAATAAAAAAGTTGTATCATAGATGTGGCTTTCGCCTCTAAACTATATAATAAAATATTACAGGTAGGTGTTGCTACGTGTTCAGCTGAGATCTATTATCTTCAGCTTCAGCTTCATTTTGGTTAAAATCACGACTAAAATAGAAAAAATCCTCAAGTTGAGATTTTTACGGAGTGTACATTAATACAAACATTAAATTCAAAATAATAACAATCGAGAGACAGGCCTGACATTGTTTAGATACAACTGATCTACATCATCTACAGATTGAATCGTGTGTTGACAGAATCGTCAACATACGATTCAACCTTCAACCAAAATTCAAGATTCGCAAGACAAAGTTACCGTTCAATTTGATTTTCGGCTTGCCTTGAATCTCCTTTATATTTTATGTAGACATCCCACATCAGACCTCTGTCTATTTTTGGTATTCGTATTAGGTTTTCATAATGATTAATCTCTTAATATTAACCTCAGAAAAGTAATCTTGTTGTTATATACTGAAGAAATAATAATATATAAATTTGATGTGTGATGTTTAATAAGTAACATCGAGTATTATTATAAGATTTTAATAAAACAGTCGTCATTATATATTAACATTCGTATGAAATATCAAATACCATTTCATGTTTTTATATTTATTTATTTATTTATATAGAAAATCACAAAAATCTTTAAACCTTCTATAACTATCAAAACTTAAAATTAATTTAAAATTAATTATAACTTAAAGATTTCTTCACTAAAATGAACCTGTTTTACTTATTCAATAATAATTAATGATATAATTAATCTAACATAGACATATAGTTCTTCAATTATTAGTCTCTTATCATTTAGATAAAGAATCGAAGATTATATCTTGATCAAAACATATCTTGTCTCACTGATGTCTTAATAGGAAATTTAAGGGGCGAATTCTACATTTGTGTTTCAAAATGTAACACTCGTCATAAATTTCCGACGTTTTATTAATATCTATTAGTAGACCTCACTATATCACTATTAACTCATCTAAAAAAAATATGTTTAAACATAAGATTTGAAATCTCAATGGGATCCGACACAGTAGATCAACAGTCGTTGACTTCGAACTCGGCCAGTAATACCTATTCGTACCTTAAATAGTTTTCCGTAGCTAGGCTATTTATTCTATTAAAAGTCAGCCTATAATATTTTATTCGTCTAAGGTTTCCTTCCCATTAACTATATAACGTTCTTCTATATAGCTTTGTTCTTGTATGCACATGATTTGCACGTGATCTTCAAGACTATGTCTTCTAATTCGTTATCGGAGTCCTCACTGGTGGGCTCGTTATTATTTTCTAAAAGAGCGTTCAGGTTTCAGTCTTCATGTAAATATCTATTTCCTATTAGCATTTATTTCTCACTATACCTATAGAAAAGTAAAAATAATAAAAACATATTTAGTATAATTATGAGAAAAAACAAACAATTATCATATTAACCCCACCAGTATGATGATTTCTTATAAGAATGAACCCCGGCAACGCATATAAAGATGAAGGCATATATGGTTTTAATTAAATTTGTGAAATGACAATAAATATTGAATTTTATGAATAATCGAGAAAATATTTACTATTACAGAAAAGTGGCTATGCACACTCTGTGCATTAATATGGCATACGTTAAAATAATTTTAGAAAAGTTTTGATTATTGCATTGATATTAATAGCAATTTCGGTATAACTGACAATAAAAGCAGCTCCATGTAGATGCTCTGATATTTCAGGAAATTTCTGTTTACTTAAATAAACATATTTACATAAACCTAGTCTATATTTGCTTGTGACTCTCCGTGCTTCAGTTATTTTCGAAATAATTCAGCGACATAATATGAAATTATATTCTAGCATTATATGTCAATAATAGATATTATTGCCATCATAATAAGCAGAGAGTTTTCTTTGAGTATAGCCTAAATATCAGTATATAGATTTGAAATAAAATATTGGATGTTAACATTTTTATTCATTATATTACAAATCTGAATGGAAATTGATAGTGTACTTTTTTTCTTTATTCCGAACTAGATACAAAAAGATTACAGATCAAGCCAAATAAAGGAATATATCACATCTAAGACATGTGACATTTCCTTACAGATCTCATCGATACTACTATGTAGCCATTCTGTTCAACATTTATTTCCACGTTATTCAAAATGTCAGATTAAGTGTAATAGGATGGTAGAAACAAACTCGTTTTACAAATAATATATGAATTAAGTTATAAAAGTTGGTTAACTACGGTTGATACGATAATCTACAAACATATCTAATGAAACAGCATCTTGAAATACGTGAAGCTATTTTTGTATCGTCACATTAGTTTTAAGTACCTTTGTTCAGTTTTTTTTTATAGTGAAATGAATATAATAAAAATTTTCCTCTTCTGATATCCTTTCTTATTACAGACGGTTTCAGAATAAAATATGTAATTATAAATGTAATAGTTACTTCGTGTATTGAAACAAAAAGTATTTTTAATTAAATTGATTCTAAAATGCAAATGTATATTAATGTATTCTACACCGTGTTTGATGGCCTTTACGTAAGTAACAAGAGCTCAGAAACAGATATAAACTTCTAGATAAGACAGCATGTCTTAGCATTTGTTTAGTAATATTTGTAAGCTTAAACTTAAATAACTTACATGAATGTAAAATTAACTTTAATACACGTCTGTTTTTGTATTGCAGACATGTTTTTTGTGTTAAGGATTTTTAATTCTTAATAGATATGTTACTTAAAGTATTAGGTACAGCATATTTTTCACAATTTTCAGCATTATAATTTTACATAGTAATGAAATTGATCATGACGTAACATCTAATAACTGTGAAACGCACTATTTTTAACCTACTTAAAATAACTTAACAATACCTCTTCCAGGCTTTACGAAAATCACAATTTGTATTTATTTCTAGCACTACAAGAGACGCCAGAGTTAATCTGCTAATGCCCCTGTATTAAGTGACAATAGAATGGAATCTATTTTGGTGCCGATTTCAAAATCATTTTGTCCCATGAGTATTCCTTGCCTCTAATATCTAACAAAGCTACTAGACTGAGCTGGAATTCAGCAATATTTTTTTATATTGAACAATTTGAATTATTGATAAAGCTTTTCGAATGTAACATTTTGTTCTCATTTTTTCATATAACCAGATGAAAAAATTATAACATCTATATTTTAGAGCACTTTCTAATTGAAGTTTTTATGATTCCTTTCTAGTGTATAAAGTTACTACAAATAAAATAACAACTAGTAAGTAATCCTATATGATTCAAGAAACATACAAAGAAAAAAATATACATTTTCATTACTCAGAGGTACAGAAGTACCATTATCACAGTTTTAATCACATTATATATAAAAATTATGGAATATGGAACTTAAGTAAAAAGTAATTTTCTCTTGGCTTTATGATATTCAGAGAAATATTTCCATTTTCCTAGTTTCTGTAGTTACGTTTTGTCTCTGTATTAATGAAATGTTGCCAAGATTGAATTAATAGAAGAGGATTATGTTTATCATTGTTAGTATTTCTATTACTATAGTAAAATAAAATTATGAGTCTTCAGATTTACAAAATTTTCTTTCTGAGTTTTTTCCTGATCTTTATATTTTATTTTCGGCTTTTTGCGATTGTTTTTAGATTTAAGCCTTTTACTTAATTTTTAATGCATTAATAAATAAATATTTATTCAATGAAGTTTTGATTCTGTTATTGGTCTTCCATTTCTTTAGTTATTTTGACATTGATGACGATATCTGATAAGATTTTTGGTTTGTATTATTATTTATGTTTGTAGTTCATACATCATTTGATTATACATAGAAGGCAATTAAGGTATTGTTAATATAATTTCTTTTCTACAATTAGCAAACTAATTCTCGTCCTAATCTAAAGTGGTAGATGACAAATTAACTTAACAACTAACGGCCACAGCTGGTATTCGCGTGAACACGTTGTTACCAAGCATTTTCAATTACAAAATAGAATCCCTTCGTGCGTGATCCGCTTTAGCAATCGCTAGTGTTCGAGACATTCCGAGCAGTAACCTGATTACTGTATTGTAATATCACCTGCGTTAGAGTAGTTGTTAGATAATGAGAGAGGATAGATGTTCATTTGTGTCAAATCAGCAGTTTACAACATTTATGTGTGGGACTAGGTAGAGAGTATAATTATATATATTTGGACGGAAGATGGAACTTCGGGGCTCATTTCTCCCTTCTGGCCCCGAAGTTGGTATCCACCGCAGCTGCCTTGGGGAGGCTTCTGCCTAACGTTGGTGGGCCGCAGGCTCCGTGCCGGCGTCTATATGCCGGCATCGTGAGGAGCATGGCCTTGTACGGTTCCCCAATTTGGTCGGGAGTTCTTACCGCCGACTCCAAGACCCTCTTGCGGAGAACGCAGAGGATTCTCGCGGTAAGGGTGATTCGGGGGTATCGTACGGTGTCGTACACTGCGGCCACGCTTTTGGCGAGTGATCCGCCTTGGGAGCTACAGGCGGAAGTGCTCGCCGAGGTGTATTGGCACCGGGCAGAAGCCCGAGGTGGCTCGGGTCAGGGTTCTAGCTCGCCGAGCCCTGATTCGACGGTGGGAGAGGGACCTAGGGTCCCCTGCCGCCGGACTGACGACTGTGGGGGCGATCCGTCCCCACCTCGATCGTTGGATCAACCGGCGGCATGGAACGCTTACGTTCCGTCTTGTGCAGGTGCTCACTGGGCATGGGTGCTTCGGGGAGTATCTGCACAAGATCGCACGAAGGGAGGCGACCCCATCCTGCCACCACTGTGACGAGGCCGTAGACACGGCTCGTCACACCTTGGCAGAGTGCGCAGCCTGGGACCACCAGCGTGTTGAGCTGGTGGCCGTGGTGGGCGGGGACCTCTCGCTGCCGCGCCTTATAGGCACAATGATCGGCAGCGAGAGGTGTTGGGTCGCAATGGCCTCCTTCTGCGAGCAGGTCATCGCCGCGAAGGAGGCCGCGGAGCGGGTCAGGGAGCAGGCCTCCACCGCTGACCCACTCCGTAGAGGAAGGCTGGGAAGAAGGAGGCGGGAGTACGCCCGCCGCTTCCTTCCCCAGCTGTAGTGCCTTGGTGGGAGGGGAGGGTGACCTCTCTCACCTATTACAGGCCTACGTCGTGAGGGTACTCTTAGTTGCTCGGAGCACCCTTACACGGGGGGTTACCGCCGGAGCGTCACGGTGAGTGCGCAAGCGATCCCGTGGCGTCCCATTAAGGCGTTGAGGGCAACCGTTGGTTTTTTAGTGGGTAACCTTAAAAATGGCAGCGTCCTCTATGCTGCCGGGTAGTCCCACATAACCCTCCGGCCATCACCTTCTTGGTCGGCGGGTATCCGTAACGGATTTTTCCAACGATAAAAAAAAAAAAAAAAAAAAAAAAAAAGGTAGTGAGTATAATAATGATGAGTCAATTCAGAAAAAAGTATAAAAGGTACAGAGAGACAGTAAAGAAAGTAGTAACTTTCTCGGTCTTTACTAGTTGAATACTTTACTACTTGATACAACGGAATATCTCTCCTACTCCTCCTAGTATCCAGAAGAAGACCGAAGAGATTAACCGGAAATTAATCTTGTGAAAGAAACAATATACTGAATCGAAATGATATTGACATAAGCGGCACTGTCTATGAAGTGAATTTATTTGGATTAAAAAATTCTTTCAAAACAAACGGCATTTGCGCGATTAATAAAAAATGAAATATTATCAAATGTTATTAAAATAAATAACGTTAACAAAATAAATAACGTTAATATAACTCTAAACGGGAAATAAAATATTGAATATTATAAAAAGGAGGAAAATGAGGTAAGTGTGGAAAGTGATCAGGGTGTGTATACCCTGTAGCAAAGCATTATACTCGTAGATATAGAGCTAAGAAAAAGACAAAAGATATTCAATGTTTAGAAATTGCTTAAAAGAATAAAGGTTTTTTTATCAGACAAAATTTGGTTTGATAAAATAATAATAGTGGTAAGAGCTACTTTTGAAGAATACAAGTGGTTTTAGTTCGTTTTTTGCGTGAAGGGAGCTATTTTCGGATTTTTTTCCTATTTTTTTGTAATGGATAAGATCTTCAAACTAAATATTGGGAAAGTGAAATATGCAAAGTCTGAAACCTAAGTTACTAATGTTCGATAATTTATTACACCAGAAAAAAATCACATACATATAATAATACGTACATATATATAATGTTACGTAGAAATTTCATTTCTGCAGTAATTTAAATACTTAGTCACACATTCAAATTTTTATGATGTTTATCTGTGATTAAGTTCATTAAGTATCTTTTGACAGGAAATTTCCTGACAATTTCACAAGACTTTAATAGTCTATGATATTTCGTATTATTTTAGAATTTAGATGTTGCCAGCTTTGGGATGCTTTGGATTCCTCGAAATATCATACTATTCTATTATTTAGATTCAGTTTTATTCTTATTTCATAAATTATATAAATTGGTAGCATACTGCTGCATATTATATAAAATTAGCTGTCAATCTTTTCAGATGTTTAGATGTTGCCTACGTTGTCATATTGATATATTTAGATTGTATTAAAATATTGTGATTCAGTAATGCTTATTTGTTTCTAAAGATATTCAGTTCTTTAGTTTAAAGTTACAAAAGTAATTATTTTATTTTCTAATAATTAAGAATGTACCCACATTTAATTTAACGTTCTGCGTGGGGTATAACTATTCGTGTATTTGTTGTGTAACATTCAACGTCACGACTTATCTATTGAGGCACTTCCAATATTTCTTTTTTAATTAACCTCCGTTGAGTGTTGTTGATATTAGTGTTCTTAATAACGCTTATAAAGCGTTGATCCTTTCAATCATAGATGTGTATTATTGCAGGATTGATCAAATATTTTGGAATAACCATAATTCGTATTGCCGGAATTTCCCGATCAGTTTAAAAGTTAATTTGAAGGGTATCTGGTAAGTAATTTGAATTTTTACTATAAATTAGGAAGTGTTATTGAGTTTTCATAAGTTCTTTAAAGATTTACTTGTATATTTTCAATATTTGTCCTGTTTTGACAATTGGAGTCGACATAATAGTATCTGTTTGTGAGGCCTTTTTCCTCCATAAGGTATTATAATATGATATTAATTGTTTAGATTACGACATGATTAGTGCTATTTCGTAGTTTAACCTATACATTGTTCATTACAGGTTTTTTTTTTATATTTCTATAATAAATCTTTACATATGTGTAATTTCGGGTCATCGACTTGCATGTCCATTGCTTCTGAATTGTTGCTGTAACTGTAGCTGCATATGAGGTCTGCCTTTAAATGCCTGCTCCTCGTTTAATATAAAGAAGCTACTTGGTGATATCCTTACTACTTTATATATAATTAATCTACACTATAATCAAATATTTGAAGATCAATTGTTTGACTGCAGTCTTTTTGTACTGACAAACAAGGGGGCTGTGTATATGTCTTCATTTGTCCATTGTCAGTGGCGCCTAGGGATTTAATTAAAAATATTAATATTAAGGATATTATTCAAGATACTCGTAAGTATTTGAGTTTTGTTTACCTCAAGTGACCCACCGCTGATTCTAGCTGGCAAACTATTATATTCAAATAAATTAAAGTAAACATTTAAATTTAAGTGTTAATAAATTGAGTCTTAAATATTAAATTGGATATTTGATTTAAGGCGACTTAATAACTCTAAATTGGGAAGGTTACAACGGTAACCAAATTTATTAAAGGTAAGTGAAATAATTAATCCTAATTTAAGTAATAATTATGCAATAACAGTAAAATAATATCTAAAATATATGAATCAAAAATATATGTAAATCTATTGTATAATTATCATTACTAGAATATTTTTTTACAACTAAACAGTTCCCCATAGTGCTGTTCAGGCCATCGTATTGACAGGAATATTACTGCTGTTAGAAAGAAGAGGAGAATTACAATCTTTTATAGTTAAATTGTAAATAATATATATATTTGTTTCAAATTAATTTGTTTTAAATAAAACTAAAAGAAATACAGTAAATAAATTATATAAAGATTAAAATCAGATTAAGAAAAACTTCTAATATATATTTATCATTTCATATATCTTACATATTTATAGAACTTTTTTGTATTGAAAACAGTAATAATCGACTCAAAAGTATAATCGTATAAAAAAATAAATTTCTTAGCAATTTGTTTAAGCTAAGGTAGTGTAATTTGTACTTGATCATTGTAGTGCTCGCACATTTTAAAAAGCCAATCGTATTCGTATTTTGATGCCAAACGTCATGCCATTCGTCAGTATTTACCGATCAATCGACTTTTCCGGTTTTGTTCTATATTAGTTCCTTCAATCGTTTATATTAATACTCTACCTCGGTTTGAATTGGGTATCCTAACTAGTGATTTGGTTCTGTGATGATGTTCGCAAGCAGTTGCGTAGCGCGGCAATGTAGTAGGACCCAGGGTAGATGACAAAAATGTGTATGACTCTGATTGGCTAGCATATCCTCATGCTAGCACTTTGATTGATTCCAGACACTGTCTCAGAAAATTACTCAGAAAATTAAAAGGAATATTCTTAACAAGACCATTTGGGAGGTATCCCAATGTATTTAATAATAAAAAAAATACTTAATGAGCATAACCCTTTTATAAATAATTTCAACATTTTTTATGTAATTCAAAAACATCAAGTAGCTGAAATTTAAGACGATTGTTTTTCTGGGTCGAATTTAATACATTCGGTATGTCGTTTCATTTGTTAGCATCCACAGCACTAATAGTTATGGTAGTTCTATATAGGCTAAATACAAACATATATAGGATCGACATCATTATTAGGTCTTTCGTCAGACATCACGTGGGCGAATTGTTGGGCAAATCGAATAAATGAAATGAAATGAAATGTGAACAATATATCAATATCTCAATTCATCAATTAAGGTAACGTATGGCAGTTTCTAATGGAGTAGTACTTACCAGTCTTCGGCGTAACTCGAAAGCAAGTCCGTTCTTTGACATTTCTCCACAATGTAGGCTCCGTTGTAAAAGGAAATATTCATATGATGACAACGTGCTGCGTCTCGTTTATCATCCGTACTCATGACAGTTACCGATATATATACACGTGTGTCTACAGAACATAGACTACGATAAAGATAGTGGCAAAAAAACCCCACAACACAGGGTAAAGACACTATAACACTAATACTTGTTATACATATTATTGGGTGTATTCAATCACAGGAACTGAAAATATACAAGACCTGTTGAGTCTTAATTGCATTAAATTTAAATTATAAATGTAATACGTTCCACTAGGTTTTCAAGGTCAATATGTACTGTATAAAAGTTAGAGCTTTAATTCAGTTGTAGATAAAAATACCTATTTATCATATAGATTGTTTTTTACTTCAAGTGATTTGTGCCGAATCCAATTGCTTACAGTTCATTAAAAGGCTTAAGGAACCATAGATAATAAGATAGAATTTACATTTATTGATATTACTAATATGGTATAGTCACTCTGGTTTACTCCGAATTCAGTTCAAGAATATTTGTCTCTGACATCTACTGGGTTGGCGTTAGACATTTAGTGACACTAATTTCAATTAATCAATAGTCTAAATACGTGTTGTATGTATTTTTAGAATGATTTTGTTAAGACCATTAAGATGTGACTAATTATCTTATCTCTACCAAATAATTAATTTTACGATAGACAAATTAATTTAAATATTAACTTTCACTGCCCTTTCTCAAATCGAAACAGATCTTCACAAGAGAGAGAGAGAGAGAGAGAGAGATCTCTGATGATGCCAACCTAAATTAAAGCAAAAAAATTAAAAGAACGCTTTATATTATTTTACATCTGGAATGTGAGTTGGCTCTTTAACTTAATTTATTGTTAGCGTTGTTTATTGTTTTTCGACCAAAAGTTTTACTTTTAATTGAAATAACTATACAGTGTTGTTATAGAATAATTCTTATACCTTTTGGACATATAGTTGCTTTTACTTTAAAAATGCACTTTACAAATACCTATTTCTATCATAAATTTCATTTTATCCTCTCTTGTATGGTTCGGCAATAACTTTTAATCACTTTTGTTGGTCAAAGTGTACTCAACTCATACAAAGGTATGCTCCAGAGAGTCTTTATATATAATATAAAAAAATGTCTTAATGTTTATAAAAATGTCTTTACATTTTTTGTACCGTATATACTTATATCCAAACTCATCATATATTACAATTTATTAAGAGCTAGATACAAAAATTTACAATGGTATATGTTTTACTAAAATATAAACGTAATGTTACATCGAAGTTGTTTACCTATTTTATATATTTTGACTTTTAGTATTGGCTGTATTAACAAATAATTGATTATTGATACTTGATCAAAATGTACACTCGTATATCTAGTTTTAATAATCTTAAACCTCATTTCATTAAAGTGTTCGATCAGTCTTATAGAAATGATCAAATGTTTTTTTTACGTTCTAAACGTTGAGTTAAAATAGTGAAATATATGTCCATGAATATAACATCTCATTATATCTGTACGCAAAACAATCCACAGAGCTGCGACGGGGGTTACAAAGAATAATAGTTTATCCAAAAATTAATTTCTCAATATTTCACTCATATTCATATTCTAGTGTTTTATTAAATAAAACTTAGTTTTTAAGTAAGTAAGTTAGTTACCTACTTGGTAACTTACTTACTTAAAAACATATATAATAATAATATATTTATTCTCAGTAGTTTACTATATGCATTTCCTGTTAGTCTATTAGTAAGATCAGATAGCTAGTGGACAAGGCATTCCATGATGCTGAATCCTGGATTTTGTGTGAAAATTCTTACTTTTGGGATATATTACACATCCAAATATCAGACTAATTTGGTAAAATTGCCACAAAAAATGTAATATATTTTTTTTATTGACAATTATAACAAAACATAACTGAAATCATAATTCTGATTTTTTATAAATATGATAACTAATTTTTATTTATATAAATTGGTCAGATAAAGTATTTTACGTTTAATCTCGTATTCTTTATACCAAACAAAAATATACGCACAAAGGATTGTGGATCTGAAAAAACTATTATCCTTGAATAAATAATACAATTTCTGGCATATAAAACAAATGCGTCTAACAGCTTCAAGATTTTATTTTGTATTGAAAGAATGTCAAGGCGGAAATGTCACTAATGTCAGTATATATTTTTTTAATAATATAATAATATATCAGAAGCAAAGTATTGTTATAAAAACATTTTAGTCATTTATTTACATACATACATAGATACATTTTTATACGTACTTAAATGAAGAGTCGCTCTTTTTCATCTTTGTTTGTAATTTTATTATTTTTATTTTAACAAAGTCTGTTAAAATTAGGAGACGCTATTTCATTTTTAATAAATGAAGTCAATAATTTCATTAAAGCTGAGTATGCTAAATACTTAGGACCTTATTTATCTTAAGAATTGACTAATAGTTTTTAAATACTTAATTATATTTAATTGTTATTATTTTTTAAAGTCACTTAATTACAATAGAAGCAAATAAAAACACTTTTTAAATATTTTGACATGTTCTTGGTATTACAATTTATGCACTGGCCACAATGTGCCTCTGGAATCCTTTTGTACTTGTTATAAATAGTCCTCTAAATTGTTTTTACTTTCTAAAAGAATAAAAACGGTTCTTTGCAAAATTTGTATGTAAATGTAAAAAAGTAAGTTTTTTTACTTTTTAGTGTAATTAACATTTCTCGATGGGTCTTACTTAAGCTTCCTAAAAATGAGGGAGATTTTTTACACTGGATCTGATTTAAAAAATTTATTACGGTTTCAAAGCACAAAGAAATCCATCATACGCTTAATTAAATGTTGCACAACATGGTAAAAAGAGAGTAACAAGCACCTGAATCTGGCTGCAAATGACCCTTGCACGATTTTGTTTGTTTTTTTTTTTCAGAATATAAGGCTCAAACATTGTCTATATTCTGAATTATTGCTTTAATTTAAATATTTTACTCTTTAAACATTTTATTCCTTTAAGGTGTAGAATATGGATACATTCGTAACCAAACGACATGAAATAGGAGAGAATTTATTGAATTAGAATATAACAAGTGATTACTATTTATTTCATTTAGAATTAAAGTGCGCTTCACTAAGTACATCCTAAAACTAATTAGTTGCGACATACTTCAATAAAGCGTTGAACTGTTTGTGAATTAGAGCGGCTAATCGTGATCTGTTAGAATTCCGCAGGGAAATGCTATAGCGTTCTGAGTTCCTTCTGTCACAGAATTAAATTCGGCTATCTATGATGGACGTATCAATAAATAAGAATATTTAGTAATCTTGACATCTCTAAGTGTAAGAATAGGAATTTTATCTTCTACAGAAGGGGTCTGTAGAAAATATAAGTTATTAGCTAGTCAACACTTCTTTTTCTCCCACTATAATTGTGTCGTAAAAACATTTACAGAATATTTAATTTGGTATTTTTGGTACAGAATATTTTATTTAAAACAATAATATATGCGAAACTTAACGCAATTATATTTATGGTGTGTATCGGTTTTTTTTTATTTATTATAAATATGTTCTTTTTGGAATCCCTACTACAGAAAAATACAGTTAAATCGTGAAGGACAGAAAATAATATTAAATAATAAACAAACAATTGCAACTACCGATCAAACCTAATGATTTTTTAATCATTAGAATTTTATTGATAAAAACTCTTGTTAGGTTACGGATACATAGTTAGTCACTATTATGAGACACAAGACCGATTTGTGGAGCCCGAGTCAATTGTCTGCCGCGGAACATAAACATTAATAGATTTGGTGGTTTTCGAGTCGAACAGATAAATGGTACATTTAGGGCATATGGTATTATCTTCATTAATTATTAATTTTATATATCTGTCAAAAACTGTCCAATGTTGGTTGGCATGTCGCTTGTACTCCCTCGTTTAACTCAAGATAACTTTGCTTAACATGTTAAGGTAAACAAACATTATTAGTAATCTTTGCATTCACCTATGTGAAAGCAACGATTACAACACAACAACAATATAGTTAGTTAAGTTATAAACGTGTTCTTAAAATATTTCTAATACAATGCAATGTGTATAGGATTATAAATAACTAAAAAAATATGTTTTTCCGATACAGGTTAAAGATCATGAATATTGTAAATATAGGTTTATAAAATCAAATAAATATATTCTTATACTTTCATAAGTCTTAATCCATAGTCTAATCTCCATATAAATAAGAACGAGTATAAAGGAAATGGTTTATGTAATTTTCCTTACAAATTCGGACTAGGGAAAGGTAATAAACAATTGATTGCGAAATAAATTAAATATTCATGCCTATATTGAAATGTCACAGTATTTTAATTTAAAGACTCTCTTCTAAGATTGTATATGTTAGTTTGTTTAAGTTGTTATAAATCTATTAACCCTTAAGTTGAAATACAAATTATATTATATTATTCCAATGCAAACAAGTAAACCCCGAGAATGATAAAAACAAATATGACCAAATTAGATTTTTACATTAATTTACTAGAAACTTAAATTACATAATTAAATATCTTATATTCTAAATATTACACTTCACCTTATAAAGAAAGATTAGCTGCCGGACACAAAAGGAAATTAAATAATTGTTATTGAAAAATAGAAATATAAAGAGCTTATGAAATGCCATAAACGATACAAAAACATAGAAATCCGTAATCATAAGGACAGCCTAGATTTGAATTACTTTTAGCTCCTGGTTGATTGTTTTAAATCTAACCCTACATACCATAGTACTAATTTATTTATGTGTGTATGGTACATGTTTGAATGGAATGCCACACTATTAATTAAATAAAATTGAATATTTGTAGGGTTACAAAACAATAATAAGGAATACAATACATATGTATCTAATTTACATAATATATATATTATATATATCCATTTTATATGTTTACTTAAACACTTACTTTTAAAGAGTTACTTGGACACTCATGAATAAATAATAAATAATACATTTTATAGAAAAAAAAAAAATTTTCTGCAAATCGTGTCAAGTGCTAATTAATATAAAACAACAGTTGCAATTAAGAACGGAAACCACATTGTAGAGAACCATTAACTAATTTAACTCTAGTGGAGTTTCCATTATTAAGCGATAAGGATATATTATCTAGCGCAGTTTCAGATACATTTGTACCTCTTCGATCTATTTTATTTGACCAATGATGCCCGTCAAAATCGCCTAATACAAGTGTCGTTTTGGTTGTTATTAAAACATATTCTATTCCAATCAGATTGACAAGTTTAAACAGAGGAAGAACAATACATAAATATAACATTACAATTATATATTTTAATACAAATCAATTTAACTCCCGGATTGATATAATGAATTAAGAAACTATGCGTTTTATGGACTTATAAACAATGATATCTCCCTCATAAGAATTATCTCGGTTTTTCGAGTTGTATAGTTATCAATAATATGAATTGCCGAATCAGCATCCAACCAAGTTCCAAAGTTAAAACTATTGTAAACTTTCCAATTTAGTGTTACTGGTTTGTTTTAAATCAATTATACAATTAAATATTTAAGACTCAATTTGTTAATACTTAAAATTAAATGAATATATTAAATAATATACCAGCTAGACTCAGCGGTGGGTCATTTGGGGTAAAAAAAACTCAAATACTTATATTGAATAATATCAAACACTTTTTCTTCAAATATTTATTTTTAGTGAAGATTAATTAGATATAAAAAAAAACATTACCAGATAGCTTCTTAATATTAAAGGAGGAGCAGGCATTTAAAGGCAGACCTCACGTGCAGCTACAGTTACAGCAACAGTTCAGAAACAGGACATGCAGGTCGATGACCCGAAGTTACACGTATGCACGTGATGAAAAATTATTATAAGCATAAAAAAACATCCTGTAATGAACAACGTACAGGTTAAACCCGGAAATAGTACTAATCACGCCGTAATCTATTCAATTAATATAAAATTTTAATACCTTATAGAGGAAAAAGGCCTCACAATAAATAAAATACCTATGTCGACTCCAATTGCCGAAACAGGACAAAAACTGAAACTATGCAACCTAAAGCGTTAAAGAAAGTTATGAAATCTTAAAAACATCTAATTTATAGTAAAAATTCAAATTGTTTACCATATGTCCCTCAAATGAACTTTTAAACTAACCGGGAAATGCCGACAATATTAATTATAGTTATTCCATAATATTTAATCAACCTGCAAAAATAATAACAATACACATGTGTAATTAAAAGGAGCAACGCCTTATAAGCATTATTAAGAATACTAATTTCAACCACACTCACTGAAGACTAATTAAAAAAGAAATATCGGAAATGCTTCCGATAGAAAGGTCATGATGTTGAATTGTACGCAACAAATACGCGAATAGTTATATTATCCCACGCAGAAAGTCAAATTAATTGTGGGTAAATTGTTAACTGTTAGAAATTAAAATAATGAATTTTGTAATTTTAATTTAAAGAACAATGTATTTGGAAACAAATAAGCATTATTAATTGTCAACATTTTATTATAATCTAAATATCTCAATGTTCCAATGTAGGCAGCTTCTAATTAAATTTAATCTAATGACAGCCAATTTTAAATAATATGCAGCACTATGCTATCAATATATATAAGGTATGATATAGGAATAACAATGAATCTAAATAATAAAATAGTATGAAGTTTCGGAGAATCTGAAGCATCCTCAAGCTGGCAACATCTAATTTCTAAAATAGTCCTAAATGTCATAAATTATTTAAATCTTTTGAATTTTCTGTCTACGGATTATTAATATACCTAATAACAGATAAATATAAAAAAATTGGAAAGTGTCACTAAGTATTTAAATTAATACAGAAATGAAATTTCTACGTAACTGTTTACATATTTAAACTTTTTTTATAATCGGTAACTTTATGCACAACAGTTCTTTTTGTTAGGATGGCAACATCGTTTTTTTTAAAGCCGGTTCAATAATTTGTAGCTTTGATTTTAGCGCGTGTCAGATTATATACACTCTGAAAATAAAAATGGCAAAAGATTTAAGTAAATCTATATTATCCATAGCTTACTTAATATAGATTTTTATGGCTTTTATTCATTATCTTAATTTTTTTCATTATCTTTAATACTAACAAAATAGTTATTGTGAACGATACTAAATTTCTAAATGTATTTGTAGCAACCATAATTCCCACGTTTGTGTTTAACATATTTAAGTGTACATATACATTTCAATATCATAAAGAAGGCTTCTACCAATATCACAAATTAATAACTTTCACCACTTTAGTATAATTTGTTTAGTAACAACAATTGTTTTAAGTAATTGTAAGTTCTTAAATGTAATTATAATAATACAATAATAATGCACATCAACGCAATTACATTACCAGTATTAAGTAATTATATAAACGATGATATTATTACGTTGTGGTATATCACGAAAATTCAATATGTAGGTAATACATATAATATAATACGCGCACTTTCTGTACCGTTTGAATTATTATTAGCTGCTCGAATCTTTTACTTTACTTTTTTAATCTCGGCTACCTCGACCAGCATCGACTATGCGCTACCTTCATCAACCTCTTCGTAACAATGAATTTGCATTTTAATTTGTTTTTATTGTCAATAAACTGTAGAAGGTTAGACTTGTATAGACCTGTATAATAATATAAGAGGTTTCCGTATTAGGCGTTACTAATAAGAGAATAATAATTTTCTATACCTACAGAAGCCAAGATCTCTGAACACGCTCTACTGATTAACATAACAACACAGTTAACTGGACTTAACTCCATCACATAGGGAACACACATCACTGTAACGGTTCCCTGCGGACCTCTAACGACCATTCCTCATTAACCACGCTAATTCACAAATATCAAATTCAATTCTCGAACGGCCGATCCCTTGACATGACATGACTAATACTAATAAAATTTGTTAAACTTGAAGACTAGAGCATTTAGATAACGGTTGCAAAACGGTATGACTGGTAATCACATAATTAATTAACGATACCCTTTCTTGCAATATTTTCCCTAGAGTGAAGAATTGTGAAATTCCTAATAATAATAATCCGAACTCATTCTTACATAATCTTCTAATTTCCAATTCCAATTTATTGTTAGCTTTCGTTGTTTTTCTCTAAAAATTACATACTTAGTCCATTTTAATTTAATCTTTGCAGTGGGTAATAAACAAGGGACTATCTTAGCATTGCTTGATTTCTCCAAAGCTCCGTAGCTATTTTAGCTTACTTTAATACGTCTTCAGCTGCTATTGGTTGGTTGCGATTTTATTTGTTTGTCATGTACCAGAATCAAGGAAAAGACACGTTGTTAAAACATGATATTCCCCAAGGTGGGGTCTTATCTCCTTTTCTTTTTTCGATTCTCATAAATTTTCTCTCCAGTTCTGTTCTTATCACATCATTTATTTGTCGATGATCTCCAACTTTGAGTCCATACCTTATTGAACAGGTCTTTGAAGTCATCAAGCACTTAAATTATATCTAAATGTTTTATGCGATTTTAATAATTCTTATGGTTTACTATCCTATGGTGTAAACAAAATGAGCTTAAAACTTCAAACATATCACGAAAAGGAAGTAAAAGAGTTGTTTGCTTTGTAGATGAATTTAATATATTTAATTTCACCATTTCCCCCCGTAATGTCGTACGCTTGAGGCGACCGAGGGATAGGTTCTCCAGAGGATGGATAGCAGCGTACTCTGCGTGCTATAACACTATACTGCGATGGCCAACTCGCCAAGCGTGGTGATTATGGCATATCCCCCATGGATTGGGATCTTTGGGGGAGGTCTATGCCTTGCAGTGGGCATCTCTGGGGCATAAGCTGACGAGAAGAAGAAGAAGAACATAGGTTTGATATTTTTAAGTAAGTTTGTTCTTATCTAAAAGTCCGTGATATCGTAGATCACTACTTCCATGTTACTAAACTCACTCCAGCTCGTGTTCTGATCTGGGTTAATTTGTGGCTGGAATATTCGACGTAATATATAATAACGTAATACGTTGATATAATATTTTGTTATTCTTTGACAAATATATATTATATATGTAACAAAATATAACATATATGTGTGATGTATTCGTAATGTTGTCCTGTAAATATTGTATTGTATATATATTATACATTGCATGTCCCTTTATACTAGTGCTCAAGTTCGTAATCAGTTAAGAAATGAAGTTTTTTATGCAATAAAATTATTTAACTATAATTGTAACTGTGTGCAATAACGTTATTTAAAGTTAAAATAGTTTCAAGAGTAAGTCAAGTATTGAAATAAAATTTTCGTATGAACTAATATGGCATGCAAAATGGAATTACCATGAAAAATATGGAGCCTTTTAAGCTGTATATTAAACAAATAGAAACTTGCAGATGAGATTGCGCACAACTTTAAACAAGTTTACTTTAATTTGCTAACTTTAAGCTAAGCATATAAAGGAATTATCTGCAGGTTTCAAAAATAACTTATTTTAAGTAAATAAACTGTGTCACTGGAGAGATTTGGCGAAATGGACTGCTATCTGTCTATTCATCTAGTTTAATTTTAATAACTTATTTTTAAAGTTATATTACATTCTATAAATTTTGTTATGAATAGGAAATGCAATAAACGTCCATTTTAAACTTAACAAAAATAGTTATTTCCAATATTTTTCATGTTATCGGCTGAATAAAGGCAATTAATAAACAAAAAAAACAAGGATATACCCGGCACACAGTTTAAAATGCTTTAGTCAACTAAAACCATGTACATTTTAGCCGAGTACAATGTTTAGAACAAGAACATTTAACATTTACATGTTTAGGTCAAGCCTTGTGAATATCTTTTCCATTCATTCATACCCAATCGTAGTATTTAAAAAAGTCATCTTAAATTAAATGTCAAGAATAAAAATTAAAAACAATGTGTATAGGTAAAGAATTCCATCTTCCATTAGCATGAGACTATATTGAGGCATGTATCATAGCAACATGGACATGATAGGACACTAACGTCTAATTGAAAACAAATATCCAGAACCGTAACAAAGGCGCGGAGAACAGAGCTTGAACAGCAGGTATTTCAAATGTATGTTGTCCTAGTACGTACGACAGTATATGTTTGTTTTTGTTTTTTTTTTATTTCATTTACATAAGGGATTAGCTATTGAGGTTAGTTAAAAGTTGTTTCTTCAAACGTATCTTAAATAAAACATAATTTTAATTATAGTTACTAATGTCATATTTTCGATATTTAATAATTTTTTGATATAAAAACATCCAAGCAAAACAGCATACCTTGCAATTGGGTATAGAAAACACAAGATAGACGAGTTAATAGCCGACAAAATTAATAAACGTCGCTTAGAAACAAATGCATCGGTATAAAGATAAAAAATAAGCAAAAAACAACACAGCTGGTTTGGTTTACTTATATTATAATATAAGTAAACCAAACCAGCTGTGTTGTTATAATATAAGTACACCAAAATAGCATAGCATGGTATAATAATTCGTAAGTATATAAATAGAATATTATAAAAAACGTTTGTTATCATATTACTAAGATACCAAATAATACTGATAAATAAATCGATAAGTAATTAGCTAAATTAAAAGTAGGAAATAATATAAAAAAATACCTAAAAGCAAAACAGGCATGACCTGTAAAGAAAAAAAGACAAATATAATAAAAACACAAATAGTGTTAGAAAATAAATGTCCGGGTTTACGTTGGTGGTACATTTGAGGAGATATTATATATATGTATATATTACGGACGATTTTAATATTAAATAAGTGTTTTAAAAATATCAAAGCCAGTAATGTTGAAAATGTGAATTTACGAAAATTATCTATTTAATGACTTAAGAATATGTTTTGTTACATAGAGAAGTCAACAATCATAACTTGTTTACGTCGATATCCTAACGACAGCCGACAGATATTTTCTTAACACAGATTAACCAACCTTCATACCGTAAAGTATATTGGAAATATTAAATAAAATAATAAATAATAAGTAAGATTTTGGGATGATTCAGTTTTATAACTTGTTTTTTTTATTGGTTAGAAACTGATGACCTTTTCGGGAGACAAATTAAATTCTTTCGAGTCTCATTTAAACGACGAACCAATCTATAATGCGGGTCAGAAATAGTGGTATACACCTAATTTACTTCCTAATAGTCAGACAAAGTTACAATATGTATTTATCTTAGTTTATCTGAAATACAATGCTTTAAGTTTCAGTATCATTTTGTTTGTTTTCAAACGAAACATATTAATTAGTCTTGGTGTTAATTAATTAATTTTTTTGTTTAAAAAAAAATTGGCTTCTATTTTATAATATCTATATATGACAAATTCTTTTGTCGTTTATTACCTTAAGCTAACTATCGCGCCATCTACATTAAAAGGATTAATAACTCAACCATCTTGACAGCATAGAAACAAAATGTTTTTTAGGCAATCACATTCGTTGCGTTATTTTGTTTGTTTCTGGCGGTAGTTCGTTGTTGGTATATCTTTAAGTTGTGTTCTCGCCCATGAATAACTACAACAATTAAGATTTGTAATTGTATTTTTTGTTTGGAGTGAATAATGAGAATAAAGGTTTGGACTTTTATTTATCGTATGTCGAGTATCTTTTAAATCTATATTACGCCGATCTTCTGTGCGAGAATAGTGCTGTTGGGCCGAGCCAGTCCGTATAGAAGTTGTAACTAGATGACTAGAGTTAGTCACTATTAGTAATTGGTATAAAAGGATAAAAGGTATAAACAACCGACAAACATGTAAACCAATTCACAAAATGTATGTAATATACTTAGTTCCGAAGTAATTCCTTTTTATTTGTCTAATGCATACATCTTCATGAACGGTGTGTAACTCGTGATACTTAATCCGTGTCTAGAGATCGATATATACGTTTAATCTTGCGTCTGTTGATAACGGGCAAAAAAATAGAAGCTATAGTTATTTTACAATGTGGAACACCAAAGATGATAGTATATTTTATGGTTAAAGTATCTAATATCAAAGACGATATAATTTTCACTATTACGTGACATACCAGCAGCAGTGCAGCATTTATGAAGCCTCATTTGTCGTTTACGGAAGGTTACATTGATAGATGTGTTAGTTCCAGACTCAAATAAAAATATACATAACTTATAGAGGACAGATATAGGCATTGATTCTTCTCGACCTATAGCAATGTTATTAGATAACTTGAATTGTAATTGTCAAAAATTGATCTAACCAAATATTGCTGACAATATATAAACCTAATTAAAAGCTATGAAGAAAAGACAAATTTATGAATGAAACAACAAAAATGATATAAAACACAAAAAGCAATAGGCATTGCATACATCATTTATGTGTATGTATGTAGTATATGTACATATTAAAAAAGTAGTAATATATACTTATATGTTCATTTACTGTCTAGTCTCCGTAGTACAAGTTTTGCTTATTCTGGTGTTAGATTACATTGTGTTTAAAATGTCTGAATATATTTGAGCATATTTAGCAACTCAAGCACTCTCCTCCCCGCCTTTATTACCCCACTGGGTGTTTGTATTCAATTAAAAACTACGTTCGTAAGTTTATGTAGGTACCGTGCTTCCGTGCTTACGTTACCGTGATTTACCTGATTTTAGTTTAATAACCGATTAGTTCCAAATAATTTCTAATTTATATAAATCATAGTTGTTATGTTCTTTCTTATATTAATAGTATATATTATAATTTTATGTAGGTATCTATCCAGATTTATTAGCAAAGTTTGATCTAAACGTGTTAAAAAAAATAAATAATGCCTAAAATAGTTTTATTTAAATAAAAATAAATTATGCTCCCATTATACCTATTCTTATCCTTCTCTGAATATGTATATCAATTTGAACTACCGGCTAATTCTAGATTAATCGCTGGTGGTAGAGCCTTTTTTTGTCTGGAACTCTTTATGAGTACACGGTGATTCTAGGGAAAAGGAAGGTGACGATTATGTGGGACTCCTAGCCACTAAGCCAGACGGTCCACACCTCACCGTATAGAGAAGTGCCACAGGAACGCTTGTGCACACATCCGCGTTGCTCCAACGGCAGACTACGTGAGCGGCCACCACCTCGCGAATGGAGAGGCGCAAAATGTTGACACGAATGCGCGTCACTCCGGTGGCCGGCTTGTTTTGACGCTGGGAGCTTTCCTGCCCCCCGTCCAAGCCGATCGAGCCATATCTAGACAACCCTCTTCACAGAGCAGACAGCAAGCCGCTCTTAGAATTAAGGAGTCCGGTTCCGGCTAACTCCACTAAAATGATTATAAGGTTTATTACTAAGTTTAAATTGTTAAATAAGTTTAAACTATAAAGACTTATAATTAGCAGCCTCTATTTTATTTAAATAAAGTTGAACAATACCACAGGATAAAAGAAGTTTAAGATCAGGGTAAGTAAATATTATCGGGAAAGAATAAACAAAATTAATGTAAATCATAATTTACCATTGTGGTTGGTTTTATTGAAATTCTATTAAACCTTACACAGAATGTAATATTAATTCTAAGTTAAAATTCTACTAATAGCAGTAATTTATCACTACTATAATTTAAATCATATTAACTATCTATTGCATAAATAATCACTTAGACTGTGTTAACTATATTTAGGATATCTTTATATAGATACCTCTGAGAATATTTTAAATCAATTTATCTTATTATATTATTTTGTTAAATATCTTGCAAAATTCCTTTGTTCATTCAATGGTTTTTACTAAAAAGTTGTTATGTTTAGAAACTTTATTGATGCCATTGATACATTCAAAGATACATCAAGATCAAACTACTTAGCATAGTCTAAATAATAAACAGAGGTCTATTGTAGGGTATCTAAATTGGAAATTTATACGGGATTCAGAACCGAATGGAAATCAACTACACAGGTGTTACGATATTGTTTTGGGAATATTGATTTTTATTACTCTTTTACAAATTGAATAATGTATTAATGATTGCATACATTTACATAGTGCTAAGGTTAAAAACAACGCTATTAAAAAAAAATCAGCTAAAATAATATCATAACAAATGCACATTCTTGTAGAATATTATCCGGCAATAAATAAAAAGAAAAACTATTTTGTTAATATAGTTATCGCTAGTTGTAATCATTTTGCTAACAAATTAGAAAGTTTATCATAGTAATCATTCCGACTTCAAAACTGATGAAAATTAATGAACATTCTTTTTTTTGGAAAATTTAATTAATTATATTTCTACGTTTACTAAAGTCATCAATGGTTGTGTGTGACATAACTTCTTTTAAATATATCTCTAATACGTAGTAAATTTTTCGCATGAGCAAAGCAACCAAAAAATATAATATATGACAGCAATATTAATGATACAGACTGAAATATTTAGGTTAAGTGGTACATGGTCTTTCTACCAAATTAATTAAGTTACCTCATTGAGAAAAAGGGTTGACCGACGTGCAACTGAGACTGGGTGACAATGATTTATGACCTTCATACCACTGTAGTCATTATTATAAAAGAGTGAATGAAATTTTTATACAAAAGAGTAAAATGAAAAACATCGCTTTGATGAGAAGGAGATTAAATATTTTGTGAAAAAAAATACTAATGCCGTAGACCCGTAACCCGCGACGGGTTTGATTCACACACGGGATAGTTGTATATTTAATAAACATATTATTGTTTTGTGTATATTATTTGTTCTTTCGGTTATAACGCGAAAAGAGATTGTCTTAAAAACAACTTTTTATTCAAATTAATGTTTATTTTCTCAAAACATATATAATTACTTATTAAACAAAGAAGATAGTAGAGAAACGCCTCCTTTGGCAGCCGATAGCTAAGGTAGAATAGGGTCTGACTGGTTATTGTCTATCCTTCTGTGTTATATATTGCTGACGCGACAACGTCACTAAAGAGATCAGCGGATATCTTAACATGGATGGGGTATAACACCTTTGCTTTCAAATAATTAAACTTCAAATCTAAAAAAACTGATATTTAAAATATATTTATTAATATATTTATTCAAATTTTCGCAGGAGGATTAGTTTTAGTGACCGTATGAATCTGTTTGTCGTATTCAGATTGTACATTGTACATTTTAATATAAAATTTATCAATTTTAAAACTAATTATCACTAATATAATTAAAACTTACAACATAAACTTAATGAGGTCCATATTTTATTAAATCCGGTTCGTTAATTATTCTGTTTATTTAGGTTACAACACGAATCATTTATAAAATTAAGTTAGAAAAACTTGAGAATAGTGAACTGAAATTTAAAACAATATTATTGCGACACATTTTTGTATTTTTACAATAGGCCTTAAAATATTGAGATAAATTAAAAACATCAAGTCCATGTCTATTTATTTCTCTTAACTCAAAGTTAACGCTATGAATGGATAATTTAGTAGGTAGAGATTGCACGAATATCCATCGGTTATTTGTCAGAGGTTTTCAAATGACCAAATTTTCAATAAGAAATTTCGTTTTACACTGCACTAGTAATTTAGTTAGAACTTTTGAGAATAATTCACAATCACAGGGCGGATTGGTTGGTATTCGATGAGAAAACGTTCATGGCATTTATATTTTTACTATTAATGTTTTTGCATACATCGAGAGTATTGATATTACATATTTGATAGAGATATTGAGAGATTAGATATTGCTACATTCAACTTTGTCCTTTGTGAGGCTATAAAGCATTCTGGCTTATCCGTATTATAAGAACATTTGTAAAATATTTATCGACAAGCTCTTGAAATAATTGCTTTTGAGAAGTGATAAACGGATGAAGATTATTCCTACTATCCAAAAGAATATTATCCTTATTAACACAATAAAATCCAATAATTGAAAAGCTAAATAAAGAAGTGGCGACTTCAAGTTATTTAGGATTGCGTTTATTTCTGACGATAAAATTAATTTGTTTTAAATGATTTACACTCTTCATTAAAATGGAAAATATCTATAGCTTCATTTAATTTAAGTTTATTTCGTATAAAGTACTAAAAATGTTTTTCAATACAATTCCAATACCACCGATTCATGTTAAGCTTTTCATTCTCCAATCAATTATATGAGATACTCGTATAAAAAATACTGCTTGTATATACCTTGATACTTTGGGTTAGAATCTCTCTAGGCTCAACTATTTATAACATGTCTGTTAAAAATTAACAGTTTTCATCCTAGGAAAAGGGAAGTCCATGTTGGAGCATTTTTATATAATTAGGGTAAGTCACTTAAAATTCATCGTTATAAATAGAATTTGGAATATATGATTTTGCAACAAAATATGTTTTTTATTTTCAGAATTTAGAAGATTTTAGGAGAGGTACTTTTTTGGACAAAATGATAAACTTTTGTATAAATCAAGTTTTTTTATTTAAACTTATCAAATGAGTCTAACTCTTTTTATATGTTGTTCCTTTAGAATTTTCAATAACGGTTAAGATATCCTGAACATAAGGATTAGACTTATCTAAATCTATAGAGGGTAGTTCTAATACTACTGACAATGTGTTTTCAACAAGGACTATATATGTTCTAGAATTTTAATGTTAAAATGTTTATTTCTATTTGCAAATTTTTTAATAAATGTTGAATAATCAATATCTTGCAACATTATATTAGTTTAACATTATATTAGGTCAGTTTCATCAATTATAATTTTACGCAAAGTCGTGGGCAAGGAAGATGTAGTAGATGTAGTATTAATAAATAATTGAGATTTAGAGTCAATGACTTAATTTTTAGTTCATCCCGAATAATTAAAATATATCAGAGTATTCGAAACACAGATCGAAGAAGATCGATCGAATATAAGTATAAAAAAAACTTATTTTCCAATTAATGTTTATTATCTCCAAATTTAGATTAATATAATTAATTAATAAACACAGAAGATGGTAAAGAAATGGTAAATTATTTGACGGCCGATAGCTAAGGCGGTAAAATAGTCTGACTAATCAGTCATTCCCTATTTTACAATAATCATTGTCTCTGATTAATTATGTTATGTTATATATTTCTGACGCGACGTTACTGAAGAGATCAGCGGATATCTTAATTTTTATGGGGTTTCAGAGAGAATTGTAATTCATAATTAATTACAATTCTCCCTTTGTAAAATGTTCCGCGAAATAGAAAAAACTACAATCTACTATATCGTGTTCTAATTGTTCATATATAAAAAATAATATATAAAAAAATTATTACTTTTTATATATTATTTCTTTTTATTAACTGTACTAAGGATAGGGCGTTTTAAGTATTTGATAAATAGCTTATATTCGAAAAAAAAACCCTACCTTAAAAAGACGAGAAACTTTTCTACTGGGATCTTGTTGAACAAAGAATTCTCGAGAAAACAATCCAATAAGAACGGCTAGTGGCAATAAAGCAAGACACAAGGTCCTAGAGGCTTTCAACTTCTATGAAGGAAGTTCATTTTCTCATTTATAGTTCTCCTGATATATTAAGACCTCAGTTTCGATATGTTTGCTTGAAAACACTATTTATTATTCTAATAGTATAGACATTTGTTAGACATGAAAAATTGTAAGTGCCTAAGCTGGTTTAGTTGTTAGCAATTGTATATTTATTATTGTACTAATTGTTGAATCAATAGTAAAAGTTATTTTATAATAAATGAAATTGCTGTTTAATATAATAAAAAAGATCTCAAATAACTCAAGTAACATATATTACACAATAAAAGATTGTATAAGAAAAAATAATCATTTACTTTTTTTTTCAAATACAATATTATCATGAAGAATTTGGCACTGTATATCTTATGTGTGTGATTATTGATTATTATAAACCAACTGCAAAGTAAAAGTAAGCAACTAAAACAGTTAATTGATAACAGAATTATTGACAGTGAAAGAAAGTGGATTATGTAATTATTTTGTTTGTATGTATATGTTATAACAACGAGAATGAATGTCAATAAAAGGATAAAATACGATTTTGATGTGTGTTAATACTATTATCTTCTTTCACCTGTTAAAGTCACACAAAATACAAAAAAAAGCAGAAAAGAACTTATTACAGAAACAACAAAAAAAAATCTAATTATTATATTTGTAAGTCCCTTATTTATTCTATGTCGCGCCAACCTTAAAAAAAGTATATACAACATTTTCCATAAACTTATGTCATAAAGATTTTATTAATCTACTTACTAGGACAAAAAAAGTTGCGTAACAAATTATTATAATAAAAATAATAAACCAATAAAGTTAAACCAATAAACCATTATTCCTTTTTTAAAAAACCCAAGTTGTAAAAGGAATTAAATATTACAAAAAATATTTACATTTTAAAACAAACTAAAATTAACACTGACTACATGAATACTAATAATAGTAAAATTCAAACTTTTATGAAAATAAGTCGCATTATATCGATGAGTGAAATATTTTTTTTATTTAAAAGAAATAAATACTATAATCACATTTCACGCAGTCATATAATATAAATGACGATACAAAAAACATTTATGTGTGATATTTGAATGATCAAGTTTAATAAAGATTACCATAAAATACATGTGTTAAAAAGAGAATAGGATATATATAAAATAGTATTCAACGTAGGATGTTACTCTGTATTTTGTACCCCTAGAATGTTACTCTGCAATACAAACACTCGAACAAAAAGTATACAAGCACACGTTTAGTCATGACAAGAGAACGCCATCAAAAAATCAAACGTGAGAACAAACTTTTGAATAAAATATCGACGTCCGGAGCGAGAGCGAAGAATAATATTTTATTTCAGTCATGCTTACATAATATCATGTGTATTATACAGGATATAAACTTATTACCAATTTTAATAAACCCATTTACTATTACTTTGTATTTACAAAGTAATAGTAAATGGGTTTATTAAAATAAAAAAAAAAACACGTATTTACGTGTTGCTTAATTCTTATTAACTTAATTTGCCTACTTATTTATTGAATCTTGGTTGACCAAGAAAGATGTAGGAAAATTCATAAAGATTAGATTGCTTTTAGTTTACTAATAAAATAAAATTGTCCAATTTGTATTATATCCTCTAGAACCCTTTAGAATCTTTTAGCAACGACGAGGGATGATGGATAGAATTTTTTACATTAAATATATAAATAATTTACTCTATTCTGAAAAAATGGTTTAAAAGATAAAATGATTTAGTTTACAAGGACTCTTACATTTGAAGCTAGCATGAGAATAAATTTGTTCAAAAGGCATGAATTATTTGAGTGCATTAATAATAATCTTTATAGCTTACGTACCCTGGAGCTTATTCTCGAATATGTAATTTTATGAATAGAAAATTAATTCAAGTCCGGAATTTGTGCTCTTAGGTGTATTTTAATTATAATCTAATGAGTAGAGCAACATTCTTGGTAATGTTGTCTTTGTTGTTGTTGCTTTGTTAATGTTGTCTAATGTTGTCTTGTAATGTCTTTATATTATCTTTATAGGAAATCATAATCCATTCCGGCTTTCAAATTCAAGTCAATATGAAATTTATTGGTAAAGCAATATAAATTAAACCATTTTTAATTTTACATATTTGACATATGAAAAGTTTTATTTAAAAATATATTAAAACAAACAATTAATTTAGCAATAAAATGTGTCGTAAATTAACCCTTGTTTTATTGAATTTCCAACTAATTATTTCTCTACTAATCAAGTGCAAAAGGTACTCGTAGATATTAATTACTACATACTGAATAATTTCTACATATAAAATATTTTTTATTACATTTCGTAGAATACGGTGACAACATCATCAAAGCTCAAAACTATAATATACTGTGGGATAATTCAGAGACGGAAAGACGAGAATAGAGATTTAGATTTGTAGCTATTATCATTCATTTTCGTTGTTTTCAGTAAAAGATATAAAAACGTAACATAAGAGCTCAATTAAATAAAATTGCTAAAGAAATTAAATAAAATAGTATAACGTGGGGAATTTTAAACTTTTTCATGACTAGAAGAACATAATTCAAGTTCAAATGTCGTATCCAAGAGCCAAGAGTCCAACCATTCGCAGAATACTTGCGGTCAAATCATCGAGAACGACCTGTATGCTCCTCCCCGTGAGAAAGCTGCATTGATTCACTTGTATAAGTTTTCGGGAAGCCCATAGGAAGGAAGCTTCGAAAGAAGTCCTTTATGCCATACACGATCAAAAACTTTTGCCATATCCAGATTAACTGCCATTCCTTCTCTGTTGGTTTGTATTACCACTGTCTAATAGTGCCTAGGATATAAATAGAAGATCATCAGCCGATCGACCATGACGAATAAAAATAAAGATTCCCTATTGTTATATACATTATTTATTGTCGGTAAATACAATATTATATCTATATATTTTTTCTTAATTCTACAACTAACAATGAAGCCTTTTTCTGTTAAATGTTTGGATATTTTTTACATTCCAGAGATGTAAATCAATTATATCTACAACAAAGTAACGTATTAACAATTAATGATAATTACTTACACAGAAAAAGAACTTACTTAATTACTTACACCGAAAAAGAACTTTTGTATAATTAAAATTATACGAATTAAATCTAACCAATATTAATTTTAAAAATTAACTTTGCTAAAAATGTTCCAAATTGCTACATTTGGTTTTGTTACGAAATTTGAAACTGGTCTGGACTATTATTCCTTGGGCTTTCGTAATCTTTACATGGAAAATTTAGAAATTGTTTATTTCAGAGATTTTTTGTAACATTGTTTATTTATACGTATCCTTAGAGCAGGTCAGGTCTTCTAATATTGATATTAATTTAATGTGCAATGGGTTTGACATCTGGGCCAGAGAAAAGCCAGTTTTCATTTCTTATAAAACCCAGAATTTTATTTTACGCCATATGGGTTACAATCTGGTTGAAAAGTGCATTTAAAAAGCTTTGGAGCTTTATAAAAACTTTCACATTGACTTCTGGTGTAATTTTGTAATAGTAGTCTTTCAATTTTAGCATATTCTTAATATTTAAAACGTCAAATCTTGCAATTTCTTAATTCTCAATAAGTATTACATTTTTAATATTTTATTTAATTAACAAACAAATTAATTAACTTTGATATCTTATTTATTATAATTTCACTTATGAAACTGTTTACTGACAAAAAAAAATATTTACAAAAAAAATCTCCATTAATATAGTTTAGTAATATAATCCTTTTTATATTGTCATCTTGACAACAACTCTCAAACTCAATTCAAAATCGAATTAAATTACGGTAAAATAAACATTTCCATAGAATATTAAATATTAAATATTTTATGATTTTATATTTATTATTTAAGAAAAATTGAAAATCTTTGACGCAGTCTTCTGTCATAGAGCTAAAGGCCACATAGTACTGTATTGTAGTAGTGTATTGAGTACTTTGCGTGTAGCCCAACTAGTTAAGATATATATTGGATTCAAAAGACAACTATATTGAACCGGGTTAGTACTTTTTACTTAGCGTGTGCTGTCTTAAGTAAAATTAAATTACTTAAATTTTACAATTAAGTAGAGTACGTAAGATCGGTAATTGAGACTAAAAGTAAAATGTTTACATACTTTTCAAGTTGAAGAACATACATATTCAAGGTCCATTTATTAAACGGAATAGATAAACAAGATTATAAGGCCTCACATTTTACGTTAGGGCAAGTGTTGTCATTTTATACAACACATTATATACTAAAACGTTACTAAAATCTATGGCTAAAAATATCAAACATACAAACAATAAACCTATCAAAATCAGGGTTGACATTCATTTCCACAAATTCCTCTACGACGACGGCATTAATTGCCACTTATTTATTTATTTATTCATTTTTAAAAACGAAACCCTTTTTAGGCGTGTCATAAATCTGATAAAAAAATATATTTTTACAATGTATATGTATATGTAACTGTCAAAACTGACGCAGATATATTTAAATGAATTCTCCATGACTAAACATGTTTATATAATTTTACATATAACAAATAATGCTCAGGATAACTGATTACACATATATAACAAATGTATGTATATGTCTAAGGGAAGAAAAGTCCTGACATATACAGGCACGGAAAATGCACGTTAAGCCCAACGATGCTGTAATAATTTAAAAGAAATGTGCTCTAAAAATAAGATAAACAAAATACGTGTTAAGTAAAGCAAAATACAATAATGAGAACAGTAACTATTATAACATTTGTTTGTATTTAACATGTTTATATTGAAGACCTAATATATCTGCTTTGTTTCAATCCTGGTATATTTCTTGGTTCGGGTCTTCACATCGATCAATGCTAATGTACCGGAGCTAACAAATGAGGCGGGGCGCACAAATGTGCCATTGTGTTGTGATCGGGACTCATGCATTGTTAAAGTATGTTCAATCTGTTATACATATAAGGATAGTTTAGACTTGAAGATGTAATTCAATTAATAGAAAAGTATTTATATAGAATAATATATGATATTCGAATATATTTTTTAACATATTGTAGGTTTTATAACAGTAAATAATATTTCATATTTGATGTCCTAAATCCATATTACTCAATCCCTAGAGGATGAAAAAAGACAACAATTATAATACATTTTTGTGCGAAATATTTTTGAGTCAGAAAACTAGAAAACATTATACAAACGAACAATGTTTAACAATGTTTTCGGTGAATGAACGCCATTTTGTGCACTTTTATGTCACAGTCGAATAAAAATGATATATCGCAGTAGCGTGTTTTGGTCAGTTCATAAATCCATTCATGACACTAGTTCGATACAAAATATATAAAATGTTTTCCATTTACCTTTTTATATGATAATTTCTATCCTTCCTATATCCACTATGTTTTAAAAAGATAACATAATAATTTATATTGTTCATCAATACTTTTTTGTGTTAAAAATACTTTAATTTAATTTCTATCACATATTAATATACTAAAAATTAGTCATAGACGTAGAAGTACTTTTTTGTAATCTGTATTGCGACATTTATTTTTTTTTGGCTTTATATAAGTATTTGAAATAGAACTATTCCTTACTACTATTTTACAATTCACAAAAAGACAAAATTATATAAAATACTTAACATTTTTATATGTGAGGAAATGTATAAATGTAAATTTTAAAATGTTTTACAAAAGTAGTATACACAAATAAAACTATTTTTAAACTCGAGTTAAATACCATAGAAATAGTTATATAGTCTTTTCACAATTAACTACAAGCTTGTGAGCTACCTGCATATACAGTTTATTTCTAGCAATAAATATTAAATAAATATTTAAATATTTCTTTCTGTTCCATTCGGTACTTCAAAATACCATGGAGGTCGGTTTTGTAAACATAAATTCCTAAAAATTCCTAATATTTTTTCGCAATAAATGTAAAAGTCACTATTTGTTATCTTTTTCTTTTTGTTATTTTTATATGTGTTGTGATATCGTTTTAATAATATTGAATTTTGTTTAGGTAAATCATCTTATGTTACTTATGTGTACTTATTATTAATAATACTCTGATCAATTATTCCAAACCTTTTATAAACCTGAGCATTTTTCTAGATTCCTCCCTTAACTTGGAATACCTAATTTGAGAGATAGGCCGCAAAGTGCACTATCAATCGCTGAAGTTTTTTTAAAAATTTCCTATCTATGAAAACCAAAATATCCCTTACACAAACTCTTCTTCAGTCCATCATTATCTACGCTGATACCAGCTAATTGGAGGCGATTGATGAGCTGATTACTGACTGACTGACTTAAACATTTGCGAAAACTCTATATCCGATTTATTTTGTGGATTAACGAAATTTGATCACGTTTCCAAGTTTTGTAGATAGCGTCTGAATCCCGATTTGATTTCACCAGGAAACTCGCAAATTATGTGTTTTTTAAAACATTATCTAAAATCCAACTTTCCGCGGAATTTGGTTGATTGCTTCTCTTTTGCTCGTAATTCCGAATCTCCGTGTTGACCGCATTGTTAAATTGTCGACATATAAAAGTAAGAGTTATTCTCATTATTTTACGGTTCAAGCACTGAGGTTATGGATATAATAATGCCTATCTATCTATATGACTAAATCTTATTCAATTTTTACAATACGAGTCATAGAACACTACTTTTCCATATAATAACATAAACATATTTTCAGATTATATATTTATAAAAATTTATTTAATTCTATTTTTATGTATATATACACATAATATTTTAGTATATAATATTTAAAAAAGGTTTGTCCGAATATTCTTTCAATATTAATACGGTGCGCACATAATCTCCCTCTCATTTTCTACTAACACTACCTTTCACAGGTCTGCTGAAAGAGATTTAATTTTGAAATACGCACACATATTTTAAATAGCTTTTGTACGGATCTCTTTAAATATCCTTGTTTAATATATATCTTGTGTGCACATAAATGTTAAATAAATAAATAATGATCCGGATTGGTTACTGTGTACGTTTGAAATATTGTAAATGTTAATTAAAAAATATATATTATTCGTTAAATAAACCCTTTAATAATCAGGAACATAGCAGTCCAACAGAAAAATGTTGTAAAATTAAAAAGTTCAGTAAAGTTTCTTAATTCAAAATTCAGAAATTCGGAAAAGGTGGGATCAATTGCCAGGTCAGGAGACTGAGACAAAGTAGAAGAACCGGAAAATAATACGAATACTCTTTTAATTACTAAGAAAAGCGTAATACCTTTTTACCAGATACAAGCTCAGTATTGTAACATGATAATTTCTAACATACATCAAATAATTATAATTATTAAGGTCATAAATTTCATTTATTTTCACTCCGAGAGCAACAGTTAGGAATATTTAATAAATGAAATATAGTTGTAATTACGAGCGCAACAAAAAAGAAAGTTATGTTTTATAAAATTTCATATAGGACTTAAAATATCCGATTTGAAATATGAAATATTTTTTTATTACATTATTAAGTTTTATATGTTTGAACTATATACAAATAATCTATATATATTAAGTTCTAGTATGTTAAATATACATATTTTTTAAATATAAGCCAGAAGATCAATATGGAATATACAAATAGAAAATTTTTCAGATTGCTTTATGGTATATACTGAAACATTTAATTAAATATCAATTTTTGTTATAGCAATTCGTAACTTTACAATAATTTCACAATGAATAAAGAATTAGCTTATTTGTTAGTAGATAACTTATTGATAGATTTTTTTTTATGTACGAGTAAGAGGGGGGCAAATGAGTTTGCGAGTCACTAATAATACATTATTGCCGCCAACCGTGAACTTTTGCCACATCCGAGGATTCAACAGAGCGCTGAGGGTTCTGGAGGAAGGAGTAAATGCTTTTTTTTATTCTGACCTTCATTGATCTTTTGGTAGCCATATCGTATCGATCTGGATACACCGCTGAAGGGAGTTTGCTCCACATTTAAGTGGTATGTATGGTAGAAGGATCGTTGAAAACCACACAGTGGAAAATCGCCACGCATCCAGGTGGTAGGGATGGTATTGGATGCGATGATATGCTGTGCGATGATGAAATACGGCGGCAGACATCAGATCAAATAGCTCCTCGGAACACTCCCCGTTGTAAATGTGGTAGAAGACGTACAGAGGAGCAACGTCTCTACGCAATGCCAACAAGTCTAGCCGTTCGCAGAGTACCGGGTTCCTGCCTATCCGAACGGTTCTCCGATGTAAACGGTCAAACTGTACAAGCAGAATATCATTACTGCAATGATCCGGACCAGTGATGAGAAAAGTACTCCATGAATGGCTGAACCTGCGTCTTATAGAGCCCAATTACTTGCCCAGACCTAAAATACTGCCTCCCTTTATTGATTACTCCCAATTTCATCAACACCAACTTGGCCACCACAATAAACATGACCACAAAACTGACAATCGATCGAAATGTCGAGGCCCAATATACTTATACATGGCGAGGCATTAAGAAAAGTGCTCTCGAAGAGTAGTGACACGACAATGGTTTTTTTTTAGTGGTAAACGTTCAAAGTTGTATCTCTAGGGGATTAAACTGAACGTGATTCCGCTCACCTCGTTCTGAGACCATCCCCAGTCTCTTTAGAAGACATAAGTGTCTTTCGGCACTCGTAGACTTTTTCCCGAGAGAGCCCTGCATAGCCCGAATACATCGCATCACCAGTATTGTCATCATAACAACGTATGTTGAAAATAGTCAACATATCATTGATGTACAGGGGGAACCCATAAGAAGGAAGCTTCGAAAGAAGCCCCTTGTGACATACACAATCTAAGGCTTTGACCGTATCCAGACTAACTGCCAGACCCTCTCCGTTGCATTCAATACCCGCTGCCATATATATAATATATATTTCTGGCATTAAGCTCGGACACCGCGGGAATGAATTCCCTTCGGCGATATTACCAGATCGATACGACATGGCTACTAATAACGTTATATTAATAAGGTTCTCATTGCCTTATTTAATAATAACACTAAGCTTTTACTTTATGTAGTAGTATAGTGTATTGACGTTTCAAATTATAAAATAACATAAATTCAAAAATTTAAGACTCCAAAACAATAAAATGTTAATGATAATTTAGGGTTCTGTAACAGCATTCTAAGTTTTGTTTTATTCTTATAACCCAATAAGATGCTTAATAAAATAATAGTGTGTTTGAGATGATAGGTAGAAGAAATGTCGTTGTTATTAATATAAATTTTGACATGATTGTCGTAATTTATTAAAAAAATATTTTAAAAAAATGGTTTAAAAATTTTTTATTATCATATATATATATATATATATATATATATATATCTCCTTGAGAAGATGAATAATTGTTGCATTTAATTTAATTAATACTATATAATATATTCTACCGATTATTACATACTAACAGCTATATAAAACTAACATACAGTTTTTGTTTCATATAAATATAAATATAATAGCAAAGATGCTCTTTGCTATTCTAGATTACAAAAATAATTAGTAGTAATTTATTTATTTTTATTTGTTTGTCTTAGTTACTTTTTAAATAGCGTTAGATAAACACACCAATAAAAAAGTTACCTATTTTAATGTCCTTATTAATAAAAATGGCATAAATGTGACAATTTAATTAAGATCCTTTAAAATATATAGTGTTCATTATTAAACTTAAAATATAATAGTGTTCATTATTAGACTTAAAAAACCTTTATAAAACAAGGATCCGCCGTCGTGCGCTGCGGGAGTTGAGCTGAGCTCCCTCCCCTTCTTTAATGCTAACAAACCTAGCATATAATATTGCTCTGTAACATGATCAGCAACTATCGGTTTAGAACCTCAATTGAAAAGAAAATCAGTTCATCATCAATAAAATTATAGCCATGTATCTGTCTTTTAAATGAATCTCAACTTTCTTTAAACTTTTTTCTAGACTGATTTTTTTTGTTCTGTTTTTTTCAGAACCATCTTTAGTAAAAGACCTAGCCATGTGCCAAATTCTAAAAAAATACATCTATAGGTTTTAAAATTACCGATATCGTAAAACAGCAAAATGAACGGTTAAGATAAGAGATTAGATTAATTAAAATGAATACATAAAGTATAAAATAATATTGTTATTTCAACAAATATAATTTTGTGCGATTTTTTATTTATTAAACTATAAACGTATAATTATTAAAAACTGCCTGTAGGTTACGAAAATTATATTTAATTGACACGATTACAGTACTAGGTCCCATTGCGATATTTCTTATGTTTTAATATTTATGTTTACAAGAAACAAAATCGAAGTATTTTATTAAAAAACAGGAACGTAAAAACCTTGCAGTGGGTTTTGATTACTATAAATTATATACTGTACACACACTGTTTATGTAATGGACCTGTTTATTAAATTTATACTGAGCATTTAACGAAGTTTAAAATAAATCTCTAGGTTTTATTCTCATTTTATTAGCAAACCCATAGTCAAAACCGAGATTATTAATTCACATCTTAAGAGCTGACGATGCTAGATTAATAATAAGATAAACTTATTTATAAAAATTAAGATTTTATGAAAGTATGTTATTTTTTGCCATTTAGACAACAAAATAACAGAAAATCAGCAAAAGATAACTTAAAAATAGTTTTGTTTGAATTCATCGAAACAAAAGATTCGAGACAATCCAATAAAAGCGGCTAAAGGCAATAAAGCGCAGAACAAGATTCTAGATCGTTCGAAGGTGTATTCGTGTTATGAAGAAAGTTTACCTGAACATTTATAGTGACATTCGATGATTCATACTTATATTACTTACTGACTTATATACTGGTATCACATTTAAAACATAATATTGATAGTTTACTTCTTAAAAAAAAGTTGTTTAGAGAGGGTAATGTTTTCCCTTAAAAATATCCTGCATATATCTCGACCTATATAGAAAAATCTCAAGATTTGTCCACATTTTGTTTTTAATATGCATTAAACATAATGTATAATATACAATAATCATTTTAATTGTTATTTTTTATATTTTGCGATAAATAAAGATACACGGATTTCTCCAAAGCTACTATGCTAGGTGAAGGTCTAATGGTATCAGATACGTTGTTTCTGAGTTTAGTTGATTGAACTTTGAAGGAACTTCAGAGAAACCCGTTTAGTTGTGAAGGGATAGGGTTGCAGGTTAGCGAAGAACCAAAAATGCAGGTCTTATTTCCTAGTAATTGAAGTTTATAATCAATTTCAATTCGGCAAATTTTTTTATACAATCATGAAATGTTTATGCCCTTAATAGGTAATTCAAATTTATTCCCTGGTATGTGTTTTTTTTTCACACCGTACGTTATACGTAGAATGTATTTAATATCTGTAGAATTGAGCACACCTTGACCGACAAATCCTTACTTTGAATTGTAAAAGAGGTGAGAAAATGTTATTTAAGTATGAAATAGAATAAATAACAGTGTTATATCTTTATATATTAAAAAAAATCCGTGTCAGATGACGTGTCGTTTGCTTTAATCTTAGAATCCACTGAACCGATTTCTATGAAATTTCTTAGATATCTATTGTTTGGACCAACTTAAAAGATAAGATAGTTTTTATCTCGATTAACAATCTTTAGTTTTTTATTGTAAATTTGATGTTTTTTTCAAATAAAGGGTTTAATTCACTTCTAAGTTCTATAAGTTTTCAATAGATACAATGAAAGTTTCACAATTTCCTTCAATCTTATTTTTAGGTTTTGTGAGTACTCAATAAATGGCACTGTGATCAAATTTCAAATATTTTTATGATGCTCGAATTTCGTACATGGTCTTCACCGAATATTTTACACCCTTATATAATTGTATTGTATGTATCTATTTGTATATAGATAAAAAAGTCCTATAGAGTAAATGTAAGATATAAAAAGATTATTTAGAAATACACATATTGAAAGTGAAAAAAATTAAATAATTACATCGTACATTTGGCATTGTATAATTAATAGTTGATAAGATGACAAATGCCTTGGTGAACAAAATTGTCCATTGTCCACACTTGTCCATTAAAAGTTAGTTTATTTTACTTTAACAATAACTGCAGAATCGCTAAATGCTTTTAATAATTAATAATAATATATAATATTAAAAGTATTATTTAAAAAGTAAATTTAACTTACAGAAAGATAGTTTAAATACATATTTTTTTCATGTCACAAAACATTTATAATAATGTAAATATGTATTTGTATAATAAAATTATTTGATTCAAATTCAGACTATTACTAAGGAATAGCCACACTCTTGTTGCCATATTATTTTGGGTATAACGAATTTTGTCTCTAATTTCACAGGTAGAATTTGACATCAATAAATGTATTGTTCTAATGCATACGTTTGAATAATGTTTTTAATGTTTGAATAATACTGGTATATAGGTTATTAAAACTCTGTGTATTCATTTTTAAAAGTCCCTTTGTTAGAGTATGTAGAAAAAAATATATATTGAAAATGAAAATACAAGAAGTTCATACTTCTTTATAATCATAAAAATAATGTAAATTAATATGTTCAACTTATTTTTATTTATCTTGTATTAAAGTACGAAAATAATATAGAACAAAATATTGAAAATGAAATAGATAAAAAAAAAATTATATATTACTGGCTTTAGAAACTCCCTCAAAAAATCATAAAAAGTATATTTGTACTTAAAAAAACATTGACTTCTGTACACAATTTTAACAGAAAATCAATCTTTTTATAATGTTAATATTTTTATGTCTAACATATCAATTAAATAATTATTTTTATATTAAACTTAATTTAAGCTTATATATACTATACTAACATACTTCAAAATTAAACCACTAAATGCTACAATTTGTGGTAGCTCACAATATAACATAAAACCAAATGCCTTTATTTAACAAATTAATTAAGTTACCTCATTGAGAAAAAGGGTCTTACAGACTGAAACTGAGTCCGCCTGGCAATGATTTACGAGCGCCATATGTTGTAGACATTAATAGCAGAGCGCTTGATAAAGTTAAATTTTCTGGTGTAAGACTACAATTGAGACGTCATTTTTAATAACATTGTTAAAAATAACAATAATTGTTGTTTTTATTGTTATTTTGATTAATAGATTTTTTTATCTTTATGTATATATATCACCGAGCTATCATACGAAATCGTATTCTTATATAAAAGTTTTATTACACAACCAAGGACTTTGTTAAAGATTTTATGGCCGGGAAATTAACAGGTTGCTAACAGTTCTGTACATGTTGTTTCACTGTAATCATTGTCCAGTCGCTATTTATTAGCAATCTTAGTTCATAATTAAAGCATCATATAATTATTATAATTTGAATGTTTATATTTTGTTAGTAGGAATCCTTTACTACCTTCGTCTCCACGAATAAGTCTTTTCGGAACAGTGCAATTACTCTGACGTTTCATTAATGCAATGTAAGTCAAATTGAAATAAAGAACTGTGTTTTTACTTTAACTTTATTATTATTAGAACAGTTTTATTTCAAGTGTTCAATTTTATCTCTTTTAATTGTTCCATGGGATTAGTGGTTCGAAACAGATTTTATTTTCCCATACCTTGCGTAGCAGCAAAACATAAAATTATTAAGTTAATTTATTTTGACATGCATTTCATTTTTAATATTATGACATTAAGCTACATTTAGGATAACATGGTGATTCAATAAAAAAAAATTAACTATCAGTTTCTACTCAGTTGAATTTTAAATTAATGCATAGGAAAGGAATATTTATTGACAAAATGATAATAAATTGTATATCCATTGTAGTAATAAGACACAAAAAATATTCAAATCCTTGAATCCACATTTATAATTTATTATTTCATACCGACCGAAGTAGATGACAATCCCTTATTGAAAATAAATAAAGTGAAATATCTGATTATTCCACCTTTCGTAAGTTACACAGCCTTTGTTTTCTAATTCTCAATAAAATTAAGAAATTTAAAAGAATGTGTTATTTGGATAAAATTTTGTTAGTTTATGGTTAGAAGACTTTTTAAAAATATTTTTTAAGTTGTGTAAATACAATCAAGGACCTAGAATGTAGAAAAAACTTGAGATTAATTACAGTTGTTTGAAGAGATTAATGTAGTCCCTAAAGTAATGTCTGTAATGGTCTCAAGATTTATAATCCAAATGAATTTGTGTACCTCAATTTGAATTTGGTTTTAATTGAGTTTAGGCCTCTACAATTCAAACATTAATATTGTTTTGCTTTTGGTTGTATTATTTGTTGGTTTTTATTAGTTTTATAAGGAATTTTCTTAGATACATTTTGAATTGCTACTAATAATAAGTAAAAAAAAAGTATTTTATATACAAAAGTTTTTTTATGTAAAATACTTAATAGTTTCTGCACATTCTGGCAAGGCACGCAGAGTATGATGTTCATATGCTCTGGAGAGATAAGTACACTTTGACCGACAAACATAATTAAAAGTTGTCTTGAGCCATACAAGGGATGAGGAAGTTTTATTTACTTAGAAATTGAATTAAATAGCAACGCTATTTGTGAAAAACATAAACCTTCGATGATGAATGATAATGTAGGAACTCAAACAGGAATCGAATAGAATATCCATTTAAATACCCAAAAAGATAAATGAATGAAATAATTTACTTATAAAAGCTATTAAAGATGGTACCAAAACCAGATACAAATATTTATGTTCGATTTTGTTAAAATAAATATTTACAAAAAGGCCTGCAGTAACTACATCAAGTAAAAAGTGCATAGATTTTAAAAAAGCATTAGTTTTAAGATTTATTGAAATATTAATTATTTTATTGAATTTTACATATATTGCAACTGATTCGGCTGAATCTGATTTCAAACTTTGCGAACTTGATGATGAAAAAATTGTAACAACAAAACTCCGGAGGCCTAAGATATCAGGGCACTATAAATTTTAGACGCGGTTAAGAAATTCAAGCGCTGTCTTCCACGCCTTTGTTACGCCATTTGATATTTTGCTTTCAAATAAAAACTATGCTATCTAACTACTAACTATCTTTATCTAAATATTTACATATAATGAGGTTATTTGAGAATAACTCATTACAAACTATAAAGATATAAATATATTAGCATATTCAAACAATTTTTAGTGGTAAATGTGAAAACTTGTATCTTTTATAATACGAGGGCCAAACTGAAAGTTTTTAGAACTGGCCACTTAAAAGCATTATATTAAAAAAAATAGTTTAAATTTTGAAAATAGAACTCTTTACCAATATTATTGAGTGTACATTTCATTCATTTGTCATTTGTTTTACGATTTGGCGGCAAATTGAAAATTGTCTGTGCACGTCAGAATGAATTTAAGCCGAGAAAATTTTCGTGCAATGATTTTTTATGACTTTCGATGTCATTTAAGTCAACAAGAAAGTTATGATAGACTTCGATTGGCTTTTCACGATGAAGCCCCATCTTGTGCCACAGTTTACAACTGGTTTAATGAATTCAAACGTGGTCGAACTAATCTCACCGATGATTTGCATGAGGGACGGCCTTCTACAGCGACGACTGAAGATAACATCAGTGTTGTGCGGCGTATGATAGAGACTGACAAAAGAGTGACCTATCAGCAGATTTGGACAAGTCTAGGCATAGGTATGAGTCAAGTGCACAAAATCCTCCATGAACATTTAGCGGTCAGGAAGCTTTGTGCCCGCTGGATACCGCATAATTTGACCGAGGCTCAAAAACTCCGCCGTGTTGATTGGTGCCGAGAAATGATCCAAAAATTTAACGGAGGTGACTCAAATGCTGTGTTCGACATACTAACGGGTGACGAAAGTTGGATTTACTGTTATGATCCGGAAACCAAAAGACAGTCTGCTCAGTGGGTGTTTCCTTCCGAAGAGTTACCAACTAAAGTGAAGAGAGGTCGAAGTGTTGGAAAAAAGATGGTGGCCTCGTTCTTCGGAAAGACAGGTCATTACGCGACAGTAGTCTTAGAGGATCAGAAAACGGTTAATGCAGAGTGGTATACTAATAATTGTTTGCCACTTGTCTTGGAAAAAGTTCGAGAGAAACGACCTCGCAGCAGGATCCTCCTTCATCACGACAATGCCTCGTCGTACACCGCCAGGCAAACGATCGACTATTTGGTAACCTCAGACGTGGAATTACTGGGTCACCCGCCTTATAGCCCCGACCTCGCACCCTGCGATTTTTATTTATTTCCGAAAATAAAAGAAAAACTTCTAGGAAAACGTTTTATAGACGCCGAAGAAGCATCGGCTGCGTATCAAAACGCCGTCGAAGAGACCCCTAAGGCCGAGTGGGCAAGGTGCTTTTCTCAATGGTTCCATCGAATGCAGCGATGTTTTGATGTAAATGGACGCTATTTTGAAAAGTTACAATAAAACTAATAACTTGCTAGAATGCTTAGTTTTTGATTTTCTAAGAACTTTCAGTTTGACCCTCGTACCCAAATCCGCGAAATATCCAACATATCATTGATGTGCAGGACGATCAGAGTTGGGGATAACACGCAGCCTTGGGGTACACCAACGTGCAAAGGCTTAGTATCTAGACTAATTGCCAGTCCCTATTCTTTGAAGAACAGTTAGGCAACGGTGCGTAAGATATAACAGAAAATCAGTAGCCAATCGACTATGACGAAAGCCAAATATATATGTTGGTCATTAATGAACTAGTGATCAGCAGCTCCTAACCTGGAGTATCTCGAGATTGCAGATTGATTATAAGTATGTACATACATGTATCAATCACTATGGGACATGTAGCTACATGCTTAGAGTCTGATATAATCCTATGATCCATGATCTATGGTCCTTGTCCACTAGAACAGACAGGTCTCGATCTTCTAAAATCTGAAGGCAACGATAACGTATATTCTTCCTTACGAACACAGATAACCGTGCGTGTGGTATAAATGATGTTAATTTTTACACCCGGAGTATGATAGGTACACCGTGTCGCATAGCGCATGTCGCATACCATAGAATCACATTTAATTATATTTTGGTTAAATTAATTTTCTATTTAATTATGTATTCAGGAAAATTAAATATAAACAATAATAAAAGGTAGTAAAAGTAAAAAATCCAGGGCGCCTGTTGTTCAATATTTATACTCAGTCTAATACTATCATGTTTCAAAAAGTTCTCCATTCAATTTTTTTTTTAGCTTCATTCATACTCATAACTTTCCTCATTATATGTTCTTAATTTCCCCACAAAAAACATAGTTTAAAATGAGAACAAATTAAATGAAATAATATTTAAATGTGCTTAAAAGCTTATATTTTATAATATAAATACAAAAAATGGTAATATGATATAATCTGATATTATAACAACTTAATTTGCGATATTCTTTCCGATAAATAATCTAAATTACTAAATTTAAAATAGAAGAGCTAACAGACATACAACTGAGCTTGGATGAAAATGATTTGTGAGCGTCATATCTGTGTGTTCATTATTATACCAGGTAAACCTAGAAGGGATTTAAACTTTCGATAAAAATATGATTTTTTATGATAATGTGACGGTCGGTAATAGTAATAGTGTTGTATGTTGCTTTTTTGTACCACATTTGTACATGATTTAAACTATAAAATAATATTAGTTTGAATCGAAAATAATAAACCTACCATATAACACGCTAAGATATATATATATATATATATATATATATATATATATATATATATATATATATATATATATGTATATAAGATAGATATAAGATAACATTATCTTATATCAATATTGTCGTGTTCTGTTTAAATTTCTGTTTAAAAACAAATGTTTTTAGTTATAAAATTTTTATTAATATTTTTGTCGGATAACAGGAATTAGTCTCGCTAAGATCACTAAAGACGTTAACTTGAATGTGTCCACCGCAGCATATTGTAACTAAATCAGTCAAACGGAGTATACAACACTGCAACAGTTCCCTGTGGAACTAACTACTCGTAACAGCTCGAGATTAAACATGCTAATTAACGTACATCAAATTCAACTCTCTAATGACCGGTCCCTAGACGTATTATATTGTAACTTAAGCATGTCTAAAGTAATTGACAGGAAATCTTGTTAATTTGGCTGATAGTTATTCTATAGTATTTATAATTGCTTTATTATTCAATTATTGTAAAAGTCACTTAACCTGGTCTCATACAATGTATGTAACATCAACAATTGCTCAATAAAATGAGAAGGTAAATATTCAAAACCCAGCATCATATAGAAAATCTACATGGAATATATTGGAGGCCTTTATGCGAAAAACAAAGTAAATAAAAACTTGCAGAGGCCATCTGTGCCCAACTTCAGATACTAGTTAACCTCAATTTGGTTAACTTGTGCCATATTTACGAGTAAGTTTCAAATATGCTTATAACTAAATTATTTGTACTTTTAAAAATTGCTCTTTTGTGGTAATGGCATTTTACTCCTTGTAAAATACTATTCCTATCAAAGCTTTTTAAAATTTTATATTTTAAAAGTTGGATTTTGTTCATGCCAACCCCATTGTTGTAAGTTACAACTAAATTTTGTTGCAGAATATCGATGTGTATATCGAGTCTAGAAAATATTTTCACGCTATCAACTTTAATGTTGCTTGGCATCAGATGATGCTCCGGAAATTTATTTTATTTACCGTTCAAAACTGTAAGCAAACTTATTACACTTGTATACGGAATCAAAAAAACGCTCACCAAAATTTGGTACACTGTAGTACAGTAAGGTTTGAGTTTACAAACTCAAACCTCTAAATCTTATCGTGGTTCCAGTTATGGTATAGGATTCTATAATATTAAACCGGCTTCTTCTTCCAATGTACTTATATTTTTTATAGATGTATAATATATATATATATGTAATATGTGGCTCGTTGTTTGGGTAAGTATTATGTTGATTTTTAATTTTGACACGTCTGAAATATTGTCAATCATGCGAGTGACAGTTTTGACAATAATACAAAATTTTCAGATAAAGAGAAAAACATCGCCGCTTTGGCAACCGCTGAGTGTTAATTCAAGTGTTATAATTTTTAGCTACTCATCAGGTTATTATTGATTTTATATAGTAATTTATATAATATAGGTTAAATTTATTGTAGAATGTATTGAAATTATAGTTGCTTTCATGAGTTATGATTTTTTTTACTTTAATTAACTAGCCATGGAGTTACTCCATCAACGTATATTACAGAATTCTACGAATCGTTTTTCCCTCGATTTACATTTTAAAAAAATTTCAAAGTAATATTACATTTATAATAAAACCCTAATTGAGACTAATAAGCCTATCTGAGATTAAACGTAGAATGTAATGGAACAAAAACATAAAGTAACTTAACAAAGGTCCGAAAGACAGAAGTTTGCTTGAAATGCACTGTATCTTAGTGCAGGACGCCCTTTATGTATTTATAAAGTGGTTCACATTTTTTTTTGTTTCATTTTAAATCATTATTTTTGAAATTTTTTACCTGTGTTATAAAACTATCATGTGTCATAGTAAAATGTGCTTTGGGAATATTTTCGTTTAATGATTACAAGAAAACGTGATAAAAATTAAAAAATATTTACCAAAATTTAGCTAAATACATAAGTGAAGTGTTCAGTACAATCTGAAGACTAGCATGCATTAACGTTGACATGTGTTCATGATATTCTACGTCTTTACCTTATTACCGTGCTACTTTTGCCTAAACAGTCTTGTTTCGCACTGGTTACCTTAAAATCTCACAGATGCTCAGAATCAAGCGGCGAGGTATCGTGATATAATTGATAATTATAAAAAAAGTTCTTCCCGCATTGTCTACGATATCATTATATCTATATATATATATCTGATGACTAAACTTATTTAACATTGTGATCTAAAAACATTGAACGTGGGTCTTTGAGGCCCATAACAATATGCAAAAAAGTAACTACCTATAAACCACACCAGTGAAACTTTTGGGTCATCCGTTTTACAGCTCTAATTTGGCACCGTGACACCTTTTCTTGACTTTTTAAATGTAAAGCAATTTCCAATGTAAAGTAAGAACAGCAAGCAAAGTCTTTGTTTATTTAACATGCATGCATTATGCAAATAATAGATGATATATTATTATAATTAAAAACAAAAACTGGATTTTTTTAGTGTTAGGTTTAATCACAAAGATAAGATAGTAATCATAAATTAAAAATTTTAAATAATACAAATGTTTTAATTATATTAACATCTCTAAATACTAACATGTAATAGTTAACCAGAGTTTACTCAGTTAATCAGAGCACTTGTCACTGCAAGAGTTGCCTTCGGAGCACTAACGACGGCTCTCGATTAGCCGTGCTAATTAACAAACATCAAATACATCCTATAATGTCTTTAACATATAACAATCCTTTATATTTATTGTGTCTTGACTTAATTGCATGGTACTCAGTTTACTTAGGTGATTTATCTGAACTAAATGGAGGCGTTTTCAATTTATTACAATTTGATTAAATTGGTGAACATTATTAAACTTAAACAAGCAAGACGGAGTCAATTAAATATTCAGCGCATTATCGCCAAAAACTAGAACATTATATTATTATAAATCCAGCAAAAGTACAGTTTAGATGTTGTAATTAGTATAATATAGTAAACAGTTTATATAATAAATTGTTGTATTCGTATACGTTTAATTGTAATGCTTTTTTTAATGTTATTTTAGACATAATTTATCAACTACGTTATTAATGATTAATGTCATAAATAATAATCATATTAATGGAAATGTGACTTATAATTTTATCATAAACAACTTTTATCAAAGGCCAAATTCACGGTTTTAGAAGAATCCATCAAAAGATACAATTAAAAATTATATACAAAAAAAACACTATAAAAAAATATAAGTAACAAATTCTTATTATAGGTAAACCAAATTCTTGCAATACAAGTTCATCATTACGTTACTAGATGTCGCCATAACATAACAATTCTTTATCATAAAACGTAAAACTGACTTGGGCTAAAACCATAACTAATAATATGAACAAGATGTTTTTTTATTTAGTGTAGTCTTATTCAAATTCAAAATCAAAATACCTTTATTCAAATAGGCTTTTACAAGCATTTTTAAATCGTCAAATATCAAATAAAAAAAGGTCAGCGTATTCAATCCGTGAGTAAGCGTACCTCCTGCTTGAAATGCTACTCTGCTGAGAAGAGCCAATCAGAAATTTAACAGTTGTTCTTTTAAAAAGAAATTTTAAAATGTATACATTATTACCCTGCAAATGAGGCAACAACTTCAACAGTTCCACATATTCGATCCACTAAAATCTCTTGAATATTATAATATACATCGTATTTAATAATACACTTTAATTTCAGATTTAAAATTAAGAAAAGGAAGGTTTTGTAAACTTTTTGAAGAGGAAATTTAGGCGTTACGAGTTTATTTCTATTTCTTGTATTTATCATGTGTATGTCACTGTTTTTTATATAGGAATTAAAGTTTTGCAGTAACAATATTATGTTATTCAAAGTGTATCGAGAAGTGATCGTAAGACTATCAATTTCTTTAAAACTATCCCTCAGAGAATCTCTATCTTTTAAGTTATAGCCCTCATAGCAGTTTTTGTGTGAAATATGTATATATGAAATTAATTTTGACAGGGCTGCCCCGTAAAACAATTCCGTTGGACAAAATATTATAAAAATAACTAAGATATACAAGTTGGGCAATATTAATGTCTGTTAATTGTCTAACTTTTCTTATTGCAAAGACGGACGAGCTGGATTAGCTTGCGAGTACTGTGAAATGGGGGTTCCACTTGAGCTTTTTATCTAAAGTTATAACTAAGTATAAAGTAAAAATACAAAGCAGTCAAGAATACATCCTTGTGTAACCCATGACTGATTCCCATGTAAAGAAAGCTTTACATGGGAATCAGTCAGAATTATTTACGCAAACCGTCTCGACTCTTTGATTTAGGTAAGTGGCAATAAGATCAAGCTACCCAGCAAGCTACTATAAGCAGCGCTACGTACACCGTAGTGGTTAAGTTTGCATAGCAACGTTTGTTGATCCAGGCAATTAAAGGCTTTGGACAAATTACAAAAGAACCCAATTCCTTTTAGCAACTTTTTCCATGCATCGTCAATGTGCTTACGAAACGTGACACCCGCATCAGGTGTTGATTTACCCTAGGTGAAACCATGTTACGTGAGTTAACACTTGATGACACTTTTTACTTCAGTAAGTTTAGTTAATTTCATTAGATTGATTTTCCGGTCTTGTCTTGCACTGTCCATTCGAGTTTTTTAATATTATACATTTATAATCCTGATAAATTTCCGATTTTTGATTTGTTAATGAAATTGCCGAACTTTAAAAGCTTAACTTCATATAACTTCCCATAACTACAGCCCGTGGAGAAAATGTTCACTTGTTTAACTTCAATAAGAACCGCAAAACCGCTTAAATTATGCAATATTTGATTTTGACTGAAATATTTGGAATTTCCATTGGTTGACCGCTGAAGATCGGAGTGAAAAGTTTTCTTTTGACGCATGTTTAAACTGCCCTAATAAAAAAAATATTAGTTTGTTACAAAACGGATGAAACAAAAGAACAAAAAAAAAAATCTTATGAATCTGAATATACTTTTCAGCAAATTTTCAATAACACTTTCTTGGTTTCCTTCTAAACTTGTTTATAGCATTGTAGGAAATTAAGTTTTGTTGTTATATTGATACAACAACAAAACTTTATTTTCTACAATATTTTCTGCTCAATTTAATAGATGATAATTTAATAAATAAAAGCGAATAAAAAAAACGTCATTGGTAAAGAAGCATTTACAAAATGAAAAAACTTATGCTTATTGACATTTCAGGGTAGAATTTATGGAGCGGTATGAACATTCTCTTGTTTCGGTTTAATTACCTTGGGAATAAGAGTTTATTTATATTAAATATTTTCTTCGGTTTGTTGTTAGTTAAATTACATTTTATATGTTTCACGTTAATTAACTGTTACAACTTAAGTTTACTTTAAGATTCGTACGGTTGGTTCAAATTTTCTGTTACTGAAACTGTTTCTATAATCGAATCTTTGGAATATCGAAACAATTTTAAACGTAATTTGTAAAGACTATTGTTCTAAGCACCACTAAAGTCCATTATATTTCTTAATAAATTAAATAGCTAATAAAATTATTACTCATTTGTTTTAAGCTGGCACGTTTTAGTACATTTTAGAATATTAAATGTTTATGTTGTATTATTTCGCTCATTAATCATTTTATTTACTCAACTTAAATGTAAGATATTCAACTTTAAGATAACTTAATTATAAACCTAATTAATATCCTATCGGTCATTTGTTCATAATTACTAGCAATTCTAATATTTTTTGTATCTTTTTGCCGATGCTATGTGAATATTGGGTTTAGGTTTGGGTTTGATTGGGTTATTTTATAAACAAAACTGTTTTGTATGTACAATTTTTCATACAATTACAATTAAAAAAATATATAATAAATTATTGAATTAAAATATTCTTTATACATTTTTATCTAGCTCCATTTATTATCGGAAAACTTATAATTTTTTAAAAAATAAACATATATACCCTACTTTATGTCACCAAGTCCTGTTATGACATGAGTATAGTATCAAAATTGGCCCTCCTGGCACTCTCACTTAAATCAAGTGATTGATTCAAAATGGAAAAGGTGTAAATAAATCAATAAATCTTATAGCATTACATGTTGTTAAAACTTTTGATTGTACGGTGTAACAGTTATATATTTAGATTTATCTTAAAATAATAATTCTCTAATAATTTGAACAATTAAAAAATTCGATGATGTGATCGTACGTTATAATCATTAAGAAGGAATTAACAAAAACGATAAATTAAAAAAATATATATATATGAAATAAAATAATTAATTTGTTTAAGAAATCCGAAATTCCAATAAATCAAATTAATCAAAGCTTTGAATAATGGATTTTTGAAATATCTTTGTTCTATGTATATGCAATATTTCGAGGTAAAAAAGGGTTTGCTAAATAAAAACTTTTATGAACATAAAAATTTATGAGAAATTTAAAATTATGAGCAATTTTTAACTTTAGGAGCACACATCTTATATACACAACACAGAATTTTAAGGAAATAAATAAACTGATGTATTGCATATCGATGGTTTATCTGTCATTGAATTAATTCTGAAAATATGTAATTTTCTTCAAAATCTTTTCTTTCAACGTTACTTAATTTCGACATTACACCAATAATGCGTCATAACCGACGATTAAATCCAGGGTCAAATTAGGGATTAAATTAAGGATTCAAAGGTAAGTTGCCCTAGATCCATGACTAATATTTATGACTCTACGTTCTAAAGAATATATCTCTCCGAAAAGTGTTCGACATTTCCTTTATTTCATAGCTACTATATATTTTTTATATTCCTTTAATATGTTTATTATTCTGAATAACATGAAAAAATCAAACCAATTACGTTATACGCAGAAGAATGCAATATGTCATCGCTATGCATTTAATAAATCACGACGATTGTCCGTCCGTCTGTCATCGCGACCAATGACTAATTGCCAGCCTACCCCTTCCCTTCCCCTTTCACTCCACTTCCCCCTCGTCACCAATGATTGAACAGATTTTGGATTGTTTTGGATTAATATCAAGATGATGTTGCAATTATGTCAATTGCTATTAAACATGTTTTTATTTGTTTACACCGTTAATAACCTGACATAATTTTTGGTATATAAATTATGCATTTGAAAAATATTACTTGCTAAATTAAATATACCTTTTCCATAAGCTTGCCTATTACATACAAACAATTATTTTTATTGAGTATTTTTTCTAATACTTTACATGTTATATACTATATTGAACGTGTCATATGTATATAATTGTATACCAATATATTATTTATAGTACTGAATCAAAAGCCATATTTATTTAAATTGCCAATGTATATAATATATAATTATAGTACATTTATATACAATAGTTTTAAATAAAAACTTATATCAAAAAAAGATAAGTAAAAAAAATTTAACTTTAAAATGTCGCAAACATTTTAAAGTTTAAAGTTCTCCTGAGATTTTTAACTAAGTTCGAATTACATAATATTAATAAAAGGTACACATCATGTTATAAATAGAAGATATATGCATTTACACGTATCAGACTGAAAATCAATTTTCAATAAATGATTACAGTTATTATTTATTTGTCAAAAAATGTTGCAGAGTGAATTTTCTTACAAAAATAGGAAAACAAAATAGCGTTTTAAACAGTTGCACCGTAAAAAGACAACATTATGTTTCATAATTCGCGAGCTTATTTGGTAAAAATTTAAGTACACTTAACCGCAGTCAAGTCAAGCGTACACATTTAATTTTAAAGTTGCATTTCATGGCGAGATGTTTTCATTATCCGTCACGACAAGCTGTTGGCAACTGTACTCCATTTATATTTCACTTGTTACCGCTTAATGGAACTTAAAACAAAAACTTTTGTCCTCTTAATGATAACTTTAAGTTGCTATTTTTTTGGTAATTTCTATGGAGGAACAATTCTCATTCCTATAAAAAAATCAAATAATATAATAATGAAAAAACACTATGAAATAAATACATTTTTATTTGTAGTATTTTATAACTAGTTCATCTTTTTTTGAGTAGAATTTTAATAATCTCGCATCAAAAATAATCATGCAAAAAACATACTTTCAATTGTTATTAGCACCCGCAACGACAACCGACAATAACATCAACTAATTTTAAAATTAATTGTAATCTTAGATTGGATATTATTTCATTAATATTCTAAATAGAGATAATAAATAGTGTTACTTACAAAAAAAATATGTTTCATTGACCTTAATATTTTTGTTCATTAGTAAAAGTTTTAAGTTTTGTTAGTATTTAGTTTTGCATTTATCCCAACTCTCCAGTTAGAGACAGAGAATTTTCTTATTTATTTTATACTATATTCTTACTACATTAATGCTTCAAGGCGTTTATCAGACGTGATTATGAATCTATTGACAGGTCCAGTCAGAACAAATTATTCAAACTAATAAAAGCTTGAATCAAAATAAGGCTTTAAAAGCATTTTCTTTAGTTAACTAAAAATATATATTTTTCTTTTTTAGTTAACGAAAGAAAATTTATAATAAGAAAGAATTCCGTTTTTATAAGAAAGGTGTAATTTACAAGCAATAAAACAATTAGAATTACACTTTTCAAGAATCTTCTTCAAAGTTTAGAAATATGTCTTTAAAAACGCGCCGTACTGGTTTTTTAAATTGAATTTGCAAATGTTTTTTGAACAGTTCCACTTCGCCAGTCAGCGTCAGTGGAAGGGTGACACACAGACACATGCCCGTTTACATGTCATATTCCCCGCATCAGAAACGAATTGAATAGGATCGAATGAATGATAAATATGGAATGGAAATAGAATCCTTTTCCGATAAAATCGAGTAATTAAATCTCCGACTCTACCTTCTGGCTCACGGGTTACGAGTTCAGGTAAATTATAAAAGATTTATACATTTTATTTAAAATCCACTTTCGAAACTTTGATGGAGCATGTGGGAATAACTTTTACAAATATAAAATTTCTTAAAAATATTTAATCTACAGAATATTTTAAATCTTTTTGTACCTAAATAAAACTATACCTAGAGATAAAATCACATGATTGTAATATTGAAGTGTTAAAGCAAACAAACTACGTCACGGATGTAAAGTAATATATTGTAAATATTATATTGTATATAATGTATTGTAAATAGTATTATTAAAATTTATGCATTATTATATCGAATTATCGCATAAGAAGCTAGAAGCTTCAAGATCCACCGATCAGAGAGGAATATCAAGAAAGGGTTTCCAAGAAGCTTGAAAGTTGTGATTCTGGAAATAAAAGTGTTGAAGTATGCTGGCAGAACCTTAAAAATGGTATGGTGAAAGTAGCGACAGAAGTATGTGGTAAGAGGAAAAGAGGTTTTAGTAAAAAGCGTGATGAATGGTGGGATGACCAAGTGAAAGATACTGTAAAGTTAAAGAAGAAAGCATGGCTGGATTATACAGCCTCTGGTAAGGATAAAAGTATGAGAGAGATAAGAAAAAGAGCGTACAAGCTGCAAAAGCATAAAACGAAAGCACTTATAAAGATGAAGCGTGAAAATTCTGAGAGAGAAAGGGATGAAAGGTTGACAAACAATTTCCGGGAAAACACGAAGCTTTTCTGGCGAGAAGTTAGTGGTTCCCGGGGTTGTTCGGTAACTTGTAGAATGAAAGGGGTGCTTTCGAAGAACGGTGAAATTTTAACTGAGCAAGCACACGTTTTGCAGCGGTGGGCGGAATTCCATAAGGAGATGTATGTACGTGAGGACGCCTCGGTCTTGACTACCAGCGTAATGCTGAGTCCAGATGTAGCCGATGGTGAAATCAGTTTGGAAGAAGTAGAGAGCGTGATTCGAAGTCTGAAATGTGGCAAGGCTGCGGGAGCAGATGAAGTTACTGCCGAGATGATCAAATATGGTGGGCCACGCGGCTGGAACTTTTTCTGGTTTTTGTGCAATTTATGCTGGAAATCGGGGGAGGTCCCAGACGATTGGCGAAGTGCAGTCATCGTACCTTTGTATAAAGGCAAAGGTTCACAAATAGACTGTGCAAGCTATAGGCAATTTGCAGGCATTGGTCACCACTCTGAAAGATGGGTGTGAAATTAATGGTCTAAATCTGAATGTAGATAAGACGAAGTTTCTGATATTTGAAAGAAATGAAGAAAAAACAGAATGTAAGATCAACGTGAATGATAAGATACTAGAACAAGTGAATAAAGTGGTATATTTGGGAAGTATATTTAGCAGATACGGAAGATACGAAATGGATGTGGAAAGGATTTATATAGGAAAAGTGAGCAGTAAGAGAGACAGAGGGAGGCCTCGAGTGACCTTCGAAAACACAGTATCAATGTTACTGGAGGAAGGTCACGTAAAAAGCATGAGGACCCCCCAGAGGGCATGTATGAAGAGGTTGACGTCTGTGGCCGAGGCGAAAGAGGTATGCAGAGACCGTAGCGTTTGGCGCTCCGTCGTCTCTGGCTACCACGCAAGAGATATGGCGTGAAGCTAAATAAATAAATGAATAAAAATTTATGTAATGTTTTTGATGATTTATATCTTCTTGTTTGACAGCAGATTTCAATTTCTTAGCACCTTCGTCGCCAAACACGTGTGCACCTGCCGTGATGTATTATTGAGGTGTAAACTAACGCGGGGTTTACATCATATTATTTAAAGTTTAATATTATATATAATAAGGAATAAGTTCCTTTTAAACCCTCTCAAGTGACATACATTTACAAAAATATGATACCGTAAGTATTATATTTGGAAATATTTGAAAGATTAATATCTAATTTAATATATTATTGTTTCTCAATATTGACTTACAAATGATCATCACTAGTCTTATCATAGAAAAAAAAGAAAACACCGTGTATCTTTTCTCTAAGGAGAGGGTCCTTAGAGAAAAGTGTATTTCAAGTGCACTCCAGCTATTTACACTATACATTTGTTAAGTGTTAGCCGTAGCCAACTTTGTGTGTGTTGTATGCTTACGTCACTTATTCCATTCCAGAATAACTATTACTTGTTAGTTATTACTCTAGAGGTTTATTTTCATTTGTTGGTTATGAAGATAAAAATTTTTCCGTATCATATTTTTAACACACTGTATACATTATTAGTTTTTTTCTTCTCTTTAGGCAGTAAGCTACATAATTCATAGGTCAATGCAGTGATTATTTATTGAAGATTCCTTTTTAAAAGTTATTATATTCAATTATTTTTAAAGTAACCTTTATTAACAAATTATACTTTAAATAAATGAATAATAATATTGTAAATAATTTTATCAGCTGTGATCATTTGGAAACAGATCTGGATTGTTTTTTTCTCTATATATCGTAATAAAAATATTATAAAAAGACATCTATCTTGTATGCTTATAGATGCTTAAGTGTAACTAACACGCACGAATAAGGATAATATTTTTTTTCAAGTTCCAGTAAATTCGTTTATAGCAAGCAAACAACTCAAGGGACGTACGTGAGGAACAAATAAGAACTAGCGTCCGACTTTGATAGCTGGAAATTGTTTAAAGGAATGGAAGGTTTCTGGGACTGTGTCTATGAATTTAGCTGCCTTGCCTGAAGCAGTCTCAGTTTATTTCTTTGATTTGTATTGAATAACTTTGAGAGACCTCTTACTTGTTTTGTTTTTGTCTTGGATGAGTAAAACGAAATCTTGTTTTGTTTGAAGTAAGTAGTGAACGTCGATAAGGATATGCCTCGTTATATATTATAGTACAGATATCGAATGTAATTAAATATTAATAAAATAATAAAGACACATTAAGATAAGTATCATAGTTTTATATTTTACAGAAGTATTATAACAGATTTTAATCGATTTTGTAATTATTGATACGTGATTGTGTTTATTGTTTTAAATAAGAATAGGTAAACAATAAATTTATTAAATTCCGCCTGTCATGTGAAAATTCCATTTCCTTGAATGTCAACTTTTTCCGATCGGCTGGAGTATCAATATTGTTATTTTAAGTGACAAAATTCCATTTCTGTTGTTTAAAATAATTTGATATTCACATAACATTCTAGATCAAAAGTTGTATATTTACTTTTTTATTTTGCTATTTCCAACGGTGGTTAATGAAATGTTTTAATTTGTCGACCAGTAAGTTAGCCATATTGAGTTTATCTATTTTTTTAATAATATAGAAAGAAACATTTTATGAACACGGGCAGGACTGAAAGTTGCCACTTCTATACCCATCCTTGTCGCTCTGCAAGCAGATGCCGTTTAGTATTATAAGTATCGTATTGTAATGATAACATTTCTTTATAATAAAAAGATATTAAATTAATACCTGGTTAAAATTTAATTGCTTCTCTTCCTACTTCTACTCTTAATATAAGAATTTTAAATAATTTTATTCTGACTCGGCCTAAGATACACTATAAAATAAAAAAACTATTTTTATTAGAAGTATAAAAATATTATTAAATATAAAAAAAATAGTCTATAAATGATATTTACAAAGGTACCTAAACAATTGCTTAGATTTAAACGAAAATCGAGTAAACCATTTTGGCACGCCGTCCATTCTCACGGATTGTGGCACAGGGCATTCAGCTTTAAATTGAATACCCAAAAATCTAAACCCATTCGAGTTTATTAAAATAAAAAACCTTTCACCGCCGAAAAATATCCTACAATTGAAATACGTGACTCCAAAACGATGACGTATTTTTATTTATTAATTATGATATTTGAATGATTTCTTTTTTATTTTTATATAACTTAATATTTTTTTTTTTGTATTTATAAATCCAACTTATTTAATTATTTTTCGAATCTAACTGAGGACAAAACTATTATAGCACAATCTTTTTGATAACAACGTAAAGAAAACATTTTTGTAAATCCCATGAGTTCGATAAATGTTATGACTCGTGTGAATTAATTAAAATGGATTCCGTTTAAAGAAATTAAAAGTCGTAATTCATATTGCAATATTCCTATGTTTAAAATAGTTCAATACTAGAAGTGATTCCAGAAGCCACCTTTTAACAATGTACTTATGTTTTGCTTAGGTGAATAGGTTAAAAATAATAAATCACTGGAATTACCAATTTTATACATAAAAAATGTTGAATCGGGCAAAATTGGTACTTTTTTACTCACAATTTTAAAGTTTAAAGACAAAATTTAAATAAAATAATAACTAATAAGAGTGGTGATGTTTATATATTTTTTTACATTATCTTTTAAATTTAAGAGAACTTATTAAACTAAAGATTAACACTAGCCTAATCTAGGTCTTTGTCTTGTTTAGATTCGAAGGCTAACACTAACCGCGGTGATTCTATCACTCCTCCTTATAGCAGCCAAGTTCTTAGCACAGATAAGTTAAATTGAAAAAGCGCTTATCTTCCTGTTCTAGGTAACGGAACAATTTAACAAAATAAAAATGAAAACAAAAATGTTTCAATAATTTTTAAGATAAATAATGAACAAGAACGCAAAAACAAGGAAATATACAATTTAAGTTAATTATGTTATATTTGGAATTATGTCCAAAAGCAAAACTCTATCAAACTTGTCTCAAGTCACTTCATTGCACGCGTGATACTTATTTACAGATGTAGGTATTTAGAAATAAATAATGTTAAAAAGTTTCGTAATATTTAATATAAATTAAAAGTTATTTGGAAACTTAGTATTTTGTACTAAGTTTCCGGGTTTTTACAACCAATGAAAAATATAAAAATTTAATAGAATTACCTTCAATTACTTATTCAAAGTATCGTCCCTCGCTGGCGACACAAAATCTCCATTTTTCGGGCAATAGATGAATACCCCGACGATAAAAAGAAGGGTCTTTGGTACCAAACGTGTCATGCAACCAATTTTGCACCTCTTCCAGGTTCGCCATATGTAGCCCAGAGAAACCATGTGGCATTGACCGGAATAGGTGAAAATCGGATGGGGAAAAGTTCGGTAAATAGGGCGGGTGCAGTAACAGATCCTAATTAAGACTTTTAATAGTCTCCTGGACGATGGACGTGCGATGGCAATGAGCATTGTCATGCTGCAGTATAACCCGCTCGTGCCTCGTCTTCCATTCTGGATGTTTTTGCAACAATGCTTCATTTAAGTTGATGAGCTGCTGCCGGTAGCGATGCCCATCGACAGTGACGCCCGATTTCAGCAGCTCATAATAAATAATACCTTGCTAGTCCCACCAAACGCAAAGCATTGTTTTTTTACCGAATTTGGCCGCGCTGTCGACGTTGATGCTTCACCAGGGGAAAGAAACGATTTTTTGCGTTTGGGATTCTCAAAATATATCCACTTTTCGTCACCAGTAACAATTCGGTGCAGAAAACTTTTTCTTTCATGCCGCAAGAGCAAAATTTCAGCAGTGGCTCTTCGGTTTTCCATCTGCTTCTCATTCAACTTATGCAGGACCCATTTTTCTTCCTTTTGGATTTTTCTAATGGCATGTAAACGCTCCGAAACACTTTGACGAGTGATATTCAATGCCTCCACATGTTGTTCTTGGGTTTAAGTATCATCCTCACCCAATAAGGCTTGCAGATCAGTGTCCTCAACTTTTTTTGGTTTCCCGGACCGCTCTTTGTCCTCAGTGACGAAGTCGCCACTTTTGAAGCGCTTGAACCAATCCTCGCATGTCGTTTTTGATGGTGCTCGTTCGCCGTTGGCCTGCTTAAGCATTTGACGTGCTTTAGCTGCACTCATCTTCAGATTAAAACAGAAAAGCAAAGCTTCCCGGAAATGCTGTTTATTTGGCATAAATACCGATACCTTCTTTGAAAAAAAAAATACTTTTTTACTCTCGGTTTGAAGTAAAATTATGGAGGAGAATTATTTACAATAGTCTTGACTATAATTACGTTAGCTACAGACGTAGAGTCGAAAAAAAACCAAAACTGATTTAAAACTAACTTTAATTAAAATAAAGAACTTATTAACTAATACAAAGTATGACCTACTCGATGTAAGTACAAAAAATAATGAATTTAATTATTACATTAATTAAACTTATATTCTAATTAAAATGCAAGTATGCATTCCGTCGCGATGACGCAAAACACATTTTGTTCACATGGAAGTAAATTCCAGTCAGCGATCCTCCTGGAGTAGGTATACGTAACTCCTCCATCCTCAGATCAGCAACTATTTTAGAACGTTGAGATAAAATGTTGCTGGCATCTTCTTACTGCGTGTTGGCGTCCCTTCTTCTTCCAATTGTTCACCAATATTGTCATTTGAAGTAGATGAAGTAGTAATTTTGTTAGGTTCCTTGGTTTTTCGTAGCTTGTAGCGATGATATCCAAACACAATTATAAGTGCACTTGCACTCAATATGAAGACGTAAAACGGTATTGTAGTATGGTAGATTGTATGACGATTAAATTTCTCTAGTTGTAAGGGATTTTCTTTGATTATTTTATCTTGAATACCATGAAGTTCTTGTAAGTTTATCGAATTTAGGTTGAGATGAGTAGGAATCTCAATATGATTCGTAGGATTAAATGGTATTTGCATCAATTTTAATGGTTGTCCTTTTGTTTCATCACTATTATTCAGAATAGTGAATTCGGCGGTTTTTATGTAGCATTTCACGGGGATGATAATTAAGAAGCTACCCTGGAGTGATGTAAATTCTTCTTTTTCACAGGATAGTTGCACTTTGGTGACACGAGGGAAAGAAAATACATAATGTTGATCATCTAGTTTTTCCATTGCTTCTTTTGCTAGGGTAACTGTTGTATGCTTGCAGTATTCCTTCAGGACTTGATGAGAAATAAGCTGTTGCACACAGTCAGGTTCTGTATGAATACGTTGATTCACTTCCATTTCACAAAGGTACCAGTTTTTAAGTTCGGGCATTCTGCCTCCATGTACAAGAACGAATTCTCGTTAATTGCAATGAAAGGATACGGGGGTATGAGGACATTTTGGATTTTATTAGGAACAATAGAGAGTTTATAAAGATTATAGATATCTGCAGAGACTATTGGAAATTTAAAAACTATTACTATTTGCTTTTCTGTATAATAGCATGCTGGCTTTATAATACCATAGTATTCCCTCAATTCTAAATCTATAATTTGATCCTTAATATAAATTTTCCTTAATTTTTCTATCATTAATTTTAAAGTACTTATCTCTATCATAGAATGATGCATACTTGAAGTATGAGTAAAAGCTAAAATATTCTCTATTTTTATTAATTCAGACATAAGGCCGTCTATATTTTCTCCAATGATTACTAAAAGTTGGGCAAATTTTACATATTTCAATAAAATATTATCCTTATCTGCACTTGCATTTAGAATACTCTGCAATGTATTGTTAATTTTGACTTGATTTTTAACTAATTGATTTATTACTTCACTTTGCTTTGCCATCCATTCTTTACTTAAACTTATGTGATTATTAAACTCGGATGCTATCTTATTTTCATTATTTTCTAACAATTTTATTGCATTATTATATCTTAATGCATCTTTATAATCTAAATTTCCTGTTATATACTTTATAACAGAACCAAAACCATCTACAAGACCTCTTTTAAGACGATTTGGTTCAAAAGATCCTAATTGATTTGAAACTTTGAAAAGCTTTTCAGTAAGGTAATTTATTTGCAGTTCAAAGAGTAAATATGTTTCATTACTAAAAAGAGTTTTGAGATTATTTAATTGAGTCATTAAAAGCTCTATTTTATCTTCTATGGAGTCGAGTTTGATGTATTGTAGAAAAGTATGGTAATGAGTCGTAAGTCTGATCAGTCCAAGTTTGTATGGTAATAGTCCAGGTCCATCGTCCAAGCTTTCAAGTTTTATCTCTAGGGGGTTCGTCACGTGGATTGTCAGCAGAACTAGTATTATCCTGTAACAAGTTGGATCTTTTAGGTACTCGTTTCAATCGGGATTTAGCTACAGGGCCACGTTTTTTGGAAGTATATATATGGATTGGTAGGTCAGCTATAACTTTGTCATGAGTATATCTAGGTGCGGTTTTTTGACGGCTTGCCAGAGGGTTCCTAATAAAAATTTGTTGTTCGGGTGCATATACAATTTCTGGTTCGCGATTTTTATTTCTATTATTTATCAAAGCACTACGCTTTTCCAAAGAAGTGCTATTAATAATTTCGTATACTTTTTGCATGCTTTCTTTATGATTTATCATGTATTGCTGTAGTAAATGTTGAGTAAAGTCCAAGTCATGACAGTCTCGAGGGTCAAAGTGTCCATTTAATAGATCAAAAGGCCTACATCTAGTAAAGCTGTGTATTGTACTATTATAAGCTATGAGGGCATATGGCATAAGATTGATAAGGGGTTCGTCTGTGTGTTGTAATTTTAAGAGTCGATAATGTTCTAATATTGTTGAGTGAAAACGCTCAATGTTTCCATTGTCGTTAGGTGAGTGAGCTAAAATTTTATGGTGGTTAATTTTGTGTAATCTTGTAAATTCTGAAAATAATTGATTTGTGAATTCCGTTCCGTTGTCGGTTATTATAGTTAGGGGTACACCATGATGGGTAAAATATTTTAATATTGCCTGTATGATACTAACAGCTGTTCCATCTCGTAAATGATACGCTTGACCATACTTTGTGAAGACGTCTATAAAAGTTATATACTTTTCACTATGTATAGTCAGTAAATCTATATGGATAATTTCAAAGGGTTTGTTAGCTGGCGGTACAATGTTAAATTGGGGTCTAATAGGATTTCTGTCATATTTAGCCATACCACATAACGTACATTCATTAATAAATTTTGAAATTTGTTCCTTCATTTTTGGCCAATAGTATTTTCGGGATAACGCTAAATAGCATTCATTTATTCCGCGGTGGTTTGTTTTTCCATTATGATAATGATTAATAATTTCTTGTTGTTGTAGATATTCTTTTACATTTTCATTTTCGAATTTTACTAAAACAATATTCATAGCAGAACTTTTAAATTTATCTTGAATAATGGGAATTATTGAATACATAGCAAGGGGTGGATTTATGAGAATACCGGTTTTAATTTTTGGGTTCACGTATTCTTTTATGGCATTAACTACATCTTCCTCTAATTTGGATTCTAACACTTGTATAGAAGTTCGTGTATGGGTATCGAATGGCTTAGTAAGTGTCGTTTTTCGTTTAGTATCACTAACGACTGTGAAACATAATTGTCTAGTAAATCTATTGAGAGGGTCGTCAGTAATTGGTATATTTAATATAGGGTTCTCTTTGTCTGTATGTACGGTGTCAGTTGAAGAATTTGTTATAGGTGGTACATGATCAGAGGGGTTTCCTAGTAAGGAGTTCAATTCGTCAATTTCTTCAATAAGGGTCTTAGTTTCGTCATTATGGATTTCAACTCTCGATAGGGCGTCTGCGTTAGTGTTCATTTTACCTTTTTTATATACTACTGTAAAGTCATATTCGCTTAGTCCAAGTCGCCATCTAGTGAGTCGAGAACTTGGTTCTTTCATATTCATCAACCACTGTAAAGGTTTATGGTCTGTCAGTATTTTAAATTTTCGTCCGAATAGGTATGGTCTAAAATATTTTGTAGCCCATACTATGGCTAAAAGTTCTTTTTCGATTGTGCTGTAATTAATCTCACTGTCATTTAGGGTACGGGATGCATAACATACTGGTCGGCCAGATCCTATTGGACCTTGGGATAAAATGGCTCCAATGGCTAAATTTGAAGCATCAGTTGTCAAATTAAATTCCTTAGTAAAATCTGGATATTGTAAAATGGGGTCGTTGGTTAAAAGGGTCTTACATTTCTCAAAACAAGAGGTATATTCATTATCGAATGTAATCTTTTTACCTTTTTTTAAACATTGAGTCAAAGGTTTAGTTATGCGGGCAAAATCTGGAATAATTTTTCGGTAATAACCGAGAAGGCCTAAAAATTGTTTTATTTGTTTAGCTGTCTGGGGAATAGGATATTTTTTAATGGCTGAAATTTTGTCAGGGTTTGGTTTTATACCGTCTTTACTAATTATATGTCCAAGATAAGATGTTTCAAGTTTTAAAAATTCGGATTTATCTAATTGAATTTTAAAATTGGATTCACGAAGTCTTTGGAATACTTTTTCTAGATTGTTGATGTGTTCTTGCAGGGATGTGCTAAAAACTATTATATCATCTAAATACACAAGGCATATTTCGTTTTGTAAGCCTCGTAGAACATTGTCCCTAACTCTTTGGAAAGTCGATGGTGAATTTTTAAGTCCCATGGGCATACGGAGGAATTCGAAATGGCCATGCTCTACATTGAATCCTGTCTTACAAATGTCCTGTGGGTCCATTTCTACTTGGTAAAATCCACTTGCTAAGTCGAGGGTTGTAAAGTAATGACACTTCCCTAATTTGTCAAGTACGTCATTAATGTTAGGGATTGGGTACTTGTCGTCTATAGTCTTTTCATTTAACTTACGATAGTCAACAACTAAACGCCATTTTTGCTTACCTGAAGCATCGATCTTTTTCGGCACGACCCAGATCGGTGAACTCCAAGCAGAATCGGATGGTCTTATAATACCCTGTTCCAACATTTTCGTTATTTGGTCCCTAACCTCTTGTCGATGTACAAAGGGGTAACGATAACTTTTACTATGTACAGGGACCTCGTCGGTGGTCTTAATACGGTGTTTAATTTTGTTGGTAAACGTTAAATATTCGCCTTCAATATAAAAAACGTCAGAATATTTGGAACAAAGTTGTATAAGGTTGGCTTTTTCTTCCTTATTTAAATGATTAGTTCGTAATCGTGATGTGACGTCCTGTCCGCGTGTCTTATATTGAGTGCATTCGTACTCAATATTAAATAAGTCGGCATTAGTCAGTCGGTCTAGCGATAGTATTACGTCATTTGGTGTCGGATTCTCAACTTCTACGTATCCACGGTTACAAGTCACGTTAGTTATACATTCGTGTAAAATACAATTGCCAATTAATTGTTCCTTAATAAAAACTTCTCCGTCCTGAGAGTTTATGGGGATACGAATTAATTTTGAGGTTCTAGCCGGTATTATATCCTCGTAAAAATTTAGGTTACAAGAGTTATACATCCTAATAGGATTTGAGCCTGTACGAGTTAATAGATTTCTGTCCTTTAAATCAATTTTTGCTTCCCATTTCGTTAATAAATCTAATCCTATTAGTCCGTCAAAATAGTCGTGAAACTTATAGATAAAGAGTTTAATATTCTCTGGGTCTGTAAATTCTTTAAAACAAGGTAATGTTATAGAATATTCGTTTCTACTTGTTGTATGTACATTCGTAACTTCAAACGGGTCGTAGTTTAATGGAAAATTAGAGAAATATTTTTCAACAGCATTGGGACTAATGAATGATTGGTTTGCACCAGTGTCTATTAAAAGTTTAAGTGGGGGATTTTTTATTTGAATATATGGAAGTTGTCTTTGTGTCTGTAAATTTAATTCTATCTTGGTTTTGGTGATTTTAGGTCTAAACGAAAATCCTGATTTGTACAACTAGGATCTGATAGGGGTTCACTTTCTTTAACTATTTCGTCGTTATTCATTTCATAAGTGATAGTATTATTAATATAAGGGTCTGGGTTATAATAACTGTCATAGTATTCTTGTTCAGTATAATTATTATAGTCTGGTTGGTAATAATAGTCAGGATAATTGTATTCAAAATTATCATAAGATAAACATTCATTCATGTTCATCTCACGAGCTTTTAAGTAATTTGTCGGCGGCGGATTACCAGATTTACGCCAGTCATGTCCAGTCATCAAGGTATGAGGTAAGGGCTTGGGAATAAAACTTTGAACACCACTCATAGGCTTGGGCATGGGATTTTGATTAAAATTATTCCTAGGTGGTAAGCGGAAAACATTACTGTGTGGGTTATAATTAGGTGGGGGTGCGCTGAACATTTGTTGAGTTCTAGAACGTATGGGCATATTATACTGGGGTTGATTTCGATTGAAGTTAAATTTAAAAGGTTGCGGTTGTTGTATAGGTCGATGTGACATAGGGGCTGGCCAGTTAGGGGTTGAGGGACGCCCTGAGGGCTCTGAGAGACCTGACCCAAGAGGCAACTCGCGAGGGGGACGTGGTCCTGGCGGTATCGCTGGACGTCGCCAATGCCTTCAACAGTCTTCCGTTTGAGACTTTGGTTGAGGCACTCCGGTTCCATGGAGTGCCTCCCTATCTTCGGAGACTGTTGGGGGGCTACCTGCAGGACAGAGAGGTCCTGTGGGTTGGCGGCGACTAGCGGATATACCGGCGTAGCGTATGCCGCGGGGTTCCACAGGGGTCCGTCTTGGGCCCCGTCTTGTGGAACCTCGGGTACGACTGGCTGCTCCGCTGTCCTCTCCTGCCGCGGATGAGGGTGTTGTGTTACGCAGACGACACCCTCGTCACCTGCAGGGGAGGGACGTATGCGGAGGCGGCCCGTCTGGCAACAGTCGGCGCTACGCTGGTTGCGGACCGCATAGGGCTGTTGGGATTGGAGGTCTCCGTATCCAAAACGGAGGCCATCCTCTTCCACGGCCCTCGCCGGGGTCCCCCTCGCCGGGCGTCCATCTCCGTCCAGGGTGAGGAGGTGGTGGTGAAGGCCCAGTTAAAATATCTGGGTCTCACCCTGGACGGAAGATGGAACTTCGGGGCTCATTTCTCCCTTCTGGCCCCGAAGTTACTGTCCACCGCGGCTGCCTTGGGAAGGCTTCTGCCCAACGTCGGTGGGCCGCAGGCTCCGTGCCGGCGACTTTATGCCGGCATCGTGAGGAGTATGGCGCTGTACGGTGCCCCTATATGGTCGGGGTCTCTCACCGCCGATTCCAAGACCCTCTTGCGAAGGACGCAGAGGGTCTTAGCGGTGAGGATGATCAGGGGGTACCGTACAGTGTCGTACACTGCGGCCACACTCCTGGCGAGCGATCCGCCTTGGGAGCTGCAGGCGGAGGTGCTCGCCGGGGTGTATTGGCACCGGGCGGAAGCCAGGACCACGGGGGTTAGGCCCGAGGCAGCTCGAATCAGGGCTTCAGCTCACCGAGCCCTGATTCGACGGTGGACGAGGGACTTGGAGTCCCCTGCCGCCGGTCTGACTACAGTGGGGGCAGTTCGCCCCCACTTGGATCGTTGGATCAACCGGCGACACGGGACTCTGACGTTCCGTCTTGTGCAGGTGCTCACGGGGCACGGGTGCTTCGGTGAGTACCTGCACAAGATTGCAAGAAGGGAGGCGGCCCCGTCCTGCCACCACTGTGACGAGTCCGTCGACACGGCTCGTCACACCGTGGCGGAGTGCGCAGCCTGGGGTCATCAGCGCGCTGAGCTGGTGGCCGTGGTTGGCGGGGACCTCTCGCTGCCGCGCCTTGTTGGCGCGATGGTCGGCAGCGAGAGGTGTTGGGCCGCTATGGCCTCCTTCTGCGAGCAAGTCATCGCCGCGAAGGAGGCCGCGGAGCGGGTCAGGGAGCAAGCCTCTCCCTCTGACCCGCTCCGCCGGGGGAGGCTGGGAAGAAGAAGGCGGGAGTACGCCCGCCGCTTCCTCTCCCAGCAGTAGGCCTTGGTGAGAGGGGGGGGTGACCCCTCTCACCTGCCATAGGCCTACGCCGTGAGGGTGTCCTAAGTTGCTCGGGGCACCCTCGCACGGGGGGTAACCGCCGGGGCGGCACGGTGAGTGCTAACGCGATCCCGTGTCGTCCCATTAAGGCGTTGAGGGCAACCGTTGGTTTTTTAGTGGGTAGCCTTAAAAATGGCAGCGTCTTCTATGCCGCCGGGTAGTCCCACATAACCCTCCGGCCATCACCTTCCTGGCCGGCGGGTATCCGTAACGGATTTTTCCAACGCAAAAAAAAAAAAAAAAAAAAAAAAAAGGGGTTGAGGGATGATAACCTTGAGATTGAGGAGGTGTAAAAACTCTGTCATGTATTGTGTTTTTATTAGTGGATGTTTGCTGTTTCAGTCCATCTGTACGTTGCTGTAAGTAGGTAACATTTAATTCCTCTTGAACATATTCAAGAGCTTTTTCAATAGTATCCGGGCGCATGCACCGAATTCGCGACCCTAAGGGCTCTTTTAAGCCACGTACAAATGCCTGCTTAGTCACTTTTTTATATAAGTCGCGTTTAGCCTCAATTGTTGTTAATAAAGTTTCATGTAATGTAACATAAGTAATTATCGTACTGAATAGCGTTTGACAATAGCTATAAAATTCCTGAGGTGTCTTATTTCCTTGTACGGCTAATGAGAGGTCGTTGTATAAGGCCGTTTCGTCCCGTTGATCAGAAAAGTTATTTATTAAAGATGTTCTAATTCCTAACCAACTATCGGGAATACCATTGGAATTAATAGTAGCAGCGGCAGTGCCGGTTATTTTATTAAGAATACCGTTTAATAGGCACAAATTAGATAATTCACTACCGGGCGAATTATTTAAGTATTGAGTTACAATTTGGTCACAAATATTAATAAATCTAGTTAAAACATTAGGGTTCCCGTCAAATTCAGGCACGATCCTAAGGATTTTATAAATGTTATCCGGATCTTGAGCCATGTTTGAAATACAGTTATTATCTAAATCTCCATTAATATCTAAACTACGCTTACGGGCCTGCTGCGATGCAGATTCCCGTTGATTATAAACTCTAGGATAATAAATTTTGGAAAGGAATTATTACTAGGAAAGAGCAACACGAGAATGGTTCAAATGTACTCACATAGATTTCATTTCTGGTTTCTTCTCGTGAATCGAAGTTTGGATTCGCCTCCCGTTGCTGCAGCTGGTCCGTAGATTCTGGATACTAGCGATGACCTAACAGTCCCTATTCTAGTATCCTACCGACTGCGCCAATTACGTTAGCTACAGACGTAGAGTCGAAAAAAAACCAAAACTGATTTAAAACTAACTTTAATTAAAATAAAGAACTTATTAACTAATACAAAGTATGACCTACTCGATGTAAGTACAAAAAATAATGAATTTAATTATTACATTAATTAAACTTATATTCTAATTAAAATGCAAGTATGCATTCCGTCGCGATGACGCAAAACACATTTTGTTCACATGGAAGTAAATTCCAGTCAGCGATCCTCCTGGAGTAGGTATACGTAACTGCCAATTACGTTAGCTACAGACGTAGAGTCGAAAAAAAACCAAAACTGATTTAAAACTAACTTTAATTAAAATAAAGAACTTATTAACTAATACAAAGTATGACCTACTCGATGTAAGTACAAAAAATAATGAATTTAATTATTACATTAATTAAACTTATATTCTAATTAAAATGCAAGTATGCATTCCGTCGCGATGACGCAAAACACATTTTGTTCACATGGAAGTAAATTCCAGTCAGCGATCCTCCTGGAGTAGGTATACGTAACTCTATTGTAAATAACTCTACAAACCTAACATAATTTTGTACATGTCAGTCTAATATATTAGTCGTGAACGCCATTTATGTAAAAACCCGGGAACTTAGTTGCACACCTAATAAACAACTTTCAATAGTTTTATGTTGTTACTTGGGAACTTTATCTAGACACACAAGAAGTTCTACGTACTACACGGATATCGACGAAGACGCCATTGTGAGATTCATTAAGCGGGCCGGCGATACCTTCGATAGAACTCTTGTAGAGTACAACCTCAAGATGGCAATTTCTCACTGTGACTCCGAGGCTATGAAAAAGCTAGTGAACTTAATAACCTAGCTTACTACTACTACTATTTACTTTATTTATTATTATTATCAATTTCTAAAATAGCTTTCAAAAACTTGTGCAGGTGTACAATTTCCTGCGAAGTTACCATCGCAATTAAAATCGTAATAAAATTGTTCAAAATCACAATGAAAGGCATGGACAAATGTCTATGGTCTTTGAAAAAAAAAAAAAAAAAAAAAAAAAATTGTTGAATGTTATACATTACTGAATTATGAATCTGAATTGATTTTACATATTACTGCCAGGAAAGAAAGAGGGTACTTGATTTCTTTATATTTTTGTTTTTGTCAGTGAATATACTTCTAAAATTCTTATAATGAAACCCATTGTTACTCTGAAAGCGGTATATAATTGGATTCAAACCTTATTTTGATAAAGAATAACAAAGAATTTTTAATAGGGTCCAGAGAACGTTGACTTTCACTAGCATTTTTCACGTGTTATTTGCGTATCTATTAGGAAAAATACGCAAATAACATGTTTACGTTAACACGTAGGAGTTTCATATCAATCATTACAGAACTGCACAGAGTGTGTATGTACCTTTTAGTTTTCATATATTATAGAGTTGTGCATGGTTAATCAGTCAGTAGGGTTGTCAAAACGGACATTATGCGTTAGCAACTCTTTATGCTTCATCTGGGCGAAATTATTAAATAGCTAAAACTATAAGCATCTTTGGGGTAAACTTTGCCTCACTCTCCAAGTGTCCGCAAAACACAACCAAAGTGTTATATAAAATACAATTAAAACAGGAAAATTGTGAATAATATATTTTTTAATTCCGGATACCCTAAGCTACGATAGCTTACGTTCAATATATTTTATTATTTCCCATAGTATCATTTTGTGACAGCAGTAATATAGATTTGTTTGTTAAATATAATAATAAGCACAGACTCACTAAAAGAAAACGACATTCAAATTGAAGTAAATCAGTTTAAGTGAGATCGTTTGACCGCAATAGAGTCGATAGAAAGTTTTCTTTTTACCCCCATTCGTATAAAGTATAATTTTTGGTAGTTTAGAAAAATAACGAGATATATTAAGTAATGCAATGCAACGCAATGTACCCTGTTTATATAAAAATATAAATATGATATTTTATTCTAAACTGTACATGTTTTATCACTGATTTAATTGCTTTTAACTTTTGTTTTCATATATCAATCGATGTTTATATATATAAGTAATATTGTAATATTTTACTTCGATTTATTTCAGTTGATAAAAATAAAATTGTCTTAGAAAAGAATTTCATAATAATAAACTTTTAAAAGTGCTAACCAAAAAAAAGAGCTATATGAGAATTTTATACTCCAATTATTGGACTATAACACTGTCCATTATTTGGACTATATTTGTCGTCTAGTATAGGTGAATATTTATAAGGGATTCGGGATAGAATAGAAATCACCCACACAGGTGATGCGATATTGTTTTGGAAATATTGAAATCTCCTCTACTTTTGCAGGTTGAATTTGATGAACTGTATATATTTGAATAATGAGAGATTGATATAGGCTGTGTCAGGTTGGCGGTTATTATAATAAAACTATTTTAGTTGAAAATTTGTATTAAAAAAATATACAAATTTAAATCAAGACAAAAAATTGTTTAAATGTCTTAGTGATGGTAATATCACTAAAAACTATTAATAAATTAATGTATAATAAAACGTAGAAAACGTATTTTGGAATTGGTAGATGGGGTAAAATTTTCTATGCACTACTATATGTTCCTACATATCCTTATACCATTTACTTGTGGGCGACGCAACTTATCAAACATATTCTATATCTTTGTGAATATTTTAATATTAATACTCAGTCTAATCATATCATCATTCGCAAAGTATTCTTTTCTATCTTTTTAGACTTTCACATTCACTCACTCGTAACTTTCCTCACTGTATGTTCTTCATATCCGCATCAAATCATCAATTAAGGGAAATAATGTTTAAATGTGCTTAAAGGCTTATATTTTAGAGTACAAATACAAAAATTAGCAATATGATATAATCTGAAATAATAACAACAACTTCAATTTCGATTTCTGAGAAATTATCTACATTACCCCATTGCAAATAGAAGAGCTAACAGACATAGTGCTGAGCTTGGATGGAAATGATTTATGAGCGTCATATCTGTGTGTACATAATTGTACTAGAAATCTAAAACCATTTTTTTATACCAATGTGAGGGTCGGTATAATTATTTGTGTTATTTGTTGCTTTGTTAATACACATTTATACATGGTTAATACACATTTATACATGGTTTGAGTCGCAAAATTAAAATTTCTTTTAACCGAAAATAATATACTTAAATTCATAACACGCTAAATATTATATTATTTCTTTACTATTGTTCTGTTTAAATTATTACCATTCTATATATTATTTGAAAACATTTTTTTTGCATTTTATAAAATTTTTATGAATATTTTTTTTTCTTTATTGACCACACTAATTACTGATACGTTCCTGATTAATTTTTTTATGAATACAGGATAACAGGGATCAGTCTGCTAAGATCACTAAAGACATCAACTTGAACGTGTACACCGCAGTATATTGTAACTAAATCAGTCACACAAGGTCACTGCAATAGTTACCTGTGGGGTTAATGATAACTTGCGATTAAACATGCTAATTAACGCACATCAAATTCCACTCTCTAATGACTGGTCCCTAAATATATTATATTGTAACTTACAAGTAAGCATGTCTGAAGTAGTTAGCCTATAGTATGAAACACCGAAAATTGTGGAATAATATGAGTAAGTAAACATTTAAACCAAAGTAGTACAGAAAATCTAGTACATGGAACATTTTAGAGCCTAACTTCAGATACTAGTTAATCTTATTTTGGTTCTTCACTAAATGTGCACTTTTAAATTTATTTATGCCATTCCCGTTGTTGTAAGTCGCCACTAGATTTCATTGCAGGATAACGTTTGAGTATAGAAAATATTTTCACGTTATCAAATTTAATGTTACTTGGCATCAGATGATGCTCTAGTATTTTATCTTATGTACAGTTTAAATCCGTTCATAATATTATTATTACACATTTGCGTTCCAGTCAAAAAAACGCTTGTCACATTTTAGCACAGTGTAGTGGAAAGTGAAAGGTCAAAATTTTTTGGTGATTCCAATGGTCTCATAGGATTCTATAATACCATATCGGTTTTTTCCTTTAAATATGATTTCTTATAAATTTATCATAATATGTCACTCGGTGTTTAGGTAGATATTAAATAGTGTTAAGTTTTTTTTTATTAGGATATGTGTGAAATATTTGTTGTTCATCATAGGGGTAACATTTTAAATTTTTAACAAAATTTTTATTATAGTTTATGATTGCCCGAGTATCAAATTTCGTTATGATATATTGAATTATGGAAACTTTGGATTTTAAAAAGACCCAGCAGGTGTAATTGTAATCGGGTTTGGTTTTTTCTATCTTTTGGACATTAAAACGTCTTCGAGCCTGCCTGTTATAACAATTATTTATTATAATTTTTGGTACAATTTACGGTAATATGGGTTTTATAAAATGATATATAAAATATTAGTTAAAATAAGTGTAGATTATATTTAATCGATGATAGCTATTACAAGGTATAAAATTGTTAGAAATTATTAAACTAGCCATATATAATGACATCGTGAGCTGTTTCCACACAAGATTCTGGGCCGTGGAAGTGCGTTACATGATCGGTAATTTTAAGAAGATATACTGATCGAACACTTATTTTAAAAGGGTCTTTTTTATACTAGGTAAAGGATTTAATAGTCTGTCAAAGAATGCAAATAAGACTTATTTAATTCAGCAAGTATTCATAAACCTGCTGATTTAGAAGCAAAGAAAATAAAGTCAAATAACTCTTCAGGTTTTGATAACTCGAAATATCAGTTTCACGCTAGTTACCCTACAATCTCAGGTGCAGAGATATCGTGGTATGATTGGGAAATTATAAACAGGTCGTTTCCGCTTTATCTATGTTATTATTACTGATGACGAAACTTATTTATCATTTGGATCCAGAAACTTCGAACACGGGACTTCGAAGCCTTTTTTTTATCACAACCACACGCACAATAATAACTTCGTAAAAACCAACGGATGAAACTTTTGATTTAGCCACCATACAGCTCTAATTTGGCCCCGTGTGACTGTGTGAAAGATGAGAAACTATTATCCGTACAATATTAATAAAACTGTTCTACAGATAATAATAGATTATTACTATTATGATTAAAAGTGATAACAGAAATGATTTGAAACCAGTTTTTTTGTTCTGGGTGTAAAGATAAGAATAAGATACTGATAATAAATTAATTATCTTAAATAATAACAACTTCCAAATATCTATATTAACATCTCTAAATACTAACATGTAATAGTTAACCAGAGTTTACTCAGTTAATCAGAGCAGTTCTCGCTGCATCAGTTCCCTTCGGAGCACTAACGACGGCTCTCGATTAGCCGTGCTAATTAACAAACATCAAATACATCCTATATTAATGTCTTTAACATATTACAATCCTTTATATTAATTGTGTCTGAACTTATTTGCATGGTATTTTTACTTAAGTGATGTAGCTGAACTAGAAGGAGGAGTTTTTTTTATTTATATTTTTTGTATATAATTTAATTACAATGTTGAACATTAACAAGCTTAAATAAACAATAAGGAGTCAAGTTAATATTCAGCGCATTAATAATAATAAATGTTAAAAAACGAATCATATTCACATATAACAACAAGTCCACGGTTTCAGAAACAAAATATACAACTAAATATTACATTAAAATAAAATTTTATGAAAAATATCTGAATAAACAATTGTTCTAATAATAAATTCTGTAATATTCTGTTATAAATTCTTCCAATGAGGGAATTCAACATTATGTTATTAGATGTAAACATAAAACTGATTTGGACTAAAATTATAAGTAATAATATCTACAACTTGTTTTTTTTATTTGATGTTATCTTAGCTTATTACCTGAGTTAACATTTTATAATATTTTCATTTCTGTAAATTCAAGTTTAGTTTTCCCGTTGGTGGTATGGACCATAAACTTAATAAAAGTATGAATGTATGGATTTGTATATATTTTATTTAATTACATAATAGAGAAACCGATGTAATAATATTTATTTGATATCTATATATTAGTAAATTCATTTAAAAAGCAAACAAGTTATAACGAGGCAAACATAAATAGCATAAAAACATATATATAAAGCATCTGCTGCACACAACGTTTCTAAGTACAGAGTACAAAATTGTAAAACGGTTCATTTTAATAGTTTTAAATATGTATTTACTATAATTTGGTATGTACATACGTATACAAATATATATATAATATTACACACACAAGTGTATGTTATTAAATCAAATTAATGAATTTTTCACTTTATTCGGATAACATCGATTTTTAGGTACACTTATTAGAAATTAAATAAAAATACAAATAACTTAAATAAAAAATATTTCCTATATCATCCGAATTGGATGACTACTCAGCATATCTGAAGAATAGAATACTCTCAACGCTGGTATTCTGTGGCTGCCATTTATTGAGCCTGGTCGCACTGTGCCATCATTGAAAATAACAATATAACATTAAGCAAACAACAATTATAAAAGAAAAACAACGGAGAAAAAAAAACAGGAAAGGTACAGCTTGCACAACTTACTTATAATAGTCACTTAAAAATAAGTATTTTTATATTTTGTAAACTTATGTACCGAACATAAAAGTTTACATTATATAAAATAAAATAGTTTAGCTGCGTGTTATAAAATAAATTACTTGATATGGTTGGAAGCAAAAAATAATTGTGAGATTTTATAGTAATGGATATTATAAAATATATAGATAAAGACACACATATACACACAATTTAAGTAAGAACATAGAAAAATATATCTATATACATTCACACATACACATATAATATGCATAAAATATGTATTTATCGTAAGATGAACCTAAATCAAACAATAGTAAAAAAGTTTTAGATATATTGTAAAGAAATATAACCAGTAGGTAAAAAGAACGACGTCATCGCTTAAAGGGAATAAACCGGGAGGTAGGATAATCAATTATATGACACTTTAATACTAATTATATAAAGTTTAATTCTAAACATAAATGAATTATTATGTAACTGTAAATTGATAACATATGATTTATATTTTAATTAAATTAAATTGTGTTTATTATATTTACGACACTTAGAGGAGGAGGCAGGTTGTTCCAGCACTGAGTTGCCGCATATTTGAAGCTACCACGAAAAAGCTGCTGTTTTAAAGTGAGGCATACTCAGCATGTTCGACGTAGCCCTTGTATAATGCAAAAGCCGGTCTTCACCAATTCATTTTAATTTATGATAAATATATGGAGGCATATTATATTTATTTATCCCAAACAGTAGTGTGGCAAAATGTAACGGTCTACGATAGTCTATTTTCAACATGTGGGCATTATTTATGGTAGAGTAACTGGTGTAAATGTGTGTAAAGGTGTAAATGGTGTAACTTTTCATTTGTCCATTCGTGTTCTTATATATAATACATTTTTAAGCCTGATATTTATAAACGAAATTGTCGAACTCTAAACGCACTTAAACTTTAAACTTTTTTTACTACTACATATAATTTCACACAACTATAGCACATGGAGAAAATGTTCACTTGTTTAACTTGAATAAAAACCGCGAAACCGCTTAAATCATGCATTATTTGAATTTGACTGAAATATTTAGAAATTCCATTGGTTGACCGCAGAAGATCGGAGTGAAAACTTTTCTTTTGACGTACGTTCACATCGCCGGATTTTTATGCTGGTTCAAAAATAAAGAGACAAAAATGCAAACATTTTTTATTTAAATTCTTTATTGAGTTATTTTTCTAAGTTTTTTTTAAATATCACATATTGAATATATGTATATAAATATATTTTTTTGCAAGTTATATTAAAATCTTATTATGTATATAAAACTAAGCTGTGTATTTTAATAATAGCATAACATAAGAATAAAACATCATTTCCTACAATATTTTCTGCTCTTCTGAACATTCTCTTGTTTCGCTTTAATTACCTTGGGAATAAGAGCTTATTTATATTCAATATTTACTTTGGTTTTTTGTAATTTAAATGACATTTTATTTGCTTCACGTTAATAAACTGTAAAAACTTAAATTAACTTTAAGTTTCGTACGGTTGGATCATTTTTTTTCTTTATTAAAACAGTTTCCATTATCGAACGTCTTGAATATCAACAATATTAATTTGTAAAGACTATTGTTCTAACCAGCACTAAAGTTAATTATAATATAATTATCATTTGTTATAATCCAGCAACTTTTAGTAGATTTTAGAATATTAAATGTTTATGCTGGATTACTGTACTTATTGATCGTAAACATTTAATTACCCAACTTAAATGTAAGTTATTCAACTTAAACATAATTAATATGCTACGGATGATTTGTTCGTATCAATAATTTTTGTATGTGATTTAATTATAGAAAACTATTACAAAGTTTTGTATCTTCTTTCGAATCCAGTGTAAATTATTAACTTGGGCTAAAGAGTAGCTAATGTTTCTCATGCTAATAAATTTAATATGTTAATAAGTTATCATATTTATCTACAAAAGCATGGTACGTAATTGTTCGTTTATATAAACTGCATACTATTTTATCATAGAACTGTTATTTACTAATATTATAGGTTCATCACAGAGAGACAGTAGCAAGACTGCTAGAGAATGGAGTAGTCGGTCCACCTGGCATCAAGACCAGAAGTGTGGTAGTATTCATGAACACACCACATGAAAGACTGGGTATCAGCTTCTGCTGCAAAACGGGCCCGAACAGCATAGAGATGTCCCCGGGACTAGCGGCATTGATGAAAGGCAGTCCCACAAAAAGCAAATTAAAACGGAAAAAGCTCGAGGCAATGAGCGTGATTTTAATAGCAAACCAAAAATGTCGTCTATACCGCAAAGACAACAAAACGGTACTTATTTTCGAAGACGAAGAAGTATCAACACAGTTTGCAAGAGCAAGCTCACTACTTAACATCATAGCTGAGGTCAGCGAGCCCCAAGATCCGGCTCGAATAATCAGCGTGGATACAATGACAGCCGGATATTACAAAGGCGAAGTTGCAGACCACCTGGGTATAGTTGTAGCCTCCAAGATTCACCAACTCGTGGCTTATGAGAATAGAGGCGAAGATCTCAGCTATTTAAAACCCAAACCAACAAAACCCCAACAAAACCCGGCAGTTCTAGACACCGACCATAGAAACCTGGCAAATCCAAGTGGCTCGGAGAGAGTGCAGAAAAAACATGAGGAGGAGAGAGATGCCAAAAACCAAACAGCAAGAAAATCTCCGAAGGAAAGCATCATCACCTCTATCATTAAAGCAGTCAGCATAGCCTCGAACCAGACCCTTAGGAAAAATCCTATAAAAGAACAGCCAGTAGGAAAACAAACATACAAATCAAAACCAAAAACGACGAAAAAACCAACGAAAGCAGCAAAAGGCCCCGCCGAACTCCCAAAATACCTACCAGTAGTCAGACCACGGGACCACATGATAAATGCCTTCATAGAGTACACCGCCATACTTAAGGCAACAAGAGCGAAAAAGATCAAAGAGTGCCAAAACATCCTGGAAGCACGTCACAGCAAACTAAAAGACCTATTAGATGAAAGGATAAAGTCTGCGAAGGCAACAATTTATAACAACCAGACAGCGGAAGTGATCGAGGGAGAAGAGGCAGAGCAGCACATGGCTGCATTCAGTGAGACAATTGGCATGGTTGAACTTGATGTAGAAAAAACAGAAACATCAGGAGTAGTCACTTACCGAACCCCGACGACTGATCCAATAGTGGTAACCACAAAGAACACTAAGATATGGCTAGACGACAAAATACTCGAAAGAGCGGACAAATTGTCAGAAACATGCCAACAATGGGAGTTACCACTAATAAAGATGATATACGGAGTACCAGGATGCGGTAAGACTACATGGATAATTAACAACTTCAACTCCCAAGACGACCATATAGTCACTACCACTAAAGAGGCTAAACTAGAACTAGCATCAAAAATCTCCGAAAAAGAGGGGGCTGACGCCGCGCGCAGAGTAAGCACACTGGCTTCGATCCTAACAAACGGATTACCGAAGGAAAAAAAGGGGAAATGCCAAAGGCTTATAGTCGATGAAGCACTGATGAACCACTTCGGATCCATCGTGATGGCCCTGCAACTCACCGAAGCCACAGAACTGCTACTCATTGGTGACGTAAATCAGCTTCCTTATATTGAAAGAGAAAACTTGTTCGAAGTCTACTACCACCGCCCAGACTTTATAACAACTGCCATCATAACACAACTTATGTGCTCAAACAGATGCCCGAGGGATGTAGTCTACGCCCTTAGAAAAGTATATGACGGTATATATTCCTCGAGCAGCATAGCAAGATCTATGAACATAAAATCCCTTACAGGTGAAAAGATCCCCATTGACCAACCAAATACCCTATACCTGACCTTCACTCAAGAAGAGAAGCTAACATTAGAAGAAAAAGGGTACGGAAAAGGGAAGGGATCCAAAACACTCACCGTTCATGAGGCACAAGGTTTGTGTTATGAAAGCACAATAGTTGTAAAAAGAACCGGAAAGAGCCTCCCACTCCATGACAGCGTACCTCATGCGCTAGTAGCCATTTCCCGACACACCAGGACGTTTGTCTACTACACGGACCATCAAGAAGATGCGCTGGCGAGGTTCATCAAAGACAGCATTGTTAATACAGACAAGACAATAAATGATTACAACTTGAAATTAGCAATACACAACCAAGACCAGAAGGTCATAACAAAATTAACCAATTGAATAGAATATTTATTTATGTATTTATTAAAGTAATTCTTGTGCCTGAATACACAGGCAAAAATCTCAAAAAAAAAAGAAATCAAAATAATAATTATAAAACAAATTAAAAATGGCATGGACTACAAGTCTATGGTAAATTTATAATAAAAATAATAAAAAAAAAAAAAAAAAAAAAAAAAAAAAAATATTATAGGTTCTTAATTTTATTAGTATCCTACATATAATTTTTTGAACATAATTTAAAAGTATAGTTCCTATTATTTGCTGTAAACTTATAATTTTCTTAAGTAATATACATATATGTATAAGTTATTTTAAGTCATCCAGTCTGAAAGCTAAAAATTTTAGCCCAATATTGAACTAAAAAGTAAAGATGTTGTGATCAACATCTTTTTTAATACAGATTTTACTATAGAATTTTATATTTATTCTATAGTACAAAATGTTTTCGATGTGCATTGTAAAATATATTATTGTAAAAAAGATTATAATTATTCAAATTAAAAAAAAAGAGTTGATAAGAATCAATCAACCTAAAAGTGTTTAATGTTATATTATTATCACTAAGGAGAAATTAACAAAAACTAAAATTACAAAAAAATCCTTTATAACTATTTATTTGTCATTAAATATTATTATGAAATTGTAATAATTTTTTTATCCTAATTGATTATTTGGTAATTAGTAACTCTTTGAAATAAAGCATTTTTGAAATATTCTTATGTTTTATGTATGTGTAATATTTCGGTGTAAAAACTTTTATGAATATAAAAACACATGTAAAGTTTCAATTATGAGTAAATTGGTTAAGCGATGCTTTACCAGCATAGCCATTCCGACCCCTCATTGAAAATAATACCAGGGCGTTTTAATTAATAATATTTCATTAAGAGGTCTGGGTCGTTTCCTTCATATCTCAATGACTTACAAAGAAACAAATTATACCACTTTATTACTAATCAACGTTTTCTAACTTAGCTATTTATAGTAGACGTACTTGTATATCGCGTCTACATAAATAGTTATAAAACACAATAATACTAAAAACTCTTTTGAAACACGGATTTTTTATCCACGACACAGTATTTTTATGAGTCTATTAAACTACACTAGTACATTGTATATCGGTGGTTTATCTATTAAACGCAATAACTATGAAAATATGTAATTTTTTTCAGAATCTTTTCTTTCAATATTGGTCGCTTTCGTAATCATACAAATATTACGTCACAACCGACGATTCAATCCAGGAGCGTCAATTTAAAGATATGTAAGATGCCCTAGATTCATGATTAAGATTTATTAATAATATCCTTCTACAAAATTATTTAATAGCACCCTTATTTAATATTGCTTCTACTTTTTTTTTTCTTTAAGGTATTATGTATGTGTACTATTTATTTATTTATTTAGCTTCACGCCATATCCCTTGCGGGGTAGCCAGAGACGACGGAGCGCCAAACGCTACGATCCCTGCATACCTCTTTCGCCTCGGTCACAGACATCAACCTCATCATACAAGGCCTCCAGGAGGTCCTCATGCTTTTTACGTGACCTTCCTCCAGTATCATAGATACTGTGTTTTCAAAGGTCACTCGAGACCTTCCCCTGTCTCTCTTACCGCTCACTTTTCCTATATATATATAAATCTTTTTTACCATTCTTTTATCACTCATTCGTTCGACGTGCCCAAACCACCTGAGCACGTTTTTCTGCATTCTCACCGTGACATCTTCGCTAGTACCTGCCTTTCTGTGGATCTCTTCATTGCGGATTCGATCAGCTAGACTGACTCCGCATATTCTGAGAAGAGATCGCATCTCCACAGCATTCATCTTTCTTACATTCTTCTTCTGCGTTACCCACGTTTGGCTGCCGTATAACAACGTCGGTAGCAAAACCGCAATGTGTAGCAAAACCTCAGTGTGTGCAGCTATGCTGACGTTTCGCCGTCTCAACAGTGCAGCCAATGCACCGTTGACTCTGTTAGCGGAAGCAATACGCCTTTCCATATCCATTTCCTATCTTCCGTCTCTGCTAAACATACTTCCCAAATATACCACTTCATTCACTTGTTCTATTATTTTATCATTCACCTTGATCTTACATTCTGTTCTTTCTTCATTTCTTTCAAATTTCAGAACCTTCGTCTTATCTACATTTAGGTTTAGACCATTAATTTCACACCCATCTTTCAGAGTGGTGACCAATGCCTGCAAATTGCATTGTAATGATGCAATGAGCACTGCATCATCTGCAAATAGCAAGCAATTGATCTTAAGATCACCTACTTTCACTCCCATGTCACTGTCTTTCACGCCTTGAAGACAACTATCCAAATACAAATTAAACAACCAAGCTGACATAGCGCAACCTTCCTTAACACCCGATTGGATGTCAAACCAGGGCGACATGCCAGCTCCTACTCGCACACATACTAAGTGATCTCTGTAAAGAGATTTTACAGCCTGTAGCAAGGGTCCGCTCACATTGTATCGGGACAGTATCTCCCATAATTTCTTTCTCAGAACCCTGTCAAACGTCTTTTCCAAATCCACAAAAGCACAGAAAACCTTTTGATTTTTTTTTTTTTTTAATATAAAGTTACCATAGACTTGTAGTCCATGCCATTTTTAATTTGTTTTATAATTTTTAATTTGATTTCTTTTTTTTGAGATTTTTGCCTGTTTATTCAGGCACAAGAATTACTTTAAGAAATACATAAATAAATATATCCTTTTGATTTAGGGCCAAAAACTTTTCTGTGATCATGCGGAGGGAAAAGAACTGATCTATACATACACCCTCTTCCAGGTCTAAAACCTCCTTGGCCCTCCCACAACTGCCTTTCAGGTGTCACTTGCATTCTTCTCGATAATATTTTAGCATACACTTTACCGCCCAAGCTGATCAAACTGATAGCCCTATAGCTTGCACAGTCTAGTCTAGTCTGTGAACCTCTGCCTTTATACAAAGGTACGATAACTGCACCTCGCCAATCGTCTAGGACCTTCCCTGATTTCCAGCATAAATTGTACAAAAACCGGAAAAAATCCAAGACGCGTGGCCCACCATATTTGATCATCTCGGCAGTAACTTCATCTGCTTCCGCAGCCTTACCACATTTCAGACTTCGAATCACGCTCCCTACCTCTTCCAAACTGATTTCACCATCGTCTACATCTGGACTCCGCATTTCGCTTAGTCAAGACCGAGGCGTCCTCCTCAAGTTCATACATCTCCTTGTAGAATTCTGCCCACCGCTGCAAAACATGTGCTTGCTCGATTAAAATTTTACCGAAATCACCCCTTCCATTCTACAGGTTACCGAACCACCCCAGTATGTACGAGTATACTATTATTACGAATAACATCCAAAATCAAACCATTTGCGTTGTACGCATGAGGATGCAATATGTCATCGCCATGCATTTAATAAATCAATAAATCACGACGATTGTCCGTCCGTCTGTCATCACGACCGATGACTAATTGCCAGCCTACCCCTTCCCTTCCCCTTTAATTCCACTTCCCCTTTGTCACGTTTGATTGAACAGATATTGGATTGTTTTGCATGTATATCCATATGATGTTGTAATGATGTCCATTTTTTTACAAGTTTCTAATTGTTTACATAATAAATAATGTAACATGTAAATTTTTAGACATATATAATGACTTAAAAATATTACTTACAAGATTAAATATATTTTTTGGTAGAAAAATTACTGTCACATTAAAACTAGCTTATCCATTAAATAGGAATTTATTTCTTTATGTATGTAATTGTATACTAATATATTATTTATAGCACTGAAAGTGTTGGCTTGAGAAAACTTATACCGTAATATTTAGTGCACTCAAAGCGAGTACTTATATTCAATATGTAATTATGATTGTAGTACTATATTTGTGCCGTCTACTATTTAAACATTTATTAAAATGTTTTAATTAAAATGCATATTTATTTATAATTTGAATGTACGTAATATATAATTATTGCATATCTATATAGAATACTTTTTAATATATTTTATATCAATTACAAGATATGTCAATAATTTAAAACTTTAAAATTATGCCAATTCTCCTTCGATTTATAAATAAGTTTAAATTACGTGTTATTAATAAAACTTACACATTCTGTTAGAAAATTAACAAATAGCGGATATATGAATTCACACGTATCTCAATATTACACAGAAAATCAATTTTCAATACATGATTACAATTATTATATATTATTCAGAACAATTATTACAGAATGAATTTACTTATAGAAATACGAAACTAAATTGCAAGGCAGCGTGTTACACAGTTTCGCCGGAAAAGAGACCATAATTTTTCATAATTCGCGAGCTTATTTTGTAAAAATTCAAGTACACTTAAGCGCAGTCAAGTCAAGCGTATACATTTAATTTTAAAGTTGCATTTCAACACGACAAGCTGTTGGCAACTGGACTCCATTTATCTCTCACTTGTTACCGCTTAATGGAAATTAAAACAAAAACTTTTGTCATCTCATGATAACTTTAAGGTGCCATTTTTTTCGGAAAATTCTTAGAGTAAATTCTTAAATTTTGATGATGTTCCATGAAACTGAAATCAAATTTAAATATTTATTTACTTACTTACCTTCGCGCCATATCCCTTGCGGGGTAGCCAGAGACGGCGGAGCGCCAAACGCTACGGTCCCTGCATACCTCTTTCGCTTCGGCCACAGTCATCAACCTCTTCACACATGCTCCGGGGGGTCCTCCTGCTTTTTACGTGACCTTCCTCCAGTATCATAGATACTGTTTTTTCGAAGGTCACTCGAGGCCTCCCCCTGTTTCTCTTACCGCTCACTTTGCCTGTTTATTAGCAGTATTTTATAATTAGTTCATCGTTTTATGAGTTGGATTTAATAAAATTGTATCAAAAATAATCAGGCAGAAAACATACTTTCAATTGTTATTAGCACACGCAACGGCAACCGACAATAATATCAACTAATTTTAAAATTAATTGTTATCTTAGACTGCTTATTATTTTATTAATATTTTAAATACACACTATTTATTAAAAAAAATCGAAAAAGAATATCTGATTGATCTTAATATTTTTTCATTAGTTAAGGTTAAATTTTTATAATTATTTAGATATGGATTTAACTCATCTCTCCAGTTAGGGACAGAGAATTTTCTTATTTATTTTATACTATATTTTTACTACATTAATGCTTCAAGGCGTTTATCAGACGTGATCATGAATCTATAGACATGTCCAGTCAGTACAAATTATTCAAAACTAATAAAAGCTTGAATCAAAATAAGTCGTTAAAAGCATTTTCTTTAGTTAACTAAAAATATATTTTTTTATTTTTAGGTTAACTAAAGAAAATTTATAATAATAAAGAATTCCGTTTTTATAAGAAAGGTGTCATTTACAAGCAATAAAACAATTAGAGAATTACACTTTTCAAGAATCTTCTTCAAAGTTTAGAAATATGTCTTAAAAAACCGTACCGTACTGGTTTTTTAATTGAATTTGCAAATGTTTTTTTGAACAGTTCCACTTCGCCAGTCAGCGTCAGTGGAAGGGTGACACACAGACACATGCCCGTTTACATGTCATATTCCCCGCATCAGAAATGAATTGAGTAGGATCCAATGAATGATAAATATAGAATGGAAATAGCATAGTTTTTCGATAAAATCGAATAATTAAATCTCTGACTTTACCTTCTGGCTCACGAGCTATGAGTTCAGGTTAATTATAAAAAATTTATACATTTTGTTTAAAATCTACTTTTAAACTTTGATGGAGCATGCGGGAATAACTTTTACAAATATAAAATTTATTAAAAATATTTAATCTACAGAATATTTTAAAACTTTTTGTACCTAAATAAAACTATACCTAGATATAAAACCACATGATTGTAATAATGAAGTGTTAAAGCAAAAAAAACTACGTCACGTATGTAAAGTAATATATTGTAAATATTATAATGTGAATATATAATATTTACAATTATTAATTTGTGATATATTGTAATTAATATATTATAAATAGTATTTTTAAAATTTATGTAGTGTTTTTGATGGTTTTTATCTTCTTGTTTGACAGCAGATTTTAATTTCTTTGCACCTTAATATTTATTTATTGTTAATTTTATAAGTTTAATTTTATATATAATAAGGAATAAGTTCGTTTTAAACCCTCTCAAGTGACAACGTTAACTTACGGGATCATATTTACATTAACATAAATATGATCCCGTAAGTTTTATGTTAGGAAATATTTGAAAGATTAATATCTAATTTAATATATAATTGTTTCTCGTTATTGACTTACAAATGATCATCACTACTCTTATCATAGAAAAAAAACCGTGTACCCTCTCCTTAGAGAAGAGTGTATTTCAAGAACACTCCAACAAACATTTGTTAGTTGTTAGCCGTAGCCAACTTTGTGTGTGTTGTATGCTTACGTCACTTATTCCATTCCAGAATAACTATTACTTGTTAGTTATTACTTGAGAGGTTTCATGAACTTTTGTTGGTTATAAAGATAAAATTTTTATCGTATCATAGTTTTAAAAACATTGTATACATTTCTTCTCTTTAGGCAGTAAGCTAAATAATTCATTGGTCAATGCAGTGATTATTTATTGAAGATTCCTTTTTAAAAGTTATTATATTCAATTATTTTTAAAGTATCCAACCATTATTAACAAATTATACTTTAAATAAATAAATAAATAATAATATTGTAAATGATTTTTTTAGCTATGATCATTTGGAAACATATCTGGAAAATTCTCTATATATTGTAATAAAAATATTATAAAAAGACATCTATCTTCTATAAGCACTTAAGTGTAACACGCACGAATAAAGATAATATTTTCTTCAAGTTCCAGTAAATTCGTTTATAGCAAGCAAACAACTCAAGGGACGTACATGAGGAACAAATAAGAACTAGCGTCCGACTTTGATAGCTGGAAATTATTTAAAGGAATGGAAGGTTTCTGGGACTGTGTGTATGAACTTAGTTGCCTTGCCTGAAGCAGTCCCAGTTTATTTCTTTGATTTGTATTGAATAACTTTGAGAGACTTCTTACTTGTTTTGTTCTTGTCTTGGTTTGTTTGAACTAAGTAGTGCACGTTGAAAAGGATATGCCTCGTTATATATTATAAGTACACTTATCGAGTATAATTAAATATTAATAAAATAATAGACACATATTAAGATAAGTATCATAATTTAATATCCTACAGATGTAGCAGATTTTAATCGATTTTGTAATTACTGATACGTGATTGTGTTTATTGTTTTAAATAAGAATATGTAAACAATAAATTTATTAAATTCCACCTGTCATGTGAAAATTCCATTTCCTTGAATGTGAACATTTTCCGATCGGCTGGAGTATCATTATTGTTATTTTAAATGACAAAATTCCATTTCTGATTTTTAAAATAATTTGATATTCACATAATATTGTAGATCAAAAGTTGTATATTTACTTTTTTATTTTGCTATTTCCAACGGTGGTAAATGAAATGTTTTTATTTGTCCACCGGTAAGTTAGCCATATTGAGCTTATCTATTTTTTTAATAATATAGAATGAAACATTTTAACAACACGGGCAGGATTGAAAGTTGCCACTTCAATGACACCCATCCTTGTCGCTCTGCAAGCAGATGCCGTTTAGTATTATAAGTATCGTATTGTAATGATAACATTTCTTTATAATAAAAAGATATTAAATTAATACCTGGTTAAAATTTTACTGCTTCTCTTCCTACTTCTAATGTTAATGTAAGAATTTTAAATAATTTTGTTCTGACTCGCCCTAAGATGCACTATAAAATAAAAAAACAATTTTTATTAGAAGTATAAAAATATTACTACATATAAAAAATATCTATAAATGGTATTTATAAGGATACCTAAACAATTGCTTAGATTTAAACGAAAATCGAGTAAACCATTTTGGCACGCCGTCCATTCTCACGGACTGTGGCACAGGGCATTCAGCTTTAAATTGAATACCCAAAAATCTAAACCCATTCGAGTTTATTAAAATAAAAAACCTTTCACCGCCGAAAAATATCCTACAATTGAAATACGTGAGTCCAAAACAATAACGTATTTTTATTTATTAATTATGATATTTGAATGTTTTTTTGATTTTTTATGTAACTTAATAATATTTCTTTTGTGTTTATAAATCCAACTTAGTTAGTTATTATACCACAATCTTTTTGATAACAACGTAAAGCAAACATCTTTGTAAATCCCATGAGTTCGGTAAATGTTATGACTCGTGTGAATATATTGAAATGGATTCCCTTTAAAGAAATTGAAAGTCGTAATACATATTGCAATATTCCTATGTTTAAAATAGTTCAACACTAGAAGTGATTCCAAAAGCTACCTTTTAACTATGTACTTATGTTTTGCTTAGGTGAATAGGTTAAAAATAATAAATCACTGGAATTACCAATTTTATACCTAAAAAATGTTGAATTGGGCAGAATTGGTACTTTTTTACTCACAATATTAAAGTTTTAAGACACAAAAGCCAAATGATATGAATTTTAAATAAAATAATAACTAATAAGAGTGGTGATGTGGTGGAACTTATTAAACTAAAGATTAACACTAACCTAATCTATGTCTTTGTCTTGTTTAGATTCGAAGGCTAACACTAACCGCGGTGATTCTATCACTCCTTCTTACAGCAGCCAAGTTCTTAGCACAGATAAGTTAAATTGAAAAAGCGCTTATCTTCCTGTCGCAGATAACGTAAAAATATAACAAAATAAAACTAAAAAAAAAATGTTTCAATAATTTTTGAGATAAATAATGAATAAGAACGCAAGAACGAGGGAATATATAATAGAAGTTAATTATGTTATATTTGGAATAATGTCCAAGAGCAAAACTCCATCAAACTTGCCTCAAGTCACTTTGTTGCACGTGTGATACTTATTTACAGATGTAGGTATTTAGAAATAAATAATCTTTATAAGTTTCGTAATATTTAATATAAATTAAAAGTTATTTGGTAAAATAAACCACTTTAAACTGTTTTATGTTGTCACTTGGGAACTTGCAGAAGTAAAGTGAAGAAAGTTTGCTATTTCAGTAACATATCTTATCAACAAATAAGAAAAAGAAACCTTAAACAAGAAACCGAACCTATAGGCAAGATATTATTACTTTTCTTATAAAATATTCACAGCCACCTTGAGTCCTTCCAGCCATTTGGATTAATCTTGATTCATCTTCCAATAAATTAATATATTATAGTTGAGGAATTAATACAACATCCTATAATTGATTGACCATAAAGAATTTTATTATAAAATACGAAGACAATGTAAGAATTCAAAATCAGGACTGAAATTCACAATTTTAAAAGTAAATGGTTTAAATATTGTTTCCATTTCGACTTCGTCAATGCATGTATAAATTTTAAAATAATGGTAATCTACAAAATTGTTAATACCATAATTGTTAAATTGTTGAATGTTATACATTACTGAATTATGAATCTGAATTGATTTTACATTTTAATGCCAGGAAAGAAAGAGGGTACTTGATTTCTTTATATTTTTGTTTTTTGTCAGTATTATATATATACTTATAAAATTCTTATAATGAAATTCATTGTTACTCTGAAAGCCGTATAAAATTGGATTCAAATCTCATTTTAATAAAGAATAACAAAGAATTTTTAATGGGGTCCAGAGAACGGCGACTTTCACTGGCATGAATCACGTTTTAATTGCCTACCTATTACGAAAAATGAGTAGGTCCGGGTCAGAGTTGCATATCAATCATTACAGAATTACAGACAGCGTGTATATATGTATAGTTTTTATATAATGTAGAGTTGTGCATGGTTAAGCAGTCAGTCAGTCAAAACGGCCATTACGCATTTTGCTCTTTATGCTTCATCTGGGCAAAATTATTAAATATTAAAACTACAAGCATCTTTGGGGTAAACTTTGCCTCACTCTTCAAGTGTCCGCAAAACACAATCAAAGTGTAATATAAAATACAATTAAAACAGTATTAATCGTGAATAATATTTAAAGGTTAACGGTCAAGATACTTATTCATTCCCATAGCATGATTTTGTGACAGCAGCAACGTAGGTTTGTTTGTTAAATAAAATAATAAGCACAGACTCACTAAAGGAAAACGATATTAAAATTAAAGTAAATCAGTTTAAGTAAGATCGGTTGTCCGAAATAGAGTCGAGAGAAAGTTTTCTTTTTACCCCCATGCGTATAAAGTATAATTTTTGGTAGTTTTGAAAAATAACGATATATATAAAGTAATACAATACAATGCAATGTACCTTTAACCTATTTAAATAAAAATATTAAATTTTTATATATTATATTTTATTCTAAACTACAAATTTTATCACTGATTTAATTGCTTTTAACTATTGGTTTAGATATATCAATCGATGTTTATATAATATATAAGTAATATTGTAATTTTGTAACTTGATTTATTTCAGTTGATTAACATAAAATTGTCTTGGAATAGGATTTAATAATTATAAAATTTTAATAGTGCTAACCAAAAAAAAAAGCTATATGGGTTAAACACCTCCAAATTTATTAAAATGGAAAAATAGAATTTTATACTCCAATTATTGGACTATAACACTGTCCACTATTTGGACTATATTTGTTGTCTAGTATAGGTGAATATTTATAAGGGATTCGGGATAGAATAGAAATCACCCACACAGGTGTTCCGATATTGTTTTGGGAATATTGAAACCTGCTCTACTTTTGCAGGTTGAATTTGACGAACTGTATATATTTGAATAATGAGAGATTGATATAGGCTGTGTCAGGTTGGCGATTATAATAATAAAACTGTCTTAGTTGAAAATTTGTATTTAAGAAATATACAAATTTAAATCAAAACAACAAATTGTTTAAATGTTTTAGTGATGGTAATACCACTCAAAACCATTAATAAATTAATATATAATAAAACGTACAAAACGTATTTTATAATTTTAGATTACAAATACAAAAATTAGTAATATGGTATAATCTGAAATAATAACAACAACTTCAATTACGATATTCTTTCTGAGAAATTATCTAAATTACCCCATTGAAAATAGAAAATCTATCAGACGTGCAACTGAGCTTGGATGGAAATGATTTATGAGCGTCATATCTGTGTGTTCATTATTATACTAGAAATCTAGAACCATAATTTTTTATGCCAATGTGAGGGTCGGTATAATTATTTGTGTTATTTGTTGCTTTGTTAACTTAATTAATATACATTTGAGTCATAAAATAAAATTAGAAACTAATTTTATTAATAATAATATAATAATAATAACTAACGAAAATAATATACTTAAATTTATAACACGCTATATTTTATATTATTCCAATACTATCGTGTTCAGTTCATAATTTGAACTGAACACGAGAGTATTGGACATTATATATATTATTTGAAAACATTTTTTTGGCATTTTATAAAAGTTTAATGAATATTTTTTAATTTATATTTTTTTATTGACCGCACTAATTACTGATACGTTTCTGATTTATTTTTTATGAAAACAGGATAACAGGAATCAGTCTACTAAGATCACTAAAGATATCAACTTGAACGTGTCCACTGCAGTATATTGTAAATTAATCAGTCAAACAGGGTATAAATCACTGCAGTAGTTTCTTGTGGAATTAATGAGGAATCGCGATTAAACATGCCAATTAACGTACCTCAAATACAACTCTCTAATGACCGGTCCCTAGACGTCTTATATTGTAACTTAAGTATGCCTGAAGTAGTTTTAGTATGAAACTTCGAAAAAAAGTAAATATTTTGGTATTTAAATATTATGGTTATAAAAAAGTTAATATTTTGGTATTTAAATATTATGGTTATAAAAAAGTAAATAGTTTGGTATTTAAATATTAAGGTTATAAAAAAGTATATTTTTGGTATATAAATATTATGGTTTAGGTTTCGAATCGGCGAATAAAAATAAGTTATTTGTAATTTTAAAAACTGCCGTTTTATGTTTATGAATTTATAACTTCTGAAAGGCAATTTATATTACTGCTTTTAATTTTTTTTTGTTTGAAATCACTAAATGTGCACTTTAAATATTTTTTACGCCATCCCTGTTGTTGTAAGTCGCCACTAGATTTCATTTCAGAATATCGGTGTATGTACAGTTTGAGCCTTGAAAATATTTTCGCGCCATTAACTTTAATGTTACTTGGCATCAGATGATGCTCCAGCATTTTATCTTATGTACTGTTCAAATCCGTACGTAAAATTATTACACACTTGCGTACGAGTCAAAAATACTTTTATTACATTTAAGCACAGTGTACTGGAAAGTGAAACGTCAAAATTTTCTGGTGATTACACTTGTGATATAGAATTCTATAATATCATATTGGTTTTTCTTTCTTTCAAAATATTTATTATAAATTTATCATGATATGTCTTTTGGGATTTGGGCAGATATTGAACAGTGTAATATTTTTTGTCCATTATAGCAACATTTGAATTTTTCGAAGTGAGGAGAAAAGCTATCTGCTGATATTGAATCATTGAGAATATAATCGCTGTAAATTACCATATTTTCTACAATTGGGATTGCCTATGTATCAAATTTCATTATGTTATATTGATTTAAGGAAACTTTGCATTTTAAAATAAACCAAACAGGTATAATTATAATTTTGTAAATCAAAACGTTATCGAGTCCGCTTTTTATAACAATTACTTTCTGTCATTTTTAGCTAAGCTTTACGTTATTATGGATAAATTATAAAATGATGTATAAAATATAAGTTAAAATAAGTGTAGAATATATTTAATTTATGATAGCTATAACAAGGTATTATTTTGTAAGAAATTATTAAACTATCCGTATATTGTGGCAATGTGAGACACAAGATTCTGGGCCATGGAAGTGCGTTCCACGATCGGTACTTTTAAAAAGAAATACTTATCGAACACTTATTTTAAAAGGGTCTTTCTTATACTAGGTGTAGGGCTTTAATAGTCTGTCAAAGAATTCAAATAAGACTTTTTGAATTGGGCAAGTATTCATAAACCTACTGCTTTACAAGCAAAGGTCAACTCTTCAAATTTTGATATATCAATATTAGAAGGTCCCACTAAGTCGAGCAAAAAGGCACGGCGCAATAATAGTTTCAGAAAGCCATTCGGACCATTTTAAACCTCTGTGACTTCTCTGTAGAAACCTCTAGAAACTTTCAGTGATCATGAGGGTATTCTATAGCTGGAAATATTTCCCAAATATGTGTACAAAAACATTCACAATTTGAATCAGTGGTGTAGGATAATTACCTTTATTTTGTCACTGATTCACTGTCTGGCGTATAGATCTTAAAAATAAAAGTGGTACTTCTTTTTTAGCATAGAGAGCTAAAATTAGGTACAAAATAAGGTTTTATTATTTCTAAAAAAGAAATACTATCAAAACTATAGGAATCGAAGGCGTGGTGTCTCTGCTGTGGAAATGCTGCCTTAGCCAAGGTTCATTCAGTATTATGAACTATATCTGGTGATAAATAAAAAAAATATGGAGTGCTTGATGTGGAACCGTAGAATGTAGCAAATATTACGTACTTAGTAATTACTAAGGTTTTTAATAAGAAAATTGATTATTATTATTTTAAAAATGACTCAGTTACGGCTCTTATGCATCGTTTGAGTATAATCAAAACGTCGAAACCTGTGATAAAAGTCCACCGAAACAGTGTGTAGGCTTTGAGGAAGCCCGTAACTGAAACGCAAAATACGATTATAATTCTTAAATTGAAGAAAACAGGAGCAAATGAGATCTTATCACAAAACGAACATAATGCAAAAAATGCAAAAACTTCATTAAAATCCGTTCGGTGGTTTAGGAGTAAGGGAATAACAAACAGATAGAATTACTTGTGCATTTATAATATTAATAGTATTGCTTTCACTGCGAGTCACTGTATTTATTAAGATGTAAAAAAAGGTTAAATAAATAAAATAGAAGTGGTTAACACATAGTAGATAGTGTACTCGTAATTATATGTCGCTCGCAACTATTTAATCATACAATAAAAAAACGTGCTACCATTTTTCCTTCTAAGTAGGATTAAAACAGTTTCAAAGAAATGTAACACTGAATATATAATACACATATATAAATTAAAAAGATCTTTTTAAATATACAATGAGTAATAAAGAGCATTATAAAATGTATAATTCTGACTTTCTTATTTATCCATATTAATACTTCTGTTCGACTACTGATCTATAATTTAACGGAACTAATAAAGAATTTGGTATAATATGTTGTATGTTCTCACGTAATTTTCTGCGTAGATTAGGAATTTTTAACCTTTTATCCATCCATGGTCTTGCAAAAACGGTGTTCAACTGTTTCATAAATGCCTGTCTATTTAAAGGCTTTTCATTTTTATATTGCATGTTGTGGCAATAAATAACATAGCTGTTGACAAAAGCCATATTCAGCATGCCATAGAATAATGCCATACGCCACCTATTTGTATTTCTACTGCATGACATCTGCGTACACGTTTGGTCGAACGATTTGATTGTAGAATTCAATCATATCTGGTTTCCCGGAACTAGATTTGACGACACCATCTTTGTCACAGGATGACAATAGATATACCATCTTTGACGGTTAAGGTTTATGTGACAGTAACGTTAACGGACCGTCATAACAAAACGTAGAGGTTCCAAAGGCAGTCTTCTTTGAGTTTTTTAGCTCTTCTGGTATTTCCCTTTTGTTTTAGCGTATTGTACCAACTATCGTCAGTTTGAAAGGCTCTTTGTGTAAAGGTTTAGCCACACGTACGGACGTAAACCAGTTATCGCAGGTTATATTCTCTTCGATAATTCTTTCACGAAATATTCCCCAAGTGGAAGTCCATTTGTTTCTGTTCCTTTACCTATATAGGGAATGGCGTCAAACATACTTTGTGGAACTGTCACAGATCATAGGAATTTTCAGGCCATATTTACCAGGTTTGCTTGGAATGTACACCCGGAATGGACATCGCCCTCTAAATCCCACCAATAGTTGGTAATCGACAGTCACATGAGATCCTGGTGTGTAGTTTATTCTACACTGTGTAATAAACGAATTCCTAACATTTTTGATTGGAGCAAAGAAATCTAGAGAGCGATTAATAGGTCGTATAGATTTATTATCAAAACGGAAGCAGGCTAGGAGAAATACGATTCGATATCTACTCATAATGGCTACGTAACGTGTGCCAAAAAATGAAATATCAAACAATTCAATAGTTATGAGGTGATTGTCTTTCATTGCGGCGGTCAAAATTAAAATTCCAATAAAAGCTTTCGTCTCGACAAAATTTATATCTCGCAAGGTAGCAGAACTATCATTCAAGTTACGTTTTTGACGAATCTCGATATTGATCCATATTACTATTTCTTCAATTATTTCATCAGTAAAAAATATACCAAAATACAACAATATTTGAAATAGGTTCTACACATTTTTGTCTGAGTTCGCCCCTTTACATTAGACCAACAGTGTTTGTTTTTTCTCTTTATAGATCTTTGAGACAATATGATTATCCGATTTGTCGTCGAAGTTGAAGGACGAGGTTCTATATTATTATTTGGAATATTTTCGCTTACCTCCGCAATTTCTTCTGAAATGATCTCGTCTACTAAATCATCCTCATAACCACTTTGTAAGTCATCTACACTCAAATGATCCTCTTCGTCCTTACATACCTGAATGAATGGTACTACATGATTCAAAAGTTTCTGACTCTTCCTCCAACAGCAAAATTTACAATTTCCAATTCATCCAGTGGTCGAGATGATGTCATCATGCAATAGGTTTAGCCAAACAATCAACTACAAAACCTAAAACAAGCACATAATCAAAATATATATAAAATAAAATAAATTACTCCAAATATTATTAAGGCGCGTAAAACTAAAATCTTACGAATCACATAACGTGGAGTCATTCTGACTCACTGTGTTACTATATCTAAGTAAATACAATGCTTATCTGCGACACACGTGCACTGTTCAGGACCTAGGGCCGCGTACTGAGTTGGCTCGCACGGACGACGCGATACATAAAATGGTTGGGAAGAGAGATGAAAACGTTTGATGCGTGAGTCGTTCTGACGCACGTTACATATCTAGGATTAATCTAGTAATATGTATATGAACCCAAATAATGATAATTGACTTTCATAACTTGGAAAAATACAGCCGCAACATTAAAAGTTTTAATCAGGTTAAATAACATGAAGCATGGATTTTAAACAATAAGTTATTTTCTATTAGCTTTATGATATTCAAAGAAATATTCCTATTTTCGTAATTATTCTTGTCGAGCTTTGTTTCTTTATTAATGAATGTTGTCGAGATTAAATTAATAAAGGAAGAGTTTTAGATATTTATATAAACAATAATAAAATTAAATACAGTGTTAATAGTTTTACAGCATCAAGTAATTATTCCTGTGGTTTTGTTATGTTTTTTAATATTTTGAAATCGCTTTTTGTTTTGTTATATTGTTTCTAGATTTTACTGTTTTATCTGAATGAACTTTGATTTTGATTTGTATTTTTATTATTGATTGTAATTAATTGGCTATTGGTTATATATTTATCACTTTTGTACTTTTGTACTTTTATTCTTTTATTTTTTTAATTTTCTACAATCCTTCAAGGATAGCATAAAAAAAACTAAACGGCTGTAGGTAAGCTAAAATGAAGATATTAGTTCAATTAATGGACTAAGTTTAATTGTAAGGTGTCAATATTGAAAGTAATGCGGAAATCAAGACACAATGGCAATCAGCTTCACAGGTGTTGCGACATTATTTTGGGAATATTACATTTTGCTTTTCTTTTATAGGTGGCATTAGATATCGAGGCACTGCATACATTTGAATAACATCAGCGATGTGGCGGTCGACGTCGGATGTGATATTAAATATTATGCAACTTAGTATATTACATTTGTGTGACTCAAACATAACAAAACATAATTCTTTAGTTTCTTTTTATTTTAAATTTTAGAAAATATAAATGTTTAAAGGATAAGGATATTGACGGTTCTAGTTGTTCGTACTTTACTCACAAATATGTTGAGGTTTGTGAAACAGTGATCACAATAAAAAAATGAAAAACCCGACTGACTTTGGATGGTTCTTTTAAACCAGGACTAGTTCGGAACCCTCGTAGCCTTATTTTAAGTTGGAGAGTAATTTTATAATCGGACTTATTTCGTTAAGTATAGTATAAAAACTAATCCCTTCTGCCACTCCCATTTAACGTTCAAGTGATCACTGGTATTGATTCAAAGTGGAAATTATATAAATTAATGAATAAAAAATATACTATATTTTCAAATTAATAATATAAAGTGAAATAATTAATTTAAATATTACATTTACTTACTATTTAATTAATTAAGTTAAGCTTGCAAAAATAATGCAACTGAGTCTGACTGAATTATTTATTATTTAATCTATTAAGCTAGTTCATCTAACCCACTAAGATCTCATAATGATAAAGCTGTTGGTGAGCTAGCTTGCTATCTGACACAATTATGCTTGCTCATCTAATACTCTGTCTAGTGAGGTAGATTGCTTCGCTAAAAGAACCTTATAACTGACATAAGGTCGCTTTGATCTTTAACGCCAGATACGTACTTTTAAACTCAAATAAAGCTTTTTATAATAAGCTTTGTCTGATATGATATGACAGAAACTTGACCTTTTTCTAATTTACTAACTATTTTTTACGCTACCACAATTAAACAGTATTGTGATCCATAGGTCAATAAACGATTCTTTTATATTTAAATATCTGATACCCTTTCCAGCCTAAAGTATTAAGTGAAGGACTATATTATTAAACTGCTTCACAAAGAAAATCATATACCTTGAATATTTTTGAGCTTCTTGATTAAACTAACTACTCCGGACCGTCTGCGAATACTAAAGATTTGTGTTTGTCCAATTTATATACATAAAACCACCAATTTTTCACCCTGAACTATTAACCTGTATTTTTAATTGCGATTTTTATATTTTTTCTCTTCGTCAACTTGTTGGCAATACCATCAGCTGAATATATATCAAAGCCCTTTATTTGACACATAAAATGTGTTATAGAGGAGACGGAACGGAACGGGTCACATTTTATTTTATTCATCGAAACAAAGGATGAAATAATAAAACAATCCAATAACAGGTTAGTCGCAATAAAGCCAGGAAAAATGCTCTAGAAGTTTCCAACTTGTAGACTCTTATGAAGGAAGTTCATTTGAACGAATAATTTTGTATGGTACAATGATTTATATAGATATGTTTCGGTTTAAGTTATGAGTTAATGTAATTAATTTTCCATTATTAATTAAAATCAGATTGTTCCAATTGTTAGAATCAAAGGATTCCAATAGTTAGAAAGGTAAAAGTTTGAAATAATTTGGCAAACAGATCCCTTGTAACGTTCCCCTTATTTTGAAATAATTTCGGACTAGACTTCAATTACTTATTTTTTAGTATTTTATAGTGAAAAATTGTTGATTAAATTATTATTAATACTAATAGCTTCATCATTATTTTCATCATCATCATCAGTTCATAATTTGTTATTTAAAAAAACTTTTGTAACTGGATCAAATACATTACGCAACAGGATCAGTTTTTGCCTAGTAAAAAAACTCTTCAGATTTACGGGCAATTAGAAATAAGTTTATTTTTTTACCCAAATCCTTTAAAAACTTAATATTTATATATTATATTGATGTATCCTTAGTTCTTTAATCTAGACCTGTTACATAAAGAAAAGAAAAATCAATAAATCTAACTAGTCTTTAAAAATAGCTCGCTAATAGCTAAGCTAATTCACAAACATCAAATTCAACGGTCTATAAACATAAAGCATGTTTGAACTCATTAGTTTTAGGATTTTATTTTGAATATTACCCACAACTCCGTCAGTGTAAGCTGCAGAAGGGCTTACATATATATAATGAAAGTAAATAGAGGTTAAAGTATATTTTATTGTCATCTTGCAATCAATTGCCGATAAGTTGATGTAGAAAAAATATTAAAATCGCGATTAAAAAGGCAGGTTATTGGTACAAGTAAAGTTGAGAATTATATGTTTTTATCCTAATTACAATAAACTTTAAATTAAAAAAAAATCCGAGACGTAAAACATATAAAAAATATATAATCAAATCTTTGTCTATAACATTCACTTTAGGTGTATTAAAATGATCAAACATTTTATTGAGTTCATTAAACATCTTATTTAGTATTAAGAATATTTAATTTTACTTAATTTTACTTTTTTCGATCTGGCCCTTACGCTATAAAATAAAAGTTATTGTTTTTCTCCTTAACTGAGTTACACTTCTGACAACCCTTTGTTGTTAATGGGTGATATTATTTAAGTAATATCCTAAATTTTTTTTTTCCACCTCACACGTTTCATGATAGTTTTAAATGGATAAATGATGAAATATTGGAATTATGCATCATAGATGCCATAGGTTCTAGTAGTCCTAGTAGTCAGACGAGCCAAGGCCAAAATTATAGTGTATATTTATTTAACAATTTCAATAAGCTTATGCTTTTTAAACATGTTATCATGTTTAACATAATTAAGCACATTATCAACTATATCATTCTTATGGCTTTCAGTAATCATATTTAAAAATATTATAGATCCATTATTTATGACACTCGTTATATTTCTATTGTCTTTGTTTCAGCTTCATTTTTGTGATATTTTTTATTATATTTTGTATTTGAGTCATTATTCCAAATGTCTCTCCCAGATCAAAGTAACTTAGTAAGATGGGGCAAAAGGCACCGTAATATCTTACAACATCTGTGGGGAGGCAGTAGGAACCGCGAAGCACTTGCTAGATGGGTGTAGGGTACTTTTAAATAGAGGTAAATACTCGCGTCGCCACGAGAAAAGTATTAGAATTACGAGAATAAACGATTATAAACGAGAAGCAGTTAGTCTTTCTGTAGCAACAGCGCAGAAAGGTATAACAACCACCAAAATATCAGTAGAGTTCGTAAAGGCAAGTTCGTCCAAAAAATCTAAACTAAAACCTTATTCCATCTTTGTTGGAAACCTTATTCCATCTTTGGATGTTTGTGTTTCGTCATCTAGACCGGACTTATTTCTGTACTCAAAACAACTAAGGCGCGTCATACTTGTGGAGCTTACTGTACCCTGTACCCTGGGAAACAAACATACCCAAAGGTCAGACATTTAAACTTAACAAGTATTACGAACTATGTAACGAACTAATCAGGAATAAATTTATAGTTGCTTTGTAAGCTGTAGGAGCAAGAGGTATAACAGCAAAATCTCTCTACAATTTATTTAAGGATCTCGGCCGATCATCAGTTCATTTCTGGAACGTATTTCAAAGGCGGCTTTAGTAGATTCTTACGATATTTGGTTAGATAGGGAGAGGAGCGTGAACAGTGAAGGTGAGCCTGTATGCGCATAGTAAAGGGGCCCCTTAAACCTACACCTGGGTCCCAATTCACAGGCATTGTTTGCGCTCTACTTCTTGCAACGCGATGGGCCCGGCACCAGCACGATGAATCCATGAAATGCTAAGAAGCTTCGTCTCTGTATGTAAATTGCTGAACTGAATATTTTATATCTTTTTTTTACGAGGTATATGTCAGCCAATAAAAAAAATAACCCAAATGATAACCATAATTACAACCAAAGTTTTACGTTATTCAAATTATTATCAGTCCGTCGATATATATAATTTAACCTGTGAAAGTGGGACACAATTAAATATCCCAAAACAACGTCACCTGCGAGACTGATTTCCATTATATTCTAAATCGCGTTTACATTTAAAGTGAGCACACTACATTAGACCCCTGTCTATTATTTTGACTATCTTACCGATGATGGACGTTGATGGATTGCTGTTAATGATATTATTACGGTTTGTTATTGCAACTTTGTCACAGAAAACAATCAAATAATGAGATTAAATTTTAATAATATTTACATAAAAAATGTTATTAACTTATAAAATATAACAACAAAAAAATACTTCTTACTTCAGTCAAACAATATTCTTTATTAGTTATAAACAGAATTATAATTAAATATATAATAATGATCTCAATAATACTGCCAATAAAATATCTCTATGTAGATGCTACGAAAGTTTGGGAAATTTCTGTTTACTTTAATTTCGAGATATAGTTATGAGAACTTATTTACTTATACCTAATCTTTGTTAAGAATAGAAAGATTTTACGGAATTCAATCGTGTTAAACAAATACCTTGAACTCCAGCAAACCAGAGAGCAAAAGCTAGTCATAAAAAAACTTAACTGGTAAACGCGTAAAACTTGGTACGGTTCTGGTAAATACTTTTCTGATAAAGTTTTTCTATCTGGGAGTATGTAATCAGAATGTAATATCCGGTCATAACGTCGTCCATGGCTGTGAATTTGTAGATAATTTATCAAACTGATACCGAGTTATATATAATAATGACGGTATGCTTTCTAAAAATTTTTTGAATATTTCAGTTAAAGGGGCACTGTGTAGAATATTCTTTTGAATATTGTGTCCTCAGTATTATGAGAACTTAGTCCTCATTGTCTTCTATAAATGTATATTAGTTAGTAATGTATTTGTACTTTCACGAAAACATCTGAAGCTTCGATCAAAGAAATTATAATGTACCCTTATTCCGAAATCAAATGAAAAATCTATTTTTACACAACTAATTACGTCTTTAAAGTCGTATACAAAGCGCACACATAAACATTACTTTATATATTCTATATATCTTTATGTAAAATATATTTATATAAACAGAAAAGATTAAATAGACTTTAGATATATCCTGATTCGAAGATCAACACATGGATGTCACTTACTGTAGGAGCCAATTGCAAAACCTGTACATATACAGATATCTATATGTACAGTACGTACAACCAATGTACGGGGACAATCTGGTTGATTGAAAGATTGCTTAATACGGGTGTGAGCTAATTAATTCACTCAGAATTTTGTTGTGGTTTAGTTCACAAACTCTGGAACATCAATAATTATAAAAGCTATTTCCGTTACTAGTACAAGTCCACAATCTGTTAACATATTTAGTTCAACAATGTCGCCGTCCATAAATTAGTAACAATGAAATAAATACAAAGTGATTATTAATTGAAGGAAACTAATGCTATTTGAATAATTAATTATCCTTCTGTTTATTTCTAACATTAAATTGATCTTAATTTGTAGTCATAATGTTTACTAAACGATGTCAGTTTTAGATTTCTTTTTATTTTAACATGAACCACTTTATTATTAAAAAAAATAAATAAAGTATTTATTATTAGGTAAAAGACAGTGACATAGGAGTGGATGACCTTAAGGTCAATTGCTTGCTATATACAGTGCTCATTGCATCATCAGAATGCGATTTTCAGGAATTGCTCACCACTCTGAAAGATGGTTGTGAAAATAATGGTCTAAATCTGAATACAGATAAGACGAAGGTTCTGATATTTGAAAGAAATGAAGAAAAAACATAATGTAAGATCAACGTGAATGGTAAGATAATAAATAGAATAAATGAATGAAGTGGTATATTTGGAAAGTATGTTTAGCAGAGACGGAAGATACGAAATGGATGTGGAAAGGCATATTGCTACCGGTAACAAAGTCAAAGGTGCTTTGGCTGTTGGTTGGTGTTGAGACGGCGAAACGTCAGCATAGCTGCACGTTTGGCTGTACACAATGTGGTTTTGCTACTGACGCTGTTATACGGCAGCCAAACGTGGGTAACACAGAAGAAGAATGTTAGAAAGATGAATGCTGTGAAGATGCGATCTCTTCGCCGCATATGCGGAATCAGTTTAGCTGATCGAATTCGCAATGAGATCCACAGAATGGCAGGTACTAGCGAAGATGTCACGCTGAGAATGAAGAAGAACGTGCTCAAGTGGTTTGGGCACGTCAAACGAATGAGTGATGAAAGAATGGTAAAAACGATTTAATCAGGAAAAGTGAGCGATAAGAGAGACAGGCGGAGGCCTCGTTTAACCTTCGAAAACACAGTATCTATGATACTGGAGGAAAGCATGCAGGCAGGTAGGCAGCGCTAAGAGGTTTATTAGATTTGATTAATAAAATAAAATAAATTACACCTTCTTATCAGCTTACAGACACTCACTGCAAGGCATAGGCCTCCCCCAAAGATCGTCAAAAATCCATGAGGGGATATGCCTCAATCGTCACGATTGGCAGGCTGGTTATTAAATTTAACTCTAATATAAGATAATTTTTTATGTTTTATTATCGTAATTATTGTTGTCGAGATTTGTTTTTGTATTATTCCTTATTTCCTTCTTCACCATAGTCTAAAATGCTTCCCTGTAAATGTAAGTTTTATTTTATTTTAGGGCCCTTTAGATAAAGAATGTCTAAAGATCAATAACTGTTCTGAAAATAGATATTATAAAGCGATCATCTCTTGAGTTACTCTAATTATCTTCTTTGTAATAAGATCTTTTTAATCTTTGAACAATAAGTTTCTTAAAATTATCAAACATTTTATACTAAGCTTAGCTTATCACATGTCGAGTAGGGATGTTATAAAAAAGTGGAAGCTCGTAGTCGTATTTATATTAATTAAACAGTTACACCAGTGCCAGCGTCCGTTGTCTTTACATAGTTTTACTAGAATTGAATAGTTATATAGACAATGATAGTATATGTCGGCGGGTAGCCGTACTTTGAATATCAACATCACGCTATTTGATTTAGATTATTATTATGATTGTTTATTTTGTCGAAAAGTAACTACATTTCTAAAATGAAAACACGTGTTCAGGATTAAAATGATTTACACTCACTAATTACTTTGTAATTAATTTAAATGTTTGATTTTTAGATTAAGAACATTTCTTTGATGTAAAGAATAGTTTTAGTTGGAAGGGTGGGTGCTTTGTTCAAACGAATGACACACCCAGTCTTTCCATAAAAGGCCGAGCGCGCGCCGGCTCGAGTCATTCTATTTCGGACCGGCGTAGCGAATGGAGCTCTTGGAAAATAAAAGTGAAGAAATTGTCTACGCTGTTCCTATTTTACACCAAATATAGGCGATAGCCTTGTTCATGAAGCTCGTGACGTCAGCAATGTTGACGTTACACTTTTTAAAAATAATCGCGGCGAGGCTCCTCCGTCATATACAATTAAGTTCGATATTTAGGTAATAATAATATATATAGCATAAAACATACAGCAATCAAACATAGGCAAATTAGGAGACAAACGTAGCGCCTAATTGAAAACAAACACCCGGTAGCTCAGTGTACGTTTTACAATTTTTAAGGAATCATCAAATTAAATACTATTATTGCCGGTATTGACTCGTTACATAACTTTTATCTTCTTGGTTTTTAATAAGCATTATTAATAATTATAATATGTTATGTAAGTGTGCTTAGAGATATATAACATTGTTATATTTTCTCGGATCCAAAGCCGCCATATTGATCAGTTCTAACATTCCGTAGCTGTCAAATGAGGCGAGATGCACAAATGTACCATTGTGTCACGTAATCCTTACTGACGATGTATTTGTTGGATCAGCAGTCTTAGACTTAATAGATACCATAGAATAAAAAATAAAATAAACGGAGCTTTAAGTATAAATTTAATGTATCACAGATTAAAAGAAAAAATAACGGTATGACAAACTAAAAGCTTCAATATAATAAAGATATATATAATATATGCTTTTGAGAAATAAAGTTAAATAATTTTCAAAATATTATCAGATTATACTTCTAGCGAATCATTAAATTAAATATTGTACGTTAAATTAATTACATTTTAATTTCTTTATGTCGCAAGTCTAAATACGAATTCAACGTTCAATGACATATACATAACATATACTGTAAGATGTCTCTTGTGTTTCCGATCTAGAGATATACAGATTATAGATCAAGCCAGATAAATGGGTTGTTCGCATCCAAGACGTGGCATTTCCTAACAACATGCGACAGATCCCATCGATACTGGCTTTGGTTACAGGAATATAATATATATATATATATATGTAGGCCAAGAAAATCTTTATTTAAACGGGTATAAAAAACAATGAAATATTTTTTTATTTTTATAATTTGGAAAAATACGGCTACAAATAGTAGTAACAGTTTTTAGTCAACTTAAATAATATGGAGATTTTTAACAAAAATAATCGTTTATTAGCCTTATGATATTCAGAGAAATATTTCCATTTTCATAGTTATTCTTATCGAGCTTAGTCCTCTGTATTAATGAATTTTACCAAAATTAAATTAATAAAGGGAAAAATAATAATATTGCTATAAACTATAATAAGACGAAAAAAAGTGTTAACAGTTTTTCAATATCCCGGTTTTTTTCCTGTGGTTTTGTTTGGATCTTAATATTTTGTGTTCGCTTTTTGGTTTTTTATATTGTTTTTAGATTTTGCTGTTCATTCTTAATGAACTTTTGATTTTGTTTAGTGTTTTTGTTACTGATTGTGATGTTCGATCCTGATTTGGACTTTGGTTTCTGTTATTATTTTTGTGACTTTTGTAATTTTACGCGTCGGTTGTGATATTAAATATTATGGAACTTTAATATATTATATTTGTTTGGCTTAAAATTAACATAAACATAGTTTTATACCTCAGAAGGATGTCGTTTTTATCGCGAGTCCTTTTAGATCGGCATTAAGAACAATAGTCTCGTCAGATGTGATATGCAGACAATTGTATTCAATTCTTGAATATTAACTATTTACTTTTGCTGTCCTAGCTTTAAGACTCAATGGTTTTAATTTAAGTTTACATTTGATTTCTAGAAATAGTAAAAACAAACGATATTTAGTATTTAATTATCCAAATAGATTAACCAAAATAATATAAAAACAATATAATATCTAGATTCGTCGAATAATTAATGACTGTGCAGATAGAGCACGGAACGAAAACAATACAATAAGTAACACAATTAATTACTTATGAATACGAACATAATTTTAATTGTATAAATGCTACACACTTACTTTTATTGTTACTTTTTAATTACTTAAATAGATTTACTATAAATTGATTTATAAATTGAAATGGAATAGCACGTAATACGAGAAAACCATAGACACAAGAATGAAAACAAACCTCTGAATAAAATATCTTATATAATATTGTATGCTTTTTATGAACCATTTATTACCATGATTATAGAAACGAGTATACATTGACCATACCTTTGTATTTTTTTCTTAGTTACTGCGGCTTTGTAATTGTAACTTGTCTTTGGGTTAGTTTCAGTCCCGCCAACTAAATTGATTTACTGCTATTTTATTCCTTCATCACTATACACTACAACTATTAATTATTATTATAAGCTTAAGTTAGCCTAAATGTTGAACGTAGATGCCGGCTTCTATTATGAAACTATCAATGTATTTTGGATAAAAGCCTACTGGATAAGTCTAGACAAGACTTTTCCACAAAAAATCTTAAATTACAGATAAAAGGATTACATTTCACAGTTTACTTCTAATTCCTAGGATCCTTAACTTCTTTATTTTTACTTTAGTTAAAAAGTTTCATATAAAATTTTCCTGTGATACAAAAATATGTTAACAAGATAAACTGAACCAGAATTTTTATTCAATTCAGAATGTAAAGATCACTAGTAATGTCTGTATAGATTAACATGTTAACCGCAGTTAACTGGAGTCAACCAAATTAGATAGGCGACATACATCACTTGGACAGTTCCCAACAGACCTCTAAAGCCGTCTGATAAGTAATCCAATTCACCGACATCGACACCGAAAGCGTTTAATCATCTAATGATTCAACTTTTGACATAATATATTAATAATTAAAGCATTCTTAAACTAAGCTGTTCTAATTTATGGTGAAAATATTATTCAAAATTGGCCTAATTTGTGGGATATTTGATCGATCATAGCAAAGCTCCCTGACAGATTGCATAGAAGTAACTTTGTCATAATATGGGTTAGAAGTTGTATTCATTAGAATTTTATTAGTAGTAGTAGCAATTACTTATTTATTATTTAATATTATTTGCATTGATTTCCATTTCTACAATATCAATTGGTAACCATCAGCTTAATATATGAAAATCCTGGATCTATTTGATACATTTTATCTTTTCTATTAATACGTAAACGATTCGATTCGATAGTGGCGATAAAGCGAGGGAGGTTCTCGATGTTTACAACTTGTACGTTGTTATGAAGAAAGTTCACTTAAACGGTTTTGTATGTAAGGTACAATGATAGATTTAGATATAAGTTTCACTTTTGGTTCTGAGTTTTTAGGTAGATTACATAGATGAATCTACCTATTGCAATCGATGCGATGACGGGACCCAGACCCCAGAGTAGGGGCGCTACGCCGTTTATGAACTGGAGATTGAGAATCCGTCGAAAAAAAAAATTATATATCCCTCTATATATATATGTATATATGATCCATCAGTTCAAATTCATCGTAGGCGAAATCTGACTTCACAGGTCGATAGGATAAATTAGTAAAACGAACGTAGCATCTTGTTTTTTTGGAAAAAGTGAAAGGGGGTGCTGGGAGGGGGGGTGAAAGTGCAAACCTTTGGGACACGCTACAGGTCGCAAATATTGACGGAGGATTTTCAAACTCGGTATACACATTCTTAAAGACAAAATAAAGGTTAAGTTCTTGAACGGGGGAAATCGGTCAAGGGGTTGAGGGGCTGGGAGGGTTGAAAGTTAAAAACCGAAAAAAGTCATAGAAGAAGACAAAATTTTTTCGTCGGAAAAATCTTAGAAAATTAACAAATTAATAGAGAAAACTTTTTTGTTCGAAAAGTTTTTTGATGCGACCCCCCGTTTAGGAGATAGGGGTGGGGGGTGGTTCCCCGCTAACCGAATATATGCAGAGTGACCCGTCATAAGACTCGTAATGACCAGTAGAATACTGCTGGCTAGTTTTTCTTTGTCGATCCGACCGACAGGAATCTACCTAACACGATCGACCCTGTCGAACGAGGTATTTTTATTTGTTGTCAATAATTAATTAAAACCAGATTTATCGTGTTCCCATAGAATGGTGTAATTTTGAAATAAATTTTAAAATATTGAACTAAGTTCTGGTAAACAGATCCCTTGTAAAGCTATTTTATTTTTAAATAATTTCGGCCTAGACTTCAATTACCTACATTTTATCAAAAAAAAATATTTATTTATTTATTACTAATAATAATCCCACGTTATTTTAACCTATCAAAAATGTATTATTTTATTAATAAAGAAACTTCTATAATTGATTAATTAAAAGAAGCTCTGCAGTTTTATCGGCAATTCATCTCTCCTTATTTACAAATCACTTGATATAATCTTTTTATACAAATCTTTTAAAGACTTGCTATTTATATTTTATATTTATATATCCTTACTACTTAAACACAAACCTGTCGTTTAAGGGAAAGAAAAATAAATAAATGTGACTATTGTTTAAAAAAAATCTCGTTGGTTTCACATAATTATATTTAATTAATTAATTAATTTATTATCATGTAGTAAAAATAGATTAATAAAAGTATAATATGCATTTCTTATTCTTTTCATGAAATCGCTAACGTTTACGACGGCTCGCGATTGGTCGAGCTAATTCACAAACATCTAATTCAACGATCCATTGTCCAAATAATAAATATTCAGAACATATGACGTCTTCCTGTAATGAAGGGAATATTAAAATCGATGAAAAAATCAACAATCGTACTTTATAAAAAAAAAGCGTTACATTGTTGTAGTGGATAATGCAATATTTTATAGTTAAAATTCAGATTTCATTAGATTTATTGTTTTAATTACGTAAATTATATGTTGTCTTATTGATTTGATACTATATACTATATTATACATCATTTTTATTTAATTTTCACTTATATATTCTTCGATTGTAAGCTACATGTGATAAATTAAGGCACTGTCTTTGTACTCACTTGCGTCTCGGACTCAATAAAATGTTCAATTTTGACACTTTACCAGATGTCAGGATATTAGACTTGACCCGAGGTTACATTTGTGAAAATCGACATGAAAAGGGCGTGTCCACAGGTGATGTAGCTCGTCAACTTCTGCTGTAGAAGCCAATTAGTAGAACTGAACATGTACGAACATGTTCCAGGAACAAGAAATCTTGTTAGAACCCATCTACCGCCCCTCAATCATATCACGGCTATTTACTCTTTATTTTTTTTATTACTGAAAGGTACTAAGACAATTATTTTTATAATTCTTGTTGCAAGTTATATAAAGTAATTTTATATTTACTAATGGTTTTTAACAAAAAAAATATAATATGGTATCCCTCAGTATACAAGTAATATTTGGTATATGTATACTCGTATATAATAAGTGTATTAAGAATTGACTGAGCTACTCTTCAGAATGTAATCTATACTTATAATAATAATATAATCGAGCCAAAATTTGTAACTAAAATATTTTTCAAAGCAATGCTACGAATACATTACATTACACAAAATTCGAATCAATAGTTTTAAAAATCGCTATCCGTATGTTTATCTATTATCCGTGTGTTTAACGAACACACACAAAGATACTATTTACAAATGTCATTGGGCAAAGGCAGCGCTTATCTTTATTCTGTGGCTGTAAGTTGTAGCTACATTACCCTAAAACATTCAAATGTATGCAGTCCCTCGATATATTATTCAACTTGTAAAATTGGAAGAAAATTCAATATTCTCAAAACAATATCGCAACACCTGTGTGGCTGTTTTCTATTCTGTCCTAAATCCAAACTACAATAAATACACCCTACTATAGATTCTTATCCCTGACCTAATCAATTTACATTTTTGATCGATTTTTGAAATTCCGTCCCTTGTAAGATAAAAAAAAGGAAACTTTAAAGGATTGTCCGCCTGTTCCCCTCTCCGTTCCTCAATTAATATCCTTAATATTGGATGATTCACGTGGATATATCGATTTGAAATTCAAACCATATACTAGAATCCTCGGTGGGTGTATTTCTCTCACACTCGTCCGGTTTTTAAATCGTTATAGAAAAAATTATCAGAGTCCAATTAAGTAGATACATTTCGTATTTTGATAACCATTTTATGAATATCTGTCAAAGTATAAAGCTTATTACGCCGTTAGGAGTTATCTGATGATTAAAAAAGCGTTGCTAAATTTGATAAATGATCATCATCATCATCATCATTATCAGCTGTCGTGCGTCCACTGTTGGATATAAGCCTTCCCCATTGACCTTCACCGCGATCGGTCCAAAGCGGCCCGCATCCATTGGTTTCCAGCTACTCTTTTCATGTCGTCTGTCCACCTAGTTGGCGGTCGTCCTCTACTTCGCTTGCCAGTAAGTGGCCTCCACTCAAGAACCCTTTTTCCCCATAGGCCGTCACTTGAGCGGGCTATATGCCCAGCCCATTGCCACTTCAGCTTACAAATCCGTTGGGCTATGTCGCTTACTTTTGTTTGTCTGCGAATCTCCTCATTTCTGACTCTATCTCGCAGCGAAATTTCCAGCATAGTCCTCTCCAACGCACGCTGAGTGACTTTAAACCTCTCTAAGAGTCCCTTTGATAGAGGCCACGTCTCGATTCCATAGGTCATCGCTGGTAACATACACTGGTCGAAGACTTTCGACTTAAGGCACTGCGGTGTTCCTGACAAAAATACGCTCCTTAAGTTCCCAAACGCTGCCCATCCTAGTTGGATTCGTCGATTGACCTCTCCCTCGAAGTTGAACCTGCCCAATCGGACTTTTTGTCCCAGGTAAACATATTCGTCGACAACTTCGAGAATGGAACACCCAACGAATACCGGGATAGGCGCGACATGGACATTCGACATAATTTTCGTCTTGTCCATATTCATTTTAAGGCCCACCTGTTGAGAGACTCCATTAAGATCACCGAGCATAATGCTGAGGTCTTCCAGGGATTCTGCCATTACTACTATATCGTCGGCAAATCGAAGATGAGTTAGGTACTCGCCGTTTATATTGATGCCGAGTCCATGCCATAAATGATAGACATATCAAAAAGTTTTTTGTTTATCAAGTGTGTATCACTATTTACATATTATAGTTGAAAAGTAGTTAAACCTAAATTAAGTTTATATTTTAATCCAAAATTATTTCAAGCACAGAACTTAAAAGGTTAGTTAGATCTATGTAAAAAAACGTATTTCATTTTTTATCTTCACAAGAATGTTTAAACTTAGATAAACTTTAAAAGTAAGATTAATTCTTAGGAAAAAAAAAATAAAAGTGGATAATTTTTCGTTTTAGCAATAGAAAATAAAGTTCATTGTTCTTATAAATGTTTATTATCTTATGATAAGTATTTCCAAACAAAAAACTGTTCATAACAAAAGTATTCAGATAGAAAACTTTTCCTTCCGCATTGGTGCCATCAAAATTATTCACACTAAACATTTTATCAAAATGTATACTTTTAGAGATTACATATTGTATACTTTTAGAGATTAATAGTTTTGATTAAGTCAGAAAAGTTAAGATATTTCGAAAACATTTTATCAAGTAAGTTAGAGCCTATGTTTTATTTCATAACAAAGCCGCTTTCTTTTATTCAAAATTTACTACAAAATTGGATAAGCCTTCAAATATTAAATATATAAAAATATAGATGCTATCAATATTCCATTACTAAATAGTGATGTATATTAAATTTGTTTGTAGAAACAAATCTGTCAATACTGTATCATAAAGCGGACGATCTATTTTTAAACCGTATTACCTGTGTAAAACTAATTTTGGAATCAAGATTTTTTCAGATAATTTCTTAGCAAAAGTGATAATGAATTAATAGAATGAAATTAAGAATACTGAAGAAGACTGTATAACAAGGATATCGGCAAGACCTTTCACTATTATTGATAAATATCAAATCAAATTAAATAATTAGCTGATATATAAACAGAGTGCAATGGTATGATAAGATTATTCATTACTTGCTTGAATATCATATCAATATCATCTCTCAGCTTTGAGACTTTATTAAAATAATTCATAATATATTTCATAATATATATCTGAAACAATATTTCTATTTCAAGTTAGTTTTTAGAAGCAACAAAACCATACAGATATAGAAGTAGATATGCATACTATACATACTATATGTCATGAATTTTGTGCACTGCTCAGAGCTGATACTCTCGAAATATTATTTTTTATATGCCTTTGATATAAGGGATACAAAAAATCTTTCATTCGCAAAAATATGGAGACTGTTGGTTTGTATAAAGTATTTTAGATTTTACATATTATATATGGATTCAATCTGAAATAGATATCAGTACTCTGACTTCACTGGAGTTATATTGAGAAGCTTAGCAAAGTCGATATGAAATAAATACCTAATTTATATTTGAAATGATCTGTACACAATTCATGTCATGTTAAGTCTACGTATGATCACTGGGAAACCGTCGCATTTAAGCTACTTAATATATTTTTATGAAGTTTATAGAAAATTTCATATCACTCAATCTTAGCCTACATATTATTGGCTATGTTGAGTCACAAGAATCTAGATAACCAAGAACTCTTTCGATTTGTTCACATTAAATCTGAATTGCGAATGTACCACTTTCTATTCGGTTTTCAGCATCCTTTTAAATAAAGCAAGATTTTTGTCGAAAGAGTCGTAAACAAAATACTGACTTGGTAGATAGATTGCTTTATATTTCAAATGATTTGTGATTTATTTTCCTGAAAAATCAATTGCATTCAGTGATTTAGGGGCTTATTAGTCACGCATTGGAATATTCACGTTGTAACAAAGGCTTGGAGGGACTAGTAAATTGTAGTATTAAATTATACTAGTTTGCTTGAATCTACTATAAAGATATATTCAGACAATTTCAGTCTGGATTCCGATTCTTGTGATGTTTGAAAAATATATATATCTTTTTCAACTCAACAAAGGCGCACTGCACGTGTTCTTAGTTCCTAGAATCATCGCCCCTGTACAAACAGGACAGTGAGATACCCTGTTGTCGCAGTCTTGAGAAATATAATTTGAGGATCTCAAGCTGAGCACATTTATCAATCTTAAATTAATAAAGAATTAAAGTTACTACACTTGAAGTTTGATAAGTTATTGTGAAAATATATATGTAATAAACAATTATCATAAACGACCGAGATGGTTTTCCTGAAGAACGAAGCACCCCTCCCCATATATATATATATATATTTGGTATAATAAATAATATATATAGTAATCCTAATATAACTCGCAAGTTGTTTCTTAGTAAATTTCAACCGTATATCAAATAATCGATATTCCAATAGAGCAATCAACTAAAGTTGTTACTTACACAACACTTTCCTTAATCGAAGCAATTATGCACATTTACCATCGAGTAAGAAAGCTACTAGCGTCATTTATATATGTTATTTAACTTCCTCCACAAATATGACTTCCGCACCCTTGTATGTGTCGCAGATAACTTTTAATTGCGTTGGTCGGTCAAAGTGTACTCAACTCTCCGGAGCATGACTTCCCCTTCATATCTTATTTAAAAGTAAATACCAATTTATATAAATCCAGCTGGAATATAAATTATCATTTGTAAAGCATTCGTGTGAAGAAAAATGGATATAAAAACTTCTTAGAATTTACAATGGCGCGTATTTTAAGTGGTGATTTCAAACGATGTACTTATAAGTACAAATTTAAATACGAAGCTCAGAGAAAGCCCTATTCATCACCATTCATCGTTCATCATTCATTCATTCGTTAACATCACTTATTATCAATTAATGAAACAAACAAACTCAGTTTGGTATTATAATCCTATAATAACATATTAATACTAACAATACTTAGACGTTGATCACTTTACTTAGTATATTAATTATATAATTAAATATAAATATAAATATCCTGCTGTTATAATCGGGATCGAATACTTTTACACCGTCAAAATCTTATCTGAATCTGAATATAAAATATTAAAAAAGAACAGTCTGAAAAACAGTTAATCCCAACTAAATATTGGTGGGAGCTAATCACAAATAAACTGTTTTCCAAACGGTGCGTTCGGTTTTGAAAGTTATAGAAGAAAAATCTACTATTAAGAAATATGTTGTTTGTGAGAAACCCTCCCCCCTACCGAGTGTGATGTCACATATTGTTCAATTGTATATTTAGGAATTAATGAAATTTAAACAGCAGTATTCTGAAATTATTTTAGTTTATAGTTATAAAAATATATAAAAATATTTTGTGAATGAAAGATAAAACTTAATTATCTTGAGCCTTCGACCTATTCCTTTACATAATTAATAACTAGCATAACAATCACATCCTTCTCATTTGGACAGTTCACTTCAGAAGCATTCATTACGTCAACATCATCTTCATCTAACCTTAAGGCATTTTTGGGATGACAAAGACGCTAGAAGCAAAGAAAGAAATGTCTGGCACGACTAGCAGCAATTCTTTGAGACGAATCTTCGCGATGTGTAATACATTTTCTTCTGTTTTATGTGATTTCTTTTGTAGGTTAGTAGTCTTGGATGATGCAAAATGTAGATCACAGATGTCACAGGATCGCTTAAATAAATATGCTTATATAATCCTAAGTATATTGATTTAAATATGATGAAGCTCGGAGATCCACAGTTAGCTGAAATTTCCTTCACAGTCCTCTGTCTCTATGGTTACATAGCCGTTTGACATCTGTTTTATCAAAACAGGTCACCACCGTAAAACGTAATAATCACACATACACGCCCACGCGTGTAGTTTAAATATAGTACTGTAATACTTAGATATAAAATATATATTATATATAAAATTGGAACCCCCCCTCCCCTTGTTAGAAGATGTCACACTTCGTCAACCCCTCCCTCCCCCTTAACGTGTGACGTCATTTATGGATGGCGGCTTCTTGAACAAAGCAAGAGGTCTTTATTAAAGAACAATTTCAAGATGAAGGATAACTTTTAAAATGTCATTAATAGTAATATAAATATTTACATTTAAGTTTTGACTTTCAAATAAAAATGAATTCATTTGATCAGTAAAAGATAAAAATAAAAACGTTTTAAAATATCTATAATTTATCATATAGAAGGGGGGCTTTTTCAATAATCAGATAACTCCTAACAGGGTAATAAATTTTCTATTTTGACAGAGACTCATAAAAGAATCGGACAAGCGTGACTCAGACACGCCTATGGAGGATTCCATACAGATTTGTATGTTACAAATATTTCTTAATTAAGTCTAAAATTCAGTTCAGAAAACCTATATCTTACTAAGGGGACCTATATTACATAGTGGGTATTTTTATGCGTTCAATAAATAACTATATTTATTATATTTATTCCGGTATATCTGAGGATTAAAAGAATTAAACAAACATGAAATTAGATTAAGTCAGGATTGAGATTCTATAGTAGGAGGTATTTATTGTATCTTTGGATTTAGAACAGAATAGAAATCAGCCACACAGGCGTTACGAGATTGTTTTGGGGATATTGAATTTTGTTCCAATTTTACAAGTTGAATAATATATGGAGGGACTGCATACATTTGAATAGTGTTAAGGTAATAACTGTAGTTCATAGGTGGTTTATTAATTGTGTTTTTAATACTTTATTTCGTGACAGCAACCGTAAAATCAAATAACGAGACTTATCACGTGAACTTAGCTTGGTGAAAACTCTGCAGTAACTTAGAAACTTGAAAATCGATATAATATATTACATCCATTACGAGCAGATTATCAAAAAGATTATACAGCTTTTATTAAACAAGCTAAATATTAAAATAAATGAGAGTTTTCAACAAGTAATTTATCCCTAATTAATAAGCGCTGAGTTTCGTTTAATTATATTCTGTGAGCAACAGTTTGTAACATTTGATAAATTATGTAAAGTTTTAATGATGAGAATAAGGTACAATGAAAGACTGTGTGTGAAACAATATATATATATATATATATATATATATACATATATATATATATAAATATATAAAGTCAATTATAATATTGATTATAATATTATTAAATTAAAATATTGTAATTAGAAATATACCCTTCACCAAGCGCATTGCAATAATAAAATTCAAACAAAATAAAATATATACCAGACTTTGGAAATTTTCTTTAATTTATTTAAGTAAATTAATTCAGTTATTTCAAATATAAAAAAGCGTTGTAAGACACGCATTTGAGCCCGAGTTGTAATGATTATTAAAAATAATACATTTTTCATATAAAAGAATTGAAAATGCCACTTCAATACAGTAATAGTTGTTGATACAAAATATTTAACTTTAATTATTTTGACTTTATATTTTATTTTATTGTTAAATATGTTTATTTATCTCAGGTTTACGGAACTTAGAATATGTTTTTTTTTATGCCCAAAATATTCTAATAAAAAAACCCAGTGGCATAACAGAATTGTTCTAGACTTTTCTTCTTGTTATTGTTATATTAAAAAAAATATCTATAGGTTTAAATACCTTTTGTTTTTACCAACTTCGGCAAATAGCACCTTTGGGTTAAATTGTATGTGTTTCGTGACATTATTATCGTGAGTCAAAATTATTGACATATGAGACCATTTTTTATATTAAAATATTATATAAAGTATCAAATTTTATATGTCATATTTCAAATTTTATATGTCATATTTTAAATAGTTTCAAAACAGCTATTTATAAAATGACACATATAAATAATATACAATAGTCGAACGAAAAGATAATTACACTTCTACGATATTATGTTGATATAGTTCAAATGTAAAAACCGATCTACTCATAAAAGTATAGAAAAAATTGTATACAAATAAAAATCGACTACGCAATAGTTTCAAGCTCGAAACAAAAACTTTAATCTATCTTAAAGTAATCCTTACTTCAAAACTAATTAGTACTTGAGTGTGCAGTTTGTATCGAATGCACCGACTTGAGCACTTCTAATATAATAAATATTCTTTAATAAAACTAAGATTCATATTATTTCTAGTATAAGTATGTTTATCATCTATGAATATTTATTATCATTTGTACTTTCACACATGGACATCTCCTCTGATAACCTAAAAGGCCGTAATTAAAAATTTTGCTAATTATAAAATTTAATATTATAGTGCTCCTGCAGAACTTATAGTGAACTATAAAAGTATTAATAATGGTACTGAAATATGTTTTACCTTAATAGTAACTTCTCTACTGCAAATAATTTTAACAATTATTAATTATTTAAAATATAACATACTTTACATACAAGCCTTCAAAATCACACTCGCACCGTGCTCTAAAAAGAAATTACACATTTTAAATAAGTTACAAGTGACTAAGTTTATTAATAATCATTAAACATTTATATAAAAATGGAAGTGCGGATATTGATAGCATAATAGCTAAAGTAATCAAATACTATAAGTACATTATAAGTAAGATTTTCATTATTTGCTGTAACAAATGCATAAAAGATCTTAAAATAGCAAAGTCTTTATCTACGAACCTGCCCTGCCCACAAAAAATAAGGGACTCTTTTAAAAAGGGAGAAGATTATTTCTATGTCGTAACGTATACCAATAATTTATTTGTGTATTTGTGCTTCTTATTAGTAAAAATATATAAAGAATACTAAAGTGTACTTACTTTTTAATTATAATAAATATGTGTGTTCGAGTTAAACCGAAGTCTCATCGTTCACAGGAATAGTGAAAAAGTTGAAGATATTGCATGCGCCCCTTAAGTTACCCGGAGTGTTGGATGTATTAGGAATCCTTAGCACGGTTATTATTATAGTGTTTAATATTTACAGATAGTTAAGAATTTTTATATGATAAAAATAATATTTTGTCACATTAGAACATTCGCTTATGATTTAACAAGGCTGCATGATTTTTTTTAGAATACATACAATTTATAATCCATATTCAACATCATCTGTTGTGAAATGTGATATTTATTTTAAATATATTCTACATACATACATTGAAATATAAAGACTAACTATTCACGTATACAAGACATCTGGTTGTAATTAATTATTGAAAACGAATTAAATAAACTCAGAACTATTTGTATGGTTATATATAAATACCAATACACTTATAGCGTTCAAGTGAACTTTCTTCATAACAAACTACAAGTTGGAAGCATCTAGAACATTGTTCCTTGCTTTATCGCCACTAGCCTGTTATTGGATTGTTTTATTATTCCACCCTTTGTTTCGATAAATCCGAAAAAAAATATTTTATGACACGTTCCATATTTTAGGACAGATTTAATAGAGGAGAGAAAATGTACTCACTGTGTATGTTTCTATTGGTTTTAGTAACATCCAGATAGATAAACTCGTAATGATGTTATATCATACTGTTGTTGTTTAGGGTTCAAGTTTAATCCTCCAGCAATATAAATCTGAATTGGAAAACTCCTTTCCCTCGAGTTTTTGGAAGTCGTACAAAGGTAATAAATCATTGTCAGTCGGGATCCGTTGTATATCTGATAACTCTTTTTTTTCGGCAATGCAATAACTTAATTAACTTGGTAAATGAGAACTGTTTTTGTTGCTTTTTTTTATAGTTTACAAAATTAATAACTATGTTGTTGTTGTTGATATTTTATATTTTTCATTTGGTTACTTTTGAATATTTATGTAAAATCGTTATCTACTGATTATCTTTATCCACTTCGATTTAATTGAAGACATAACATATCGTTAGAAATTTTCAAAAGTTTTTAAGACTTGAGAGACTTTTAAGACAACTCTCGTATTCAATGTATGTTTGTGAGGTTTCCATCATTTTACATATAAGTTATGAAAGATTATAAACTTATCTAGTTTGAAATGATGCTGAAGTATTAGTTGATAAACATGTGTGAGTGGTAATATTTATAATGACATTTTGCAAACGAACGTCGCGGTCGACTAGTCGTACAACAAATCTAGCAACGCTGCCTGTGAGGAGGAGGAGTAGCGCTGGATTGTGATATGATATAAGATATCCGTTTTCCCGCTCGTTTGGAGAAAACTAAATTAGTTGAACTACAAATCGCAAAACAAACGTTTCTTAACAAGTAAAGTCAGACAGAAATGAAAATAAAATTATCTATTCTTCTTTCTTTGTTCTGTCTTTTTGTGTATAACACACTATTATTAAAACGTGCTTATATGAGTAAATAAGTATCTCAAGTAAACATGATAATATAATTATAGATGATTCATTTCAAATTATAAAAATTAATTTAAAAAATAAATTTTATTTATAGCTTTGGATATTTTTTCTGTACTGGTACTCCTATTATTGGTTTCCAATACATTATATTTGTGTTTTGTAAATGTAACTTATATCTGTGAATAAAATGTATCGGCTCTCATAACGATATTTTTTAATTGACTTAAGTAGTGGAAGAGTAACAATTGTATGTGTTGATTTTCCACTAGTGCTATTTGTTAACACCTATTTTTAGACATTCTTAGCCATATTCTTTCAAAATGGTACGCAGAGATTTCCTTCAAAATTTACCTATTAAAATTTACATAAGTTATTTAAAAATATTTTTTTCAAGTATTATACATATACATAAATAAAAATATAAAAGTAAAAGTGATATTTTATTCATTTCATAAGATGCTTTTTGGTGGACATGCTGGCAGTATTTTTTGCCATCCAATGAAGAATGTGTTGTAGCCAAACTTACAAGCGGGTAATTAAAACATATTACAAATATTGTTTCACTTCCCTTTCTTCCAGCGCAGCGCTGCAATGGTCTAGCAACAAAAACAGAACTAATTAATAATAATTTTGATTACTTAAGTTATTAATATTTTGTGTCAAAGGCTGTTTAATAAGCTTTAGATATCTGTTGAGAGCTGTTCAAGATATAGTCTTTAAAGATCATAAGAATTAAAAATAAATTATATGTTGTGATAACTCCTGTTCTGTATTCTAATTATCACATATATATGACGTAAACTTTATAATAATGAAATTGTGAACGTTTACTTTTTACTTGACTTTTTAAAATATCATGTAAAGAAGGCACAGTAACAATAAATTGTGAAATAAATGAAATAGGTATTCGTTGGAAGATTTGATTAAAAATATCAGAGTATATTTTTTAATCAATCATTTTAATTCCAAGAGATTCACCTGAGTTTGTAGATAATGCTTTTCTTAACTTATTATAAATCAATCAATATTATTTTAACTGCAAATTATCTGTAACACATATATATGTTAAAATATCTATATTATATAAAGACCTTAGTCGAATATTACACAATATTTAATATAATTATTAAAACGGTTTACACGGCTTCTAAATTTATATTTATTAATACACAGTTGGAAACTGATATTAAAGAATACATTGTTGAATACCTAACTCACCAAAAAAATGAGTTTTTTTTTCAATCTTTTACATATAATCTTTGACTTCAAAGCATAGTTACACTGTGCAAATGAAATGCCAAAAACGGTACAGAAACACAGGACGCCGTGGGCGCTAGGACAGCTATATACGTTTGAAGCATATTTAGCAATTCAAGCGCTGTTCTCCGCTTCTTTGTAATGCAACTGGGTGTTTGTTTTCAATTAGACACTGCAATAGTCCATTGTACGTTTATATATGGGAGATTTTAAACCGTCATAATAATTTATTTTTTTTGTCGTGCGGGTTAAATATAATAAATAAATAATATACATTGTTATTATTTAAATAATGTTAATAAGTATTACATCCAATATATCTTTACAAATGGCTCTCTTAAGTGAGTCCAGAATCCCAAAAGTGATATGTCTAGGAACTTTGTATCCTCTTGTTTGATTTGGGTTCAAAGTTATGACAGAGTCGACTAAAATAGGGTTATTTATCAGAATTTCACTTTATACGGTATTTCATGTTGTGTTTAAAATGCTATGAAAGTCCATATAATAATATCATCATCATCATCATTATCAGCTGTCGTGCGTCCACTGCTGGACGTAAGCCTTCCCCATTGACTTCCACCGTGATCGGTCCAAAGCGGCCCGCATCCATTGGTTTCCAGCTGCTCTTTTTATGTCGTCTGTCCACCTAGTTGGTGGTCGTCCTCTACTTCGCTTGCCAGTCAGTGGCCTCCACTCAAGGACCCTTTTTCCCCATCGGCCGTCACTTGAGCGGGCTATATGCCCAGCCCATTGCCACTTCAGCTTACAAATCCGTTGGGCTATGTCGCTTACTTTTGTTCGTCTGCGAATCTCTTCGTTTCTGACTCTATCTCGCAGCGAAATTCCCAGCATAGCCCTCTCCATCGCACGCTGAGTGACTTTAAGCCTCTCTAAGAGTCCCTTTGTTAGAGGCCACGTCTCGGTTCCATAAGTCATCGCTGGTAACACACACTGGTCGAAGACTTTCGATTTAAGGCACTGCGGTATTCTGGACGAAAATACGCTCCTTAAGTTTCCGAACGCTGCCCATCCTAGTTGGATTCGTCGATTGACCTCTCCCTCGAAGTTGGACCTGCCCAATCGGACTTTTTGTCCCAGGTAGACATATTCGTCGACAACTTCGAGAATGGAGCTCCCAACGGATACCGGGATAGGCGCGACATGGACATTCGACATAATTTTCGTCTTGTCCATATTCATTTTAAGGCCCACCTGTTGAGAGACTCCATTAAGATCGCCGAGCATAGTGCTGAGGTCTTCCAGGGATTCTGCCATTACTACTATATCGTCGGCAAATCGAAGGTGAGTTAGGTACTCGCCGTTTATATTGATGCCGAGTCCATGCCATTCCAGGAGCTTGAAAGCGTCTTCCAGTGCAGTGGTAAATAGTCTCGGAGAGATAACGTCTCCCTGTCTCACGCCTCGCTGTAAAGGAATAGCGTTTGTGCAATGCTCCTGGACTCGAACCGACATGGTGGCGTTTGTGTACAAATACTTCAACACTTCGATGTACCGATAATCAATATGGCACCTCTGAAGAGACGACAGTACCGCCCACGTTTCGATCGAATCAAAGGCTTTCTCATAGTCCACAAACGCTAAGCATAATGGCCGATTATACTCCTCGGTCTTCTGTATAATCTGCCGCAGCGTATGAATGTGGTCTATGGTACTAAAACGTTTTCGGAAACCAGCTTGTTCGGAAGGCTGAAAGTCATCAAACTTGCTCGTGAGACGAGTCGTGATAATCCTCGAAAACAGCTTATAAACATGGTTCAGAAGCGAGATGGGCCTGTAATTCTTCAGCAAAGTAGTATCGCCTTTTTTGAAGAATAGTGCCACTACACTTCTGTTCCATGCTTCCGGCGTTACACCCTCAAGCAGGACGGCATTAAAGAGCTTCTGAAGGACCCTAAGTACTGGCAATCCGCCCGCTTTCAGAAGCTCTGATGTGATACCGTCTTCACCTGGTGCCTTGTTGTTTTTAACCTGTTTTAGGGCCATACTGATCTCGTGCAAGCTGATGTCCGGGATTTCATCGGAATAGTGCCGGGTAAGCTCCGCTCTTGGGTCTTCTGCTAAGCTATCAACAGGTTTAGCGACTGAGGTATATAAGTGTCCATAGAACCTCTCGACCTCCCTCAAAATGTCAGCCCTACACGACACTGTGCTTCCATCCCCCAATTTCAACTTCGATAACCGGCTTTGCCCAATTGACGAATCTCGCGCAAACACTTTGGAGCCTTGGTTTCGCTCTATCGTATCTTTAATACGGTTAGTATTGAAAATACGGATGTCGTGTCGCAGATATTTCCGTATGCGTCTGTTGAGCTGCCTATAAGTCTCGGTATCATTGAGGGACTGAAGTGCCAACGAGCGTCGTTCCGCCATAAGTTTGAGAGTTTCGTTGGCTAGTTTTCGGGGTCTATTTTTACGGCCGGGTCTGCAGAATTTTCCTCCGACCGTATGGACAGTTTCTACTAACCTGTTGTGAATTTGGTCCACGGATGCGCAATCATCTAGGCAAGCGAAGCTGTTCGATAATTCGAGTTGAAAGCTTTCGAGGTCTTGAATATGAGCTTTAGATGGACGGAGCGTAGACTTCACCAACCGGGATCGTTCCAGCCTGACATTGAGATTCAGCGTGCCTCTTACCATTCGGTGATCGCTCCCTGTTTTTGCGTTGTTGATCACAGATACATCGTTAAATGTCTGGCGTCTAGTGGTCAAGATGAAGTCAATCTCATTTCTAGTGGAACCATCGGGACTTAACCAGGTCCATTTCCTTTGAGGCGGCTTCTGGAAGAAGGAATTCATCATAAAGAGTCCCTCTTTCTCCAGAAAATCGGCCAGCCTCTGTCCCCTAGGGTTCCGCTGCCCATATCCAAATTGCCCCACTCTCAACTCATCGTCGTTTCTCTTGCCCAGCTTTGCATTGAAGTCCCCCATAACAACATTAAAGTGAGTTTTTGTAGTATGTATGGCCCGACTAATATCCTCATACATAGCCTCTACTTCATCATCTGGGTGTGCGGAGGTCGGTGCGTAGACCTGTATGACCTTCAACGAGTATTTTTTAGAAACTCTGAGTATAAGGTACGCGACCCTACTCGACACACTTTCAACAACCGCAATGTTGTTTATGAGGGACTTGTGGACCATAAACCCGACACCTCCTTGGGACTTTTGGTCGCCCTCCCGGTAGTATAGTAGGTTTCCGGATTTGAGGGTTATCGTGTCCTCCCCCTCTCTACGGATTTCAGATAACCCTAATATATCCCAGCGTAACCTACTCATCTCTTCTTCCAGCTCAGCAATCCTATCGTCAGTCCGCAAAGTGCGGACATTGTGTGTTACCAGGGCCAGGTGTCGTTTCGGGTGGTAGCTCGATCCCGTCCGGAGATTCTTAGCACCCCCTGCCCCACCATAACTACGGCCGCTACCGAAGCCGGGAACAGTGGGACTGCCGGGTACTGGGGGCCTGGTCCTATTTGCGTCTGTCATATTTAAAGGGGAGAATTTGCCATACTCGCCACGCTTGGCAAACGGGTTGGCGAACGCAGTGCGCAGCTCCTCACACCGGTGGCGCTGCTGCCCGACACCAGTCTATATTATTTCTAGCTGCACTGATTGTGATGGATATACCGCCATCGGTCGGTTGGAGGAGAATAGGATGGGGGTAGGTATATTCAAGGGAAAAAGATAGGAAAGGGGATATTGCTTACACGGACAGACAAGGTATTGTAAGCAAATAGCTCGAGCAAGTCAGGGTCGCGTACCTGTAACTCGGACTGGCTGGTGCCGGGAAGTCAGAGTCCTCTAACTACATAATAATATACATGTAGCATTATAAACTAGGTAGAATTTGGAATACTACGAGGGGAGGTCCAAAAGTTCGTGGAATAGAGAGGATAGAGCGGGGGTAGGGGCGCTCGCTTGGTGTCATGCGAATCGGAGACTCATCATTAGCATAAATACCGAGTTTCAACCCGATTGCGTCATTCGTTTACGAACAGTCGCCTGTTCAACAAGTCAATCCGGAAGAAAACTGAAACTATGGAGAAAATTGAACACCGCCCTGTGATAAAATTCCTTACCAAGCAAGGAAAGAACGCTCAAACCATTTTGAATGAAATGGGAGTCGTTTATAGGGACCAGTGCCCTAGTAAATCAATGATTTACAATTGGCATGGTCTTTATAAACATGGTCGAGAGTCAATTGAAGACGACCCCCGCTCAGGAAGGCCAGTTGAGGCCATCACATCGGACATCGTCGAAAAAGTGGAAAAAATTGTACTAAAGGATGCCCGTTTGAAGAAAAAACAATAATCTGCATTAGTTGGAGTACAAGATACCACCATTTTGCGAATCCTACATGATCACCTGGGTGTGACAAAAGGCAGTGCAAGATGAGTACCGAGAATGCTCACGCCGTTTCAGAAAGAGCAGCGCGTCGATGCGTCAAAGCATTTTGGGTAGACCGCAAAGAATTCGGTCTGCCCATTCATTTGTCCCCTACTTTCGAATTTTGGAAAAATTTCTTCACAGGAGGTCTTCTTATGACCGCCTGAGTCCGAAATGACCATTGGTCAAAAAGTTTATATATATATATATATATGCGTGCGTGCGTCCAGATTCGACTTTTGTCAGCACGATAGCGGCCGCAGTTTCGCTCGGATCGCTTTCAAACTTTGCACAAAAATCAACCATCCAAAAATGAAGGTCAAGTTCGTTAACCAGAGAAATCAGGTCACAGGGGGCGCTACGGCCTCACTTTTTCTGATTTCAGTTTTTCGACCATAACTTTGTCCCTATACAAAGGAGATCAATCCCGTTCATATTATATGATGTCTTTGATAAATACCTATAACTAATGTAGATAAACCGAAAACCTAACTTCAATAACTTAGGGGTGGGGGTAAAAAGACCGAAAATTTTTGGAAAAAAAATCATTACTTTTTTCTGGTAAACATTCTTGCATCACAAGTATTTTTAATAGAAAGGTTATTTTTTACTCTAAATTTAGGTACCAAAAGTTTTTCCGTAAAAGGTACCTTTGCCGAGAAAAAAAATTAAAACCGCTTTTTGCTTGAAAATTTTTGATGTAAACAACGGCATCATGTATTATTCTTAGGTAGTGAGTTATATTTTAAATGAGTTACACACGAGGTCTACCCACGCGTGTCCCCCTGCGGGCACGGATTTTTTTGGAGTTGTGTGGAGATAAAAGTGCACAGATTTTAGACCAAATTGTTACGGGAGATGAAACATGGGTTCATCACTTTGAGCCTGAGACCAAACAAGAGTCCATGCAATGGCATACAAAGGGGACACAACCGCCAAAGAAATTCAAGGTGACGGAGTCGGCTGGAAAGATGATGGCTACTGTTTTTTGGAATTGTGAGGGGATAATCTTGATTGATTACAAAGAAAAGGGAAGGACTATAACCGGAGAATACTACGCAACGATATTAGAAAAATTAAAGGATGCCATCAAGGAAAAACGGCGAGGAAAATTAACAAAGGGTGTGTTGCTGTTGCAAGACAACGCGCCGGTTCACAAGAACAGAATTGCAATGGCTGCTGTGCATACGCATGGGTTCGAATTCCTAGTTCACCCACCCTACAGTCCAGACCTGGCCCCGAGTGACTTTTTTTTACTCCCCAATTTAAAAAAAGACTTAAGGGGAAGGAAATTTTTCGACGACAATAAGGTAAGGGAGGCAATTTCGGCACATTTTGACGGAAAAGATAAAACATTTTTTATAGTGGTTTAGAGAAATTAATTTATAGGTGTAATAAATGTATTGAGCTTAAGGGTAAATATATTGAAAAGGAAAAATAATTTTGTTGTTTTATTTTATTTAGATCCCTTTCATTCCACGAACTTTTGGACCTCCCCTCGTAGTACTACTTTTAAATTATGTTAACAATAACCTGCTTAGTATATGTAATATTAGAAATTGATTATAAATATGTGAGCCAAGATACCGTATTGTATAAAAATAATAAAGATAATTTTAGTAAAATTAAAACATCTCGATGTAATGAAACGGTTATTATTATAGATAGAAATTGTTAAATGAACATTTTAAATTGATTTTATTTTCTATTTCTTGTAATTTGAGCATGTACTAATTTAATATTTATAAAACAAAACTATTTGAGTAATAAATGTTTCTATCTCTAAATATTTTTTTATTTCTAATTTATTCTTCTTAAAATATTTTCTTATAAATATTGTGTGATATTTACTTACCTAATTCGCAGTGGAGCACTTTAGACAGTTACGTTACTGCATTAATTTTTCATAGCATATCATACCCAGGAGTGGGCACAAAATATATATGCTGTTTTTGAAACCTTTTTAATAAATTATATTGCTCCAATTACCTATAAATGAAAACTTATTTGCTTTGAAACTAAATGCTTTAAATTTTGATTTTCAATACATTTTTTAATATTTTTTAAATAATCTTTCCAGCTTAAGTACATTATAAGTATTATATAACAGCTCATTGTATACAAATTATTTTGTAAAACAAATGTTATTTAATTGATTTTAGCCAATTACATCACGACCGAAACACACTCACCGAAGAGCAGCAATAACAGACGTAAATTAATTATTCATTAAATTACATTCACTACCAAGAAAGCCTCATTTCGGCTTATCATTCAGAATGGCCGAATATTATTTCTGAATAAGTAAATAAAAACAGTTGTTGTAAGTTATAATATTAAGGTATAGTAAAAGTTGTTAATTAATATAATCCTAGTATTAAGGAAACTTACATGCTGACGTTATTAAGATAATCTGTATTAGTATTTACAGTTAAGTCAGCTTTACATTTTAAGTGACCTTAAGCTTTTTACTTCACAGTTAAGATTGAAGAAGAAATAACTACAGTAAATAAACAATATTTTTTTGTAAGATTATGGTCACTGTGAACTTGACTTCATAAATATGGTGAGTTAGCAAGAACAAGTTCGTAAAAATACATACAATATTATGTAAACATGACTGGAATAAAGTGTTTGTCTCTCTGCAAAGGCTTTGCACGCGGATTTATTTTTTCAGTGCTTTATTCTCACCTTTAATTTGTTTATGTTAATCTTTTCTTATTAATATTGTGGTATAAATTTTATTGATATGTTTATATTGAGATCTATTATATTTACCTTAACTTGTAGTAGGTAATTTATTTAAATAGTTGACAAGTAAAAAACAACATTAATCTGTATGCTTTATATAACTTATATATCATATTCAGTTAGTAAGTGTAAGTAAAATTGAAAAATATTTTACTAAACGTAAAATAGTTCTGTTACACTGTATAGAAAGTATTATAATGCACTGCAACCTGTAACAATAACGGAAGACTATTCGATAAATCAAAACGGTTAAAGCATCGTAAACTGAAAGAGCAACCACTAATTTGCTCTAATTGTAGCGTAGTAAATATTGGAACAGTTGCTTCATTATAGTTTATACCTCCTGTAAAAAGCTACTATAAAGATAAGGATTCTAACATATTAACAATGGCTGATGTAAATAATTTTAAATAATATCTTAAGGTTCATTCATACAGAAATTTGTGGATTTTTTTATTCTACCTGTTTAAACAAAGTATAATTTGTTTTTTATATATTATTTTATATATTCTATACTGAAAAGTATATTGCGGTATTCTCTTTTAATGGTTCTTAACGATTTTCAAATTCACTTTGTATCACGAAGCGCTTATGTGACACTGATGTTATGTATATTGAGAAAAATACTGTATAAAATCTTTGTATTCATAAAGTAGATTTCAATTATATTTTTTACACTAAAACTTCAGTCATTGGATATTGCAAACGCCTTTAACTTCATCCACTATCAACACAAATAACACCTGTCAATAAAACACCAGTCAACACAAATAACATACAAAATTAATACATTTCTAATTTTATTTTAATGATAATTAGAATTAGTTTCTGTAATGTTAATTTTTTTTCATTGTAAAATCTAAATATGTAGAAAGTCAGCTAATGGCATACAAAATCTAAACGTTTTAAATATTTTTTGATTCATAGCCAAAAAACCACACAATATGTTTCGTATTATGTACCTGACAGTTAGCAAATGTTATCATTTATTATATTAAATAGTTTTTAAATTATATTTTTAGTTTGATTTTCATAAACACGATACATTATATTATTATTATAAAAAATATAAACCTTCGCATAAAGATCCAAAAAACCTTTCTAAATATGTGTTAAAATATTTATATACTTTACGTTCTAAACATAAACTAACAGATTTTTTTATTTCGTATTCTCCTTAGGAGTCGTATTAAAATCACTTAATATTCATAAGTATCTCACCTAAAGATGGGTGTTCCACAAGGATCTATTCTGGGCCCCTTTTTGTTTTTACTTTATATTAATGACTTGCCATTTTTTGTTAAGGGTCTGTGTGACATTGTACTCTTTGCTGATGATACCTCGCTTATTTTTAAAGTTGAGCGTGATAGGATTAATTATGACGAAGTAAACAGTACTTTGTCACGATTCCTGCATTGGTTCGAAATTAATAATTTAGTGTTAAATGCTAAGAAAACTAAATGCATAGAGTTTACAATTCCTAATGTAAAAAGTAAAAATTTCAACTTGCTCCTTAACAATGAAGTGTTAGAATTGATTGACTCAACAAAATTCTTAGGTATAACATTAAATAAAAAGCTCCAGTAGAACCCCCATCTCTCAACACTCAGCTCAGCTCCGCCGTCTTTGCAATTAGAAAAGTTAGACAATTAACGGACATTAATACGGCTCGACTTGTTTATTTTAGTTATTTTCACAGTATTTTATCTTACGGTATTTTATTATGGGGCAGTGCTGTCGAAATTAATTCTATATTTATTTTACAAAAAAGAGCTGTGCGGGCTATTTATAACTTAAAAGCTAGAGATTCTCTGAGAGATGTTTTTAAAGAAATAGGTATTTTTACAGTCGCTTCGCAATACATATTCAATAACATATTATCTATACGTCAAAATTTAAATAGTTATATAAAAAACAGTGACAGACACGCGATAAATACGAGAAATAAAAACAAACTCGTAACGCCAAAGTTTCGGCTTCAAAAAGTTAATAAATCCTTCATGGGTTTGAGTATACGCATATATAATAAAGTTCCACAAGATATCTTAGACCTTCCATTACTTAGTTTTAAATCTAAAATCAAAAGTTTATTGTTAAATAAAGCCTATTATAACGTTCAAGAGTGTTTGGTGGATCGAAATATGTGGAACTTAAGTTATTGAATCATTTGCAGGATTTATATTATAATGTACATCACCTATTGTTATATTTCTTTTAAAAAGAGCAACTGTTGAGTTTCTGGCCGGTTCTTCTCAACAGAGCAGCATTCCGAGCCGGTGATAGCTTACTTACGGACTGACTACACTAACCTTTTTTGTATTGTAGTAATTGACGATTCAAAAGTGCGTGTAAATGCCTATTTGAATAAAGATATTTTGAATTTGAATTTGAATTTATCACGCGCCATACATCATCAGTACGTACACCACAATAAATTAGTTTAAACTGTTGTTACGCATGTTATTAAAGTAGTCTAGTATTTTTCATACAACGAATTATATTTATATTGTTCTATCATAATTCTGTTAATAAATTATATAAGTACTAATGTCTGTCCTCTCCGCGGAGAAACCGTGACACTGTCTCATGAAATTCATTGAAATAAAGAGCTCATAAATGTCCAACCTATTTAAACTTCTTTGTATAAATGGTTAATATTATACTTTACCTTTCAGTGACTTCTTTAGACTTAATAGCGTATCAGAAATGTAAAGAAACGAAAATTGTTCATTGACTTTTAAATAACATTATTTAATTGCAATTTCTCGGTTGGACATCTGAGAAGGACATCTTCTTCTCCAATAACGTTAACTTAAATAGAAAAAAAATATGTACGACTTAAAACAATTAGTTTACTTTATATTATTATTTAACGATCAAATATTTCAATATTATTTTATCATTATTTTTATATTTCAATATTATTTCAAAAATATTTTTATAACTACTTTAAAATTGTAAAAACTTATAATTTGATATTTAGTTGAAGCTAGTTTAAGACTTTTTTTATTATAATTTATTCTCGTTCTCACTTCGATGATAATGGAAACTTTATATTATTACCAAATACGTTCCAAACTGTTATTTACAAAAAAAATTACATGAAATTTGGTCATCATTAATAAGTACAATAAAAATATTTTCATTGAGTTAAGGACGCTCGCTCATTTATTTAAACTGGGAATTGATTTCCAGGTAACCTCAATAGCTTTTTATCTAACAGCTCAATGGCTGTACTCCAGTAAATTAAATTAACATTAAAATATGATAGTATAGCATAAAAATATGATAGTAATGAAAAAGTAATTAACGTGTTTTTAATATAAAGTCTTTTTAAAATTGCGACTAATCGAATATATTTCATTCTACAACCATCTGATAACATCAATAATACTATTCAAATGTATGCAGTCCATCGATATCTAAAATTCCACCTATAAAAGAGAAGCACAATTGAATATTCCCAAAACAAAGTCGCAACACCTGTGTGGCTGATTTGCATTCTCTCCTGAATCCCACATAACTTCTATTTTTGACACCCTCCACTGAATCATTGTCCATTATTTGAAAAAACACTCTCAGTTTTTACATTGATAGATAGTTGACTTATACAGAAGTATGAAATATAACCAAACGATTTCTGATTGAAACGTTCTTAACTATGAGAGAGCTATCGAAAAGAATTGTTTTACGAAATTAAAATGCGTATATTGCTTCCGTTTTTTTTTTAATTAAAACAGAGAAAAAAATCCAAAACAAAAACAAACATTAAAATCTCAAATAAACAAGTAACAAAATAAAATTAAATATTCATTGAATACAAATCTATAAATCGAGAAATTGAAACAGTAAGATAAAATAGCTAATTTAGTATAAATTAAAAAAACTAAATATTCATAACAATAACAAAACCACAGAAAAGATACGGGATGTTGTAAAATTATTGAGAATATATCTCATCTCCTTATAGTGTATACAACTATAAGAAGTGACAATTATCAACTTCCTTTATTAGCAATAATCCTGGCAATACTTAATTAATACAGAAATAAAACTCTAAGGCAAAAACTAAGAAAATTATTTCCCAGAATATCATAGTTTTCTTGTTATTTACATTCCATGTTCAATATAATTTAATATAATTAATTGTACAAGTTATTATTAGTATTAAAATTCATTATTTTTTGTTTTGTTCTACATAAATATTATATACGTTTGATTACCTCTTGGTTGTTGCTTATAATTGCACCCGTAATTACATCTACCAAAACGGAAATCCGAGAAGAGCTTCTACTGGAAAGTGTAAGAGTCATTCAAAAATCTTTATAAGAATCATTCAAATTATTTGAAGCCAAAGGATTGTTGCTGAATTTCAGTTCAATTTCGTAGCTTCGTTAGCCATCAGAGGCAGAGAGTACTGAAAAGGACAAACGATTTTGTTATCAGCACCGAAAAAGATTCAATAGTATTGTCACTTAACAGCGGCATTAGCAGATTAACTTCAGCTTCTCTCGTAGCGCACTACATTCTAGCAAGAAATAAATGCGAATTAAGACGTTTTTAGGAACGGAAAGGTTGCTAGAAAAGTTTTTCTAATTATTAACTTAATAGTCAAACCCTAATGATAGTAATATAACCTTTGAAGATAATGAAGTTACCTTTAAAGTGAAATCTATACTTTATTCTTTACTAATTTAAATTTCTTACACTTAATAAGTTTTTAAATTGACAGAGCACTGTTTAAAATAATAATTAATGTTTTATCATTTAATATCATTCTTATTTATGATTAAAATTATACTAAAAAATCCTAAATTAATAAAAAAATATGGCTGCAGGATAAAAATTATACGTGTATAATAATTTTAAATCCAGTAACAAACTTGTAATTTTATTAAACAGATGCTCACATATCCAGTCTCATCTAGTAGTTTATATCTGTTTCGAAAATCTTGTTACTTACATAAGGGACATCCAATACCACATAGGACTGGATACATTTAAATTTCGGATGTAAATCAATCTAGATTATTTCTTTCCATTCAATATTACATTTATATGTATTACATATATAAAATTTTATCTGACATCTATTGTTGTAAGACCTGTGTAAATGAGGCTAGTAGAAATAGAGGCTGTTGCACATTAAAACAACCTGGTTCCACCCATTAAGGTCATTTAGATATTGTATAATATTTATCTCCTTACCCATCTCAATATCAAATAAACAAAAATGCTTTAAGATTATGTTATAAATATAACAATAACTTAACATATTTTAAGGTGACATATTACTAGATACATACATTAATATTCATATTTTATTTTGGGTAGACCTCGAAGAATTCGGTCTGCCCATTCATTTGTCCCCGACTTTCGAATTTTGGAAAAATTTCTTCACAGGAGGTCTTCTTATGACCACCTGAGTCCGAAATGACCATTGGTCAAAAAGTTTATATATATATATAGATATATATATATATATGCGTGCGTGCGTCCAGATTCGACTTTTGTCAGCACGATAGCGGCCGCAGTTTCGCTCGGATCGCTTTCAAACGTTGCACAAAAATCAAACATCCAAAAATGAAGGTCAAGTTCGTTAACCAGAGAAATCCGGCCACGGGGGGCGCTAGGGCCACACTTTTTCTGATTTCAGTTTTTCGACCACAACTTTTTTCCTATACAAAGAAGATCAATCGCGTTCATATCATATGATGTCTTTAATAAATACCTATAACTAATGTAAATAAACCAAAAACCTAACTTCAATAACTTAGGGGTGGGAGTAAAAAAACCAAAAATTTGTGAAAAAAAATTCATAACTTTTTTCTGGTAAACATTCTTACATCACAATCATTTTTAATAGAAAGGTTATTTTTTACTCTAAATTTAGGTACCAAAAGTTTTTCCGTAAAAGGTACCGTTTCCGAGAAAAAAAATAAAAACCACTTTTAGCTTGAAAATTTAAGGTAGGTAAAACCACGGCAACTTTTTTCTGGTAAGCATTCCCTCCTCGCAAATATTTTTAATAGAAAGGTTATTTTTTACTCTAAATTTAGGTACCAAAAGTATTTCCAAAAAACATACTTTTTTTCGAGAAAAAAAATAAAAACCGCTTTTTGCTTGAAAATTTTTGATGTTAACAACGGCATCATGTGTTTCATCGTTCTTAGGTAGTGAGTTATATTTTAAACGAGTTACACACGAGGTCTACCCACGCGTGTCCCCCTGCGGGCACGGATTTTTTTAAAACTGAATTATCTCTTCCATTCATTCTCTTTTTTAACCTAATTATATATATAATTTTTATAATTCCATACTTATGATAAGGTAGAAATGTTAAGAGGATGGCTACATCGTTAATCATGCAAAGCAAAAATAGATGTGATCTGTCTCATATCTTCTTTTCTATGATCTACTTGGTCAGCTAATGGAAAAGCATAGATTTCTTCAAAAAAACATTTCATCACAACCATACAGACGCCTGGGACAATTCTGGCTACAAAAGGACAGAAGAGGGAGGATTCCATAACCAGCTGGGATAGGGATAAAACTATAACTTTGTTGTTGTGCTATGAGTGCTGCTGGCGGGTATATCCCGCCGATGTTTATTTTTACTCGTAAAAGGATGACTCCTCTGCTCGAAAAAGATGGTCCAGTAGGGACACTTTACAAATGTTCAGACAACGGTTGGTTTAATAAGGCTTTGTTTCTCGATTGTTTGGCACATTTTAAACAGCACGCTAACCCGTCTGCTGATAAACCCATCCTTTTAATACTCGACAACCATGCTAGTCATATTTCTCTTTCAATTTTAGAATATTGCAAGTCAAACACATTCATATGTTGTCCCTTCCGTCACACACATCTCATAGAATGCAGCCCCTGGATGTTTCTTTTTATGGGCCTTTCAAAACAGCCTCTTAAAAAATAATGTGATTTCTTTATGAAAAGCCATCGTGTAGAAAAACTAACCCCTTATGACGTAGCATCTTTGGTGAAAAAAGCATTTAATAATGTTGCGTCTATTAGCAAAGGGGATTTAGATCAACTGGAATATTTCCACTCAACCCAGAATTATTCACAGATGAAGATTTTCTAGCAGCAGAAATTCAGACAAGAAACTCCAACGATACTCTTATTTATTTAAATCAAATTACATATACAGAAATCAATGAACATTTGTCCTCTATTTGAATGTCTGATTTACTGGCTAAAGTATTAACCTTTTATACAACATTTTACTTTAAATAGCTTTAAGTTCTTTATAAGATTGAGATCTTAACTTCGGTCACGAGACAGCATGTTATATTGTTTTTAGTAATTAACTTTATTGCAACGAAATTAAAATACATTTTTAAATTAACGATAAAATACTCCTTTTATTTACAAATCCACTAAACCATGACGCGTAAAAGTAAGGATTGAATATAAAAAAATGTGAATCATGTGATCACTTATTAAAATATCAATTGAAATAAAGAAACAAAGAAGATAAACCACAAGTTATTAAATTATTTTTAGAACACCTACATAATATTTATATTTATTTAACAGAATTTCTTTTTTGAAATTCAGAATAATACTTATTATACTCAAGTGTTGTTCAAGCAACAATATTTTCTTTTCCGGGAGCTTGTTCTCTAATGGTAAGAGTTTCACGAACGGTTATAACTACGTGTTCCCTGAGTGATGGAATTAAATTCGGTTGGCTGTGATTAATGTGTTAATGTGTAATTATTTAAATTAAAACAGATGTGTTTATTGATCTTAGCATCAATATCATCACTTTTAAATCAAGCTATAAAATGAAACTAAGGACTAAGGACCTAAGGACCTAAGGACCTTTCAAGTAAAATTTAATGTACATTGAAAACTAGGCTGATTTGTTTTCAGGATTCCGTATCAACGTATTTGTAGTCATATTACACTAATCCACAAAGTATGTTAAAATAGAGATTGCTCAAGTAACAATTTAAATTTATTTGTTGCTTTAATATATTTATTGAATACATGTTTGACACAAGTGAAATTTACTTTTTGTATAGTTCGTGGATGACTTTTAAATGCGTTTATCGGTCAAACTGTGTTACGTCCTACTTATATTATGTACAAAGCAAGCCTTACATCCATAGGAATATAATTTACAAAATTGCATTGCATTGTTCTCCTTAAATCAATACATCTGGCTGAAATTATATTGCAAAGTATTTAAAACATGCCTAAAATAAAGAAAAAATTTAGAAGAGTGTTAATTTTATAAAATGTTTATTTACCTTGATGTTGTATTTTAATATTAAATAAATAATCCAGTATAATTCATGTAGCATTTGCTAACAAGTAGATTAAGTTAGTGCAGACACTAAGCGCTTATAGTGTGAGCTTATCTTTAACCCGTCTCATTATGTCTCTGTGTAACTTAATTAACAATACAAATACGTTTCGACTACCCTTCAAGAATTAATCTTTGGACTATTTCAAGACTCAGCAATTTTCTATAAACTATTGTATTTTTGGATCCTATAGTTATAGTGGGATTAAGGATCCCCCGGCGTATCTGCTCTGTGTTTAGTTGCGGATCGATATATTTAAGATACAAGGATTATTAATTATAAGTATGACATGTATGTAAATATTGATTAGTAATAATTAATATAAATATATTAAAGCTAAATACTTCAAATAATAATTTATTAATAGATGTTTAATATCTAAGTCTATATCTATGATTACGTAGATAATTATAAAACAAAGTGTTAGCGTTTCTGTCTCACTGAATATTGATAAGAGTATAGTGGAAAGCAATTTGAACAGACAGGCATCGTTCATTTATAATACTGTTTAATTTCAGTCAAATACAAGTGATTCGTGATCCAGTACTAATCAGTAACTTTTATCATTATTATCTATAAACTTCATTCTCTTGAGTTTATAATGATATCAAGCTCATAAATATCGTCGGTGACTCCGTGTTAGAATTGTTCTTTACACGCTCTTTCACTACACCTTATTCTCATCATTAAAACTTTACATAATTTATCAATTGTTACAAACTGTTGCTCACAGATTATAATTATATGAAACTCAACGCTTATTAATTAGGGATAAATTACTTGTTGAAAATACTCATTTATTTTAATCGGTATTAAAGCTTTTAGTTAATGGTATCTTCATTAACTGAAAAGTTGTTAATATTATGTTGATCATCTCATTGTGATAGTGATACCGATATTGAAGTTTCTTTTTAATTTATATTTATTTTTATACAGTATGTAATATTAATATTTCCTTACTTAACATAACTAGGACCTGTTACAATATTAAATTAAAAAAACACATTCACAACCGATGAGTCTTAGCTACATTACCCTAACAGTATTCAAATTCAACTTATTTATATATTTTTTTACTGTTCTAGGAATATCTGTCAAAGTATAAAAGTTATGGCACAGTTAATAGTTATCTGATGTTTGAATTGTCATATAATAAAATTATGACTATTTTAAGGTTTTTTAACACTGAAATATTACATTTTTACTGAAAATACAATAATATAATATCTGAAATCTGAGAATTAGTGTTCGTGTTTCTAACTATCGTGGAATTACTTTTCCAAAATTATTATGCACAATTATTTACCTTAACATAATAAAATTACTGTCGTCGTTGAAGTAAAAGTTATAAAATTAAAAAGCGAGTTATAATTTTTTATAGCTGGAATGTAAATATTTATAATAATACATACTTTATGTATACATTTATTTTTGTTTTTTCATTTCATATCAACTAGAACTGGTACTTGTAATTGAAATTATAAAGTATTAGTGAAGTATTAATTGTAATGTAAATTAATTGTATTTTAATTTTTTATGTTAGAATTTTCTAAAAAATACACTACAAAACAAACGTTATTTCAGAAAAAAACAAATTTATTATTTAAATTGTACTCCAATGTACTAATTATTTTTTTATCGTATTTATTTATTTACCAATAAGTTTCTGTAAATTTTGGATTATGAAATTTAACGTACCAGATTTTAAAGAATGTACACTATTTTATTCTCTCATTGTTTTTGTTCTCATAATATTCCTCGTTCAAACAAGGGAATAGAATAATGTTGTCTGCACTCTGCAGCGGCCAAAAAGTGACAACTTTGACATGTTTCACTCAAATTCGAGTATTCATAGTCCAAATTTCGTAAATTTTTATGCGAAATAGTTTCTTATTCAGTTTTTAGAATAGAACACAGAACTCCATACCTTTACAAATTTAATATATGTTTTTCTGTTATTCTATTTACAATAAAATTAAAAATGTATGAATTTTTTTAAATTTAATCTGATCAACACTGTGGCTTTAAAAGTGAGTGAATATAGATACATTATAAATCTATAGATAAACCAATATAGCAAAGTATCATTTTTAATAATTTATTAACAATTGTACTAATATAAATAAAAAAAATCCGTGCCCGCAGGGGGACACGCGTGGGTAGACCTCGTGTGTAACTCGTTTAAAATATAACTCACTACCTAAGAATAACACATGATGCCGTTGTTTACATCAAAAATTTTCAAGCAAAAAGCGGTTTTTATTTTTTTTCTCGGAAAAGGTATCTTTTTTGGAAATACTTTTGGTTTTTAAATTTAGAGTAAAAAGTAACCTTTCTATTAAAAATATTTGCGAGGAGGGAATGTTTACCAGAAAAAAGTTACCGTGGTTTTACCTGTCTTAAATTTTCAAGCTAAAAGTGGTTTTTATTTTTTTTCTCGGAAACGGTACCTTTTACGGAAAAACTTTTGGTACTAAAAATTTAGAGTAAAAAATAACCTTTATATTAAAAATACGTGTGATGTAAGAATGTTTACCAGAAAAAAGTTATGAATTTTTTTCCAAAAATTTTCGGTTTTTTTACCCCCACCCCTAAGTTATTGAAGTTAGGTTTTCGGTTTATCTACATTAGCTATAGGTATTCATCAAAAACATCATATAATATGAACGCGATTGATCTACTTTGTGTAGGGAAAAAGTTATGGTCGAAAAACTGAAATCAGAAAAAGTGTGGCCCTAGCGCCCCCCGTGGCCGGATTTCTCTGGTTAACGAACTTGACCTTCATTTTTGGATGGTTGATTTTTGTGCAAAGTTTGAAAGCGATCCGAGCAAAACTGCGACCGCTGTCGTGCTGACAAAAGTCGAATCTGGACGCACGCACGCATATATATATATATATATCTATATATATATATATATAAACTTTTTGACCAATGGTCATTTCGGACTCAGGGGGTCATAAGAAGACCTCCTCATTGTGAAGAAATTTTTCCAAAATTCGAAAGTCGGGTACAAATGAATGGGCAGACCGAATTCTTCGAGGTCTACCCAAAATATGTAATGTACCGGATTTATTTACGGTCCTCATTGCGTTCAATTTAATGATTTCAAAGAATCCATTGAAATGATGTATAACGAAGACAAGATTAATTTATACATTTTTAACTGAAACCAATAACAGACTGCCGTAGGCACTAGGACAGCGTACATTTGTATCATGTTTATCAATGCAGGCGCTGTCTTCGACGCCTTTGTTATGCTACTGGGTGCTTGTTTTCAATTAGGAACTGCGTTTGTACCCTACAGTATCTATGTTACGCTGATACAAGCATGAATCCAATACCATGCAATACCTCACGGAAATTTATCTTTGTTAGACTGTAGTAAATTTGGTCTTGTTGTAATAATGAGCATTAATTTTACGAGAGTGCCTTTGAGATTATTCGATATTTGACTGTGTGTTTTCCCACTTAGTTATAAATTATTTGTTATTCTGGTCACAAAACGTTGTAGATTATGAGTGATGTAAGATAATGACACCTTTTGAAAGTACCTTTCTTAAACGGAACTGATTTGCATACATTATCAGCGAAAAGCTAACCGCTTGTAATTACCTGTTGATATATATCTGTTTTTGACAAATCGGCATACCTCAAGTAATTGATAAGATTGATTATAAAAGGAGGAAACAATTCGCATTTAGGAACAAAAAATAAAAATAAGCTTCTTACAAACTCCCGTTTAAAAAAAACACCTATTTTGTAAATACAAGACATAACCAAGATTAATAGTAGAAAATTGTATAATGATGGCTAGACAATATTGAAGGAGAATACCGCGAGATCAAACTCTGTGGAAAATATAAGACAAGGCCTACGCCAAGAAACATCGTAGAGATTAACAGAATATTAATAATTAAAACTATTATCTATTGAATATATATTTGGACGCAGTTGTTAGATGCCGCCTCTTGTAAACCTCGAAACGTTGATAGATACGGTGGCTCTAGAGTAGAGAATAATTATACCCCCGAGAACATTCGCGGTAGATTAATTATTTCGAATATTAACTGCATTTTTATCCCTAATACAGATTTTGACTAATGAAATGCATCTCAACTGTCAGCGGAATGTTGCAGTCATCCATCTAAAACCCAACAAATGATTAATAACTCTCACTATAGAATGATACTCAGTTAAGGAATACCTACATTTTATATTTATTATGTGCATAAAGAAATCATTACATGAAAACTCATATATATATATATATGTGGAATAGCTCAAAGGGAGTGTCGTAATCCACACATAGCCTTTCAGTGAATCGACACTAAATTAATGTTTTTAAAGGGCATTTTGCACAATAACTTAAAACTAGATTAATTTTAGAAGATATTAAATAGCTATTAAGAATATATATGTACATATATTTTCGAAGTAATTTAGAAGTAATTTTTTTAAGTAATAGCTTTTCTTTTTCATTTTTTTTTTGCTTTAAGCAACTAACATTTATAAATATGGCATGTACTCTTAAATAAGATACGAAGCGTGAGTCATGTGCTCCGGAGAGTTGAGTACACTTTGACCGACAAACGCAATTAAAAGTTATTCCCGAACCCTACGAGGGATGAGGAAGTGTTATTTGTGTAAGACGTAGATTCAATGATGCTATCTCTGTAATGAAAATACAAACTGGATTGGAAAAAGTTTTGAAATTAGTTATTAATTTTAAAGGATGTACTTATGTCAATTATAAATAAGATAAGCACAAGTTTCTTAATAAACTATTAATTCTAATAACCACCTACCTTCTTGCTATTAAATATATATTGTTTATTAAGCGGTTTTTAATTTTATAGTGTTCTATATTACTTTAACATTCAATAAATATTATTAGTACCAGTAAGTTCTTTACGCAAAAGGAAATGAGAATAATTGTTTCGATTAAAGAAAGTAGTGAGAAAATAACAATTTGTGTACATTAGTCTATTGAAATATATTTTTTGATGCACGGCTTCATTTCAATTAATACCATCTTGTGAGTTATGTTAGGATTATTTAAAATCATTCCAAAAGTATATTTATATTACATATTTCGTCCACTGTATAGCCGAAGTGGTTGCCTACTCTAAGTCCATATAAGGTAAGCATCAGAAATAAATGTTGTTAAACAACACAAAGATCAGAATCCAGATTAAATTGACTGTGTATATCTTTAATAAATTTAAAAACAAGTGGAACGTATTATATTTGCAAGTTAGATATAATGCGAATATGATGAAGCAGCCCTATGATATCTCCGGTTCATGTGATTCAATACATCCAATAGTATGTATTCAGATATGTGATCATATTTACGTAAGTTAAAAATAAAGCGAATGCAATTATTGACGAGACGATCCAATTTATTTAAATTGGCTTCAGAGATATTAGAGTAACATACATCAGCATAGTCAATAAGTGGAAGAACAAGAGTCTGCACCAACAGAGTTTTGGTTTGAATGGGTAAAATGTTTTTATGCCGATAAAGTGAACGTAACGAGTACGTAACTTTTCGACATAAATCAGTTATATGGACACTCCAACTGAGCGTATTATCAATATGAAGGACGAGATTTTTTACGGACTGCGTGAGTGGTATTCTAACAGCATTATAAGTCACTGGTGTTAGAGCGATGTAGTCTATCTTGTTAAGACCATGCTTACTGCCGATAATTATCGCTTGACATTTTTGTGGGTTAACATAAATTCCAAAGTTCTTACACCATTTATGGATCCGAATCAAGTCCATGTTAACACAATCGATAGCGGAGTTAATAGAGTCAGGTGTGGCATGAGCATAAATTTGTAGATCATCGGCATACATAATAAGATAAGATCTCTTGATATGAAGTATTTTATAGCTAAATTTCATTCAAATGTACCAATACAATTCCAGTTTATATATATTATATAGTTCCAATAATGAAATTATATAATTAATGTTTTATATTAAATGAGATATACACTTGCTCTATAATAATTTTAAGTATTATCAAATGTAATATTTAGGTTAATCTCAATAATTTTCATATGTAATGATATTAAGCAAAACAGATTTTTGGCTTCACTTAAGTTAATAACCTTATTTAAAGCTTTTATTTAGTTGTAAAGGTATATATATATATATATACATACTACATTTTTAGATTTCGTTAAGTTTTTTTTGTATTTTACGTTGTGTATTGCCTAGTGAGTCATTTCACCCGAGTGAGATAGATTACTGATATCTATTTCAAATTAAATCCAGATATATGAAAAAAAAAGCAAAAAAAACTTTAAATAAACCAACAGTTTCAATATTTTGCACCGAATAAAAGCCTTTTTGTGCACTTTTGTGTCAAAGGCGGATAAAAATGATATATCGGGAGATTGTCCAGCTCTAGGCAGTGCATACAATTTATTATACTATGCTTACACTTTCATTGCATTTATATTGTAAGTTAAAATTGTTGACATACAGTAATAATATTATATATGTTTCTCTTAATAATAAATTATTGATACTAAGCAGAAATTACGAGATATTAAAAAAGTCCTTATATTGGATATTTCAGACGAGTGTGGCCGCAGATGATGGACCTAATCTACTACCGCAGGAGTAGTGAAGAAATAATAAAAGTGTTTGATAATTTAAAATAAATTCTTTATTTACTTTCTTCGTTGACATTTAGCGTTCATTTATGAATGTAGTACATATATAGGAGTAGTTTTAATTTGAAAAGAACCTTATAGTAACATTATCAAAAAAATTGCTCAATTCATAGCAGTGCCATCTGGTGCCATTATTCATTAAGTAGTTTTAAGTGAGTTTATGATAGTTAATTATAAAAGTTCGGACTCGTAATCTGATATAATAATATATTTATTTATATTTATTTATTTAGCTTCACTCCATATCCCTTACGGGGTAGCCAGAGATGATAGAGCGCCAAACGCTACGGTCCCTGCATACCTCTTTCGCCTCGGTCACAGACATCAACCTCTTCATACATGCCCTCCGGGGGGTCCTCATGCTTTTTACATGACCTTCCTCCAGTATCATAGATACAGTGTTTTCGAAGGTCACTCGAGGCCTCCCCCTTTCTCTCTTACCACTCACTTTTCCTGTATAAATCTTTTTTACCATTCTTTCATAACTCATTCGTTCGACGTGCCCAAACTACCTGAGTACGTTCTTCTTCATTCTCACTGTAACATCTTCACTAGTACCTGCCATTCTGTGGATCTCTTCATTGCGGATTCGGTCAGCTAGGCCGACTCCGCATATTCTGCGAAGAGATCGCATCTCCACAGCATTCATTTTTCTTACATTCTTCTTCTGTGTTACCCACGTTTGGCTGCCGTATAACAGCGTCGGTAGCAAAACCGCATTGTGTACAGCCAAACGTGCAGCTATGCTGACGTTTCGCCGTCTCAACAATGCAGCCAAAGCACCGTTGACTCTGTTACCGGCAGCAATACGCCTTTCCACATCAATTTCGTATCTTCCGTCTCTGCTAAACATACTTCCCAAATATACCACTTCATTCACTTGTTCTATTATTTTACCATTCACTTTGGTCTTACATTCTGTTCTTTCTTCATTTCTTTCAAATATCAGAACCTTTGTATTATCTGCATTCAGGTTTAGAACATTATTTTCACACCCATCTTTCAGAGTGGTGACCAATGCCTGCAGATCGCATTGTGATGATGCAATGAGCACTGCATCATCTGCATATAGCAAGCAATTGACCTTAAGGTCACCTACTTTCACTCCCATGTCATTGTCTTTCACGCCTTGGAGACAACTATCCAAATACAAATTGAACAACCAAGCCGACATAGCGCAACCTTGCTTAACACCCGATTGGATGTCAAACCAGGGCGACATGTCAGTTTCTACTCGCACACAGGCTGAGTGTTCTCTGTAAAGAGACTTTACAGCCTGTAGCAAGGGTCCACTCACATTGTATCGGGGCAGTATCTCCCATAATTTCTTCCTCACAACCCTGTCAAACGCCTTTTCCAAGTCCACAAAAGCACAGAAAACCTTTTGGTTTAGGGCCAAAAACTTTTCCGTGATCATGCGGAGGAAAAAGATCTGATCTATACACCCTCTTCCAGGTCTAAAACCTCCTTGGGCCTCCCACAACAGCCTTTCAGATCTCTCTTGCATTCTTCTCGCTATTATTTTAGCATAAACTTTACCACCCAAGCTAATCAAACTGATAGCCCTATAGCTTGCACAGTTTATCTGTGAACCTTTGCCTTTATACAAAGGTACGATGACTGCATTTCGCCAATCGCCTGGGACCTCCCCTGATTTCCAGTATAAATTGCATTGCAAATATAATAGTATATTTTAATAAAAGATGGTAATATCTCTATTTATACGGATATTAAATGATAAATATTAGATCGCACGAGTCAATCTTACACATCCATTTCCATTCTACGTGGCATTAGCAAAATATTCTCACAACTAAAAGAAGAAGAAGAACATACAACCAAACAAAACCAAAAAATGTTTAGTTCTTAACTTATTAACGAAAATTAATTGCCGTTATGTTTCTTTTATTTCAAATGAGCTATATCTATTTATGAAAATATAATAAATATATTTTAAATAATAAAAAAAAATATACACAGATAATTAAGTAATACAAGTGTCAATGGGTTCTGACATATATTGTAAAAAAATATCACAATTCTTGGATGCAAAAACTAACCATTTTTATGGCTTGATCTATGACTATATAATATATGTCCTTTGATTGGAAACACATGACGTATCATACGAGAATAGAAGAATCAACGATGAATTCATATTTAGACTTGTAATATTATAAAATGAAAATGTATTTAATTTAAATATACAAGATTTTGATTATTAAATTTGTAATAATAATGAAATATGTATTTGCAAATGTATCGGTGGACGTTATTGTTATAAGTTCATTAGGTCTTTCAAAATTTGTTTTCTTTTAAATTGTAATATACATTGAGTGTACGAAAAAAAGAAATTCAATTATTTCAAATAAAAATAACACTCACAATATCCTTTTTATTAAGTTTATGTTGATAATAATATTTATTGAAATTTCCAGAACTCTTATAGCATCTATATAGAGCAGCTTTGATTGGTTATAATACCGAGATATAAATATTATTATAAATCCGAGATAAAAATATCTAATAATATCTGCTTGAAGTATATAGCTGCTCATAATTTTGAAAGTTACAATCTCCCTTTACCTGAAAATAATATAATAATATAGTAACTAACCAGAAAACAAGTAACTACAACTATCACAGTTTTAATCAGCTAAAATAACACAAAACATGGAATTTAAGTAATAAGAGTGTAGCTTAAAAAGCAAAAAAAGTATCTTATAATACTAAAATTGAGTACAAGTGTTCCATATATTTCTATAAGAATTCAATATTCAAACAAACTTATTCAGAAATATTAACTCTCGGAAAGTGATTTAAAAAATTAAATAAAACAGCACCATCGAGTCACAAGCGAATGAGAATTAGATGTAAGTAAATATGTGACAGCAACACCGTCACGAAATTAAAGCAAATAAAAGTTTCCTGAACTATAATATTATCTTTTTGTGCTGCTTTTTCCGGCGATAATTTTAAGCACATTTACGCATTTAATTATGTACAGAAGACAATAAAGGCTTTGTATATCATATCATATCATATCATATCATATCATATCATATCATATCATATCATATCATATCATATCATATCATATCATATCATATCATATCATATCATATCATATCATATCATATCATATCATATCATATCATATCATATCATATCATATCATATCATATCATATCATATCATATCATATCATATCATATCATATCATATCATATCATATCATATCATATCATATCATATCATATCATATCATATCATATCATATCATATCATATCATATCATATCATATCATATCATATCATATCATATCATATCATATCATATCATATCATATCATATCATATCATATCATATCATATCATATCATATCATATCATATCATATCATATCATATCATATCATATCATATCATATCATATCATATCATATCATATCATATCATATCATATCATATCATATCATATCATATCATATCATATCATATCATATCATATCATATCATATCATATCATATCATATCATATCATATCATATCATATCATATCATATCATATCATATCATATCATATCATATCATATCATATCATATCATATCATATCATATCATATCTTATCATATCACATCATAACAGGTAGATAAATAACCTGGCTAACCAATGCCCAGTGTTGGTCTTCCCGTGAACACATTATTGCCAAGCATTTTCAATTATAAAATATAATCATTATTTTTTAAATTCTTTCATTTAAAAGTACCGTGATGTGGTTTCATTCATAAAAATATTGAAAACAAAAATTATTGAGATGATAAAAACTGCTGGTGTTACTTAAATAATCGTCATAGGTTAATGTAGGGTTTTAAAATTGATAGTTATGCGTGATTTAGAACAAAATGAAAATCAACTTCACGTGTATTGCGACATTGTTTGAGAAGATTTAATTTTACTACACTTTGATAGGAATTTGATTACTGGACCGCATACATTTGAATAATGTTAGTAATGTAGCGGTCGGCGTTGGTTGTGATATTAAATATAATGGAAATTTAATATATTATATTTGTCCATGTCCATAAGTAGTGGCTGTTCGATGCTTTGATTAACATTTGATATACTCCACATATAACGTTAAATATTTACAAATACAGCTCAATATCTCAACTTCAAACTTACTTTGAGCTTAAATATATGAGAATCTTCAATGTATGTAATACTAACTAATTAATAGCAACAGTTTTTCATGTAATGTTTATTGAAACAACAACGAAAATAAGTTATAAAAGAAAGTTTGTGAATTACCTTATATTAAATATGAATATACAGTATATCACGGTTTTAAGATCTGTTTCATATTTGTGTTGGAACACAAATAATCGAAGCATACCAAAAACTATTTTATAAATTTATTAATCAAAACAATAATATAAATTAAAATAGTTGCTTTAAGTGGTACATATTATCTTTTTATTTCATTAATTAACCTAAATTAACCTCAGTAGGAAAGATGGGTTGTCAGACTTACAACTCCACCAGACGGACAATGATTTATGGCCTCTACCTATGTTTCTAAATCTCCCGAAATTTATTTTTTATAACACAAATTATAATTATTATAAGCTTTTACCAGATATACAATGTTGATTATTAACCAAAGGACAAAAGTAGTAGTTCTTTATACAAAGGATCTCAAATACCTTAGATAGTTATGAGCTCTTTTAGTTATAATAATGTCCTTTATTATTTTAAGATAATTATTTTAAAATGTTTAGTTCCGTTACGTTCCGTACCTGTGAATCATTGGTCCATCCACTGTAAAACAAAGATATTTTTTTATTTTAATAAAATTAAACTTGACTGGTTTAACAAAATTGTTTATTATAGTATATAGTAGTAGTAGTATAATATACTACACGGCAATGCTGCCAGGTGGGAAGGGTGGTATTGCGATTGGGGATATTTGTAATAATCTGTGTGCATTGGTTTTTTATACACCCTTATTATTAAGCGACTCTTAGTCGGCTAGCGTATTAAACGACTTTCAGACGGTAAGCTATGTCACATGCTTTCTCCAGCTTGAATTTTATCTCTGTATTCGGATAGATTTGGTTAAATTTATCACACGATAATTTTGTTAATAAGAATCCTCTATCCGCTGATGGCAATATTTTCGTTCTTTTAACTGACAATAAGCTAATCTAAACTCTAAACTAAAATCTTTAACATCCAATTACCCATTGCAATAAGCAGCTAGTACAAGTAATCCGCTTTCCTCTTACATACCATACTATTACCTAACATGGCAGGTACTGACACTAATATTTATAAATTGCACTTTATTAGTAGTATAATTATTTGCATTATTATTACAAGGAGTTTTATAAAATAAATAAAAAGATTATAAAATATAAATATAAAGATTATAAAACCAGAGGCTTATTTGTAAACTAAAGCTTAACTACCTATTCATTTAATATTGCTGTAAAAGTAAAAATGTTTGGCAATTTTTTGTAAGAGCTAAAAAGGAGATAAATGTTTAACTTATATACATATATATAGTTTTTGTTATGTTCTTAATATAAGTAATGTTACAATGTACCTTGATATTATTCAACAATGATTTTATAAAACTGTTCCAAAAATTGGTTTCCTCTGCACTCTTATGGGTAAATGAAGAGACCTTTTATATAGTTAAGTTAAACAATACGCAAAATACAAAAAAAATGATTAAAGTATTTACTGCAAAATTTTTGATGCATAAATAAAGAAACAAAATGAATAAATCGTATTGACCTTTGAGTAAAACAAAAGCTAAAATAATATAATGTACAACGGTTATGACAATTGATTACAGACATGTGTAATAATGGTTGCTTCAGATACTGCTTCAAAATATTAAGTACTGTGACTAGAAATAAAACAAACCCAATTTTTAATTAACTATTCAAATAAAATAACTGAAACTGTTTGGAAAATGCTTTTTATTACAAAGAGATTGATCTAATAACTAAAGACAATGCAGATAGAGCACGAAACTCTTGACCCGTGCTCTAGGGATAGTACTTCGTATAGGACTTAAAAGGACTTAAAAAAGATAAAGGTTGTTCTGAAATAGCGATGACAAAACATAGCTGGATGTCAGTTCTTAATAATCATTTTAATAGTAACTCGTCTCTTTTAAAATAACTATAAGTTTAATGTAGAATTAAATTTATAAGAAAAGTTTTCAATGTGCTTTTTATAATGTATGATGAACATACATTTTAAACCCTCTGGCGACCGGTAACCAATATCTCACCAATGGCTGGTTATTATATTATTATATTTCTTTAATTTATTTATTAAAACTTCATGTATGTTTGTTTAAATAATGATACAATTGACGGACTCAATGCTATCTAGGCATGCATCTTTTTTTATTAAAAACATCACAGTTTATAAGAACTGCAAATTAATAAATATAATATTTCGATATTATTGAAGCAAAGTTGCTTCGTGTTGAGTACATAACACAAAAGTATTAGTAATTTAGAATATTGTTTATTTGCTTCATCATGACACAAATAATACTAGATACGTTTTAATATTTTTTATAGCAATAACTTTTTAAATATATAAAAAAACCTAAATTATTTTTATGTTTTATTAATGATGTCTTATGGCTTATTACTGGAGATGAGAGAAGCTGTTGAAGTTGTTAGTAATAACAACTCTTAAATAAATAAATTATATAACAAAACATATCATTAAATAACAGCAGTGTTATGAATGATAAAAATGAATTTGATTGAACGCCAAGAACTATTCCAAGAGAATTCCGCAATCACAGTTCAACTCTCGACTTGAATATAAACAATATATTTACAAACAAGTTACATTTTTACTTTTAAAAATTTAAAAACTCACAATCATTATTTATTAATTTCAAAACGCTTTTGTAAATTACTTACATTAATTATCGTTAGTGTTCGAATCCTTACTTGTATTGGAGCATTGAAACAGGAGTGCTTTTAACCAGCGTGTGGTTAAATATATACTACGGTAAGCAAATTATCCATAGCGCGTTCAATTTAAAATGTCTTAACCATTTTGCTTCATCGAAATGTCTCCCGTAACTGCACGTTACATCTAGTATAGCTAAGCAATTCCACACGAAAAAAAATAATTTAATTGGATTAATTACAACAAAATTAGATGAAATGTTATAAAATTAATAGCACAATCTTAGTCGTAACACCTAACAAAATGTCATCAAAAATCAAATATTAGAACAAACGTCTGAATAAAATGTCGTTCAGAACGAGACTGAAAAAAACCTTTACATATTTAATTTTATAAACATATACTTTGTAACCTGTCACGATTATAAAGTAGAGTATTCACTTATTGTACTCTTGCTAGTTCATATTATTTATTATAAGATGTAGATAGTAATAAGAAACCTTAATTTAGTCTAAAAGACTTCTCTGTAAACATAATTGAATTACTCTAACCCCCTAAGTGTACACAATAATCGTTTAGGAAACTATTACTATAACAATCACAACGTATTCCCTATATTACGTAATCGTAGTATAAATTACTTTAGTCTCCATGAATAATATATTTTATAGCAAATGATTATTCGACCAGAAATAATATTCAGTCATGTTGAATAATAAGTTAAGATGAGGGTTTCTTATTAGTGTATGTTTTATGAATAATTAATTTACGTCGGTAATTGCGACTCTTCAGTAACTGTATTTTGATAATAATGTAAGCGGTTGGGCAACTTCTTGGAACTGGAATTATTAGCCTATATTATCAGGCTAAAAAAACAAATATCAGATTAGATATGTACAGATTGTTTACAGATATATTATTGATAGCGACCAGAAATATTTTAAAATATGATCATGTTTCTATTTATTCAAGAGTAATGAATGAGAAATTCATAATTTAATAATTAACTTTTGAATAAGATCATATTCTTATAACAATCATAAAGATTATTTAATGCAAGTTGATCCGGTATTATATATAATCAATTTAGTATTCATTTCAATTTAATAAAATAAGACAGTTTGAAGATGATTTAAATACAGTATTAAAATAAAGTTAAGTCCACTTGATGTGTCTATTTTTTGTAAGTCATAGACCTCGGAGGTATAAATTCAAAAATAACAAAATATATAAAAATATATTATTTTGCCAGTAAAATAAAAAATAAATATCAAACAGTAACAATTAGGGTCATCAATTAATTGTTCTGAGTTTTGTATAACTTGATGAGGTTTGACGCTTTTTTTTATAAAATACTTTTGTTTGAAAGATTATTTCAAAAATATTATTAAATAGGTTATGATAAAATTCTTCAAGAGGATTACTCAAACCAGGTTCACTCTTGACCGTCTTTATTAAAGCAGTTGTATCATCAACCTATTTGTGTTATATAATTAGTACACACGCAATATTATAAATAACTTAATATCAAGCTAAAAAAATAATATTAAGAATATATCGAAACTCAAACTTAATTAGAATTTCCTATAAGGAAAATTAGGTTGAATAATTTTTGTATTTTTCTAATAGCCATTCCTTTATTATTATTTTAATAATTTGTATGTATGTATGTATGTACATAATCTTTTAGTATAATCTGCCAAATTTAATCTAGTTCATAATGCAAATTATAAACTAAATTTAAACCGCTTTTAGCAACAAAATGCACTTTCTGTGTTTATGTGTTCAGTTTTAAAATCATCAACTTAAACTGAGATAAAACTTCCCGTTAACCTGTTTTGCCAAGGCAAAGCAAAATTGTGAAATCAAAAATAAATGTCAGTTCAAATTTTACTACAAGCATACATTGTTTTTAAAAGGAATATTTTCGCCAAAACGGATTGCTTTCACAGTTAATCGAGCTTAAAACAAGAGTTAGTTTAAGAAAACAACATTTTAGCTAATTAATCACGACTCTGACGGGTTTTTATAAACTTCTATCCTGATACAAGTTCAAGATTCAATATGGCTTCTGTATTTATTAAAAGCTATTTTTGTATTAATAAGCACTTGATCCAATTTGCACAGAATACGTATGCAAATTATTTTCGGCATCTTCATATTGAGTTATTTTTTGTATCAGATTAAACTGCATAATAGAGTTAATAAAATAGATTAAGAGAATGTATTTATTTTTTAGTTTGTGAAACAAAATTATGTATTTGAAAAATATATTTTCAAAAATTTTTCTTTTCATACAATTTATCTTATTTTATAAAGTGATTTCTTAAAAAATTTCCAAATAAATTTATGCATAAATAGGCATAAATTATAATATTCGTAAATAATTCAAATAATCTAAAAGATATTTAAGATAGATTAGGCTTATTTAATTTACTAGCTATATGAAGCATTGTATCCTATATAAAATTATTTTTAACCCAAAAAATATTCAAGTTTATTTATCGTGTAGAATTCCCTTCAAACATGTACCAGGGTTACATAAGTATATTACTCCAGTCTAGGGTCTAATTTAACCCAATTGCCGAACATGCTTCAAATTCATGCTCCTAGTGACTAGCGTGTACTATGTACGAGTATTTGTATCGTTTTGACATTAGAGTGTTTTACATGTATACTGTCTCCCACATTTTTATTAGCGAAAACACAAAAAAACCTTAAATAGTATTTTTGCGGTGACTCAAGTATTTTATTTAAATTTTCTCTAATAACATGATAATGTGTGAATTGTAGAACGTATATAATATCAAATTACATTTTATTCAAATAAGAGCTATTTTCTTGTTTAAGTTTCAAGTTTAAGTCTCAAACAGTATAACAGTTAATTTGTAATTCAACTTGTCTTAAGGTTAAATGATTTATATAAAGTCAAGTAAACCATAACAGTAAAAAGTAAAAGTACACAAACATTTTCCTTGTACTCGCTCTCATTTATATGGAAATTATACTATGAATTTCGATTTCCTTTAAAATGTTTTTGAGGCTATTACAAATATAAGATTACCCTCTTTTTAAAATAATATAAATAATATAAAAAAAATTTCACTAACTTTTTCTATTTATATACTTACGATCTTTAATGAATCAATATAATATACTTTGACTGAAATTAAATACATTTCCCTGTAATACTCGTAGTTATTTATTATCGTATGAGCATTGTATTGTACATGGAAAAATATAATAATAAAACTTAACTAATTAGAAATGTAAGAAATACTTATAGTATTAATATATTAACCACAGTTAACCGAATTAACCGAGTCAGACAGGCATTTGGATTGGACAGTTGCCAATGGAGCACTAAAGTTATCTATCGATTAGTCTAATTCGAGGGCATCAAATTCAATAATATAATGATTTCTCCTCTGATATAATACATAAATAATTTTCCAGCATTCCTGAACTGTATCTTCCTAATTTAGTGAGTATAATAAATCATTTGTTGTCTTATTTGTTGGGTTTTTGGTCGATCATTGCAAAGCTCCGCTGACAGGAGTCGGTTCACAAACTGAACTTCGTCAGTATTTGTATGTATTGTATATCTGTACTAGCAGACCCGGTCACGCGTTGGTGTGACTACTCGTATTATTTTTGATGTATTACATTATAGTAAACTATTTAAGGGGTAACGTTCAGAGTACATCTGTCATGAAAACCATAATGTTTTCTTACAGTCGATATTAAGCAAAAATCAAAACAAAATAATTATAATTATTTTTTTAATTTTATCCAAGTTTATAACACTATTTGTATATTACAAAGTTTTTAGTAAATAGCTTGGAACACTAAACTTACGAATGAGGTAGGTAGGGCAGATACCTCATTCGTAATTACTCAATCCAGTCAATAGATACCACCATCTTTTAGAATTATTAGGAGCTAACTGCAAAATAATAAACAAATAATTTGCAATAAAATAATATTGCTACTATGAATTGAGTTGAAAACGTACGTGGTGTGTAAATTTATTAAAATCAGTTAAGTAGTTTAGTAGTATATAATTGTATATAGTTGCATATAGTTGTATATAGTTGTATATAGTTGTATATAGTTATAGTAGTTCATAATTAAAAATATTTGGTGGTTTTACTAATGCATATAATAAAAGTTAAACTCAAAACATAAATTTTAAAAGATAAATCATGAAAAATGAAAAAAATAGATTTTTATAATAAATACAACAATTTTTATACAACTCGGCAGACTTCGTTCTGTGAAATAGAATTGGAAAGTGGCAGTTTATATTTCGACCTTAAGACGTTTCTACTCTGCTAACTCTCACATATCGCCCTATCATCATGGTGACGGTTCTGTTCAGGAGAATTAAAGAAAAAGGTCAGCTCGGGTGACCTAAGAATATCTTCCACTTACTTAAACGAACTTTGGCCACCCTTTTGAGACCCACTAAAAACCCCGACTGGGATGTCTGCCAGAGGGCTTCAAACTAAGAGGGAAACTTAAGGTTCAAACCTGATTGAAAATAGTGGGAACCTAAAGGTGACAAATATTTATAAAGTGGGTGCTTCAATGACAAAAAATGGAGATAATTAATTATTTATTACTATTATTATTAACATAGGGATGAAATAAAGAATAATGAAATAAAGAATAATGAAATAAAACGTATATAATTATTTTCAGTAATCGCTTTGTTGTAAATCAAGTGAATCACAATTATTAACAAATATCTGTTTGATTTTTATTGTAGTGCTTTATGATACACATGTTTTTTGTTTGATTACCTGGTGAATATACAAACAAATCTGATGGTTATCCAACACGGGAACAGGCAACATACAGGTGACCATGTGAGAAGCATGGGTTTTCTAGATATAATACCACAAACACCTAATGATTGCACCTGGGACTTATTATGACTCATAGCAAAAGCAAGCCGCACTGAAAACTGTAGTCGTTTAAATTCAAATGGTACATCAGTCGGAATCATTGGGATGCGTGGTATCAAAACGTCTTCTCCTTTATACTTTCCTTTCAGTATAGTTGCTTCTATCACGTTGTTCAAAAAATTTTATCGCTAACCGTGTGCCGTTGCAAAGACGCGGTTGGTTGATATTTCTCAACATTATAACTACCGATCCAACCTTTAATTGAAGATTGTGAGGTGGCAATCCTGGTAAATCCAGCGAGTTTAAAAATGTAGGCAGATAGTTGACGACATCATCTTGGTTAGTAGCCGAATCAACTGATTTATATATCCTCAATTCACCTGTAATTTGTTCTTGAATTTTGAAATTTAATTCATTTACATCTGTTTTTTGCAGCCAATATAGCCCGTTCGCTTAACCATTCATGGTTTCTGTAATTTTGAGCAACATCTGGAAACACCTTTTGAATAAGAAGATCTTTTGATCAAGTTAACTGACAAAAACTTTGAGGAAACTTAATGCAACCAGTCAGTGTCTATAAGAAATTTGCCATTACCAATGTCAATGAGTTGTTTAGAGAATATGTCTCCAGATTGGTCATTTTGCAACTTGACACGCATATTCTTGCATAAGTGTAATACCTACACATGCTTCCACAAATTGGAGGACTTTAAACATGCAGTAAGTTCATCAGCTGGCGTTGATCGTGGAATCACTGGCAATATTTGACGAAAATCTCCTGCTAATAAAATCATTGCACCACCAAATGGGTTATGATTGCTCCGTAGATCTTGTAAGGTATAGAACCTAAAGCCTCCATAGATTTTTTATGTGCCATCGTGCGTTCATCCCAAACAATCAATTCACATTGCTGCAAAACCTTTGCCATTGCAGAGTTCTTCGAAATGTTGTAGGTTGGAGTTTCGTTGCTTTGCATGTTTAATGGCAATTTTAGTGCTGAATGAGCTGTTCTACCACCTTCAAGCAAAGTTGCTGCGATTCCCGACGAAGCGAGTGCAAGTGCATTTTTGTTTTGTGAGCGAATTCTTGCTAATATCAATGAAATCAAAAAAGTTTTTCCTGTACCACCAGGTGCATCTAAGAAGTAAATCCCTCCTCTTTTAACATTTATTACTTTCATAAGTGTATCAAATACATACTTCTGTTGTTCATTCATTAGTGGAAGATTTGTTTGAATTAATTCTTTCAGTGTTGAGATCATACAGTTTTTCTCGGTGCAACTCTTGGCTAAAAGCATCATGCATTGGAGGATTGGGCGCGGCCAGGCCTAATTTAAATAATAGTTTGTTTGACATCATCAAGCACATGTCCTCAATTGAAATCAATACTTCATTGTAAATTTCTTCGCTTATTTGTATATTTGAATTTCCCCTTCTAATCCGTATTTGATCCAAAATATCATCACACATATTATCTTTGTACTTGATCCACAAATCCTTTGGATTTGATGGGAAGCATGTAGATATGATTATAGAAAACAATGTTCGTATTTGATGAGCTTGTGATGATATTACAGCATCATTGAGAGTTTGATCCCAATGAGCATCATTTTCTAGCAATCGCAAACGTTGGCAAGCTTCTCTGTATGATCCACACAAATCACCACCAACAGTTCGTACATGTTGGAATGATGTTGGGCCACGTACATTGACTAATAGCAGTCGTAAATAAAAACATTCATCGTTGCTTGGATGTACTGTATAAATTCGACCAATCGCATCGGTAGAATATACATCTGGGTATCCTGGAACTGGTTTTCCTTGTTTCCTTCGTATAAATCTCCTTGAGGATTGATTCCAAGTATAATATTTTGCTATTTCAGAATATAACAATGTTTGAGCAAAAGCATCGTTTTGGCATGTCTAAAAAAAACTGTTTAATGTAGTAGATGGTGGCTGTACAGCTCTTTCTACTGCGTTCTGTGTTGTAAAATACACTCTTTGTCCATTTTCTAAATGCACAGCTAAATGAACGTCAGTAGGGTGTCTCTCATGAATTGGAAAAGAAAATATTCGCCAAACTGCTTCATTACTACTAACATAGCGACCCATTTAGTATTGGATAACTTCATCATTGGAATTCTCTGCATTAATACCAATCACAGTCATATCACTCCTTTTGGTTACGTATTTGCAAATGTATTTAATAGATTTTAATGAATTGCAAGATTCAACGTTGATGTGCGCTTTGAAGGTCTTTGATAAAATGGGTGAATATGGAACAATCCAGCAATTACCTATTTCAATATCTTGTTGATTTAATTTGACAATTGTTGATCTTCCATTGTCTGCTGTCGATCGGCGACGATACAAAGAATAACCGTCATTACCACTAATTGTTTCAGATATTAATGTCCGTGGATATCGCTTTGAACATTTACCATCCACCATACACGGTGAATTTTGATTAAGAGTTCCACAGGGACCATGAATCATGTTTTTGATAACTACATATCCAGGATCTACTTCTACATTAGGGATTTCAGCTGATATTACTGCATCAACTTCATTTGGCCTTATCTTTTCAACTAACCAAATCAAAATGTGTGCACGTGGCAATCCCCGTTTGTGCCACTTCACAGAATGCATCCAGTAGTGTGTTTCACAATGAAATCTATTAAAGATTTCAACTTGGTCTAAAGACTCTGGCTGTAATATCATGACGATCAATGGGTGATTGCCCAGGGAATAACTCCTGCTTGATTTCTATCCAGTGTAGATTGCATGTAAATGTGATGAACAAATCTGCTGTACCATAATGACGAACATATGACATGGCATCTTGAGCATATTCATGCATATGTAGAGGGCTTCCGATGTATGGTGCTAGAAGAATAGTAGTAGTTAATCGCATCTCGAAGGTGAATATACTCTTCAGATCTGAGTTTGGTCTGATTCAACCTGATGACTGTTAATCTCTCCGTTTCAATTTTAACATACATGTCTATAACATACTTGTGATATAATCGCCGACGTTTGAGTATGTGATTGTCATCATTAGGCGGTAGGAATAATAGTTCATTGAACTGACTTTTTTGTTGGTTTCAGAACCTGAAAATAGATTTTTGTTTTCATAACATTGAAAATAAAAAAAATTATAGGTAATATAGTAACTGATAATATATCTCCATAGCTAAACTAATATTTTTTATTACCTGTAATGGGATTTATCATCTTGTTTGAGAAATCATAGCCATCTTCACCTTGCCAAAATATAATGAGATATTGCAGTGCGTCATATGAGCGGGGTGTTTCCTTTATACGTTGTAATTGATCATTCCGTAATTTTGTCATTATCAGATGGCATCAGATCCAGTGCAGTTTTAAACAACATAATCAATTGATTGTACTCATGAAATAAAGTTTATAATTGTTCTACAATAAACCTCTTTAGTGAATTGTTATGTAAACAACGCATATCAATTTCTTGTGGTGAATTGCCCATGAAATAAATTTGCAGGAGTTTCTATTTGGTATCTGACACTGGTAACAGTGAACCTGCTCTATGATATATTTTTCCTTGTATCTGTAAATAAAAAAAATGATTTTTGCCAAATATAAATAATATTTGTTCCTAAAAAATATATCTGTCTCCTAATTTGAATCACTAAATAATAATTGATATGCTTAGGTATGTCAATATGTAATAATTATTTGTAACTAATATCCGTCATCAAATATTTATATTGTGTTTCAAAATAATAAAAGTGTTGCTAATACTGAATCACCAAATAATATTATGACTAAGTAATATATGTGTTGGGGTCTAGGGAACTGAAGGTTAATGACACATATTTACTTAGTTAACAGGAAATTTTGTTCATTAAAATAATAATGATAACTGCTATAATACATACCTTAAAAGTTGGCATGAAATTTTCCCGAACTACGTTTGTTGCCCCAAATGACGTCATTTGAAAGCAATTATTATATTGTTGGATATTTGACAAAAAGTGTATGGAATCTGGTTCTATTCCTGAAACCAATGAGTACAATGACTCTGGTGGTGGATCCAATGGTATCAATTTCACTTTCCCATTTGCGAAACACAATCCATTGGCATCATTTTTGTATTTAAATGCCTTACAATGAGAGCATACCAAGTTCATAGATCCAATAGTAATATATTGGTGGTTACTGTAGTCAATTGACAAATCGTAATTGAAAGCGGCTCGATTCAAACTTTCGCGATTATTAGTTGAATCTCTCGCCCTCGCTGCCCGCATTCTCGATATACAAATTCTTTCACATTTATTTCCGCCGTCACGCTCTTGTGCAGTATGATAAGATCGGTAATTAGTTTGGTTTGTAGCATTTCGAGTTCTTCTACCTAAATTACTTCGTCTTATAGAAGGCATATCGAATATACTTACCTAAATAATGTCACATGCAATAATTATTAATCACAGGTATTAAAACACTTTGCACAAAACACGATATAAAACAATTAAAAATAATTATTAAATATTATATAGGCTTTTTAAAGCGATTTGTTTGACAGATGCAATGACGTGAAAACTGATGACAATTTATGTCGCATTCCGAAACTAAAACAAAAGAAAGAATATTCCAAGGCCAATCAAATCCATAGCTCTTACATTTTTTGACTTTTCAATTTGGTCGGGTCACGATTTTATCACTTTTGCGTGAACGCACATTTGATTGAATTTGAACTTTGTGCAGCGACAATAAAGCGCGAATTGACTCTTCGACGTTAGCAACACACCTACATTGTTTAGACAATAATGAATGCTTGTAATTTAATATGAACTTTATTGAATAGCAATACAGTTTAAATTGACTCTACATTTAGTTAGAAAATATTTGTATAGGAAAAAGAAAAGGGCTCTTTTAGGGTTTTCCTGGAAATTATTCGAATTTTTCTCGCCGTCAGAACCATCCTTGGGCTTTAAGGAACATTTTAAAAAAAGAATTGTTAAGATTGGTCCATGCGTTGTTGAGTTATGCGCTTACAAACACATTTTGCGATTCATTTTTATATAATAGATTATATGAGCTTTAAGCAAATAAATTAATTAAAGCTAATAATCAAAAGAGATTAATCTATACACCGTGAATGTTTATAGGTAGGTATATATTCGTTCACTCGACTCTGGCGACACCATATTTATCAATGCTGTCATTCCGATGCTGACAAATGAGTCGTGTTCCACAAACTGGTTTTTGTATCTCATAAAAGTGATTAATAATACATCTGTAACCTATTTCTAATATTTAGAATTTATTGAAAGTGCAGTTTCTTATTTATTTTTAATATTATTTTCTTTTTTTTTTCTTTTTTTATGTTTGTTTATATAAAGTTTATGTTCTAAAAATTAAAATAATATATAAATGTTTAAAAAATAAAATATATATTAATCGTGATGAAGGCAATAAGTATCACATATATATTATTGTTTTAGCTTAAAGTCTATTGAACAAAACTTCAAGTTAATGTTTATTATCATTATAAAATAGTTCCTCTCATCATCTTAATTATAGAATGGTAACAAACAATCAATCAATTTAGTGACAGCAATGCTCACACAAAGGTTAGATATCACAACTCTTTGATCTAAAAATGCTTATCAAAGCATAAGCACTAATCAGGACAAAAAATATAAAAAAATATCTATATAATGCTTACCGTAAATAAATACAGAACTACAAAAATGACATACCTATCGCGGTGGCGCTGTGGTGAGTTCATTAATCTATTCATGATACAAAGTTCAACGAGACCAATATAAAATGTCTTGTTTTTTTGGAATAATAATCTTTTTAAATACAAAAGTTGTCATCGTAAGCAACATTTATGTAAATCTATATTATAAAAAGCTTTTACGATGTTTTTGTTTATGGATACATCATTTTTGTTATTCTTTTGTAATCTTTGAAGTGCGATACAATATTGTTTTTGTTGTTGTTTATACTCGTAGATAGACCTACTTCATATTCTAACCCTATTAAATAGAAGAAATTATAATTATTATTGAGGAATAGGTTTTTTTAAGTTTCTGGGGCAATTAACCTCGGCCTTTTCATAAACCTCTTGATATTAAAATAAACCTTTCTATTTAACTCAAGTCTTTTATGGATTCTTGGTCTCAAGAAAGTTCTATAGATAAAGTTTTTATGAATATACGTAATAGATAATATTATTATAAGATTTCTTCTAAGAATAGTAATTATTAATATTTATTTTTATTTTGAAACAAATCAAATGTTTCTTAAAAATACATTAATAGGTTTTTTTTAATTTAGTCTAGTCTTTTATGAGCTGACTTGACAATTTATTTTCGTTTTAAGATTTTAAGAAAATAATAAAGAGATTCCATCCTAATGGAAAGTACGACTTAGTATTAGTTTATTTTATAAAAATTCCTTTACCATAATTGTTTATTTTTAAAAGGAAATTAAAATAGTCAGTTAAATAGTATGCTTATACCAGAGAAATAAAATTATTATTTATTTTTTAGTTTGTTTCAAAAAAGTAAGAGTTTCAAAAGTAGTCACATCTGTTAGTCCTTTTATCAAACATTAAGAGATTAGAACGCGTTAGCCACAGTTGGCCGAAGTTAAATCTATCTATTTATTTATTTATATTTTTTTACTTTGAATCAATAATAGAGATCACTCATGTACGACAAATGGGAGTGGCAGGAGGAGGACCTATTTCAATACCATACTTATCGAAATAAACCTTTCCGTAAAGACACTCTCTAACTTAAAATAAGGCTACGAGAGTTGCAAAAGGACCTTGGTCCGAGAAGCACCACACAACAAAATCAACCTGGGCTTTTTTATTGTTGTGATCACTGTTTCACAAACGTCAATATATTTAGTGAGTAATGTACGTACAGCAGAGGGAACACAAATTGTTATGAAAATTCCCTGCCAGAAAGTTTATAACGTTTCTAATCTGAAACCAAGAAATAGTGTGCCTGTTTCATCTGCAGCCAAATTCAGAGAATAGTTCTTTTTTCTACTTTTCAATACATACTTATTTAAACAGGCAGAGTACAATTTATATGATAGTTGCAATTTGAAAGCGTAATAATTTTAGTTAATCTCATAAAACTTAGAAAAATCCCTTATTGTCAGGAAGCTAAAGAAGAACCCATAGAAAAATGTTAAATACATCGAAGAGCTATTCATTGTGGATATCGATCCTAAATCTCAAATAGAAAACTACATGACATTTCAATAAATAATACATTTATTACAAAAAATATTTTCTTTTTAGTACAAAACCTAACAAATATTCTAGAATTTTTAAAGTTTATAAATTAACAAGAACCGTTTTGATATTTTTGAGGTAGTGAAAACAATTCTGACCCTATTTAACATACAACGTGATATATGCCAGTAGCACATTCTGGCCAGTGTATAATTTTGATACAATTTATGATACAGAGCAAAACTAAAATATATTAAAATGCATTTCTATTCATATTTATATATTTCCTACTATTCCTATACTGTTATTCTGTTAAGTAACTGTTAAGTAACTAAACACCGTCACCTAATCTCTTACAAACTTAGTAAGATAATTAATGTCGACTACATTTGGAACACTTAGCAATGAGATCATTAAACGAATCATCAATAAATTAATAATAAAATGGCGGCACTCAAATGAAAAAAAAATGTACTTATTTTTGGTTGTGTTTGCAATTACAAAATTGCCAGTACAACATTTATATATTACTTTTTATTTTGGTAAATAAACTGGAATAATTAATAATTTGGATAGTTAATTATCGCAAATCCAAAAAGTAAGACCTTACACATTGATTCAAGAATTCAACTAGATGGAATACCTGGATAAATAAATGGGTACCGCCGCAAATTCTGTAGCCCGTCTCCTTCTACTGTAGGAACAGAATATTATAACTGGTCACGGAAAATACTAGAGTATGAAGTGACTACAAGTCATCTAAACATTTTATTTAGAGAAAAATTTATTAATTATAATAAATTATTATCATTTGTGATTTATAAGCTCTAAGACTACTAAAATGATGTTATTTATTTTTACAATTAGTAAGAAAAGTAGAAATTTACATCCGGAAAAGATTTTAGTCGAACTTCATGGCTTTTTCACAGCAAATTCTATACAAATAACATTAGAGATTGTCAGTAAAAAGAAAGAAATAAACAAAATTATTCAATGAAGTCAAGATATTATCACTCATTATTTATCAACTGTCGTTATCTTATAATAACCCAACTAAGGAATATCTTCCTTAATAAACCGAGGATAATGAAGTGACTATGACTAATAAATTAAAATAATAACATTTTTAATAAATAGAAATTATTGCCCACTGTCAACAGCCAATCACTACTTGGTCTAAAGAACTATGAGGAACAGCCCGCACTGCCATCTCCAGACAAACCATAGCCATCTTTCATCTATTACAATTTAAAGAAATCCAAACCCTTTTAGTATTATTTGTAAAGTCCAACCTAATTTTTCTCAAGTTAAGAGAGTTCTATATTTTGACCAATAAGCATACAAACAGAAACAAAGAATTAAAAAAATTCTAAACATTGAATACGAGGTATTTTTTCATAAAAAGCTCTGAAATTCAATCTACAGTTGAAATCTAAACGAGATACTTCGAAGGCTTCACAGAATAACCGTCCAACGAAAATATTCCTACCTATTTAACTTCAATAAAACCGCACCAAAATTAAAAGCGTAAAACACTGGAATTTTTGTGAATTATTCAGATTTTAACTTTGACCGCTGCAATATGGAAAAAACATTATTCCTTCTGATCCGCGGGATATCGCTGGAATTGTTTTGTCTACAGATATAATGAATTGTCATATAAATACGATTCACTACTTTTTAACTTAATATTTGGAGCATTTATTCTATTTCTATAGGACTTACTGAACAACTCTATGAACGGAATTTTTATATTGTTAAAACTTCATATTTTCTATTTTCGTATTTCATTATGTTAATCACTTTTCAATAAGTAATCGTCTAATTTATACAGGCCAATATTTAAAGTCAAAATACGTCAAAGAAACTGGATATCGAACAGAAATAAGAAATATTGTATACTAATAACTCTATGAATATTTCAATTTTAAGAAGTAACAAACAACACTTACATACAAGTAGCTCACAAAAAAATTAAAAGCCACGTCACATTCAAGCAATAAAAAAAAATATAGCGTTCTTTAATTTTTTAACTTTATTTTACTTTAATATTCAATAAATACTAATGACGGCAGTGATTTCTCTACGAGACCTTTCTCGTATTCACTTGAATATGCATACATAAGTAACTATTTAAGTTAATTTGTAAAATATATTTTATTATTTTACAGAATTTAATCCAGATAAGATAATTTACAACATCTTAATAATCATATTGAAATTATTTTAAATATACTTGTAGCATACATTGAAACTTATTGAATAATCGAAATTACTGCCAGTAGATATCCAGTCGATATACGAGTAGATAATAAGACGATCAGAGTATACTGCATATAGCTTAATAGTAATATCAATCAATCTAAATATTACTAGTATCTCAAATCGCATGTCATAACATGAACAGTCCTTGGACCTCGCATGACCATTGAATTCATCTGCCTTTTAAATTTCCTTCTTTATATTTTCTTCCACACTACACTTCAAGAAAAAAAACAACTATCTAATATACAGGTCTTTTTTCTACAAATGAATTACAACTTTAGCTTTTACAGAAGGGACGTTGAAAACCGACGTGCTACATTTACAATTTATATTTAATGCGATTAAGACGAAGTTATTTTTGAAAATCTTCAGTTTAAATTACCCTAATTATAATAATATGTACTAGTTTTTTGTTATGAAGGTTTTCAGAGATCAAATAAATGTGTTCATTTACAATTTATTAATAAATTTTACATATCCAAATATTGTATTTAGTTTAAATGCTGATTTACATTGTAAAGTATTGTATACTGTGATAAATGGAATCCGATGATAATATAAATTAATACCAATATACTACTTTTTTATTATTTATATTTTTTCCCTCTTAAGGTGGTTTTGTCACCACTATCTTTCTCGTATTGTTTTTTCTATACTTATATTTATAATCGTAAACTATCATATCTGTCAGTGTTGAAGTTACATAGCTAACAAGAGAATCGACATTCTAAAGGTATTCTGTTATTAGTTTCGACTCAAACAAAATGTTTGTTCATCTTAAATTAATTTTAGTTGATTTTTTTTATCTATTTGATGTGATTTGATAACTAAAAAAATATTGTAATTTTCTATAAACCTGTTGATATTTTGAAAAGGAGAAGTATTTCTTATGTGCAATTTCTTAGAAAAGGACAAAAAGATGTATAGATTATATAGGTTATGTGTGTGTTAAAAGAAATAATAATTTCACTAAAGTATTTTTATTTTATAAAAATAATGTAATATTATTTGGTATTTAGAAAAAATATTTTGAATACAAACCTGAATCCTAAAAAAACCTCACAAGCAATATATATTTGTAATGTATAATTGTTATGTTAACAATAAATAATGCGTTCCATTCTCGGAATGGTCGTATTTCAGTCGATAGATCGATCAAAAAATGAACTTTATTTTTTACCCTAATTAAATAATTTCTGTAACAATATTCAGTTTGAAATATATTGTATATTCAATAACTAGATTGGCTGTTACATCCTATTTATGGACCAACAATCTCCAGCAGCGTTGGTTGATATTCATATCCTAATAGTGGAGATTTATGTTTAAATTTATAAAGTAATGTAGTACTTAACAAATTTCAACACAGCAACTTACTTATAAGCCATTATCTTTTTTATACATTTTTAAACGGAGGCTAGTGATAGAGAAGCTAAATTGGCAGAGTAAACTTTTATTTTATCATATCCCATAAGAAACTAAGCTTAAAAGAAAATATTCGATGCTCGAACATTAAATAAGACAGTCAATATTGTTCTAAATTTAAAACTAGGCTATTAAATAAATTTTTAAAACACCCATGCATATAGCCTGAATGGGTGTTCTAAAAATGGTAATTTATGGTAATATTCACTGTCACTTTGCTTCACTTGAAACTTCAAAGGAGTGTCTTAAAGGATCATTCATAAATGCCTCTCCTTATTAATTAGTAAAAGCATTCACAAATTGTTTTTTTTATATTCAAACCCCAGTTATTTGTATCACCGATTTTAAAATAAAAGGGTATTTAAACATTTGTTTAATAAGCTATTCTATTTATTTTGCTTTATAAAATCGAAGAATAAAGATACCAAGAGAGACTATATTACGATCAAAGTTTCGATTTCTAGCTACTTATTTTAATAATCTAGATATTTACGAAATTCGTTGTAATCAAAGACCTTCAAATATTCAAAGTATTATGTTGTATAAAAGGTTAATACTTTAGTCCGAGGCTCAATAGTTTAGTCTCGGTAAAGCTTATCAGATATTCGAACAGAGGACAATCGTTCATTGACCTCTGGACAATAGTTTAGTTAGAGTCTCATACAAGTGATTATTAAATCATGAAAAAGTCAGGTCCTATGAGTATCTCAACAGATGATGATTTCGGTAATTTTTTTTCATACCTCATATTAAAGAATATAAAATGAATTTGAATAAGGTAATTTATGACATCTATTAAATAATACCCTTTTTCAATTCTGTAAATATGTGGACATTTCATAGGTGTCTACATCGTCTAAATTTAAACTATAGATAGATTAAAAAGTTACTAAGTTGTCTATTATTATTGTTATTATGAATGTTTAAGTCTAGTATCCTTTAAGCCTTAGTAAATATGAGAATATAATAGATTTAGTAGCAGCGTGATTAGTTATTATAGTTTTCTTAAATATAGCGCTTAATTTGGAGTCTTATCTATTCTGAAATATAATATATAATTGTGGCTTAATTCATAGTATGGAGTATATTCATGGAGTTATTTGCCAGTTTAGTTATATTTAGCTTTCCATGAACCTACCTTATTGAACTGTGCAACTATATTCTTACATTTCACAAGTGCAACTTTGATTTTAAATTAATATAAAAAACTTACTTTTTTCAGTACTTAGAGTAATAAATAATAAATTGAATTTTTTTGAATTGTTAAACATTGCGTTAGGAATAATTAATGAGTTAATTAATATATATCGAATTACTGGTTTGGGTTAAAAAAAATTGATGAACTGTTGACTCTCAATGAGCCGTAGGTTCTGCCACTGACATTATCAACTCTATTACAATTGATAATATTACAGATGACTGAATACACTCGATTTAAATTAACACAATTATTAAGAGAAATCACAATACACTGCTATTTTTAATGAAAATTTGATACATAGTGTAGTTATAAAACAAACAGTACGTAAACTTCTTTAATAGCAAAAAGAAATATAAATAGTTCAAATTAATAAGCACATTCTTAACATTCCACTCCACGTCTTTGCATATCAAGAGTTCACTTAAAGAAATATTTCGAACACAGCGTTGTAATGTCTATAAGGCCTATGTGGTAGGTTTACCTCCGATCCAAGAAGTTATTTTACTTATTAACAAGTGAATAAGAACAAACTTTGATCACAAATAAGATTGTAAAAAAGTATCATAATATTTTGATAGTATATTTGTTTTCAAACGAATCTAAATATATACGAATAGGATTTTGTATTGCTAAATCCTATTCTAAATACCTCGTTTGACAGGGTCGATCGTGTTAGGTAGATCCCCATCGGTCGGATCGACAAAGAAAAACTAGCCAGCAGTATTTTACTGGTCATTACGAGTCTTATGACGGGTCACTCTGCATATATTGGGTGAGCGGGGAACCACCCACCACTCCTATCTCCTAAACGAGGGGTCGCATCAAAAAAATCGCATCGCATCGCTTTTCGGACAAAAAAGTTTCCTCTTTTAATTTGTTAATTTTCTAAGATTTTTCCGACGGTAAAATTTTGCCTTCTTCTGTGACTTTTTTTGGTTTTTAACTTTCAACCCCCCCAGCCCCTCAACCCCCCGACCGATTTCCCCCGTTCAAGAACTTAACCTCCATTTTGTCCTTAAGAATGTGTATGCCGAGTTTGAAAATCCTCCGTCAATATTTGCGACCTGTAGCGTGTCCCAAAGGTTTGCACTTTCACCCCCCCTCCCAGCCCTCTCTTTCACTTTTTCCAAAAAATCGAGATGCTACGTTTGTCCTACTAATTTATCCTATCGATCTGTGAAGTCAGATTTCGCCTACGATGAATTTGGACTGATGGATCATATATACATATATATATAGAGGGATATATAATTTTTTTTTTCGACGGATTCTAAATCTCCTAGTTCATAAACGGCGTAGCGCCCCTACTCTGGGGTCTGGGTCCCGTCATCGCATCGATTGCAATAGGTAGATTCATCTATGGAATCTACCTAAAATGTTGCAACTTATTTTAATTTATTTGCTGAAAATGATAACCACCGCCAACCCCTAGAACGGAATGTTTTAGTCATTTAATAATAAAATACCTTTTAGAAAATTTGTATTTAGATATATATTCATTCAGAACACGCACCTCACACTCACATTCGTTCTCGTTTCAATCATCATTAAGACAATATAATTTATCAAGTTTCAAAATGTTTCTCGCAGAATGGAGTTCATTGAATTTCGGCTCTTATTAATTTTGAATAATACATAATTACATATATGGAAGATTTTCATTTATTTAAATACGCTGGTTTAGATTGTTTTCAAATATACTCGTATACGAAATTTAGTAAGTCATTACCTGTCAGATCATTAAAGATTTACAATTGTAAAAGGCGGTCGCTGGAATATACATACATATTATTTACTACGAGAGTGATTACGAACTTAATAATAAATTACTATATATAATGACTACTATACTAATACTATATATTGAAACAACCTTTTATATCAACTATTACTTGGTATTTTAGAACCGACGAACAAGGCAATATTATTTGCATTATGTTAATCTGCTGATACAGCTATATTAAGTGGTATTAGAATGCAATCTATTCTTCCTTCGATTTATTGTATGAAAAGATTCCATTTTTAATATTTTAATCATTGAGAAATGAAAATGATTTTATGTAATCTTTTTAAAACCTTCATTATTTATTTATTTACCGTTTTCTTTTCTGGTTATTTTAAACATAAAAAACTCAATAAATACGATTAAATACAAATATAAATAATATCATACTGAAACTGGAAGGGCACTGGGATTATCGAAAGAGAAACAATTAAGTCCCATGGATTGATAAATTATAAATCTTTAGAAACATTTATATTAAAAATGTTACTTGAATATTATAAATGTATAAAATTGTTATTTATTGCTACATGTTGTAAATGATAAAAGAATTATATTCTAATATAGAAGATCAATTGAGAGTGCAGATATGTAAGAATACACAACATTCATTATTTATTTTAAAATTATAAAATTAAGGCTTTAAATATACTTATATCTCAATCAGTCATAGCTTCGCTAAAAGCATTTAGAATCTTTATATAATCATCATATTTAATATCATATCGTATAAACAGTATCATAATAAAAGCCTGTTTTTATCGTTTTCATAAAACTAAGTTATAACTATTACTACAGGAAATTAGGTAAAAATAAATGAGTTACATTTTATGATGAATTTCGTTTCACCTTTTATAAATTAACCAACGCTTCTGTCGTCACTAATGTAATGTTTACTGGATAGTCGTAGTACAGTCAAATATCACAAAAAGAAAGTTTATAAAATGATCCCAATTATTTGATATATTGATAAAATAAAAAATCAGACTTTATTTCTAATATACAAAAATAAACATAATAAAATTTAAAATTATGATATTTTATTTATGAATGTCCATTTCTATATATATATATATATATATATGGAAACTTCTAATTTAATATCGTACGGTTATCGACTAGTGAAGTACCATCAGGTTTTCAATATAACGTTACCTTCATATCGCATTGATGGCCTCTTATAACTCCATATTAAAACTCAATTTTTATATCGGAATGTTTTAAATATGTTTCAATTTATAAGCCAATAGTTGTAAAAATAAAACTTTTGATTTACATTAATAATTACACAGTAAATCAGTTTTTAAGGAAATTAAATTAACAATGAATAAGGCTATTACTACCTGGTTGTATAACTATTGGACTATGATTACAGAAAACAATAGGTAGCAGAGTCTAGCTGTATATAAGTCTACGGATGGTACAGGCTAGTTTGGTAAAGAAAATCCGCGTAATGTAGCTATTATACGAGTAGGTACTTTGCGTATTTATCTTTCCCAGTTTTTCATATCTGTATTTTTCTTTCCCAGTTTTCTTCTTCCCTCTCCATTCTTAAATCTTATCGTTAATCCGATGTCTTCATAATCTTAAGGCTTCTGTTATAGTTATTAAACTACAGCGATATGCAACTCATAAATCATTGTCAGTCGACTCAGTTGCACTTCTGACAGCCCTTTGTTCTCAATGGTTGAAAATGTTTAAGCAAATTTTGTAAAAGAAGGCTTCTCTAATTCACACGATGAATGAAAATAAAAAATTAATATGGAATACCATATTATAACGTTGGATTCTCAGCAACAAAAATGCCACAGGTTCGAATGGGGCCGGTGTTGGATTTGCAAACGCCAATGTTTTTTTCATTTTATTATTAAATGTTAGTACAATCTATGAAATATGAGACGAAGCTTCTTAACATTCCATGGATTCATCGTGCGGGTGCCGGGCCCATGGCGTTGCAAGGAGAGGAGTGCAAACAATGAATGGGACTTGCGATCCAGGTGTAGGTTTAAGGGGCCCCTTTACTATGCGCATAGACGCTTCACCTTCACCTTCACTGTCTAAGCTCCTCTCCCTACCTAATCAAATTTCATAAGAACATACAGCCGCTTTTGATATACGTTTTAGAAATGAACTGATGATCGTTGTAGAAAGGCCGTGATCCTTAAGTAAGTTGTAGAGAGATTTTGCTGTTATACCTCTCGCTCCTATTATATTAAAGTTACTAAAATGTTACAGATTTTTTATTTTTTTTGGGAGATATATCTCAGTAAAAAAAATGATCCAATGATATCAATAATTACAACCGAAGGGTAGGTTTCACGTTATTCAAATTCAACCTGTCGATATAAAATTTCAATTGTGAAATTGGAAAAAAATTAAATATGCCCAAAACAATCTCACCTGTGAGACTTACATTCTGTTCTGAATCCGTTTACAATTAAAGTATACCCCTGTCCATTGTTTTGGCTGTCCTGATAAGTTTGAGGTTGATGAATTGCTATTAATTATATTAATACAGTTTGTAACTGAACCTTTGTCACAGAAAACAATCTAACAATTAAACTAAGTCTAAGTAATTTGTACACCGCAAAAAAATATAATAAGAAACATGTATTATTAACAAAAAATAGTCGGTATATTACTGCTCATTTAAACAGAGTATAAAAATTAAAACAATACATCTTACTTCAGTCATATAATATCCTTTATTAGTTGTGAAAGGATTTATATTAAAAGGTATAATAATGTTCTCATTAATACTGAAAATAAATTTTTTAATTAATTTCGAGTTACTGTTATGAGAACATATTTACTTACACCTAATCTTTCAGAGGTAAGTTAGAAGAAAATTATTTTATGGAAATCAGTAACTTTTTTAATAAATAGCCTGGATTCCAGCAAAGCATGGAGCCAAATCTAATCATATTATTCTAATACGCATTATCTTCTGTAAGTATAGTAATGTACTCAGAATTCTGAAGAATAGTTTTAATCGAAGAAATTATAGTTAATGTACCCTTACTCCGTTATCAAATGGAAAATCAATTTTTTACACAACTAATTATGTCTTTAAAGATAAAGCGCACTCAAACATTATTATTTTATATATTCTATCTATAAAAATAATAGGTGATACAGACTAGATCATGGATCTTCAGACATAGATATGACTTATTGTTGGAGCTAATCACAAGACCTGAACATATACAGATATATGTAAAGTACGGGAAGAATCTGATTAATATTTATTATAAATAACGTCATATAATCGTTATTTAATATTTACATTTTATTAAATGAAAATGAACCAATACTGCTTAAATATTTCATCATCATTCTGTTTATTTCTAACGTAGACTTGATGTTAATCTGTGGTCATAATGTATACTACTGTTTTAGATTTATGAAGTTTTGATTAATTTAATATGGAACGCTTTAATAAACGACATATATTTTATTTAAAACAGATCACAATTATTAGTAATTCTTAGACAATTTCTATTTCAAATAAACCAATCGCTTACTTTCAGTATAACTTTACTATATTTCAACTTCAAAAAAACAACTGAGAGTTTAACTAAAATTTGATTTTGATGAATGAGATAATATCATTTAATTCATTTGAAGAATTCCAGATCCTTATTTCACTGTTATTAGCAAAAATTATGTGATAATAATTATATTTTCATTTTCATATAAAATTTGTATTAGTCGTTAAGCAACTTATAATTTAATCCTCTTGTGTTTCGAATCTAGACACGTTACAGATCAAAACCAGATTAATGGATAGTTCACATCTAAGATATGTGACAGGTCCTTACAGCATCGACAGATCTCAACGATACCGGCTTTACTTGATTATATGTAGGTAAAGTCGAGTGTAAAATATATGTATATTTATTTAAACTGGTATTTTTAATTATATTATATTCAATAGTAATTAGATGCTAATTTGCGTTTTTATAACATTGATTTAACAATGAGGTTATTAAAATCATATGTTATATCAAATTTTGTTTAATGTTTTTAACACCCCAAAACAATTTTTCATTTAAATTCAAAAATTTGCTCAAAATTATTCTTTTTTGCAAATTATATAGCAAAGCCTATAAACAGCACAGAATTATAAGCAAATTATACAGTTGTAAAGATCTATTAATAAGTTTTAAGGCACTTAACTCGTTTATATTCTAAGTTAAGAATTTAAAGAGGATTGTAGTAATGTTTGTTCCTTGTGTCAACTTTTATGTTATCTTTATAAATGAAAATGATATTATGATATATTATATTTAAATCAATCTAAATTTTTTCTGTACTTGTTATTTAAAGAGAATGAGATAAATACAATAGAATCTTTATGTTAATGGTCGGGCGGATTTCTTTCACACTGTAAGTACGTCTCGTCTCTTCATCAATAAAGAATTCCAAAAGCATCACAATTTATTTACAACATAACGAGTAAAACCACAGTTAATCTAGTAATATGTATATAAAACCAAATAAAGATAAATTACTTTCATTACTTTGAAAAACAGGGCCACAACAGTAACAGTTTTAATCAGGTTAAATAATATGAAGCAAGGGTTTTTAGCAATAAGTTATTTTCTATTAACTTTATGATATTCAGAGAAATATTCCCATTTCGTAATTATTCTTGTCGAGCTTTGTCTCTGTAATAATGAATGTTGTCGAGATTAAATTAATAAAGGAAGAATTTTTGATATTTATATAAACTATAATAAAATTAAATACAGTGTTAATAATTTTACAACATCCAGGATTTATTCCTGTGGTTTTGTTATGTTTTTTAATATTTTATGTTCGCTTTTTGGTTCGTTATATTGTTTCTAGATTTTACTGTTTTATCTGAATGAACTTTTGACTTTGATTTGTATTTTTATTATTGATTGTTAAGTTCGATCCTGATTTGGATATTGGTTATATTGGATATCTGTTACTTTTCTATTTTTATGCATATAGGTATGCTAAAATGAAGATGTTAGTTCAAATAATGGACTAAGTTTAATTATAGGGTGATTATATATTGAAAATTATGCGGAAATCAAGAAACAATCAGCTTCACAGGTGTTGCGACATTATTTTGGGAATATTACATTTTGCTTGTCTTCTATAGGTGGCATTAGATATCGACGGACTGCATACATTTGAATAACATCAGTGATGTAGCGGTCGGTAGTGATATTTAATATTATGGAATTTAGTACATCACATTTATGTGACTCAAAATAAACATAATTCTTTAGTTTTTACTGTTTGAAATGACTTCTAATACTGATTTTAGAAAACATAAATGTTTAAAGGATAAGAATTGCGATGGTTCTAGATATTACATTACTCAAAAAATATATTGACATTTGTGAAACAGTGATCATAATAAATAAATTATAAAAAAGCCGGCTGACTTTGTTGTATTCTTATTTTTAAATCAAAATAGGCCCTTCTGACACTCCACCATAACGTATACAAGTAATCACTGGTATTGATTCAAAGTGAAAAATATTTAAATTAATAACTAAAAAATATAACATTTTTTGTCAAATTATGAATATAAAATGAAATAATTACTTTAAATGTTATATATACTTACTATTTGATTTATTAAGTGAGCCTTGGGAAAGAAGGGCTGAAAACATGCAACTGAGTCTGACTGATAATGATTTATTACCTTCACAAAGCTAAATATCTACGTTCATTTACTACTCTGGCTAGTGAGGCAGATCGCATCACTAAGAGGATAGGGTCGGAGGATTGAGCTTTCATGCTGGATAAGTACTTTTTAAGTCTATATTTTTGCGGTCAAGTAGAACCTTTTTTTATACTCTTTGTCCAATGTGATATGACAGAAACTTGACCTTTTTCTAGTTAACTAATATTTTTTATGCCACTACAATTAAACAGTATTATAATCCATAGATGAATAAACGATTATTGTATATTGAAAGATCTGATTCACTTTTAGGTCTAAAGTATTAAGTGAAGGGCTACAATATTAAACTGCTATACAAAGAAAATATTTCTGGGCTTCTTGATTATACTAACTTAAACTAACAACTGTGGATCGTAAAGCCGTCAGCACACACAAAAAAATTGTATTTGTCCAATTTATAAACATATAACCACAAATTTTTTAAACATGCACCGTTAATCTGTATTTTTAATCACAATTTTAATATTTTATCCCTTCATCAACATCTCTATTTACTACTTAGCTTCTTTAGTTTCATTATAAATAGTTTTGAACTATGCGTTGAGTAAGTAAAGCCCTTCTGTAGTTTATGCAAAACGGAGTTGTGGGAGGTAATAATAATAAAATTCTAAAACTAATTAGTTCAAACATACTTTAGGTTTATAGAACGTTGAATTTCATGTTTGTGAATTAGTTCAGCTATTAGGGAGCCGTCATTAGCGTTATTTAGTTCTTTTCACCAAATCAAAAAAACAAATTTTACACATTTTACTATTATTATTTTAATTTGACAATTGAATATGTTTATTGTTTACTAAAAATATGTAAACCAAAAATTTATACTTAAGTGAGACTCACGAATATATTTTTAAAGACTAGTCAGATTTATTGACTTTTCTTTACATAACCGGTCTAGGTTCAATATCTAAAAACACGTAAATACAATATATAAATACTAAGTTTTTAAAGGATTTGGGGAAAAAGATAAACTTAATTCTATTTGCCCGTAACTCTGAAGAGTTTTTTTACTAGACACCAACTGATCCTGTGCCGAAACGTAGATAAACCAGTTACAGAAGATTTTTAAATTATAAATTGTGAATACATTTAAATAACATGCTATTAGTTATATTTTAAATTAATTAACAATATTTCAATAGAAATGTAAGTAATCGAAGTCTAGTCAAAATTATTTCAAACTTCCAACTAATGGAACACTCTGATTCTAACTATTGGAGCAATCTCATTTTAATTAACTATTGAAAACGAATAATCAAAAGTGAAAAATATCTAAATTTATCATTGTACCATACAAATATATCCGTTCAAGTAAACTTCCTTCAAAAATTAATTCCTAAAAAATTTGAAACATCTAGAACCTTGTCCTCGCTTCATAGCCACTATCCTATTATTGGATTGTTTTCTTATTCCATCTTTGTTTTGATGAACCCAAAAAAAATATTTTATGACACGTTCCATGTAGGGTAAATTTTATGTGTTATAGAGAAGACGAAATGTATCAAATGAAGGATTTTAATATATATTTAGGTGATGGTTATCAAATGATGTTATAGAAATAAAAATCCATGCAAATATTATTAAATAATAAAGAAATAATTGCAAAATAAAATATTATTCACAATTTAAAACAAGCAGCAACTATCTATGGATATCTTAGATAAATATTATTTTATATAGATAAGCGTTTCGATGAAATGTAGGGTAATATATATTTTTTAATATATATAAAATGGAAATAGATTATCTTTAATATATATAATAATATGAAATATTACAAAAAATATCGCTTATTCCCAATATAGCAAAAAAACAGTTTCAGGTGGTGTATTACAATAAAATTATAAATGTAATATTTCAAGCTTTTATTTAGTGACTTTTTGGTTGAGAGAAGGGAGTTTGCCTTGAATATATAAATATTTCGTTTAAAAACAAAATATTCATCTAATAATGTTTTTATACATTGTATTGTACGTGTACATGTACGTAACAATCTTTGTCATCTATCTATTTTAAGGATACAAAGGCTTTAAATAGTATATTTTTATATACAGTTAACTACAGTATTACACGTAAGCGCTTCATGGTAACGAATGCATTTGAACGAACGCCAGGAATAATTCAAAGAGAATACCGCAATCACATTTCACACTCTCGCGTAGAATATAAATAGTATAAAACAAATATTTTTATGTTTTATTTAAAATAAGTTAAATAAACTTCTGTATCAATGGATTGTAAGATAATATAGTAAATTACTTACATCAATTATTGTTAGTAATTTCAATTGAGGCAATTATCCATGGGATCAACTATTATCAAGCAATTGGCTAAATATATACTACGGTAAAATCAGAACAAATTAGACGTTTCTCATTCTGTTCACGCTTTACCGTTTCGCTTCATCGAAATGTTTCCCGTAATTGTGAATGCTTACAGTACATTATATTATATGCAGTACGTTATTTTACTCTTACATTTTGAAAACTTTATTAATAATAAAAAAAATATTTTCATTGTGAACTGTACAAATCATAAACACTTATTTAGATAGTAACTTGTTAATTAGGTACATAAATTTACTACAAAGTGATTTGTAATACAAAAACTTAAATGAAATGAAACAGCACGCAATACGAGAATGATATAAAAAATGAGAACACCTCTAAATAAAATATCTTGCATAATATTGTATGTATTTTTACGAAGCATTTTGAACCATGATTATAGAAACAAGTATATATTGACCCTTGTAATTATTTACTTAGTTACTTGTACTGGTTTCTGGATTGGGCTGGATTGATATCTATTGCCGAGATTCACCAACAATTCAGCCTTCAAGAGCTCTTGGGTCCCACAATAGTTACTTGTTGTATTTATACTGGACTTGTAATCGTTTATTTATTATTTAATATTATTTGCACGGTATTTCATTTTGATACCAAACAGCTGAATATACATTTAAACCCATCATTTGATACATTTCGTCTCCTCTATAACACATAAAAGTTACCCTACGTGAAACATGTCATAAAATATCTTTTTCGTCGAAACAAAGATGGAATAAGAAAACAATCCAATAACAGGCTAGTGGCGATAAAGCGAGGAATAAGGATCTAGATTCTTCCAACTTGTAGGTTGTTATGAAGGAAGTTGAACGGATAAGTTTGTATGATACAATGATAGATTTAGATATGTTTTAGTTTAGGGTATGAGTTAATTTAATTCGTTTTCAATAAATTATTAAAATCAGATTGCTCCAATTGTTAGAATCAGAGTGTACCAATAGTTAGAAAAGTTAAAGTTTGAAATAGATTTTAATCGTAACATTCAATTTGGCAAACAAATACCTTGAAACAGATAACAGTAACTTTATTTTGAAATAATTTCGGACTAGACTTCGATTACTTACATTTATAATGAAATATTGTTAATTCATTTAAAATATAACTTACAGCATCTTATTTAAACTTGTTCATAATTTATTATTTAAAAAAACTTCGGTAAATGGATCACCTACGTCACGGCACAGGATTAATTTGTGCCTAGTTAAAAAACTCTTCAGATTTATTTAGAAATAAATTTATCTTTTTACCGAAATCCTTAAAAAACGTAGTAATTATATATCATTTATGTATTCTTAGTTATTAATCCTAAACCTGTTATGTAAAGAAGAGAAAAATCAATAAATCTGACTAGTCTTTAATAATAGCTCGCTAATGGCTGAGCTAATTCACAAACATCAAATTCAACGGTCTATAAACCTAAAGCATGTTTGAACTAATTAGTTTTAGGATTTTATTTTTATTATTACCCACAACTCTGTTCGTGTTAACTACATAGATAGGGCTTTATATATTCTACGCATAGTTCAAAGCTATATATATATAGCAAATACTATATTATATTTAATTGTCTTCCTGCAACCCAAATGTCGATAAGTTGAATGAGAGAAAAAATAATACAATCGTGATAAAAGAATGCAGGTTAATGATACAAAGGTAAAAAATTTTAAGATATATGTATTCCTTTAATCAATATGTCCGCAATTTCGAGTTAATAAAATTTAATGCTAATAAAACAACAAAAAATACTTCTTACTTCAGTCAAACAATATTTTTTATTACTTATAAACAAATTTATAATTAAATGTATAATAATGTTCTCAGTACTACTGTAAATAAAATATTTCTATGTAGATGCTACGAAATTTTGAGCAATTTTTTGTGAAGGGTAATTTCGAGATATAAAAAAATATTTATTTATAATCTTTGTTTAAAATAAAAAGATTTTATGGAATTTAATCGTTTGAAATAAATAGCTTGAAATCAAGCAAACCAGAGAGCAAAAGCTAGTCTTAGAAAACGAGTAAAACTTAACTGGTAAACTCGTAAACCGTAGTACTGTTCTGGTAAACACTTTTCCGACAAAGTTTTTCTATCTGGGAATATGTAATCAGAATGTAATGTCCGGAATTAGTCGTCCATGGCTGTAAAGTTGTAGAGAGTTTATGAAACTGAGCTATATACAATACCGGCGGTATGCTTTCTAAAAACTTGCACCTGCCACTGAATACTTTAGTTAAAGAGTCACAGTGTATAATGGAAACTTAGTATTCTAAGTTCTCATTATCTTCTATAAATGTAGTTAGTAATAGATTCGTACTTTCACGAAGACATCTGAAGAATAGTTTCGATCAGAAAAATTATAATGTACCCTTATTCCGTAATCAAATAAAAAATATTTTTATGCACAAATAATAAAATTTTTGAAGTCGTTTGACGTTATTACTTTATATATTCTAAATATTTTTATGTTAAATATGTTTATTTAAACAGAATAAGTAATATAGACTTTAGATATATCCTGATTCGAAGATCAACACGACATGGATGTCACTTACTGTAGGAGCCAGAGGAGTTTTTTGCTTTTGATAAATAAAATGTTATAAATTATAGATTATTTTTCACTATTATTAGCAAATTATTCTTTTTCTTCTCAGCCTATAAACGCCCACTGCAAGACATAGGCCTCTCCCAAAGATCCTTGAGGGGATATGCCACAATGGTTATTAAAGTTAATTTCAATATAAGATATATTCTGAAGTTGTGACATTTTTTTATATATTTATGTTGTATTATCGAGCTTTGTTTTTGTATTAGTAAATGTTGCATAGAATAAATTAATAAAGGAATAATTTTAAATATTTGTATTAAATATAATAAAATAAAATACAGTATACAGTCATATATAAATATCACTTGCACAAAATCCAGTTCTTTACCAATTAACTACCAATAAATTTTTAGAACACAAAAATTATATTAACAATTTGAAACAAGCCGCAACTTTCGATCCTTTAGAGAAATATTATTTATTAAAAATATTCTCTATTCGTTTGGTCTGGACGGAAAAATATAATGAATGCATTTCAATGAAATATGTAGAAATAGATTATTTTTAACATCTATAATAATATAAAATACAAAACTGTTTCAAGCTACTATTATAATAATTTTAAAAGGTATTGTTTTAGAGGTTTTATTTGTAATAAAAGATTTTATGGAGCGGGGGGGGGGAATCAGATAATTTTATATATATAAATATTTTATTTCAAAACAAAATATTCATGTTTTCATTCATATTTTTTTTTACATGATTTACACGTAATAATCTTTGTAATATCTATTTTAGGATTACAAAGGCTTTAAATAGTATATTTTTAGATACACATAACTACAGTATTACCCTTACGGGCGCTTCGTGATACTGAATGAATTTGAACGAACACCAGGAATAAATCAAAGAGAATACCGCAATCACATTTTCACACTCTCATGTAGAAAGAATATAAATAGTATATAAACAAATAAGTTATACTTGAATTGTTTTTTGTAAAATGATTTATGCTCTTTGATAAATACATTTTGATTATAATGTAATGAATTATTCAATTTGTTGAAATTACTTGCTTAATGTAAGCGGCACAACTGTGCCGCTGCTGGCTATTTAAGCTAAATATGTTAACTAACATATTTAGCTTAAATAGCCAGCATAAATTTATCGATACATATAGCGTCGTTGCTTATTTTTACACACCTTAATGCAATGATTTCTATCGTTTTTACACATTTCTCTATTCACATTATCTAGTTTTGGGTAGACCTCGAAGAATTCGGTCTACCCATTCATTTGTACCCGACTTTCGAATTTTGGAAAAATTTCTTCACAGGAGGTCTTCTTATGACCCCCTGAGTCCGAAATGACCATTGGTCAAAAAGTTTATATATATATATATATATATATATATATATATATATATATATGCGTGCGTGCGTCCAGATTCGACTTTTGTCAGCACGATAGCGGCCGCAGTTTCGCTCGGATCGCTTTCAAACTTTGCACAAAAATCAACCATCCAAAAATGAAGGTCAAGTTCGTTAACCAGAGAAATCCGGCCACACGGGGCGCTAGGACCTCACTTTTTCTGATTTCAGTTTTTCGACCATAACTTTCTCCCTATACAAAGAAGATCATTTTTGTTCATATCATATGATGTCTTTGATGAATACCTATAACTAATGTAAATAAACCGAAAACCTAACTTCAATAATTTAGGGGTGGGGGTAAAAAAACCGAAAATTTTTGGAAAAAAATTCATAACTTTTTTCTGGTAAATATTCTTACATCACAAATATTTTGAATAGGAAGGTTATTTTTTATTCTAAATTTATGTACCAAAAGTTTTTCCGTAAAAGGTACCATTTCCGAGAAAAAAAAATAAAAACCACTTTTAGCTTGAAAATTTAAGGTAGGTAAAACCACGGCAACTTTTTTCTGGTAAACATTCCCTCCTTGCAAATATTTTTAATAGAAAGGTTATTTTTTACTCTAAATTTAAGTACCAAAAGTATTTTCAAAAAAGATACCTTTTCCGAGAAAAAAATAAAAACCGCTTTTTTGCTTGAAAATTTTTGATGTAAACAACGGCATCATGTTATTCTTAGGTAGTGAGTTATAATTTAAATAAGTTACACACGAGGTTTACCCACGCGTGTCCCCATGCGGGAACGGATTTTTTATATTCATATTATGGTTGGTTTAATAGGTATGTATTCTATATTATTTATTAACCATAAGATAACGTTAAATGCAGTTAATATATTTAAGGGCAAACATTATATATATATATATATATATATATATATATATATATTATAAACTAAGCATATAATTATGCACATAATTATCATGATGACTGATATAGTATACCATATAAATACTAGTAATCTTATATACTCGTAGGTCGCAGAATAACTTTTTATCATAAGATACATACCGAATTAAGAAACTCATATTAATAAACATTTTCAAAGTAGGACGGGATAATATAAGTGTCAAGCCAAATTCTGATAAATAACCCTATTTTAGTCTACTCTGTAGTAACTTTGAGCCCAAATCAAATGAGTCTACCAGAGTTACTTGACGTATTGCGCGTGGAACCATAGATTCAATTAATGGAGCACCAGCAAAATTATTTTAAAGTTATTTTACTAGCCAAAGGTAATACTTTTTAAAAGTATGTAGTCTTCTGTACTTAGTTTTAAAATTATTAGCTTGTAATTTACATCTTTCTTACAAATCTGTTTAAATAAGAAAAAGGATAAATGTGGAAGAGGTTTATCATTCAAAACAAATATTCAGTAACATAACAAGAGAGCGAAGGACAGAGCTTGAATTACTAAAAACCTATCCAGCTGTTCTATCGCCCACGGCACACGAAGTTTTAGTAATGTTTTCGGTGTTTAATATTTAAGAAAGTCACAGATTATTTGTGAAAGATTGAAAAAAATCTATATTAATAATTTCGTCAAGAGCTTTACATTACATTTTTCTTAATTAATTTTTACTACTGCCTTGGTATATCAAGTATCTCTTTTGCACTACACCGAGTCAAATACTATATACATCTGTACGTCATTAATTTATGAAATAGTAAATATCTATTACTATTATTTGCTCGGGCTGCCCGTCGTATCTGAAGCGGGCAAAGTATTGCAGTTTGTGTTTTCTGAGGGCAACCGACGGCAAATAGCGGCACCCCGCTCCACTCTAGATGTGGACTTTTGCAACATCCAGGGGTTTCACTCGAACCTAAACGCCGTCCACTACCACCTTGAGACGGCGCAGCCGGCCTTGTTGTTTTTGACGCAGACGCAGAGAATCTGTGTTCGTAAGGGAGGATATCTGCTACCGTCGCCTTCAGATTTTTGAAGATCGGGACTTCTCCATTTTCTGGCTGCGCGTGGACATAGACGACCACGTCAGAGTCTATGCGTGCCTCTACAGGTCCCATAGTGGTAATGCAGAAACAGATCAACTGTTGGGCCACGTTCAATGGAAGATTGACGACTTGCTTTCACAGACTCCCTCCGCCGAAGTCGTAATCCTCGGGGACTTCAACGCGCACAATACCGAATGGTTAGGGTCACGTGCAACCGATTACGCGGGGAGATCTGTTTTTAACTTTGCTCTGGCAAATGGTCTGTCCCAACTGGTAAAGACGCACACTCGTCTACCGGACGTGGACAGCCACACGCCCTCTTTGTTGGATCTTCTGCTGGCTACACATCCAGAAAAGTACCAGGTTACTGTCGAGGCTCCCTTAGGGTCCTCTGATCACTGTCTGGTACGGAGTGTAGTGCCCCTTCAACATCTGGCTCGTACGAGACCTACAACTCGACGCGTTTGGCACTACAAATCAGCGGATTGGGATGGAATGCGGTCCTTTTTTGCATCCTACCCATGGGGACCGATTTGTTTCCCTTCCAATAAAAATTTTAATAATTGTTTATCTAACACATTTAAATAATACTATATATGTTACACTTTCATATCCAAAAACTCATTTAGGCGTCCACACCAGTGCACAAAATACACACACAAATACGAGGATGTAATTGAGTCATGCCGTTGAGGAATACTATTCGACCGACATACGCTCTACAACTAGTACGGAGGGTAGTGTTAACTTATTTTGCAATTAAATCCGATGGAAGGGAGAAATCTCTTGATTCATCTGAATTATAATGGCTTGATCATTGCTGTATCATCAATTGTATTACTGTATATTAGTTGTTTATTTTCCTCAGCCCACACGGCAAAATAGTTTTTAATTTATTATGACGGCTTAAAATCTTTCATGTACCAGGGTTACATAGGTATATTGGAGCAGCAGTCTCATCGAAAATAAAGACCCAGTAGCGTTACAAAAGCGCGAAGGATAACGCTTTTATTGCTAAACGTGCTTCAAACGTCCTTGCGTCTACGGCAAAACTGTGTTTATGTTCCGTTTTTAATATACTTGCTTAAAGTAACAGATTATTAGTGAATCATTGAATAAAGTTTTCTATATCAGTGCGCCAATGTATCCCTGTAATTACAAATTGAAGACAATGTAGCTTCTCCGTTCTTGTTGTACGTTATTTTTATTTTAGCACTGGAATTATATGACAGACATCTTTATCCATCTTGTCAAAGATTATAAAAACATACATATTTTTGTAATCTAATAATACGATGAATATTTCATTAACTTAACATTTAATTTTATATTTACAATTTAAATGTAAATAGCAAAATAACACAAGGTATTCCATTCGGACTCGTTCTTATTTATATTGCACTTGAATGAAGATTCCGGCTTCTATTATGAAACCATCAATATAATGTAGATAAAAGCCTACTGGATAAGTCTAGACAAGCCTGTTCCACAAAAAAATCTTAAATTACAGATAAAAGGATTACATTTCACTGTTTACTTTAATTCTTAGGATCCTTGATTTCTTTATTTTAACTTTAGTTAAAAAGTTTCATATTTAATTTTCCTGTGATGTAAAAATGTTTTAACAAGATAAACTGAACCAGAATTATTATTTAATTGCGAATGGAAAGAGCACTGGTAATATCTGTGTAGCTTAACATGTTAACCGCAGTTAACTGGAGTCAACCACATTAGACAGGCGACATACAACACTTGGACAGTTCCCAACAGACTTCTAAAGCCGTCTGATAAGTAATCCAATTCAGCGACATCGACACCGAAAGCGTCTAATCATCTAATGATTCAACTTTTTACATAATACATTAATAACTTAAGCATTCCTTATCTAAGCTGTTCTAATTTATAGTGAAAATATTATTCAAGATTGGCCTAATTTGTGGGATATTTCATCGATCATAGCAAAGCTTCCTGACAGATTGCATAGAAGCCATTTGGCACAATATATGTGCGTTAGAAGTAAAAAAAAATAATTATTTAACATAATTATTTTTTTTACTGTTAATTAAGTTACAGTTAAATGATTTAAGCATACGTCAATAGACCATCTATTGTTTATTTGTTGATTCTAATTTAGTGACACCATATCTATTAATGACTATTTTCCGAGATTAACAAATGATTAAGGCTTCTTAAACTGGCTCTTGCGTCTCATAATATCGACTTGTGGTATTTGACTTGTATTCATTAGAATTTTATTAGTAGTCGCAATTATTTATTTATTATTTAATAATATTTTTACCGATTTTTATTTAGGTAATATCAATTGATCAGCTAAATATATAAAAATCCTTGATCTTTTTGATACATTTTATATTTTCTATTAATACGTAAAATCTGCCCTACACGGAACGTATCATATTTTTTTTTAGATTCATTGAAACAAAAGATGAAATAATAAAACAATCTAATAACGGCGTAGCGGCGATAAAGCGAGGTAGGTTCTAGATGCTTCCAACTGGTACGTTGTTATGAAGAAAGTTCACTTTAACGGTTTTATATGTATGGTGCAGTGATAGATTCAGATATAATTTTCAGTTTTTGTTCTAATTTTTTTTTATTTGTTTTTAATAATTAATTAAAATCAGATTTCTGGTGTTCCAATAGTATAAGTTTGAAATAAATTTTAACCGTAACTTTGATATAAATTTTAGTAAATAGTTCCCTTGTAATTTATGAGTAAAAAAAACTTCTATAAATTAATTACTTACATTACAGCACAGAAACAGTTTTGTGGGCCATTAATCTCTCTTTATTTACAAATCACTTGATATATAAATTAACCTAACTTTACACCCAAATTTTTTAAAGGCTTGATTATATATTCTTACTACTTCATCCTTAACCTATTGTTTAAGGAAAAGAAAAATAAATAAATGTGACTATTATTTATAAAAAATTCGTTAGTTTCATTTAATTATATTTGATTTATTTATTTATTATATTGTTAAATTAAATTAATAAAAGTATAATATGAATATGTTGTTCTTTTTAGCAAATCTCTGACGCTAACGAATCGCGATTGGTCGAGCTAATTTACAAACATCTAATTCAACGATCTCTTGACCTATAGCATGTTTGAAGTAATTGGTTTTAGGATTCTATTACTATTACTAAAAAAACAAAAGTACTAGTCTTCTCCGAATACGCGTAGTGGTAACCGTAAACTACCAACCGTGGTTGAACGCTTGGTTCTGTTATGTTGGATTGTCCTATGATTACCTACCTGATAGCGAAAATACATCATCTATTCCGACGTTTAATTCTTGTACCAAGGCGATGGCTAACCATTTCTCTTTAACTTATTGTGTTAGTTCCTGTAGAACAAGACTAATTTCACAGTAACTTAATTTAGCATATTCGTATTCGTATTAGTTGTTTTGTGAGCTCGGGGCACTCTTAGCAATACGCAAATACCTGGCTAGATTATACCATCTGCGCGTTTAGTTTCGTTGAAGGCATTGTGTTTATGACCTTTGAACTAGACTTTTAGGCAGTTTCATGCTCTCGCTGATACAATAATATTAGAATAATATGTAATCGATCTTGGTAAAAAACTTTATAAAAGGGCACAAATTTGTTGAATTTCGTATTAAAAGTTCGAAAGACATAGGGCCTTTGCTATCTTTGGAAAGTAAAGCTATCTTTGGAAGCAAAAGCAAGCTACGGCGCTCCATATTTTTGTTTCACTGAATGTTAAGTAATCATCAAAATCAACACTATAATTGCTGGTAACACTATAATCTGACATATTACATAACTTTTAATTTCTATTGTAGTTTAAACAATATTATTAATAAACATACTCTATTAGGTGTAGATATATAACAAACATACATTTATTCTCTTCTCGAACCACCTTATCGATCAGTGTTAACATTGCGTAGCTAACAAATGAGACGGGATGCACAGATGTACTGTTGTATCAAAACCGACGCAATGTATATGTTGGATTATTCGTCTCTGATCTAAGACATCCGTCTATGATCGTATATATAATATACGATGATAGACGGATTAAAACCACATTTAAGTGATGTAACTATATACTGTCCTAGAAAAGAATACAGATTCAGAACATATATCGTCGTCCTGTAATGAGGGGAATATTGATATCGATGAAAATATCAACAATCCTACTTAATAAAAACAAAGCCTTACATTGTTGTAGTGGATAATGCAATATTTTATAGTTTAAATTCAAATTTCATTAGTTTTCTCGTTTTATTTACGTAAATTATATGTTTTTACTTTTATTGATGCTAATATATTAATTTTTTATTTTATTTTCACTTAAATTTTCTACGATTGTAAACTATATGTTATAAATAAAACCAGTATCCACACTTTGTACTCACTTGCTTCTCGGACTCAATAAAAGTTGTCAATTTTGACACTATACCAGATGCCAGGATATTAAACTTGACCCGAGGTTACATTTGTGAAAATCGACATGAAAAGGGCGTATCTACAGGTGATGTAGCTCTTCAACTTCTGCTGTAGAAGCCAATTAGTAAAATTGAACATGTACGAACATGTTCTAAGAACAAGAAATCTTGTTAGATCCCATTTACCGCCCCTCAATCCCATCACGGTTATTTACTCTTTAATTTTTTTTATTACTGAAAGGTACTAACGCAATTATTTTTATAATTCTTGTAGCAAGTTATATAAAGTAATTTTTTATTTACTAATGGTTTTTAACAAAAAAAAATATATAATATGGTATCCCTCAGTATACAAGTAATATTTGGTATATGTATACTCGTATATAATAAGTGTATTAAGAATTGACTGAGCTACTCATCAGCATGTCATCTATACTTATAATAAAAATATAATCGAGCCAAAATTTGTAACTAAAATATTTTACAAAACAATGCTACGAATACATTACATTACACAAAACTCGAATCAATAGTTTTAAAAATCGCTATCGGTATGTTTATCTATAATCCGTGTGTTTAACGAAACACACAAAGACACTATTTGCATTCATGTCATTGGGCAAAAGCAGCGCTTATCTTTATTCTGTGGCTGTAAGTTGTAGCTACATTACCCTTAAACATTCAAATGTATGCAGTCCCTCGATATATTATTCAACTTGTAAAATTGGAAGAAAATTCAATATTCCCAAAACAATATCGCAACACCTGTGTGGCTGATTTCTATTCTGTCCTAAATCCAAACTTACAATAAATACACCCTACTATAGATTCTTATCTCTGACCTAATCAATTTTCATTTTTGGTCGATTTTTGAGATTCCGTACCTTAAAAGAAAAAAAAGGGAAACTCTAAAGGATCATTTTTTTGTCCGTCTGTCGTTCTCTCCGTCAATTAGTCAATTTCCTTAATATTGGTAGAAACGCGCGGAGATATCGATAGAATATTGGATGAAACGCGGGGAGATATAGATAAATTTGATTAATGATAGACATATTAAAGTTCCTATTTATATATTATAGTTTAAAAAGTATTTAAATCTAAATTAAGCTTATATTTTAATCCAAAATCATTTCAAGCACAGAACTTAAAAGGTTAGATCCATGTGAAAAACCGTCCTTCATTTTATGAATTTTTTTCTTCTTTAAAGAATATAATCATTGAAAGTAAAATTAATTGTTGGAAAAATAAAAATAAAGGCAGAAAAATTTATCGTTTTAGCAAAAGAAAATAAAGTTCATTCTTTTTTATCGTTTATTTATTATCTTATGGTAAGTATTTCCAAACAAATCATTTCAGAATAAAAGTATTCAGAAAGAAAACTTTCCCTTCCGCATTGGTGCCGTCAACTTATAAATACCAAATATTTTATCAAAATGTACATATTGTATACTTTTAGCGATTAATAGTTTTGCTTAAGTTGGTATAGTTAAGATATTTCGGAGATATTCGGGTTAAAACCACAAAATCTTAATATCGTACAGTATTTTAAGAACATAACTATAACAGTCTAACAAACAAACTAACTCACTAAACTGCTTTCTTTTATTCAAAATTTACTATAAAAACTGGATAAATCTACACCTAAGTCTGTTTTTACACGGTTTTGAAATAACACGGTTTGAAAAAAAAATATTTTTAATTTTTTTACACGATTTTATTCCAATTAGCACGATTAAAAAATTTTCGGGGTTAATTTTTTTTGTCAAATTTAATTTCTGCGAAATATGTTCATATTACAAATTTAAGGGAATTCCGTTTTTGTGCATACAAGCAAATTTACTGGTCAGAGCAATTGAAATGTGTTAATATTTTGTGAATAATCTTCAATAACTATGCTTGTAAAAGTAAACATTGTATATGTGATTTAATTAAATAAACATGAATACTTCTTCTTAAAAAATCCTTGTTTTTCACTAATTTTAATAGGTTTTAGAGAATAGGAACCAATCACCTATTATTGCATACGATCAATGTCTTTTTCTACACGGGTTTTTTACACGGTTTTTTCTGGAACCAATTTCCGTGTAAAAACAGACTTGGGTGTAAATGAAAACAGATGCTAAATATCATTCAATATTCCATTACTAAATAGTGACTGTGATATTATATATGATGATTATTAAATTTGTTTTTTAAACAAATCTGTTAATACTATATCATTAACCGGACGGTATATTTTTAAAACGTATTATCTGTGTCAACCTAATGTTGGAATCAAGTGTATTTCATAAATATTGTTAGCAAAAGTAGTGATTAATTTATTTAAACAATACAGAGCGATGATTTATTTATATATGTATTGACGGTATAAGAGTCATGGATTATATAACAAGGATATCGACAAGACCTTTTACTATTATTGATATTTAATTAACTGATATATAAACAGAGTGCAATGATCTAATAAAATTACTCGTTATTTTGCATTAATATCATATTTTATTATATAATACTAAAACCATCTCTCAGCTTTCAGTCTTTATTAAAATAATTCATAATACATTTATTTGAGAGACATATATATTTGAAATAATTTCTATTTCAAGTTTGTTTTTAAAGGCAATAAAACCATGCAGATATGGAGGTAGATATACAATGAACTATGTATCATGAATTTTGTGCACTGCCCAGAGCTGATACACTCGAAATATCATTTTTTATCCGCCTTTGATATAAAAGTGTATAAAAAATCTTTCATTCGTAAAAAAAAGACACTGTTGGTTTGCATAAAGTATTTTAGACTTTACATATTATATATAGATTCAATCTGGAATAGATATCGGTACTCTATTTAATTCGAATGACCGACTTCACTGGAGTTAAATTGAGAAGCTTAGCAAAGGATATATATTTTTTTTTACTTTTTTTTTATTCCCTCTGGGTTAGTGTTTGACTACATTCCACCTGATGGAAAGTGGAAATGTAGTCATAGATGGTAATGCGCATTAACCCAGTAACCTATTCACTCTTTTCTTGAAGACACCCACATCGTATTGGGACGGAAATACCGACGCATGCAAGCTGTTCCAGTCCTTCGCTGTATGAACTAAAAAAGACGAAGCAAAGCGCTTTGTTCGGACAGGGGGAATGTCCACAACGTAAGCATGGATATCGGCCGTGCGTCGAAACGTCCTGTGATGAAAGGGGGATGGAGGAATTAAATCATGTAATTCCTGCGCACACTCACCAAAATGTTTCCTATAGAATACTGAGAGGCTAGCAATTCTACGCCTGTGTTCAAGGTTGTGGAGGTAGGCTTCAACCAATTCTGGGTCGCCTATAAGCCTCTTTGCTCACCTCTCAATTGAGTCCAGAACTGCAAGATGAGATTTAGCGGCACCAGCGAATATATGCCCACAGTACTCCACACACGACCGGATCTGTGCTTTGTATAATACAAGTAGCTGTCCCGGTGTAAAGTACTGACGGACCTTCGCAAGAACGGCAAGCTTTCCTGCAGCTGCTCTTGCTCTGGACTCAATACACCGACCAAAGTTGAGGTTCGAGGAAATCTCTAAGCCTAACAACTAAATCCGATCACTGTATTCCAAAGATACACTCTGAAAAGTAGGAGCCAAGGTGAAAGGGCTCCTTTTGGCGGTGAACAGACACGTCTGCATTTTGGTGGCGTTGAATTTGACAAGATTGGCTTTGCCCCATGCGGAGACTGCCTGAAGTTTGTCATTCAAACGTTGCACCATGACTTCTCTTTCAGACTGTATATTTGAAATTATCTGTACACAATTCAAGTCATGTAAGTCTACGTATGATTTCTGGGAAATGGAAACCATGGAAACTACTTAATATATTTTTACAAAGATTATAGAAAAATTCATAACACTCAATCTTAAGCTACATATTATTGGGTATATTGAATCACTACAATCTAGATAATCAAGGTTTGATCACATTAAACGTGTTATTACGTATGTAACATTTTCTACTCCGTTTGCAACATCATTTTAAATAAGGCAAGATCTTTGCGCTGTCGTAAACAAAAGACTTACGTGTTAGATAGGTTATTTTAAACATCAAATAATTTGTGATAGATTTCCTTAATAATAATATAATATTAATAATTAAATTGCACTCAGTGATTTAAGGGCTTATTAGTTACACCTCGAAGCAATTATGCACATTTACCATCGAGTAAGAAAGTTACTAGCGTCATTTATATATGTTATTTAACTTTCTCCACAAATATGACTTCCGCACCCTTGTATGAGTCGCAGATAACTTTTAATTGCGTTTGTCGGTCAAAGTGTACTCAACTCTCCGGAGCATAACTTCCCTTTCATATCTTATTTAAAAGAAAATACCAATTTATATAAATCCAGCTGGAATATAAATTATCATTTGTAAAGCATTCGTGTGAAGAAAAATGGATATAAAAACTTCTTAGAATTTACAATGGCGCGTATTTTAAGTGGTGATTTCAAACGATGTACTTATAAGTACAAATTTAAATACGAAGCTCAGAGAAAGCCCTATTCATCACTATTCATCATTCATTCATTCATTAACATTACTTATTATCAATTAACGAATCAAACAAACTCAGTTTTGTATTATAATCCTATAATAACATAGTAATACTAATAATACTTAGACGTTGTATTGTATTGTATGTATTAATTATTCAATTAAATATGAATATAAATATCCTGCTGTTATCCTCGGGGTCCAGTGCTCTTATACCATCCAAATCTTATTTATTATAACAACTACTACTGATCATTGATCTAAATATAAAATATAATAAGAACAAAACATAATGTTGCTCTGATAATATATAACAAATAAATTATGATGTCAAAAAGGTACTCTGACAAATCTAAAAATGTCTGAATCATCCCTGTGAATTAAGTTCTTACTATTACTGACATTCTTAAAAGAAAACAATTAATTAATTACAAATTTTATTAAAAAGAACATCTGAAAAACAGTTGATCCCAACATTGTCAGCTAGTCACAGATATACCGTTTTCTAAACGGTGTGTTCGGTTTAGAAAGTCAAAAAAGAATAATGTTATATTAAGAAATATGTTGTTTGTGGGAACTCTTCCCCCCAACCCAGTGTCACAGGCTGTGCAATTTTATATTTAGGAATTAATTAAATTAAAACAGCAGTATTCTAAAATTATTTATACATTTCAATAAAAATATTCTGTGAATGAAATTTTTATAATTTATAACTGGCATAGCAGTCACTTCCTAAATTTTTTGGACAGTTCATATCAGAAACATTCGTTATATCAACATCTGCTTTATCTAACCATAAAATATCTTTATCGTCGTACAAACAAAGAAATGGCTGCTACGACTAGCAGCAATTCTTTGAGACGAATCTTCGCGATGTACAATAATGATTTTTCTTGCGTTTTATGTTATTTCTTTGTAGGTTAGTGGCCTTGGATGCAAAATATATACCACAGATGACACGCAATCGCTTAAACAAATATACTTATATAATGCTAAGTATATTGTTTTAATATTGATGAAGCTCGGAGATTCACAGATAGCTGAATTAACTGTGGAGCGGATTTTCCTTCAAAATCATCATTTTCTATGGTTACATAGACCTTAGTTTTATCAAATCAGGTCACCACCGTAACACGTAATATTCGCCAAAGGCTAAATCAATGCACGTCACAATATACAGACAGTTCCAACTATTAACAAAGCAAGAGGTCTTTATTAAGGAACAATTTCAAGATGAAGGACGACTGTGCTTTTGTGCTTTTTGTCTTTTAAAATATTATTTATAGTAATATAAATATTTACATTTAAGTTTTGACTTTGAAATAAAATGAAATTATTTAATCAGTAATAGAAAAAGATAAAAATAAAAATGTTTTAAAATATCTATCATTTATCATATTTAAGGGGGGCTTTTTCAATCATCAGATAACTCCTCTATATAACTAACTAACTCCTAACAGGGTAATAAATTTTCTATTTTAACAGACACTCATAAAAAATCGAACAAGCGTGACTCAGACACCCGTACCGAGGATTCCGTACAGATTTGTATGTTACAAATATTTCTGAATTAGACTCCTAAAATTCAGTTTAGAAACCTTATATCTTACTAAGACCTATCTTATAAAGTGGGTATTTTTAATGCGTCCGATAACCGAAATAACTATATTTAACATGTTTATTCTGTTATTATTATCTATTTTACACAGTTACAGTTTTTAATGCAAATATTATATAAACTATAAAAAAATATTTTTGTCAAGATATTTTAAATAGTTTATAAACAGCTATTTACAAAATGACACATATAAACAATGTACAAGAGATAAAGGTGAGGATAGTACACTTCTACGATATAATGTTGATATAGTTTAAGTGTGAAAAATGATCTTATCATAAAAGTGTACAAAAAGTAATTATTAAATAAGCTTAAGAAACTGTATACAAATAAAAATCGACAACGCAATTGTTTCGAACTCAAAACAAAAAACTTTAATCTATCTTAAAGGTATCCTTACTTCAAAACTAATTAGTACTTGAGTCTGCAGTTTGTATCGATTGCACCGACTTGAGCACTTAATATAATAAATATTCTTTAATATAACTAAAATATATATTGTTTTTAGTATAAGCATGTTTATCATGTATTAATATTAATATGTATTAATATGTATTTATACTCTCACACATGCATATCTCTTCTGATAACCGAAAAGAAGGACGTAATTAAAAATTTAGATAGTAATAAAATTTAATATTATAGTGGAGCACTATAGTATATAATGCAGAAGTTACAGTGAAATATAAAGTATTAATAATGGTACTGAAATATGTTTTACCTTCACTAGTTACTTCTCTGCTGGAAATAATTTTAGCAAATTACATGCCACAGGAATATAACAACTGCTCTAAAAATAAATTATACATTTTAAATAAGTTACAAGTAACTACTCGTAAATTTATTAATAATTATTAAATATTTATATAAAAATGGAAGTGTGGGTATTGATGGTATAATACCTAAATTACACAAATACTTTAAGTACATAATAAGAGAGAATTTAATTGTTTGCTTTAACAAATGCATAAAAGATCTTGATAACCTTAAAATATCAAAAGTCTGTATCTACAAAGCTGGCACTAAGTCCGATCCTTGGAAATATCGCCCTGTATAGGTCTTGGCCATAATTTTGGCAGGACATACAAAACTTATCTTCGATGAAACTTAAATATTGTATCCGCTTTTAACTGTAAAGAAAAAACAAATAAAAAATTCTAATTTCGATCCTATACTTATACGGATAATATAACAAACGGATGAAGAAAAATATCGTGGCCTAATGTCATAATTGTAAATTCAAATTTAACTCTTGAAATGTGATATTTATTTTAAATATATTCTACATACATACAGTTAAATATAGAGACTACCTATTTACGTATACAAAACTTCTAGCTTTAATTAATTATTGAAAACGAATTAAATAAACTCAGGAATATTAGTATGGTTATATACGAGTACAAATACATTGCAATACACCTATAGCGTTCAAGTGAACTTTCTTCATAACAAACTACAAGTTGGAAGAGCCTTGTTCCTTGCTTTATCGCCACTAGCCTGTTATTGGATTGTTTTATTATTCCACCCTTTGTTTCGATAAATCTGAAAAAATATATTTTATGACACGTTCCATATTTTAGGGACAGATTTTATGTTAATAGAGGAGAGGAAATGTACTCACTGTGTAGGTTTCTATTGGTTTTAGTAACGTCGAGATAGATAAACTCTTAATGATGTTATATCATACTGTTGTTATTTAGGGTTCAATTTGAATCCTCCAGCAATAGAAATCTAAATTGGAAAACTGCTTTCCCTCGAGTTTTTGGAAGTCGTACAAAGGTAATAAATCATTGTCAGTCGAGATCCGTTGTATATCTGATAACTCTTATTTTTCGGCAATGCAATAACTTAATTAACTTGGTAAAAGAAAACTGTTTTGTTTTGTTGCTTTTATTTTATAATTTACAAAAGCCTAATAACTATATTGTTGATATATATTTTTCATTCTGTTACTTTTGAATATTTATGTTAAATCTTTATCTACTGATTATCTTTATCCACTTCCATTTAATTGAAGACATAACATATCGTTAGAAATTTTCAAAAGTTTTTAAGACTTGAGAGACTTTTAAGACAACTCTCGTATTCAATGTATGTTTGTGAGGTTTCCGTCATTTTACATATAAGTTATGAAAGATTATAAAACTTATCTAGTTTAAAATGATGCTGAAGTAGTAGTTGGTAGACATGTGTGAGTGGTAATATTTACAATGACATTTTGCAAACGAACGTCGCGGTCGACTAGTCGTATAACAAATCTAGCAACGCTGCCTGTGAGGAAGAGTAGCGCTGGCTTGTGATATGATATAAGATATCCGTTTTCCCGCTCGTTCACAGAAAACTAAATTAGTTGAACTATAAATCCTAAAACAAACATATCTTAGCAAAAATAAAGTAAGAAAGAAATGGAAAAAAAATGATCTATTCTTTTTTCTTTGTTTTGTCTTTTCGTGTATTACACACTATTATTAAAACGTGCTTTATACGAGTAAATAAGTATCTTAAGTAAACATGATATTATTATAGATAATTCATTTCAAATTATAAAAATAATTTAAAAAATAAATTTTATTTACAGCTTTGGATATTGTTTTCTGTACTAGTACTCCTATTACTGGTTTCCAATACATTATATTTGTGTTTTGTAAATGTAACTTATATCTGTGAATAAAATGTATCGGCTCTCATAACGATATTTTTTAATTGACTTACGTAGTGGAAGAGTAACAATTGTATGTGTTGATTTTCCACTAGTGCTATTTGTTAACACCTATTTTCAGACATTCTTAGCCATATTCTTTCAAAATGGTATGCAGAGATATCCTTTAAAAATTACGTATTGAAATTTACATAAGTATATATAATATAATATATTTATAAATATTTTTTTTTTTCAAATATGATACATATACATAAATAAAAATATAAAAGTAAAAGTGATATTTTATTTATTTCATAAGTTGCTTTTTGGTGGACATGGTGGCAGTATTTTTTTGCCATCCAGTGAAGCGTGTATTGTAGCCAAACTTACAAGCGGGTAATTAAAACATATTACAAATATTGTTTCATTTCCCTTTCTTCCAGCGCAGCGCTGCAATGGTCTAGCAACAAAAAGAGAACTAATGAATAATAATTTTGATTACTTAAGTTATTAATATTTTGTGTCAAAGACTGTTTACTAAGCTTTAGATAGCTTTTGAAAGCTGTCCAAGATATAATCTTTAAAGATCGTAAGAATTAAAAATAAATTATATGTTGTGATAACTCCTGTTCTGTATTCTATTTATCACATACATATGACGTAAACTTTACAATAAGGAAATCGTGTAGAGTTACTTTTTACTTGACTTTTTAAAATATCATGTAGAGGAGGCTCAGTAACAATAAATTGTGAAATTAATGTAATAGGTATTCGTTGGAAGATTTGGTTAAAAAAATATTAGAGTATATTTTAATTCCAAGAGATTCATCTGAGTTTGTATATAATGCTTTTCTAAACTTATTATAAATCAAAATTAATATTATTTTAACTGCAAATTATCTGTAACATATACATGTTAAAATGTATATTGTATCCAATAACAAGAGCTAGCTTCGAGTACATTGAAACAAATATGAATATATTAAATAAATTTTAACTAAAAGCACTGATTACAAGACAAATTTTTGAGACCCTAGTCGAATATTACGAATATTACACAATATTTTATATAATTATTAAAACGGTTTACGCGTCTTGTAAGGTTATATCTGTTAATACACATTGGGAAACAGATATTAAAGAATACATTGTTGAATACCTAATTCACCAACAAAATGATTTTTTTTTAATTTTTTACAAATAATCTTTGACTTTGAAGTCATTGTACAAATGAAATGCCAAAAACCGTACAAAAACACAGGACGCCGCTGGCGCTAGGGCAGCTATATACGTTTGAAGCATATTTAGCAATTCAAGCGCTGTCCTCCGCTTCTTTGTAACGCAACTGGGTGTTTGTTTTCAATTAGACACTGCAATAGTATAGACTACTGTGCGCATATAATAATTTCTTTTTTTTTGTCGTGCGGGTTAAATAAAATAAATAAATAATATACATTGTTATTATTTAAATAATGTTAATCAGTATTACATCCAATATATCCTTACAAATGGCTCTCTTAAGTGAGTCCAGAGTCCCAAGCGTGATATGTTTAGGAACTTTGTGTCCTCTTGTTTGATTTGGGTTCAAAGTTATGACAGAGTCGACTAAAATAGGGTTATTTATCAGAATTTCACTTTATACGGTATGTCATGTTGTAGTTAAAATGCTATGAAAGTCCATATAATAATATAAAAGTAACATTATAAACTAGGTAGAATTTGGCATACTACTACTACTTTTAAATTATGTTCAAAATAACCTGCTTAGTTAATAAAGTATTTAAAATTGTTGAAACATCTCGATGTAATTAATCAATTACCCGATATCTTATTATTTAAATATGTTAAATAAGCTATTTTTTCTAAAATTAATTGAAATAATATTAAACTTGTCGCTTACACAGCAGGTATCTACTTCAAAAAAAAATTAATTATTGTAGGACAAAAAAAACAATCAAAGATTATTATTAAAATATACTAAATTTGTAAAGTATTTTTTTTAATTTAGTTTTTCAAGAACTATCCAAAAATAGAAACGATGTAAGTAAAAATAACTTTAACAACAAATATAAATATATGAACTTTTAAATAATACAGTTTCGTTTAATAATGTAATTGTAATTACTTAACTTTATAGGAAATTTTCATTTGACGAGGAGACATAATTGAGCATAGATAAAAATTATTAAATGAACAATTTAGATTGATTTAATTTCCTATTTTTTGTAATTTGATATAGTATGTACTAATTTAATATAGAAAATTATTCGAATAATAAAAAAATATAATTCTAAATAATTCTGTATTTTTTATTTGTTCTTCTTAAAATATTTTTCTTTATAAAAGAAATTCTGTGATTTTCACCTACTTATTCACAGGGGAATAGTTTAAACAGTTACGTTACTGTATTAATTTCCATAGCATATCATACCCAGGAGTGGGCACAAAATAAAAAGGCTGTTTCTGAAACCTTTTTAATAAATTGTATTGCTCCAATTACCTATAAATAAAAACTTATTTGCTTTGAAACTAAATGCTTTAAATTGTGATTTTCAATACATTTTTTAATATTTTTAAAATAATCTTTCCAGCTTAAGTACATTATAAGTATTATATAACAGCTCATTGTATACAAATTATTTTGTGAAAACAAATGAAATTTAATTGATTTTAGCCAATTACATGATACGCCGATTACATCACGACCGAAACACACTCACCGAAGAGCAGCAATAACAGACGTAAATTAATCATTCATAAAATTACATTCACTACCAAGAAAGCCTCATTTCGGCTTATCATTCTGAATGGCCGAATATTATTTCTGAACAAATAAATAAAAACAGTCATTGTAAGTTATAATATTAAGGTATAGTAAACGTTGTTAATTAATATAATCCTAGTATTAAGGAAACTTACATGCCGAAGATATTAAGGTAATCTGTATTAATATTTACAGTTAAGTCAGCTTTACCTTTTAAGTCACCTTAAGCTTTTTACTTCACAGTTAAGATTGAAGAAGAAATAACTACAGTAAATACACAATAATCTTTTGCAAGACTATGTTAAAGTTGAGCGTGATAGGATTAATTATGACGAAGTAAACAGTAATTTGTCACGAGTCCTGCATTGGTTCGAAATTAATAATTTAGTGTTAAATGCTAAGAAAACTAAATGCGTAGAGTTTACACTTCCTAATGTAAAAAGTAAAAATTGTAACTTGCTCCTTAACAATGAAGTGTTAGAATTGATTGACTCAACAAAATTCTTAATAATTGACGATTCAAAAGTGCGTGTAAATGCCTACTTGAATAAAGATATTTTGAATTTGAATTTGAATTTGAATTTGAATTTGAATTTGAATTTGAATTTGAATTTGAATTTGAATTTGAATTTGAATTTGAATTTGAATTTGAATTTGAATTTGAATTTGAATTTGAATTTGAATTTGAATTTGAATTTGAATTTGAATTTGAATTTGAATTTGAATTTGAATTTGAATTTGAATTTGAATTTGAATTTGAATTTGAATTTGAATTTGAATTTGAATTTGAATTTGAATTTGAATTTGAATTTGAATTTGAATTTGAATTTGAATTTGAATTTGAATTTGAATTTGAATTTGAATTTGAATTTGAATTTGAATTTGAATTTGAATTTGAATTTGAATTTGAATTTGAATTTGAATTTGAATTTGAATTTGAATTTGAATTTGAATTTGAATTTGAATTTGAATTTGAATTTGAATTTGAATTTGAATTTGAATTTGAATTTGAATTTGAATTTGAATTTGAATTTGAATTTGAATTTGAATTTGAATTTGAATTTGAATTTGAATTTGAATTTGAATTTGAATTTGAATTTGAATTTGAATTTGAATTTGAATTTGAATTTGAATTTGAATTTGAATTTGAATTTGAATTTGAATTTGAATTTGAATTTGAATTTGAATTTGAATTTGAATTTGAATTTGAATTTGAATTTGAATTTGAATTTGAATTTGAATTTGAATTTGAATTTGAATTTGAATTTGAATTTGAATTTGAATTTGAATTTGAATTTGAATTTGAATTTGAATTTGAATTTGAATTTGAATTTGAATTTGAATTTGAATTTGAATTTGAATTTGAATTTGAATTTGAATTTGAATTTGAATTTGAATTTGAATTTGAATTTGAATTTGAATTTGAATTTGAATTTGAATTTGAATTTGAATTTGAATTTGAATTTGAATTTGAATTTGAATTTGAATTTGAATTTGAATTTGAATTTGAATTTGAATTTGAATTTGAATTTGAATTTGAATTTGAATTTGAATTTGAATTTGAATTTGAATTTGAATTTGAATTTGAATTTGAATTTGAATTTGAATTTGAATTTGAATTTGAATTTGAATTTGAATTTGAATTTGAATTTGAATTTGAATTTGAATTTGAATTTATGGTCACTGTGAACTTGACTTCATAAATATGGTGAGTTAGCAAGAACAAGTTCGTAAAAATACATATAATATTATGTAAACATGACTGGAATAAAGTGTTTATCTCTCTGCAAAGGCTTTGCACGCGGATTACTTTTTGCAGTGATTTATTCTCACCTTTAATTTGTTTATGTTAATCTTTTTTTATTATTATTGTGGTATAAATTTTATTCAAATGTTTATATTGAGACCTATTATATTTACCTTAACTTGTAGTAGGTAATTTATTTCAATACTTGACAAGTAAAAAACAACATTAATGTGTATGCTTTATATAACTTATATTTTATATTCAGTTAGTAAGTGTAAGTAAAATTGAAAAATATGTTACTAAAGGTAAAATAGTTCTATTACACTGTATAGAACGTATTATAATGCACTGCAACCTGGAACAAAAACGGAAGATTATTCGAAAAATCAAAACGGTTAAAGCATCGTTAACTGAAAGAGCAACCACTAATTTGTTCTAATTGTAGCGTGGTATATATTGGAACAGTTGTTTGATTATAGTTTATACCTCCTGTAAAAAACTACTATAAAAATAAGGATTCTAACATATTAACAATGACTGGCGTAAATAATTTTAAATAAAATCTTAAGATTCATTCATACAGAAGTTTGTGGATTTTTTATTCTACCTGTTTTATAACAAAGTATAATTTGTTTTTTATATATTATTTTATATATTCTATGCTGGAAAGTACGAGTATATTGAATGGTTCTTAACGATTTTCAAATTCATTGTGTATCACAAAGCGCTTATGTGATACTGATGTTAAGTACATTAAGGAAAATACTGTATAAAATCTTTGTATTCATAAAGTAGATTTCAATTATATTTTTTACACTAAAACTTCAGTCATTGGATATTGCAAACGCCTTTAACTTCAACAACTATCAGCAATACAAAACACCTGTCAACACAAATAACATAAAATTAATACATTTCTAATTTTATTTTAATGATAACTAGAATTAATTTATGTCCTTTGTAATGTTAATTTTTTTTCATTGTAAAATGTAAAATTTGTAGAAAGTCAGCTAATGGCATACAAAATCTAAACGCTTTAAATAATTTTTGCTTCATAGCCAAAAAACCACACAATATGTTTCGTATTGTGTACCTGACAGTTAGCAAATATTATCATTTAGTATCACGCGCCATACATCATCAGTACGTACACCACAATAAATTAGTTTAAACTGTTGTTACGTATATTATTACAGTAGTCTAGTATTTTCCATGCAACGAATTATATTTATATTGTTCTATCATAATTCTGTTAATAAATTATATAAGTACTAATATCTGTCCTCTCCGCGGAGAAACCATGACACTGTCTCATGAAATTCATTGAAATAAAGAGCTCATAAATGTTCAACATATCTAAACTTCTTAGTATAAATGGTTAATATTATACTTTACCTTTCAGTGACTTCTTTAGACTTGAAAGCGTATCAGGAATGTAAGGAAACGAAAATTGGTCATTGACTTTTAAATAACATTATTTAATTGCAATTTCTCGATGGGACATCTGAGAAGGCTTCTTCTACAATAAAGTTAACTTAAATAGAAAGAAAATATGTACCACTTAAAGCAATTAGTTTACTTTATATTATTATTTAGCGATCAAATATTTCAATAAAATTTCATCATTATTTTTATATTTCAATATTATTTCAACAATATTTTTATAAGTACTTTAAATTGTAAAAACTTATAATTTGATATTTAGTTGAAGCTAGTTTAAGACCTTTTTAATTATATCTTGTTCTCGTTCTCACTTCGATGATAATTGAAACTTTATATTATTACCAAATACATTCCAAACTGTTATTTACAAAAAAATTACATGAAATTTTATCATCATTAACAAGTATAATAAAAATATTTTCATTGAGTTAAGGACGCTCGCTCATTTATATAAACTAGGAATTGATTTCTAGGTAAACTCAATAGCTTTTTATCTAACAGCTCAATGTCTGTACTCCAGTAACTTAAATTAACATTAAAATATGTTAGTATAGTATAAAAATATGATAGTAATGAAAAAGTAATTAACGTGTTTTTAATATAAAGACTTTTTAAAATTGCGACTAATCAAATATATTTCATCTACAACCATCTGATAACATCAATAATACTATTCAAATGTATGCAGTTCATCGATATCTAAAATTCCACCTATAAAAGAGAAGCAAAATTGAATATTCCCAAAACAAAGTCGCAACACCTGTGAGGCTGATTTGCATTCTGTCCTGAATCCCACATAACTTCTATTTTTGACACCCTCCACTGCATCATTGTCCATTATTTGAACTAACACTCTCAGTTTTTACATTGATAGATAGTTGACTTTTACAGAAGTATGAAATATGACCAAACGATTTCTGATTGAAACGTTCTTAACTATGAGAGAGCTATCGAAAAGAATTGTTTTACGAAATTAAAATGCGTATATTGCTTCCGTTTTTTTTAAAATTAAAACAGAGAAAAAAATCCAAAACAAAAACAAACATTAAAATCTCAAATAAACAAGTAACAAAATAAAATTAAATATTCATTGAATACAAATCTGTAAATCGAGAAATTGAAACAGTAAGATAAAATAGCTAATTTAGTTTAAATTAAAAAAAAACTAAATATTCATAACAATAACAAAACCACAGAAAAGATACGGGATGTTGTAAAATTATTGAGAATATATCTTATCTCATTATAGTGTATACAAATATAAGAAGTGACAATTATCAACTTCCTTTATTAGCAATAATCTTGGCAATACTTAATTAATACAGAAATAATACTCTAAGGCAAAAACTAAGAAAATTATTTCCCAGAATATCATAATTTTCTTGTTATTTACATTCCATGTTCAATATAATTTAATATAATTAATTGTACAAGTTATAATTAGTATTAAAATTCATTATTTTTTGTTTTGTTCTACATACATATTATATACGTATGATTACCTCTTGGTTGTTGCTTATAATTGCATCCGTAATTACATCTACCAAAACGGAAATCCGAGAAAAGCTTCTACTGGAAAGTGTAAGAGTCATTCAAAAATCTTTATAAGAATCATTCAAATTATTTGAAGCCAAAGGGTTGTTGCTGAATTTCAGTTCAATTTCGTAGCTTCGTTAGTTAGAGAGTACTGAAAAGGACAAACGATTTTGTAATCAGCACCGAAATAGATTCAATAGTATTGTCACTTAACAGCGGCATTAGCAGATTAACTTCAGCTTCTCTCGTAGCGCACTACGTTCTAGCAAGAAATAAATGCAAATTAAGACGCTTTTAGGAACGGAAAGGTTGCTAGAAAAGTTTTTCTAATTATTAACTTAATAGTCAAACCCTAATGATAGTAACAAGAAGATAATGAAGTTACCTTTAAAGTGAAATCTATACTTTATTCTTTACTAATTTAAAAATTTTTAAACTTAATAAGTTTTTAAATTGACAGAGCACTGTTTAAAATAATAATTAATATTTAATATCATTCTTATTTATGATTAAAATTATACTAAAAAACCCTAAATTAATAAAAAAATATGGCTGCAGAATAAAAATTACTTAATACGTGTATAATAATTTTAAATCCAGTAACAAACTTGTAATTTTATGAAACAGATGCTCACATATCCAGTCTCATCCAGTAGTTTATATCTGTTTCGAAAATCTTGTTACTTACATAAGGGACATCCATTTAAATTTTGGATGTAAATCAATCTAGATTATTTCTTTCCATTCAATATTACATTTATATGTATTACATATATAAAATTTTACCTGACATCTATTGTTGTAAGACCTGTGTAAATGAGGCTAGTAGAAATTTACTGTTGCACTTTGAAACAACCTGGTTCTACCTATTACGGTCATTTAGATATTTAAAGCATAGATTTCTTCAAAAAAGATTTCATTACAACCATACAGACGCGTGGGACAATTCTGGCAACAAAAGGACAGAAGAGGGTGGATTCCATAACCAGCTATGATAGGGATAAAACTATAACTTTGTTGTGTGCTATGAGTGCTGCAGGCGGGTATATCCCGCCGATGTTTATTTTTACTCTTAAAAGGACTCCTCTGCTCGAAAAAGATGGTCCAGCAGAGACACTTTACAAATGCTCAGACAACGGTTGGGTTAATGAGGCTTTGTTTCTCGATTGGTTGGCACATTTTAAACAGCACGCTATCCCGTCTGCTGATGAACCCATCCCACCCTTTTAATACTCGACAACCATGCTAGTCATATTTCTCTTTCAATTTTCGAATATTGCAAGTCTAATCACATTCATATGTTGTCCCTTCCGTCACACACATCTCATAGAATGCAGCCCCTGGATGTTTCTTTTTATGGGCCTTTCAAAACAGCCTATAAAAAATAATGTGATTTCTTTATGAAAAGCCATAGTGTAGAAAAACTAACCCCTTATGACGTAGCATCTTTGGTGAAAAAAGCATTTAATAATGTTGCGTCTATTAGCAAAGGGGATTTAAATCAACTGGAATATTTCCACTCAATTCAGAATTATTCACAGATGAAGATTTTCTAGCGGCAGAAATTCAGGCAAGAAACCCCAAGGATACTCTTATTTATTTAAATCAAATTACATATACATGTTATAATTAATTAATACATACATATAACAGTTGCTAATAGTACTGACTATTGAGTCACAGCAGCAGTCACATATCAGTCATGATATCTGAAAATAGATTAGAATCGAAACAGTAACTAAACAGCGATATCCAGAGATCAATGAACATTTGTCCTATATTTTTTTTTACTGTTCTAGGAATATCTGTCAAAGTATAAAAGTTATGGCACAGTTAATAGTTATCTGATGTTTGAATTGTCATATAATATAATTATGACTATTTTAAGGTTTTTTAACACTGAAATAGTACATTTTTACTGAAAATACAATAATTTAATATCTGAAATCTGAGAATTAGTGTTCGTGTTTCTAACTATCGTGGAATTACTTTTCCAAAATTATTATGCACAATTATTTACCTTAACATAATAAAATCACTGTCGTCGTTGAAGTAAAAGTTATAAAATTAAAAAACGAGTTATAATTTTTTATAGCTGGAATGTAAATATTTATGATAATACATACTTTATGTATAAATTTATTTTTGTTTTTTCATTTCATATCAACCAGAACTGGTACTTCTAATTGAAATTATAAAGTATTAGTGAAGTATTAATCGTAATGTAAATTTATTGTATTTAAATTTTTTATGTTAGAATTTTCTAAAAAATACACTACAAAACAAACTTTATATCAGAAAAAAACAAATTTATTATTTAAATTGTACTCCAATGTACTAATTATTTTTATATCGTATTTATTTATTTACCAATAAGTTTCTGTAAATTTAGGATTATAAAATTTAACGTACCAGATTTTAAGGAATGTATGTCAATGTGTCATTGTTTTTGTTCTCATAAAAATCCTCGTTTAAACAAGGTTGTTAATAATGTTGTAAATAATGTTGTCTGCACTCTGCAGCGGCCAAAAAGTGACAACTTTGACATGTTTCACTCAAATTCGAGTATTCATAGTCCAAATTTCGTAAATTTTTATGCGAAATAGTTTCTTATTCAGTTTTTAGAATAGAACACAGAACTCCATACCTTTACAAATTTAATATATGTTTTTCTGTTATTCTATTTACAATAAAATTAAAAATGTATGAATTTTTTTAAATTTAATCTGATCAACACTGTGGCTTTAAAAGTGAGTGAATATAGATACATTATAAATCTATAGATAAACCAATATAGCAAAGTATCATTTTTAATAATTTATTAACAATTGTACTAATATAAATAAAAAAATATGTAATGTACCGGACTTATTTACGGTCCTCATTGCATTCAATTTAATGATTTCAAAGAATCCATTGAAATGATGTATAACGAAGACAAGATTAATTTATACATTTTTAACTGAAACCAATAACAGACTGCCGTAGGCACTAGGACAGCGTACATTTGTATCATGTTTATCAATGCAGGCGCTGTCTTCGGCGCCTTTGTTATGCTACTGGGTGCTTGTTTTCAATTAGGAACTGCGTTTGTACCCTACACTATCTATGTTACGCTGATACAAGCATGAATCGAATACCATGCAATACCTCACGGAAATTTATCTTTGTTAGACTGTAGTAAATTTGGTCTTGTTGTAATAATGAGCATTAATTTTACGAGAGTGCCTTTGAGATTATTCTATATTTGACTGTGTGTTTTCCCACTTAGTTATGAATTATTTGTTATTCTGGTCACAAAATGTTGTAAATTATGAGAGATGTAAGATAATGTCACCTTTTGAAAGTACCTTTCTTAAACTGAACTGATTTGAATACATTATCAGTGAAAAGCTAACCGCTTATAATTACCTGTTGATATGTATTTGTAACAAAAAATAAAAATAAGCTTCTTACAAAACTACCGTTTTAAAAAACATCCATTTTGTAAATACAAGACATAATCAAGATTAATAGTGGAAAATTGTATAAAATGGAATAAATGAGAAGATGATTTAAATCTCATGGCTAGACAATATTGAAGGAGAATAGCGCGAGTCGAACTCTGTGGAAAATATAAGACAAGACCTTCGCCAAGAAACATCGTAGCGATTAACAGAATATTAATAATTAAAACTATTATCTATTGAATATATATTTGGACGCAGTTGTTAGATGCCGCCTCTTGTAAACCTCGAAACGTTGATAGATACGGTGGCTCTAGAGTAGAGAATAAACATACCCCCGAGAACATTCGCAGCAAATGAATTAATTTGAATATTAACTGCATTTTTATCCCAAATACATATTCTGACTAATGAAATACATCTCAACTGTCAGCGGAATGTTGCAATGATCCATCTAAAACCTAACAAATTATTAATAACTCTCACTATAGAAAGATATTCAGTTAAGGAATAACTACATTTTATATTTATTATGTGCATGGAAAAATCATCAGATCAAAACTCATATATATATATATATATGTGGAATAGCTCAAAAGGAGAGTCGTGATACATAACACACACAGACATACACATAGCCTTTCAGTGAATGGACACTAAATTAATCTTCTTAAGGGGTATATTGTATAATAACTTAAAATAGTCTAGTTTTAGAAGATATGAAATAGCTATTAAGAATATATATACATATATTTTCGAAATAAGTAATTTTGACAGTGCAGTTGAGTCTGAACTAATTATATTAATATAACAATATTTAGGAGTATTTTTTTTAAATAAAAGCTTTGTGTAAGAAGTAGATTCAATGATGCTATCTCTGTAATGAAAATACAAACTGGATTGGAAAAAGTTTTGACATTAGTTATTAATTTTAAAGGATGTACTTATGTCAATTATAAATAAAATAAGCACAGGTTTCTTAATAAACTATTAATTTTAATAACCACCTACCTTTCTGCTATTAAATATATATTGTTTAATAAGCGGTTTTGAATTTTATAGTGTTGTATTTTAATTTAACATTTAATAAATGTTATTAGCACCAGTAAGTTTTTTACGCAAAAGGAAATGGGAATAATGGTTTCGATTAAAGAAAGTGGTGAGAAAATAACAATTTAAATAGTCTATTGAAATATATTTTTTGATGCAGGGCTTCATTTCAATTAATACCAACTTGTGAGTTATGTTAGGATTAATTAGAATCATTCCAAAAGTATATTTATATAACATATTTCGTCCACTGTATAGCCGAAGTGGTTGCCTACTCTAAGTCCATGTAAGGTAAGCATCAGAAATAAATGTGGTTAAACAACACAAAGATCAGAATCCAGATTAAATTGACTGTGTATATCTTTAACAAATTGAAAAACAAGTGGAACGTATTATATTTGCAAGTTAGATGTAATGCGATTATGATGAAGCAGCCCTATGATATCTCCGGTTAATGTGATTCAATAAATCCAATAGTATGTATGATAAGATCTCTTGGTATGAAGTATTTTATAGCTAAATTTCATACAAATGTACCAATACAAATCCAGTAATAAAATATATGTATTATATAGTTCCAATAATGAAATTATATAATTAATGTTTTATTTTTTATGAAATATATACTTGCTTTGTAATAATTGTAGGTATTATGCAAATTTTGGTTAATCTTTTTAGATGTAATGATCATAAGTAAACAGATTTTTGCTTTACTCGAGATAATTACCTTATTAATATTTTTCATTTAGTTATATTTTTTTATACATACTGCTTTTTTTTGATTTCGTTAGGTTTTTATTGTATTTTACGTTGTGTAGTCTAGTGAGTCATTTCACCAGAGTGAAATAGATTACCGATGTCTATTTCAAATTTAATGCGTCTATTTCAAATTTAATCCAGATATATGAAAAAACAGCAAAAAAAACCTTAAACAAACCAACGGTTTCAATATTTTGCACTAAATAAAAGCCTTTTGTGCACTTTTGTGTCAAAGGCGGATAAAAATGATATATCGAGAGATTGTCCAGCTCTAGGCAGTGCATACAATTTATTATACTATGCTTACACTTTTATTGCATTTGTATTGTAAGTTAAAATTATTGACATAGAACAATAATATTATATAAGTTTCTCTTAATACTAAATTATTGATACTAAGCAGAAATTACGAGATATTAAAAAAGGCCATATATTGGATATTTCAGACGAGTGTGGCCGCACGTGATGAACCTCCTCTACTACCGCAGGAGCTAATTACTGGAATGGAAAATGGAAACTGAATTGTACATGGGTATGTTGTAAGAACGAGAAGAATCTTATAATGAAGGACAACTGCGGATGATTCCTAGAAATTTGTAAAATAGTTTGTTAATACTAATAATATAACCTACTCAGACCATTGTACCATGTTTAAAAATCAAGTAATTAAATATAAATAAAGTCATAAGACATACGATCAAAATATATTACGACATTGATTTATTATTTTTTATTATAATAATGTTCTTATAATTACTACTGCCTCCTATAATTTCAAAATAAAATAATTTAAGAATACAGTAACTTGTATGTACTTTGACCATAAATATCAAATGAAATGTCATCAAAAAGGTGTACTGACAAAACTAATAATGTAAATATATAAAATATAGCTGTATATCATTCTTTAAAGCTATAACAACATCTCTAAACATCTGAAGAACATTTGATCCCAACGTTATAATCCGCTTTCAAAACAGACCGTTTAGTTTAGTCATAGAGGAATGTTGTAGTATTAAGAGATAAGTTTATACAAAAATATTTCATAAAGTATACTTAGAAACAACGTATAACAAAAAGAAGATTCGTATTAAAATTAAAGAGAATGAAGAAATAATAAAAGTGTTTGATAATTTAAAATAAATTCCTTACTTTACTTAGCATCTACATAGAGCAGCTTTTATTGATTATAATATCGAGATTACTATATACATATTATTATAAATCAAATAATTTTAAAGGTTACAATCTCCCTCTACCTAAAAATAAAATAATAATATAGTAACTAAACACAAAACATGTAACCACAACTACCACAGTTTTAATCAGCTAAAATAACATGGAACTTGAAATTTAAGCAATAAAAGTTTGACTTAAAAAGCTAAAAACTATTTGAACTATTTAAAGAAACATATTCACATCGCAAAGCTTGTCAAATCACGTTCCCTCGGAAAGTGATTTAAAAAATTAAATAAAACAGCCCCGTCGAGTCACAAGCGAAAGAGAATTAGGTGTAAGTAAATATGTGACAACAACACCGTCACGAAATTAAAGCAAATAAAAGTTTCCTGAACTATATATTATCTTTTGTTGCTGCTTTTTCCGGCGATAATTTTAAGCACATTTACGCATTTAATTATGTACAGAAGACAATAAAGGCTTTGTATATCATATCATATCATAACAGGTAGATAAATAACCTGGCTAACCAATGCCCACTGTTGGTCTTCCCGTGAACACATTATTGCCAAGCATTTTCAATTATAAAATGTAATCATTATTTTTTTAATTCTTTCATTTAAAAGTACCGTGACGAGGTTTCATTCCTAAAAATATTGAAAACAAAAATTATTGAGATGATAAAAACTGCTGGTGTTAAATTAAATAATCGTCATAGGTTCATGTAGGGTTTTGAAATTGATAGTTATGCGTGATTTAGAACAAAATGAAAATCAACTTCACGTGTATTGCGACATTGTTTGAGAAGATTGAATTTTACTACTCTTTGATAGGAATTTGATTATTGGACCGCATACATTTGAATAATGTTAGTAGTGTAGCGGTCGGCGTTGGTTGTGATATTAAATATAATGGAAATTTAACATATTATATTTGTCCATGTCCATAAGTAGTGGCTGTTCGGTGCTTTGATTAACATTTGATATACTCCACATATAACGTTAAATATTTACAAATACAGCTCAATATCTCAACTTCAAACTTACTTTGAGCTTAAATATATGAGAATCTTCAATATATGTCAATACTAACTAATTAATAGCAACAGTTTTTCATGTAATGTTTATTGAAACAACAACGAAAATGAGTTATAAAAGAAAGTTTGTGAATTACCTCATATTAAATATTAATATACAGTATTTCACGGTTTTAAGAACTGTTTCATATTTGTGTTGTAACACACAAATAATCGAAGCATACCAAAAATTATTTTATAAATTTATTAATCAAATCAATAATATAAATTAAAATAGTTGCTTTAAGTGGTGTCCACCAGACGGACAATGATTTATGGCCTCTACCTATGTTTCTAAATCTCCCGAAAATTATTTTTTATAACATAAATTATAATGATTATGACACCTTTTACCAGATATACAACTCTTGACCTCTTCCTGGTTTACTAATGATTTTTAACCAAAGGATAAAAGTAGTAGTTCTTTATACAAAGAATCTCAAATACGTTGGATAGTTATGAGCTCTTTTAGTTATAATAATTTCCTTTATTATTTTCAGATAATTATTTTAAAATATTTAGTTCCGTTACGTTCCATACCTGTGAATCATCGGTCCATCCACTTTGAAACAAAGATATTTTTTTATTTTAATAAAAATAAACTTCACTGGTTTAACAAAATTGTTTATTATACTACACGGCAACGCTGCGAGGTGGGAAGGGTGCTATTGCGACTGGGGATATTTGTAATAATCTGTGTGCATTGGTTTTTATACACCCTAATTGTTAAGCTACTCTTAGTGGGTGAGTTTATTAAACGATTTTTTGGACGGTATGCTGTATCATATTCCTTCTCTATCTTCAATTTCATCCCTTTATTTAAATATATCTAGTTAAGTTTATAATACAATAATTTATTAATAAGAATTCTCGATTCGCTGATAGCATATATAGCTGATATTTTCGTTCTTTTGGTTGACAATAAGCTAAAATAAACTCTAAACTAAAGTCATTAACATCCAAATGCCCATTGCAATAAGCAGCTAGTATACAAGATCTAACATATTATACTATTACCGAACCTGGCAGGTACTGACACTAATATTTATAAATTGCACTTTATTAGTAGTATAATTATTTGCATTATTATTAAAAATAGTTTATATAACGATTATAAAACCAGAGACTTATTTGTAAACTTAAGCTTAACTACCTATTCATTTTATATTGCTGTAAAAGTGAAAATGTTTTTCAAAATTTTGTAAGAGCTAAAAAAGAGATAAATGTTTAAACTTATAAGTTTTTGCTATGTTCTTAATATTAGTAATGTTACAATGTACCTTGATATTATTTAACAATGATTTCATAAAACTGTTCCATAAATTGGTTCCCTCTGCACTCTTATGGGTAATTGAGGTGAACTTCTTATAGAGTTAAATTAAATAATACGCGAAATATAAAAAAATAGTTTAAAGTATTTACTGCAAAATCGTTGATGCATAAATAAATAAATAGAAGGAATAATTCGTAATTAAACGAATAAACGTATAAACCCTTGAGTAAAACAAAAGCTAAAATAATATAATGTACAACGGTTATGACAATTGATTACAGACATGTGTAATAATGGTTTCTTCAGATACACTTCAAAATATTAAGTAATGTGACTAGAAATAAAACAAACCCAATTTTTAATTAACTATTCAAATAAAATAACTAAAACTGTTTTGAAAATGCTTTTTATTACAGAGAGATTGATCTATTAACTAAAGACAATGCAGATAGAGCACGAAACTCTTGACCCGTGCTCTAGGGATAGTACTTCGTATAGGACTTAAAAGGACTTAAAAAAGATAAAGCTTGTTCTGAAATAGCGATGACAAAACATAGCTGGATGTCAGTTGTTAATAATCATATTAATAGTAACTCGTCTCTTTAAAAAAAAACTATAAGTTTAATGTATTAAGTGTGTATCAGAATTAAATTCATAGAAAAGTTTTCAAATTACTTTTTATAACGTATGATGAACTTACATTTTTAACCCTCGTGCGGCCGAAAACCAATATGTCATAGCAATAATGGCTGATTTTATATTATAATATTTATTAAAGACATCACAATTTATAAGAACTTCAAATGAATAAATATAATACTATTCAATCAATGTTAATGAAGTAAAAGTTGCTGCGTTTTGAGTACAACACAAAAGTATTAGTAATTTTAAATATTGTTTATTTGCTTTGTCATGACACAAATTACCAGACTCGTTTTAATTATTTTATAAAGTAATAACTTTTTAAACATATAAAAGAAATATATTATTATTTTCATGTGTCATTAACAATGTCTTATGGCTATTACTGGAGATGAGGGAAGCTGTTGAAGTTGTTAGTAATAACTACTCTTAAATAAACAATTTATATAACAAAAAATATCATTAAATAACAGCAGTGTTATGAATGATAAAAAATGAATTTGATTTAACGCCAAGAACTATTCCGCAATCACGGTTACACACTCTCGACTTGAATATGAACAATATATACGCAAACAAATTACATTTTGTCTTTTAAAAACTCACAATTATTATTTATTAATTTAAAAACGCTTTTGTAAATTACTTACATTAATTATCGTTAGTGTTCGAGTCCTTACTTGTATTGCAGCATTGATACAGACTTACTTTAACCAGCATGTGGTTAAATATATACTACGGTAAGCAAATTATCCGTTGGGCGTTCAATTTACGATGCCTTAACTGTTTTGCTTCATTGATATGTCCCCCGTAATTGCACATTATATCTAGTATAATTAAATAATTCCAGACGAAAATAAAATGTAATATTGAATTAATTACAACAAATTTAGCCGAAACTTAATAAAATAAAATAAATGTCATAAGTTTCCCAAAAAAAAAATTGATTTTAGAAAAAACGTTTGAATTGTCGTTCAGAACAAGAGCGAAGAAAACCGTTACATATTTAATTGGATAAACATATACTTTGTAACTTGTCACGATTATAAAGTAGAATATCTAGTAGCTGTACTCTTGTTAGTTCTTATTATTTATTATTAAATATGAATAGTGTTATAAGAATCCTTAATTTAGTCTAAAATTCATCCCCGTAAACATAATTGAATTACCTCAACCTCCTAAGTGTACATAGTAATCGTATATGAAACTATTACTAAAACAATCACAACGTATTACCTATACTACGTAACCGTATAAATAAGTAAAGTTACTTTAGCCCATGAATAATATATTTTATAGCAAATGATTATTCGACCAGAAATAATATAATATAGTTGAATAATAAGTTAAGATGAGGGTTTCTTATTAGTGTATGTTTTATGAATAATTAATTTACGTCGGTAATTGCGACTCTTCAGTAACTGTATTTTGATAATAATGTAAGCGGTTGGCCAACTTCTTAGAACTGGAATTATTAGCCTATATTATCAGGCTAAAAAAACAAATATCAGATTAGATATGTACAGATTGTTTACAGATATATTATTGATAGCGACCAGAAATATTTTAAAATATGATCATGTTTCTATTTATTCAAGAGTAATGAATGAGAAATTCATAATTTAATAATTAACTTTTGAATAAGATAATATTCTTATAACAGTCATAAAGATTATTTAATGCAAGTTGATCCGGTATTATATAAAATCAATTTAGTATTCATTTCAATCTAATAAAATTAGACAGTTTGAAGATGATTTAAATACAGTGTTAAAATAAAGTAATATCCACTTGATGTGTTTATTTTTTGTATGTCATAGACCTCGAAGGTATAAATTAAAAAATAACAATATATATAAAAATATATTATTTTGGCAGTAAAATAAAAAATAAATATCAAATAATAACAATTAGGGTCACCAATTAGCTGTTCTGAGTTTTGTATAATTTGACGAGGTTTGACTCTAGCTAAAGAAATTAATTTATTTTTTCTTTTTCAGAACGTTAATTCTATTTCGCTGTCCTTAATGAGGTTTCATATAATATTTATGAAGTACTTTTGTTTGAAATATTATTTCAAAAATATTATTAAATAGGTCATGATAAAATTCTTCAAGAGGATTACTCAAACCAGGTTCACTCTTGATCGTCTTTATTAAAGCAGTTGTATCATCAACCTATTTGTGTTATAAAATTAGTACACACGCAATATTATAAATAACGTAATATCAAGCTAAAAAAATAATATTAAGAATATATCGAAACTCCAACTAAAGTAGAATTTCCTATAAAGTAAAATAATTGCAATATTTTTTTCTTTAAAACCTTAGGTTAATAAGGTTGAATAATTTTTGTATTTTTTTAATAGCCATTCCTTTATTACTCGTATTATTTTAATAATTTGTATATATGTACATAATCTTTTAGTATAATCTACCAAATTTAATCTAGTTCATAATGCAAATTATAAACTAAATTTAAACCGCTTTTAGCAACAAAATGCACTTTCTGTGTTTATGTGTTCAGTTTTAAAATCATCAACTTAAACTGAGATACAACTTCCCGTTAACCTGTTTTGCCAAGGCAAAGCGAAATCGTGAAGTCAAAAATAAATGTCAGTTCATATTTTATTACAAACATACATTGTTTTTAAAAGGACTATTTTCGCCAAAACGGATCTATTTCACAGTTAATCGAGCTTAAAACAAAAGTTAGTTTAAGAAAACAACATTTTAGCTAATTAATCACAATTCTGACGCGTTTTTATAAACTTCTATCCTGATACAAGTTCAAGATTCAATATGGCTTCTGTATTTATTAAAAGCTATTTTTGTATTAAAAAGCACTTGATCCAATTTGCACAGAATACGTATGCAAATTATTTTCGGCATCTCCATATTGAGTTATTTTTTGTATCAGATTAAACTGCATAATAGAGTTAATAAAATAGATTAAGTGAATGTATTTATTTTTTAATTTGTGAAACAAAATTATGTGTTTGAAAAAGATATTTTCCAAAATTTTTCTTTTAATATAATTTATCTTATTATATAAAGTGATTTCTTTAAAATTTCCAAATAAATTTATATATAAATAGGCGTAAAATATAATATTCGTAAATAACTCAAATAATCTAAAAGATATTTAAGATTATTTAATTTATTAGCTATATGAAGGATTGTGTCCTATATAAAATTATTTTTAACCCAAAAAATATTCAAGTTTATTTATCGTGTAGAATTCCCTTCAAACATGTACCAGGGTTACATAAGTATATTACTCCAGTCTAGGGTCTAATTTAACCCAATTGCCGAACATGCTTCAAATTCATGCTCCTAGTGACTTCGGCGTACTATGAATTTGTATCGTTTTGGAATTAGAGCGTTTTACATTTATACTGTCTTCCACAGTCATATTAGTGAAAACGCTAAAAACTAAATTAAATAGTATTTTTGCGGTGAATCAAGTATTTTATTTAAATATCCTTAATAACATGATAATGTGTGAATTGTAGAATGTATGTAATATCAAATTACATTTTAATCAAATAAGAGCTATTTTCTTGTTTAAGTTTCAAATTGATTATTGTATTAAACAAATTTGGGCATATTTGTTTTAACATACTCAGGGTTGTTGGACTGGAACAGTAAAACAGTTAATTTGTAATTTAACTTGTCTTAAGTTTAAATGATTTATATAAAGTCAAGTAAAGCAATATGTACAGAAAAATCGCCTGAAATTATAATAACATATCTTTCTAGATATAATATAAAAGTAAAAAGTAAAAGTACACAAACATTTTCCTTGTACTCGCTCTTATTTCTATGTAAATTATACTATGAATTTCGATTTCATGTTTTTGAGGTTATTACAAATATAAGATTACCCTCTTTTTAAAATAAAATAAATATATATTTTCACTAACTTTTTTCTATTTATATACTTACGATGAATCAATATCAATATACTTTGATTGAAATAAAATACATTTCCCTGTAATACTCGTAGTTATTTATTATCGTATGTGCATTATATTGTACATGGAAAAATATAATAACAAAACTTAACTAATTATAAATAAGTAAGAAATACTTATAGTGTCCGGATGTATTAATATGTTAACCACAGTTAACCGAGTTAACCGAGTCAGGCAGGCATTTGGATTGGATAGTTGTCAATGGATCACAAAAGTCATCTATCGATTAGTCTAATTCGCGGGCATCAAATTCAATAATATAATGATTTCTCCTCTGATATAATACATAAATAATTTTACAACATTCCTGAACTGTGTCTTCCTAATTTAGTGATAATAATAAATCATTTGCTGTCTTATTTTTTGGGTTTTTGGTCGATCATTGCAAAGCTCCGCTGACAGGAGTCAGTTCACAAACTGAACTTCGTCAGTATTTGTATGTATTGTATATCCGTATTACATGTGCATTAAGCAAATAAATTAATTAAAGCTAATAATCAAAGGAGATTAATCTATACACCGTGAATGTTTATGGTAGTTATATATTCGTTCACTCGACTCTGGCGACACCATATCTATCAAAGCCGTCATTCCGATGCTGACAAATGAGTGGTGTTCCACAAACTGGCTCTTGTATCTCATAAAAGTGACTAATAATATATCTGTAACCTGATTTCTAATATTTAGAATTTAATAACAGTTGCAATTGCTTATTTATTTTTAATATTATTTCTTTTTTTTCTTTTGTTACGTTTGTTTATATAAAGTTTATATAATTTCTAAACATTAAATATATAAATGTTTAAAAAATAAAATATATATTAATCGTGATGAAGGCAATAAGTATCACATATATATTATTGTTTTAGCTTAAAGTCTATTGAACAAAACTTCAAGTTAATATGTTTATTATCACTATGAAATAGTTCCTCTCATCATCTAAATTATAGAATGGTAACAAAACAATCAATCTAGTACACATAGGTTAGATATCACAACTCTTTGATGTAAAAATGCTTAACAAAGCATAAGCACTAATCAGGACAAAAAATATAAAAAAATATCGTTATAATGCTTACCGTAAATAAATACAGAAGTACAAAAATGACATACCTATCGCGGTGGCGCTGTGGTGAGTTCATTAATCTATTCATGATACAAAGTTCAACGAGACCAATATAAAATGTCTTGTTTTTTTGGAATAATAATCTTTTTAAATATAAAAGTTGTCATCGTAAGCAACATTTATCTATATTATAAAAAGCTTTTACGATGTTTTTATTTATGGATACATCATTTTTGTTATTCTTTTGTAATCTTTGAAGTGCGATACAATATTGTTTTTGTTGTTGTTTATACTCGTAGATAGATCTACTTCATATTCTAACCCTTTTAAATAGAAGAAATTATAATTCTTATTGAGGAATAGTTTTTTAGTTCAGTTCAGGAAGACCTTAAGTTTCTGGGGCAATTAACCTCAGCCTTTTCATAAACCTCTTGATATTAAAATAAACCTTTCTATTTAACTCAAGTCTTTTATGGATTCTTGGTCTCAAGAAAGTTCTATAGATAAAGTTTTTATGAATATACGTAATAGATAATATTATTATAAGATTTCTTCTAAGAATAGTAATTATTAATATTTATTTTTATTTTGAAACAAATCAAATGTTTCTTAAAAATACATTAATAGGTTTTTTTTAATTTAGTCTAGTCTTTTATGAGCTGACTTGATAATTTATTTTCGTTTTAAGATTTTAAGAAAATAATAAAGAGATTCCATCCTAATGGAAAGTACGACTTAGTATTAGTTTATTTTATAAAAATTCCTTTATCATAATTGTTTATTTTTAAAAGGAAATTAAAATAGTTAAATAGTATGCTTATACCAGAGAAATAAAATTATTATTTATTTTAAGTTTGTTTCAAAAAAGTAAGTGTTTTAAAAGTAGTCACAGTCCTTTTATCAAACATTAAGAGATTAGAACGCGTTAGCCACAGTTAGCCGAAGTTAACTCTATCTATTTATTTATTTATATTTTTTCCATTTTGAAGCGATAATAAAGATCACTCGTCTACATCAAATGGTAGTGGCAGAGGGCATACTTATCTTTCGTAAAGACACTCTCCAACTTTAAATAAGGATACAAGGGTTGTAAAGCCACCTGGTCTGAGAAACACCACACAACAAAATCAGCCTGGACTTTTTATATTGTTGTGATTATAGTTTCACAAACGTCAATATGTTTAGTGAGCAATGTACGAATAGCACAGGAAACACAAATCGTTATGAAAATTTCCTGCCACAGCGTTTTTAACGTTTCTAATCTGAAACCAAGAAATAGTGTGCAAGTTTTACCTGCAGCCAAATTCAGAGAATAGTTCTTTTTTTCTACTTTTCAATATTTATTTAAACAGGCAGAGTACAATTTATATGATAATTGCAATTTGAAAGCGTAATAATTTTATTTAATCTCATACAACTTAGAAAAATCCCTCATTATCAGGAAGCTAAAGAAGAACCCATAGAAAAATGTTAAATACATTGTGGATATCGATCCTAAATCTCAAATAGACAACTACATGACATTTCAATAAATAATACATTTATTACAAAAATTATTTTCTTTTTAATGCAAAACCTAACAAATATTCTAGAATTTTTAAAGTTTATAAATTAAAAAGAACCGTTTTTAAAGGTAGTGAAAGCAATTCTGACCCTATTTAACATACAACGTGATATATGCCAGTAGCACATTCTGGCCAGTGTATAATTTTATTTATGGTACAGAGCAAAACTAAAATATATTAAAATGCATTTTTATTCATATTTATATATTTCTTACTATTCCTGTACTGTTATTCTGTTATTAAGTAACTAAACACCGTCACCTAATCCCTTAAAAACTCAGTAAGATAAATGTCGACTACATTTGGAACACTTAGCAATGAGATTATTAAACGAATCATCAATACATTAATAATAAAATGGCGGCACTCAATTGAAAAAAAATGTACTTATTTTTGGTTGTGTTTGCAATTACAAAATTGCTAATACAAAATTTATATATTACTTTTTATTTCGGTAAATAAACTGGAATAATTAATAACAGAATATTAGAACTGGTCACAAAAAATACTAGAGTATGAAGTACCACAAGTCATCTATACATTTTTGAGAAAAAATATTTTATTATCATTTGTAATTTATAAGCTCTGAGACTACTAAGATTTTAGTCAAACTTCATGGCTTTTTAGCAGAAAATGCTGGACAAATAAGATCAGAGATTGTCGATAAAAAGAAAGAAATAAATAAAATCATTCAATGAAGTCGATATACTATCACTAATCATTTATCAGTGGTCGTTATCTTATAATAACCCAACTAAAGAATATCTTACTGTATAAAACGAGAACACCGAAGTGACTGTGACTAATAAATTAAAATACTAATACTTTTTATAAATAGAAACTGTCACTGCCTGCTCCAGAGAAACTATAGCCGTCTTTCATCACTTACAATTTATAGAAATCCAAACCCTTTTAGTGTTATTTGTATAGTTCATTAAAATTTTTCCGTTTTCCCGACAAAAATTGAGATTTTCTTGAGTTCAGAGAATTCTATATTTTTATCAGAATAAACATACAGACAGAAACAGAAAAAGACAAAGAATTAAAAAAAATCTAAACATTGAAAACGAGGTATATTTTCATAAAAGCTCTGAAATTCAATCTACAGTTGAAATCTAAACGAGATACTTCGACGGCTTCACAGAATAACCGTCCAACGAAAATATTCCTACTTATTTAACTTTAATAAAACCGCACCAAAATTAAAAACATAAAACACTGGAATTTTTGTGAATTATTCAAATTTTTACTTTGACCGCTACAATGTGGAAAAAACATTATTCTTTCTGATCCGCGGGACATCGCTGGAATTGTTTTGTCTACAGATATAATGAATTGTCATATAAATACGATTCACTACTTTTTAACTTAATATTTGGAACATTTATTCTATTTCTATAGGACTTACTGAACAACTCTAGGAACGGAATTTTTATATTGTTAAAACTTTATATTTTCTATTTTCGTATTTCTTTATGTTAATCAATTTTCAATAAGCAATCGTTAAATTTATGCAAGCCAATATTTAAAGTCAAAATACGTCAACCTGTAAAGCAATATTTTTGTACTGTTTTGTACGACATAAAAGAAACATGTGCCGTCGTATATTTCAAGCACAATTATAATTTATACTGCAACTAACCCTTAATAAATTGTAATATATTTTCAGTATTATACTGAAACTAGGTACAAAAAATTATGTTATATGCTCCAGAAGGTTGAGTAGACTAACACAACTAACTAGTAACAAAAGCAACAAAAAATTAATTCCGAACGATATAAGAATGAACAATGAGATGCAACAGTTTCATTTATGTACAAATAGATATTTGTAAAGTGAATATTTGAAGTAAAAGAAACTGGATATCGAAAAGAAATAAGAAATATTGTATTTTAATAATAATATTCTATGAATATTTCAATTATAAGAAGTTGCTCACAAAAAATTAATAGGCACGTCACATTCAAGCAATAAAAAAAATATAGCGTGCTTTAATTTTTTAGCTTTATTTTACTTTAATATTCATTAAATACTAATGACGCCAGTGATTTCTCTACGAGACCTTTCTCTTATTCCCTTGAATATGTATACATACTGTGTAAGTAACTATTTAAGTTAATTTGTAAAATAGATTATATTTTACAGAATTTAATCCAGATAAGATAATTTACAACATCTTAATAATCATATTAAAATTATTTTAAATATACTTATAGCATATATTGAAACTTAACTTCCTTAAATCCTATTTAATAATCATATCGTATAAATAGTATCATTATAAAAGCCTGTTTTTATCGTTTTCATAGAAGGAAGTTATAACTATTACTACAGTCAATTAGGTAAAAATAAATGAGTTACATTTTATTATGTATTTCGTTTCATCTTTTTTAAATTTACCAACGCCCTAGGGTTTATTCCGTCGTCGCCAATGCAGTGTTTACTAGATAGTCGTAGTACAGTCAAATAACACAAAAAGAAAGTTTATAAAATGATCCCAATTATTTGATAAGAGGGGAGGTCCAAAAGTTCGTGGAATAGAGAGGATGGAGCGGGGGTAGGGGCGTTCGCTTGGTGTCATACGAATTGGAGACTCATCATTAGTATAAATACCGAGTTTCAACCCGACTGCGTCATTCGTTTACGAACAGTCGCCTGCTGAACAAGTCAATCCGGAAGAAAACTGAAACTATGGAGAAAATTCTTTACTAAGCAAGGAAAGAACGCTCAAACCATTTTGAATGAAATGAGAGTCGTTTATAGGGAAAAGTGCCCTAGTAAATCAATGATCTACAAGTGGCATGGTTTTTATAAACATGGTCGAGAGTCAATTGAAGACAACCCCCGCTCAGGAAGGCCAGTTGAGGCCACCACATAGGACATCATCGAAAAAGTGGAGAAAATGTTCTAGAGGATGCCTGTTTAGTCCAACTAATGCAGATAATTGTTTAAAAAACAATTATCTGCATTAGTTGGAGTATCAGATACCACCATTTTGCGAATCCTACATGATCACCTGGTATGACAAAAGTCAGTGCAAGATGGGTACCGAGAATGCTCACGCCGTTTCCGAAAGAGCAGCGCGTCGATGCGTCAAAGCATTTTTTGGAGTTCATTTTATTATAATAACAAGTTATATTTTGTATTAATCGTTAAGCAACTTATAATTTAATCCTCTTATGTTTCGAATCTAGACACATTACAGATCAAACCAGGTTAATGGATAGCTTACATCTAAGACATGTGACAGGTCCTTACAGCATCGACAGATCTCATCGACACCGGCGTTACTTGATTATATGTAGGTAAAGTCGAGTGTAAAATATATTTATTTATATTTATTTAAACTGGTATTTTTAATGATATTATATTCAATAGTAATTAGATGCAAATTTGCGTTTTTATAACATGGATTTAACAATGAGGTTATTAAAATCATATGTTATATCAAATTTTGTTGAATGGGATGTTTCTAACACCCCAAAAAAAATTTTCATTTAAGTTCAAAAATTTGCTCAAGTTTATTCTTCAGCAAATTATATAACAATGCCTATATTAAACAGCACAGAATTATAAGCAAATTATACAGTTGTAAAGATCTATATAAATAAGTTTTAAGGCACTTAACTCGTTTATATTCTAAGTTAAGAATTTAAAGAGGATTGTAGTAATGTTTGTTCCTTGTGCTCCGGTCTGTGTGTTAACTTTTATGTCATCTTTATAAATGAAAATGATATTATGATATATTATATTTAAATCAATCTAAATTATTTTCGGTACTTGTTATTTAAAGAGAATTAGATAAATACAATAGAATCTCTACGTTAATGGGCGGGCGAATTTCTTTCACACTGTAGGTCTCGTCTCTTCATCAATAAAGAATTCCAAAAGCATCACAATTTATATTTACAACATAACGAGTAAAACCACAGTTAATCTAGTAATATGTATATAAATCCGAATAAAGATAAATTACTTTCATTATTTGGAAAAACACGGCTGCAACAGTAACAGTTTTAATCAGGTTAAATAATATGAAGCATGGATTTTAAACAATAAGTTATTTTCTATTAACTTTATGATATTCAGAGAAATATTCCCATTTGTCTCTGTATTAATGAATGTTGCTGAGATTATATTAATAAAGGAAGAATTTTTGATATTTATATAAAATATAATAGTATAATAAAATTAAATACACTGTTAACAGTTTTACAACATCCAGGATTTATTGATGTGGTTTTGTTAGGTTTTTTTTAATATTTTATGTTCGCTTTTTGTTTTGTTATATTGTTTCTAGATTATACTGTTTTATCCGAATGAAATTTTGATTTGTATTTTTATTATTGATTGTAATGTTCGACCCTGATTTGGATATTGGTTACTTTTAACTGAAAGGTACTTTTTAATTCCAAAAGATGTTTATAAAATATGCTTTGTCCAATATGATATGACAGAAACTTGACGATTTTCTAATTTTTTTATGCAACTACAAGAATTATGATCAGAAACAGTATTATGATTCATAGGTCAATAAACGATTCTTCTGTAATAAAATATCTAATACACTTTTACGTCTAAAGTATTAAGTGAAGGACTACATTATTAAACTGCTTCACAAAGAAAATCATATACCTTCAATATTTCTGAGCTCCTTGATTAAACTAACTTAAACTAAATAACGTAGATCGTGACGCCGTCTGCGGACACTACAGATTTGTATTTACAGTATTATAATATAAATAAACGATACTTTTCATTTAAATTTTTAAACAGCACTAATCTAATAATAGGAGTTTGCGACACAGCAGTTTGAGCTAATCTATTGTAATGTATAGCACAGGTGCTTTAAATACTTTTGAATATCAAGTGGTTAGAACACGACAAAGAAGACGAACAATTAATTACCAATCCATTTTTATAACTTAAATATATATCCATTTATTATTAACAATAAAAAACAACAATTTTCGATGTATTAGATAAATATTATTTATTAAAAATATTATCTGTTTGTTTAATCTTGACGAAAAAAAATAATGAATGCATTTTGATGAAATATATGGTAATATATAATTTTTTTAATATATAATATGCTAATAGATTACAATAAAATTTGAAATGTACATACACATAACTACAGTATCACATTTAAGCGCTTCGTAATACCGAATGAATTTGAACGTACGCCAGGAATAATTCAAAAAGAATACCGCAATCACATTTTCACACTCTCGCATAGAATATAAATAAAACAAATATATTATATTTTTATGTTTTTATGAAAAGTTGTTGATTAAGTTAAAGTTAGATTTACTTCTGCATCAATGGATTGTAAGATAATATAGTAAATTACTTACATAAATTATTGCTAGTGGTTTCAAATCCTTTTTATTGGAACGATTATCCAATGGGATCAACTATAATCTAGCAATTAGCTAAATATATACTACGGTAAAATCAGAACAAATCAGTGGTTTCTTATTCAGTTCACGACGCTTTACCGTTTTGCTTCATCGAAATGTTTGCCGTAATTGTTATTGCTTACAGTACATTATATTATATGCAATACAGTATGTTATTTTACTCCAACATTTTGAAACCTTTACCTATAATTAATATAAATATTTTCATTGTGAACTGTACAAATCATAAACCATTATTTACATTGTAACGTGTTAATTACGTATATAAATTTACTACAATGTGATTTGTAATACAAAAACTTAAATGAAATGAAACGGCACGTAATACGGTAATGGTATAGAAAATGAGTACAACCCTAAATAAAATATCTTGCATAATGTTGTATATTTTTTTACGAACCATTTTTAACCATGATTATAGAAACGAGTATACATTGACCCTTGTAATTATTTACTTAGTTACTTGTACTGGTTTCGGGATTGGGCTGGATTGATATCTATTTCTGAGATTCACAAACGATTCAGGCTTCAATGGCTCTTGGGTCTCATAATAGTTACTTGTTGTATTTATACTGGACTTGTAATTGTTTATTTATTATTTAATATTATTTGCACGGTATTTCATTTTGATAACAAACAGATGAATATACATTAAAACCCATCATTTGATACATTTCGTCTCCTCTATTACACATAAAAGTTACCCTACCCGATAAAGCGAGGAATAAGGTTCTAGATGCTTCCAACTTATAGGTTGTTATGAAGGAAGTTGAACGGATATGTTTGTATGATACAATGATAGATTTAGATATGTTTTAGTTTTGGGTATTAGTTAATTTAATTTGTTTTCAATAAATTATTAAAATCAGATTGCTCCAATTGTTAGAATCAGAGTGTACCAATAGTTAGAAAGGTTTAAGTTTGAAATAAATTATAATCGTAACATTCAATTTGGCAAACAGATCTCTTGAAACAGATACCGGTAACTTTATTTTGAAATAATTTTGGACTAGACTTCGGTTACTTACATTTATAATAAAATATTGTTAATTCAATTAAAATATAACTTATAGTATCATATTTAAACTTGTTCACAATTTATTATTTAATAAAACTTCTGTATTACCTGCGCTACGGCACAGGATCAGTTTGTGCCTAGTAAACTCTTCAGATTTACTTCAGATTTAATTAGAAATAAATTTATCTTTTTACCCAAATCCTTTAAAAACTTAGTATTTATATATCATTTATATATTCTTAGTTATTAATCCTCGACCTGTTATGTAAAGAAAAGAAAAATCAATAAATCTGACTAGTCTTTAAAAATAGCTCGCTAATGGCTGAGCTTATTCACAAACATCTAGCTCAACGGTCTATAGACCTAAAGCATGTTTGAACTAATTAGTTTAGGATTTTATTTTTATTATTGCCCACAACTCTGTTCGTGTAGACTACATAGGGCTTTATATATTCTACGCATAGTTCAAAGCTATATATATAGCAAATACTATATTATATTTAATTGTCATCTTGCAACCCAATTGTGGATAAGTTGAATGAGAGAAAAAATAATAAAATCGTGATAAAAGAATGCTGGTTAATGATACAAAGGTGAAAAATTTAAAGATATATATTTATTCCTTTAATCAATATGCCCGCAATTTCGAGTTAATAAAATTTAATGCTAATAAAACAACAAAAAATACTTCTTACTTCAGTCAAACAATATTTTTTATTAGTTATATATAAACAAATTTATAATTAAATATAATAATATTCTCAGTACTACTGTAAATAAAATATTTCTATGTAGATGCTACGAAATTTTGAGCAATTTTTGTATAGGGTAATTTCAAGATATGAAAACATATTTACTTATAATCTTTGTTTAAAATAAAAAGATTTTATGGAATTCAATCGTTTGAAATAAATAGCTTGAAATCAAGCAAACCAGGCAGCAAAAGCTAGTCATAGAAAACGAGTAAAACGTAACTGGTAAATTCGTAAAACTTACTACTATTCTGGTCAACAATTTTCCGACAAAGTGTTTCTATCTAGGAATATGCAATCAGAATGTAATGTCCGGAATTAGCGTCGTCCATGGCTGTAAAGTTGTAGAGAATTTATGAAACCGAGCTATATACAATACCGGCGGTATGCTTTCTAAAAACTTGCACCTGTCACTGAATACTTTAGTTAAAGAGCCACTGTGTATAATGAGAACTTAGTATTCTAAGTTCTCATTATCTTCTATAACTGAAGTTAGTAATAGATTCGTACTTTCACGAAGACATCTGAAGAATAGTTTCGATCAGAGAAATTATAATGTATCCTTATTCTGTAATCAAATAAAAAATATTTTTCTGCACAAATAAGTCAGTAAGTAATAAGTAAACAATTTCTGAAGTCGTTTGACGTTATTACTTTATATTGTATATGTATGGGGACATTCTGGTTGCTTGAATGATTGCCTAACACGGATGTGAGCAAATTAATTCACTCAGAATATTGTTGTGTTTTGGTTCACAAGCTCTGGAATGTCAATAATAAAAGTTAAGTTCAACAATGTCGCTGTCCTTAAATTAGTTACTATTAAATAAATACAAAGTGAGTATTTATTGAAGCAAACCAATACTGCTTGAATAATTTATTATCCTTCTGTTTATTTCTAACATAAATTTGATATTAATTTGTGATCATAATATATACTTAACGATTTTAGATTGCATTTCTTTTTATTTTAAGATGAACTACTTCATTATTAAAAAAATAAAGTAGTAATTTTGAAATTAATAATATCTTAGTATTATAAATTATTCCTAGATAATATTTTTTTTAATATCGAAGCGCAGAGAGTTTCAGTAGATTTGATAAATACAATAAAACAAAATAAATTATACCTTCTTATTAGCCTGTAGACGCTCACTGTAAGGCATAGGCCTCCCCCAAGAATCACCAAAAATCCATGATATATGAGGATATGCTATAATAGCCACGCTTGACAGGCTGGTTATTCAAGTTAACTCTAATATAAGATAGATCCTGAAGTTGTAATGTCAAGCTTTGTTTTTGTATTAATGAATATTACATATTTTATATTAATAAAGGAATAATTTTTAATTTGTGTAATATGTAAATACAGTGTTAATAACAATTTCACAAAATCCCGTTTTTTTTTCTAATTTATGACCAATAAATTTTAAGAACATAAATATACAAATACTATTAACAATTTGATTTGATTTTTTTTTAACATCTATAATATTATAAAATACTAAAAAAATTACTTCTTTTCTCAACAAAGCACAAAAACTGTTTCAAGCTACTATTACAATAATTTTAATAGGTGTTTTTTTTGAGGTTTTATTAGTAATAAAATATTTATGGAGGGGGGGAATCAGTTTATTTTAAATATAACATAGGCTTTAAACAGTATATTTTTACATACATAACTACAGTATTACACGTAAGCGCTTCGTGATACCGAATGAATTTGAATGAACGCCAGGCATAATTCATAGAGAATATAGCAATCAATAGTATTTAAACAAATAAGTTATACTTGAATTTTTTTATGTAAAACGATTTCTGCTCTTTGATAAATCTATTTTGATTATATTGTAATGAGTTATTTAATTTATTAAAACTATTTCCTTCTCCTTCTTATTTACTTCCTCCATTATCATAGATACTGTGTTTTCGAAGGTCACTCGAGGCATCCCCCTGTCTCTTTTACTGCTTACTTTTCCTATATAAATCTTTTTTACCATTCTTTCATCTCTCATTCGTTCAACGTGCCTAAACCATCTGAGCACGTTCGTCTTCATTCTCACCGTGACATCTTCGCTAGTACCTGCCATTCTGTGGATCTCTTCATTGCGGACTGACTTCGCATATTCTGCGAAGAGACTGCATCTCCACAGCATTTATCTTTCTTACATTCTTCTTCTGTGTTATCCACGTTTGACTACCGTATAACAGCGTCGGTAGCAAAACCGCATTGTGTACAGCCAAACGTACAGCTATGCTGACGTTTCGCCGTCTCAACAATGCAGCCAAAGCACCGTTGACTCTGTCACCGGCAGCAATACGCCTTTCTACATCCATTTCGTATCTTCCGTCTCTACTAAACATACTTCCCAAATATACCACTTCATTCACTTGTTCTATTATCTTACCATTCACGTTGATCTTACATTCTGTTCTTTCTTCATTTTTTTCAAATATCAGAAACTTCGTCTTATCTGCATTCAGGTTTAGACCATTAATTTCACACCCATCTTTCAGAGTGGTGACCAATGCCTGCAAATTGCATTCTGATGATGCAATGAGCACTGCATCATCTGCATATAGCAAGCAATTGACCTTAAGGTCACCTACTTTTACTTCCATGTCACTGTCTTTCTCGCCTTGGAGACAATTATCCAAATACAAATTGAACAACCAAGCTGACATAGCGCAAACTTGCTTAACAGCCGATTGGATGTCAAACATGGGCGACATGCCAGCTCATACTCGCACACAGGCTGAATGATCTCTGTAAAGAGATTTTACAGCCTGTAGCAAGGGTTTGGGCTCACATTGTATAGGGGTAGTATCTCCCATAATTTTTTTCTCACAACGCTGTCAAATGCTTATTCCAAATCCACAAAAGCACAGAAAACCTTTTGGTTTAGGGCCAAAAACTTTTCCGTGATCATGCGGAGGGGACAAATCTGATCTATATACCCTCTTCCAGGTATAAAACCTCCTTGGGCCTCCCACAACAGCCTTTCAGATCTCACTTACATTATTCTCGATAATATTTTAGTATAAACTTTACCGCCCAAGCTGATCAAACTGATAGCCCTATAGCTTGCACAATCTATCTGTGAACCTTCGTCTTTATACAAGGGTACGATGACTGCACCTCGCCAATCGCCTGGGACCTCCCCTAAATTCCAGCATAAATTGTACAAAAACCAGAACAAGTCCCAGACGCGTGGCTCACTATATTTGATCATCTCGGCAGTAACTTCATCTGCTCCCGCAGCCTTACTACATTTCAGACTTCAAATCGCGTTCTCTACTTCTTCCAAACTGATTACACCATCGGAAACACGACGACCGATGCTATTCGAATATATATATATGACTTACCTAAAATTCCTTGAAAACGGATAAATACAAATGTTTAAAAACAATATCTACCTTCATTTTGTAAAAGATTTGTAAGAAGTGTCTTATGAGTTACATTTCACCGAACTAATTATCAGGATCTGTAACTTCATTATTTTTACTTTGGTTAGAAAACTTCATATTTCATTTTCCCGTGACAGAAAAAAACTGTTATAAGATAAGAGGATGTGCTTCAGTACATCTTCAGGAATTTTTTATTTATACGATGTTCTGGTTCACCAGAACATCGTATTTTGATATTATATAATAATAAAAAATATTTGTTTGTTTGGATGTAAAGTTCACTAATAATGCCTATTTACATTTAGTTAACACTGTTAACTAGAATTAAACGCGATAGTAAGACGACATTTGTAACTTGCCCAGTTCCTATCAGACCTCTAAGGCCTTCTGATGGTTAGTCTAATTGTTAGTTAGTTAGTTTAATGATTAAACTTTTGACTTAACACAATAATAACTTAAACATTCCTGAACTTAGTATTTTTTTTAGCATCTGTCTGTAAGTGTAATGATTTAATCAATAGACCAGCTCTTGTATATCTGTTCGCTGCAATCTAGAACCACCGTACCTATGAATGCAAAGAGTCCCATCCTAGCTAATGATTCAGGCTTCACAAGCTTGGCTCTTGTGTCTCATAATAGTGATTTTTGTATTGCTTATAACATATAATCAGTTGTATTTAATAACACCAAGTTTTTTGAAAGTATGTTTTTTTTTAAATTTAATAGATCTACTATTAAATTAGAAAAAAAATCTAAATACTAATTAATTTTAGGTAACAATACGATTTAACGATACAATATTTAGAATCAGTAAATGGTACTATGTGCTGTTTTATTTCACCGTCTTTAACTTATAAAAATTATACACATATACCAACGACGCTGTGAGCAGTTTTATTCATAATATGAAACCGTAAAAAACATAAGTATTATTTATACAAAAAATATTAAGTTTTATTTTATTTTAGAGTGCTTTAGACATAAAATGTCTACAGATTAATAACCGTTCTGAAAATAGCTATTATGGAGTGATCATCTCTTGAGTTTCTTTAATTACCTTCTTTATAATAAGATCTTTGTCTATAACAATAACTTTAAGTGTTTTAAAATTATCTAACATTTAATAATAATATTAATAATAATATAAGTGTTAAAAAACTTAGCTTATCACACGTCGAGTAGATTATAGTATATTATTATAAAATGGGAGCTCGTAGCTATATTTATACTAATTTAACAGTTACACAAGTTCCAGCGGCCATTTACATTACATAGTTTCACTAGAATTGAATAGTTATATAGACAATGATAGTATTCAATTAAGCTTAATATGAAGTACATATAATATAATATATACATCAGTCAAACATAGGCAAATTAGGAGACAAACATAGTGCCTAATTGAAAACAAACACCCGGCAGCTCAGTGTCTGTTTCACAACTTTTAAGGAATCATCAAATTAAACACTATTATTACCGGTACTGACTTTTAACTTCTTGGATTTTAATAAGCATTATTAATAAAAATTTGCTCGGCTCCAGAGCCACCAAATTTGAATTAATAACATTTTCATTTAATTATATCGCAATTCTAAATACGAATTCATCGTTCAATGACATACTGTAAGATGTCTCTTGTCTTTCCGATCTAGAGATATACAGATTATAAATCAAGCCAGATAAATGGGTTGTTCGCATCCAAGACGTGGCCATTTCCTTACAACATGCGACAGATCCCATCGATACTGGCTTTGGTTATAGGAATAGAATATGTATATATGTAGACCAAGAAAAGCGTAGAATTGATGTATCTTTATTTAAACGGGTATATAAGAAACAAATAAATAAATATTATTTTTATTTTTATAATTTAAAACACGGCTTCAAATAACAGTAAATAACAGTAACAGTTTTTAATCAACTAAAATAATATGAAACATGAATTTTTAACAAAAATAATCCTCTATAAGCTTTATGATATTCAGCGAAATATTTACTTTTTCGTAGTTATTTTTGTCGAGCTTCTGTGTATTAATGAATTTTTTTCAAAATTAAATTAATAAAGGAAAAAAATTATAATATTGCTATAAACTACTCGTATAATAAGACGAAATACAGTGTTAACAGTTTTTCAATATTCCTATTTTTTCCCTGTGGTTTTTTTTTGGAGCTTAATGTTTTGTTTTCGCTGTTTGGTTTTTTATATTGTTCTTAAATATTGCTGTTTCATAATGAACTTTTGACTTTGTTTAGTGTTTTTGTTATTGATTGTGATGTCTTAGTCTAATTTGGACTTTGGTCTCTGTTATTATTTTTGTGACTTTTGTACTTTTACGCGTCGGATGTGGTATTAATATTATGGAACTCTACTATTTTGCATTTGTTTAACTTAAAATTATCAAAAACATATTCCATTACGATTTTAAATGACTTCTAAGAGTTATAGTAAATAAATAAGGGATACCAAAAAATAAATATTATTTTTGCCAAATTACTAGTATTAATTGAAATAATTCCTTTAAGTTTTACATATTGTCCTACAATTTAATGAATTAGGTTAACCTCAATGGGAAAGAAAAGTTGTCAGACGTGTAACCGAGTTCGACTGCTAATGATTTATTACCTTCATATCCCCCCATAACCCCTATGCAGCCATATCATTATCCAATCTATTAAGCGCTACGTCATCTAGCCCACTAAGATCCCACAATGAAAAGACTGTTAGTGAGCTAGCGTTGCTATCTAGTGCTATAGTGGAGACCCAATTACGCTTGGTCATCTACTACTCTGTCTAGTGCGGCAGATCGCTTCGTTGAAAGGATCTTATAACTGACATAAGGTTGGAGAAGGTGGAGGTTTCATTCAAGATAAGCACTCCATAACTTTCTATATTAGCGGTCAAACAGTGCTTTTATAATGGTATAATGATGTACTATTTTTAAATTTTATATTCTGATAATATAATAGAATTATTGGTGACACTTTACATTATGCTTTGTCTGATATCATATGCAAGAACCTTGACATCTTTCTTATAAACAAATATTATGAAACTACAATTAAATAATATTATTATTCATAGGTCAATAAACGATTACCCTCTATTAAAATATCCGATACGCTTTAAGTCTTAACCGAAAGATTGAATTATTAAACTGCTTTATAAAGTAATTAAATACCTTAATATTTCTGAGCTCCTTGTAATCAATGAATTTTCTTAACATCTAAACTAACTACTGTGGCTCGTGCCTCCGTTCACGAACACTGCAGATAATAGTATTTTTCCTATTTATTAATAAAAAATATCATAGATAAAATAATAGAGACTAATTTAATAATATGTGTATGATACACAAGAGCATTTTATAATATAGTAATATTAATGCTTCAAATTGTTTTAAATATCAAGTTGTTACAACGCAACAAAGAAGACGAACAATAATTAATTGACAATCTATTTTTAGGACAATAATATATATTCATATATTACTAACAATTGGACACAAACAGTAATCTTTGATCCCACAGAAGTATGTCGGTTTTATCGAGAGTCCTTTCAGATTGTCATTCAGAACAATAGTCTCGGAAAATATTTGATACGTTGTCAATTATATTCAATTCTTGAATATCAAATATTTATTTTTAGATCAGTTTTAGTTCTCAATAGTTTTGATTTAAGTATACATTGATTTCTAGAAATAGTAAAAACAAATAATGTTATGTATTAAATTATCCAAGTAAAATAACTAAAACGATGCAAAAACGAATCTAAATATAATATTTAGATTCGTCGAATAATTAAAGACAGTGCAGATCGAGCACGAATCGAAAACAATACAGTAAGTAATATAATTAATTACCTAAATAATGTTGATTGTAAGTTGTACATGTGCTACACACTTACTTTCATTGTTACTTTTTAATTACTTAAAAAAATTTACTACAAATTAATTTGTAATACAAACACTTGAATGAAATGGAATAGCTCGTAATACCATAAAACCACAGACACAAAAATGAAAACAAACCTCTGAATAAAATATCTTACATAATATTGCATGTTTTTTACGAACCATTTTTACCATGATTATAGAAAGCAGTGTATATTGATCATACCCTTGTATTTTTTTCTTAGTTCCTGATGCTTTGTACTTATACCTGTACTTCTGACTTCTGTCTTTGAGCTGGTTTCCGTCAAATTGACATCTTCAGTGCACCTGTTTTGCGTGCGGTGAGTGGCTACATTCAGTAATGCCAGCCCAGTTCCTACAACAAGAGCAGCAGTTCCTTATTTCCTTCTTTACCATAGTCTAAAATGCTTCCCTGTAATGTAATCTAAAATTTTATGAATAAAATTTAAATCTGTGCTAATTAAAATTTTTGCTATTTGGTAATAGTGATATTTATTTAGTATCAACCCTGTGTACTTAATAAGTACATACTTTTATAAAAATCAAGGTCAAGGTCGAAAAAAGAAAAATCTTTTTCGAATACTATCTTTACTAAAAGGTAAAATTACCGTAACATTATCTTTCAAAAGTTTATTATATTGTTTACAATTGTTCTAAAAGTTTATTTCATCATAATTTATTCCTTAAAAACTAAATAAAAATTTATAATAATATACTACTGTGTTGATATATCGAGTATCTCTTTTGCACTACACTGAGTCAGACGTACCTCATTAACTTATCAAATAGTAAATATGTACTTTGCAAATAATAATTGTATTAATATTGCAATAAAATTTTAAATAATTGTTTCTTTAACACATTTTAATAATACGATATATGTTACACTTTCAAATCCAAAAACACATTTACGCGTCCACACAAGTGCACAACATACACACCACACAAATATGAGGATGTAATTGAGTCATGCCGTTGAATACTATTCGACCGTCATACACTCTCAACTAGTACGGAGGGTAGTGTTAACTTATTTTGCTATTACATCCGAATGTAATTTACCTACGTTTTTCATTTACTTTTATGAAATTGTCAAATGTAATCCAGTGAAGTTAAGTTAGTTGTTTAATTTCTTCTTAGGATATAAGCTGTTAATATAATTTTGAATTTTAATAAAATAGTGTACTATTTTATTAATAATATGTATAGTATATTATCTACCACAAAATAGAATTGAACGCGACTGACATGTTTAAGGGCAATTTTAAACATTATATGTATATATATTTATATGTGATATATAATTATGGACATCATTATTATGACATCTCATATAGTATACCATATACACACACACATATATATATTTTATATATATATATATATATATATATATACATATATGTGGGTGTGTGTATATACTACTTATGTTATATAAGTCACTGTATAATTTTTATCACATATACTGAATAAAAAATTCATATTAATAAATGTTTTAAAGTAGGACGGGGTAATGTAAGTGCCAAGGCATTCGCTGGGAACCTCCTCGTGTGCCTGTCCGCTACCAATGTTGCTTGAATTCGTCCAGCGGGATTGGAAGCGGTACCGGCCGGTGCTCCCTGAGGGATGGTTAATCTGGTCTTTCGGGGCCGGGTTAGTCATCTGCTAATGCCCAGCGCGGTGGGGGTCGGCTATGAGGGTTGTGCCCGGTACAAAGCCAACAGTAGGAGTGGTCTTTGTTTCTTCGTTTTGTTTGGTTTTGTCATTTCTTCGTTTTCTCCTTTGTTTTGTGTTGTTTAGTTCCTTGTTTGTCTACGTTCTGTACCCTTTTCTATCCTTCTTTTATTTCTTTTTCTTTTTTCAACTCTGAGGTCTTGCGCCTGCCGAGGGGTTGTGTAAGGACGAGGGCACCCCCCAAACTATCATGAAAGCGTCTCTACAAAAAAAACTACCCCGGGAAGGTACCGGTGGCTGCTCTGCAGACTGGGAATCCCTCACGAAAGCTTCGGCTTCCGTCTTCCGCACGTATTCCGGGGGGGGGAAAGACCGCTCGACTGTAACGACGACTTCGGCTGTTCCTCAGGACATTTATTCTCTTGACGATTTAGACACTTTTACTTCGGGCTTTCACGGGCGAAAGCCGATCTGCGAGCCCTGACCTACGAGCCTGAGGAAGCCGCATTCGAGGAGGAGTTAATTGCGAGGGCTTTAGCAAAGACAGAACCCCACCTCTTGTCATGTTGGAGGACAAATTCCCTTATGAGAAGCCGTCCAAACCCAACCTAGAGGCATTAGGAGCTGAAGAGCTCAGAGCGGTGACGGGTAGGTCCACTGCCTCCATTATTGAGGTGAGCCGCAAATCGGGCCATTTCCAAGGAGGTATGGTCGAAATATTCAAGGAGGCATCGCGGGACCTTCATGAGGTTGTAGAGACCTTAGTGGGCCGAACGAGTTCGGATGAAACCCGGCGTTTAAGGGCAGATAACTTGCGCCTCCACCGTGAGATTGATAATTTCCGGGCGGAGCTTAAAGCTCATAGGCGCGAGTTCTCTAAAATGAGGGCTACTGCGGCGAAACCTGCTGCTCCAGCTGTCAGCCCCTCAATTAATGAGCAATTTTTGGAGGAGTTGAGGAGCTCTGTGATTTCCTCGGTGGACGTTATGATTAACGCTCGCTTTGAGGGTATCGAAGAGCGCCTCCTCCCCGAGAGGATTATTCGTCCGCCTCTCGCCGCCGATCGAAGGAAGAAGTTGACGGCGGCCGCTGCCGCAAATCGAGAGGTTAACCCTATCTCGCATTGGAGTGCCTCCGTCTCGCCCGCGGTTAATCATTTCAGGACAAAGTACGATATCAGGCGTCCCACCACCAGCTGTCGCTGCCCCAGTTGCCGTATCGTGGTCTACGTCGGGTGACAAAAAGAGCCGTAGACGTTGACGTCAGAAGTCACACGTTGGCGGAGTGCGCAGCCTGGGACCACCAGCGTGTTGAGCAGGTGGCCGTGGTGGGCGAAGACTTCTCGCAACGAGAGGTGTTGGGTCGCAATGGCCTCCTTCTGCGAGCAAGTTATCGCCGCGAAGGAGGCTGCGGAGCGGGTCAGGGAGCAGGCCTCCACCGCTGACCCACTCTGTAGGGAAAGGCTGGGAAGAAGGAGGCGGGATTACCCCGCCGCCCAACTGTAGTGCCTTGGTGGGAGGGGAGGGTGACCTCTCTCACCTATTACAGGCCTACGACGTGAGGATGCTCTAAGTTGCTCGGAGCACCCTTCACGGCACTACACGAGGGGTTATCGCCGGGACGTCACGGTGAGTGCGCAAGCGATCCCGTGGCGTCCCATTAAGGCGTTGAGGGCAACAGTTGGTTTTTAGTGGGTAGCCTTAAAAATGGCAGCGTCCTCTGTGCTGCTGGGTAGTCACACATAACCTCGGATTTTTTGAACGATGAAAAAAAAAGTGTCCAGGAAAATTCTGATAAATAACCCTATTTTAGTCAACTCTGTAGTAACTTTGAACTCAAATCGAATGAGTGGACACAAAGTTGCTTGACGTACCGCGTTTGGGACCCTGGAGTCAATTAAGGGAGCACCAGCAAAATTATTTTAAAGTTGTTTTACTAGCAAAAGGTTATTCTTTTAAAATTGGGAATTATGTATTCTTACAAATTTAGTTTAAAAATTATTAGTGTGTAAAATACAACTTTCCCACATCTGTTTAAAAAAGAAAAAGCTAAATTATAGAAGAGATAAATTTTTTGATTCATCTGAATTATAATGGTTTATTCAATGCAACAACATTATTTCAAATTGTATTACTGTATATTAGTTATTTATTTTTTCACAGTCCATACGGCAAAATAGTTTTTAATTTATTATGACGGCTTAAAGTCTTACATGTACCAGGGTTACATAGTAGCGTTACAAAAGCGCGGAGGACAACGCTTTTATTGCTAAACGTGCTTCAAACGTAATCATCTGTCCTAGCGCCTACTGCAAACTGTATCTCTGTACCGTTTTTCGTATTTCATATAATGCTTGAAGTCACAGATTATTTGTGAAAGATTGAAAGATATATATATATTTAATATAATCTTCTATATCAGTGCGTCAATGTTTCCAGTAATTATAAATTAAAGACAATGTAGCTTCTCCGTTCTTGTTGTACGTAATTTATATTTGAGCACTGGAATATTATGACAGACATCTTTATGCATTTTGGTTAGAATAAATAAGACAGATTATAAAAACATACTTACATGTTTTCGTAATCCAATATGCCGAAGAATATTTCATTAACTTAACATTTAATTTTATATTTACAAAATTCATGAAAAAAAACACAAGGTATTCGAACTCGTTTTTATTCATATGGCACTTAAGAGATGGATTCCGATATCTTTTATGAAACCATAAATTAATTTTGAATAAAAGCCTGTTGTGTAAGTCTAAATAAGCCTGTTCCATAAAAAAAAATCTTTAAAGTGCAGTTAAAAGGATTATATTTAACAGTTTACTTCGAATTCTCAAGATTTTTAATTTAGTTAAAAAGTTTCATATTTCATTTTCCTGTGATATAAAAGTATTTTAACAATTGATAATTTTGATTATCAATTGATTATGAATGTAAAGATCACTAGTAATGTCTGTATAGATTAACATGTTAATCGCAGTTAACTGGAGTCAACCAAACTAGACAGGCGACATACATCACTTGGACAGTTCCCAACAGACCTCTAAAGCCCTCTGATAAGTAATCCAATTTTCCGACATCGACACCGAAAGCGTCTAATCATCTAATGATTCAACTTTTGACATTCGAGATTCGTGAATACATTAATAACTTAAGCATTCCTAATCTAAGCATGTTTAATATAGTAAAAATATTATTCAAGATTGGCCTAATTTGTGGGAGTTTTGATAGTCATTGCAAAAGCTCCTTGACACATTGTAGAGCAATCACTTTGACACAATATACGTGGATTAGAAGTTAAAAAAATAATAAAGTTAATAATGGAAATGATTTGAGCATACGTCAATAGATCATCTAGTGTTTATTTGTTCGTTCTAATTTTGTGACACCATACCTATTAATGACTACTTTCTGAGTTTAACAAATGATTAAGACTTGATTGATTGGTTCTTGTGTCTCATAATATCAACTTGTGGTATTTGACTTGTATTCATTAGAATTTTATTATTAGTTGCAATTATTTAATTATTATTTAATAATATTTGCATCGAATTCCATTTCTATAATATTAATTGGTAACCATCAGCTTAATATATGAAAATCCTTTATCTATTTGATACATTTTATCTTTTCACACGTAACGAATTCTAACTAATTTAATAACACATAAAATCTGCCCTACACGGAACGTATCATTTTTTTTTTAGGATTCATCGAAGCAAAGGATGAAATAATAAAACAATCCAATAACAGGCTAGTGGCGATAAAGCAAGGAAGGTTCTAGATACTTCCAACTTGTATGTTGTTATGAAGAAAGTTCATTTGAATGGTTTTGTATGTTTAGTACAATGGTAGATTTAAATATAAGTTTCACTTTTGGTTCTGAGTTTTTTAAAATATGATTTCAATAATTATTTAAAACCAGATTTCTTGTATTCCAATAGTCAGAACGGTATGAGTTTAAAATAAATTTAACTTTGAAGTAAGTTTTGGTATACAGATCCCTTGTAAAGCTACTTTACTTTGAAATAATATCGGCCTCGACATTTACCTACATTTTAGCGAGAAAAAATATTTATTAATTTATTACTAATACTAATACCATGTTATTTTAATCTATTAAAATTGTATTAATTTCTTATTTAAAAAACATTTATAATTGATTAATTGATTACTTACCTTTCGGTACAGTAACTTTTGACTAATTAAAAACTCTTGTTTTGTGAGCAATTCATCTCTCCTTATTTACAAATCACTTGATATAACCTTTGATATGATCTTTTAACCCAAATCAATGTGACTATTGTCAAAAAACAACTCTTTGGTTTCCCTTAATTATATTTGATTTATTTATTTATTATTATGTATTTAAATCAAATTAATCAAAGTATAATATGCATTTGTTGTTCTTTTTATCAAATCGCTAACGCTTACGACGTCTCACAATGGGCCGAGCTAATTCAACATCTATATTCTAAGTGCGTAAAAAAAACATATTCTAAGTGCGTAAATCTGAGATAAATAAACATATGTAACAACAAAATAAAATATAAAGTCAAAATAATTAAATTAAAACATTTTGTATCAACAACTATTACTTGTATTGAAGAAAATGTCATTTTCAATTCTTTTATGTGAAAAATTTATTATTTTTAATATTTATTACAACTCGGGCTCAAATGCGTGTCTTACAACGCTTTTTTATATTTGAAATAACTGAATTAATTTACTTTAATAAATTAAAGAAAATTTCCAAAGTCTGGTATATATTTTTTTATTTTGTTTGAATTTTATTATTGCAATGCGCTTGGTGAAGGGTATATTTGTATTGACAATATAATAAAGTAATATATATATATATATATATATATATATATATATATATATATATATCGTACCTTGTGTAAAACTTTACATAATTTATCAAATGTTACAAACTGTTGCTTATAGAATATAATTAAATGAAACTCAGCGCGTATTAATTAGGGATAAACTACTTGTTGAAAATTTTCATTTATTTTAATATTTAGCTTGTTTAATAAAAGCTGTATATTCCTTTTGATAATCTGCTCGCAATGGATGTAATATGTTGTATCGATTTTCAAGTTTCTAAGTTACTGCAGAGTTTTCACCAAGCTAAGTTCACGTGATAAGTCTCGTTATTTGACTTTACGGTTGCTGTCACGAAATAATATATTAAAAACATAAGTAATAAATCACCTATGAACTACAGTGTTTACCCTAATACAATTCAAATGTATGCAGTCCCTCGATATATTATTCAACTTGTAAAATTGGAACAAAATTCAATATTCCCAAAACAATTTCGTAACCCCTTTGTGGCTGATTTCTATTCTGTTCTAAATCCAAAGATACAATAAACACCTCCTACTATTGAATCTCAATCCTGACTTAATCCAATGTCATGTTTATTTGATTCTTTTAATCCTCAGATATATCGGAATAAACATATTAAATATAGTTATTTATTGAACGCATAAAAATACCCGATTTATAATGTAGGTCCCCTTAGTTTTTCTAAACTGAATTTTAGGAGTCTTTTCCAGAAATATTTGTAACATACAAATCTGTACGGAATCCTCGGTAGGTGTGTCTGAGCCGCGCTTGTCCAATTTTTTATGAATGTCTGTCAAAATAGAAAATTTATTACCCTGTTAGGAGTTATCTGATGATTGAAAAAGCCCCCCTTAAATATGATAAATTATAGATATTTTAAAACGTTTTTATTTTTATCTTTTCCTATTACTAATTAAATGAATTCATTTTTATATCAAAGTCAAAACTTAAATGTAAAGATTTATTTTCCTGTTAAAAAACATAATGTCCTTCATCTTGGAATTGGTTTTTAATAACAATCTCTTGCTTTGTTCAAGAAGGCGCCATCCATAAATGACGTCACACGTTAAGAGGGAGGGAGGGGGTCAACGAAGTGTGACATCATGTAACAAGGGGAGGGGGAGTTCCAATTGCATATATAATATATCTTTTATATCTAAGTATTACAGTACTATATTTAAACTACATGCCCACTATAGAATAAAAATAGTGAGAACTGTCTTTATGTTGTGTTGTGCATTGATTTAGCCGTTGGTGATTATTACGTTTTACAGTGGTGACCTGTTTTGATAAAACAGATGTCAAACGGCTATGTAACCATAGAGGCAGAGGACTGTGAAGGAAAGTTCACTCTAAGTTACTTCAGCTATCTGTGGATCTCCGAGCTTCATCTTATTTAAATCAATATACTTAGCATTATATAAGCATATTTATTTAAGCGATCCTGTGACATCTGTGGTCTACATTTCGCATCATCCAAGGCTACTAACCTACAAAAGAAATCACGTAAAACGGAAGAAAAAGTATTGCACACGCGAAGAATCGTCTCAAAGAATTGCTGCTAGTCGTGCCAAACATTTATTTGTTTGTATCTAGCGTCTTTGTCGTCACAAAGATGCCTTATGGTTAGATGAAGAAGATGTTTACGTAATGAATGCTTCTGATGTGAACTGTCCAAATGAGAAGGATGTGATTGCCATGCTAGTTATAAATTATATAAAGGGAATGGGTCGAAGGCTCAAGATAGTTCAATTTTATCTTTCATTCACAAATTATTTTTTATATTTTTATACATATATATATATTTTTATGTTTTGTTAATTTATTGAGAAATGAAAATAATTTCAGAATACTACTGTTTTAATTTCATTAATTCCTAAAAAATACCTTAAAATTTACAATGGCTCGTAATTTAAATGGTAATTTTATACAATGTACAAAATAGTTTAAATAAATATTTAGAAGTTATAATTTAAAGACGAAGCTTAGAGAAAGTCCTGTTCATCATTCATCATTCATTCATTCATTCATCAACAACACTTAATATCAATTAACGAATCAAACTGACTCAGTTTTGTATAATAATCCTATAATAATATATTAATTAACAATATTTAGACGCTGATCATTGTACTTAGTTTATAAGTTATTTAATTAAATGTGAATATAAATGGGAGGTCCTGCTGTTATCCTCGGGGTCCAGTACTCTTACACCGTCAAAATCTTATTTATTCATAACATTATTATAACAATTACTACTGACCTACGATCTCAATATAAAATATTAAAAACACAACAGTCTGAAAAATAGTTGATATCAACATGCACAACATCACAACACAAACGATGCGTTCGGTTTAGAAAGTTATAGAAGAATAACCTAGTATTAAGAAATATGTTGTTTGTGAGAAGCCCTACCCCTACCTAGTGTGACGTCACATATCGTTAAATTTTATATTTATATAAAGTTGTGCTTCACACGAATGCTTCACAAATAGTAATTCATATCCCAGCTGGATTTATATAAATTGGTATTTACTTCTAAATAAGATATGAAGGGGAAGTCATGCTCCGGAGTGTTGAGTACACTTTGACCGACAAACGCAATTAAAAGTTATCTGCGACTCATACAAGGGTGCGGAAGTCATATTTGTGTAGAAAGTTAAATAACATACAATAAATGACGCCAGTAACTAACGTCCTTACTCGACGGGAAATGTGCATAATTGTTTCGATTAAGGAAAGTGCTGTGAAAATAAAGACTTAAGTTGATTGCTCTATTGGAAAATCGATTATTTGATACACGGTTTAAATTCACTAAGAAACATCTTGTGAGTTATATTAGGATTACTACATACGAGTATATTATTTATTACATATATACGGGGAGGGGTGCTTTTTCATGAAAACCATCTCGGTCGTTTATGATAATTGTTTATTACATATATACTCGTATTGTCACAATAACTTGTCAAACTCCAACTGTAGTATATTTAATTATTTATAAATTTAATATTGCCCGTTTAATACAATGATACGACAAATGTGCTCAGCACGAGCTTCTCAAAGTAAATTTCTTAAGACGGCGACAATAGGGTATCTCACTGTCCTGTTTGTAAAGGGGCGATGATTCTAAGAACACGTGCAGTGCGCCTTTGTTGAGTTTGAAGAAGATTGATAAGTTTTTTAAACATCACAAGAATCGGAATCCAGACAAAAGTTGTCTGAATATACTTTTATAGTAGATTCAAGAAAACTAGTACAACAACATGAATAGTTCGATCCGTAACTAAGTCTATAAAGCAATTTATCTAACACGTTAGGTTTTTGTTTACAACTGCGCAAAAATCTTGCTTTATATAAAAGGATTTTGAAAAGAGAGTTTAAAGTGTTACTTTCATTATTTCGATTTAATGCGATCAAACCAGTCCTTGATTATCTAGATTGTAGTGATTCAATATACCCAGTAAAATGTTGCTTAAGATTGAGTGTTATGAAATTTTCTATAATCTTTGTAAAATATATTAAGTAGATAGGTAGGGCAGGTGCCAGTAGGTAGGGTATTAAGGTTTCCCAGAGATTATACGTAGGCTTACATGACTTGAATTGCTTACAGATAACTTGAAATATAAATTAGGTGTTTATTTCATATATCCTGTGCTAAGCTTCTCAATATGACTCCAGTGAAGTCAGTCATCCGAATTAAATAGAGTACCGATATCTATTTCAGATCGAATCCATATATAATAGGTAAAATCTAAAATACTCTATGCAAACCAACAGTCTCCATATTTTTATGAATGAAATATTTTTTGTATACTTTTATATCAAAGGCGGATAAAAATAATATTTCGAGATTATCAGCTCTGGGCAGTGCAGGAAATTCATGATACATACTCGTAGTGCACTGCATATCTACCTACAAATCTGTGTGGTTTTGTTGCCTTTAAAAAGTAACTTGAAATAGAAATATTGTTTCAGATATATATATGTCTCTTTTATAAATGTATTATGATTTTTTTAACACAGACTAAAAGCTGAGAGATGATATTGGAATATATAATAAAATATTATATTACTGCAAATAATAAGAAATCTTCGCAGACCACTGCACTGTGTTTATATATCAGTGAATTAAATAACAATAATAGTGAAAGTAATAGTCTTGCAGATATCCTTGTTATACAGTCCATTACTCTTATACCGTCAATACATATATATAAATCATCGCTCCATATTATGTTTTAATACTTTCTTAATTTCATAAAAGATATTCGATAAATTCATCATCACTTTTGCTACCAAATTTTCTGAAAAAAACTTGATTATGTTCTCAGGTTCTGTAGCTCGTCTCGTTCTACTGTAGAAACAGAATATTAAAACTTTTCACGTAAAATACTAGAGTATGGAGTGATCAGAAGTAATCTATACAATTTTTAAAGAAAAAATATTTTATCGTTTGTTTGTAATTTATAAGCTTTGAGACTACTGAACTGATGTTTTTGTTACAGATAATAAGAAAAACAGAAATTTACATCCGGTAAAGTTTTTAGTTAAACTTCATGATTGAGAATCATGTAGAAGAAAAAGTAACTGCCTGGCTTTTTAGCTGCAAATGCTGGACAAATAAGATCAGAGATTGTCAGTAAATAGAAAGAAATAAATAAAATATTTTAATGAAGTCGAGATATTATCACTTATTATTTATCAGAGGTCGTTATCTTATAATAACCCAACTAAAGAATATCTTCCAATATAAAACGAGGATACTGAAATGACTGTGACAAATAAATTAAAATAGTAACACTTTTAATAAATAGAAACTGTTGCCCACTGTCAACAGCCAATCACTACTTGGTCTAAAGAACTATGAGGAACAGCCCTCACTGCCATCTCTAGACAAACCATAGCCGTCTTTCATCACTTATAATTTGTAGAGATCCAAACCCGTTTAGTGTTATTTGTATAGTCTAATCAAATTTTTCCGTTTTCCCGTGAAAATTTGAGATTTTCTCGAGTAAGAGAATTCTATATTTTGACCAAAATAAACAAACAAACAGAAACAGAAAAAGACAAAGAATTAAAAGAATTCTAAATATTGAATACGAGGTACTTTTTCATAAAAAGCTCTGAACTTCAGTCTACAGTTGAAATCTAAACGATATACTTCGAAGGCTTCACAGAATAACCTCCCGTCGAAAATATTCCTACATATTTAACATCAATAAAAACCGCACCAAAAATAAAAGCATAAAACACTGGAATTTTTGTGAATTATTCACATTTTAACTTTGACCGCAGCAATGTGGAAAAAACATTATTCTTTCTGATCCGCGGTACATCGGTGGAATTGTTTTGACTACAGATATAATGAGATGTCGTATAAATACGATTCATTCATATAAATGGGACTTTGTATTGCAAAATCCTATTCTAAAAATGTTGCAACTTATTTTAGTCAGTCTCGATTGTAAATCAAACAACCCTTTTTTCTATAATGTAACTTAATTTATTTGCCGAAAATGACAATCACCTCCAACCCCTAGAACGCAATGTTTAGTCATTTTAATAATAAAAAAAAAATATATATTGTTCATTTATAATAAAAAACCGTTAAGAAAATTTATATTTAGATATATATTCATTCAGAACACGCACCTCACACTCCTTCTCGTCTCAATCATCATTAAGACAATATAATTTGTCAAGTTTCAAATTGTTTCTCGCAGATTGGAGTTCATTGAATTTCGGCTCTTATTAATTTTGAATAATTCACATATATGGAAGATTTTCATTTATTCAAATACGCAGGTTTAGATTGTTTTCAAAAATATACAAAATTTATTCTTGTAAAATTTAGTCATTACCTGTCAGATCATTAAAGATTTACAATTGTAAAAAGCGGTCGCTGGAATATACATACATATTATTTACTACGAAAGTGATTCCGAACTTAATAATAAATTACTATGTATAATGACTACTATACTAATACTATATATTGAAACAACCTTTTATATCAACTATTACTTGGTATTTTAGAACCGACGAACAAGGCAATATTCTTTGCATTATTTTGATCTGCTGATACAGCTATATTAAGTGATATTAGAATGTAATCTATTCCTCTTTCCACTTATGTATGAAAAGACTCCGCTTTTAATATCTGAGTCATTGAAAAATGTAAATAAATTCTTATATTTTTCTTAAACCTGTATTATACGAGTATATTTATTATTTATCATTTTATTTTCTGGTTACCTTAGGAGTAAAACAACACAATAAATCAGCATCATCAGCATCAGCTTCAACAAATATAAAATCAGACAACTGGAAGGGCACTGGGATTATCGAAAGAGAAACAATTAAGTCCCGAGGATTGATAAACTATAAATCTTTACAAGCATTTATATTGAAAATGTTACTTGGTTAATATAAATTTATAAAATTGTTGTTTAAATTTAATAAAACATGTTTTAAATGATAATATAATTCTTATATTTATATTCGAATACAGATAGTCAATTGAGTCTACCTATATTTAAGAATACAAAACATTCGTATTTATTTTATTGTCCTAAAATTATAAAATTAAGGCCATAATTCCATATAAGTAAATTTATCCCTCAATCAGTCATGACTTCGCTAAAAGCATTTAGAATCTTTATATAATCATCATATTTAATATCATATCGTATAAATAGTATCATTATAAAAGCCTGTTTTTATCGTGTTCATAGAACGAAGTTACAACTATTACTGCAGTCAATTAGGTAAAAATTTATGAGTTACATTTTATGATGAATTTCGTTTCACCTTTTTAAATTTACCAACTCCCTAGGACATCTTCTGTCGTCGTTAATACTGGATAGTCGTAATACAGTCAAATAACACAAAAAGAAAGTTTATAAAATGATCCCAAGTATTTGATATATTGATAAGAAAAAAAATCCTCTCTCTTACAACTCCATATTAAAACTCAATTTTTATGTCGGAATGGATTAGATATGTTAGATATGTTTATATAAAAAACTAGAGAACTTTGAATAATTTGATAAATACCTGTTGATAACGTGGTCCTTTTCATTATATATATATGGCCATGGTTTATATTTTTAAATCTTATCGTTAATCCGATGTCTTCATAGTCTTAACCCTTCTCTTATACTCGTAGTTATTAAACTACAGCGATATGAAAGTCATAAATCATTGTCAGTCGACTCAGTTGCACTTCTAACAACATTTGTTCTCAATGGTTGAAAATATTTAAGCAAATTTGCTAAAAAAAGGCTTCTCCATTTTGCACGATTTATAATAATTTTAAATTAATATAGAATATTGGAATATTGGAATCTCGGCAACACAAATGCCACAGGTTCCAATCGTGCCCGTGTTGGACATGCCAAAACCAATGTTTTTTTTTTGTTTTATTATTAAAAGTTAGTACAATCAATGAAATATGAGACGAAACTCCTTAGCATTCCATGGATTCACCGTGCGGGTGCCGGACCCATCACGATACAAGGAGAGAAGTGCAAACAATGCCTGGGACTTGCGATCCAGGTGTAGGTTTTAGGGGCTCCTTTACTATGCGCATACACGCTCACCTTCACTCTCTACGCTCCTCTCCCTATCTAACTAAATTTCATAAGAACCTAATAAAGCCGCCTTTGAAATACGTTCAAGAAATGAACCGATGATAGTCCTAGAAATTCCGAGATCCTTAAGTTAGTTGTAGACAGATTTTATACCTATCGCTCCTACTTCTTCATTATATTCCAGTTACTGAAATTTTGTGCAACTTAATTAGGAATAATTTTATGTAACAAATTCAATATTTATGAGTATCTTTCTAGTCATCCCTATTATAATTTTTTCAGCTAAGCACTAGTTATATTTTGGGATTTTAATTTTTAATCTATTATTATTTTTCTTTTTTTTTGGGAGGTATATCTTCGCCAGTAAAAAAAGAATCTCCAATGATATCCATCGTTTAAGCCGACGTATTTCACATTATTCAAATTAAGTCTGTCGATATATAATTTAACCTGTGAAAGTGGAACAAAATTAAATATCCCCAAAACAATGTCACCTGTAAGAGTAATATTCTGTTCTGAATCAAGTTTACATTTAAACTATACCCCTGTCCATTGTGTTGGCTATCCTGATAAGTTTTGCTGTTAATGGATTGCTATAATTATATTAATACAGTTTGTAACTGAACCTTTGTCACAGAAAACAATGAAATTACGAAACTAAATTTGAGTAATTTATACACAACAAAAAAATATAATAATAAACATGAAATATAAATAAGGAATGCTCATCATACTACTGCACATTTAAATGTTATTCCTTTATGTATTCTATATATAAAAATAATAGGTGATACTCGTATATCCTGTCTTTAGATATATTCTGATTCGAAGATCAACACGACATGGATGTCACTGTAGAAGCCAATCACAAGAACTGAACATATACAGATATATCCAAAGTACGGGTAGAATCTGATTGATGAAATGATTGCCTAACACGAATATGAGCGTATATATAATTTTGGAAAAAATAATTCTCTCTGAATTTTGCTGTGTTTTAGTTCAACATTTTTACAATAGGTTGTTCTAGTTCTTTATTATTATTTATTATAATTAACGTCATATAATGGTTATTTAATATTTACATTTTATTTAGCTCTAGAATGTTAATTATAATAGCTAGTTCCGTTACTAGTACTAGTTCAATCTATTAATATATTAAGTTCAACAATGTCGCCGTCCATAAATTAGTTACAATTAAATGAAAATGAACAAATAATGCTTGAATATTTCATTATCCTTCTGTTTATTTCTAACGTAGACTTGATGTTATTCTGTGGTCATATTGTATACTAAATGATATGAATAATAATTATAGATCTACAAAGTTTTGATTATTTTAATATGAACGCCTTATCAGACGACATAAATATTATTAAAAACAGATCACAATTATTAGTTATTCCTAGACAATTTCCATTTCAAATAAACCAAACGCTTACTTTCAGTATAATTTTAGTATAATTCAACTTTTAAAAAAAGCATAGTGTGAAAATAAACTGAGTTTCAATAAAATTTTAATTTTGATGAATGAAATTATATCATTTGAAGAATTCCAGATCCTTTTTTCATTGTAATTAGCAAAAAATATATTATAATAATTATATTTAAATTTTATTACAGTAACAAGTCATATAAAATGTGAATCAGTCGATAAAAAATTTATAATTTAAATCTCTTGTGTTTCGGATCTAGAGTTATACACGTTACAGATCAAACCAGATGAATGGTTAGTTGACTTCTAAGACGTATGACAGGTCCTTACGGCATCGATAGATCTCTTTAACTGGCTTGACAAGTTTTAATTACATTATATTCAATTGCAATTATGTTAGATGGAAATTTTCGTTTTTATCACATTTATTTTACAATGAGGTTATCAAAATCATATGTTTTATAAAATTTTGTTTTTTTTACCATCCTAAAACCATCCATCAAACAAGTTTTAAAAGAAAAAAAATTGCATTGAAGTTAAAAAAAATATTTAAGATTATTTTCGAGCAAATCATATATCTAACCATATATACAGCATTAGCAAATTATAAGCAATTTAAATAGTTATAAAGATAAGTTCTAAGGCACTTAACTGGTTTATATTCTAAATTAAGAATCTTAAGAGGATTGCAGTGATGTCTTTTCCCTGTGCTGTGATTTGTATGCCAGTTTTATGTTATCTTTATATATTATAATAAGAGAGACAGTGGGAGGCCTCGAGTGACCTTCGAAAACACAGTATCTATGATACTGGAGGAAGGTCACGTAAAAAGCATGACAACCCCCGGAGGGCATGTATGAAGGGGTTGATGTCTGTGGCCGAGGCGCAAGAGGTATGCAGGAACAATAGCGCTTGGCGCTCCGTCGTCTTTGGCTACCTCGCAAGGGATATGGCGTGAAGATAAATAAATAAATAAAATAATGAATAATGATGATATAGATATAACGATATTTTACTATATTTAAAACAATCTAAATAATTTTGTTTACTTGTTTGTTACGTACGTGACAACCCTATGATATTACGACACCGCGTTCGCCGAGACCACCTACTATGGCCCGTTCCGGCAACCCTTGCGCAACATCGTACCACATCCATTCATCGTTTCCAGAAACTCTGTGTGCCTTATTGCTTAAGTTTAGATGTAACATTATTTTATAATTTTAATATATCATTCATTCTGTGTTACTACTTCAACACATGAAGTCGCATTTAGTTTAATTATAATAAGTCAATTTTTGTGAGTTAAAATAAATTCACTTTTATAGTAAATTCGGTTTTTTTTGAGTCCTTCGGCTGCGAACAACGTAATTTGTTATTTAAAGAGGGTAATAAAAATACAATAGAACCTCTATGTTGATTGTCGGGCGAGTTTTTTTCACACTGCAAGTACAAAAAACTACGTCTCTCATCAATAAAGAATTCCAAAAGCATCACAATTTATATTTACAGCACTACGAGAAAAACCACAGTTAATCTTTACTAGATTAACTGTAGTTTGTTTTGATTTTAGATGTATATAAAACCAAACAAAAATAATTTACTTTCATTATTTGGAAAAACGGGGCCACAACAGTAACAGTTTTATTCAGGTTAAATAATATGAAGCATGGAGTTCAAATAACAAGTCATTTTCTATTAGCTTTGTGGTATTCAGAGTAATATTCACATTTTCGTAATTATTCTTGTCGAGCTTTGTCTCTGTATTAATGAATATTGCCGAGATTAAATTAATAAAGTTTTTTATATTTATATAAACTGTAATAAAATTAAATACAGTGTTAACAGTTTTACAACATCCAGGATTTGTTCGTTTGGTTTTGTTATGTTTTTTAATATTTTGTGTTCACTTTTTATTTTGTTATATTGTTTCTAGATTTTACTGTTTTATCTGAATGAAGTTTTGATTTTGATTTGTATATTTATTATTGATTGTAATGTTCGATCCTGATTTGGATATTTATTATATTGAATATCTGTTACTTCTCTATTTTTATGCATATAGGTATGCTAAAATGAAGATGTTAGTTCAATTAATGGACTAAGTTTCATTGTAAGGTTATATTGAAAGTAATGCGGATCACAATCAAGACACAATGGAAATCAGCTTCACAGGTGTTGCGACATTATTTTGGAAATATTTCAATTTGCTTTTCTTTTATAGGTGGCATTAGATATCGACGGACTGCATACATTTGAATAACATCAGTGATGTAGCGGTCGATGTCGGTTGTGATATTAAATATTATGTAACTTAGTATATTACATTTGTGTGACTACAAAATAAACATAATTCTTTAGTTTTTATTTTTATCACTCACCAAATATATTGACGTTTGTGAAACAGTGATCACACAAAAATAAAATAAGAAAACCTGGCTGACTTTCTATGGTTCTTCTCAAACCATGGCAAGTTTGGAACCTTCGTAACCTTATTTTAAGTTGGAGAGTAATTTTACAAAAGGACTTATTTCGATAAGTTTGGTATCAAAATATGCACTTCTGACACTCTCATTTAACGTAAACAAGTGATCACTAGTATTGATTCAAAGTGAAAAAAATATAAATTAATGAAGAAAAAATTAATAATATAAGTGAAACAATTACCTTAAGTGTTACATATACTTACTATTTAATTAATTAAGTTAACCTCATTGGGAAAGAAAAGCTGTGTGACATGCAACTGAGTGTGACTGATAACAATTTATTATCTTCGCATCACCCCATAACTCCTATACAACCATTTCTTTATTTAATCTATTAAGCTAGGTCATCTAGCCCACTAAGATCAGACACAATTACGCTGGTTCTTCTACTATTCTGTCTAGTGAGGCTGATCGCATCGTTAAAAGGGCCTTATAATTGACGTAAAGTCGGAGGATTGAGCTTAGATGCCGGATAAGTACTTTTTAATTTCAAAAGATATTTATACAATACGCTTTGTCCAATATGATATGACAGAAACTTAACGATTTTCTAATTTACTAATATTTTTTATGCAACTACAAGAATTATGATCAGAAACAGTATTATGATATATAGGTCAATAAACGATTCTTCTATAATAAAATATCTAATACACTTTAAAGTCTTAAGTATTTAGTGAAGAATTACATTATTAAACTGCTTCACAAAGAAAATCATAGAGCTTCAATATTTCTGAGCTCCTTGATTAAACTAACTTAAATTAAATACCGTGGATCGTAACGCCGTCTGCGGACACTACAGATATGTATTTAGAGTATTATCATATAAATAAACGATACTTTTCATTTAAATTTTTAAACAGCACTCTTTTAATAATATGTGTATGCGACACAGCAGTTTGAGCTAATTTATTGTAATGTATAGTACTTTAAATACCTTTGAATATCAAGTGGTTAGAACGCGACAAAGAAGACGAACAATTAATTATCAATCCCTTTTTATAACTTAAACATATATCCATATATTATTAACAATATAAAACAATAATTTTCGATGTATTAGATAAATATTATTTAAAAGTAATCTGTTTGTTTGGGCTTGACGAAAAAAATATGAACGCATTTCGATGAAATATATGGTAATATATAATTTTTTAAATGTATAATATGCTAATAGATTATGTTTGACATGCATAGCAATATCAACTATTACAAAAATATTCCCTTTTCACAACAAAGCACAAAAACTGTTTCAATTTGTTTATTACAATAAAATTAGAAATGTACGAATTTTAATTTAAAAATTAAATATTCATGTAATAATGTTTTATGATTTACACGTAACAATCTTTGTGATCTATCTATTTTAAGGGTGCAAAGGATTTAAAATCAAATTTTTACATACACATAACTACAATATTTACATACACGTAAGCGCTTCGTGATACCGAATGAATTTGAACGAACGCCAGGAATAATTCAAAGACAATACCGCACTCACATTATCACACTCTCGCGTAGAATACAAATATGTTATATATTTATGTTTTTATATAAAGTTGTTGATTAAGTTAAAGTTAGATTAACTTTGCGTCAATGGATTGTAAAACGATATAGTAAATTACTTACATTATTTATTGTTAGTGATTTCAAATCCTTTTTATTGAAGCGATTATTCAAAGGGATTAACTATAATCTAGCAATTGGCTAAATATATACTACGGTAAAATTAGAACAAATCAGTGGTTTCTTATTCTGTTCACGATGCTTTACCGTTTCGCTTCATCGAAATGTTTCCCGTAATTGTTATTACTTACAGTATATTATACTATATGCAATAAAGTATGTTATTTTACTTTAACATTTTGAAACCTTTACCTATAATTAATATAAATATTTTCATTGTGACCTGTACAAATCATAAACAATTATTTATATTGTAACTTGTTAATTACGTATATGAATTTACTACAAAGTGATTTGTAATACAAACTCTTGACGGAAATGAAACAGCACGTAATACGGTAATGGTATAAAAAATGAGTACAACCCTAAATAAAATATCTTGCATAACATTGTATGTATTTTTACGAACCATTTTTAACCATGATTATAGAAACGTATATATTGACCCTTGTAATTATTTACTTAGTTACTTGTACTGGTTTCTGGATTGGGCTGGATTGATATCTATTGCCGAGATTAACCAACGATTCAGGCTTCAATGGCTCTTGGGTCTCATAATAGTTACTTGTTGTACTGGACTTCTAATTGTTTATTTATTATTTAATATTATTTGCAGTGTATTTCATTTTGATATCAAACAGCTGAATATACATTAAAACCCATCATTTGATACATTTCGTCTCCTCTATAACACATAAAAGTTACCCTACGTGGAACATGTCATAAAATATCTTTTTCATCGAAACAAAGATGGAATAATAAAACAATCCAATAACAGGCTAGTTGCGATAAAGCGAGGAATAAGGTTCTAGATGCTTCCAACTTGTAGGTTGTTATGAAGGAAGTTGAACGGATATGTTTGTATGATACAATGATAGATTTAGATATGTTTTAGTTTTGGGTATGAGTTAATTTAATTCGTTTTCAATAAATTAGTAAAATCAGATTGCTCTAATTGTTAGAATCAGAGTGTACCAATACTTAGAAATGTTTAAGTTTGAAATAAATTTTAATCGTAATCCTTAAAAAACGTAGTAATTATATATCATTTATGTATTCTTAGTTATTAATCCTAAACCTGTTATGTAAAGAAAAGAAAAATCAATAAATCTGACTAGTCCTTAATAATAGCTCGCTAATGGCTGAGCTACTTCACAAACATCAAATTCAACGGTCTATACACCTAAAGCATGTTTGAACTAATTAGTTTTAGGATTTTATTTTTATTATTACCCACAACTCTGTTCGTGTTAACTACATAGGGTTTTATATATTCTACGCATAGTTCAAAGCTATATATATATATAGCAAATACTATATTATATTTAATTGTCATCCTGCAACCCAAATGTCGATAAGTTGAATGAGAGAAAAAATAATACAATCGTGATAAAAGAATGCAGGTTAATGATGCAAAGGTCAAAAATTTAAAGATATATGTATTCCTTTAATCAATATGCCCGCAATTTCGAGTTAATAAAATTTAATTGCTAATAAAACAACAAAAAATACTTCTTACTTCAGTCAAACAACATTTTTTATTACTTATAAACAAATTTATAATTAAATGTATAATAATGTTCTCAGTACTACTGTAAATAAAATATTTCTATGTAGATGCTACGAAATTTTGAGCAATTTTTGTAAAGGATAATTTCGAGATATAAGAAACATATTTATTTATAATCTTTGTTTAAAATAAAAAGATTTTATGGAATTCAATCCTTTGAAATAAATAGCTTGAAATCAAGTAAACCAGAGAGCAAAAGCTAGTCTTAGAAAACGTGTAAAACTTAACTGGTAAACTCGTAAACCGTAGTACTGTTCTGGTAAACACTTTTCCGACAAAGTTTTTCTATCTGAGAATATGTAATCAGAATGTAATGTCCGGAATTAGCGTCGTCTATGGCTGTGAAGTTGTAGAGAATTTATGAAACTGAGCTATATACAATACCGGCGGTATGCTTTCTAAAAACTTGCACCTAAATACGTCACTAAATACTTTAGTTAAAGAGCCACAGTGTATAATGGAAACTTAGTATTCTAAGTTCTCATTATCTTCTATAAATGTAGTTAGTAATAGATTCGTACTTTCACGAAGACATCTGAAGAATAGTTTCGATCAGAAAAATTATAATGTACCCTTATTCCGTAATCAAATAAAAAATATTTTTATGCACAAATAATAAAATTTTTGAAGTCCTTTGACGTTATTACTTTATATATTCTAAATATTTTTATGTTAAATATGTTTATTTAAGCAGAATAGGTAGTATAGACTTTAGATATATCCTGATTTGAAGATCAACACGATCCATGTCGTGTTGATCTTCAACTCACTGTAGGAGGATACATACTCGTCACTTACTGTATCCTCCATACATACAGATATGTCAAAAGTACGGGGACAACGTGATTGATTGAATGATTGCCCAACGCGGATGTGAGCGAATTAAATCACTCAGATATTTGTTGTGTTTTAGTTCATAAGCTCTGGAATGTCAATAATTATAAAAGCTATTTCCGTAAATAGTACAAGTCCACGATCTATTAATATATTAAGTACAACAATGTCGCCGTCCGCAAATTAGTTACTATTAAATAAATCGAAAGTAAGTATTCAATGAAGCAAACCAATACTGCTTCAATATTTTATTATCCTTCTGTTTATTTCTAACATAAATTCGATGTTAATTTGTTTTCGTAATATATACTAAAAGATTTTAAATTAAAATCTTTTTTATTTCAACATAAAGTACATTATTATTGAAGATAAATATATTGGGTATTATTTTGAATTAATAATATCTTTGCATTAATTAATTTTACAAATAAACGAAGCCGTGAGAATTTTAATAGTTTTTTGCTTTTGATAAATAAAATGTTATAAATTATAGATTATTTTTTCACTATTATTAGCAAATTATTCTTTTTCTTCTCAGCCTATAAACGCCCACTGCAAGACATAGGCCTCTCCCAAAGATCCTTGAGGGGATATGCCACAATGGTTATTAAAGTTAATTTCAATATAAGATATATTCTGAAGGTGTGACATTTTTTTATATATTTATGTTGTATTATCGAGCTTTGTTTTTGTATTAGTAAATGTTGCATAGATTAAATTAATAAAGGAATAATTTTAAATATTTGTATTAAATATCATAAAATAAAATACAGTATATAATTTATATACAGTTATATATAAATATCACTTGCACAAAATCCAGTTCTTTACCAAATAATTACCAATAAATTTTTAGAACACAAAAATTCTATTAACAATTTGAAACAAGCCGCAACTTTCAATCCTTTAGAGAAATATTATTTATTAAAAATATTCTCTATTCGTTTGGTCTGGACGGAAAAATATAGTGAATGCATTTCAATGAAATATGTAGAAATAGATTATTTTTAACATCTATAATAATATAAAATACAAAACTGTTTCAAGCTACTATTACAATAATTTTAAAAGGTATTGTTTTTGAGGTTTTATTTGTAATAAAAGATTTTATGGAGGGGGGGGAATCAGATAATTTTATATATATAAATATTTTAGTTCAAAACAAAATATTCATGTTTTCATTCATATTTTTTTTACATGATTTACACGTAATAATCTTTGTAATATCTATTTAAGGATTACAAAGGCTTTAAATAGTATATTTTTAGATACACATAACTACAGTATTACCCTTACGGGCGCTTCGTGATACTGAATGAATTTGAACGAACATCAGGAATAATTCAAAGAGAATACCGCAATCACATTTTCACACTCTCATGTAGAAAGAATATAAATAGTATATAAACAAATAAGTTATACTTGAATTGTTTTATGTAAAATGATTTATGCTCTTTGATAAATACATTTTGATTATAACGTAATGAATTATTCAATTTGTTGAAATTACTTGCTTAATGTAAGCGGCACAGTTAACATATTTAGCTTAAATGGCCAGCATAAATTTATCGATACATATAGCGTCGTTGCTTATTTTTACACACCTTAATGCAATGATTTCTACATTCACATTTCTCTATTCACATTGTCTATTTTTTATATACATATTTTGCATAATTTGAAAAACTAAGAAAAATCAAACTAGAAAAAAAATAGAAAGCTTTTAAGAATACTAGGACTAAAAGATAAAATTACCATAACATTACTAATACTTTTAATATTGCATTTATATTTTACTATTGTCTATTTTTTATATTCATATTATGGTTGGTTTAATAATAGGTATGTATTCTATATTATTTATTTACCATAAGATAACGTTAAATGCAGTTAATATGTTTAAGGGCAAACATTATATATATATATATATACTATAAACAAAGCATATAAATATGCACATAATTATTATGATGACTGATATAGTATACCATATAAATACTAGTAATCTTATATAGGTCGCAGAATAACTTTTTATCATGAGATACATACCGAATTAAAAAACTCATATTAATAAACATTTTCAAAGTAGGGCGGGATAATAGAAGTGTCAAGCCAAATTCTGATAAATAACCCTATTTTAGTCTACTCTGTAGTAACTTTGAGCCCAAATCAAATGAGTCTACCAGAGTTACTTGACGTATTGCGCGTGGAACCATAGATTCAATTAATGGAGCACCAGCAAAATTAATTTAAAGTTATTTTACTAGCCAAAGGTAATACTTTTTAAAAGTATGTACTCTTCTGTACTTAGTTTTAAAATTATTAGCTTGTAATTTACATCTTTCGTACAGATCTGTTTAAATAAGAAAAAGGATAAATGTGGAAGAGGTTTATCATTCAAAACAAATATTCAGTAACATAACAAGAGAGCGAAGGACAGAGCTTGAATTACTAAAAACCTATCCAGCTGTTCTATCGCCCACGGCACACGAAGTTTTAGTAATGTTTTCGGTGTTTAATATTTAAGAAAGTCACAGATTATTTGTGAAAGATTGAAAAAAATCTATATTAATAATTTCGTCAAGAGCTACATACACTGAAATCTTACCTGCGTAGAAAAACATAAAAATACAATAATTACTTAAACATTCCTAAACGAAGTATTTTTTTGATTTGATTGATTTTCACAGTTGTGAAAATCATTATTCATCATTAGTTATTGGATTTTTGACGGATCGTTTCATTTCGACAAATGCGTCGCATTGCATACAAGTTACTTTGTCACAATATGTATCTGTCTGTAAATGTAATTGTATATCTTATCGCTGCAATCTAGAACCACCGTATCTATGAATGCAAAGAGTCCGGGTTAGCAAATGATTCAGGCTTCACAAGGTTGGCCCTTGTATATCATAATAGTCTTATTTTAATTATTGTAACATTTAATTACACCAAGTTATTCTAAAGTATGCTAGATCTATTAAATTAGAAAAAAAAAACCTCAAAATATTAATTAATTTTAGGTAACAACGATTTAACGATACAACATTTAGAATCAGTAAATGGTACGAGTACTATGTGCAGTTTTATTTCACCATCTTTAACTTATAAAAATGATACACATATACCATCGGCGCTGTGGGCAGTTTTATTCATAATATGAAACTGTAGTAAAACACAAGTATTATTTATATACAAAAATATTAAGTTTCATTTTATTTTATTATTCTATAGACATAGAGTCTAAAGAATAATAAAACCGTTCTGAAAATAGCTATTATAGAGTGATCATCTCTTGAGTTTCTTTAATTACCTTGTTTATAATAAGATCTTTGTATATTACAATAATTTTAAATGTATTAAAATTATCTTACATTTAATAATAATATAAGTGTTAAAAACTTAACTTATCACATGTCGAGTAGGGATATTAAAAAAAAATCGGATCTCGTAGCCGTATTTATACTAATTTAACAGTTACACAAGTGCCAGTGGCCGTTTACATTACATAGTTTCACTAGAATTGAATAGTTATGTATTCAATTAAGCTTAATATGTAGTACATATAATATAATATATACATCAGTCAAACATAGGCAAATTAGGAGACAAACGTTGTGCCTAATTGAAAACAAACACCCGGTAGTAGCTCAGCGTCTGTTTCACAACTTTTAAGGAATCATCGAATTAAACACTATTATTGCCGGTACTGTCTTTTAACATCTTGGATTTTAATAAGCATTATTAATAATTATACTATGTTATATAAATGTGCTTATAGATATATAACATTGTTATATTTGCTCGGCTTCAGAGCCGCCATATTGATCATTTCTAACATTCCGTAGCTGTCAAATAAGGCGAGATGCGCAAATGTACTGTTGTGTCACGTAATTCTTACTGACGATGTATTTGTTGGATCAGAAGTCTTAAATTTAATAGATAATATAGAATAAAGAATGAAATAAACGGAGCTTTAAGCACTTTAAATATAAATTTAATATATAACAAATAAAAAAGTAATAACGGGATGACAAACTGAAAGCTTCAATATTATTTTCTTTCGATAAATAAGATAAAATAATTTTCAAATCCTTATTAGATTATACTACTATTCTTCTAGTACAATATTTAATTAAATGATTTAAATTAATGATTTAATTAAACGATTTAAATTAAATATTGTACGTTAAATTAATAACATTTTAATTTTATTATATCACAAGTCTAAATATGAGTCCATCGTTCAATGACATATACTGTAAGATGTCTCTTGTGTTTCTGATCTAGCGATATACAGATTATATATCAAGCCAGATAAATGGGTTGTTCGCATCCAAGACGTGGCATTTCTTTACAACATGCGACAGATCCCATCGACACTGGCTTTGTATATAGTAATGTAATATATGTAAGCCAAGAAAAGCGCAGAATTGATGTATCTTAATTTAAACGGGTATATAAGAAACAAATAAATATATTTTATTTTCATAATTTGAAAAAACACGGCAAATAACAGCAACAGTTTTAATAAACTTAAAGGATATAAGAAGCATGGACTTTAAAAAAAATAATCTATTAGCTTTATGTTATTCAGAGAAATATTCCCATTTTCGTAGTTATTCTTATCGACTTTTGTCTCTGTATTAATGAATTTTCCCAAAATTATATTAATATTTAAAAAATAAATAATATAAATAAAGTGTTAACAATTGTTCAATATTCCGATTTTTTCCCTGTGGTTTTGTTTGGGTCTTAATATTTTGGGTTCGCTTTTTTTATATATTGTTTTTGGATTTTGCTGTTTTTTCTTAATTAATTTTTACTACTGCCTTAGTATATCAAGTATCTCTTTTGCACTACACCGAGTCAAATACTATATACATCTGTACGTCATTAATTTATGAAATAGTAAATATCTATTACTATTATTTGCTCGGGCTGCCCGTCGTATCTGAAGCGGGCAAAGTATTGCAATTTGTGTTTTCTGAGGGCAACCGACGGCAAACAGCGGCACCCCGCTCCACTCTAGATGTTTACTTTTGCAACATCCGGGAGTTTCACTCGAACTTAAACGCCGTCCACTACCACCTTGAGACGGCGCAGCCGGCCTTGTTATTTTTGACGCAGACGCAGAGAATCTGTGTTCGTAAGGGAGGATATCTGCTACCGTCGCCTTCAGATTTTTGCAGGTCGGGACTTGTCCATTCTCTGGCTGCGCGTGGACATAGACGACGACGTCAGAGTCTATGCGTAGGCACGCATAGAGGCACGCATGCCTGTAGAGAACTACAGGTCCCATAGTGGTAATGCAGAAACAGATCAACTCTTGGGTCATGTTCAGGCGAAGATTGACGATCTCCTTTCACAGACTCCCTCCGCCGAAGTCGTAGTCCTCGGGGACTTCAACGCGCACAATACCGAATGGTTAGGGTCACGTGCAACCGATTACGCGGGGAGATCTGTTTTTAACTTTGCTCTGGCAAATGGTCTGTCCCAACTGGTAAAGACGCACACTCGTCTACCGGACGTGGACAGCCACACGCCCTCTTTGTTGGATCTTCTCCTGACTACACATCCAGAAAAGTACCAGGTCACTGTCGAGGCTCCCTTAGGGTCCTCTGATCACTGTCTGGTACGGAGTGTAGTGCCCCTTCAACGTCCGGCTCGCACGAGACCTACAACTCGACGCGTTTGGCACAACAAGTCAGCGGATTGGGATGGAATGCGGTCCTTTTTTGCATCCTACCCCTGGGGGCCGATTTGTTTCCCTTCCAATAAAAATTTTAATAATTGTTTATCTAACACATTTAAATAATACTATATATGTTACACTTTCATATTCAAAAACACTTTTAGGCGCCCACACCAGTGCACAAAATACACACACACAAATACGAGGATGTAATTGAGTCATGCCGTTGAGGAATACTATTCGACCGACATACGCTCTACAACTAGTACGGAGGGTAGTGTTAAACTTATTTTGCAATTATATCCGAATGTCAAACCTACGTTTTGCAATTACTTATATGAAAATGTCAAATGTAATCTAGTGAAGTTAATTTAGATGTTTAATTTGTTCTTAGGATATAAGCTGCTACTATAATTTTAATAAAATAGTGTACTATTTTGTTAATAATATGGATTAAATATAATTTACCTCAAAATAACATTGAACGCAATTTTAAACATTATATATATACTAAGCATATATTTGTGGACATAATTATTGTCATCTCATATAGTACACCATAAATATACTACTTTTATACTGTTATATAACTTTTTATCACATATACTGAATAAAAAACTCATATTAATAATTGTTTTCAAAGTAAACCGGGTTAATGTAAATGTCAAGGAAAATTCTGATAAATAACCCTATTTTAGTCAACTCTGTAGTAACTTTGAACTCAAATCGAATGAGTGGACACAAAGTTGTTTGACGTATCTCGCTTGCGACCCTGGAGTCAATTAAGGGAGCGCCAGCAAAATTATTTTAAAGTTGTTTTACTAAAGGTTAACCTTTTAAAAAGTAGGAATTATGTACTCTTAGGAATTTCGTTTCAAAATTATTAGCTTTTATAATACTTCTTTTCTAAATCTGTTTAATTAAGAAAAAGCCAAATTATGGAAGGGAGAAATCTCTTGATTCATCTGAATTATAATGGCTTGATCATTGCTGTATCATCAATTGTATTACTGTATATTAGTTGTTTATTTTACTCAGTCCACACGGCAAAATTAGTTTTTAATTTATTATGACGGCTTAAAATCTTTTATGTACCAGGGTTACATAGGTATATTGGAGCAGCAGTCTCATCGAAAACAAAGACCCAGTAGCGTTACAAAAGCGCGAAGGATAACGCTTTTATTGCTAAACGTGCTTCAAACGTAGGCATTTGTCCTTGCGTCTACGGCAAACTGTGTTTATGTTCCGTTTTTCATTTACTTGCTTAAAGTAACAGATTATTAGTGAATGATTGAATAAAGTTTTCTATATCAGTGCGCCAATGTATCCCAGTAATTACAAATTAAAGACAATGTAGCTTCTCCATTCTTGTTGTACGTTATTTTTATTTTAGCACTGGAATTATATGACAGACATCTTTATCCATCCTAGATTATAAAAACATACATATTTTTGTAATCCAATAATACGATGAATATTTCATTAACTTAACATTTAATTTTATATTTACAATTTAAATGTAAATAGCAAAATAACACAAGGTATTCCATTCGGACTCGTTTTTATTTATATTGCACTTGAATGAAGATTCCGGGGTCTATTATGAAACCATCAATATAATGTAGATAAAAGCCTACTGGATAAGTCTAGACAAGCCTGTTCCACAAAAAAATCTTAAATTACAGATAAAAGGATTACATTTCACTGTTTACTTTAATTCTTAGGATCCTTGATTTCTTTATTTTAACTTTAGTTAAAAAGTTTCATATTTAATTTTCCTGTGATGTAAAAATGTTTTAACAAGATAAACTGAACCAGAATTATTATTTAATTGCGAATGTAAAGAGCACTGGTAATATCTGTGTAGCTTAACATGTTAACCGCAGTTAACTGGAGTCAACCACATTAGACAGGCGACATACAACACTTGGACAGTTCCCAACAGACCTCTAAAGCCGTCTGATAAGTAATCCAATTCACCGACATCGACACCGAAAGCGGCTAATCATCCAATGATTCAACTTTTTTCATAATACATTTCTGGATTCCGATTCTTGTAATGTTTAAAAAATATATAAATCTTCTTCAAAACATCGCCCCTTCACAAACAGGACAGTGAGATACCCCGTTGTCGCAGTGTTGAGAAACTTACTTTGAGAATCTCGTGCTGAGCACATTTCTCATTTCATTTATTTTACTGGCAATCTGAAATTAATAAAGAATTAAATACTACACTTAAAGTTTGATAAGTTATTGGAAAAATATATAAGTGATAAACAATTATCATAAACGACCGAGATGGTTTTCATGAAGAACGAAGCACCCCTCCCCATATATATATATATATAATATATATGGTATAATAAATATATATAGTGATCTTAATATAACTCACAAGATGTTTTTTAGTGAATTTAAACCATGTATCAAATATTCGATATTCCAAAAGAGCAATCAACTTAAGTTGTTACTTTCACAGCATTTTCCTTAATCGAACAATTATGCACATTTCCCGTCGAGAAAAGAAATGACTGGCGTCATTTATATATGTTATTTAACTTCCTACACAAGTATTACTTTCGCACCCTTGTATGAGTCGCAGTCGCATGACTTCCCCTTCATATCTTATTTAGAAGTACATACCAATTTATATAAATCCAGTGGAATATAAATTACCATTTGTGAAGCATTCGTGTGAAGCAAAAATTTATATAAATTCAGTTTTGTATTATAGTCCTATAATAACATATTAATACTAACAATACTTAAACGTTGATCACTTTACTTAGTGTATTAATCATTTAATTAAATATGAATATAAATATTCCGCCGTTATAATCGGGGTCCAATACTCTTACACCATCAAAATCTTATCTGAATTTGAATATAAAATATTAGAAAGTCATAGAAGAATAATCTAGTATTACGAAATATGTTTTTTTAGAAGACCTCCCAGGTACCTAGTGTGATGTCACATATTTTTCAATTTTATATTTAGGAATTAATGAATGAATATTTTCTTAACAAATTAGCCAAACAAAAAAAATATAGCCTTGTATGATGCAAAATGTAGACCACAGACGTCACAGGATCGCTAAAATAAATATGCTTTTATAATGCTAAGTATATAGATTTAAATATAATGAAGCTCGGAGATCCACAGATAGCTGAAGTAACTGTGAGCGAATTTTCCTTCACAGTCATTTTTCTCTATGGTTACATCACAACATACAGACATTTTTTTATTTTTATTTTTATTCTTTACTGGGCATGCAGTTTAAATATAGTGCTGTAATACTTAGATATAAAATATATATTATATATAAAATTGGAATGCCCCCTCCCCTTGTTACATGATGTCACATATCGTCGACCTCCCTCACCCTTAACGTGTGACGTCATTTTTCGATGGCGCCTTCTTGAACAAAGCAAGAGGTCTTTATTAAAGAACAATTTCAAGATGAAGGAAATTACGCCTTTTAACTTTTAAAATATCATTAATAGTAATACAAATATTTACATTTAAGTTTTGACTTTGAAATAAAAATGAATTCATTTGATCAGTAATATAAAAAGATGAAAATAAATACGTTTTAAAATATCTATAATTTATGATATATAAGGGGGGCTTTGTCAATCATCAGATAACTCCTAACAGGGTAATAAATTTACTATTTTGACAGACTCATAAAAGAATCGGACAAGCGTGACTCAGACACGCCTATCGAGGATTCCGTACAGATTTTTTATGTTACAAATATTTCTGAATTAGACTCCCAAAATTCAATTTAGAAAACCTATATCTTATTAAGGGGACCTATATTATAAAGTGGATATTTTTATGCGTTCAATAAATAACTATACTCGTATTTAATATGTTTATTCTGGTATATCTGAGGATTAAAAGAATTAAACTAACATGACATTAGATTAAGTCAGGATTGAGATTCTATAGTAGGAGGTGTTTATTGTATCTTTGGATTTAGAACAGAATAGAAATCAGCCACACAGGCGTTACGATATTGTTTTGGAAATATTGAGTTTTGTTCGAATTTTACAAATTCGAATAATACATCGATAGACTGCATACATTTGAATAGTATAAGGGTAATAACTGTCGTTCATAGGTGGTTTTTTATTTGCATTTTTAATATATTATTTTGTGACAGAAAACCTAGTCAAACAACCAGACTTAAACATGTGAACGTAGCTTAGATAGAGGAAACTCTGCAGTAACTTAGAAACTTAAAAATCGATACAACTTTTATTAGGTTATAGAAAAAACAAGCTAAATATAATTATATTAAAATTTACAAAATAGGATTTATTTACATAGAAAATCAGAAGATATATTATAGAAACAAACACAAAATAATAATTTACTATAACGAACAGGACTTAGTGTCCTTTATTCATACAGTGGCAACACAGCCACCCAAACAATAACGAGGAGGACTTTATTTAGTCCTTTGCTCGTACTGTGGCAACACAGCCACCCAAATAATAACGAACAGGACTTTAGTCCTTTGCTCTTACAGTGGTATCCTAACCACCCAATAGCGTATCGCCGGAGCAATACTGCTATGGCAAAGGGTATCGCGTCAGCGATTCCGCAATGCAATATACAGCGCTAGGCTGTACCGAGTAAACCAACAGTTCAGTTGGGAGCGAGAGCTCTTGAGTCTGATCCGAAGACAGACTGCCCGCTACGGCCGATGTCGGCCCTTTTATAGTCAAATAGGCCACGCCTCTCATTCCCCCACACGGCTCTGTTCAATGGCGTATGGAAATACGTCACATGTTTACTCGATCCAACTTACAAAAAGCATCTTATTCTAATGGTTTTAACAAGCATCTTATTCTAATTGTTTTAATTATTACCATTCGTCAAATAATCTAAAAGGAATTATCGTAAACTTATAACAGTGTTTTATAACAACTTAAATTTAATTTAATTGCAATAACAAAACATGACCTCAACGATGTTTTGTACAGTAACAAATGTCAGACTTAGTTGTCAAATTTATGTGCTTGTCGGCAGTCACGCTATTTATGCGCGGCTTCAAGGAACAGCGTCCAATAGGCGCCGGTGGAACGTACACCGAACGCAAGTTGCGGGTACTTCGAGAATATAAAATTTCTCCTTCCTTCAGAATCGACTATAAAAGCAGCCCACTCCGAGTAGTCGGCACGCATTTCTAATGATTGCGTCTCGGTGTACGGATCACTGTCTCTTGATAGTCGAATACACCATATAGGCATTGAGCGGCGAAAATTGTCTTTGACAATAAGTAGTGCTCGTATTGCGGTGGGTGCCCGAACTCTGTCCCTGACAGTTAGTAGGCCCTATGTGACCGCCCGACATAGCCTTACTGATTAATTTCATTCATTTAATTATTGTAATTCTGTTACGCGTTAGTTAGTAACTGTTGTAACAATTGTATCAATCAAGAGTCGAATAAAAGGGCGAAAATAGAGTCGAATGTAAAGTAAAATGTAGAGAGAGACGAATGTAGAGTCGTATGTAGAGTCAAATAAAGAGTCATGGGATGTAGGTCGTCAAATGTAGAGTCGTAGAATGTAGAGTCGAATAAAGGGTCGAAAGTAGAGTCGAATGTAGAGAGGAATGTAGAGTCGTATGTAGAGTCGTCGTATTTAGACTGGAATGTAGAGTCGTCAAAGTTAGGGTCGAAAGTAGAGTCGAATGTAGAGTGGAATGTAGAGTCGTGGATTGTAGAGTCGTCGAATGTAGAGTCGAATAAAGTCTCGAAAGTAGAGTCGAATATAGAGAGTCGAATGTAGAGACGAATGTAGAGTCGTAAGTAGAGTCGAATGTAGAGTCAATGATTGTAGTCGTCAAACGTAGGGTCGTATGTAGAGACGAATGTAGAGTCGTATGTAGAGTCGTCAAATGTAGAGTCGTAGAATATAGAGGCGTCAGATGTAGATTCGTCGATTGTAGAGTCATCGAACGACGAGTCGTCAAATGTAGAGTCGTCAAATGTAGAGTTGAATAAAGGGTCGAATGTAGAGTCGAATGTAGAAACGAATGTAGAGTCGAATGTAGAGGTGCGATGTAGAATCGTATGTACAGTCGTATGTAGAGTCGCATGTGGAGTCTTCGAATGTAGGTGGAATGTAGAGTCGTGGATTGTAGAGTCGTCGAATGTAGAGTCGAATAAAGTGTCGAAAGTAGAGTCGAATATAGAGACGAATGTAGAGTCGTATGTAGAGTCAAATAAAGAGTCATGGGATGTAGAGTCGTATGTAGAGTCGTCAAATGTACGAGTCGTAGAATGTAGAGTCGTCGATTGTAGTGTCATCGAATGTAGAGTCGTCGATTGTAGAGTCGTCGAATTTAGAGTCGTCAAATGTAGAGTTGAATAAAGGGTCGAAAGTAGAGTCGAATGTAGATACGAATGTAGAGTCGTATGTAGATTCGAATAAAGAGTCGAATGCAGAGTCCAATGTAGAGTCGAATGTAGAGTCGAATATAGAGTCGTCGAATGTAGAGACGAATGTAGAGTCGAATGTAGAGTCAAATGTAGAGTCGTAGAATATAGAGGCGTCAAATGTAGATTCGTCGATTGTAGAGTCATCGAATGTAGAGTCATCGAATGTAGAGTCGTCGAATGTAGAGTCGTCGAATGTAGAGTCTTCAAATGTAGAGTTGAATAAAGGATCGAAAGTAGAGTCGAATGTAGAGTCGAATGTAGATACGAATGTAGAGTCGTATGTAGAGTCGAATGCAGAGTCGAATGTAGAGTCGAATGTAGTGTCGAATATAGAGACGAATGTAGTTAGAATCGAATGTAGAGACGAATGTAGAGTTGTATGTAGAGTCGAATATAGAGCCGTCGTATGTAGAGTCAAATGTAGAGTCATGGGATGTAGAGTCGTATGAAGAGTCGAATGTAAAGTCGTCGTATTTAGACTGGAATGTGGAGTCGTCGATTGTAGAGTCGTCGAATATAGAGTCGTCGAATATAGAGTCGAATAAAGGGTCGAAAGTAGAGTCGAATGTATAGTCGAATATAAAGACGAATGTAGGTAGAGTCGAATGTAGATACGAATGTAGAGTCTTATGTAGAGTCGTCGAATGCAGAGTCGTAGAATATAGAGGCGTCGAATGTAGAGTTGAATAAAGGATCGAAAGTAGAGTCGAATGTAGAGTCGAATGTAGATACGAATGTAGAGTCGTATGTAGAGTCGAATAAAGAGTCAAATGTAGAGTCGAATGTAGAGTCGAATGTAGAGTTGTAAGTAGAGTCGAATGTAGAGTCAATGATTGTAGTCGTCAAACGTAGGGTCGTATGTAGAGACGAATGTAGAGTCGTATGTAGAGTCGTCAAATGTAGAGTCGTAGAATATAGAGGCGTCAGATGTAGATTCGTCGATTGTAGAGTCATCGAACGTAGAGTCGTCAAATGTAGAGTTGAATAAAGGGTCGAAAGTAGAGTCGAATGTAGAGTCGTATGTAGAGTCGAATGTAGAGGTGTGATGTAGAATCGTATGTAAAGTCGTATGTAGAGTCACATGTGGAGTCTTCGAATGAAGAGTCGAATATAGAGTCGTAAAATGTAGAGTCGTCGAATGTAGATTCAAATAAAGGGTCGAATGTAGAGTCATGGGATGTAGAGACATGGGATGTAGAGTCGTCGAATTTAGAGAGGAATGTAGAGTTTTTGAATGTAGAGTCTTCGAATGTAGAATCGTCTGTAGAGTCGAATGTAGATATTTCGAATGTAGAGTCGTCGAACGTAGTCGTCAAACGTAAAGTCGTATGTAGAGTCGAATGTAGAGGTGTGATGTAGAATCGTATGTACAGTCGTATGTAGAGTCACATGTGGAGTCTTCGAATGTAGAGTGGAATGTAGAGTCGTGGATTGTAGAGTCGTCGAATGTAGAGTCGTAGAATGTAGAGTCGTCGATTGTAGTGTCATCGAATGTAGAGTCGTCGATTGTAGAGTTGTCGAATGTAGAGTTGAATAAAGGGTCAAAAGTAGAGTCGGATGTAGAGTCGAATGTAGATACGAATGTAGAGTCGTATGTAGATTCGAATAAAGAGTCGAATGCAGAGTCGAATGTAGAGTCGAATATACAGACGAATGTAGTTAGAGTCGAATGTAGAGACGAATGTAGAGTTGTATGTAGAGTCGAATATAGAGTCGTCGAATGTAGAGTCGAATGTAGATACGAATGTAGATTCGTATGTAGAGTCGAATAAAGAGTCGAATGCAGGGTCGAATGTAGTGTCGAATATAGAGACGAATGTAGTTAGAGTCGAATGTAGAGACGAATGTAGAGAGTTGTATGTAGAGTCGAATATAGAGCCGTCGAATGTAGAGTGGAATGTAGAGTCGTCCATTGTAGAGTCGTCGAACGTAGAGTCTTCAAATGTAGAGTCGAATAAAGTGTCGAAAGTAGAGTCGAATGTAGATTCGAATGTACAGTCGAATGTAGAGACGAATGTAGAGTCGTATGTAGAGTCAAATAAAGAGTCATGGGATGTAGAGTCGTATGTAGAGTCGTGGAATGTAGAGTCGTCGATTGTAGTGTCATCGAATGTAGAGTCGTCGATTGTAGAGTCGTCGAATGTAGAGTCGTCAAATGTAGAGTCGAATAAAGGGTCGAAAGTAGAGTCGAATGAAGAGACGAATGTAGAGTCGTATGTAGAGTCAAATGTAGAGTCATGGGATGTAGAGTCGTATGTAGAGTCGAATGTAGAGTCGTCGATTGTAGAGTAGTCAAAGTTAAATAAAGTCGAATAAAGGGTCGAAAGTAGAGTCGAATATAGGGTCGAAAGTAGAGTCGAATGTACAGTCGAATGTAGAGACGAATGTAGAGTCGTATGTAGAGTCGAATGTAGAGGTGTGATGTAGAATCGTATGTAAAGTCGTATGTAGAGTCACATGTGGAGTCTTCGAATGAAGAGTCGAATATAGAGTCGTAAAATGTAGAGTCGTCGAATGTAGATTCAAATAAAGGGTCGAATGTAGAGTCATGGGATGTAGAGACATGGGATGTAGAGTCGTCGAATTTAGAGAGGAATGTAGATATTTCGAATGTAGAGTCGTCGAATGTAGTCGTCAAACGTAAAGTCGTATGTAGAGTCGAATGTAGAGGTGTGATGTAGAATCGTATGTACAGTCGTATGTAGAGTCACATGTGGAGTCTTCGAATGTAGAGTGGAATGTAGAGTCGTGGATTGTAGAGTCGTCGAATGTAGAGTCGAATAAAGTGTCGAAAGTAGAGTCGAATATAGAGACGAATGTAGAGTCGTATGTAGAGTCAAATAAAGAGTCATGGGATGTAGAGTCGTATGTAGAGTCGTCAAATGTAGAGTCGTAGAATGTAGAGTCGTCGATTGTAGTGTCATCGAATGTAGAGTCGTCGATTGTAGAGTTGTCGAATGTTGAGTTGAATAAAGGGTCAAAAGTAGAGTCGGATGTAGAGTCGAATGTAGATACGAATGTAGAATCGTATGTAGATTCGAATAAAGAGTCGAATGCAGAGTCCAATGTAGAGTCGAATGTAGAGTCGAATATACAGACGAATGTAGTTAGAGTCGAATGTAGAGACGAATGTAGAGTTGTATGTAGAGTCGAATATAGAGTCGTCGAATGTAGAGACGAATGTAGAGTCGTATGTAGAGTCAAATGTAGAGTCATGGGATGTAGAGTCGTATGAAGAGTCGAATGTAGAGTCGTCGTATTTAGACTGGAATGTAGAGTCGTCGATTGTAGAGTCGTCGAATATAGAGTCGTCAAAGTTAGAGTCGAATAAAGGGTCGAAATTAGAGTCGAATGTACAGTCGAATATAAAGACGAATGTAGGTAGAGTCAAATGTAGATACGAATGTAGAGTCTTATGTAGAGTCGTCGAATGCAGAGTCGTAGAATATAGAGGCGTCAAATGTAGATTCGTCGATTGTAGAGTCATCGAATGTAGAGTCGTCGATTGTAGAGTCGTCGAATGTAGAGTCTTCAAATGTAGAGTTGAATAAAGGATCGAAAGTAGAGTCGAATGTAGAGTCGAATGTAGATACGAATGTAGAGTCGTATGTAGAGTCGAATAAAGAGTCGAATGCAGAGTCGAATGTAGAGTCGAATGTAGTGTCGAATATAGAGACGAATGTAGTTAGAATCGAATGTAGAGACGAATGTAGAGTTGTATGTAGAGTCGAATATAGAGCCGTCGTATGTAGAGTCAAATGTAGAGTCATGGGATGTAGAGTCGTATGAAGAGTCGAATGTGGAGTCGTCGATTGTAGAGTCGTCGAATATAGAGTCGTCAAAGTTAGAGTCGAATAAAGGGTCGAAAGTAGAGTCGAATGTATAGTCGAATATAAAGACGAATGTAGGTAGAGTCGAATGTAGATACGAATGTAGAGTCTTATGTAGAGTCGTCGAATGCAGAGTCCTATGTAAAGTCGTTTGTAGAGTCAAATGTAGAGACGAATGTAGAGTCGTATGTAGAGTCGTCAAATGTAGAGTCCTAGAATATAGAGGCGTCAAATGTAGATTAGTCGATTATAGAGTCATCGAATGTAGAGTCGTCGATTGTAGAGTCGTCGAATGTAGAGTCTTCAAATGTAGAGTTGAATAAAGGATCGAAAGTAGAGTCGAATGTAGAGTCGAATGTAGATACGAATGTAGAGTCGTATGTAGAGTCGAATGTAGAGTCGAATGTAGATACGAATGTAGAGTCGTATGTAGATTCGAATATAGAGTCGTCGAATGTAGAGACGAATGTAGAGTCGTATGTAGAGTCATGGGATGTAGAGTCGTATGAAGAGTCGAATGTAGAGTCGTCGTATTTAGACTGGAATGTGGAGTCGTCGATTGTAGAGTCGTCGAATGTGGAGTTGTCGAATGTAGAGTTGAATAAAGGGTCGAAAGTAGAGTCGAATGTAGAGTCGAATGTAGATACGAATGTAGAGTCGTATGTAGAGTCGAATAAAGAGTCGAATGTAGAGTCCAATGTAGAGTCGAATGTAGAGTCGAATATACAGACGAATGTAGTTAGAGTCGAATGTAGAGACGAATGTATTTAGAGTCGAATGTAGAGACGAATGTAGTTAGAGTCGAATGTAGAGACGAATGTAGAGTTGTATGTAGAGTCGAATATAGAGTCGTCGAATGTAGAGACGAATGTAGAGTCGTATGTAGAGTCAAATGTAGAGTCATGGGATGTAGAGTCGTATGAAGAGTCGAATGTAGAGTCGTCGTATTTAGACTGGAATGTGGAGTCGTCGATTGTAGAGTCGTCGAATGTAGAGTTGTCGAATGTAGAGTTGAATAAAGGGTCGAAAGTAGAGTCGAATGTAGAGTCGAATGTAGATACGAATGTAGAGTCGTATGTAGAGTCGAATAAAGAGTCGAATGCAGAGTCCAATGTAGAGTCGAATGTAGAGTCGAATATACAGACGAATGTAGTTAGAGTCGAATGTAGAGACGAATGTAGAGTCGTATGTAGAGTCAAATGTAGAGTCATGGGATGTAGAGTCGTATGAAGAGTCGAATGTAGAGTCGTCGTATTTAGACTGGAATGTAGAGTCGTCGATTGTAGAGTCGTCGAATATAGAGTCGTCAAAGTTAGAGTCGAATAAAGGGTCGAAATTAGAGTCGAATGTACAGTCGAATATAAAGACGAATGTAGGTAGAGTCAAATGTAGATACGAATGTAGAGTCTTATGTAGAGTCGTCGAATGCAGAGTCCTATGTAAAGTCGTTTGTAGAGTCAAATGTAGAGACGAATGTAGAGTCGTATGTAGAGTCGTCAAATGTAGAGTCGTAGAATATAGAGGCGTCAAATGTAGAATCGTCGATTGTAGAGTCATCGAATGTAGAGTCGTCGATTGTAGAGTCGTCGAATGTAGAGTCTTCAAATGTAGAGTTGAATAAAGGATCGAAAGTAGAGTCGAATGTAGAGTCGAATGTAGATACGAATGTAGAGTCGTATGTAGAGTCGAATAAAGAGTCGAATGCAGAGTCGAATGTAGAGTCGAATGTAGTGTCGAATATAGAGACGAATGTAGTTAGAATCGAATGTAGAGACGAATGTAGAGTTGTATGTAGAGTCGAATATAGAGCCGTCGTATGTAGAGTCAAATGTAGAGTCATGGGATGTAGAGTCGTATGAAGAGTCGAATGTAGAGTCGTCGTATTTAGACTGGAATGTGGAGTCGTCGATTGTAGAGTCGTCGAATATAGAGTCGTCAAAGTTAGAGTCGAATAAAGGGTCGAAAGTAGAGTCGAATGTATAGTCGAATATAAAGACGAATGTAGGTAGAGTCGAATGTAGATACGAATGTAGAGTCTTATGTAGAGTCGTCGAATGCAGAGTCCTATGTAAAGTCGTTTGTAGAGTCAAATGTAGAGACGAATGTAGAGTCGTATGTAGAGTCGTCAAATGTAGAGTCCTAGAATATAGAGGCGTCAAATGTAGATTCGTCGATTGTAGAGTCATCGAATGTAGAGTCGTCGATTGTAGAGTCGTCGAATGTAGAGTCGTCAAATGTAGAGTTGAATAAAGGGTCGAAATTAGAGTCGAATGTAGAGTCGAATGTAGATACGAATGTAGAGTCGTATGTAGAGTCGAATAAAGAGTCGAATGCAGGGTCGAATGTAGAGTCGAATGTAGTGTCGAATATAGAGACGAATGTAGTTAGAGTCGAATGTAGAGACGAATGTAGAGAGTTGTATGTAGAGTCGAATATAGAGCCGTCGAATGTAGAGTGGAATGTAGAGTCGTCCATTGTAGAGTCGTCGAACGTAGAGTCTTCAAATGTAGAGTTGAATAAAGTGTCGAAAGTAGAGTCGAATGTAGATTCGAATGTACAGTCGAATGTAGAGACGAATGTAGAGTCGTATGTAGAGTCAAATAAAGAGTCATGGGATGTAGAGTCGTATGTAGAGTCGTCAAATGTAGAGTCGTGGAATGTAGAGTCGTCGATTGTAGTGTCATCGAATGTACAGTCGTCGATTGTAGAGTCGTCGAATGTAGAGTCGTCAAATGAAGAGTCGTCAAATGTAGAGTCGAATAAAGGGTCGAAAGTAGAGTCGAATGAAGAGACGAATGTAGAGTCGTATGTAGAGTCAAATGTAGAGTCATGGGATGTAGAGTCGTATGTAGAGTCGAATGTAGAGTCGTCGATTGTAGAGTAGTCAAAGTTAAATAAAGTCGAATAAAGGGTCGAAAGTAGAGTCGAATATAGGGTCGAAAGTAGAGTCGAATGTACAGTCGAATGTAGAGACGAATGTAGAGTCGAATGTAGAGTCGTATGTAGAGTCGAATGTAGAGGTGTGATGTAGAATCGTATGTAAAGTCGTATGTAGAGTCACATGTGGAGTCTTCGAATGAAGAGTCGAATATAGAGTCGTAAAATGTAGAGTCGTCGAATGTAGATTCAAATAAAGGGTCGAATGTAGAGTCATGGGATGTAGAGACATGGGATGTAGAGTCGTCGAATTTAGAGAGGAATGTAGAGTTTTTGAATGTAGAGTCTTCGAATGTAGAATCGTCTGTAGAGTCGAATGTAGATATTTCGAATGTAGAGTCGTCGAATGTAGTCGTCAAACGTAAAGTCGTATGTAGAGTCGAATGTAGAGGTGTGATGTAGAATCGTATGTACAGTCGTATGTAGAGTCACATGTGGAGTCTTCGAATGTAGAGTGGAATGTAGAGTCGTCGAATGTAGAGACGAATGTAGAGTCGTATGTAGAGTCATGGGATGTAGAGTCGTATGAAGAGTCGAATGTAGAGTCGTCGTATTTAGACTGGAATGTGGAGTCGTCGATTGTAGAGTCGTCGAATGTGGAGTTGTCGAATGTAGAGTTGAATAAAGGGTCGAAAGTAGAGTCGAATGTAGAGTCGAATGTAGATACGAATGTAGAGTCGTATGTAGAGTCGAATAAAGAGTCGAATGCAGAGTCCAATGTAGAGTCGAATGTAGAGTCGAATATACAGACGAATGTAGTTAGAGTCGAATGTAGAGACGAATGTAGTTAGAGTCGAATGTAGAGACGAATGTAGAGTTGTATGTAGAGTCGAATATAGAGTCGTCGAATGTAGAGACGAATGTAGAGTCGTATGTAGAGTCAAATGTAGAGTCATGGGATGTAGAGTCGTATGAAGAGTCGAATGTAGAGTCGTCGTATTTAGACTGGAATGTGGAGTCGTCGATTGTAGAGTCGTCGAATATAGAGTCGTCAAAGTTAGAGTCGAATAAAGGGTCGAAAGTAGAGTCGAATGTATAGTCGAATATAAAGACGAATGTAGGTAGAGTCGAATGTAGATACGAATGTAGAGTCTTATGTAGAGTCGTCGAATGCAGAGTCCTATGTAAAGTCGTTTGTAGAGTCAAATGTAGAGACGAATGTAGAGTCGTATGTAGAGTCGTCAAATGTAGAGTCCTAGAATATAGAGGCGTCAAATGTAGATTAGTCGATTATAGAGTCATCGAATGTAGAGTCGTCGATTGTAGAGTCGTCGAATGTAGAGTCGTCGATTGTAGAGTCGTCGAATGTAGAGTCTTCAAATGTAGAGTTGAATAAAGGATCGAAAGTAGAGTCGAATGTAGAGTCGAATGTAGATACGAATGTAGAGTCGTATGAAGAGTCGAATGTAGAGTCGAATGTAGATACGAATGTAGAGTCGTATGTAGATTCGAATATAGAGTCGTCGAATGTAGAGACGAATGTAGAGTCGTATGTAGAGTCAAATGTAGAGTCATGGGATGTAGAGTCGTATGCAGAGTCGAATGTAGAGTCGTCGTATTTAGACTGGAATGTGGAGTCGTCGATTGTAGAGTCGTCGAATGTAGAGTTGTCGAATGTAGAGTTGAATAAAGGGTCGAAAGTAGAGTCGAATGTAGAGTCGAATGTAGATACGAATGTAGAGTCGTATGTAGAGTCGAATAAAGAGTCGAATGCAGAGTCCAATGTAGAGTCGAATGTAGAGTCGAATATACAGACGAATGTAGTTAGAGTCGAATGTAGAGACGAATGTAGAGTCGTATGTAGAGTCAAATGTAGAGTCATGGGATGTAGAGTCGTATGAAGAGTCGAATGTAGAGTCGTCGTATTTAGACTGGAATGTAGAGTCGTCGATTGTAGAGTCGTCGAATATAGAGTCGTCAAAGTTAGAGTCGAATAAAGGGTCGAAATTAGAGTCGAATGTACAGTCGAATATAAAGACGAATGTAGGTAGAGTCAAATGTAGATACGAATGTAGAGTCTTATGTAGAGTCGTCGAATGCAGAGTCCTATGTAAAGTCGTTTGTAGAGTCAAATGTAGAGACGAATGTAGAGTCGTATGTAGAGTCGTCAAATGTAGAGTCGTAGAATATAGAGGCGTCAAATGTAGAATCGTCGATTGTAGAGTCATCGAATGTAGAGTCGTCGATTGTAGAGTCGTCGAATGTAGAGTCTTCAAATGTAGAGTTGAATAAAGGATCGAAAGTAGAGTCGAATGTAGAGTCGAATGTAGATACGAATGTAGAGTCGTATGTAGAGTCGAATAAAGAGTCGAATGCAGAGTCGAATGTAGAGTCGAATGTAGTGTCGAATATAGAGACGAATGTAGTTAGAATCGAATGTAGAGACGAATGTAGAGTTGTATGTAGAGTCGAATATAGAGCCGTCGTATGTAGAGTCAAATGTAGAGTCATGGGATGTAGAGTCGTATGAAGAGTCGAATGTAGAGTCGTCGTATTTAGACTGGAATGTGGAGTCGTCGATTGTAGAGTCGTCGAATATAGAGTCGTCAAAGTTAGAGTCGAATAAAGGGTCGAAAGTAGAGTCGAATGTATAGTCGAATATAAAGACGAATGTAGGTAGAGTCGAATGTAGATACGAATGTAGAGTCTTATGTAGAGTCGTCGAATGCAGAGTCCTATGTAAAGTCGTTTGTAGAGTCAAATGTAGAGACGAATGTAGAGTCGTATGTAGAGTCGTCAAATGTAGAGTCCTAGAATATAGAGGCGTCAAATGTAGATTCGTCGATTGTAGAGTCATCGAATGTAGAGTCGTCGATTGTAGAGTCGTCGAATGTAGAGTCGTCAAATGTAGAGTTGAATAAAGGGTCGAAATTAGAGTCGAATGTAGAGTCGAATGTAGATACGAATGTAGAGTCGTATGTAGAGTCGAATAAAGAGTCGAATGCAGGGTCGAATGTAGAGTCGAATGTAGTGTCGAATATAGAGACGAATGTAGTTAGAGTCGAATGTAGAGACGAATGTAGAGAGTTGTATGTAGAGTCGAATATAGAGCCGTCGAATGTAGAGTGGAATGTAGAGTCGTCCATTGTAGAGTCGTCGAACGTAGAGTCTTCAAATGTAGAGTTGAATAAAGTGTCGAAAGTAGAGTCGAATGTAGATTCGAATGTACAGTCGAATGTAGAGACGAATGTAGAGTCGTATGTAGAGTCAAATAAAGAGTCATGGGATGTAGAGTCGTATGTAGAGTCGTCAAATGTAGAGTCGTGGAATGTAGAGTCGTCGATTGTAGTGTCATCGAATGTACAGTCGTCGATTGTAGAGTCGTCGAATGTAGAGTCGTCAAATGAAGAGTCGTCAAATGTAGAGTCGAATAAAGGGTCGAAAGTAGAGTCGAATGAAGAGACGAATGTAGAGTCGTATGTAGAGTCAAATGTAGAGTCATGGGATGTAGAGTCGTATGTAGAGTCGAATGTAGAGTCGTCGATTGTAGAGTAGTCAAAGTTAAATAAAGTCGAATAAAGGGTCGAAAGTAGAGTCGAATATAGGGTCGAAAGTAGAGTCGAATGTACAGTCGAATGTAGAGACGAATGTAGAGTCGAATGTAGAGTCGTATGTAGAGTCGAATGTAGAGGTGTGATGTAGAATCGTATGTAAAGTCGTATGTAGAGTCACATGTGGAGTCTTCGAATGAAGAGTCGAATATAGAGTCGTAAAATGTAGAGTCGTCGAATGTAGATTCAAATAAAGGGTCGAATGTAGAGTCATGGGATGTAGAGACATGGGATGTAGAGTCGTCGAATTTAGAGAGGAATGTAGAGTTTTTGAATGTAGAGTCTTCGAATGTAGAATCGTCTGTAGAGTCGAATGTAGATATTTCGAATGTAGAGTCGTCGAATGTAGTCGTCAAACGTAAAGTCGTATGTAGAGTCGAATGTAGAGGTGTGATGTAGAATCGTATGTACAGTCGTATGTAGAGTCACATGTGGAGTCTTCGAATGTAGAGTGGAATGTAGAGTCGTGGATTGTAGAGTCGTCGAATGTAGAGTCGAATAAAGTGTCGAAAGTAGAGTCGAATATAGAGACGAATGTAGAGTCGTATGTAGAGTCAAATAAATAGTCATGGGATGTAGAGTCGTATGTAGAGTCGTCAAATGTAGAGTCGTAGAATGTAGAGTCGTCGATTGTAGTGTCATCGAATGTAGAGTCGTCGATTGTAGAGTTGTCGAATGTAGAGTTGAATAAAGGGTCAAAAGTAGAGTCGGATGTAGAGTCGAATGTAGATACGAATGTAGAAAGAATCGTATGTAGATTCGAATAAAGAGTCGAATGCAGAGTCCAATGTAGAGTCGAATGTAGAGTCGAATATACAGACGAATGTAGTTAGAGTCGAATGTAGAGACGAATGTAGTTAGAGTCGAATGTAGAGACGAATGTAGAGTTGTATGTAGAGTCGAATATAGAGTCGTCGAATGTAGAGACGAATGTAGAGTCGTATGTAGAGTCAAATGTAGAGTCATGGGATGTAGAGTCGTATGAAGAGTCGAATGTAGAGTCGAATGTAGTGTCGAATATAGAGACGAATGTAGTTAGAATCGAATGTAGAGACGAATGTAGAGTTGTATGTAGAGTCGAATATAGAGCCGTCGTATGTAGAGTCAAATGTAGAGTCATGGGATGTAGAGTCGTATGAAGAGTCGAATGTAGAGTCGTCGTATTTAGACTGGAATGTGGAGTCGTCGATTGTAGAGTCGTCGAATATAGAGTCGTCAAAGTTAGAGTCGAATAAAGGGTCGAAAGTAGAGTCGAATGTATAGTCGAATATAAAGACGAATGTAGGTAGAGTCGAATGTAGATACGAATGTAGAGTCTTATGTAGAGTCGTCGAATGCAGAGTCCTATGTAAAGTCGTTTGTAGAGTCAAATGTAGAGACGAATGTAGAGTCGTATGTAGAGTCGTCAAATGTAGAGTCCTAGAATATAGAGGCGTCAAATGTAGATTAGTCGATTATAGAGTCATCGAATGTAGAGTCGTCGATTGTAGAGTCGTCGAATGTAGAGTCGTCGATTGTAGAGTCGTCGAATGTAGAGTCTTCAAATGTAGAGTTGAATAAAGGATCGAAAGTAGAGTCGAATGTAGAGTCGAATGTAGATACGAATGTAGAGTCGTATGTAGAGTCGAATGTAGAGTCGAATGTAGATACGAATGTAGAGTCGTATGTAGATTCGAATATAGAGTCGTCGAATGTAGAGACGAATGTAGAGTCGTATGTAGAGTCAAATGTAGAGTCATGGGATGTAGAGTCGTATGAAGAGTCGAATGTAGAGTCGTCGTATTTAGACTGGAATGTGGAGTCGTCGATTGCAGAGTCGTCGAATGTAGAGTTGTCGAATGTAGAGTTGAATAAAGGGTCGAAAGTAGAGTCGAATGTAGAGTCGAATGTAGATACGAATGTAGAGTCGTATGTAGAGTCGAATAAAGAGTCGAATGCAGAGTCCAATGTAGAGTCGAATGTAGAGTCGAATATACAGACGAATGTAGTTAGAGTCGAATGTAGAGACGAATGTAGTTAGAGTCGAATGTAGAGACGAATGTAGAGTTGTATGTAGAGTCGAATATAGAGTCGTCGAATGTAGAGACGAATGTAGAGTCGTATGTAGAGTCAAATGTAGAGTCATGGGATGTAGAGTCGTATGAAGAGTCGAATGTAGAGTCGTCGTATTTAGACTGGAATGTAGAGTCGTCGATTGTAGAGTCGTCGAATATAGAGTCGTCAAAGTTAGAGTCGAATAAAGGGTCGAAATTAGAGTCGAATGTACAGTCGAATATAAAGACGAATGTAGGTAGAGTCGAATGTAGATACGAATGTAGAGTCTTATGTAGAGTCGTCGAATGCAGAGTCCTATGTAAAGTCGTTTGTAGAGTCAAATGTAGAGACGAATGTAGAGTCTTATGTAGAGTCGTCAAATGTAGAGTCGTAGAATATAGAGGCGTCGAATGTAGAGTTGAATAAAGGATCGAAAGTAGAGTCGAATGTAGAGTCGAATGTAGATACGAATGTAGAGTCGTATGTAGAGTCGAATAAAGAGTCGAATGCAGAGTCGAATGTAGAGTCGAATGTAGAGTTGTATGTAGAGTCAAATGTAGAGTCGAATGTAGAGACGAATGTAGAGTCGTAAGTAGAGTCGAATGTAGAGTCAATGATTGTAGTCGTCAAACGTAGGGTCGTATGTAGAGACGAATGTAGAGTCGTATGTAGAGTCGTCAAATGTAGAGTCGTAGAATATAGAGGCGTCAGATGTAGATTCGTCGATTGTAGAGTCATCGAACGTAGAGTCATCGAACGTAGAGTCGTCAAATGTAGAGTCGTCAAATGTAGAGTTGAATAAAGGGTCGAAAGTAGAGTCGAATGTAGAGTCGAATGTAGAAACGAATGTAGAGTCGTATGTAGAGTCGAATGTAGAGGTGTGATGTAGAATCGTATGTAAAGTCGTATGTAGAGTCACATGTGGAGTCTTCGAATGAAGAGTCGAATATAGAGTCGTAAAATGTAGAGTCGTCGAATGTAGATTCAAATAAAGGGTCGAATGTAGAGTCATGGGATGTAGAGACATGGGATGTAGAGTCGTCGAATTTAGAGAGGAATGTAGAGTTTTTGAATGTAGAGTCTTCGAATGTAGAATCGTCTGTAGAGTCGAATGTAGATATTTCGAATGTAGAGTCGTCGAATGTAGTCGTCAAACGTAAAGTCGTATGTAGAGTCGAATGTAGAGGTGTGATGTAGAATCGTATGTACAGTCGTATGTAGAGTCACATGTGGAGTCTTCGAATGTAGAGTGGAATGTAGAGTCGTGGATTGTAGAGTCGTCGAATGTAGAGTCGAATAAAGTGTCGAAAGTAGAGTCGAATATAGAGACGAATGTAGAGTCGTATGTAGAGTCAAATAAAGAGTCATGGGATGTAGAGTCGTATGTAGAGTCGTCAAATATAGAGTCGTAGAATGTAGAGTCGTCGATTGTAGTGTCATCGAATGTAGAGTCGTCGATTGTAGAGTTGTCGAATGTAGAGTTGAATAAAGGGTCAAAAGTAGAGTCGGATGTAGAGTCGAATGTAGATACGAATGTAGAGTCGTATGTAGATTCGAATAAAGAGTCGAATGCAGAGTCCAATGTAGAGTCGAATGTAGAGTCGAATATACAGACGAATGTAGTTAGAGTCGAATGTAGAGACGAATGTAGTTAGAGTCGAATGTAGAGACGAATGTAGAGTTGTATGTAGAGTCGAATATAGAGTCGTCGAATGTAGAGACGAATGTAGAGTCGTATGTAGAGTCAAATGTAGAGTCATGGGATGTAGAGTCGTATGAAGAGTCGAATGTAGAGTCGTCGTATTTAGACTGGAATGTAGAGTCGTCGATTGTAGAGTCGTCGAATATAGAGTCGTCAAAGTTAGAGTCGAATAAAGGGTCGAAATTAGAGTCGAATGTACAGTCGAATATAAAGACGAATGTAGGTAGAGTCAAATGTAGATACGAATGTAGAGTCTTATGTAGAGTCGTCGAATGCAGAGTCCTATGTAAAGTCGTTTGTAGAGTCAAATGTAGAGACGAATGTAGAGTCGTATGTAGAGTCGTCAAATGTAGAGTCGTAGAATATAGAGGCGTCAAATGTAGATTCGTCGATTGTAGAGTCATCGAATGTAGTGTCGTCGATTGTAGAGTCGTCGAATGTAGAGTCTTCAAATGTAGAGTTGAATAAAGGATCGAAAGTAGAGTCGAATGTAGAGTCGAATGTAGATACGAATGTAGAGTCGTATGTAGAGTCGAATAAAGAGTCGAATGCAGAGTCGAATGTAGAGTCGAATGTAGTGTCGAATATAGAGACGAATGTAGTTAGAATCGAATGTAGAGACGAATGTAGAGTTGTATGTAGAGTCGAATATAGAGCCGTCGTATGTAGAGTCAAATGTAGAGTCATGGGATGTAGAGTCGTATGAAGAGTCGAATGTAGAGTCGTCGTATTTAGACTGGAATGTGGAGTCGTCGATTGTAGAGTCGTCGAATATAGAGTCGTCAAAGTTAGAGTCGAATAAAGGGTCGAAAGTAGAGTCGAATGTATAGTCGAATATAAAGACGAATGTAGGTAGAGTCGAATGTAGATACGAATGTAGAGTCTTATGTAGAGTCGTCGAATGCAGAGTCCTATGTAAAGTCGTTTGTAGAGTCAAATGTAGAGACGAATGTAGAGTCGTATGTAGAGTCGTCAAATGTAGAGTCCTAGAATATAGAGGCGTCAAATGTAGATTCGTCGATTGTAGAGTCATCGAATGTAGAGTCGTCGATTGTAGAGTCGTCGAATGTAGAGTCGTCAAATGTAGAGTTGAATAAAGGGTCGAAATTAGAGTCGAATGTAGAGTCGAATGTAGATACGAATGCAGAGTCGTATGTAGAGTCGAATAAAGAGTCGATTGCCGGGTCGAATGTAGAGTCGAATGTAGTGTCGAATATAGAGACGAATGTAGTTAGAGTCGAATGTAGAGACGAATGTAGAGAGTTGTATGTAGAGTCGAATATAGAGCCGTCGAATGTAGAGTGGAATGTAGAGTCGTCCATTGTAGAGTCGTCGAACGTAGAGTCTTCAAATGTAGAGTCGAATAAAGTGTCGAAAGTAGAGTCGAATGTAGATTCGAATGTACAGTCGAATGTAGAGACGAATGTAGAGTCGTATGTAGAGTCAAATAAAGAGTCATGGGATGTAGAGTCGTATGTAGAGTCGTCAAATGTAGAGCCGTGGAATGTAGAGTCGTCGATTGTAGTGTCATCGAATGTAGAGTCGTCGATTGTAGAGTCGTCGAATGTAGAGTCGTCAAATGAAGAGTCGTCAAATGTAGAGTCGAATAAAGGGTCGAAAGTAGAGTCGAATGAAGAGACGAATGTAGAGTCGTATGTAGAGTCAAATGTAGAGTCATGGGATGTAGAGTCGTATGTAGAGTCGAATGTAGAGTCGTCGATTGTAGAGTAGTCAAAGTTAAATAAAGTCGAATAAAGGGTCGAAAGTAGAGTCGAATATAGGGTCGAAAGTAGAGTCGAATGTACAGTCGAATGTAGAGACGAATGTAGAGTCGAATGTAGAGTCGTATGTAGAGTCGAATGTAGAGGTGTGATGTAGAATCGTATGTAAAGTCGTATGTAGAGTCACATGTGGAGTCTTCGAATGAAGAGTCGAATATAGAGTCGTAAAATGTAGAGTCGTCGAATGTAGATTCAAATAAAGGGTCGAATGTAGAGTCATGGGATGTAGAGACATGGGATGTAGAGTCGTCGAATTTAGAGAGGAATGTAGAGTTTTTGAATGTAGAGTCTTCGAATGTAGAATCGTCTGTAGAGTCGAATGTAGATATTTCGAATGTAGAGTCGTCGAATGTAGTCGTCAAACGTAAAGTCGTATGTAGAGTCGAATGTAGAGGTGTGATGTAGAATCGTATGTACAGTCGTATGTAGAGTCACATGTGGAGTCTTCGAATGTAGAGTGGAATGTAGAGTCGTGGATTGTAGAGTCGTCGAATGTAGAGTCGAATAAAGTGTCGAAAGTAGAGTCGAATATAGAGACGAATGTAGAGTCGTATGTAGAGTCAAATAAAGAGTCATGGGATGTAGAGTCGTATGTAGAGTCGTCAAATGTAGAGTCGTAGAATGTAGAGTCGTCGATTGTAGTGTCATCGAATGTAGAGTCGTCGATTGTAGAGTTGTCGAATGTAGAGTTGAATAAAGGGTCAAAAGTAGAGTCGGATGTAGAGTCGAATGTAGATACGAATGTAGAATCGTATGTAGATTCGAATAAAGAGTCGAATGTAGAGTCCAATGTAGAGTCGAATGTAGAGTCGAATATACAGACGAATGTAGTTAGAGTCGAATGTAGAGACGAATGTAGTTAGAGTCGAATGTAGAGACGAATGTAGAGTTGTATGTAGAGTCGAATATAGAGTCGTCGAATGTAGAGACGAATGTAGAGTCGTATGTAGAGTCAAATGTAGAGTCATGGGATGTAGAGTCGTATGAAGAGTCGAATGTAGAGTCGTCGTATTTAGACTGGAATGTAGAGTCGTCGATTGTAGAGTCGTCGAATATAGAGTCGTCAAAGTTAGAGTCGAATAAAGGGTCGAAATTAGAGTCGAATGTACAGTCGAATATAAAGACGAATGTAGGTAGAGTCAAATGTAGATACGAATGTAGAGTCTTATGTAGAGTCGTCGAATGCAGAGTCCTATGTAAAGTCGTTTGTAGAGTCAAATGTAGAGACGAATGTAGAGTCGTATGTAGAGTCGTCAAATGTAGAGTCGTAGAATAAAGAGGCGTCAAATGTAGATTCGTCGATTGTAGAGTCATCGAATGTAGAGTCGTCGATTGTAGAGTCGTCGAATGTAGAGTCTTCAAATGTAGAGTTGAATAAAGGATCGAAAGTAGAGTCGAATGTAGAGTCGAATGTAGATACGAATGTAGAGTCGTATGTAGAGTCGAATAAAGAGTCGAATGCAGAGTCGAATGTAGAGTCGAATGTAGTGTCGAATATAGAGACGAATGTAGTTAGAATCGAATGTAGAGACGAATGTAGAGTTGTATGTAGAGTCGAATATAGAGCCGTCGTATGTAGAGTCAAATGTAGAGTCAAGGGATGTAGAGTCGTATGAAGAGTCGAATGTAGAGTCGTCGTATTTAGACTGGAATGTGGAGTCGTCGATTGTAGAGTCGTCGAATATAGAGTCGTCAAAGTTAGAGTCGAATAAAGGGTCGAAAGTAGAGTCGAATGTATAGTCGAATATAAAGACGAATGTAGGTAGAGTCGAATGTAGATACGAATGTAGAGTCTTATGTAGAGTCGTCGAATGCAGAGTCCTATGTAAAGTCGTTTGTAGAGTCAAATGTAGAGACGAATGTAGAGTCGTATGTAGAGTCGTCAAATGTAGAGTCCTAGAATATAGAGGCGTCAAATGTAGATTCGTCGATTGTAGAGTCATCGAATGTAGAGTCGTCGATTGTAGAGTCGTCGAATGTAGAGTCGTCGATTGTAGAGTCGTCGAATGTAGAGTCGTCAAATGTAGAGTTGAATAAAGGGTCGAAAGTAGAGTCGAATGTAGAGTCGAATGTAGATACGAATGTAGAGTCGTATGAAGAGTCGAATGTAGAGTCGAATGTAGATACGAATGTAGAGTCGTATGTAGATTCGAATATAGAGTCGTCGAATGTAGAGACGAATGTAGAGTCGTATGTAGAGTCAAATGTAGAGTCATGGGATGTAGAGTCGTATGAAGAGTCGAATGTAGAGTCGTCGTATTTAGACTGGAATGTGGAGTCGTCGATTGTAGAGTCGTCGAATGTAGAGTTGTCGAATGTAGAGTTGAATAAAGGGTCGAAAGTAGAGTCGAATGTAGAGTCGAATGTAGATACGAATGTAGAGTCGTATGTAGAGTCGAATAAAGAGTCGAATGCAGAGTCCAATGTAGAGTCGAATGTAGAGTCGAATATACAGACGAATGTAGTTAGAGTCGAATGTAGAGACGAATGTAGAGTTGTATGTAGAGTCGAATATAGAGTCGTCGAATGTAGAGACGAATGTAGAGTCGTATGTAGAGTCAAATGTAGTCATGAGATGTAGAGTCGTATGAAGAGTCGAATGTAGAGTCGTCGTATTTAGACTGGAATGTAGAGTCGTCGATTGTAGAGTCGTCGAATATAGAGTCGTCAAAGTTAGAGTCGAATAAAGGGTCGAAATTAGAGTCGAATGTACAGTCGAATATAAAGACGAATGTAGGTAGAGTCGAATGTAGATACGAATGTAGAGTCTTATGTAGAGTCGTCGAATGCAGAGTCCTATGTAAAGTCGTTTGTAGAGTCAAATGTAGAGACGAATGTAGAGTCGTATGTAGAGTCGTCAAATGTAGAGTCGTAGAATATAGAGGCGTCGAATGTAGATTAGTCGATTATAGAGTCATCGAATGTAGAGTCGTCGATTGTAGAGTCGTCGAATGTAGAGTCGTCGATTGTAGAGTCATCGAATGTAGAGTCTTCAAATGTAGAGTTGAATAAAGGATCGAAAGTAGAGTCGAATGTAGAGTCGAATGTAGATACGAATGTAGAGTCGTATGTAGAGTCGAATGTAGAGTCGAATGTAGATACGAATGTAGAGTCGTATGTAGATTCGAATATAGAGTCGTCGAATGTAGAGACGAATGTAGAGTCGTATGTAGAGTCAAATGTAGAGTCATGGGATGTAGAGTCGTATGAAGAGTCGAATGCAGAGTCCAATGTAGAGTCGAATGTAGAGTCGAATATACAGATGAATGTAGTTAGAGTCGAATGTAGAGACGAATGTAGTTAGAGTCGAATGTAGAGACGAATGTAGAGTTGTATGTAGAGTCGAATATAGAGTCGTCGAATGTAGAGACGAATGTAGAGTCGTATGTAGAGTCAAATGTAGAGTCATGGGATGTAGAGTCGTATGAAGAGTCGAATGTAGAGTCGTCGTATTTAGACTGGAATGTAGAGTCGTCGATTGTAGAGTCGTCGAATATAGAGTCGTCAAAGTTAGAGTCGAATAAAGGGTCGAAATTAGAGTCGAATGTACAGTCGAATATAAAGACGAATGTAGGTAGAGTCGAATGTAGATACGAATGTAGAGTCTTATGTAGAGTCGTCGAATGCAGAGTCCTATGTAAAGTCGTTTGTAGAGTCAAATGTAGAGACGAATGTAGAGTCTTATGTAGAGTCGTCAAATGTAGAGTCGTAGAATATAGAGGCGTCGAATGTAGAGTTGAATAAAGGATCGAAAGTAGAGTCGAATGTAGAGTCGAATGTAGATACGAATGTAGAGTCGTATGTAGAGTCGAATAAAGAGTCGAATGCAGAGTCGAATGTAGAGTCGAATGTAGAGTTGTATGTAGAGTCTAATGTAGAGTCGAATGTAGAGACGAATGTAGAGTCGTAAGTAGAGTCGAATGTAGAGTCAATGATTGTAGTCGTCAAACGTAGGGTCGTATGTAGAGACGAATGTAGAGTCGTATGTAGAGTCGTCAAATGTAGAGTCGTAGAATATAGAGGCGTCAGATGTAGATTCGTCGATTGTAGAGTCATCGAACGTAGAGTCATCGAACGTAGAGTCGTCAAATGTAGAGTCGTCAAATGTAGAGTTGAATAAAGGGTCGAAAGTAGAGTCGAATGTAGAGTCGAATGTAGATACGAATGTAGAGTCGTATGTAGAGTCGAATGTAGAGGTGTGATGTAGAATCGTATGTAAAGTCGTATGTAGAGTCACATGTGGAGTCTTCGAATGAAGAGTCGAATATAGAGTCGTAAAATGTAGAGTCGTCGAATGTAGATTCAAATAAAGGGTCGAATGTAGAGTCATGGGATGTAGAGACATGGGATGTAGAGTCGTCGAATTTAGAGAGGAATGTAGAGTTTTTGAATGTAGAGTCTTCGAATGTAGAATCGTCTGTAGAGTCGAATGTAGATATTTCGAATGTAGAGTCGTCGAATGTAGTCGTCAAACGTAAAGTCGTATGTAGAGTCGAATGTAGAGGTGTGATGTAGAATCGTATGTACAGTCGTATGTAGAGTCACATGTGGAGTCTTCGAATGTAGAGTGGAATGTAGAGTCGTGGATTGTAGAGTCGTCGAATGTAGAGTCGAATAAAGTGTCGAAAGTAGAGTCGAATATAGAGACGAATGTAGAGTCGTATGTAGAGTCAAATAAAGAGTCATGGGATGTAGAGTCGTATGTAGAGTCGTCAAATATAGAGTCGTAGAATGTAGAGTCGTCGATTGTAGTGTCATCGAATGTAGAGTCGTCGATTGTAGAGTTGTCGAATGTAGAGTTGAATAAAGGGTCAAAGTAGAGTCGGATGTAGAGTCGAATGTAGATACGAATGTAGAGTCGTATGTAGATTCGAATAAAGAGTCGAATGCAGAGTCCAATGTAGAGTCGAATGTAGAGTCGAATATACAGACGAATGTAGTTAGAGTCGAATGTAGAGACGAATGTAGTTAGAGTCGAATGTAGAGACGAATGTAGAGTTGTATGTAGAGTCGAATATAGAGTCGTCGAATGTAGAGACGAATGTAGAGTCGTATGTAGAGTCAAATGTAGAGTCATGGGATGTAGAGTCGTATGAAGAGTCGAATGTAGAGTCGTCGTATTTAGACTGGAATGTAGAGTCGTCGATTGTAGAGTCGTCGAATATAGAGTCGTCAAAGTTAGAGTCGAATAAAGGGTCGAAATTAGAGTCGAATGTACAGTCGAATATAAAGACGAATGTAGGTAGAGTCGAATGTAGATACGAATGTAGAGTCTTATGTAGAGTCGTCGAATGCAGAGTCCTATGTAAAGTCGTTTGTAGAGTCAAATGTAGAGACGAATGTAGAGTCGTATGTAGAGTCGTCAAATGTAGAGTCGTAGAATATAGAGGCGTCAAATGTAGATTCGTCGATTGTAGAGTCATCGAATGTAGTGTCGTCGATTGTAGAGTCGTCGAATGTAGAGTCTTCAAATGTAGAGTTGAATAAAGGATCGAAAGTAGAGTCGAATGTAGAGTCGAATGTAGATACGAATGTAGAGTCGTATGTAGAGTCGAATAAAGAGTCGAATGCAGAGTCGAATGTAGAGTCGAATATAGAGACGAATGTAGTTAGAATCGAATGTAGAGACGAATGTAGAGTTGTATGTAGAGTCGAATATAGAGCCGTCGTATGTAGAGTCAAATGTAGAGTCATGGGATGTAGAGTCGTATGAAGAGTCGAATGTAGAGTCGTCGTATTTAGACTGGAATGTGGAGTCGTCGATTGTAGAGTCGTCGAATATAGAGTCGTCAAAGTTAGAGTCGAATAAAGGGTCGAAAGTAGAGTCGAATGTATAGTCGAATATAAAGACGAATGTAGGTAGAGTCGAATGTAGATACGAATGTAGAGTCTTATGTAGAGTCGTCGAATGCAGAGTCCTATGTAAAGTCGTTTGTAGAGTCAAATGTAGAGACGAATGTAGAGTCGTATGTAGAGTCGTCAAATGTAGAGTCCTAGAATATAGAGGCGTCAAATGTAGATTCGTCGATTGTAGAGTCATCGAATGTAGAGTCGTCGATTGTAGAGTCGTCGAATGTAGAGTCGTCAAATGTAGAGTTGAATAAAGGGTCGAAATTAGAGTCGAATGTAGAGTCGAATGTAGATACGAATGCAGAGTCGTATGTAGAGTCGAATAAAGAGTCGATTGCCGGGTCGAATGTAGAGTCGAATGTAGTGTCGAATATAGAGACGAATGTAGTTAGAGTCGAATGTAGAGACGAATGTAGAGAGTTGTATGTAGAGTCGAATATAGAGCCGTCGAATGTAGAGTGGAATGTAGAGTCGTCCATTGTAGAGTCGTCGAACGTAGAGTCTTCAAATGTAGAGTCGAATAAAGTGTCGAAAGTAGAGTCGAATGTAGATTCGAATGTACAGTCGAATGTAGAGACGAATGTAGAGTCGTATGTAGAGTCAAATAAAGAGTCATGGGATGTAGAGTCGTATGTAGAGTCGTCAAATGTAGAGTCGTGGAATGTAGAGTCGTCGATTGTAGTGTCATCGAATGTAGAGTCGTCGATTGTAGAGTCGTCGAATGTAGAGTCGTCAAATGAAGAGTCGTCAAATGTAGAGTCGAATAAAGGGTCGAAAGTAGAGTCGAATGAAGAGACGAATGTAGAGTCGTATGTAGAGTCAAATGTAGAGTCATGGGATGTAGAGTCGTATGTAGAGTCGAATGTAGAGTCGTCGATTGTAGAGTAGTCAAAGTTAAATAAAGTCGAATAAAGGGTCGAAAGTAGAGTCGAATATAGGGTCGAAAGTAGAGTCGAATGTACAGTCGAATGTAGAGACGAATGTAGAGTCGAATGTAGAGTCGTATGTAGAGTCGAATGTAGAGGTGTGATGTAGAATCGTATGTAAAGTCGTATGTAGAGTCACATGTGGAGTCTTCGAATGAAGAGTCGAATATAGAGTCGTAAAATGTAGAGTCGTCGAATGTAGATTCAAATAAAGGGTCGAATGTAGAGTCATGGGATGTAGAGACATGGGATGTAGAGTCGTCGAATTTAGAGAGGAATGTAGAGTTTTTGAATGTAGAGTCTTCGAATGTAGAATCGTCTGTAGAGTCGAATGTAGATATTTCGAATGTAGAGTCGTCGAATGTAGTCGTCAAACGTAAAGTCGTATGTAGAGTCGAATGTAGAGGTGTGATGTAGAATCGTATGTACAGTCGTATGTAGAGTCACATGTGGAGTCTTCGAATGTAGAGTGGAATGTAGAGTCGTGGATTGTAGAGTCGTCGAATGTAGAGTCGAATAAAGTGTCGAAAGTAGAGTCGAATATAGAGACGAATGTAGAGTCGTATGTAGAGTCAAATAAAGAGTCATGGGATGTAGAGTCGTATGTAGAGTCGTCAAATGTAGAGTCGTAGAATGTAGAGTCGTCGATTGTAGTGTCATCGAATGTAGAGTCGTCGATTGTAGAGTTGTCGAATGTAGAGTTGAATAAAGGGTCAAAAGTAGAGTCGGATGTAGAGTCGAATGTAGATACGAATGTAGAATCGTATGTAGATTCGAATAAAGAGTCGAATGTAGAGTCCAATGTAGAGTCGAATGTAGAGTCGAATATACAGACGAATGTAGTTAGAGTCGAATGTAGAGACGAATGTAGTTAGAGTCGAATGTAGAGACGAATGTAGAGTTGTATGTAGAGTCGAATATAGAGTCGTCGAATGTAGAGACGAATGTAGAGTCGTATGTAGAGTCAAATGTAGAGTCATGGGATGTAGAGTCGTATGAAGAGTCGAATGTAGAGTCGTCGTATTTAGACTGGAATGTAGAGTCGTCGATTGTAGAGTCGTCGAATATAGAGTCGTCAAAGTTAGAGTCGAATAAAGGGTCGAAATTAGAGTCGAATGTACAGTCGAATATAAAGACGAATGTAGGTAGAGTCAAATGTAGATACGAATGTAGAGTCTTATGTAGAGTCGTCGAATGCAGAGTCCTATGTAAAGTCGTTTGTAGAGTCAAATGTAGAGACGAATGTAGAGTCGTATGTAGAGTCGTCAAATGTAGAGTCGTAGAATATAGAGGCGTCAAATGTAGATTCGTCGATTGTAGAGTCATCGAATGTAGAGTCGTCGATTGTAGAGTCGTCGAATGTAGAGTCTTCAAATGTAGAGTTGAATAAAGGATCGAAAGTAGAGTCGAATGTAGAGTCGAATGTAGATACGAATGTAGAGTCGTATGTAGAGTCGAATAAAGAGTCGAATGCAGAGTCGAATGTAGAGTCGAATGTAGTGTCGAATATAGAGACGAATGTAGTTAGAATCGAATGTAGAGACGAATGTAGAGTTGTATGTAGAGTCGAATATAGAGCCGTCGTATGTAGAGTCAAATGTAGAGTCATGGGATGTAGAGTCGTATGAAGAGTCGAATGTAGAGTCGTCGTATTTAGACTGGAATGTGGAGTCGTCGATTGTAGAGTCGTCGAATATAGAGTCGTCAAAGTTAGAGTCGAATAAAGGGTCGAAAGTAGAGTCGAATGTATAGTCGAATATAAAGACGAATGTAGGTAGAGTCGAATGTAGATACGAATGTAGAGTCTTATGTAGAGTCGTCGAATGCAGAGTCCTATGTAAAGTCGTTTGTAGAGTCAAATGTAGAGACGAATGTAGAGTCGTATGTAGAGTCGTCAAATGTAGAGTCCTAGAATATAGAGGCGTCAAATGTAGATTCGTCGATTGTAGAGTCATCGAATGTAGAGTCGTCGATTGTAGAGTCGTCGAATGTAGAGTCGTCGATTGTAGAGTCGTCGAATGTAGAGTCTTCAAATGTAGAGTTGAATAAAGGATCGAAAGTAGAGTCGAATGTAGAGTCGAATGTAGATACGAATGTAGAGTCGTATGTAGAGTCGAATGTAGAGTCGAATGTAGATACGAATGTAGAGTCGTATGTAGATTCGAATATAGAGTCGTCGAATGTAGAGACGAATGTAGAGTCGTATGTAGAGTCAAATGTAGAGTCATGGGATGTAGAGTCGTATGAAGAGTCGAATGTAGAGTCGTCGTATTTAGACTGGAATGTGGAGTCGTCGATTGTAGAGTCGTCGAATGTAGAGTTGTCGAATGTAGAGTTGAATAAAGGGTCGAAAGTAGAGTCGAATGTAGAGTCGAATGTAGATACGAATGTAGAGTCGTATGTAGAGTCGAATAAAGAGTCGAATGCAGAGTCCAATGTAGAGTCGAATGTAGAGTCGAATATACAGACGAATGTAGTTAGAGTCGAATGTAGAGACGAATGTAGAGTTGTATGTAGAGTCGAATATAGAGTCGTCGAATGTAGAGACGAATGTAGAGTCGTATGTAGAGTCAAATGTAGTCATGAGATGTAGAGTCGTATGAAGAGTCTAATGTAGAGTCGTCGTATTTAGACTGGAATGTAGAGTCGTCGATTGTAGAGTCGTCGAATATAGAGTCGTCAAAGTTAGAGTCGAATAAAGGGTCGAAATTAGAGTCGAATGTACAGTCGAATATAAAGACGAATGTAGGTAGAGTCGAATGTAGATACGAATGTAGAGTCTTATGTAGAGTCGTCGAATGCAGAGTCCTATGTAAAGTCGTTTGTAGAGTCAAATGTAGAGACGAATGTAGAGTCGTATGTAGAGTCGTCAAATGTAGAGTCGTAGAATATAGAGGCGTCGAATGTAGAGTTGAATAAAGGATCGAAAGTAGAGTCGAATGTAGAGTCGAATGTAGATACGAATGTAGAGTCGTATGTAGAGTCGAATAAAGAGTCGAATGCAGAGTCGAATGTAGAGTCGAATGTAGAGTTGTATGTAGAGTCAAATGTAGAGTCGAATGTAGAGACGAATGTAGAGTCGTAAGTAGAGTCGAATGTAGAGTCAATGATTGTAGTCGTCAAACGTAGGGTCGTATGTAGAGACGAATGTAGAGTCGTATGTAGAGTCGTCAAATGTAGAGTCGTAGAATATAGAGGCGTCAGATGTAGATTCGTCGATTGTAGAGTCATCGAACGTAGAGTCATCGAACGTAGAGTCGTCAAATGTAGAGTCGTCAAATGTAGAGTTGAATAAAGGGTCGAAAGTAGAGTCGAATGTAGAGTCGAATGTAGAAACGAATGTAGAGTCGTATGTAGAGTCGAATGTAGAGGTGTGATGTAGAATCGTATGTAAAGTCGTATGTAGAGTCACATGTGGAGTCTTCGAATGAAGAGTCGAATATAGAGTCGTAAAATGTAGAGTCGTCGAATGTAGATTCAAATAAAGGGTCGAATGTAGAGTCATGGGATGTAGAGTCGTCGAATTTAGAGAGGAATGTAGAGTTTTTGAATGTAGAGTCTTCGAATGTAGAATCGTCTGTAGAGTCGAATGTAGATATTTCGAATGTAGAGTCGTCGAATGTAGTCGTCAAACGTAAAGTCGTATGTAGAGTCGAATGTAGAGGTGTGATGTAGAATCGTATGTACAGTCGTATGTAGAGTCACATGTGGAGTCTTCGAATGTAGAGTGGAATGTAGAGTCGTGGATTGTAGAGTCGTCGAATGTAGAGTCGAATAAAGTGTCGAAAGTAGAGTCGAATATAGAGACGAATGTAGAGTCGTATGTAGAGTCAAATAAAGAGTCATGGGATGTAGAGTCGTATGTAGAGTCGTCAAATGTAGAGTCGTAGAATGTAGAGTCGTCGATTGTAGTGTCATCGAATGTAGAGTCGTCGATTGTAGAGTTGTCGAATGTAGAGTTGAATAAAGGGTCAAAAGTAGAGTCGGATGTAGAGTCGAATGTAGATACGAATGTAGAGTCGTATGTAGATTCGAATAAAGAGTCGAATGCAGAGTCCAATGTAGAGTCGAATGTAGAGTCGAATATACAGACGAATGTAGTTAGAGTCGAATGTAGAGTCATGGGATGTAGAGTCGTATGAAGAGTCGAATGTAGAGTCGTCGTATTTAGACTGGAATGTGGAGTCGTCGATTGTAGAGTCGTCGAATATAGAGTCGTCAAAGTTAGAGTCGAATAAAGGGTCGAAAGTAGAGTCGAATGTATAGTCGAATATAAAGACGAATGTAGGTAGAGTCGAATGTAGATACGAATGTAGAGTCTTATGTAGAGTCGTCGAATGCAGAGTCCTATGTAAAGTCGTTTGTAGAGTCAAATGTAGAGACGAATGTAGAGTCGTATGTAGAGTCGTCAAATGTAGAGTCCTAGAATATAGAGGCGTCAAATGTAGATTCGTCGATTGTAGAGTCATCGAATGTAGAGTCGTCGATTGTAGAGTCGTCGAATGTAGAGTCGTCGATTGTAGAGTCGTCGAATGTAGAGTCTTCAAATGTAGAGTTGAATAAAGGATCGAAAGTAGAGTCGAATGTAGAGTCGAATGTAGATACGAATGTAGAGTCGTATGTAGAGTCGAATGTAGAGTCGAATGTAGATACGAATGTAGAGTCGTATGTAGATTCGAATATAGAGTCGTCGAATGTAGAGACGAATGTAGAGTCGTATGTAGAGTCAAATGTAGAGTCATGGGATGTAGAGTCGTATGAAGAGTCGAATGTAGAGTCGTCGTATTTAGACTGGAATGTGGAGTCGTCGATTGTAGAGTCGTCGAATGTAGAGTTGTCGAATGTAGAGTCGTATGTAGATTCGAATATAGAGTCGTCGAATGTAGAGACGAATGTAGAGTCGTATGTAGAGTCGAATAAAGAGTCGAATGCAGAGTCCAATGTAGAGTCGAATGTAGAGTCGAATATACAGACGAATGTAGTTAGAGTCGAATGTAGAGACGAATGTAGAGTTGTATGTAGAGTCGAATATAGAGTCGTCGAATGTAGAGACGAATGTAGAGTCGTATGTAGAGTCAAATGTAGTCATGAGATGTAGAGTCGTATGAAGAGTCTAATGTAGAGTCGTCGTATTTAGACTGGAATGTAGAGTCGTCGATTGTAGAGTCGTCGAATATAGAGTCGTCAAAGTTAGAGTCGAATAAAGGGTCGAAATTAGAGTCGAATGTACAGTCGAATATAAAGACGAATGTAGGTAGAGTCGAATGTAGATACGAATGTAGAGTCTTATGTAGAGTCGTCGAATGCAGAGTCCTATGTAAAGTCGTTTGTAGAGTCAAATGTAGAGACGAATGTAGAGTCGTATGTAGAGTCGTCAAATGTAGAGTCGTAGAATATAGAGGCGTCGAATGTAGAGTTGAATAAAGGATCGAAAGTAGAGTCGAATGTAGAGTCGAATGTAGATACGAATGTAGAGTCGTATGTAGAGTCGAATAAAGAGTCGAATGCAGAGTCGAATGTAGAGTCGAATGTAGAGTTGTATGTAGAGTCAAATGTAGAGTCGAATGTAGAGACGAATGTAGAGTCGTAAGTAGAGTCGAATGTAGAGTCAATGATTGTAGTCGTCAAACGTAGGGTCGTATGTAGAGACGAATGTAGAGTCGTATGTAGAGTCGTCAAATGTAGAGTCGTAGAATATAGAGGCGTCAGATGTAGATTCGTCGATTGTAGAGTCATCGAACGTAGAGTCATCGAACGTAGAGTCGTCAAATGTAGAGTCGTCAAATGTAGAGTTGAATAAAGGGTCGAAAGTAGAGTCGAATGTAGAGTCGAATGTAGAAACGAATGTAGAGTCGTATGTAGAGTCGAATGTAGAGGTGTGATGTAGAATCGTATGTAAAGTCGTATGTAGAGTCACATGTGGAGTCTTCGAATGAAGAGTCGAATATAGAGTCGTAAAATGTAGAGTCGTCGAATGTAGATTCAAATAAAGGGTCGAATGTAGAGTCATGGGATGTAGAGTCGTCGAATTTAGAGAGGAATGTAGAGTTTTTGAATGTAGAGTCTTCGAATGTAGAATCGTCTGTAGAGTCGAATGTAGATATTTCGAATGTAGAGTCGTCGAATGTAGTCGTCAAACGTAAAGTCGTATGTAGAGTCGAATGTAGAGGTGTGATGTAGAATCGTATGTACAGTCGTATGTAGAGTCACATGTGGAGTCTTCGAATGTAGAGTGGAATGTAGAGTCGTGGATTGTAGAGTCGTCGAATGTAGAGTCGAATAAAGTGTCGAAAGTAGAGTCGAATATAGAGACGAATGTAGAGTCGTATGTAGAGTCAAATAAAGAGTCATGGGATGTAGAGTCGTATGTAGAGTCGTCAAATGTAGAGTCGTAGAATGTAGAGTCGTCGATTGTAGTGTCATCGAATGTAGAGTCGTCGATTGTAGAGTTGTCGAATGTAGAGTCGAATAAAGTGTCGAAAGTAGAGTCGGATGTAGAGTCGAATGTAGATACGAATGTAGAGTCGTATGTAGATTCGAATAAAGAGTCGAATGCAGAGTCCAATGTAGAGTCGAATGTAGAGTCGAATATACAGACGAATGTAGTTAGAGTCGAATGTAGAGACGAATGTAGTTAGAGTCGAATGTAGAGACGAATGTAGAGTTGTATGTAGAGTCGAATATAGAGTCGTCGAATGTAGAGACGAATGTAGAGTCGTATGTAGAGTCAAATGTAGAGTCATGGGATGTAGAGTCGAATGTAGAGTCGTCGTATTTAGACTGGAATGTAGAGTCGTCGATTGTAGAGTCGTCGAATATAGAGTCGTCAAAGTTAGAGTCGAATAAAGGGTCGAAATTAGAGTCGAATGTACAGTCGAATATAAAGACGAATGTAGGTAGAGTCAAATGTAGATACGAATGTAGAGTCTTATGTAGAGTCGTCGAATGCAGAGTCCTATGTAAAGTCGTTTGTAGAGTCAAATGTAGAGACGAATGTAGAGTCGTATGTAGAGTCGTCAAATGTAGAGTCGTAGAATATAGAGGCGTCAAATGTAGATTCGTCGATTGTAGAGTCATCGAATGTAGAGTCGTCGATTGTAGAGTCGTCGAATGTAGAGTCTTCAAATGTAGAGTTGAATAAAGGATCGAAAGTAGAGTCGAATGTAGAGTCGAATGTAGATACGAATGTAGAGTCGTATGTAGAGTCGAATAAAGAGTCGAATGCAGAGTCGAATGTAGAGTCGAATGTAGTGTCGAATATAGAGACGAATGTAGTTAGAATCGAATGTAGAGACGAATGTAGAGTTGTATGTAGAGTCGAATATAGAGCCGTCGTATGTAGAGTCAAATGTAGAGTCATGGGATGTAGAGTCGTATGAAGAGTCGAATGTAGAGTCGTCGTATTTAGACTGGAATGTGGAGTCGTCGATTGTAGAGTCGTCGAATATAGAGTCGTCAAAGTTAGAGTCGAATAAAGGGTCGAAATTAGAGTCGAATGTAGAGTCGAATGTAGATACGAATGTAGAGTCGTATGTAGAGTCGAATAAAGAGTCGAATGCAGGGTCGAATGTAGAGTCGAATGTAGTGTCGAATATAGAGACGAATGTAGTTAGAGTCGAATGTAGAGACGAATGTAGAGAGTTGTATGTAGAGTCGAATATAGAGCCGTCGAATGTAGAGTGGAATGTAGAGTCGTCCATTGTAGAGTCGTCGAACGTAGAGTCTTCAAATGTAGAGTCGAATAAAGTGTCGAAAGTAAAGTCGAATGTAGATTCGAATGTACAGTCGAATGTAGAGACGAATGTAGAGTCGTATGTAGAGTCAAATAAAGAGTCATGGGATGTAGAGTCGTATGTAGAGTCGTCAAATGTAGAGTCGTAGAATGTAGAGTCGTCGATTGTAGTGTCATAAAATGTAGAGTCGTCGATTGTAGAGTCGTCGAATGTAGAGTCGTCAAATGAAGAGTCGTCAAATGTAGAGTCGAATAAAGGGTCGAAAGTAGAGTCGAATGAAGAGACGAATGTAGAGTCGTATGTAGAGTCAAATGTAGAGTCATGGGATGTAGAGTCGTATGTAGAGTCGAATGTAGAGTCGTCGTATTTAGATTGGAATGTAGAGTCGTCGATTGTAGAGTCGTCAAAGTTAGAGTCGAATAAAGGGTCGAAAGTAGAGTCGAATATAGGGTCGAAAGTAGAGTCGAATGTACAGTCGAATGTAGAGTCGAATGTAGAGTCATGGGATGTAGAGACATGGGATGTAGAGTCGTCGAATTTAGAGAGGAATGTACAGTTTTTGAATGTAGAGTCATCGAATGTAGAATCGTATGTAGAGTCACATGTAGAGTCTTCGAATGTAGAGTCGAATAAATATTCGAATGAAGAGTCGAATGTAGAGTCAAATGTAGAGTCGAATGTAGAGACGAATGTAGAGTCGTAAGTAGAGTCGAATGTAGAGTCAATGATTGTAGTCGTCAAACGTAGGGTCGTATGTAGAGACGAATGTAGAGTCGTATGTAGAGTCGTCAAATGTAGAGTCGTAGAATATAGAGGCGTCAAATGTAGATTCGTCGATTGTAGAGTCATCGAATGTAGAGTCGTCGATTGTAGAGTCGTCGAATGTAGAGTCGTCAAATGTAGAGTCGTCAAAGTTAGAGTCGAATTAAGGGTCGAAAGTAGAGTCGAATGTACAGTCGAATGTAGAGACGAATGTAGAGTCGAATGTAGAGTCATGGGATGTAGAGACATGGGATGTAGAGTCGTCGAATTTAGAGAGGAATGTAGAGTTTTTGAATGTAGAGTCATCGAATGTAGAATCGTATGTAGAGTCACATGTAGAGTCTTCGAATGTAGAGTCGAATAAATATTCGAATGAAGAGTCGAATGTAGAGTCAAATGTAGAGTCGAATGTAGAGACGAATGTAGAGTCGTAAGTAGAGTCGAATGTAGAGTCAATGATTGTAGTCGTCAAACGTAGGGTCGTATGTAGAGACGAATGTAGAGTCGTATGTAGAGTCGTCAAATGTAGAGTCGTAGAATATAGAGGCGTCAGATGTAGATTCGTCGATTGTAGAGTCATCGAACGTAGAGTCGTCAAATGTAGAGTCGTCAAATGTAGAGTTGAATAAAGGGTCGAAAGTAGAGTCGAATGTAGAGTCGAATGTAGAAACGAATGTAGAGTCGTATGTAGAGTCGAATGTAGAGGTGTGATGTAGAATCGTATGTAAAGTCGTATGTAGAGTCACATGTGGAGTCTTCGAATGAAGAGTCGAATATAGAGTCGTAAAATGTAGAGTCGTCGAATGTAGATTCAAATAAAGGGTCGAATGTAGAGACGAATGTAGAGTCGTATATAGAGTCGATTGTAGAGTCATGGGATGTAGAGACATGGGATGTAGAGTCGTCGAATTTAGAGAGGAATGTAGAGTTTTTGAATGTAGAGTCTTCGAATGTAGAATCGTCTTTAGAGTCGAATGTAGATATTTCGAATGTAGAGTCGTCGAATGTAGTCGTCAAACGTAAAGTCGTATGTAGAGTCGAATGTAGAGGTGCGATGTAGAATCGTATGTACAGTCGTATGTAGAGTCACATGTGGAGTCTTCGAATGTAGAGTGGAATGTAGAGTCGTGGATTGTAGAGTCGTCGAATGTAGAGTCGAATAAAGTGTCGAAAGTAGAGTCGAATATAGAGACGAATGTAGAGTCGTATTTAGAGTCAAATAAAGAGTCATGGGATGTAGAGTCGTATGTAGAGTCGTCAAATGTAGAGTCGTAGAATGTAGAGTCGTCGATTGTAGTGTCATCGAATGTAGAGTCGTCGATTGTAGAGTCGTCGAATGTAGAGTCGTCAAATGTAGAGTTGTCGAATGTAGAGTTGAATAAAGGGTCGAAAGTAGAGTCGAATGTAGAGTCGAATGTAGATACGAATGTAGAGTCGTATGTAGATTCGAATAAAGAGTCGAATGCAGAGTCCAATGTAGAGTCGAATGTAGAGTTGTATGTAGAGTCGAATATAGAGTCGTCGAATGTAGAGACGAATGTAGAGTCGTATGTAGAGTCAAATGTAGAGTCATGGGATGTAGAGTCGTATGAAGAGTCGAATGTAGAGTCGTCGTATTTAGACTGGAATGTAGAGTCGTCGATTGTAGAGTCGTCGAATATAGAGTCGTCAAAGTTAGAGTCGAATAAAGGGTCGAAATTAGAGTCGAATGTACAGTCGAATATAAAGACGAATGTAGGTAGAGTCGAATGTAGATACGAATGTAGAGTCTTATGTAGAGTCGTCGAATGCAGAGTCCTATGTAAAGTCGTTTGTAGAGTCAAATGTAGAGACGAATGTAGAGTCGTATGTAGAGTCGTCAAATGTAGAGTCGTAGAATATAGAGGCGTCGAATGTAGAGTTGAATAAAGGATCGAAAGTAGAGTCGAATGTAGAGTCGAATGTAGATACGAATGAAGAGTCGTATGTAGAGTCGAATAAAGAGTCGAATGCAGAGTCGAATGTAGAGTCGAATGTAGTGTCGAATAAAGAGACGAATGTAGTTAGAATCGAATGTAGAGACGAATGTAGAGTTGTATGTAGAGTCGAATATAGAGCCGTCGAATGTAGAGTGGAATGTAGAGTCGTCAAATGTAGAGTCGAATAAAGTGTCGAAAGTAGAGTCGAATGTAGATTCGAATGTACAGTCGAATGTAGAGACGAATGTAGAGTCGTATGTAGAGTCAAATAAAGAGTCATGGGATGTAGAGTCGTATGTAGAGTCGTCAAATGTAGAGTCGTAGAATGTAGAGTCGTCGATTGTAGTGTCATAAAATGTAGAGTCGTCGATTGTAGAGTCGTCGAATGTAGAGTCGTCAAATGAAGAGTCGTCAAATGTAGAGTCGAATAAAGGGTCGAAAGTAGAGTCGAATGAAGAGACGAATGTAGAGTCGTATGTAGAGTCAAATGTAGAGTCATGGGATGTAGAGTCGTATGTAGAGTCGAATGTAGAGTCGTCGTATTTAGATTGGAATGTAGAGTCGTCGATTGTAGAGTCGTCAAAGTTAGAGTCGAATAAAGGGTCGAAAGTAGAGTCGAATATAGGGTCGAAAGTAGAGTCGAATGTACAGTCGAATGTAGAGTCGAATGTAGAGTCATGGGATGTAGAGACATGGGATGTAGAGTCGTCGAATTTAGAGAGGAATGTAGAGTTTTTGAATGTAGAGTCATCGAATGTAGAATCGTATGTAGAGTCACATGTAGAGTCTTCGAATGTAGAGTCGAATAAATATTCGAATGAAGAGTCGAATGTAGAGTCAAATGTAGAGTCGAATGTAGAGACGAATGTAGAGTCGTAAGTAGAGTCGAATGTAGAGTCAATGATTGTAGTCGTCAAACGTAGGGTCGTATGTAGAGACGAATGTAGAGTCGTATGTAGAGTCGTCAAATGTAGAGTCGTAGAATATAGAGGCGTCAAATGTAGATTCGTCGATTGTAGAGTCATCGAATGTAGAGTCGTCGATTGTAGAGTCGTCGAATGTAGAGTCGTCAAATGTAGAGTCGTCAAAGTTAGAGTCGAATTAAGGGTCGAAAGTAGAGTCGAATGTACAGTCGAATGTAGAGACGAATGTAGAGTCGAATGTAGAGTCATGGGATGTAGAGACATGGGATGTAGAGTCGTCGAATTTAGAGAGGAATGTAGAGTTTTTGAATGTAGAGTCATCGAATGTAGAATCGTATGTAGAGTCACATGTAGAGTCTTCGAATGTAGAGTCGAATAAATATTCGAATGAAGAGTCGAATGTAGAGTCAAATGTAGAGTCGAATGTAGAGACGAATGTAGAGTCGTAAGTAGAGTCGAATGTAGAGTCAATGATTGTAGTCGTCAAACGTAGGGTCGTATGTAGAGACGAATGTAGAGTCGTATGTAGAGTCGTCAAATGTAGAGTCGTAGAATATAGAGGCGTCAGATGTAGATTCGTCGATTGTAGAGTCATCGAACGTAGAGTCGTCAAATGTAGAGTCGTCGAATGCAGAGTCCTATGTAAAGTCGTTTGTAGAGTCAAATGTAGAGACGAATGTAGAGTCGTATGTAGAGTCGTCAAATGTAGAGTCGTAGAATATAGAGGCGTCGAATGTAGAGTTGAATAAAGGATCGAAAGTAGAGTCGAATGTAGAGTCGAATGTAGATACGAATGAAGAGTCGTATGTAGAGTCGAATAAAGAGTCGAATGCAGAGTCGAATGTAGAGTCGAATGTAGTGTCGAATATACAGACGAATGTAGTTAGAATCGAATGTAGAGACGAATGTAGAGTTGTATGTAGAGTCGAATATAGAGCCGTCGAATGTAGAGTGGAATGTAGAGTCGTCCATTGTAGAGTCGTCAAATGTAGAGTCGAATAAAGTGTCGAAAGTAGAGTCGAATGTAGATTCGAATGTACAGTCGAATGTAGAGACGAATGTAGAGTCGTATGTAGAGTCAAATAAAGAGTCATGGGATGTAGAGTCGTATGTAGAGTCGTCAAATGTAGAGTCGTAGAATGTAGAGTCGTCGATTGTAGTGTCATCGAATGTAGAGTCGTCGATTGTAGAGTCGTCGAATGTAGAGTCGTCAAATGTAGAGTTGTCGAATGTAGAGTTGAATAAAGGGTCGAAAGTAGAGTCGAATGTAGAGTCGAATGTAGATACGAATGTAGAGTCGTATGTAGATTCGAATATAGAGTCGTCGAATGTAGAGACGAATGTAGAGTCGTATGTAGAGTCAAATGTAGAGTCATGGGATGTAGAGTCGTATGAAGAGTCGAATGTAGAGTCGTCGTATTTAGACTGGAATGTGGAGTCGTCGATTGTAGAGTCGTCGAATGTAGAGTTGTCGAATGTAGAGTTGAATAAAGGGTCGAAAGTAGAGTCGAATGTAGAGTCGAATGTAGATACGAATGTAGAGTCGTATGTAGAGTCGAATAAAGAGTCGAATGCAGAGTCCAATGTAGAGTCGAATGTAGAGTCGAATATACAGACGAATGTAGTTAGAGTCGAATGTAGAGACGAATGTAGTTAGAGTCGAATGTAGAGACGAATGTAGAGTTGTATGTAGAGTCGAATATAGAGTCGTCGAATGTAGAGACGAATGTAGAGTCGTATGTAGAGTCAAATGTAGAGTCATGGGATGTAGAGTCGTATGAAGAGTCGAATGTAGAGTCGTCGTATTTAGACTGGAATGTGGAGTCGTCGATTGTAGAGTCGTCGAATATAGAGTCGTCAAAGTTAGAGTCGAATAAAGGGTCGAAAGTAGAGTCGAATGTAGAGTCGAATGTAGATACGAATGTAGAGTCGTATGTAGAGTCGAATAAAGAGTCGAATGCAGGGTCGAATGTAGAGTCGAATGTAGTGTCGAATATAGAGACGAATGTAGTTAGAGTCGAATGTAGAGACGAATGTAGAGAGTTGTATGTAGAGTCGAATATAGAGCCGTCGAATGTAGAGTGGAATGTAGAGTCGTCCATTGTAGAGTCGTCGAACGTAGAGTCGTCAAATGCAGAGTCCTATGTAAAGTCGTTTGTAGAGTCGAATGTAGATACGAATGTAGAGTCGTATGTAGATTCGAATATAGAGTCGTCGAATGTAGAGACGAATGTAGAGTCGTATGTAGAGTCAAATGTAGAGTCATGGGATGTAGAGTCGTATGAAGAGTCGAATGTAGAGTCGTCGTATTTAGACTGGAATGTGGAGTCGTCGATTGTAGAGTCGTCGAATGTAGAGTTGTCGAATGTAGAGTTGAATAAAGGGTCGAAAGTAGAGTCGAATGTAGAGTCGAATGTAGATACGAATGTAGAGTCGTATGTAGAGTCGAATAAAGAGTCGAATTCAGAGTCCAATGTAGAGTCGAATGTAGAGTCGAATATACAGACGAATGTAGTTAGAGTCGAATGTAGAGACGAATGTAGTTAGAGTCGAATGTAGAGACGAATGTAGAGTTGTATGTAGAGTCGAATATAGAGTCGTCGAATGTAGAGACGAATGTAGAGTCGTATGTAGAGTCAAATGTAGAGTCATGGGATGTAGAGTCGTATGAAGAGTCGAATGTAGAGTCGTCGTATTTAGACTGGAATGTGGAGTCGTCGATTGTAGAGTCGTCGAATGTAGAGTTGTCGAATGTAGAGTTGAATAAAGGGTCGAAAGTAGAGTCGAATGTAGAGTCGAATGTAGATACGAATGTAGAGTCGTATGTAGAGTCGAATAAAGAGTCGAATGCAGAGTCCAATGTAGAGTCGAATGTAGAGTCGAATATACAGACGAATGTAGTTAGAGTCGAATGTAGAGACGAATGTAGTTAGAGTCGAATGTAGAGACGAATGTAGAGAGTTGTATGTAGAGTCGAATATAGAGCCGTCGAATGTAGAGTGGAATGTAGAGTCGTCCATTGTAGAGTCGTCGAACGTAGAGTCGTCAAATGCAGAGTCCTATGTAAAGTCGTTTGTAGAGTCAAATGTAGAGACGAATGTAGAGTCTCATGTAGAGTCGTCGAATGCAGAGTCCTATGTAAAGTCGTTTGTAGAGTCAAATGTAGAGACGAATGTAGAGTCGTATGTAGAGTCGTCAAATGTAGAGTCCTAGAATATAGAGGCGTCAAATGTAGATTCGTCGATTGTAGAGTCATCGAATGTAGAGTCGTCGATTGTAGAGTCGTCGAATGTAGAGTCGTCAAATGTAGAGTTGAATAAAGGGTCGAAATTAGAGTCGAATGTAGAGTCGAATGTAGATACGAATGTAGAGTCGTATGTAGAGTCGAATAAAGAGTCGAATGCAGGGTCGAATGTAGAGTCGAATGTAGTGTCGAATATAGAGACGAATGTAGTTAGAGTCGAATGTAGAGACGAATGTAGAGAGTTGTATGTAGAGTCGAATATAGAGCCGTCGAATGTAGAGTGGAATGTAGAGTCGTCCATTGTAGAGTCGTCGAACGTAGAGTCGTCAAATGTAGAGTCGAATAAAGTGTCGAAAGTAGAGTCGAATGTAGATTCGAATGTACAGTCGAATGTAGAGACGAATGTAGAGTCGTATGTAGAGTCAAATAAAGAGTCATGGGATGTAGAGTCGTATGTAGAGTCGTCAAATGTAGAGTCGTAGAATGTAGAGTCGTCGATTGTAGTGTCATCGAATGTAGAGTCGTCGATTGTAGAGTCGTCGAATGTAGAGTCGTCAAATGAAGAGTCGTCAAATGTAGAGTCGAATAAAGGGTCGAAAGTAGAGTCGAATGAAGAGACGAATGTAGAGTCGTATGTAGATTCGAATATAGAGTCGTCGAATGTAGAGACGAATGTAGAGTCGTATGTAGAGTCATGGGATGTAGAGTCGTATGAAGAGTCGAATGTAGAGTCGTCGTATTTAGACTGGAATGTGGAGTCGTCGATTGTAGAGTCGTCGAATGTGGAGTTGTCGAATGTAGAGTTGAATAAAGGGTCGAAAGTAGAGTCGAATGTAGAGTCGAATGTAGATACGAATGTAGAGTCGTATGTAGAGTCGAATAAAGAGTCGAATGCAGAGTCCAATGTAGAGTCGAATGTAGAGTCGAATATACAGACGAATGTAGTTAGAGTCGAATGTAGAGACGAATGTAGTTAGAGTCGAATGTAGAGACGAATGTAGAGTTGTATGTAGAGTCGAATATAGAGTCGTCGAATGTAGAGACGAATGTAGAGTCGTATGTAGAGTCAAATGTAGAGTCATGGGATGTAGAGTCGTATGAAGAGTCGAATGTAGAGTCGTCGTATTTAGACTGGAATGTGGAGTCGTCGATTGTAGAGTCGTCGAATATAGAGTCGTCAAAGTTAGAGTCGAATAAAGGGTCGAAAGTAGAGTCGAATGTATAGTCGAATATAAAGACGAATGTAGGTAGAGTCGAATGTAGATACGAATGTAGAGTCTTATGTAGAGTCGTCGAATGCAGAGTCCTATGTAAAGTCGTTTGTAGAGTCAAATGTAGAGACGAATGTAGAGTCGTATGTAGAGTCGTCAAATGTAGAGTCCTAGAATATAGAGGCGTCAAATGTAGATTAGTCGATTATAGAGTCATCGAATGTAGAGTCGTCGATTGTAGAGTCGTCGAATGTAGAGTCGTCGATTGTAGAGTCGTCGAATGTAGAGTCTTCAAATGTAGAGTTGAATAAAGGATCGAAAGTAGAGTCGAATGTAGAGTCGAATGTAGATACGAATGTAGAGTCGTATGTAGAGTCGTCAAATGTAGAGTCCTAGAATATAGAGGCGTCAAATGTAGATTAGTCGATTATAGAGTCATCGAATGTAGAGTCGTCGATTGTAGAGTCGTCGAATGTAGAGTCGTCGATTGTAGAGTCGTCGAATGTAGAGTCTTCAAATGTAGAGTCGAATAAAGGGTCGAAATTAGAGTCGAATGTACAGTCGAATATAAAGACGAATGTAGGTAGAGTCAAATGTAGATACGAATGTAGAGTCTTATGTAGAGTCGTCGAATGCAGAGTCCTATGTAAAGTCGTTTGTAGAGTCAAATGTAGAGACGAATGTAGAGTCGTATGTAGAGTCGTCAAATGTAGAGTCGTAGAATATAGAGGCGTCAAATGTAGAATCGTCGATTGTAGAGTCATCGAATGTAGAGTCGTCGATTGTAGAGTCGTCGAATGTAGAGTCTTCAAATGTAGAGTTGAATAAAGGATCGAAAGTAGAGTCGAATGTAGAGTCGAATGTAGATACGAATGTAGAGTCGTATGTAGAGTCGAATAAAGAGTCGAATGCAGAGTCGAATGTAGAGTCGAATGTAGTGTCGAATATAGAGACGAATGTAGTTAGAATCGAATGTAGAGACGAATGTAGAGTTGTATGTAGAGTCGAATATAGAGCCGTCGTATGTAGAGTCAAATGTAGAGTCATGGGATGTAGAGTCGTATGAAGAGTCGAATGTAGAGTCGTCGTATTTAGACTGGAATGTGGAGTCGTCGATTGTAGAGTCGTCGAATATAGAGTCGTCAAAGTTAGAGTCGAATAAAGGGTCGAAAGTAGAGTCGAATGTATAGTCGAATATAAAGACGAATGTAGGTAGAGTCGAATGTAGATACGAATGTAGAGTCTTATGTAGAGTCGTCGAATGCAGAGTCCTATGTAAAGTCGTTTGTAGAGTCAAATGTAGAGACGAATGTAGAGTCGTATGTAGAGTCGTCAAATGTAGAGTCCTAGAATATAGAGGCGTCAAATGTAGATTCGTCGATTGTAGAGTCATCGAATGTAGAGTCGTCGATTGTAGAGTCGTCGAATGTAGAGTCGTCAAATGTAGAGTTGAATAAAGGGTCGAAATTAGAGTCGAATGTAGAGTCGAATGTAGATACGAATGTAGAGTCGTATGTAGAGTCGAATAAAGAGTCGAATGCAGGGTCGAATGTAGAGTCGAATGTAGTGTCGAATATAGAGACGAATGTAGTTAGAGTCGAATGTAGAGACGAATGTAGAGAGTTGTATGTAGAGTCGAATATAGAGCCGTCGAATGTAGAGTGGAATGTAGAGTCGTCCATTGTAGAGTCGTCGAACGTAGAGTCGTCAAATGCAGAGTCCTATGTAAAGTCGTTTGTAGAGTCGAATGTAGATACGAATGTAGAGTCGTATGTAGATTCGAATATAGAGTCGTCGAATGTAGAGACGAATGTAGAGTCGTATGTAGAGTCAAATGTAGAGTCATGGGATGTAGAGTCGTATGAAGAGTCGAATGTAGAGTCGTCGTATTTAGACTGGAATGTGGAGTCGTCGATTGTAGAGTCGTCGAATGTAGAGTTGTCGAATGTAGAGTTGAATAAAGGGTCGAAAGTAGAGTCGAATGTAGAGTCGAATGTAGATACGAATGTAGAGTCGTATGTAGAGTCGAATAAAGAGTCGAATGCAGAGTCCAATGTAGAGTCGAATGTAGAGTCGAATATACAGACGAATGTAGTTAGAGTCGAATGTAGAGACGAATGTAGTTAGAGTCGAATGTAGAGACGAATGTAGAGTTGTATGTAGAGTCGAATATAGAGTCGTCGAATGTAGAGACGAATGTAGAGTCGTATGTAGAGTCAAATGTAGAGTCATGGGATGTAGAGTCGTATGAAGAGTCGAATGTAGAGTCGTCGTATTTAGACTGGAATGTGGAGTCGTCGATTGTAGAGTCGTCGAATGTAGAGTTGTCGAATGTAGAGTTGAATAAAGGGTCGAAAGTAGAGTCGAATGTAGAGTCGAATGTAGATACGAATGTAGAGTCGTATGTAGAGTCGAATAAAGAGTCGAATGCAGAGTCCAATGTAGAGTCGAATGTAGAGTCGAATATACAGACGAATGTAGTTAGAGTCGAATGTAGAGACGAATGTAGTTAGAGTCGAATGTAGAGACGAATGTAGAGAGTTGTATGTAGAGTCGAATATAGAGCCGTCGAATGTAGAGTGGAATGTAGAGTCGTCCATTGTAGAGTCGTCGAACGTAGAGTCGTCAAATGCAGAGTCCTATGTAAAGTCGTTTGTAGAGTCAAATGTAGAGACGAATGTAGAGTCTCATGTAGAGTCGTCGAATGCAGAGTCCTATGTAAAGTCGTTTGTAGAGTCAAATGTAGAGACGAATGTAGAGTCGTATGTAGAGTCGTCAAATGTAGAGTCCTAGAATATAGAGGCGTCAAATGTAGATTCGTCGATTGTAGAGTCATCGAATGTAGAGTCGTCGATTGTAGAGTCGTCGAATGTAGAGTCGTCAAATGTAGAGTTGAATAAAGGGTCGAAATTAGAGTCGAATGTAGAGTCGAATGTAGATACGAATGTAGAGTCGTATGTAGAGTCGAATAAAGAGTCGAATGCAGGGTCGAATGTAGAGTCGAATGTAGTGTCGAATATAGAGACGAATGTAGTTAGAGTCGAATGTAGAGACGAATGTAGAGAGTTGTATGTAGAGTCGAATATAGAGCCGTCGAATGTAGAGTGGAATGTAGAGTCGTCCATTGTAGAGTCGTCGAACGTAGAGTCGTCAAATGTAGAGTCGAATAAAGTGTCGAAAGTAGAGTCGAATGTAGATTCGAATGTACAGTCGAATGTAGAGACGAATGTAGAGTCGTATGTAGAGTCAAATAAAGAGTCATGGGATGTAGAGTCGTATGTAGAGTCGTCAAATGTAGAGTCGTAGAATGTAGAGTCGTCGATTGTAGTGTCATCGAATGTAGAGTCGTCGATTGTAGAGTCGTCGAATGTAGAGTCGTCAAATGAAGAGTCGTCAAATGTAGAGTCGAATAAAGGGTCGAAAGTAGAGTCGAATGAAGAGACGAATGTAGAGTCGTATGTAGATTCGAATATAGAGTCGTCGAATGTAGAGACGAATGTAGAGTCGTATGTAGAGTCATGGGATGTAGAGTCGTATGAAGAGTCGAATGTAGAGTCGTCGTATTTAGACTGGAATGTGGAGTCGTCGATTGTAGAGTCGTCGAATGTGGAGTTGTCGAATGTAGAGTTGAATAAAGGGTCGAAAGTAGAGTCGAATGTAGAGTCGAATGTAGATACGAATGTAGAGTCGTATGTAGAGTCGAATAAAGAGTCGAATGCAGAGTCCAATGTAGAGTCGAATGTAGAGTCGAATATACAGACGAATGTAGTTAGAGTCGAATGTAGAGACGAATGTAGTTAGAGTCGAATGTAGAGACGAATGTAGAGTTGTATGTAGAGTCGAATATAGAGTCGTCGAATGTAGAGACGAATGTAGAGTCGTATGTAGAGTCAAATGTAGAGTCATGGGATGTAGAGTCGTATGAAGAGTCGAATGTAGAGTCGTCGTATTTAGACTGGAATGTGGAGTCGTCGATTGTAGAGTCGTCGAATATAGAGTCGTCAAAGTTAGAGTCGAATAAAGGGTCGAAAGTAGAGTCGAATGTATAGTCGAATATAAAGACGAATGTAGGTAGAGTCGAATGTAGATACGAATGTAGAGTCTTATGTAGAGTCGTCGAATGCAGAGTCCTATGTAAAGTCGTTTGTAGAGTCAAATGTAGAGACGAATGTAGAGTCGTATGTAGAGTCGTCAAATGTAGAGTCCTAGAATATAGAGGCGTCAAATGTAGATTAGTCGATTATAGAGTCATCGAATGTAGAGTCGTCGATTGTAGAGTCGTCGAATGTAGAGTCGTCGATTGTAGAGTCGTCGAATGTAGAGTCTTCAAATGTAGAGTTGAATAAAGGATCGAAAGTAGAGTCGAATGTAGAGTCGAATGTAGATACGAATGTAGAGTCGTATGTAGAGTCGAATGTAGAGTCGAATGTAGATACGAATGTAGAGTCGTATGTAGATTCGAATATAGAGTCGTCGAATGTAGAGACGAATGTAGAGTCGTATGTAGAGTCAAATGTAGAGTCATGGGATGTAGAGTCGTATGAAGAGTCGAATGTAGAGTCGTCGTATTTAGACTGGAATGTGGAGTCGTCGATTGTAGAGTCGTCGAATGTAGAGTTGTCGAATGTAGAGTTGAATAAAGGGTCGAAAGTAGAGTCGAATGTAGAGTCGAATGTAGATACGAATGTAGAGTCGTATGTAGAGTCGAATAAAGAGTCGAATGCAGAGTCGAATGTAGAGTCGAATGTAGTGTCGAATATACAGACGAATGTAGTTAGAGTCGAATGTAGAGACGAATGTAGAGTCGTATGTAGAGTCAAATGTAGAGTCATGGGATGTAGAGTCGTATGAAGAGTCGAATGTAGAGTCGTCGTATTTAGACTGGAATGTAGAGTCGTCGATTGTAGAGTCGTCGAATATAGAGTCGTCAAAGTTAGAGTCGAATAAAGGGTCGAAATTAGAGTCGAATGTACAGTCGAATATAAAGACGAATGTAGGTAGAGTCAAATGTAGATACGAATGTAGAGTCTTATGTAGAGTCGTCGAATGCAGAGTCCTATGTAAAGTCGTTTGTAGAGTCAAATGTAGAGACGAATGTAGAGTCGTATGTAGAGTCGTCAAATGTAGAGTCGTAGAATATAGAGGCGTCAAATGTAGAATCGTCGATTGTAGAGTCATCGAATGTAGAGTCGTCGATTGTAGAGTCGTCGAATGTAGAGTCTTCAAATGTAGAGTTGAATAAAGGATCGAAAGTAGAGTCGAATGTAGAGTCGAATGTAGATACGAATGTAGAGTCGTATGTAGAGTCGAATAAAGAGTCGAATGCAGAGTCGAATGTAGAGTCGAATGTAGTGTCGAATATAGAGACGAATGTAGTTAGAATCGAATGTAGAGACGAATGTAGAGTTGTATGTAGAGTCGAATATAGAGCCGTCGTATGTAGAGTCAAATGTAGAGTCATGGGATGTAGAGTCGTATGAAGAGTCGAATGTAGAGTCGTCGTATTTAGACTGGAATGTGGAGTCGTCGATTGTAGAGTCGTCGAATATAGAGTCGTCAAAGTTAGAGTCGAATAAAGGGTCGAAAGTAGAGTCGAATGTATAGTCGAATATAAAGACGAATGTAGGTAGAGTCGAATGTAGATACGAATGTAGAGTCTTATGTAGAGTCGTCGAATGCAGAGTCCTATGTAAAGTCGTTTGTAGAGTCAAATGTAGAGACGAATGTAGAGTCGTATGTAGAGTCGTCAAATGTAGAGTCCTAGAATATAGAGGCGTCAAATGTAGATTCGTCGATTGTAGAGTCATCGAATGTAGAGTCGTCGATTGTAGAGTCGTCGAATGTAGAGTCGTCAAATGTAGAGTTGAATAAAGGGTCGAAATTAGAGTCGAATGTAGAGTCGAATGTAGATACGAATGTAGAGTCGTATGTAGAGTCGAATAAAGAGTCGAATGCAGGGTCGAATGTAGAGTCGAATGTAGTGTCGAATATAGAGACGAATGTAGTTAGAGTCGAATGTAGAGACGAATGTAGAGAGTTGTATGTAGAGTCGAATATAGAGCCGTCGAATGTAGAGTGGAATGTAGAGTCGTCCATTGTAGAGTCGTCGAACGTAGAGTCTTCAAATGTAGAGTTGAATAAAGTGTCGAAAGTAGAGTCGAATGTAGATTCGAATGTACAGTCGAATGTAGAGACGAATGTAGAGTCGTATGTAGAGTCAAATAAAGAGTCATGGGATGTAGAGTCGTATGTAGAGTCGTCAAATGTAGAGTCGTGGAATGTAGAGTCGTCGATTGTAGTGTCATCGAATGTACAGTCGTCGATTGTAGAGTCGTCGAATGTAGAGTCGTCAAATGAAGAGTCGTCAAATGTAGAGTCGAATAAAGGGTCGAAAGTAGAGTCGAATGAAGAGACGAATGTAGAGTCGTATGTAGAGTCAAATGTAGAGTCATGGGATGTAGAGTCGTATGTAGAGTCGAATGTAGAGTCGTCGATTGTAGAGTAGTCAAAGTTAAATAAAGTCGAATAAAGGGTCGAAAGTAGAGTCGAATATAGGGTCGAAAGTAGAGTCGAATGTACAGTCGAATGTAGAGACGAATGTAGAGTCGAATGTAGAGTCGTATGTAGAGTCGAATGTAGAGGTGTGATGTAGAATCGTATGTAAAGTCGTATGTAGAGTCACATGTGGAGTCTTCGAATGAAGAGTCGAATATAGAGTCGTAAAATGTAGAGTCGTCGAATGTAGATTCAAATAAAGGGTCGAATGTAGAGTCATGGGATGTAGAGACATGGGATGTAGAGTCGTCGAATTTAGAGAGGAATGTAGAGTTTTTGAATGTAGAGTCTTCGAATGTAGAATCGTCTGTAGAGTCGAATGTAGATATTTCGAATGTAGAGTCGTCGAATGTAGTCGTCAAACGTAAAGTCGTATGTAGAGTCGAATGTAGAGGTGTGATGTAGAATCGTATGTACAGTCGTATGTAGAGTCACATGTGGAGTCTTCGAATGTAGAGTGGAATGTAGAGTCGTGGATTGTAGAGTCGTCGAATGTAGAGTCGAATAAAGTGTCGAAAGTAGAGTCGAATATAGAGACGAATGTAGAGTCGTATGTAGAGTCAAATAAAGAGTCATGGGATGTAGAGTTGTATGTAGAGTCGTCAAATGTAGAGTCGTAGAATGTAGAGTCGTCGATTGTAGTGTCATCGAATGTAGAGTCGTCGATTGTAGAGTTGTCGAATGTAGAGTTGAATAAAGGGTCAAAAGTAGAGTCGGATGTAGAGTCGAATGTAGATACGAATGTAGAAAGAATCGTATGTAGATTCGAATAAAGAGTCGAATGCAGAGTCCAATGTAGAGTCGAATGTAGAGTCGAATATACAGACGAATGTAGTTAGAGTCGAATGTAGAGACGAATGTAGTTAGAGTCGAATGTAGAGACGAATGTAGAGTTGTATGTAGAGTCGAATATAGAGTCGTCGAATGTAGAGACGAATGTAGAGTCGTATGTAGAGTCAAATGTAGAGTCATGGGATGTAGAGTCGTATGAAGAGTCGAATGTAGAGTCGAATGTAGTGTCGAATATAGAGACGAATGTAGTTAGAATCGAATGTAGAGACGAATGTAGAGTTGTATGTAGAGTCGAATATAGAGCCGTCGTATGTAGAGTCAAATGTAGAGTCATGGGATGTAGAGTCGTATGAAGAGTCGAATGTAGAGTCGTCGTATTTAGACTGGAATGTGGAGTCGTCGATTGTAGAGTCGTCGAATATAGAGTCGTCAAAGTTAGAGTCGAATAAAGGGTCGAAAGTAGAGTCGAATGTATAGTCGAATATAAAGACGAATGTAGGTAGAGTCGAATGTAGATACGAATGTAGAGTCTTATGTAGAGTCGTCGAATGCAGAGTCCTATGTAAAGTCGTTTGTAGAGTCAAATGTAGAGACGAATGTAGAGTCGTATGTAGAGTCGTCAAATGTAGAGTCCTAGAATATAGAGGCGTCAAATGTAGATTAGTCGATTATAGAGTCATCGAATGTAGAGTCGTCGATTGTAGAGTCGTCGAATGTAGAGTCGTCGATTGTAGAGTCGTCGAATGTAGAGTCTTCAAATGTAGAGTTGAATAAAGGATCGAAAGTAGAGTCGAATGTAGAGTCGAATGTAGATACGAATGTAGAGTCGTATGTAGAGTCGAATGTAGAGTCGAATGTAGATACGAATGTAGAGTCGTATGTAGATTCGAATATAGAGTCGTCGAATGTAGAGACGAATGTAGAGTCGTATGTAGAGTCAAATGTAGAGTCATGGGATGTAGAGTCGTATGAAGAGTCGAATGTAGAGTCGTCGTATTTAGACTGGAATGTGGAGTCGTCGATTGCAGAGTCGTCGAATGTAGAGTTGTCGAATGTAGAGTTGAATAAAGGGTCGAAAGTAGAGTCGAATGTAGAGTCGAATGTAGATACGAATGTAGAGTCGTATGTAGAGTCGAATAAAGAGTCGAATGCAGAGTCCAATGTAGAGTCGAATGTAGAGTCGAATATACAGACGAATGTAGTTAGAGTCGAATGTAGAGACGAATGTAGTTAGAGTCGAATGTAGAGACGAATGTAGAGTTGTATGTAGAGTCGAATATAGAGTCGTCGAATGTAGAGACGAATGTAGAGTCGTATGTAGAGTCAAATGTAGAGTCATGGGATGTAGAGTCGTATGAAGAGTCGAATGTAGAGTCGTCGTATTTAGACTGGAATGTAGAGTCGTCGAATGTAGAGTCGTCGAATATAGAGTCGTCAAAGTTAGAGTCGAATAAAGGGTCGAAATTAGAGTCGAATGTACAGTCGAATATAAAGACGAATGTAGGTAGAGTCGAATGTAGATACGAATGTAGAGTCTTATGTAGAGTCGTCGAATGCAGAGTCCTATGTAAAGTCGTTTGTAGAGTCAAATGTAGAGACGAATGTAGAGTCTTATGTAGAGTCGTCAAATGTAGAGTCGTAGAATATAGAGGCGTCGAATGTAGAGTTGAATAAAGGATCGAAAGTAGAGTCGAATGTAGAGTCGAATGTAGATACGAATGTAGAGTCGTATGTAGAGTCGAATAAAGAGTCGAATGCAGAGTCGAATGTAGAGTCGAATGTAGAGTTGTATGTAGAGTCAAATGTAGAGTCGAATGTAGAGACGAATGTAGAGTCGTAAGTAGAGTCGAATGTAGAGTCAATGATTGTAGTCGTCAAACGTAGGGTCGTATGTAGAGACGAATGTAGAGTCGTATGTAGAGTCGTCAAATGTAGAGTCGTAGAATATAGAGGCGTCAGATGTAGATTCGTCGATTGTAGAGTCATCGAACGTAGAGTCATCGAACGTAGAGTCGTCAAATGTAGAGTCGTCAAATGTAGAGTTGAATAAAGGGTCGAAAGTAGAGTCGAATGTAGAGTCGAATGTAGAAACGAATGTAGAGTCGTATGTAGAGTCGAATGTAGAGGTGTGATGTAGAATCGTATGTAAAGTCGTATGTAGAGTCACATGTGGAGTCTTCGAATGAAGAGTCGAATATAGAGTCGTAAAATGTAGAGTCGTCGAATGTAGATTCAAATAAAGGGTCGAATGTAGAGTCATGGGATGTAGAGACATGGGATGTAGAGTCGTCGAATTTAGAGAGGAATGTAGAGTTTTTGAATGTAGAGTCTTCGAATGTAGAATCGTCTGTAGAGTCGAATGTAGATATTTCGAATGTAGAGTCGTCGAATGTAGTCGTCAAACGTAAAGTCGTATGTAGAGTCGAATGTAGAGGTGTGATGTAGAATCGTATGTACAGTCGTATGTAGAGTCACATGTGGAGTCTTCGAATGTAGAGTGGAATGTAGAGTCGTGGATTGTAGAGTCGTCGAATGTAGAGTCGAATAAAGTGTCGAAAGTAGAGTCGAATATAGAGACGAATGTAGAGTCGTATGTAGAGTCAAATAAAGAGTCATGGGATGTAGAGTCGTATGTAGAGTCGTCAAATATAGAGTCGTAGAATGTAGAGTCGTCGATTGTAGTGTCATCGAATGTAGAGTCGTCGATTGTAGAGTTGTCGAATGTAGAGTTGAATAAAGGGTCAAAAGTAGAGTCGGATGTAGAGTCGAATGTAGATACGAATGTAGAGTCGTATGTAGATTCGAATAAAGAGTCGAATGCAGAGTCCAATGTAGAGTCGAATGTAGAGTCGAATATACAGACGAATGTAGTTAGAGTCGAATGTAGAGACGAATGTAGTTAGAGTCGAATGTAGAGACGAATGTAGAGTTGTATGTAGAGTCGAATATAGAGTCGTCGAATGTAGAGACGAATGTAGAGTCGTATGTAGAGTCAAATGTAGAGTCATGGGATGTAGAGTCGTATGAAGAGTCGAATGTAGAGTCGTCGTATTTAGACTGGAATGTAGAGTCGTCGATTGTAGAGTCGTCGAATATAGAGTCGTCAAAGTTAGAGTCGAATAAAGGGTCGAAATTAGAGTCGAATGTACAGTCGAATATAAAGACGAATGTAGGTAGAGTCAAATGTAGATACGAATGTAGAGTCTTATGTAGAGTCGTCGAATGCAGAGTCCTATGTAAAGTCGTTTGTAGAGTCAAATGTAGAGACGAATGTAGAGTCGTATGTAGAGTCGTCAAATGTAGAGTCGTAGAATATAGAGGCGTCAAATGTAGATTCGTCGATTGTAGAGTCATCGAATGTAGTGTCGTCGATTGTAGAGTCGTCGAATGTAGAGTCTTCAAATGTAGAGTTGAATAAAGGATCGAAAGTAGAGTCGAATGTAGAGTCGAATGTAGATACGAATGTAGAGTCGTATGTAGAGTCGAATAAAGAGTCGAATGCAGAGTCGAATGTAGAGTCGAATGTAGTGTCGAATATAGAGACGAATGTAGTTAGAATCGAATGTAGAGACGAATGTAGAGTTGTATGTAGAGTCGAATATAGAGCCGTCGTATGTAGAGTCAAATGTAGAGTCATGGGATGTAGAGTCGTATGTAGAGTCGAATGTAGAGTCGTCGTATTTAGACTGGAATGTGGAGTCGTCGATTGTAGAGTCGTCGAATATAGAGTCGTCAAAGTTAGAGTCGAATAAAGGGTCGAAAGTAGAGTCGAATGTATAGTCGAATATAAAGACGAATGTAGGTAGAGTCGAATGTAGATACGAATGTAGAGTCTTATGTAGAGTCGTCGAATGCAGAGTCCTATGTAAAGTCGTTTGTAGAGTCAAATGTAGAGACGAATGTAGAGTCGTATGTAGAGTCGTCAAATGTAGAGTCCTAGAATATAGAGGCGTCAAATGTAGATTCGTCGATTGTAGAGTCATCGAATGTAGAGTCGTCGATTGTAGAGTCGTCGAATGTAGAGTCGTCAAATGTAGAGTTGAATAAAGGGTCGAAATTAGAGTCGAATGTAGAGTCGAATGTAGATACGAATGCAGAGTCGTATGTAGAGTCGAATAAAGAGTCGATTGCCGGGTCGAATGTAGAGTCGAATGTAGTGTCGAATATAGAGACGAATGTAGTTAGAGTCGAATGTAGAGACGAATGTAGAGAGTTGTATGTAGAGTCGAATATAGAGCCGTCGAATGTAGAGTGGAATGTAGAGTCGTCCATTGTAGAGTCGTCGAACGTAGAGTCTTCAAATGTAGAGTCGAATAAAGTGTCGAAAGTAGAGTCGAATGTAGATTCGAATGTACAGTCGAATGTAGAGACGAATGTAGAGTCGTATGTAGAGTCAAATAAAGAGTCATGGGATGTAGAGTCGTATGTAGAGTCGTCAAATGTAGAGTCGTGGAATGTAGAGTCGTCGATTGTAGTGTCATCGAATGTAGAGTCGTCGATTGTAGAGTCGTCGAATGTAGAGTCGTCAAATGAAGAGTCGTCAAATGTAGAGTCGAATAAAGGGTCGAAAGTAGAGTCGAATGAAGAGACGAATGTAGAGTCGTATGTAGAGTCAAATGTAGAGTCATGGGATGTAGAGTCGTATGTAGAGTCGAATGTAGAGTCGTCGATTGTAGAGTAGTCAAAGTTAAATAAAGTCGAATAAAGGGTCGAAAGTAGAGTCGAATATAGGGTCGAAAGTAGAGTCGAATGTACAGTCGAATGTAGAGACGAATGTAGAGTCGAATGTAGAGTCGTATGTAGAGTCGAATGTAGAGGTGTGATGTAGAATCGTATGTAAAGTCGTATGTAGAGTCACATGTGGAGTCTTCGAATGAAGAGTCGAATATAGAGTCGTAAAATGTAGAGTCGTCGAATGTAGATTCAAATAAAGGGTCGAATGTAGAGTCATGGGATGTAGAGACATGGGATGTAGAGTCGTCGAATTTAGAGAGGAATGTAGAGTTTTTGAATGTAGAGTCTTCGAATGTAGAATCGTCTGTAGAGTCGAATGTAGATATTTCGAATGTAGAGTCGTCGAATGTAGTCGTCAAACGTAAAGTCGTATGTAGAGTCGAATGTAGAGGTGTGATGTAGAATCGTATGTACAGTCGTATGTAGAGTCACATGTGGAGTCTTCGAATGTAGAGTGGAATGTAGAGTCGTGGATTGTAGAGTCGTCGAATGTAGAGTCGAATAAAGTGTCGAAAGTAGAGTCGAATATAGAGACGAATGTAGAGTCGTATGTAGAGTCAAATAAAGAGTCATGGGATGTAGAGTCGTATGTAGAGTCGTCAAATGTAGAGTCGTAGAATGTAGAGTCGTCGATTGTAGTGTCATCGAATGTAGAGTCGTCGATTGTAGAGTTGTCGAATGTAGAGTTGAATAAAGGGTCAAAAGTAGAGTCGGATGTAGAGTCGAATGTAGATACGAATGTAGAATCGTATGTAGATTCGAATAAAGAGTCCAATGTAGAGTCCAATGTAGAGTCGAATGTAGAGTCGAATATACAGACGAATGTAGTTAGAGTCGAATGTAGAGACGAATGTAGTTAGAGTCGAATGTAGAGACGAATGTAGAGTTGTATGTAGAGTCGAATATAGAGTCGTCGAATGTAGAGACGAATGTAGAGTCGTATGTAGAGTCAAATGTAGAGTCATGGGATGTAGAGTCGTATGAAGAGTCGAATGTAGAGTCGTCGTATTTAGACTGGAATGTAGAGTCGTCGATTGTAGAGTCGTCGAATATAGAGTCGTCAAAGTTAGAGTCGAATAAAGGGTCGAAATTAGAGTCGAATGTACAGTCGAATATAAAGACGAATGTAGGTAGAGTCAAATGTAGATACGAATGTAGAGTCTTATGTAGAGTCGTCGAATGCAGAGTCCTATGTAAAGTCGTTTGTAGAGTCAAATGTAGAGACGAATGTAGAGTCGTATGTAGAGTCGTCAAATGTAGAGTCGTAGAATAAAGAGGCGTCAAATGTAGATTCGTCGATTGTAGAGTCATCGAATGTAGAGTCGTCGATTGTAGAGTCGTCGAATGTAGAGTCTTCAAATGTAGAGTTGAATAAAGGATCGAAAGTAGAGTCGAATGTAGAGTCGAATGTAGATACGAATGTAGAGTCGTATGTAGAGTCGAATAAAGAGTCGAATGCAGAGTCGAATGTAGAGTCGAATGTAGTGTCGAATATAGAGACGAATGTAGTTAGAATCGAATGTAGAGACGAATGTAGAGTTGTATGTAGAGTCGAATATAGAGCCGTCGTATGTAGAGTCAAATGTAGAGTCAAGGGATGTAGAGTCGTATGAAGAGTCGAATGTAGAGTCGTCGTATTTAGACTGGAATGTGGAGTCGTCGATTGTAGAGTCGTCGAATATAGAGTCGTCAAAGTTAGAGTCGAATAAAGGGTCGAAAGTAGAGTCGAATGTATAGTCGAATATAAAGACGAATGTAGGTAGAGTCGAATGTAGATACGAATGTAGAGTCTTATGTAGAGTCGTCGAATGCAGAGTCCTATGTAAAGTCGTTTGTAGAGTCAAATGTAGAGACGAATGTAGAGTCGTATGTAGAGTCGTCAAATGTAGAGTCCTAGAATATAGAGGCGTCAAATGTAGATTCGTCGATTGTAGAGTCATCGAATGTAGAGTCGTCGATTGTAGAGTCGTCGAATGTAGAGTCGTCGATTGTAGAGTCGTCGAATGTAGAGTCTTCAAATGTAGAGTTGAATAAAGGATCGAAAGTAGAGTCGAATGTAGAGTCGAATGTAGATACGAATGTAGAGTCGTATGTAGAGTCGAATGTAGAGTCGAATGTAGATACGAATGTAGAGTCGTATGTAGAGTCGAATATAGAGTCGTCGAATGTAGAGACGAATGTAGAGTCGTATGTAGAGTCAAATGTAGAGTCATGGGATGTAGAGTCGTATGAAGAGTCGAATGTAGAGTCGTCGTATTTAGACTGGAATGTGGAGTCGTCGATTGTAGAGTCGTCGAATGTAGAGTTGTCGAATGTAGAGTTGAATAAAGGGTCGAAAGTAGAGTCGAATGTAGAGTCGAATGTAGATACGAATGTAGAGTCGTATGTAGAGTCGAATAAAGAGTCGAATGCAGAGTCCAATGTAGAGTCGAATGTAGAGTCGAATATAAAGACGAATGTAGTTAGAGTCGAATGTAGAGACGAATGTAGAGTTGTATGTAGAGTCGAATATAGAGTCGTCGAATGTAGAGACGAATGTAGAGTCGTATGTAGAGTCAAATGTAGTCATGAGATGTAGAGTCGTATGAAGAGTCGAATGTAGAGTCGTCGTATTTAGACTGGAATGTAGAGTCGTCGATTGTAGAGTCGTCGAATATAGAGTCGTCAAAGTTAGAGTCGAATAAAGGGTCGAAATTAGAGTCGAATGTACAGTCGAATATAAAGACGAATGTAGGTAGAGTCGAATGTAGATACGAATGTAGAGTCTTATGTAGAGTCGTCGAATGCAGAGTCCTATGTAAAGTCGTTTGTAGAGTCAAATGTAGAGACGAATGTAGAGTCGTATGTAGAGTCGTCAAATGTAGAGTCGTAGAATATAGAGGCGTCGAATGTAGATTAGTCGATTATAGAGTCATCGAATGTAGAGTCGTCGATTGTAGAGTCGTCGAATGTAGAGTCGTCGATTGTAGAGTCATCGAATGTAGAGTCTTCAAATGTAGAGTTGAATAAAGGATCGAAAGTAGAGTCGAATGTAGAGTCGAATGTAGATACGAATGTAGAGTCGTATGTAGAGTCGAATGTAGAGTCGAATGTAGATACGAATGTAGAGTCGTATGTAGATTCGAATATAGAGTCGTCGAATGTAGAGACGAATGTAGAGTCGTATGTAGAGTCAAATGTAGAGTCATGGGATGTAGAGTCGTATGAAGAGTCGAATGCAGAGTCCAATGTAGAGTCGAATGTAGAGTCGAATATACAGATGAATGTAGTTAGAGTCGAATGTAGAGACGAATGTAGTTAGAGTCGAATGTAGAGACGAATGTAGAGTTGTATGTAGAGTCGAATATAGAGTCGTCGAATGTAGAGACGAATGTAGAGTCGTATGTAGAGTCAAATGTAGAGTCATGGGATGTAGAGTCGTATGAAGAGTCGAATGTAGAGTCGTCGTATTTAGACTGGAATGTAGAGTCGTCGATTGTAGAGTCGTCGAATATAGAGTCGTCAAAGTTAGAGTCGAATAAAGGGTCGAAATTAGAGTCGAATGTACAGTCGAATATAAAGACGAATGTAGGTAGAGTCGAATGTAGATACGAATGTAGAGTCTTATGTAGAGTCGTCGAATGCAGAGTCCTATGTAAAGTCGTTTGTAGAGTCAAATGTAGAGACGAATGTAGAGTCTTATGTAGAGTCGTCAAATGTAGAGTCGTAGAATATAGAGGCGTCGAATGTAGAGTTGAATAAAGGATCGAAAGTAGAGTCGAATGTAGAGTCGAATGTAGATACGAATGTAGAGTCGTATGTAGAGTCGAATAAAGAGTCGAATGCAGAGTCGAATGTAGAGTCGAATGTAGAGTTGTATGTAGAGTCAAATGTAGAGTCGAATGTAGAGACGAATGTAGAGTCGTAAGTAGAGTCGAATGTAGAGTCAATGATTGTAGTCGTCAAACGTAGGGTCGTATGTAGAGACGAATGTAGAGTCGTATGTAGAGTCGTCAAATGTAGAGTCGTAGAATATAGAGGCGTCAGATGTAGATTCGTCGATTGTAGAGTCATCGAACGTAGAGTCATCGAACGTAGAGTCGTCAAATGTAGAGTCGTCAAATGTAGAGTTGAATAAAGGGTCGAAAGTAGAGTCGAATGTAGAGTCGAATGTAGAAACGAATGTAGAGTCGTATGTAGAGTCGAATGTAGAGGTGTGATGTAGAATCGTATGTAAAGTCGTATGTAGAGTCACATGTGGAGTCTTCGAATGAAGAGTCGAATATAGAGTCGTAAAATGTAGAGTCGTCGAATGTAGATTCAAATAAAGGGTCGAATGTAGAGTCATGGGATGTAGAGACATGGGATGTAGAGTCGTCGAATTTAGAGAGGAATGTAGAGTTTTTGAATGTAGAGTCTTCGAATGTAGAATCGTCTGTAGAGTCGAATGTAGATATTTCGAATGTAGAGTCGTCGAATGTAGTCGTCAAACGTAAAGTCGTATGTAGAGTCGAATGTAGAGGTGTGATGTAGAATCGTATGTACAGTCGTATGTAGAGTCACATGTGGAGTCTTCGAATGTAGAGTGGAATGTAGAGTCGTGGATTGTAGAGTCGTCGAATGTAGAGTCGAATAAAGTGTCGAAAGTAGAGTCGAATATAGAGACGAATGTAGAGTCGTATGTAGAGTCAAATAAAGAGTCATGGGATGTAGAGTCGTATGTAGAGTCGTCAAATATAGAGTCGTAGAATGTAGAGTCGTCGATTGTAGTGTCATCGAATGTAGAGTCGTCGATTGTAGAGTTGTCGAATGTAGAGTTGAATAAAGGGTCAAAGTAGAGTCGGATGTAGAGTCGAATGTAGATACGAATGTAGAGTCGTATGTAGATTCGAATAAAGAGTCGAATGCAGAGTCCAATGTAGAGTCGAATGTAGAGTCGAATATACAGACGAATGTAGTTAGAGTCGAATGTAGAGACGAATGTAGTTAGAGTCGAATGTAGAGACGAATGTAGAGTTGTATGTAGAGTCGAATATAGAGTCGTCGAATGTAGAGACGAATGTAGAGTCGTATGTAGAGTCAAATGTAGAGTCATGGGATGTAGAGTCGTATGAAGAGTCGAATGTAGAGTCGTCGTATTTAGACTGGAATGTAGAGTCGTCGATTGTAGAGTCGTCGAATATAGAGTCGTCAAAGTTAGAGTCGAATAAAGGGTCGAAATTAGAGTCGAATGTACAGTCGAATATAAAGACGAATGTAGGTAGAGTCAAATGTAGATACGAATGTAGAGTCTTATGTAGAGTCGTCGAATGCAGAGTCCTATGTAAAGTCGTTTGTAGAGTCAAATGTAGAGACGAATGTAGAGTCGTATGTAGAGTCGTCAAATGTAGAGTCGTAGAATATAGAGGCGTCAAATGTAGATTCGTCGATTGTAGAGTCATCGAATGTAGTGTCGTCGATTGTAGAGTCGTCGAATGTAGAGTCTTCAAATGTAGAGTTGAATAAAGGATCGAAAGTAGAGTCGAATGTAGAGTCGAATGTAGATACGAATGTAGAGTCGTATGTAGAGTCGAATAAAGAGTCGAATGCAGAGTCGAATGTAGAGTCGAATGTAGTGTCGAATATAGAGACGAATGTAGTTAGAATCGAATGTAGAGACGAATGTAGAGTTGTATGTAGAGTCGAATATAGAGCCGTCGTATGTAGAGTCAAATGTAGAGTCATGGGATGTAGAGTCGTATGAAGAGTCGAATGTAGAGTCGTCGTATTTAGACTGGAATGTGGAGTCGTCGATTGTAGAGTCGTCGAATATAGAGTCGTCAAAGTTAGAGTCGAATAAAGGGTCGAAAGTAGAGTCGAATGTATAGTCGAATATAAAGACGAATGTAGGTAGAGTCGAATGTAGATACGAATGTAGAGTCTTATGTAGAGTCGTCGAATGCAGAGTCCTATGTAAAGTCGTTTGTAGAGTCAAATGTAGAGACGAATGTAGAGTCGTATGTAGAGTCGTCAAATGTAGAGTCCTAGAATATAGAGGCGTCAAATGTAGATTCGTCGATTGTAGAGTCATCGAATGTAGAGTCGTCGATTGTAGAGTCGTCGAATGTAGAGTCGTCAAATGTAGAGTTGAATAAAGGGTCGAAATTAGAGTCGAATGTAGAGTCGAATGTAGATACGAATGCAGAGTCGTATGTAGAGTCGAATAAAGAGTCGATTGCCGGGTCGAATGTAGAGTCGAATGTAGTGTCGAATATAGAGACGAATGTAGTTAGAGTCGAATGTAGAGACGAATGTAGAGAGTTGTATGTAGAGTCGAATATAGAGCCGTCGAATGTAGAGTGGAATGTAGAGTCGTCCATTGTAGAGTCGTCGAACGTAGAGTCTTCAAATGTAGAGTCGAATAAAGTGTCGAAAGTAGAGTCGAATGTAGATTCGAATGTACAGTCGAATGTAGAGACGAATGTAGAGTCGTATGTAGAGTCAAATAAAGAGTCATGGGATGTAGAGTCGTATGTAGAGTCGTCAAATGTAGAGTCGTGGAATGTAGAGTCGTCGATTGTAGTGTCATCGAATGTAGAGTCGTCGATTGTAGAGTCGTCGAATGTAGAGTCGTCAAATGAAGAGTCGTCAAATGTAGAGTCGAATAAAGGGTCGAAAGTAGAGTCGAATGTAGAGACGAATGTAGAGTCGTATGTAGAGTCAAATGTAGAGTCATGGGATGTAGAGTCGTATGTAGAGTCGAATGTAGAGTCGTCGATTGTAGAGTAGTCAAAGTTAAATAAAGTCGAATAAAGGGTCGAAAGTAGAGTCGAATATAGGGTCGAAAGTAGAGTCGAATGTACAGTCGAATGTAGAGACGAATGTAGAGTCGAATGTAGAGTCGTATGTAGAGTCGAATGTAGAGGTGTGATGTAGAATCGTATGTAAAGTCGTATGTAGAGTCACATGTGGAGTCTTCGAATGAAGAGTCGAATATAGAGTCGTAAAATGTAGAGTCGTCGAATGTAGATTCAAATAAAGGGTCGAATGTAGAGTCATGGGATGTAGAGACATGGGATGTAGAGTCGTCGAATTTAGAGAGGAATGTAGAGTTTTTGAATGTAGAGTCTTCGAATGTAGAATCGTCTGTAGAGTCGAATGTAGATATTTCGAATGTAGAGTCGTCGAATGTAGTCGTCAAACGTAAAGTCGTATGTAGAGTCGAATGTAGAGGTGTGATGTAGAATCGTATGTACAGTCGTATGTAGAGTCACATGTGGAGTCTTCGAATGTAGAGTGGAATGTAGAGTCGTGGATTGTAGAGTCGTCGAATGTAGAGTCGAATAAAGTGTCGAAAGTAGAGTCGAATATAGAGACGAATGTAGAGTCGTATGTAGAGTCAAATAAAGAGTCATGGGATGTAGAGTCGTATGTAGAGTCGTCAAATGTAGAGTCGTAGAATGTAGAGTCGTCGATTGTAGTGTCATCGAATGTAGAGTCGTCGATTGTAGAGTTGTCGAATGTAGAGTTGAATAAAGGGTCAAAAGTAGAGTCGGATGTAGAGTCGAATGTAGATACGAATGTAGAATCGTATGTAGATTCGAATAAAGAGTCGAATGTAGAGTCCAATGTAGAGTCGAATGTAGAGTCGAATATACAGACGAATGTAGTTAGAGTCGAATGTAGAGACGAATGTAGTTAGAGTCGAATGTAGAGACGAATGTAGAGTTGTATGTAGAGTCGAATATAGAGTCGTCGAATGTAGAGACGAATGTAGAGTCGTATGTAGAGTCAAATGTAGAGTCATGGGATGTAGAGTCGTATGAAGAGTCGAATGTAGAGTCGTCGTATTTAGACTGGAATGTAGAGTCGTCGATCGTAGAGTCGTCGAATATAGAGTCGTCAAAGTTAGAGTCGAATAAAGGGTCGAAATTAGAGTCGAATGTACAGTCGAATATAAAGACGAATGTAGGTAGAGTCAAATGTAGATACGAATGTAGAGTCTTATGTAGAGTCGTCGAATGCAGAGTCCTATGTAAAGTCGTTTGTAGAGTCAAATGTAGAGACGAATGTAGAGTCGTATGTAGAGTCGTCAAATGTAGAGTCGTAGAATATAGAGGCGTCAAATGTAGATTCGTCGATTGTAGAGTCATCGAATGTAGAGTCGTCGATTGTAGAGTCGTCGAATGTAGAGTCTTCAAATGTAGAGTTGAATAAAGGATCGAAAGTAGAGTCGAATGTAGAGTCGAATGTAGATACGAATGTAGAGTCGTATGTAGAGTCGAATAAAGAGTCGAATGCAGAGTCGAATGTAGAGTCGAATGTAGTGTCGAATATAGAGACGAATGTAGTTAGAATCGAATGTAGAGACGAATGTAGAGTTGTATGTAGAGTCGAATATAGAGCCGTCGTATGTAGAGTCAAATGTAGAGTCATGGGATGTAGAGTCGTATGAAGAGTCGAATGTAGAGTCGTCGTATTTAGACTGGAATGTGGAGTCGTCGATTGTAGAGTCGTCGAATATAGAGTCGTCAAAGTTAGAGTCGAATAAAGGGTCGAAAGTAGAGTCGAATGTATAGTCGAATATAAAGACGAATGTAGGTAGAGTCGAATGTAGATACGAATGTAGAGTCTTATGTAGAGTCGTCGAATGCAGAGTCCTATGTAAAGTCGTTTGTAGAGTCAAATGTAGAGACGAATGTAGAGTCGTATGTAGAGTCGTCAAATGTAGAGTCCTAGAATATAGAGGCGTCAAATGTAGATTCGTCGATTGTAGAGTCATCGAATGTAGAGTCGTCGATTGTAGAGTCGTCGAATGTAGAGTCGTCGATTGTAGAGTCGTCGAATGTAGAGTCTTCAAATGTAGAGTTGAATAAAGGATCGAAAGTAGAGTCGAATGTAGAGTCGAATGTAGATACGAATGTAGAGTCGTATGTAGAGTCGAATGTAGAGTCGAATGTAGATACGAATGTAGAGTCGTATGTAGATTCGAATATAGAGTCGTCGAATGTAGAGACGAATGTAGAGTCGTATGTAGAGTCAAATGTAGAGTCATGGGATGTAGAGTCGTATGAAGAGTCGAATGTAGAGTCGTCGTATTTAGACTGGAATGTGGAGTCGTCGATTGTAGAGTCGTCGAATGTAGAGTTGTCGAATGTAGAGTTGAATAAAGGGTCGAAAGTAGAGTCGAATGTAGAGTCGAATGTAGATACGAATGTAGAGTCGTATGTAGAGTCGAATAAAGAGTCGAATGCAGAGTCCAATGTAGAGTCGAATGTAGAGTCGAATATACAGACGAATGTAGTTAGAGTCGAATGTAGAGACGAATGTAGAGTTGTATGTAGAGTCGAATATAGAGTCGTCGAATGTAGAGACGAATGTAGAGTCGTATGTAGAGTCAAATGTAGTCATGAGATGTAGAGTCGTATGAAGAGTCGAATGTAGAGTCGTCGTATTTAGACTGGAATGTAGAGTCGTCGATTGTAGAGTCGTCGAATATAGAGTCGTCAAAGTTAGAGTCGAATAAAGGGTCGAAATTAGAGTCGAATGTACAGTCGAATATAAAGACGAATGTAGGTAGAGTCGAATGTAGATACGAATGTAGAGTCTTATGTAGAGTCGTCGAATGCAGAGTCCTATGTAAAGTCGTTTGTAGAGTCAAATGTAGAGACGAATGTAGAGTCGTATGTAGAGTCGTCAAATGTAGAGTCGTAGAATATAGAGGCGTCGAATGTAGAGTTGAATAAAGGATCGAAAGTAGAGTCGAATGTAGAGTCGAATGTAGATACGAATGTAGAGTCGTATGTAGAGTCGAATAAAGAGTCGAATGCAGAGTCGAATGTAGAGTCGAATGTAGAGTTGTATGTAGAGTCAAATGTAGAGTCGAATGTAGAGACGAATGTAGAGTCGTAAGTAGAGTCGAATGTAGAGTCAATGATTGTAGTCGTCAAACGTAGGGTCGTATGTAGAGACGAATGTAGAGTCGTATGTAGAGTCGTCAAATGTAGAGTCGTAGAATATAGAGGCGTCAGATGTAGATTCGTCGATTGTAGAGTCATCGAACGTAGAGTCATCGAACGTAGAGTCGTCAAATGTAGAGTCGTCAAATGTAGAGTTGAATAAAGGGTCGAAAGTAGAGTCGAATGTAGAGTCGAATGTAGAAACGAATGTAGAGTCGTATGTAGAGTCGAATGTAGAGGTGTGATGTAGAATCGTATGTAAAGTCGTATGTAGAGTCACATGTGGAGTCTTCGAATGAAGAGTCGAATATAGAGTCGTAAAATGTAGAGTCGTCGAATGTAGATTCAAATAAAGGGTCGAATGTAGAGTCATGGGATGTAGAGTCGTCGAATTTAGAGAGGAATGTAGAGTTTTTGAATGTAGAGTCTTCGAATGTAGAATCGTCTGTAGAGTCGAATGTAGATATTTCGAATGTAGAGTCGTCGAATGTAGTCGTCAAACGTAAAGTCGTATGTAGAGTCGAATGTAGAGGTGTGATGTAGAATCGTATGTACAGTCGTATGTAGAGTCACATGTGGAGTCTTCGAATGTAGAGTGGAATGTAGAGTCGTGGATTGTAGAGTCGTCGAATGTAGAGTCGAATAAAGTGTCGAAAGTAGAGTCGAATATAGAGACGAATGTAGAGTCGTATGTAGAGTCAAATAAAGAGTCATGGGATGTAGAGTCGTATGTAGAGTCGTCAAATGTAGAGTCGTAGAATGTAGAGTCGTCGATTGTAGTGTCATCGAATGTAGAGTCGTCGATTGTAGAGTTGTCGAATGTAGAGTTGAATAAAGGGTCAAAAGTAGAGTCGGATGTAGAGTCGAATGTAGATACGAATGTAGAGTCGTATGTAGATTCGAATAAAGAGTCGAATGCAGAGTCCAATGTAGAGTCGAATGTAGAGTCGAATATACAGACGAATGTAGTTAGAGTCGAATGTAGAGACGAATGTAGTTAGAGTCGAATGTAGAGACGAATGTAGAGTTGTATGTAGAGTCGAATATAGAGTCGTCGAATGTAGAGACGAATGTAGAGTCGTATGTAGAGTCAAATGTAGAGTCATGGGATGTAGAGTCGAATGTAGAGTCGTCGTATTTAGACTGGAATGTAGAGTCGTCGATTGTAGAGTCGTCGAATATAGAGTCGTCAAAGTTAGAGTCGAATAAAGGGTCGAAATTAGAGTCGAATGTACAGTCGAATATAAAGACGAATGTAGGTAGAGTCAAATGTAGATACGAATGTAGAGTCTTATGTAGAGTCGTCGAATGCAGAGTCCTATGTAAAGTCGTTTGTAGAGTCAAATGTAGAGACGAATGTAGAGTCGTATGTAGAGTCGTCAAATGTAGAGTCGTAGAATATAGAGGCGTCAAATGTAGATTCGTCGATTGTAGAGTCATCGAATGTAGAGTCGTCGATTGTAGAGTCGTCGAATGTAGAGTCTTCAAATGTAGAGTTGAATAAAGGATCGAAAGTAGAGTCGAATGTAGAGTCGAATGTAGATACGAATGTAGAGTCGTATGTAGAGTCGAATAAAGAGTCGAATGCAGAGTCGAATGTAGAGTCGAATGTAGTGTCGAATATAGAGACGAATGTAGTTAGAATCGAATGTAGAGACGAATGTAGAGTTGTATGTAGAGTCGAATATAGAGCCGTCGTATGTAGAGTCAAATGTAGAGTCATGGGATGTAGAGTCGTATGAAGAGTCGAATGTAGAGTCGTCGTATTTAGACTGGAATGTGGAGTCGTCGATTGTAGAGTCGTCGAATATAGAGTCGTCAAAGTTAGAGTCGAATAAAGGGTCGAAATTAGAGTCGAATGTAGAGTCGAATGTAGATACGAATGTAGAGTCGTATGTAGAGTCGAATAAAGAGTCGAATGCAGGGTCGAATGTAGAGTCGAATGTAGTGTCGAATATAGAGACGAATGTAGTTAGAGTCGAATGTAGAGACGAATGTAGAGAGTTGTATGTAGAGTCGAATATAGAGCCGTCGAATGTAGAGTGGAATGTAGAGTCGTCCATTGTAGAGTCGTCGAACGTAGAGTCTTCAAATGTAGAGTCGAATAAAGTGTCGAAAGTAAAGTCGAATGTAGATTCGAATGTACAGTCGAATGTAGAGACGAATGTAGAGTCGTATGTAGAGTCAAATAAAGAGTCATGGGATGTAGAGTCGTATGTAGAGTCGTCAAATGTAGAGTCGTAGAATGTAGAGTCGTCGATTGTAGTGTCATAAAATGTAGAGTCGTCGATTGTAGAGTCGTCGAATGTAGAGTCGTCAAATGAAGAGTCGTCAAATGTAGAGTCGAATAAAGGGTCGAAAGTAGAGTCGAATGAAGAGACGAATGTAGAGTCGTATGTAGAGTCAAATGTAGAGTCATGGGATGTAGAGTCGTATGTAGAGTCGAATGTAGAGTCGTCGTATTTAGATTGGAATGTAGAGTCGTCGATTGTAGAGTCGTCAAAGTTAGAGTCGAATAAAGGGTCGAAAGTAGAGTCGAATATAGGGTCGAAAGTAGAGTCGAATGTACAGTCGAATGTAGAGTCGAATGTAGAGTCATGGGATGTAGAGACATGGGATGTAGAGTCGTCGAATTTAGAGAGGAATGTACAGTTTTTGAATGTAGAGTCATCGAATGTAGAATCGTATGTAGAGTCACATGTAGAGTCTTCGAATGTAGAGTCGAATAAATATTCGAATGAAGAGTCGAATGTAGAGTCAAATGTAGAGTCGAATGTAGAGACGAATGTAGAGTCGTAAGTAGAGTCGAATGTAGAGTCAATGATTGTAGTCGTCAAACGTAGGGTCGTATGTAGAGACGAATGTAGAGTCGTATGTAGAGTCGTCAAATGTAGAGTCGTAGAATATAGAGGCGTCAAATGTAGATTCGTCGATTGTAGAGTCATCGAATGTAGAGTCGTCGATTGTAGAGTCGTCGAATGTAGAGTCGTCAAATGTAGAGTCGTCAAAGTTAGAGTCGAATTAAGGGTCGAAAGTAGAGTCGAATGTACAGTCGAATGTAGAGACGAATGTAGAGTCGAATGTAGAGTCATGGGATGTAGAGACATGGGATGTAGAGTCGTCGAATTTAGAGAGGAATGTAGAGTTTTTGAATGTAGAGTCATCGAATGTAGAATCGTATGTAGAGTCACATGTAGAGTCTTCGAATGTAGAGTCGAATAAATATTCGAATGAAGAGTCGAATGTAGAGTCAAATGTAGAGTCGAATGTAGAGACGAATGTAGAGTCGTAAGTAGAGTCGAATGTAGAGTCAATGATTGTAGTCGTCAAACGTAGGGTCGTATGTAGAGACGAATGTAGAGTCGTATGTAGAGTCGTCAAATGTAGAGTCGTAGAATATAGAGGCGTCAGATGTAGATTCGTCGATTGTAGAGTCATCGAACGTAGAGTCGTCAAATGTAGAGTCGTCAAATGTAGAGTTGAATAAAGGGTCGAAAGTAGAGTCGAATGTAGAGTCGAATGTAGAAACGAATGTAGAGTCGTATGTAGAGTCGAATGTAGAGGTGTGATGTAGAATCGTATGTAAAGTCGTATGTAGAGTCACATGTGGAGTCTTCGAATGAAGAGTCGAATATAGAGTCGTAAAATGTAGAGTCGTCGAATGTAGATTCAAATAAAGGGTCGAATGTAGAGACGAATGTAGAGTCGTATATAGAGTCGATTGTAGAGTCATGGGATGTAGAGACATGGGATGTAGAGTCGTCGAATTTAGAGAGGAATGTAGAGTTTTTGAATGTAGAGTCTTCGAATGTAGAATCGTCTTTAGAGTCGAATGTAGATATTTCGAATGTAGAGTCGTCGAATGTAGTCGTCAAACGTAAAGTCGTATGTAGAGTCGAATGTAGAGGTGCGATGTAGAATCGTATGTACAGTCGTATGTAGAGTCACATGTGGAGTCTTCGAATGTAGAGTGGAATGTAGAGTCGTGGATTGTAGAGTCGTCGAATGTAGAGTCGAATAAAGTGTCGAAAGTAGAGTCGAATATAGAGACGAATGTAGAGTCGTATTTAGAGTCAAATAAAGAGTCATGGGATGTAGAGTCGTATGTAGAGTCGTCAAATGTAGAGTCGTAGAATGTAGAGTCGTCGATTGTAGTGTCATCGAATGTAGAGTCGTCGATTGTAGAGTCGTCGAATGTAGAGTCGTCAAATGTAGAGTTGTCGAATGTAGAGTTGAATAAAGGGTCGAAAGTAGAGTCGAATGTAGAGTCGAATGTAGATACGAATGTAGAGTCGTATGTAGATTCGAATAAAGAGTCGAATGCAGAGTCCAATGTAGAGTCGAATGTAGAGTTGTATGTAGAGTCGAATATAGAGTCGTCGAATGTAGAGACGAATGTAGAGTCGTATGTAGAGTCAAATGTAGAGTCATGGGATGTAGAGTCGTATGAAGAGTCGAATGTAGAGTCGTCGTATTTAGACTGGAATGTAGAGTCGTCGATTGTAGAGTCGTCGAATATAGAGTCGTCAAAGTTAGAGTCGAATAAAGGGTCGAAATTAGAGTCGAATGTACAGTCGAATATAAAGACGAATGTAGGTAGAGTCGAATGTAGATACGAATGTAGAGTCTTATGTAGAGTCGTCGAATGCAGAGTCCTATGTAAAGTCGTTTGTAGAGTCAAATGTAGAGACGAATGTAGAGTCGTATGTAGAGTCGTCAAATGTAGAGTCGTAGAATATAGAGGCGTCGAATGTAGAGTTGAATAAAGGATCGAAAGTAGAGTCGAATGTAGAGTCGAATGTAGATACGAATGAAGAGTCGTATGTAGAGTCGAATAAAGAGTCGAATGCAGAGTCGAATGTAGAGTCGAATGTAGTGTCGAATAAAGAGACGAATGTAGTTAGAATCGAATGTAGAGACGAATGTAGAGTTGTATGTAGAGTCGAATATAGAGCCGTCGAATGTAGAGTGGAATGTAGAGTCGTCAAATGTAGAGTCGAATAAAGTGTCGAAAGTAGAGTCGAATGTAGATTCGAATGTACAGTCGAATGTAGAGACGAATGTAGAGTCGTATGTAGAGTCAAATAAAGAGTCATGGGATGTAGAGTCGTATGTAGAGTCGTCAAATGTAGAGTCGTAGAATGTAGAGTCGTCGATTGTAGTGTCATAAAATGTAGAGTCGTCGATTGTAGAGTCGTCGAATGTAGAGTCGTCAAATGAAGAGTCGTCAAATGTAGAGTCGAATAAAGGGTCGAAAGTAGAGTCGAATGAAGAGACGAATGTAGAGTCGTATGTAGAGTCAAATGTAGAGTCATGGGATGTAGAGTCGTATGTAGAGTCGAATGTAGAGTCGTCGTATTTAGATTGGAATGTAGAGTCGTCGATTGTAGAGTCGTCAAAGTTAGAGTCGAATAAAGGGTCGAAAGTAGAGTCGAATATAGGGTCGAAAGTAGAGTCGAATGTACAGTCGAATGTAGAGTCGAATGTAGAGTCATGGGATGTAGAGACATGGGATGTAGAGTCGTCGAATTTAGAGAGGAATGTAGAGTTTTTGAATGTAGAGTCATCGAATGTAGAATCGTATGTAGAGTCACATGTAGAGTCTTCGAATGTAGAGTCGAATAAATATTCGAATGAAGAGTCGAATGTAGAGTCAAATGTAGAGTCGAATGTAGAGACGAATGTAGAGTCGTAAGTAGAGTCGAATGTAGAGTCAATGATTGTAGTCGTCAAACGTAGGGTCGTATGTAGAGACGAATGTAGAGTCGTATGTAGAGTCGTCAAATGTAGAGTCGTAGAATATAGAGGCGTCAAATGTAGATTCGTCGATTGTAGAGTCATCGAATGTAGAGTCGTCGATTGTAGAGTCGTCGAATGTAGAGTCGTCAAATGTAGAGTCGTCAAAGTTAGAGTCGAATTAAGGGTCGAAAGTAGAGTCGAATGTACAGTCGAATGTAGAGACGAATGTAGAGTCGAATGTAGAGTCATGGGATGTAGAGACATGGGATGTAGAGTCGTCGAATTTAGAGAGGAATGTAGAGTTTTTGAATGTAGAGTCATCGAATGTAGAATCGTATGTAGAGTCACATGTAGAGTCTTCGAATGTAGAGTCGAATAAATATTCGAATGAAGAGTCGAATGTAGAGTCAAATGTAGAGTCGAATGTAGAGACGAATGTAGAGTCGTAAGTAGAGTCGAATGTAGAGTCAATGATTGTAGTCGTCAAACGTAGGGTCGTATGTAGAGACGAATGTAGAGTCGTATGTAGAGTCGTCAAATGTAGAGTCGTAGAATATAGAGGCGTCAGATGTAGATTCGTCGATTGTAGAGTCATCGAACGTAGAGTCGTCAAATGTAGAGTCGTCGAATGCAGAGTCCTATGTAAAGTCGTTTGTAGAGTCAAATGTAGAGACGAATGTAGAGTCGTATGTAGAGTCGTCAAATGTAGAGTCGTAGAATATAGAGGCGTCGAATGTAGAGTTGAATAAAGGATCGAAAGTAGAGTCGAATGTAGAGTCGAATGTAGATACGAATGAAGAGTCGTATGTAGAGTCGAATAAAGAGTCGAATGCAGAGTCGAATGTAGAGTCGAATGTAGTGTCGAATATACAGACGAATGTAGTTAGAATCGAATGTAGAGACGAATGTAGAGTTGTATGTAGAGTCGAATATAGAGCCGTCGAATGTAGAGTGGAATGTAGAGTCGTCCATTGTAGAGTCGTCAAATGTAGAGTCGAATAAAGTGTCGAAAGTAGAGTCGAATGTAGATTCGAATGTACAGTCGAATGTAGAGACGAATGTAGAGTCGTATGTAGAGTCAAATAAAGAGTCATGGGATGTAGAGTCGTATGTAGAGTCGTCAAATGTAGAGTCGTAGAATGTAGAGTCGTCGATTGTAGTGTCATCGAATGTAGAGTCGTCGATTGTAGAGTCGTCGAATGTAGAGTCGTCAAATGTAGAGTCGTATGTAGAGTCGAATGTAGAGTCATGGGATGTAGAGTCGTATGTAGATTCGAATATAGAGTCGTCGAATGTAGAGACGAATGTAGAGTCGTATGTAGAGTCAAATGTAGAGTCATGGGATGTAGAGTCGTATGAAGAGTCGAATGTAGAGTCGTCGTATTTAGACTGGAATGTGGAGTCGTCGATTGTAGAGTCGTCGAATGTAGAGTTGTCGAATGTAGAGTTGAATAAAGGGTCGAAAGTAGAGTCGAATGTAGAGTCGAATGTAGATACGAATGTAGAGTCGTATGTAGAGTCGAATAAAGAGTCGAATGCAGAGTCCAATGTAGAGTCGAATGTAGAGTCGAATATACAGACGAATGTAGTTAGAGTCGAATGTAGAGACGAATGTAGTTAGAGTCGAATGTAGAGACGAATGTAGAGTTGTATGTAGAGTCGAATATAGAGTCGTCGAATGTAGAGACGAATGTAGAGTCGTATGTAGAGTCAAATGTAGAGTCATGGGATGTAGAGTCGTATGAAGAGTCGAATGTAGAGTCGTCGTATTTAGACTGGAATGTGGAGTCGTCGATTGTAGAGTCGTCGAATATAGAGTCGTCAAAGTTAGAGTCGAATAAAGGGTCGAAAGTAGAGTCGAATGTAGAGTCGAATGTAGATACGAATGTAGAGTCGTATGTAGAGTCGAATAAAGAGTCGAATGCAGGGTCGAATGTAGAGTCGAATGTAGTGTCGAATATAGAGACGAATGTAGTTAGAGTCGAATGTAGAGACGAATGTAGAGAGTTGTATGTAGAGTCGAATATAGAGCCGTCGAATGTAGAGTGGAATGTAGAGTCGTCCATTGTAGAGTCGTCGAACGTAGAGTCGTCAAATGCAGAGTCCTATGTAAAGTCGTTTGTAGAGTCGAATGTAGATACGAATGTAGAGTCGTATGTAGATTCGAATATAGAGTCGTCGAATGTAGAGACGAATGTAGAGTCGTATGTAGAGTCAAATGTAGAGTCATGGGATGTAGAGTCGTATGAAGAGTCGAATGTAGAGTCGTCGTATTTAGACTGGAATGTGGAGTCGTCGATTGTAGAGTCGTCGAATGTAGAGTTGTCGAATGTAGAGTTGAATAAAGGGTCGAAAGTAGAGTCGAATGTAGAGTCGAATGTAGATACGAATGTAGAGTCGTATGTAGAGTCGAATAAAGAGTCGAATGCAGAGTCCAATGTAGAGTCGAATGTAGAGTCGAATATACAGACGAATGTAGTTAGAGTCGAATGTAGAGACGAATGTAGTTAGAGTCGAATGTAGAGACGAATGTAGAGTTGTATGTAGAGTCGAATATAGAGTCGTCGAATGTAGAGACGAATGTAGAGTCGTATGTAGAGTCAAATGTAGAGTCATGGGATGTAGAGTCGTATGAAGAGTCGAATGTAGAGTCGTCGTATTTAGACTGGAATGTGGAGTCGTCGATTGTAGAGTCGTCGAATGTAGAGTTGTCGAATGTAGAGTTGAATAAAGGGTCGAAAGTAGAGTCGAATGTAGAGTCGAATGTAGATACGAATGTAGAGTCGTATGTAGAGTCGAATAAAGAGTCGAATGCAGAGTCCAATGTAGAGTCGAATGTAGAGTCGAATATACAGACGAATGTAGTTAGAGTCGAATGTAGAGACGAATGTAGTTAGAGTCGAATGTAGAGACGAATGTAGAGAGTTGTATGTAGAGTCGAATATAGAGCCGTCGAATGTAGAGTGGAATGTAGAGTCGTCCATTGTAGAGTCGTCGAACGTAGAGTCGTCAAATGCAGAGTCCTATGTAAAGTCGTTTGTAGAGTCAAATGTAGAGACGAATGTAGAGTCTCATGTAGAGTCGTCGAATGCAGAATCCTATGTAAAGTCGTTTGTAGAGTCAAATGTAGAGACGAATGTAGAGTCGTATGTAGAGTCGTCAAATGTAGAGTCCTAGAATATAGAGGCGTCAAATGTAGATTCGTCGATTGTAGAGTCATCGAATGTAGAGTCGTCGATTGTAGAGTCGTCGAATGTAGAGTCGTCAAATGTAGAGTTGAATAAAGGGTCGAAATTAGAGTCGAATGTAGAGTCGAATGTAGATACGAATGTAGAGTCGTATGTAGAGTCGAATAAAGAGTCGAATGCAGGGTCGAATGTAGAGTCGAATGTAGTGTCGAATATAGAGACGAATGTAGTTAGAGTCGAATGTAGAGACGAATGTAGAGAGTTGTATGTAGAGTCGAATATAGAGCCGTCGAATGTAGAGTGGAATGTAGAGTCGTCCATTGTAGAGTCGTCGAACGTAGAGTCGTCAAATGTAGAGTCGAATAAAGTGTCGAAAGTAGAGTCGAATGTAGATTCGAATGTACAGTCGAATGTAGAGACGAATGTAGAGTCGTATGTAGAGTCAAATAAAGAGTCATGGGATGTAGAGTCGTATGTAGAGTCGTCAAATGTAGAGTCGTAGAATGTAGAGTCGTCGATTGTAGTGTCATCGAATGTAGAGTCGTCGATTGTAGAGTCGTCGAATGTAGAGTCGTCAAATGAAGAGTCGTCAAATGTAGAGTCGAATAAAGGGTCGAAAGTAGAGTCGAATGAAGAGACGAATGTAGAGTCGTATGTAGAGTCAAATGTAGAGTCATGGGATGTAGAGTCGTATGTAGAGTCGTCAAATGTAGAGTCGAATAAAGGGTCGAAAGTAGAGTCGTCGATTGTAGAGTCATCGATTGTAGTGTCATCGAATGTAGAGTCGTCGATTGTAGAGTCGTCGAATGTAGAGTCGTCAAATGAAGAGTCGTCAAATGTAGAGTCGAATAAAGGGTCGAAAGTAGAGTCGAATGAAGAGACGAATGTAGAGTCGTATGTAGAGTCAAATGTAGAGTCATGGGATGTAGAGTCGTATGTAGAGTCGTCAAATGTAGAGTCGTAGAATGTAGAGTCGTCGATTGTAGTGTCATCGAATGTAGAGTCGTCGATTGTAGAGTCGTCGAATGTAGAGTCGTCAAATGAAGAGTCGTCAAATGTAGAGTCGAATAAAGGGTCGAAAGTAGAGTCGAATGAAGAGACGAATGTAGAGTCGTATGTAGAGTCAAATGTAGAGTCATGGGATGTAGAGTCGTATGTAGAGTCGTCAAATGTAGAGTCGTAGAATATAGAGGCGTCAAATGTAGATTCGTCGATTGTAGAGTCATCGAATGTAGAGTCGTCGATTGTAGAGTCGTCGAATGTAGAGTCGTCAAATGTAGAGTTGTCGAATGTAGAGTTGAATAAAGGGTCGAAAGTAGAGTCGAATGTAGAGTCGAATGTAGATACGAATGTAGAGTCGTATGTAGATTCGAATATAGAGTCGTCGAATGTAGAGATGAATGTAGAGTCGTATGTAGAGTCAAATGTAGAGTCATGGGATGTAGAGTCGTATGAAGAGTCGAATGTAGAGTCGTCGTATTTAGACTGGAATGTGGAGTCGTCGATTGTAGAGTCGTCGAATGTAGAGTTGTCGAATGTAGAGTTGAATAAAGGGTCGAAAGTAGAGTCGAATGTAGAGTCGAATGTAGATACGAATGTAGAGTCGTATGTAGAGTCGAATAAAGAGTCGAATGCAGAGTCCAATGTAGAGTCGAATGTAGAGTCGAATATACAGACGAATGTAGTTAGAGTCGAATGTAGAGACGAATGTAGTTAGAGTCGAATGTAGAGACGAATGTAGAGTTGTATGTAGAGTCGAATATAGAGTCGTCGAATGTAGAGACGAATGTAGAGTCGTATGTAGAGTCAAATGTAGAGTCATGGGATGTAGAGTCGTATGAAGAGTCGAATGTAGAGTCGTCGTATTTAGACTGGAATGTGGAGTCGTCGATTGTAGAGTCGTCGAATGTAGAGTTGTCGAATGTAGAGTTGAATAAAGGGTCGAAAGTAGAGTCGAATGTAGAGTCGAATGTAGATACGAATGTAGAGTCGTATGTAGAGTCGAATAAAGAGTCGAATGCAGAGTCCAATGTAGAGTCGAATGTAGAGTCGAATATACAGACGAATGTAGTTAGAGTCGAATGTAGAGACGAATGTAGTTAGAGTCGAATGTAGAGACGAATGTAGAGAGTTGTATGTAGAGTCGAATATAGAGCCGTCGAATGTAGAGTGGAATGTAGAGTCGTCCATTGTAGAGTCGTCGAACGTAGAGTCGTCAAATGCAGAGTCCTATGTAAAGTCGTTTGTAGAGTCAAATGTAGAGACGAATGTAGAGTCTCATGTAGAGTCGTCGAATGCAGAGTCCTATGTAAAGTCGTTTGTAGAGTCAAATGTAGAGACGAATGTAGAGTCGTATGTAGAGTCGTCAAATGTAGAGTCCTAGAATATAGAGGCGTCAAATGTAGATTCGTCGATTGTAGAGTCATCGAATGTAGAGTCGTCGATTGTAGAGTCGTCGAATGTAGAGTCGTCAAATGTAGAGTTGAATAAAGGGTCGAAATTAGAGTCGAATGTAGAGTCGAATGTAGATACGAATGTAGAGTCGTATGTAGAGTCGAATAAAGAGTCGAATGCAGGGTCGAATGTAGAGTCGAATGTAGTGTCGAATATAGAGACGAATGTAGTTAGAGTCGAATGTAGAGACGAATGTAGAGAGTTGTATGTAGAGTCGAATATAGAGCCGTCGAATGTAGAGTGGAATGTAGAGTCGTCCATTGTAGAGTCGTCGAACGTAGAGTCGTCAAATGTAGAGTCGAATAAAGTGTCGAAAGTAGAGTCGAATGTAGATTCGAATGTACAGTCGAATGTAGAGACGAATGTAGAGTCGTATGTAGAGTCAAATAAAGAGTCATGGGATGTAGAGTCGTATGTAGAGTCGTCAAATGTAGAGTCGTAGAATGTAGAGTCGTCGATTGTAGTGTCATCGAATGTAGAGTCGTCGATTGTAGAGTCGTCGAATGTAGAGTCGTCAAATGAAGAGTCGTCAAATGTAGAGTCGAATAAAGGGTCGAAAGTAGAGTCGAATGAAGAGACGAATGTAGAGTCGTATGTAGAGTCAAATGTAGAGTCATGGGATGTAGAGTCGTCAAATGTAGAGTCGTAGAATATAGAGGCGTCAAATGTAGATTCGTCGATTGTAGAGTCATCGAATGTAGAGTCGTCGATTGTAGAGTCGTCGAATGTAGAGTCGTCAAATGTAGAGTTGTCGAATGTAGAGTTGAATAAAGGGTCGAAAGTAGAGTCGAATGTAGAGTCGAATGTAGATACGAATGTAGAGTCGTATGTAGATTCGAATATAGAGTCGTCGAATGTAGAGATGAATGTAGAGTCGTATGTAGAGTCAAATGTAGAGTCATGGGATGTAGAGTCGTATGAAGAGTCGAATGTAGAGTCGTCGTATTTAGACTGGAATGTGGAGTCGTCGATTGTAGAGTCGTCGAATGTAGAGTTGTCGAATGTAGAGTTGAATAAAGGGTCGAAAGTAGAGTCGAATGTAGAGTCGAATGTAGATACGAATGTAGAGTCGTATGTAGAGTCGAATAAAGAGTCGAATGCAGAGTCCAATGTAGAGTCGAATGTAGAGTCGAATATACAGACGAATGTAGTTAGAGTCGAATGTAGAGACGAATGTAGTTAGAGTCGAATGTAGAGACGAATGTAGAGTTGTATGTAGAGTCGAATATAGAGTCGTCGAATGTAGAGACGAATGTAGAGTCGTATGTAGAGTCAAATGTAGAGTCATGGGATGTAGAGTCGTATGAAGAGTCGAATGTAGAGTCGTCGTATTTAGACTGGAATGTGGAGTCGTCGATTGTAGAGTCGTCGAATATAGAGTCGTCAAAGTTAGAGTCGAATAAAGGGTCGAAAGTAGAGTCGAATGTAGAGTCGAATGTAGATACGAATGTAGAGTCGTATGTAGAGTCGAATATAGAGTCGAATGCAGGGTCGAATGTAGAGTCGAATGTAGTGTCGAATATAGAGACGAATGTAGTTAGAGTCGAATGTAGAGACGAATGTAGAGAGTTGTATGTAGAGTCGAATATAGAGCCGTCGAATGTAGAGTGGAATGTAGAGTCGTCCATTGTAGAGTCGTCGAACGTAGAGTCGTCAAATGCAGAGTCCTATGTAAAGTCGTTTGTAGAGTCAAATGTAGATACGAATGTAGAGTCGTATGTAGATTCGAATATAGAGTCGTCGAATGTAGAGACGAATGTAGAGTCGTATGTAGAGTCAAATGTAGAGTCATGGGATGTAGAGTCGTATGAAGAGTCGAATGTAGAGTCGTCGTATTTAGACTGGAATGTGGAGTCGTCGATTGTAGAGTCGTCGAATGTAGAGTTGTCGAATGTAGAGTTGAATAAAGGGTCGAAAGTAGAGTCGAATGTAGAGTCGAATGTAGATACGAATGTAGAGTCGTATGTAGAGTCGAATAAAGAGTCGAATGCAGAGTCCAATGTAGAGTCGAATGTAGAGTCGAATATACAGACGAATGTAGTTAGAGTCGAATGTAGAGACGAATGTAGTTAGAGTCGAATGTAGAGACGAATGTAGAGTTGTATGTAGAGTCGAATATAGAGTCGTCGAATGTAGAGACGAATGTAGAGTCGTATGTAGAGTCAAATGTAGAGTCATGGGATGTAGAGTCGTATGAAGAGTCGAATGTAGAGTCGTCGTATTTAGACTGGAATGTGGAGTCGTCGATTGTAGAGTCGTCGAATGTAGAGTTGTCGAATGTAGAGTTGAATAAAGGGTCGAAAGTAGAGTCGAATGTAGAGTCGAATGTAGATACGAATGTAGAGTCGTATGTAGAGTCGAATAAAGAGTCGAATGCAGAGTCCAATGTAGAGTCGAATGTAGAGTCGAATATACAGACGAATGTAGTTAGAGTCGAATGTAGAGACGAATGTAGTTAGAGTCGAATGTAGAGACGAATGTAGAGAGTTGTATGTAGAGTCGAATATAGAGCCGTCGAATGTAGAGTGGAATGTAGAGTCGTCCATTGTAGAGTCGTCGAACGTAGAGTCGTCAAATGCAGAGTCCTATGTAAAGTCGTTTGTAGAGTCAAATGTAGAGACGAATGTAGAGTCTCATGTAGAGTCGTCGAATGCAGAGTCCTATGTAAAGTCGTTTGTAGAGTCAAATGTAGAGACGAATGTAGAGTCGTATGTAGAGTCGTCAAATGTAGAGTCCTAGAATATAGAGGCGTCAAATGTAGATTCGTCGATTGTAGAGTCATCGAATGTAGAGTCGTCGATTGTAGAGTCGTCGAATGTAGAGTCGTCAAATGTAGAGTTGAATAAAGGGTCGAAATTAGAGTCGAATGTAGAGTCGAATGTAGATACGAATGTAGAGTCGTATGTAGAGTCGAATAAAGAGTCGAATGCAGGGTCGAATGTAGAGTCGAATGTAGTGTCGAATATAGAGACGAATGTAGTTAGAGTCGAATGTAGAGACGAATGTAGAGAGTTGTATGTAGAGTCGAATATAGAGCCGTCGAATGTAGAGTGGAATGTAGAGTCGTCCATTGTAGAGTCGTCGAACGTAGAGTCGTCAAATGTAGAGTCGAATAAAGTGTCGAAAGTAGAGTCGAATGTAGATTCGAATGTACAGTCGAATGTAGAGACGAATGTAGAGTCGTATGTAGAGTCAAATAAAGAGTCATGGGATGTAGAGTCGTATGTAGAGTCGTCAAATGTAGAGTCGTAGAATGTAGAGTCGTCGATTGTAGTGTCATCGAATGTAGAGTCGTCGATTGTAGAGTCGTCGAATGTAGAGTCGTCAAATGTAGAGTCGTCAAATGTAGAGTCGAATAAAGGGTCGAAAGTAGAGTCGAATGAAGAGACGAATGTAGAGTCGTATGTAGAGTCAAATGTAGAGTCATGGGATGTAGAGTCGTATGTAGAGTCGTCAAATGTAGAGTCGTAGAATATAGAGGCGTCAAATGTAGATTCGTCGATTGTAGAGTCATCGAATGTAGAGTCGTCGATTGTAGAGTCGTCGAATGTAGAGTCGTCAAATGTAGAGTTGTCGAATGTAGAGTTGAATAAAGGGTCGAAAGTAGAGTCGAATGTAGAGTCGAATGTAGATACGAATGTAGATTCGTATGTAGATTCGAATATAGAGTCGTCGAATGTAGAGTCGTCAAATGTAGAGTTGAATAAAGGGTCGAAATTAGAGTCGAATGTAGAGTCGAATGTAGATACGAATGTAGAGTCGTATGTAGAGTCGAATAAAGAGTCGAATGCAGGGTCGAATGTAGAGTCGAATGTAGTGTCGAATATAGAGACGAATGTAGTTAGAGTCGAATGTAGAGACGAATGTAGAGAGTTGTATGTAGAGTCGAATATAGAGCCGTCGAATGTAGAGTGGAATGTAGAGTCGTCCATTGTAGAGTCGTCGAACGTAGAGTCGTCAAATGTAGAGTCGAATAAAGTGTCGAAAGTAGAGTCGAATGTAGATTCGAATGTACAGTCGAATGTAGAGACGAATGTAGAGTCGTATGTAGAGTCAAATAAAGAGTCATGGGATGTAGAGTCGTATGTAGAGTCGTCAAATGTAGAGTCGTAGAATGTAGAGTCGTCGATTGTAGTGTCATCGAATGTAGAGTCGTCGATTGTAGAGTCGTCGAATGTAGAGTCGTCAAATGAAGAGTCGTCAAATGTAGAGTCGAATAAAGGGTCGAAAGTAGAGTCGAATGTAGATACGAATGTAGAGTCGTATGTAGATTCGAATATAGAGTCGTCGAATGTAGAGACGAATGTAGAGTCGTATGTAGAGTCAAATGTAGAGCCATGGGATGTAGAGTCGTATGAAGAGTCGAATGTAGAGTCGTCGTATTTAGACTGGAATGTGGAGTCGTCGATTGTAGAGTCGTCGAATGTAGAGTTGTCGAATGTAGAGTTGAATAAAGGGTCGAAAGTAGAGTCGAATGTAGAGTCGAATGTAGATACGAATGTAGAGTCGTATGTAGAGTCGAATAAAGAGTCGAATGCAGAGTCCAATGTAGAGTCGAATGTAGAGTCGAATATACAGACGAATGTAGTTAGAGTCGAATGTAGAGACGAATGTAGTTAGAGTCGAATGTAGAGACGAATGTAGAGTTGTATGTAGAGTCGAATATAGAGTCGTCGAATGTAGAGACGAATGTAGAGTCGTATGTAGAGTCAAATGTAGAGTCATGGGATGTAGAGTCGTATGAAGAGTCGAATGTAGAGTCGTCGTATTTAGACTGGAATGTGGAGTCGTCGATTGTAGAGTCGTCGAATATAGAGTCGTCAAAGTTAGAGTCGAATAAAGGGTCGAAAGTAGAGTCGAATGTAGAGTCGAATGTAGATACGAATGTAGAGTCGTATGTAGAGTCGAATAAAGAGTCGAATGCAGGGTCGAATGTAGAGTCGAATGTAGTGTCGAATATAGAGACGAATGTAGTTAGAGTCGAATGTAGAGACGAATGTAGAGAGTTGTATGTAGAGTCGAATATAGAGCCGTCGAATGTAGAGTGGAATGTAGAGTCGTCCATTGTAGAGTCGTCGAACGTAGAGTCGTCAAATGCAGAGTCCTATGTAAAGTCGTTTGTAGAGTCAAATGTAGAGACGAATGTAGAGTCTCATGTAGAGTCGTCGAATGCAGAGTCCTATGTAAAGTCGTTTGTAGAGTCAAATGTAGAGACGAATGTAGAGTCGTATGTAGAGTCGTCAAATGTAGAGTCCTAGAATATAGAGGCGTCAAATGTAGATTCGTCGATTGTAGAGTCATCGAATGTAGAGTCGTCGATTGTAGAGTCGTCGAATGTAGAATCGTCAAATGTAGAGTTGAATAAAGGGTCGAAATTAGTCGAATGTAGAGTCGAATGTAGATACGAATGTAGAGTCGTATGTAGAGTCGAATAAAGAGTCGAATGCAGGGTCGAATGTAGAGTCGAATGTAGTGTCGAATATAGAGACGAATGTAGTTAGAGTCGAATGTAGAGACGAATGTAGAGAGTTGTATGTAGAGTCGAATATAGAGCCGTCGAATGTAGAGTGGAATGTAGAGTCGTCCATTGTAGAGTCGTCGAACGTAGAGTCGTCAAATGTAGAGTCGAATAAAGTGTCGAAAGTAGAGTCGAATGTAGATTCGAATGTACAGTCGAATGTAGAGACGAATGTAGAGTCGTATGTAGAGTCAAATAAAGAGTCATGGGATGTAGAGTCGTATGTAGAGTCGTCAAATGTAGAGTCGTAGAATGTAGAGTCGTCGATTGTAGTGTCATCGAATGTAGAGTCGTCGATTGTAGAGTCGTCGAATGTAGAGTCGTCAAATGAAGAGTCGTCAAATGTAGAGTCGAATAAAGGGTCGAAAGTAGAGTCGAATGAAGAGACGAATGTAGAGTCGTATGTAGAGTCAAATGTAGAGTCATGGGATGTAGAGTCGTATGTAGAGTCGTCAAATGTAGAGTCGTAGAATATAGAGGCGTCAAATGTAGATTCGTCGATTGTAGAGTCATCGAATGTAGAGTCGTCGATTGTAGAGTCGTCGAATGTAGAGTCGTCAAATGTAGAGTTGTCGAATGTAGAGTTGAATAAAGGGTCGAAAGTAGAGTCGAATGTAGATACGAATGTAGAGTCGTTTGTAGATTCGAATATAGAGTCGTCGAATGTAGAGACGAATGTAGAGTCGTATGTAGAGTCAAATGTAGAGTCATGGGATGTAGAGTCGTATGAAGAGTCGAATGTAGAGTCGTCGTATTTAGACTGGAATGTGGAGTCGTCGATTGTAGAGTCGTCGAATGTAGAGTTGTCGAATGTAGAGTTGAATAAAGGGTCGAAAGTAGAGTCGAATGTAGAGTCGAATGTAGATACGAATGTAGAGTCGTATGTAGAGTCGAATAAAGAGTCGAATGCAGAGTCCAATGTAGAGTCGAATGTAGAGTCGAATATACAGACGAATGTAGTTAGAGTCGAATGTAGAGACGAATGTAGTTAGAGTCGAATGTAGAGACGAATGTAGAGTTGTATGTAGAGTCGAATATAGAGTCGTCGAATGTAGAGACGAATGTAGAGTCGTATGTAGAGTCAAATGTAGAGTCATGGGATGTAGAGTCGTATGAAGAGTCGAATGTAGAGTCGTCGTATTTAGACTGGAATGTGGAGTCGTCGATTGTAGAGTCGTCGAATATAGAGTCGTCAAAGTTAGAGTCGAATAAAGGGTCGAAAGTAGAGTCGAATGTACAGTCGAATATAAAGACGAATGTAGGTAGAGTCGAATGTAGATACGAATGTAGAGTCTTATGTAGAGTCGTCGAATGCAGAGTCCTATGTAAAGTCGTTTGTAGAGTCAAATGTAGAGACGAATGTAGAGTCGTATGTAGAGTCGTCAAATGTAGAGTCGTAGAATATAGAGGCGTCAAGTGTAGATTCGTCGATTGTAGAGTCATCGAATGTAGAGTCGTCGATTGTAGAGTCGTCGAATGTAGAATCGTCAAATGTAGAGTTGAATAAAGGGTCGAAATTAGTCGAATGTAGAGTCGAATGTAGATACGAATGTAGAGTCGTATGTAGAGTCGAATAAAGAGTCGAATGCAGGGTCGAATGTAGAGTCGAATGTAGTGTCGAATATAGAGACGAATGTAGTTAGAGTCGAATGTAGAGACGAATGTAGAGAGTTGTATGTAGAGTCGAATATAGAGCCGTCGAATGTAGAGTGGAATGTAGAGTCGTCCATTGTAGAGTCGTCGAACGTAGAGTCGTCAAATGCAGAGTCCTATGTAAAGTCGTTTGTAGAGTCAAATGTAGAGACGAATGTAGAGTCTCATGTAGAGTCGTCGAATGCAGAGTCCTATGTAAAGTCGTTTGTAGAGTCAAATGTAGAGACGAATGTAGAGTCGTATGTAGAGTCGTCAAATGTAGAGTCCTAGAATATAGAGGCGTCAAATGTAGATTCGTCGATTGTAGAGTCATCGAATGTAGAGTCGTCGATTGTAGAGTCGTCGAATGTAGAATCGTCAAATGTAGAGTTGAATAAAGGGTCGAAATTAGTCGAATGTAGAGTCGAATGTAGATACGAATGTAGAGTCGTATGTAGAGTCGAATAAAGAGTCGAATGCAGGGTCGAATGTAGAGTCGAATGTAGTGTCGAATATAGAGACGAATGTAGTTAGAGTCGAATGTAGAGACGAATGTAGAGAGTTGTATGTAGAGTCGAATATAGAGCCGTCGAATGTAGAGTGGAATGTAGAGTCGTCCATTGTAGAGTCGTCGAACGTAGAGTCGTCAAATGTAGAGTCGAATAAAGTGTCGAAAGTAGAGTCGAATGTAGATTCGAATGTACAGTCGAATGTAGAGACGAATGTAGAGTCGTATGTAGAGTCAAATAAAGAGTCATGGGATGTAGAGTCGTATGTAGAGTCGTCAAATGTAGAGTCGTAGAATGTAGAGTCGTCGATTGTAGTGTCATCGAATGTAGAGTCGTCGATTGTAGAGTCGTCGAATGTAGAGTCGTCAAATGAAGAGTCGTCAAATGTAGAGTCGAATAAAGGGTCGAAAGTAGAGTCGAATGAAGAGACGAATGTAGAGTCGTATGTAGAGTCAAATGTAGAGTCATGGGATGTAGAGTCGTATGTAGAGTCGTCAAATGTAGAGTCGTAGAATATAGAGGCGTCAAATGTAGATTCGTCGATTGTAGAGTCATCGAATGTAGATTCGTCGATTGTAGAGTCATCGAATGTAGAGTCGTCAAATGAAGAGTCGTCGAATGTAGAGTCGTATGTAGAGTCAAATGTAGAGTCATGGGATGTAGAGTCGTAAGTAGAGTCGAATGTAGAGTCAATGATTGTAGTCGTCAAACGTAGGGTCGTATGTAGAGACGAATGTAGAGTCGTATGTAGAGTCGTCAAATGTAGAGTCGTAGAATATAGAGGCGTCAGATGTAGATTCGTCGATTGTAGAGTCATCGAACGTAGAGTCGTCAAATGTAGAGTCGTCAAATGTAGAGTTGAATAAAGGGTCGAAAGTAGAGTCGAATGTAGAGTCGAATGTAGAAACGAATGTAGAGTCGTATGTAGATTCGAATATAGAGTCGTCGAATGTAGAGACGAATGTAGAGTCGTATGTAGAGTCAAATGTAGAGTCATGGGATGTAGAGTCGTATGAAGAGTCGAATGTAGAGTCGTCGTATTTAGACTGGAATGTGGAGTCGTCGATTGTAGAGTCGTCGAATGTAGAGTTGAATAAAGGGTCGAAATTAGAGTCGAATGTAGAGTCGAATGTAGATACGAATGTAGAGTCGTATGTAGAGTCGAATAAAGAGTCGAATGCAGGGTCGAATGTAGAGTCGAATGTAGTGTCGAATATAGAGACGAATGTAGTTAGAGTCGAATGTAGAGACGAATGTAGAGAGTTGTATGTAGAGTCGAATATAGAGCCGTCGAATGTAGAGTGGAATGTAGAGTCGTCCATTGTAGAGTCGTCGAACGTAGAGTCGTCAAATGTAGAGTCGAATAAAGTGTCGAAAGTAGAGTCGAATGTAGATTCGAATGTACAGTCGAATGTAGAGACGAATGTAGAGTCGTATGTAGAGTCAAATAAAGAGTCGTGGGATGTAGAGTCGTATGTAGAGTCGTCAAATGTAGAGTCGTAGAATGTAGAGTCGTCGATTGTAGTGTCATCGAATGTAGAGTCGTCGATTGTAGAGTCGTCGAATGTAGAGTCGTCAAATGAAGAGTCGTAAAATGTAGAGTCGAATAAAGGGTCGAAAGTAGAGTCGAATGAAGAGACGAATGTAGAGTCGTATGTAGAGTCAAATGTAGAGTCATGGGATGTAGAGTCGTATGTAGAGTCGTCAAATGTAGAGTCGTAGAATATAGAGGCGTCAAATGTAGATTCGTCGATTGTAGAGTCATCGAATGTAGAGTCGTCGATTGTAGAGTCGTCGAATGTAGAGTCGTCAAATGTAGAGTTGTCGAATGTAGAGTTGAATAAAGGGTCGAAAGTAGAGTCGAATGTAGAGTCGAATGTAGATACGAATGTAGAGTCGTATGTAGATTCGAATATAGAGTCGTCGATTGTAGAGTCGTCGAATGTAGAATCGTCAAATGTAGAGTTGAATAAAGGGTCGAAATTAGTCGAATGTAGAGTCGAATGTAGATACGAATGTAGAGTCGTATGTAGAGTCGAATAAAGAGTCGAATGCAGGGTCGAATGTAGAGTCGAATGTAGTGTCGAATGTAGAGACGAATGTAGAGAGTTGTATGTAGAGTCGAATATAGAGCCGTCGAATGTAGAGTGGAATGTAGAGTCGTCCATTGTAGAGTCGTCGAACGTAGAGTCGTCAAATGTAGAGTCGAATAAAGTGTCGAAAGTAGAGTCGAATGTAGATTCGAATGTACAGTCGAATGTAGAGACGAATGTAGAGTCGTATGTAGAGTCAAATAAAGAGTCATGGGATGTAGAGTCGTATGTAGAGTCGTCAAATGTAGAGTCGTAGAATGTAGAGTCGTCGATTGTAGTGTCATCGAATGTAGAGTCGTCGATTGTAGAGTCGTCGAATGTAGAGTCGTCAAATGAAGAGTCGTCAAATGTAGAGTCGAATAAAGGGTCGAAAGTAGAGTCGAATGAAGAGACGAATGTAGAGTCGTATGTAGAGTCAAATGTAGAGTCATGGGATGTAGAGTCGTATGTAGAGTCGTCAAATGTAGAGTCGTAGAATATAGAGGCGTCAAATGTAGATTCGTCGATTGTAGAGTCATCGAATGTAGAGTCGTCGATTGTAGAGTCGTCGAATGTAGAGTCGTCAAATGTAGAGTTGTCGAATGTAGAGTTGAATAAAGGGTCGAAAGTAGAGTCGAATGTAGAGTCGAATGTAGATACGAATGTAGAGTCGTTTGTAGATTCGAATATAGAGTCGTCGAATGTAGAGACGAATGTAGAGTCGTATGTAGAGTCAAATGTAGAGTCATGGGATGTAGAGTCGTATGAAGAGTCGAATGTAGAGTCGTCGTATTTAGACTGGAATGTGGAGTCGTCGATTGTAGAGTCGTCGAATGTAGAGTTGTCGAATGTAGAGTTGAATAAAGGGTCGAAAGTAGAGTCGAATGTAGAGTCGAATGTAGATACGAATGTAGAGTCGTATGTAGAGTCGAATAAAGAGTCGAATGCAGAGTCCAATGTAGAGTCGAATGTAGAGTCGAATATACAGACGAATGTAGTTAGAGTCGAATGTAGAGACGAATGTAGTTAGAGTCGAATGTAGAGACGAATGTAGAGTTGTATGTAGAGTCGAATATAGAGTCGTCGAATGTAGAGACGAATGTAGAGTCGTATGTAGAGTCAAATGTAGAGTCATGGGATGTAGAGTCGTATGAAGAGTCGAATGTAGAGTCGTCGTATTTAGACTGGAATGTGGAGTCGTCGATTGTAGAGTCGTCGAATATAGAGTCGTCAAAGTTAGAGTCGAATAAAGGGTCGAAAGTAGAGTCGAATGTACAGTCGAATATAAAGACGAATGTAGGTAGAGTCGAATGTAGATACGAATGTAGAGTCTTATGTAGAGTCGTCGAATGCAGAGTCCTATGTAAAGTCGTTTGTAGAGTCAAATGTAGAGACGAATGTAGAGTCGTATGTAGAGTCGTCAAATGTAGAGTCGTAGAATATAGAGGCGTCAAGTGTAGATTCGTCGATTGTAGAGTCATCGAATGTAGAGTCGTCGATTGTAGAGTCGTCGAATGTAGAATCGTCAAATGTAGAGTTGAATAAAGGGTCGAAATTAGTCGAATGTAGAGTCGAATGTAGATACGAATGTAGAGTCGTATGTAGAGTCGAATAAAGAGTCGAATGCAGGGTCGAATGTAGAGTCGAATGTAGTGTCGAATATAGAGACGAATGTAGTTAGAGTCGAATGTAGAGACGAATGTAGAGAGTTGTATGTAGAGTCGAATATAGAGCCGTCGAATGTAGAGTGGAATGTAGAGTCGTCCATTGTAGAGTCGTCGAACGTAGAGTCGTCAAATGCAGAGTCCTATGTAAAGTCGTTTGTAGAGTCAAATGTAGAGACGAATGTAGAGTCTCATGTAGAGTCGTCGAATGCAGAGTCCTATGTAAAGTCGTTTGTAGAGTCAAATGTAGAGACGAATGTAGAGTCGTATGTAGAGTCGTCAAATGTAGAGTCCTAGAATATAGAGGCGTCAAATGTAGATTCGTCGATTGTAGAGTCATCGAATGTAGAGTCGTCGATTGTAGAGTCGTCGAATGTAGAATCGTCAAATGTAGAGTTGAATAAAGGGTCGAAATTAGTCGAATGTAGAGTCGAATGTAGATACGAATGTAGAGTCGTATGTAGAGTCGAATAAAGAGTCGAATGCAGGGTCGAATGTAGAGTCGAATGTAGTGTCGAATATAGAGACGAATGTAGTTAGAGTCGAATGTAGAGACGAATGTAGAGAGTTGTATGTAGAGTCGAATATAGAGCCGTCGAATGTAGAGTGGAATGTAGAGTCGTCCATTGTAGAGTCGTCGAACGTAGAGTCGTCAAATGTAGAGTCGAATAAAGTGTCGAAAGTAGAGTCGAATGTAGATTCGAATGTACAGTCGAATGTAGAGACGAATGTAGAGTCGTATGTAGAGTCAAATAAAGAGTCATGGGATGTAGAGTCGTATGTAGAGTCGTCAAATGTAGAGTCGTAGAATGTAGAGTCGTCGATTGTAGTGTCATCGAATGTAGAGTCGTCGATTGTAGAGTCGTCGAATGTAGAGTCGTCAAATGAAGAGTCGTCAAATGTAGAGTCGAATAAAGGGTCGAAAGTAGAGTCGAATGAAGAGACGAATGTAGAGTCGTATGTAGAGTCAAATGTAGAGTCATGGGATGTAGAGTCGTATGTAGAGTCGTCAAATGTAGAGTCGTAGAATATAGAGGCGTCAAATGTAGATTCGTCGATTGTAGAGTCATCGAATGTAGAGTCGTCGATTGTAGAGTCGTCGAATGTAGAGTCGTCAAATGAAGAGTCGTCAAATGTAGAGTCGAATAAAGGGTCGAAAGTAGAGTCGAATGTAGAGACGAATGTAGAGTCGTAAGTAGAGTCGAATGTAGAGTCAATGATTGTAGTCGTCAAACGTAGGGTCGTATGTAGAGACGAATGTAGAGTCGTATGTAGAGTCGTCAAATGTAGAGTCGTAGAATATAGAGGCGTCAGATGTAGATTCGTCGATTGTAGAGTCATCGAACGTAGAGTCGTCAAATGTAGAGTCGTCAAATGTAGAGTTGAATAAAGGGTCGAAAGTAGAGTCGAATGTAGAGTCGAATGTAGAAACGAATGTAGAGTCGTATGTAGATTCGAATATAGAGTCGTCGAATGTAGAGACGAATGTAGAGTCGTATGTAGAGTCAAATGTAGAGTCATGGGATGTAGAGTCGTATGAAGAGTCGAATGTAGAGTCGTCGTATTTAGACTGGAATGTGGAGTCGTCGATTGTAGAGTCGTCGAATGTAGAGTCGTCAAATGTAGAGTTGAATAAAGGGTCGAAATTAGAGTCGAATGTAGAGTCGAATGTAGATACGAATGTAGAGTCGTATGTAGAGTCGAATAAAGAGTCGAATGCAGGGTCGAATGTAGAGTCGAATGTAGTGTCGAATATAGAGACGAATGTAGTTAGAGTCGAATGTAGAGACGAATGTAGAGAGTTGTATGTAGAGTCGAATATAGAGCCGTCGAATGTAGAGTGGAATGTAGAGTCGTCCATTGTAGAGTCGTCGAACGTAGAGTCGTCAAATGTAGAGTCGAATAAAGTGTCGAAAGTAGAGTCGAATGTAGATTCGAATGTACAGTCGAATGTAGAGACGAATGTAGAGTCGTATGTAGAGTCAAATAAAGAGTCGTGGGATGTAGAGTCGTATGTAGAGTCGTCAAATGTAGAGTCGTAGAATGTAGAGTCGTCGATTGTAGTGTCATCGAATGTAGAGTCGTCGATTGTAGAGTCGTCGAATGTAGAGTCGTCAAATGAAGAGTCGTCAAATGTAGAGTCGAATAAAGGGTCGAAAGTAGAGTCGAATGAAGAGACGAATGTAGAGTCGTATGTAGAGTCAAATGTAGAGTCATGGGATGTAGAGTCGTATGTAGAGTCGTCAAATGTAGAGTCGTAGAATATAGAGGCGTCAAATGTAGATTCGTCGATTGTAGAGTCATCGAATGTAGAGTCGTCGATTGTAGAGTCGTCGAATGTAGAGTCGTCAAATGTAGAGTTGTCGAATGTAGAGTTGAATAAAGGGTCGAAAGTAGAGTCGAATGTAGAGTCGAATGTAGATACGAATGTAGAGTCGTATGTAGATTCGAATATAGAGTCGTCGAATGTAGAGTCGTCAAATGTAGAGTTGAATAAAGGGTCGAAATTAGAGTCGAATGTAGAGTCGAATGTAGATACGAATGTAGAGTCGTATGTAGAGTCGAATAAAGAGTCGAATGCAGGGTCGAATGTAGAGTCGAATGTAGTGTCGAATATAGAGACGAATGTAGTTAGAGTCGAATGTAGAGACGAATGTAGAGAGTTGTATGTAGAGTCGAATATAGAGCCGTCGAATGTAGAGTGGAATGTAGAGTCGTCCATTGTAGAGTCGTCGAACGTAGAGTCGTCAAATGTAGAGTCGAATAAAGTGTCGAAAGTAGAGTCGAATGTAGATTCGAATGTACAGTCGAATGTAGAGACGAATGTAGAGTCGTATGTAGAGTCAAATAAAGAGTCATGGGATGTAGAGTCGTATGTAGAGTCGTCAAATGTAGAGTCGTAGAATGTAGAGTCGTCGATTGTAGTGTCATCGAATGTAGAGTCGTCGATTGTAGAGTCGTCGAATGTAGAGTCGTCAAATGAAGAGTCGTCAAATGTAGAGTCGAATAAAGGGTCGAAAGTAGAGTCGAATGTAGATACGAATGTAGAGTCGTATGTAGATTCGAATATAGAGTCGTCGAATGTAGAGACGAATGTAGAGTCGTATGTAGAGTCAAATGTAGAGTCATGGGATGTAGAGTCGTATGAAGAGTCGAATGTAGAGTCGTCGTATTTAGACTGGAATGTGGAGTCGTCGATTGTAGAGTCGTCGAATGTAGAGTTGTCGAATGTAGAGTTGAATAAAGGGTCGAAAGTAGAGTCGAATGTAGAGTCGAATGTAGATACGAATGTAGAGTCGTATGTAGAGTCGAATAAAGAGTCGAATGCAGAGTCCAATGTAGAGTCGAATGTAGAGTCGAATATACAGACGAATGTAGTTAGAGTCGAATGTAGAGACGAATGTAGTTAGAGTCGAATGTAGAGACGAATGTAGAGTTGTATGTAGAGTCGAATATAGAGTCGTCGAATGTAGAGACGAATGTAGAGTCGTATGTAGAGTCAAATGTAGAGTCATGGGATGTAGAGTCGTATGAAGAGTCGAATGTAGAGTCGTCGTATTTAGACTGGAATGTGGAGTCGTCGATTGTAGAGTCGTCGAATATAGAGTCGTCAAAGTTAGAGTCGAATAAAGGGTCGAAAGTAGAGTCGAATGTACAGTCGAATATAAAGACGAATGTAGGTAGAGTCGAATGTAGATACGAATGTAGAGTCTTATGTAGAGTCGTCGAATGCAGAGTCCTATGTAAAGTCGTTTGTAGAGTCAAATGTAGAGACGAATGTAGAGTCGTATGTAGAGTCGTCAAATGTAGAGTCGTAGAATATAGAGGCGTCAAGTGTAGATTCGTCGATTGTAGAGTCATCGAATGTAGAGTCGTCGATTGTAGAGTCGTCGAATGTAGAATCGTCAAATGTAGAGTTGAATAAAGGGTCGAAATTAGTCGAATGTAGAGTCGAATGTAGATACGAATGTAGAGTCGTATGTAGAGTCGAATAAAGAGTCGAATGCAGGGTCGAATGTAGAGTCGAATGTAGTGTCGAATATAGAGACGAATGTAGTTAGAGTCGAATGTAGAGACGAATGTAGAGAGTTGTATGTAGAGTCGAATATAGAGCCGTCGAATGTAGAGTGGAATGTAGAGTCGTCCATTGTAGAGTCGTCGAACGTAGAGTCGTCAAATGCAGAGTCCTATGTAAAGTCGTTTGTAGAGTCAAATGTAGAGACGAATGTAGAGTCTCATGTAGAGTCGTCGAATGCAGAGTCCTATGTAAAGTCGTTTGTAGAGTCAAATGTAGAGACGAATGTAGAGTCGTATGTAGAGTCGTCAAATGTAGAGTCCTAGAATATAGAGGCGTCAAATGTAGATTCGTCGATTGTAGAGTCATCGAATGTAGAGTCGTCGATTGTAGAGTCGTCGAATGTAGAATCGTCAAATGTAGAGTTGAATAAAGGGTCGAAATTAGTCGAATGTAGAGTCGAATGTAGATACGAATGTAGAGTCGTATGTAGAGTCGAATAAAGAGTCGAATGCAGGGTCGAATGTAGAGTCGAATGTAGTGTCGAATATAGAGACGAATGTAGTTAGAGTCGAATGTAGAGACGAATGTAGAGAGTTGTATGTAGAGTCGAATATAGAGCCGTCGAATGTAGAGTGGAATGTAGAGTCGTCCATTGTAGAGTCGTCGAACGTAGAGTCGTCAAATGTAGAGTCGAATAAAGTGTCGAAAGTAGAGTCGAATGTAGATTCGAATGTACAGTCGAATGTAGAGACGAATGTAGAGTCGTATGTAGAGTCAAATAAAGAGTCATGGGATGTAGAGTCGTATGTAGAGTCGTCAAATGTAGAGTCGTAGAATGTAGAGTCGTCGATTGTAGTGTCATCGAATGTAGAGTCGTCGATTGTAGAGTCGTCGAATGTAGAGTCGTCAAATGAAGAGTCGTCAAATGTAGAGTCGAATAAAGGGTCGAAAGTAGAGTCGAATGAAGAGACGAATGTAGAGTCGTATGTAGAGTCAAATGTAGAGTCATGGGATGTAGAGTCGTATGTAGAGTCGTCAAATGTAGAGTCGTAGAATATAGAGGCGTCAAATGTAGATTCGTCGATTGTAGAGTCATCGAATGTAGAGTCGTCGATTGTAGAGTCGTCGAATGTAGAGTCGTCAAATGAAGAGTCGTCAAATGTAGAGTCGAATAAAGGGTCGAAAGTAGAGTCGAATGTAGAGACGAATGTAGAGTCGTAAGTAGAGTCGAATGTAGAGTCAATGATTGTAGTCGTCAAACGTAGGGTCGTATGTAGAGACGAATGTAGAGTCGTATGTAGAGTCGTCAAATGTAGAGTCGTAGAATATAGAGGCGTCAGATGTAGATTCGTCGATTGTAGAGTCATCGAACGTAGAGTCGTCAAATGTAGAGTCGTCAAATGTAGAGTTGAATAAAGGGTCGAAAGTAGAGTCGAATGTAGAGTCGAATGTAGAAACGAATGTAGAGTCGTATGTAGATTCGAATATAGAGTCGTCGAATGTAGAGACGAATGTAGAGTCGTATGTAGAGTCAAATGTAGAGTCATGGGATGTAGAGTCGTATGAAGAGTCGAATGTAGAGTCGTCGTATTTAGACTGGAATGTGGAGTCGTCGATTGTAGAGTCGTCGAATGTAGAGTCGTCAAATGTAGAGTTGAATAAAGGGTCGAAATTAGAGTCGAATGTAGAGTCGAATGTAGATACGAATGTAGAGTCGTATGTAGAGTCGAATAAAGAGTCGAATGCAGGGTCGAATGTAGAGTCGAATGTAGTGTCGAATATAGAGACGAATGTAGTTAGAGTCGAATGTAGAGACGAATGTAGAGAGTTGTATGTAGAGTCGAATATAGAGCCGTCGAATGTAGAGTGGAATGTAGAGTCGTCCATTGTAGAGTCGTCGAACGTAGAGTCGTCAAATGTAGAGTCGAATAAAGTGTCGAAAGTAGAGTCGAATGTAGATTCGAATGTACAGTCGAATGTAGAGACGAATGTAGAGTCGTATGTAGAGTCAAATAAAGAGTCGTGGGATGTAGAGTCGTATGTAGAGTCGTCAAATGTAGAGTCGTAGAATGTAGAGTCGTCGATTGTAGTGTCATCGAATGTAGAGTCGTCGATTGTAGAGTCGTCGAATGTAGAGTCGTCAAATGAAGAGTCGTCAAATGTAGAGTCGAATAAAGGGTCGAAAGTAGAGTCGAATGAAGAGACGAATGTAGAGTCGTATGTAGAGTCAAATGTAGAGTCATGGGATGTAGAGTCGTATGTAGAGTCGTCAAATGTAGAGTCGTAGAATATAGAGGCGTCAAATGTAGATTCGTCGATTGTAGAGTCATCGAATGTAGAGTCGTCGATTGTAGAGTCGTCGAATGTAGAGTCGTCAAATGTAGAGTTGTCGAATGTAGAGTTGAATAAAGGGTCGAAAGTAGAGTCGAATGTAGAGTCGAATGTAGATACGAATGTAGAGTCGTATGTAGATTCGAATATAGAGTCGTCGAATGTAGAGTCGTCAAATGTAGAGTTGAATAAAGGGTCGAAATTAGAGTCGAATGTAGAGTCGAATGTAGATACGAATGTAGAGTCGTATGTAGAGTCGAATAAAGAGTCGAATGCAGGGTCGAATGTAGAGTCGAATGTAGTGTCGAATATAGAGACGAATGTAGTTAGAGTCGAATGTAGAGACGAATGTAGAGAGTTGTATGTAGAGTCGAATATAGAGCCGTCGAATGTAGAGTGGAATGTAGAGTCGTCCATTGTAGAGTCGTCGAACGTAGAGTCGTCAAATGTAGAGTCGAATAAAGTGTCGAAAGTAGAGTCGAATGTAGATTCGAATGTACAGTCGAATGTAGAGACGAATGTAGAGTCGTATGTAGAGTCAAATAAAGAGTCATGGGATGTAGAGTCGTATGTAGAGTCGTCAAATGTAGAGTCGTAGAATGTAGAGTCGTCGATTGTAGTGTCATCGAATGTAGAGTCGTCGATTGTAGAGTCGTCGAATGTAGAGTCGTCAAATGAAGAGTCGTCAAATGTAGAGTCGAATAAAGGGTCGAAAGTAGAGTCGAATGTAGATACGAATGTAGAGTCGTATGTAGATTCGAATATAGAGTCGTCGAATGTAGAGACGAATGTAGAGTCGTATGTAGAGTCAAATGTAGAGTCATGGGATGTAGAGTCGTATGAAGAGTCGAATGTAGAGTCGTCGTATTTAGACTGGAATGTGGAGTCGTCGATTGTAGAGTCGTCGAATGTAGAGTTGTCGAATGTAGAGTTGAATAAAGGGTCGAAAGTAGAGTCGAATGTAGAGTCGAATGTAGATACGAATGTAGAGTCGTATGTAGAGTCGAATAAAGAGTCGAATGCAGAGTCCAATGTAGAGTCGAATGTAGAGTCGAATATACAGACGAATGTAGTTAGAGTCGAATGTAGAGACGAATGTAGTTAGAGTCGAATGTAGAGACGAATGTAGAGTTGTATGTAGAGTCGAATATAGAGTCGTCGAATGTAGAGACGAATGTAGAGTCGTATGTAGAGTCAAATGTAGAGTCATGGGATGTAGAGTCGTATGAAGAGTCGAATGTAGAGTCGTCGTATTTAGACTGGAATGTGGAGTCGTCGATTGTAGAGTCGTCGAATATAGAGTCGTCAAAGTTAGAGTCGAATAAAGGGTCGAAAGTAGAGTCGAATGTAGAGTCGAATGTAGATACGAATGTAGAGTCGTATGTAGAGTCGAATAAAGAGTCGAATGCAGGGTCGAATGTAGAGTCGAATGTAGTGTCGAATATAGAGACGAATGTAGTTAGAGTCGAATGTAGAGACGAATGTAGAGAGTTGTATGTAGAGTCGAATATAGAGCCGTCGAATGTAGAGTGGAATGTAGAGTCGTCCATTGTAGAGTCGTCGAACGTAGAGTCGTCAAATGCAGAGTCCTATGTAAAGTCGTTTGTAGAGTCAAATGTAGATACGAATGTAGAGTCTTATGTAGAGTCGTCGAATGCAGAGTCCTATGTAAAGTCGTTTGTAGAGTCAAATGTAGAGACGAATGTAGAGTCGTATGTAGAGTCGTCAAATGTAGAGTCGTAGAATATAGAGGCGTCAAGTGTAGATTCGTCGATTGTAGAGTCATCGAATGTAGAGTCGTCGATTGTAGAGTCGTCGAATGTAGAGTCGTCAAATGTAGAGTTGAATAAAGGGTCGAATGTAGAGTCGAATGTAGATACGAATGTAGAGTCGTATGTAGAGTCGAATAAAGAGTCGAATGCAGAGTCGAATGTAGAGTCGAATGTAGTGTCGAATATAGAGACGAATGTAGTTAGAGTCGAATGTAGAGACGAATGTAGAGTCGAATATAGAGGCGTCGAATGTAGAGTGGAATGTAGAGTCGTCCATTGTAGAGTCGTCGAACGTAGAGTCGTCAAATGTAGAGTCGAATAAAGTGTCGAAAGTAGAATCGAATGTAGATTCGAATGTACAGTCGAATGTAGAGACGAATGTAGAGTCGTATGTAGAGTCAAATAAAGAGTCATGGGATGTAGAGTCGTATGTAGAGTCGTCAAATGTAGAGTCGTAGAATGTAGAGTCGTCGATTGTAGTGTCATCGAATGTAGAGTCGTCGATTGTAGAGTCGTCGAATGTAGAGTCGTCGAATGTAGAGTCGTCAAATGAAGAGTCGTCAAATGTAGAGTCGAATAAAGGGTCGAAAGTAGAGTCGAATGTAGAGACGAATGTAGAGTCGTATGTAGAGTCAAATGTAGAGTCATGGGATGTAGAGTCGTATGTAGAGTCGAATGTAGAGTCGTCGTATTTAGACTGGAATGTAGAGTCGTCGATTGTAGAGTCGTCAAAGTTAGGGTCGAAAGTAGAGTCGAATATAGGGTCGAAAGTAGAGTCGAATGTACAGTCGAATATAAAGACGAATGTAGGTAGAGTCGAATGTAGATACGAATGTAGAGTCTTATGTAGAGTCGTCGAATGCAGAGTCCTATGTAAAGTCGTTTGTAGAGTCAAATGTAGAGACGAATGTAGAGTCGTATGTAGAGTCGTCAAATGTAGAGTCGTAGAATATGGAGGCGTCAAGTGTAGATTCGTCGATTGTAGAGTCATCGAATGTAGAGTCGTCGATTGTAGAGTCGTCGAATGTAGAGTCGTCAAATGTAGAGTTGAATAAAGGGTCGAATGTAGAGTCGAATGTAGATACGAATGTAGAGTCGTATGTAGAGTCGAATAAAGAGTCGAATGCAGAGTCGAATGTAGAGTCGAATGTAGTGTCGAATATAGAGACGAATGTAGTTAGAGTCGAATGTAGAGACGAATGTAGAGTTGTATGTAGAGTCGAATATAGAGCCGTCGAATGTAGAGTGGAATGTAGAGTCGTCCATTGTAGAGTCGTCGAACGTAGAGTCGTCAAATGTAGAGTCGAATAAAGTGTCGAAAGTAGAATCGAATGTAGATTCGAATGTACAGTCGAATGTAGAGACGAATGTAGAGTCGTATGTAGAGTCAAATAAAGAGTCATGGGATGTAGAGTCGTCAAATGTAGAGTCGTAGAATGTAGAGTCGTCGATTGTAGTGTCATCGAATGTAGAGTCGTCGATTGTAGAGTCGTCGAATGTAGAGTCGTCAAATGTAGAGTCGTCAAATGTAGAGTCGAATAAAGGGTCGAAAGTAGAGTCGAATGTAGAGACGAATGTAGAGTCGTATGTAGAGTCAAATGTAGAGTCATGGGATGTAGAGTCGTATGTAGAGTCGAATGTAGAGTCGTCGATTGTAGAGTAGTCAAAGTTAAATAAAGTCGAATAAAGGGTCGAAAGTAGAGTCGAATATAGGGTCGAAAGTAGAGTCGAATGTACAGTCGAATGTAGAGACGAATGTAGAGTCGAATGTAGAGTCATGGGATGTAGAGACATGGGATGTAGAGTCGTCGAATTTAGAGAGGAATGTAGAGTTTTTGAATGTAGAGTCATCGAATGTAGAATCGTATGTAGAGTCACATGTAGAGTCTTCGAATGTAGAGTCGAATAAATATTCGAATGAAGAGTCGAATGTAGAGTCAAATGTAGAGTCGAATGTAGAGACGAATGTAGAGTCGTAAGTAGAGTCGAATGTAGAGTCAATGATTGTAGTCGTCAAACGTAGGGTCGTATGTAGAGACGAATGTAGAGTCGTATGTAGAGTCGTCAAATGTAGAGTCGTAGAATATAGAGGCGTCAAATGTAGATTCGTCGATTGTAGAGTCATCGAATGTAGAGTCATCGATTGTAGAGTCGTCGAATGTAGAGTCGTCAAATGTAGAGTCGTCAAAGTTAGAGTCGAATTAAGGGTCGAAAGTAGAGTCGAATGTACAGTCGAATGTAGAGACGAATGTAGAGTCGAATGTAGAGTCATGGGATGTAGAGACATGGGATGTAGAGTCGTCGAATTTAGAGAGGAATGTAGAGTTTTTGAATGTAGAGTCATCGAATGTAGAATCGTATGTAGAGTCACATGTAGAGTCTTCGAATGTAGAGTCGAATAAATATTCGAATGAAGAGTCGAATGTAGAGTCAAATGTAGAGTCGAATGTAGAGACGAATGTAGAGTCGTAAGTAGAGTCGAATGTAGAGTCAATGATTGTAGTCGTCAAACGTAGGGTCGTATGTAGAGACGAATGTAGAGTCGTATGTAGAGTCGTCAAATGTAGAGTCGTAGAATATAGAGGCGTCAGATGTAGATTCGTCGATTGTAGAGTCATCGAACGTAGAGTCGTCAAATGTAGAGTCGTCAAATGTAGAGTTGAATAAAGGGTCGAAAGTAGAGTCGAATGTAGAGTCGAATGTAGAAACGAATGTAGAGTCGTATGTAGAGTCGAATGTAGAGGTGTGATGTAGAATCGTATGTAAAGTCGTATGTAGAGTCACATGTGGAGTCTTCGAATGAAGAGTCGAATATAGAGTCGTAAAATGTAGAGTCGTCGAATGTAGATTCAAATAAAGGGTCGTATGTAGAGACGAATGTAGAGTCGTATATAGAGTCGAATGTAGAGTCATGGGATGTAGAGACATGGGATGTAGAGTCGTCGAATTTAGAGAGGAATGTAGAGTTTTTGAATGTAGAGTCTTCGAATGTAGAATCGTCTGTAGAGTCGAATGTAGATATTTCGAATGTAGAGTCGTCGAATGTAGTCGTCAAACGTAAAGTCGTATGTAGAGTCGAATGTAGAGGTGCGATGTAGAATCGTATGTACAGTCGTATGTAGAGTCACATGTGGAGTCTTCGAATGTAGAGTGGAATGTAGAGTCGTGGATTGTAGAGTCGTCGAATGTAGAGTCGAATAAAGTGTCGAAAGTAGAGTCGAATATAGAGACGAATGTAGAGTCGTATGTAGAGTCAAATAAAGAGTCATGGGATGTAGAGTCGTATGTAGAGTCGTCAAATGTAGAGTCGTAGAATATAGAGGCGTCAAATGTAGATTCGTCGATTGTAGAGTCATCGAATGTAGAGTCGTCGATTGTAGAGTCGTCGATTGTAGAGTCGTCGAATGTAGAGTCGTCAAATGTAGAGTTGAATAAAGGGTCGAATGTAGAGTCGAATGTAGATACGAATGTAGAGTCGTATGTAGATACGAATGTAGAGTCGTATGTAGATTCGAATATAGAGTCGTCGAATGTAGAGACGAATGTAGAGTCGTATGTAGAGTCAAATGTAGAGTCATGGGATGTAGAGTCGTATGAAGAGTCGAATGTAGAGTCGTCGTATTTAGACTGGAATGTGGAGTCGTCGATTGTAGTGTCGTCGAATGTAGAGTTGTCGAATGTAGAGTTGAATAAAGGGTCGAAAGTAGAGTCGAATGTAGAGTCGAATGTAGATACGAATGTAGAGTCGTATGTAGAGTCGAATAAAGAGTCGAATGCAGAGTCCAATGTAGAGTCGAATGTAGAGTCGAATATACAGACGAATGTAGTTAGAGTCGAATGTAGAGACGAATGTAGTTAGAGTCGAATGTAGAGACGAATGTAGAGTTGTATGTAGAGTCGAATATAGAGTCGTCGAATGTAGAGACGAATGTAGAGTCGTATGTAGAGTCAAATGTAGAGTCATGGGATGTAGAGTCGTATGAAGAGTCGAATGTAGAGTCGTCGTATTTAGACTGGAATGTGGAGTCGTCGATTGTAGAGTCGTCGAATATAGAGTCGTCAAAGTTAGAGTCGAATAAAGGGTCGAAAGTAGAGTCGAATGTACAGTCGAATATAAAGACCAATGTAGGTAGAGTCGAATGTAGATACGAATGTAGAGTCTTATGTAGAGTCGTCGAATGCAGAGTCCTATGTAAAGTCGTTTGTAGAGTCAAATGTAGAGACGAATGTAGAGTCGTATGTAGAGTCGTCAAATGTAGAGTCGTAGAATATAGAGGCGTCAAGTGTAGATTCGTCGATTGTAGAGTCATCGAATGTAGAGTCGTCGATTGTAGAGTCGTCGAATGTAGAGTCGTCAAATGTAGAGTTGAATAAAGGGTCGAATGTAGAGTCGAATGTAGATACGAATGTAGAGTCGTATGTAGAGTCGAATAAAGAGTCGAATGCAGAGTCGAATGTAGAGTCGAATGTAGTGTCGAATATAGAGACGAATGTAGTTAGAGTCGAATGTAGAGACGAATGTAGAGTCGAATATAGAGCCGTCGAATGTAGAGTGGAATGTAGAGTCGTCCATTGTAGAGTCGTCGAACGTAGAGTCGTCAAATGTAGAGTCGAATAAAGTGTCGAAAGTAGAATCGAATGTAGATTCGAATGTACAGTCGAATGTAGAGACGAATGTAGAGTCGTATGTAGAGTCAAATAAAGAGTCATGGGATGTAGAGTCGTATGTAGAGTCGTCAAATGTAGAGTCGTAGAATGTAGAGTCGTCGATTGTAGTGTCATCGAATGTAGAGTCGTCGATTGTAGAGTCGTCGAATGTAGAGTCGTCGAATGTAGAGTCGTCAAATGAAGAGTCGTCAAATGTAGAGTCGAATAAAGGGTCGAAAGTAGAGTCGAATGTAGAGACGAATGTAGAGTCGTATGTAGAGTCAAATGTAGAGTCATGGGATGTAGAGTCGTATGTAGAGTCGAATGTAGAGTCGTCGTATTTAGACTGGAATGTAGAGTCGTCGATTGTAGAGTCGTCAAAGTTAGGGTCGAAAGTAGAGTCGAATATAGGGTCGAAAGTAGAGTCGAATGTACAGTCGAATATAAAGACGAATGTAGGTAGAGTCGAATGTAGATACGAATGTAGAGTCTTATGTAGAGTCGTCGAATGCAGAGTCCTATGTAAAGTCGTTTGTAGAGTCAAATGTAGAGACGAATGTAGAGTCGTATGTAGAGTCGTCAAATGTAGAGTCGTAGAATATAGAGGCGTCAAGTGTAGATTCGTCGATTGTAGAGTCATCGAATGTAGAGTCGTCGATTGTAGAGTCGTCGAATGTAGAGTCGTCAAATGTAGAGTTGAATAAAGGGTCGAATGTAGAGTCGAATGTAGATACGAATGTAGAGTCGTATGTAGAGTCGAATAAAGAGTCGAATGCAGAGTCGAATGTAGAGTCGAATGTAGTGTCGAATATAGAGACGAATGTAGTTAGAGTCGAATGTAGAGACGAATGTAGAGTTGTATGTAGAGTCGAATATAGAGCCGTCGAATGTAGAGTGGAATGTAGAGTCGTCCATTGTAGAGTCGTCGAACGTAGAGTCGTCAAATGTAGAGTCGAATAAAGTGTCGAAAGTAGAATCGAATGTAGATTCGAATGTACAGTCGAATGTAGAGACGAATGTAGAGTCGTATGTAGAGTCAAATAAAGAGTCATGGGATGTAGAGTCGTCAAATGTAGAGTCGTAGAATGTAGAGTCGTCGATTGTAGTGTCATCGAATGTAGAGTCGTCGATTGTAGAGTCGTCGAATGTAGAGTCGTCAAATGAAGAGTCGTCAAATGTAGAGTCGAATAAAGGGTCGAAAGTAGAGTCGAATGTAGAGACGAATGTAGAGTCGTATGTAGAGTCAAATGTAGAGTCATGGGATGTAGAGTCGTATGTAGAGTCGAATGTAGAGTCGTCGATTGTAGAGTAGTCAAAGTTAAATAAAGTCGAATAAAGGGTCGAAAGTAGAGTCGAATATAGGGTCGAAAGTAGAGTCGAATGTACAGTCGAATGTAGAGACGAATGTAGAGTCGAATGTAGAGTCATGGGATGTAGAGACATGGGATGTAGAGTCGTCGAATTTAGAGAGGAATGTAGAGTTTTTGAATGTAGAGTCATCGAATGTAGAATCGTATGTAGAGTCACATGTAGAGTCTTCGAATGTAGAGTCGAATAAATATTCGAATGAAGAGTCGAATGTAGAGTCAAATGTAGAGTCGAATGTAGAGACGAATGTAGAGTCGTAAGTAGAGTCGAATGTAGAGTCAATGATTGTAGTCGTCAAACGTAGGGTCGTATGTAGAGTCGAATGTAGAGGTGCGATGTAGAATCGTATGTACAGTCGTATGTAGAGTCACATGTGGAGTCTTCGAATGTAGAGTGGAATGTAGAGTCGTGGATTGTAGAGTCGTCGAATGTAGAGTCGAATAAAGTGTCGAAAGTAGAGTCGAATATAGAGACGAATGTAGAGTCGTATGTAGAGTCAAATAAAGAGTCATGGGATGTAGAGTCGTATGTAGAGTCGTCAAATGTAGAGTCGTAGAATATAGAGGCGTCAAATGTAGATTCGTCGATTGTAGAGTCATCGAATGTAGAGTCGTCGATTGTAGAGTCGTCGAATGTAGAGTCGTCAAATGTAGAGTTGAATAAAGGGTCGAATGTAGAGTCGAATGTAGTGTCGAATGTAGAGTCGTATGTAGATACGAATGTAGAGTCGTATGTAGATTCGAATATAGAGTCGTCGAATGTAGAGACGAATGTAGAGTCGTATGTAGAGTCAAATGTAGAGTCATGGGATGTAGAGTCGTATGAAGAGTCGAATGTAGAGTCGTCGTATTTAGACTGGAATGTGGAGTCGTCGATTGTAGAGTCGTCGAATGTAGAGTTGTCGAATGTAGAGTTGAATAAAGGGTCGAAAGTAGAGTCGAATGTAGATACGAATGTAGAGTCGTATGTAGAGTCGAATAAAGAGTCGAATGCAGAGTCGAATGTAGTGTCGAATATAGAGACGAATGTAGTTAGAGTCGAATGTAGAGACGAATGTAGAGTTGTATGTAGAGTCGAATATAGAGCCGTCGAATGTAGAGTGGAATGTAGAGTCGTCCATTGTAGAGTCGTCGAACGTAGAGTCGTCAAATGTAGAGTCGAATAAAGTGTCGAAAGTAGAATCGAATGTAGATTCGAATGTACAGTCGAATGTAGAGACGAATGTAGAGTCGAATGTAGAGTCATGGGATGTAGAGACATGGGATGTAGAGTCGTCGAATTTAGAGAGGAATGTAGAGTTTTTGAATGTAGAGTCATCGAATGTAGAATCGTATGTAGAGTCACATGTAGAGTCTTCGAATGTAGAGTCGAATAAATATTCGAATGAAGAGTCGAATGTAGAGTCAAATGTAGAGTCGAATGTAGAGACGAATGTAGAGTCGTAAGTAGAGTCGAATGTAGAGTCAATGATTGTAGTCGTCAAACGTAGGGTCGTATGTAGAGACGAATGTAGAGTCGTATGTAGAGTCGTCAAATGTAGAGTCGTAGAATATAGAGGCGTCAAATGTAGATTCGTCGATTGTAGAGTCATCGAATGTAGAGTCATCAATTGTAGAGTCGTCGAATGTAGAGTCGTCAAATGTAGAGTCGTCAAAGTTAGAGTCGAATTAAGGGTCGAAAGTAGAGTCGAATGTACAGTCGAATGTAGAGACGAATGTAGAGTCGAATGTAGAGTCATGGGATGTAGAGACATGGGATGTAGAGTCGTCGAATTTAGAGAGGAATGTAGAGTTTTTGAATGTAGAGTCATCGAATGTAGAATCGTATGTAGAGTCACATGTAGAGTCTTCGAATGTAGAGTCGAATAAATATTCGAATGAAGAGTCGAATGTAGAGTCAAATGTAGAGTCGAATGTAGAGACGAATGTAGAGTCGTAAGTAGAGTCGAATGTAGAGTCAATGATTGTAGTCGTCAAACGTAGGGTCGTATGTAGAGACGAATGTAGAGTCGTATGTAGAGTCGTCAAATGTAGAGTCGTAGAATATAGAGGCGTCAGATGTAGATTCGTCGATTGTAGAGTCATCGAACGTAGAGTCGTCAAATGTAGAGTCGTCAAATGTAGAGTTGAATAAAGGGTCGAAAGTAGAGTCGAATGTAGAGTCGAATGTAGAAACGAATGTAGAGTCGTATGTAGAGTCGAATGTAGAGGTGTGATGTAGAATCGTATGTAAAGTCGTATGTAGAGTCACATGTGGAGTCTTCGAATGAAGAGTCGAATATAGAGTCGTAAAATGTAGAGTCGTCGAATGTAGATTCAAATAAAGGGTCGTATGTAGAGACGAATGTAGAGTCGTATATAGAGTCGAATGTAGAGTCATGGGATGTAGAGACATGGGATGTAGAGTCGTCGAATTTAGAGAGGAATGTAGAGTTTTTGAATGTAGAGTCTTCGAATGTAGAATCGTCTGTAGAGTCGAATGTAGATATTTCGAATGTAGAGTCGTCGAATGTAGTCGTCAAACGTAAAGTCGTATGTAGAGTCGAATGTAGAGGTGCGATGTAGAATCGTATGTACAGTCGTATGTAGAGTCACATGTGGAGTCTTCGAATGTAGAGTGGAATGTAGAGTCGTGGATTGTAGAGTCGTCGAATGTAGAGTCGAATAAAGTGTCGAAAGTAGAGTCGAATATAGAGACGAATGTAGAGTCGTATGTAGAGTCAAATAAAGAGTCATGGGATGTAGAGTCGTATGTAGAGTCGTCAAATGTAGAGTCGTAGAATATAGAGGCGTCAAATGTAGATTCGTCGATTGTAGAGTCATCGAATGTAGAGTCGTCGATTGTAGAGTCGTCGATTGTAGAGTCGTCGAATGTAGAGTCGTCAAATGTAGAGTTGAATAAAGGGTCGAATGTAGAGTCGAATGTAGATACGAATGTAGAGTCGTATGTAGATACGAATGTAGAGTCGTATGTAGATTCGAATATAGAGTCGTCGAATGTAGAGACGAATGTAGAGTCGTATGTAGAGTCAAATGTAGAGTCATGGGATGTAGAGTCGTATGAAGAGTCGAATGTAGAGTCGTCGTATTTAGACTGGAATGTGGAGTCGTCGATTGTAGTGTCGTCGAATGTAGAGTTGTCGAATGTAGAGTTGAATAAAGGGTCGAAAGTAGAGTCGAATGTAGAGTCGAATGTAGATACGAATGTAGAGTCGTATGTAGAGTCGAATAAAGAGTCGAATGCAGAGTCCAATGTAGAGTCGAATGTAGAGTCGAATATACAGACGAATGTAGTTAGAGTCGAATGTAGAGACGAATGTAGTTAGAGTCGAATGTAGAGACGAATGTAGAGTTGTATGTAGAGTCGAATATAGAGTCGTCGAATGTAGAGACGAATGTAGAGTCGTATGTAGAGTCAAATGTAGAGTCATGGGATGTAGAGTCGTATGAAGAGTCGAATGTAGAGTCGTCGTATTTAGACTGGAATGTGGAGTCGTCGATTGTAGAGTCGTCGAATAAAGAGTCGTCAAAGTTAGAGTCGAATAAAGGGTCGAAAGTAGAGTCGAATGTACAGTCGAATATAAAGACCAATGTAGGTAGAGTCGAATGTAGATACGAATGTAGAGTCTTATGTAGAGTCGTCGAATGCAGAGTCCTATGTAAAGTCGTTTGTAGAGTCAAATGTAGAGACGAATGTAGAGTCGTATGTAGAGTCGTCAAATGTAGAGTCGTAGAATATAGAGGCGTCAAGTGTAGATTCGTCGATTGTAGAGTCATCGAATGTAGAGTCGTCGATTGTAGAGTCGTCGAATGTAGAGTCGTCAAATGTAGAGTTGAATAAAGGGTCGAATGTAGAGTCGAATGTAGATACGAATGTAGAGTCGTATGTAGAGTCGAATAAAGAGTCGAATGCAGAGTCGAATGTAGAGTCGAATGTAGTGTCGAATATAGAGACGAATGTAGTTAGAGTCGAATGTAGAGACGAATGTAGAGTCGAATATAGAGCCGTCGAATGTAGAGTGGAATGTAGAGTCGTCCATTGTAGAGTCGTCGAACGTAGAGTCGTCAAATGTAGAGTCGAATAAAGTGTCGAAAGTAGAATCGAATGTAGATTCGAATGTACAGTCGAATGTAGAGACGAATGTAGAGTCGTATGTAGAGTCAAATAAAGAGTCATGGGATGTAGAGTCGTATGTAGAGTCGTCAAATGTAGAGTCGTAGAATGTAGAGTCGTCGATTGTAGTGTCATCGAATGTAGAGTCGTCGATTGTAGAGTCGTCGAATGTAGAGTCGTCGAATGTAGAGTCGTCAAATGAAGAGTCGTCAAATGTAGAGTCGAATAAAGGGTCGAAAGTAGAGTCGAATGTAGAGACGAATGTAGAGTCGTATGTAGAGTCAAATGTAGAGTCATGGGATGTAGAGTCGTATGTAGAGTCGAATGTAGAGTCGTCGTATTTAGACTGGAATGTAGAGTCGTCGATTGTAGAGTCGTCAAAGTTAGGGTCGAAAGTAGAGTCGAATATAGGGTCGAAAGTAGAGTCGAATGTACAGTCGAAAATAAAGACGAATGTAGGTAGAGTCGAATGTAGATACGAATGTAGAGTCTTATGTAGAGTCGTCGAATGCAGAGTGCTATGTAAAGTCGTTTGTAGAGTCAAATGTAGAGACGAATGTAGAGTCGTATGTAGAGTCGTCAAATGTAGAGTCGTAGAATATAGAGGCGTCAAGTGTAGATTCGTCGATTGTAGAGTCATCGAATGTAGAGTCGTCGATTGTAGAGTCGTCGAATGTAGAGTCGTCAAATGTAGAGTTGAATAAAGGGTCGAATGTAGAGTCGAATGTAGATACGAATGTAGAGTCGTATGTAGAGTCGAATAAAGAGTCGAATGCAGAGTCGAATGTAGAGTCGAATGTAGTGTCGAATATAGAGACGAATGTAGTTAGAGTCGAATGTAGAGACGAATGTAGAGTCGAATATAGAGGCGTCGAATGTAGAGTGGAATGTAGAGTCGTCCATTGTAGAGTCGTCGAACGTAGAGTCGTCAAATGTAGAGTCGAATAAAGTGTCGAAAGTAGAATCGAATGTAGATTCGAATGTACAGTCGAATGTAGAGACGAATGTAGAGTCGTATGTAGAGTCAAATAAAGAGTCATGGGATGTAGAGTCGTATGTAGAGTCGTCAAATGTAGAGTCGTAGAATGTAGAGTCGTCGATTGTAGTGTCATCGAATGTAGAGTCGTCGATTGTAGAGTCGTCGAATGTAGAGTCGTCGAATGTAGAGTCGTCAAATGAAGAGTCGTCAAATGTAGAGTCGAATAAAGGGTCGAAAGTAGAGTCGAATGTAGAGACGAATGTAGAGTCGTATGTAGAGTCAAATGTAGAGTCATGGGATGTAGAGTCGTATGTAGAGTCGAATGTAGAGTCGTCGTATTTAGACTGGAATGTAGAGTCGTCGATTGTAGAGTCGTCAAAGTTAGGGTCGAAAGTAGAGTCGAATATAGGGTCGAAAGTAGAGTCGAATGTACAGTCGAATATAAAGACGAATGTAGGTAGAGTCGAATGTAGATACGAATGTAGAGTCTTATGTAGAGTCGTCGAATGCAGAGTCCTATGTAAAGTCGTTTGTAGAGTCAAATGTAGAGACGAATGTAGAGTCGTATGTAGAGTCGTCAAATGTAGAGTCGTAGAATATGGAGGCGTCAAGTGTAGATTCGTCGATTGTAGAGTCATCGAATGTAGAGTCGTCGATTGTAGAGTCGTCGAATGTAGAGTCGTCAAATGTAGAGTTGAATAAAGGGTCGAATGTAGAGTCGAATGTAGATACGAATGTAGAGTCGTATGTAGAGTCGAATAAAGAGTCGAATGCAGAGTCGAATGTAGAGTCGAATGTAGTGTCGAATATAGAGACGAATGTAGTTAGAGTCGAATGTAGAGACGAATGTAGAGTTGTATGTAGAGTCGAATATAGAGCCGTCGAATGTAGAGTGGAATGTAGAGTCGTCCATTGTAGAGTCGTCGAACGTAGAGTCGTCAAATGTAGAGTCGAATAAAGTGTCGAAAGTAGAATCGAATGTAGATTCGAATGTACAGTCGAATGTAGAGACGAATGTAGAGTCGTATGTAGAGTCAAATAAAGAGTCATGGGATGTAGAGTCGTATGTAGAGTCGTCAAATGTAGAGTCGTAGAATGTAGAGTCGTCGATTGTAGTGTCATCGAATGTAGAGTCGTCGATTGTAGAGTCGTCGAATGTAGAGTCGTCAAATGAAGAGTCGTCAAATGTAGAGTCGAATAAAGGGTCGAAAGTAGAGTCGAATGTAGAGACGAATGTAGAGTCGTATGTAGAGTCAAATGTAGAGTCATGGGATGTAGAGTCGTATGTAGAGTCGAATGTAGAGTCGTCGATTGTAGAGTAGTCAAAGTTAAATAAAGTCGAATAAAGGGTCGAAAGTAGAGTCGAATATAGGGTCGAATGTAGAGTCGAATGTACAGTCGAATGTAGAGACGAATGTAGAGTCGAATGTAGAGTCATGGGATGTAGAGACATGGGATGTAGAGTCGTCGAATTTAGAGAGGAATGTAGAGTTTTTGAATGTAGAGTCATCGAATGTAGAATCGTATGTAGAGTCACATGTAGAGTCTTCGAATGTAGAGTCGAATAAATATTCGAATGAAGAGTCGAATGTAGAGTCAAATGTAGAGTCGAATGTAGAGACGAATGTAGAGTCGTAAGTAGAGTCGAATGTAGAGTCAATGATTGTAGTCGTCAAACGTAGGGTCGTATGTAGAGACGAATGTAGAGTCGTATGTAGAGTCGTCAAATGTAGAGTCGTAGAATATAGAGGCGTCAAATGTAGATTCGTCGATTGTAGAGTCATCGAATGTAGAGTCATCGATTGTAGAGTCGTCGAATGTAGAGTCGTCAAATGTAGAGTCGTCAAAGTTAGAGTCGAATTAAGGGTCGAAAGTAGAGTCGAATGTACAGTCGAATGTAGAGACGAATGTAGAGTCGAATGTAGAGTCATGGGATGTAGAGACATGGGATGTAGAGTCGTCGAATTTAGAGAGGAATGTAGAGTTTTTGAATGTAGAGTCATCGAATGTAGAATCGTATGTAGAGTCACATGTAGAGTCTTCGAATGTAGAGTCGAATAAATATTCGAATGAAGAGTCGAATGTAGAGTCAAATGTAGAGTCGAATGTAGAGACGAATGTAGAGTCGTAAGTAGAGTCGAATGTAGAGTCAATGATTGTAGTCGTCAAACGTAGGGTCGTATGTAGAGACGAATGTAGAGTCGTATGTAGAGTCGTCAAATGTAGAGTCGTAGAATATAGAGGCGTCAGATGTAGATTCGTCGATTGTAGAGTCATCGAACGTAGAGTCGTCAAATGTAGAGTCGTCAAATGTAGAGTTGAATAAAGGGTCGAAAGTAGAGTCGAATGTAGAGTCGAATGTAGAAACGAATGTAGAGTCGTATGTAGAGTCGAATGTAGAGGTGTGATGTAGAATCGTATGTAAAGTCGTATGTAGAGTCACATGTGGAGTCTTCGAATGAAGAGTCGAATATAGAGTCGTAAAATGTAGAGTCGTCGAATGTAGATTCAAATAAAGGGTCGTATGTAGAGACGAATGTAGAGTCGTATATAGAGTCGAATGTAGAGTCATGGGATGTAGAGACATGGGATGTAGAGTCGTCGAATTTAGAGAGGAATGTAGAGTTTTTGAATGTAGAGTCTTCGAATGTAGAATCGTCTGTAGAGTCGAATGTAGATATTTCGAATGTAGAGTCGTCGAATGTAGTCGTCAAACGTAAAGTCGTATGTAGAGTCGAATGTAGAGGTGCGATGTAGAATCGTATGTACAGTCGTATGTAGAGTCACATGTGGAGTCTTCGAATGTAGAGTGGAATGTAGAGTCGTGGATTGTAGAGTCGTCGAATGTAGAGTCGAATAAAGTGTCGAAAGTAGAGTCGAATATAGAGACGAATGTAGAGTCGTATGTAGAGTCAAATAAAGAGTCATGGGATGTAGAGTCGTATGTAGAGTCGTCAAATGTAGAGTCGTAGAATGTAGAGTCGTCGATTGTAGTGTCATCGAATGTAGAGTCGTCGATTGTAGAGTCGTCGAATGTAGAGTCGTCAAATGAAGAGTCGTCAAATGTAGAGTCGAATAAAGGGTCGAAAGTAGAGTCGAATGTAGAGACGAATGTAGAGTCGTATGTAGAGTCAAATGTAGAGTCATGGGATGTAGAGTCGTATGTAGAGTCGAATGTAGAGTCGTCGTATTTAGACTGGAATGTAGAGTCGTCGATTGTAGAGTCGTCAAAGTTAGGGTCGAAAGTAGAGTCGAATATAGGGTCGAAAGTAGAGTCGAATGTACAGTCGAATATAAAGACGAATGTAGGTAGAGTCGAATGTAGATACGAATGTAGAGTCTTATGTAGAGTCGTCGAATGCAGAGTCCTATGTAAAGTCGTTTGTAGAGTCAAATGTAGAGACGAATGTAGAGTCGTATGTAGAGTCGTCAAATGTAGAGTCGTAGAATATAGAGGCGTCAAGTGTAGATTCGTCGATTGTAGAGTCATCGAATGTAGAGTCGTCGATTGTAGAGTCGTCGAATGTAGAGTCGTCAAATGTAGAGTTGAATAAAGGGTCGAATGTAGAGTCGAATGTAGATACGAATGTAGAGTCGTATGTAGAGTCGAATAAAGAGTCGAATGCAGAGTCGAATGTAGAGTCGAATGTAGTGTCGAATATAGAGACGAATGTAGTTAGAGTCGAATGTAGAGACGAATGTAGAGTTGTATGTAGAGTCGAATATAGAGCCGTCGAATGTAGAGTGGAATGTAGAGTCGTCCATTGTAGAGTCGTCGAACGTAGAGTCGTCAAATGTAGAGTCGAATAAAGTGTCGAAAGTAGAATCGAATGTAGATTCGAATGTACAGTCGAATGTAGAGACGAATGTAGAGTCGTATGTAGAGTCAAATAAAGAGTCATGGGATGTAGAGTCGTCAAATGTAGAGTCGTAGAATGTAGAGTCGTCGATTGTAGTGTCATCGAATGTAGAGTCGTCGATTGTAGAGTCGTCGAATGTAGAGTCGTCAAATGAAGAGTCGTCAAATGTAGAGTCGAATAAAGGGTCGAAAGTAGAGTCGAATGTAGAGACGAATGTAGAGTCGTATGTAGAGTCAAATGTAGAGTCATGGGATGTAGAGTCGTATGTAGAGTCGAATGTAGAGTCGTCGATTGTAGAGTAGTCAAAGTTAAATAAAGTCGAATAAAGGGTCGAAAGTAGAGTCGAATATAGGGTCGAAAGTAGAGTCGAATGTACAGTCGAATGTAGAGACGAATGTAGAGTCGAATGTAGAGTCATGGGATGTAGAGACATGGGATGTAGAGTCGTCGAATTTAGAGAGGAATGTAGAGTTTTTGAATGTAGAGTCATCGAATGTAGAATCGTATGTAGAGTCACATGTAGAGTCTTCGAATGTAGAGTCGAATAAATATTCGAATGAAGAGTCGAATGTAGAGTCAAATGTAGAGTCGAATGTAGAGACGAATGTAGAGTCGTAAGTAGAGTCGAATGTAGAGTCAATGATTGTAGTCGTCAAACGTAGGGTCGTATGTAGAGTCGAATGTAGAGGTGCGATGTAGAATCGTATGTACAGTCGTATGTAGAGTCACATGTGGAGTCTTCGAATGTAGAGTGGAATGTAGAGTCGTGGATTGTAGAGTCGTCGAATGTAGAGTCGAATAAAGTGTCGAAAGTAGAGTCGAATATAGAGACGAATGTAGAGTCGTATGTAGAGTCAAATAAAGAGTCATGGGATGTAGAGTCGTATGTAGAGTCGTCAAATGTAGAGTCGTAGAATATAGAGGCGTCAAATGTAGATTCGTCGATTGTAGAGTCATCGAATGTAGAGTCGTCGATTGTAGAGTCGTCGAATGTAGAGTCGTCAAATGTAGAGTTGAATAAAGGGTCGAATGTAGAGTCGAATGTAGATACGAATGTAGAGTCGTATGTAGATACGAATGTAGAGTCGTATGTAGATTCGAATATAGAGTCGTCGAATGTAGAGACGAATGTAGAGTCGTATGTAGAGTCAAATGTAGAGTCATGGGATGTAGAGTCGTATGAAGAGTCGAATGTAGAGTCGTCGTATTTAGACTGGAATGTGGAGTCGTCGATTGTAGAGTCGTCGAATGTAGAGTTGTCGAATGTAGAGTTGAATAAAGGGTCGAAAGTAGAGTCGAATGTAGATACGAATGTAGAGTCGTATGTAGAGTCGAATAAAGAGTCGAATGCAGAGTCGAATGTAGTGTCGAATATAGAGACGAATGTAGTTAGAGTCGAATGTAGAGACGAATGTAGAGTTGTATGTAGAGTCGAATATAGAGCCGTCGAATGTAGAGTGGAATGTAGAGTCGTCCATTGTAGAGTCGTCGAACGTAGAGTCGTCAAATGTAGAGTCGAATAAAGTGTCGAAAGTAGAATCGAATGTAGATTCGAATGTACAGTCGAATGTAGAGACGAATGTAGAGTCGAATGTAGAGTCATGGGATGTAGAGACATGGGATGTAGAGTCGTCGAATTTAGAGAGGAATGTAGAGTTTTTGAATGTAGAGTCATCGAATGTAGAATCGTATGTAGAGTCACATGTAGAGTCTTCGAATGTAGAGTCGAATAAATATTCGAATGAAGAGTCGAATGTAGAGTCAAATGTAGAGTCGAATGTAGAGACGAATGTAGAGTCGTAAGTAGAGTCGAATGTAGAGTCAATGATTGTAGTCGTCAAACGTAGGGTCGTATGTAGAGACGAATGTAGAGTCGTATGTAGAGTCGTCAAATGTAGAGTCGTAGAATATAGAGGCGTCAAATGTAGATTCGTCGATTGTAGAGTCATCGAATGTAGAGTCATCGATTGTAGAGTCGTCGAATGTAGAGTCGTCAAATGTAGAGTCGTCAAAGTTAGAGTCGAATTAAGGGTCGAAAGTAGAGTCGAATGTACAGTCGAATGTAGAGACGAATGTAGAGTCGAATGTAGAGTCATGGGATGTAGAGACATGGGATGTAGAGTCGTCGAATTTAGAGAGGAATGTAGAGTTTTTGAATGTAGAGTCATCGAATGTAGAATCGTATGTAGAGTCACATGTAGAGTCTTCGAATGTAGAGTCGAATAAATATTCGAATGAAGAGTCGAATGTAGAGTCAAATGTAGAGTCGAATGTAGAGACGAATGTAGAGTCGTAAGTAGAGTCGAATGTAGAGTCAATGATTGTAGTCGTCAAACGTAGGGTCGTATGTAGAGACGAATGTAGAGTCGTATGTAGAGTCGTCAAATGTAGAGTCGTAGAATATAGAGGCGTCAGATGTAGATTCGTCGATTGTAGAGTCATCGAACGTAGAGTCGTCAAATGTAGAGTCGTCAAATGTAGAGTTGAATAAAGGGTCGAAAGTAGAGTCGAATGTAGAGTCGAATGTAGAAACGAATGTAGAGTCGTATGTAGAGTCGAATGTAGAGGTGTGATGTAGAATCGTATGTAAAGTCGTATGTAGAGTCACATGTGGAGTCTTCGAATGAAGAGTCGAATATAGAGTCGTAAAATGTAGAGTCGTCGAATGTAGATTCAAATAAAGGGTCGTATGTAGAGACGAATGTAGAGTCGTATATAGAGTCGAATGTAGAGTCATGGGATGTAGAGACATGGGATGTAGAGTCGTCGAATTTAGAGAGGAATGTAGAGTTTTTGAATGTAGAGTCTTCGAATGTAGAATCGTCTGTAGAGTCGAATGTAGATATTTCGAATGTAGAGTCGTCGAATGTAGTCGTCAAACGTAAAGTCGTATGTAGAGTCGAATGTAGAGGTGCGATGTAGAATCGTATGTACAGTCGTATGTAGAGTCACATGTGGAGTCTTCGAATGTAGAGTGGAATGTAGAGTCGTGGATTGTAGAGTCGTCGAATGTAGAGTCGAATAAAGTGTCGAAAGTAGAGTCGAATATAGAGACGAATGTAGAGTCGTATGTAGAGTCAAATAAAGAGTCATGGGATGTAGAGTCGTATGTAGAGTCGTCAAATGTAGAGTCGTAGAATATAGAGGCGTCAAATGTAGATTCGTCGATTGTAGAGTCATCGAATGTAGAGTCGTCGATTGTAGAGTCGTCGATTGTAGAGTCGTCGAATGTAGAGTCGTCAAATGTAGAGTTGAATAAAGGGTCGAATGTAGAGTCGAATGTAGATACGAATGTAGAGTCGTATGTAGATACGAATGTAGAGTCGTATGTAGATTCGAATATAGAGTCGTCGAATGTAGAGACGAATGTAGAGTCGTATGTAGAGTCGAATGTAGAGTCATGGGATGTAGAGACATGGGATGTAGAGTCGTCGAATTTAGAGAGGAATGTAGAGTTTTTGAATGTAGAGTCATCGAATGTAGAATCGTATGTAGAGTCACATGTAGAGTCTTCGAATGTAGAGTCGAATAAATATTCGAATGAAGAGTCGAATGTAGAGTCAAATGTAGAGTCGAATGTAGAGACGAATGTAGAGTCGTAAGTAGAGTCGAATGTAGAGTCAATGATTGTAGTCGTCAAACGTAGGGTCGTATGTAGAGACGAATGTAGAGTCGTATGTAGAGTCGTCAAATGTAGAGTCGTAGAATATAGAGGCGTCAGATGTAGATTCGTCGATTGTAGAGTCATCGAACGTAGAGTCGTCAAATGTAGAGTCGTCAAATGTAGAGTTGAATAAAGGGTCGAAAGTAGAGTCGAATGTAGAGTCGAATGTAGAAACGAATGTAGAGTCGTATGTAGAGTCGAATGTAGAGGTGTGATGTAGAATCGTATGTAAAGTCGTATGTAGAGTCACATGTGGAGTCTTCGAATGAAGAGTCGAATATAGAGTCGTAAAATGTAGAGTCGTCGAATGTAGATTCAAATAAAGGGTCGTATGTAGAGACGAATGTAGAGTCGTATATAGAGTCGAATGTAGAGTCATGGGATGTAGAGACATGGGATGTAGAGTCGTCGAATTTAGAGAGGAATGTAGAGTTTTTGAATGTAGAGTCTTCGAATGTAGAATCGTCTGTAGAGTCGAATGTAGATATTTCGAATGTAGAGTCGTCGAATGTAGTCGTCAAACGTAAAGTCGTATGTAGAGTCGAATGTAGAGGTGCGATGTAGAATCGTATGTACAGTCGTATGTAGAGTCACATGTGGAGTCTTCGAATGTAGAGTGGAATGTAGAGTCGTGGATTGTAGAGTCGTCGAATGTAGAGTCGAATAAAGTGTCGAAAGTAGAGTCGAATATAGAGACGAATGTAGAGTCGTATGTAGAGTCAAATAAAGAGTCATGGGATGTAGAGTCGTATGTAGAGTCGTCAAATGTAGAGTCGTAGAATGTAGAGTCGTCGATTGTAGTGTCATCGAATGTAGAGTCGTCGATTGTAGAGTCGTCGAATGTAGAGTCGTCAAATGAAGAGTCGTCAAATGTAGAGTCGAATAAAGGGTCGAAAGTAGAGTCGAATGTAGAGACGAATGTAGAGTCGTATGTAGAGTCAAATGTAGAGTCATGGGATGTAGAGTCGTATGTAGAGTCGAATGTAGAGTCGTCGTATTTAGACTGGAATGTAGAGTCGTCGATTGTAGAGTCGTCAAAGTTAGGGTCGAAAGTAGAGTCGAATATAGGGTCGAAAGTAGAGTCGAATGTACAGTCGAATATAAAGACGAATGTAGGTAGAGTCGAATGTAGATACGAATGTAGAGTCTTATGTAGAGTCGTCGAATGCAGAGTCCTATGTAAAGTCGTTTGTAGAGTCAAATGTAGAGACGAATGTAGAGTCGTATGTAGAGTCGTCAAATGTAGAGTCGTAGAATATAGAGGCGTCAAGTGTAGATTCGTCGATTGTAGAGTCATCGAATGTAGAGTCGTCGATTGTAGAGTCGTCGAATGTAGAGTCGTCAAATGTAGAGTTGAATAAAGGGTCGAATGTAGAGTCGAATGTAGATACGAATGTAGAGTCGTATGTAGAGTCGAATAAAGAGTCGAATGCAGAGTCGAATGTAGAGTCGAATGTAGTGTCGAATATAGAGACGAATGTAGTTAGAGTCGAATGTAGAGACGAATGTAGAGTTGTATGTAGAGTCGAATATAGAGCCGTCGAATGTAGAGTGGAATGTAGAGTCGTCCATTGTAGAGTCGTCGAACGTAGAGTCGTCAAATGTAGAGTCGAATAAAGTGTCGAAAGTAGAATCGAATGTAGATTCGAATGTACAGTCGAATGTAGAGACGAATGTAGAGTCGTATGTAGAGTCAAATAAAGAGTCATGGGATGTAGAGTCGTCAAATGTAGAGTCGTAGAATGTAGAGTCGTCGATTGTAGTGTCATCGAATGTAGAGTCGTCGATTGTAGAGTCGTCGAATGTAGAGTCGTCAAATGAAGAGTCGTCAAATGTAGAGTCGAATAAAGGGTCGAAAGTAGAGTAGAATGTAGAGACGAATGTAGAGTCGTATGTAGAGTCAAATGTAGAGTCATGGGATGTAGAGTCGTATGTAGAGTCGAATGTAGAGTCGTCGATTGTAGAGTAGTCAAAGTTAAATAAAGTCGAATAAAGGGTCGAAAGTAGAGTCGAATATAGGGTCGAAAGTAGAGTCGAATGTACAGTCGAATGTAGAGACGAATGTAGAGTCGAATAAATATTCGAATGAAGAGTCGAATGTAGAGTCAAATGTAGAGTCGAATGTAGAGACGAATGTAGAGTCGTAAGTAGAGTCGAATGTAGAGTCAATGATTGTAGTCGTCAAACGTAGGGTCGTATGTAGAGTCGAATGTAGAGGTGCGATGTAGAATCGTATGTACAGTCGTATGTAGAGTCACATGTGGAGTCTTCGAATGTAGAGTGGAATGTAGAGTCGTGGATTGTAGAGTCGTCGAATGTAGAGTCGAATAAAGTGTCGAAAGTAGAGTCGAATATAGAGACGAATGTAGAGTCGTATGTAGAGTCAAATAAAGAGTCATGGGATGTAGAGTCGTATGTAGAGTCGTCAAATGTAGAGTCGTAGAATATAGAGGCGTCAAATGTAGATTCGTCGATTGTAGAGTCATCGAATGTAGAGTCGTCGATTGTAGAGTCGTCGAATGTAGAGTCGTCAAATGTAGAGTTGAATAAAGGGTCGAATGTAGAGTCGAATGTAGATACGAATGTAGAGTCGTATGTAGATACGAATGTAGAGTCGTATGTAGATTCGAATATAGAGTCGTCGAATGTAGAGACGAATGTAGAGTCGTATGTAGAGTCAAATGTAGAGTCATGGGATGTAGAGTCGTATGAAGAGTCGAATGTAGAGTCGTCGTATTTAGACTGGAATGTGGAGTCGTCGATTGTAGAGTCGTCGAATGTAGAGTTGTCGAATGTAGAGTTGAATAAAGGGTCGAAAGTAGAGTCGAATGTAGATACGAATGTAGAGTCGTATGTAGAGTCGAATAAAGAGTCGAATGCAGAGTCGAATGTAGTGTCGAATATAGAGACGAATGTAGTTAGAGTCGAATGTAGAGACGAATGTAGAGTTGTATGTAGAGTCGAATATAGAGCCGTCGAATGTAGAGTGGAATGTAGAGTCGTCCATTGTAGAGTCGTCGAACGTAGAGTCGTCAAATGTAGAGTCGAATAAAGTGTCGAAAGTAGAATCGAATGTAGATTCGAATGTACAGTCGAATGTAGAGACGAATGTAGAGTCGAATGTAGAGTCATGGGATGTAGAGACATGGGATGTAGAGTCGTCGAATTTAGAGAGGAATGTAGAGTTTTTGAATGTAGAGTCATCGAATGTAGAATCGTATGTAGAGTCACATGTAGAGTCTTCGAATGTAGAGTCGAATAAATATTCGAATGAAGAGTCGAATGTAGAGTCAAATGTAGAGTCGAATGTAGAGACGAATGTAGAGTCGTAAGTAGAGTCGAATGTAGAGTCAATGATTGTAGTCGTCAAACGTAGGGTCGTATGTAGAGACGAATGTAGAGTCGTATGTAGAGTCGTCAAATGTAGAGTCGTAGAATATAGAGGCGTCAAATGTAGATTCGTCGATTGTAGAGTCATCGAATGTAGAGTCATCGATTGTAGAGTCGTCGAATGTAGAGTCGTCAAATGTAGAGTCGTCAAAGTTAGAGTCGAATTAAGGGTCGAAAGTAGAGTCGAATGTACAGTCGAATGTAGAGACGAATGTAGAGTCGAATGTAGAGTCATGGGATGTAGAGACATGGGATGTAGAGTCGTCGAATTTAGAGAGGAATGTAGAGTTTTTGAATGTAGAGTCATCGAATGTAGAATCGTATGTAGAGTCACATGTAGAGTCTTCGAATGTAGAGTCGAATAAATATTCGAATGAAGAGTCGAATGTAGAGTCAAATGTAGAGTCGAATGTAGAGACGAATGTAGAGTCGTAAGTAGAGTCGAATGTAGAGTCAATGATTGTAGTCGTCAAACGTAGGGTCGTATGTAGAGACGAATGTAGAGTCGTATGTAGAGTCGTCAAATGTAGAGTCGTAGAATATAGAGGCGTCAGATGTAGATTCGTCGATTGTAGAGTCATCGAACGTAGAGTCGTCAAATGTAGAGTCGTCAAATGTAGAGTTGAATAAAGGGTCGAAAGTAGAGTCGAATGTAGAGTCGAATGTAGAAACGAATGTAGAGTCGTATGTAGAGTCGAATGTAGAGGTGTGATGTAGAATCGTATGTAAAGTCGTATGTAGAGTCACATGTGGAGTCTTCGAATGAAGAGTCGAATATAGAGTCGTAAAATGTAGAGTCGTCGAATGTAGATTCAAATAAAGGGTCGTATGTAGAGACGAATGTAGAGTCGTATATAGAGTCGAATGTAGAGTCATGGGATGTAGAGACATGGGATGTAGAGTCGTCGAATGTAGTCGTCAAACGTAAAGTCGTATGTAGAGTCGAATGTAGAGGTGCGATGTAGAATCGTATGTACAGTCGTATGTAGAGTCACATGTGGAGTCTTCGAATGTAGAGTGGAATGTAGAGTCGTGGATTGTAGAGTCGTCGAATGTAGAGTCGAATAAAGTGTCCAAAGTAGAGTCGAATATAGAGACGAATGTAGAGTCGTATGTAGAGTCAAATAAAGAGTCATGGGATGTAGAGTCGTATGTAGAGTCGTCAAATGTAGAGTCGTAGAATATAGAGGCGTCAAATGTAGATTCGTCGATTGTAGAGTCATCGAATGTAGAGTCGTCGATTGTAGAGTCGTCGATTGTAGAGTCGTCGAATGTAGAGTCGTCAAATGTAGAGTTGAATAAAGGGTCGAATGTAGAGTCGAATGTAGATACGAATGTAGAGTCGTATGTAGATACGAATGTAGAGTCGTATGTAGATTCGAATATAGAGTCGTCGAATGTAGAGACGAATGTAGAGTCGTATGTAGAGTCAAATGTAGAGTCATGGGATGTAGAGTCGTATGAAGAGTCGAATGTAGAGTCGTCGTATTTAGACTGGAATGTGGAGTCGTCGATTGTAGTGTCGTCGAATGTAGAGTTGTCGAATGTAGAGTTGAATAAAGGGTCGAAAGTAGAGTCGAATGTAGAGTCGAATGTAGATACGAATGTAGAGTCGTATGTAGAGTCGAATAAAGAGTCGAATGCAGAGTCCAATGTAGAGTCGAATGTAGAGTCGAATATACAGACGAATGTAGTTAGAGTCGAATGTAGAGACGAATGTAGTTAGAGTCGAATGTAGAGACGAATGTAGAGTTGTATGTAGAGTCGAATATAGAGTCGTCGAATGTAGAGACGAATGTAGAGTCGTATGTAGAGTCAAATGTAGAGTCATGGGATGTAGAGTCGTATGAAGAGTCGAATGTAGAGTCGTCGTATTTAGACTGGAATGTGGAGTCGTCGATTGTAGAGTCGTCGAATAAAGAGTCGTCAAAGTTAGAGTCGAATAAAGGGTCGAAAGTAGAGTCGAATGTACAGTCGAATATAAAGACCAATGTAGGTAGAGTCGAATGTAGATACGAATGTAGAGTCTTATGTAGAGTCGTCGAATGCAGAGTCCTATGTAAAGTCGTTTGTAGAGTCAAATGTAGAGACGAATGTAGAGTCGTATGTAGAGTCGTCAAATGTAGAGTCGTAGAATATAGAGGCGTCAAGTGTAGATTCGTCGATTGTAGAGTCATCGAATGTAGAGTCGTCGATTGTAGAGTCGTCGAATGTAGAGTCGTCAAATGTAGAGTTGAATAAAGGGTCGAATGTAGAGTCGAATGTAGATACGAATGTAGAGTCGTATGTAGAGTCGAATAAAGAGTCGAATGCAGAGTCGAATGTAGAGTCGAATGTAGTGTCGAATATAGAGACGAATGTAGTTAGAGTCGAATGTAGAGACGAATGTAGAGTCGAATATAGAGCCGTCGAATGTAGAGTGGAATGTAGAGTCGTCCATTGTAGAGTCGTCGAACGTAGAGTCGTCAAATGTAGAGTCGAATAAAGTGTCGAAAGTAGAATCGAATGTAGATTCGAATGTACAGTCGAATGTAGAGACGAATGTAGAGTCGTATGTAGAGTCAAATAAAGAGTCATGGGATGTAGAGTCGTATGTAGAGTCGTCAAATGTAGAGTCGTAGAATGTAGAGTCGTCGATTGTAGTGTCATCGAATGTAGAGTCGTCGATTGTAGAGTCGTCGAGTAGAGTCGTCGAATGTAGAGTCGTCAAATGAAGAGTCGTCAAATGTAGAGTCGAATAAAGGGTCGAAAGTAGAGTCGAATGTAGAGACGAATGTAGAGTCGTATGTAGAGTCAAATGTAGAGTCATGGGATGTAGAGTCGTATGTAGAGTCGAATGTAGAGTCGTCGTATTTAGACTGGAATGTAGAGTCGTCGATTGTAGAGTCGTCAAAGTTAGGGTCGAAAGTAGAGTCGAATATAGGGTCGAAAGTAGAGTCGAATGTACAGTCGAATATAAAGACGAATGTAGGTAGAGTCGAATGTAGATACGAATGTAGAGTCTTATGTAGAGTCGTCGAATGCAGAGTCCTATGTAAAGTCGTTTGTAGAGTCAAATGTAGAGACGAATGTAGAGTCGTATGTAGAGTCGTCAAATGTAGAGTCGTAGAATATAGAGGCGTCAAGTGTAGATTCGTCGATTGTAGAGTCATCGAATGTAGAGTCGTCGATTGTAGAGTCGTCGAATGTAGAGTCGTCAAATGTAGAGTTGAATAAAGGGTCGAATGTAGAGTCGAATGTAGATACGAATGTAGAGTCGTATGTAGAGTCGAATAAAGAGTCGAATGCAGAGTCGAATGTAGAGTCGAATGTAGTGTCGAATATAGAGACGAATGTAGTTAGAGTCGAATGTAGAGACGAATGTAGAGTTGTATGTAGAGTCGAATATAGAGCCGTCGAATGTAGAGTGGAATGTAGAGTCGTCCATTGTAGAGTCGTCGAACGTAGAGTCGTCAAATGTAGAGTCGAATAAAGTGTCGAAAGTAGAATCGAATGTAGATTCGAATGTACAGTCGAATGTAGAGACGAATGTAGAGTCGTATGTAGAGTCAAATAAAGAGTCATGGGATGTAGAGTCGTCAAATGTAGAGTCGTAGAATGTAGAGTCGTCGATTGTAGTGTCATCGAATGTAGAGTCGTCGATTGTAGAGTCGTCGAATGTAGAGTCGTCAAATGAAGAGTCGTCAAATGTAGAGTCGAATAAAGGGTCGAAAGTAGAGTCGAATGTAGAGACGAATGTAGAGTCGTATGTAGAGTCAAATGTAGAGTCATGGGATGTAGAGTCGTATGTAGAGTCGAATGTAGAGTCGTCGTATTTAGACTGGAATGTAGAGTCGTCGATTGTAGAGTCGTCAAAGTTAGGGTCGAAAGTAGAGTCGAATATAGGGTCGAATGTACAGTCGAATATAAAGACGAATGTAGGTAGAGTCGAATGTAGATACGAATGTAGAGTCTTATGTAGAGTCGTCGAATGCAGAGTCCTATGTAAAGTCGTTTGTAGAGTCAAATGTAGAGACGAATGTAGAGTCGTATGTAGAGTCGTCAAATGTAGAGTCGTAGAATATAGAGGCGTCAAGTGTAGATTCGTCGATTGTAGAGTCATCGAATGTAGAGTCGTCGATTGTAGAGTCGTCGAATGTAGAGTCGTCAAATGTAGAGTTGAATAAAGGGTCGAATGTAGAGTCGAATGTAGATACGAATGTAGAGTCGTATGTAGAGTCGAATAAAGAGTCGAATGCAGAGTCGAATGTAGAGTCGAATGTAGTGTCGAATATAGAGACGAATGTAGTTAGAGTCGAATGTAGAGACGAATGTAGAGTTGTATGTAGAGTCGAATATAGAGCCGTCGAATGTAGAGTGGAATGTAGAGTCGTCCATTGTAGAGTCGTCGAACGTAGAGTCGTCAAATGTAGAGTCGAATAAAGTGTCGAAAGTAGAATCGAATGTAGATTCGAATGTACAGTCGAATGTAGAGACGAATGTAGAGTCGAATGTAGAGTCATGGGATGTAGAGACATGGGATGTAGAGTCGTCGAATTTAGAGAGGAATGTAGAGTTTTTGAATGTAGAGTCATCGAATGTAGAGTCGTCGATTGTAGAGTCGTCGAATGTAGAGTCGTCAAATGAAGAGTCGTCAAATGTAGAGTCGAATAAAGGGTCGAAAGTAGAGTCGAATGTAGAGACGAATGTAGAGTCGTATGTAGAGTCAAATGTAGAGTCATGGGATGTAGAGTCGTATGTAGAGTCGAATGTAGAGTCGTCGATTGTAGAGTAGTCAAAGTTAAATAAAGTCGAATAAAGGGTCGAAAGTAGAGTCGAATATAGGGTCGAAAGTAGAGTCGAATGTACAGTCGAATGTAGAGACGAATGTAGAGTCGAATGTAGAGTCATGGGATGTAGAGACATGGGATGTAGAGTCGTCGAATTTAGAGAGGAATGTAGAGTTTTTGAATGTAGAGTCATCGAATGTAGAATCGTATGTAGAGTCACATGTAGAGTCTTCGAATGTAGAGTCGAATAAATATTCGAATGAAGAGTCGAATGTAGAGTCAAATGTAGAGTCGAATGTAGAGACGAATGTAGAGTCGTAAGTAGAGTCGAATGTAGAGTCAATGATTGTAGTCGTCAAACGTAGGGTCGTATGTAGAGTCGAATGTAGAGGTGCGATGTAGAATCGTATGTACAGTCGTATGTAGAGTCACATGTGGAGTCTTCGAATGTAGAGTGGAATGTAGAGTCGTGGATTGTAGAGTCGTCGAATGTAGAGTCGAATAAAGTGTCGAAAGTAGAGTCGAATATAGAGACGAATGTAGAGTCGTATGTAGAGTCAAATAAAGAGTCATGGGATGTAGAGTCGTATGTAGAGTCGTCAAATGTAGAGTCGTAGAATATAGAGGCGTCAAATGTAGATTCGTCGATTGTAGAGTCATCGAATGTAGAGTCGTCGATTGTAGAGTCGTCGAATGTAGAGTCGTCAAATGTAGAGTTGAATAAAGGGTCGAATGTAGAGTCGAATGTAGATACGAATGTAGAGTCGTATGTAGATACGAATGTAGAGTCGTATGTAGATTCGAATATAGAGTCGTCGAATGTAGAGACGAATGTAGAGTCGTAAGTAGAGTCAAATGTAGAGTCATGGGATGTAGAGTCGTATGAAGAGTCGAATGTAGAGTCGTCGTATTTAGACTGGAATGTGGAGTCGTCGATTGTAGAGTCGTCGAATGTAGAGTTGTCGAATGTAGAGTTGAATAAAGGGTCGAAAGTAGAGTCGAATGTAGAGTCGAATGTAGATACGAATGTAGAGTCGTATGTAGAGTCGAATAAAGAGTCGAATGCAGAGTCCAATGTAGAGTCGAATGTAGAGTCGAATATACAGACGAATGTAGTTAGAGTCGAATGTAGAGACGAATGTAGTTAGAGTCGAATGTAGAGACGAATGTAGAGTTGTATGTAGAGTCGAATATAGAGTCGTCGAATGTAGAGACGAATGTAGAGTCGTATGTAGAGTCAAATGTAGAGTCATGGGATGTAGAGTCGTATGAAGAGTCGAATGTAGAGTCGTCGTATTTAGACTGGAATGTGGAGTCGTCGATTGTAGAGTCGTCGAATATAGAGTCGTCAAAGTTAGAGTCGAATAAAGGGTCGAAAGTAGAGTCGAATGTACAGTCGAATATAAAGACCAATGTAGGTAGAGTCGAATGTAGATACGAATGTAGAGTCTTATGTAGAGTCGTCGAATGCAGAGTCCTATGTAAAGTCGTTTGTAGAGTCAAATGTAGAGACGAATGTAGAGTCGTATGTAGAGTCGTCAAATGTAGAGTCGTAGAATATAGAGGCGTCAAGTGTAGATTCGTCGATTGTAGAGTCATCGAATGTAGAGTCGTCGATTGTAGAGTCGTCGAATGTAGAGTCGTCAAATGTAGAGTTGAATAAAGGGTCGAATGTAGAGTCGAATGTAGATACGAATGTAGAGTCGTATGTAGAGTCGAATAAAGAGTCGAATGCAGAGTCGAATGTAGAGTCGAATGTAGTGTCGAATATAGAGACGAATGTAGTTAGAGTCGAATGTAGAGACGAATGTAGAGTCGAATATAGAGCCGTCGAATGTAGAGTGGAATGTAGAGTCGTCCATTGTAGAGTCGTCGAACGTAGAGTCGTCAAATGTAGAGTCGAATAAAGTGTCGAAAGTAGAATCGAATGTAGATTCGAATGTACAGTCGAATGTAGAGACGAATGTAGAGTCGTATGTAGAGTCAAATAAAGAGTCATGGGATGTAGAGTCGTATGTAGAGTCGTCAAATGTAGAGTCGTAGAATGTAGAGTCGTCGATTGTAGTGTCATCGAATGTAGAGTCGTCGATTGTAGAGTCGTCGAATGTAGAGTCGTCGAATGTAGAGTCGTCAAATGAAGAGTCGTCAAATGTAGAGTCGAATAAAGGGTCGAAAGTAGAGTCGAATGTAGAGACGAATGTAGAGTCGTATGTAGAGTCAAATGTAGAGTCATGGGATGTAGAGTCGTATGTAGAGTCGAATGTAGAGTCGTCGTATTTAGACTGGAATGTAGAGTCGTCGATTGTAGAGTCGTCAAAGTTAGGGTCGAAAGTAGAGTCGAATATAGGGTCGAAAGTAGAGTCGAATGTACAGTCGAATATAAAGACGAATGTAGGTAGAGTCGAATGTAGATACGAATGTAGAGTCTTATGTAGAGTCGTCGAATGCAGAGTCCTATGTAAAGTCGTTTGTAGAGTCAAATGTAGAGACGAATGTAGAGTCGTATGTAGAGTCGTCAAATGTAGAGTCGTAGAATATAGAGGCGTCAAGTGTAGATTCGTCGATTGTAGAGTCATCGAATGTAGAGTCGTCGATTGTAGAGTCGTCGAATGTAGAGTCGTCAAATGTAGAGTTGAATAAAGGGTCGAATGTAGAGTCGAATGTAGATACGAATGTAGAGTCGTATGTAGAGTCGAATAAAGAGTCGAATGCAGAGTCGAATGTAGAGTCGAATGTAGTGTCGAATATAGAGACGAATGTAGTTAGAGTCGAATGTAGAGACGAATGTAGAGTTGTATGTAGAGTCGAATATAGAGCCGTCGAATGTAGAGTGGAATGTAGAGTCGTCCATTGTAGAGTCGTCGAACGTAGAGTCGTCAAATGTAGAGTCGAATAAAGTGTCGAAAGTAGAATCGAATGTAGATTCGAATGTACAGTCGAATGTAGAGACGAATGTAGAGTCGTATGTAGAGTCAAATAAAGAGTCATGGGATGTAGAGTCGTATGTAGAGTCGTCAAATGTAGAGTCGTAGAATGTAGAGTCGTCGATTGTAGTGTCATCGAATGTAGAGTCGTCGATTGTAGAGTCGTCGAATGTAGAGTCGTCAAATGAAGAGTCGTCAAATGTAGAGTCGAATAAAGGGTCGAAAGTAGAGTCGAATGTAGAGACGAATGTAGAGTCGTATGTAGAGTCAAATGTAGAGTCATGGGATGTAGAGTCGTATGTAGAGTCGAATGTAGAGTCGTCGTATTTAGACTGGAATGTAGAGTCGTCGATTGTAGAGTCGTCAAAGTTAGGGTCGAAAGTAGAGTCGAATATAGGGTCGAAAGTAGAGTCGAATGTACAGTCGAATATAAAGACGAATGTAGGTAGAGTCGAATGTAGATACGAATGTAGAGTCTTATGTAGAGTCGTCGAATGCAGAGTCCTATGTAAAGTCGTTTGTAGAGTCAAATGTAGAGACGAATGTAGAGTCGTATGTAGAGTCGTCAAATGTAGAGTCGTAGAATATAGAGGCGTCAAGTGTAGATTCGTCGATTGTAGAGTCATCGAATGTAGAGTCGTCGATTGTAGAGTCGTCGAATGTAGAGTCGTCAAATGTAGAGTTGAATAAAGGGTCGAATGTAGAGTCGAATGTAGATACGAATGTAGAGTCGTATGTAGAGTCGAATAAAGAGTCGAATGCAGAGTCGAATGTAGAGTCGAATGTAGTGTCGAATATAGAGACGAATGTAGTTAGAGTCGAATGTAGAGACGAATGTAGAGTTGTATGTAGAGTCGAATATAGAGCCGTCGAATGTAGAGTGGAATGTAGAGTCGTCCATTGTAGAGTCGTCGAACGTAGAGTCGTCAAATGTAGAGTCGAATAAAGTGTCGAAAGTAGAATCGAATGTAGATTCGAATGTACAGTCGAATGTAGAGACGAATGTAGAGTCGTATGTAGAGTCAAATAAAGAGTCATGGGATGTAGAGTCGTCAAATGTAGAGTCGTAGAATGTAGAGTCGTCGATTGTAGTGTCATCGAATGTAGAGTCGTCGATTGTAGAGTCGTCGAATGTAGAGTCGTCAAATGAAGAGTCGTCAAATGTAGAGTCGAATAAAGGGTCGAAAGTAGAGTCGAATGTAGAGACGAATGTAGAGTCGTATGTAGAGTCAAATGTAGAGTCATGGGATGTAGAGTCGTATGTAGAGTCGAATGTAGAGTCGTCGATTGTAGAGTAGTCAAAGTTAAATAAAGTCGAATAAAGGGTCGAAAGTAGAGTCGAATATAGGGTCGAAAGTAGAGTCGAATGTACAGTCGAATGTAGAGACGAATGTAGAGTCGAATGTAGAGTCATGGGATGTAGAGACATGGGATGTAGAGTCGTCGAATTTAGAGAGGAATGTAGAGTTTTTGAATGTAGAGTCATCGAATGTAGAATCGTATGTAGAGTCACATGTAGAGTCTTCGAATGTAGAGTCGAATAAATATTCGAATGAAGAGTCGAATGTAGAGTCAAATGTAGAGTCGAATGTAGAGACGAATGTAGAGTCGTAAGTAGAGTCGAATGTAGAGTCAATGATTGTAGTCGTCAAACGTAGGGTCGTATGTAGAGTCGAATGTAGAGGTGCGATGTAGAATCGTATGTACAGTCGTATGTAGAGTCACATGTGGAGTCTTCGAATGTAGAGTGGAATGTAGAGTCGTGGATTGTAGAGTCGTCGAATGTAGAGTCGAATAAAGTGTCGAAAGTAGAGTCGAATATAGAGACGAATGTAGAGTCGTATGTAGAGTCAAATAAAGAGTCATGGGATGTAGAGTCGTATGTAGAGTCGTCAAATGTAGAGTCGTAGAATATAGAGGCGTCAAATGTAGATTCGTCGATTGTAGAGTCATCGAATGTAGAGTCGTCGATTGTAGAGTCGTCGAATGTAGAGTCGTCAAATGTAGAGTTGAATAAAGGGTCGAATGTAGAGTCGAATGTAGATACGAATGTAGAGTCGTATGTAGATACGAATGTAGAGTCGTATGTAGATTCGAATATAGAGTCGTCGAATGTAGAGACGAATGTAGAGTCGTATGTAGAGTCAAATGTAGAGTCATGGGATGTAGAGTCGTATGAAGAGTCGAATGTAGAGTCGTCGTATTTAGACTGGAATGTGGAGTCGTCGATTGTAGAGTCGTCGAATGTAGAGTTGTCGAATGTAGAGTTGAATAAAGGGTCGAAAGTAGAGTCGAATGTAGATACGAATGTAGAGTCGTATGTAGAGTCGAATAAAGAGTCGAATGCAGAGTCGAATGTAGTGTCGAATATAGAGACGAATGTAGTTAGAGTCGAATGTAGAGACGAATGTAGAGTTGTATGTAGAGTCGAATATAGAGCCGTCGAATGTAGAGTGGAATGTAGAGTCGTCCATTGTAGAGTCGTCGAACGTAGAGTCGTCAAATGTAGAGTCGAATAAAGTGTCGAAAGTAGAATCGAATGTAGATTCGAATGTACAGTCGAATGTAGAGACGAATGTAGAGTCGAATGTAGAGTCATGGGATGTAGAGACATGGGATGTAGAGTCGTCGAATTTAGAGAGGAATGTAGAGTTTTTGAATGTAGAGTCATCGAATGTAGAATCGTATGTAGAGTCACATGTAGAGTCTTCGAATGTAGAGTCGAATAAATATTCGAATGAAGAGTCGAATGTAGAGTCAAATGTAGATACGAATGTAGAGTCGTATGTAGAGTCGAATAAAGAGTCGAATGCAGAGTCGAATGTAGAGTCGAATGTAGTGTCGAATATAGAGACGAATGTAGTTAGAGTCGAATGTAGAGACGAATGTAGAGTTGTATGTAGAGTCGAATATAGAGCCGTCGAATGTAGAGTGGAATGTAGAGTCGTCCATTGTAGAGTCGTCGAACGTAGAGTCGTCAAATGTAGAGTCGAATAAAGTGTCGAAAGTAGAATCGAATGTAGATTCGAATGTACAGTCGAATGTAGAGACGAATGTAGAGTCGTATGTAGAGTCAAATAAAGAGTCATGGGATGTAGAGTCGTCAAATGTAGAGTCGTAGAATGTAGAGTCGTCGATTGTAGTGTCATCGAATGTAGAGTCGTCGATTGTAGAGTCGTCGAATGTAGAGTCGTCAAATGAAGAGTCGTCAAATGTAGAGTCGAATAAAGGGTCGAAAGTAGAGTCGAATGTAGAGACGAATGTAGAGTCGTATGTAGAGTCAAATGTAGAGTCATGGGATGTAGAGTCGTATGTAGAGTCGAATGTAGAGTCGTCGATTGTAGAGTAGTCAAAGTTAAATAAAGTCGAATAAAGGGTCGAAAGTAGAGTCGAATATAGGGTCGAAAGTAGAGTCGAATGTACAGTCGAATGTAGAGACGAATGTAGAGTCGAATGTAGAGTCATGGGATGTAGAGACATGGGATGTAGAGTCGTCGAATTTAGAGAGGAATGTAGAGTTTTTGAATGTAGAGTCATCGAATGTAGAATCGTATGTAGAGTCACATGTAGAGTCTTCGAATGTAGAGTCGAATAAATATTCGAATGAAGAGTCGAATGTAGAGTCAAATGTAGAGTCGAATGTAGAGACGAATGTAGAGTCGTAAGTAGAGTCGAATGTAGAGTCAATGATTGTAGTCGTCAAACGTAGGGTCGTATGTAGAGTCGAATGTAGAGGTGCGATGTAGAATCGTATGTACAGTCGTATGTAGAGTCACATGTGGAGTCTTCGAATGTAGAGTGGAATGTAGAGTCGTGGATTGTAGAGTCGTCGAATGTAGAGTCGAATAAAGTGTCGAAAGTAGAGTCGAATATAGAGACGAATGTAGAGTCGTATGTAGAGTCAAATAAAGAGTCATGGGATGTAGAGTCGTATGTAGAGTCGTCAAATGTAGAGTCGTAGAATATAGAGGCGTCAAATGTAGATTCGTCGATTGTAGAGTCATCGAATGTAGAGTCGTCGATTGTAGAGTCGTCGAATGTAGAGTCGTCAAATGTAGAGTTGAATAAAGGGTCGAATGTAGAGTCGAATGTAGATACGAATGTAGAGTCGTATGTAGATACGAATGTAGAGTCGTATGTAGATTCGAATATAGAGTCGTCGAATGTAGAGACGAATGTAGAGTCGTATGTAGAGTCAAATGTAGAGTCATGGGATGTAGAGTCGTATGAAGAGTCGAATGTAGAGTCGTCGTATTTAGACTGGAATGTGGAGTCGTCGATTGTAGAGTCGTCGAATGTAGAGTTGTCGAATGTAGAGTTGAATAAAGGGTCGAAAGTAGAGTCGAATGTAGATACGAATGTAGAGTCGTATGTAGAGTCGAATAAAGAGTCGAATGCAGAGTCGAATGTAGTGTCGAATATAGAGACGAATGTAGTTAGAGTCGAATGTAGAGACGAATGTAGAGTTGTATGTAGAGTCGAATATAGAGCCGTCGAATGTAGAGTGGAATGTAGAGTCGTCCATTGTAGAGTCGTCGAACGTAGAGTCGTCAAATGTAGAGTCGAATAAAGTGTCGAAAGTAGAATCGAATGTAGATTCGAATGTACAGTCGAATGTAGAGACGAATGTAGAGTCGAATGTAGAGTCATGGGATGTAGAGACATGGGATGTAGAGTCGTCGAATTTAGAGAGGAATGTAGAGTTTTTGAATGTAGAGTCATCGAATGTAGAATCGTATGTAGAGTCACATGTAGAGTCTTCGAATGTAGAGTCGAATAAATATTCGAATGAAGAGTCGAATGTAGAGTCAAATGTAGAGTCGAATGTAGAGACGAATGTAGAGTCGTAAGTAGAGTCGAATGTAGAGTCAATGATTGTAGTCGTCAAACGTAGGGTCGTATGTAGAGACGAATGTAGAGTCGTATGTAGAGTCGTCAAATGTAGAGTCGTAGAATATAGAGGCGTCAAATGTAGATTCGTCGATTGTAGAGTCATCGAATGTAGAGTCATCGATTGTAGAGTCGTCGAATGTAGAGTCGTCAAATGTAGAGTCGTCAAAGTTAGAGTCGAATTAAGGGTCGAAAGTAGAGTCGAATGTACAGTCGAATGTAGAGACGAATGTAGAGTCGAATGTAGAGTCATGGGATGTAGAGACATGGGATGTAGAGTCGTCGAATTTAGAGAGGAATGTAGAGTTTTTGAATGTAGAGTCATCGAATGTAGAATCGTATGTAGAGTCACATGTAGAGTCTTCGAATGTAGAGTCGAATAAATATTCGAATGAAGAGTCGAATGTAGAGTCAAATGTAGAGTCGAATGTAGAGACGAATGTAGAGTCGTAAGTAGAGTCGAATGTAGAGTCAATGATTGTAGTCGTCAAACGTAGGGTCGTATGTAGAGACGAATGTAGAGTCGTATGTAGAGTCGTCAAATGTAGAGTCGTAGAATATAGAGGCGTCAGATGTAGATTCGTCGATTGTAGAGTCATCGAACGTAGAGTCGTCAAATGTAGAGTCGTCAAATGTAGAGTTGAATAAAGGGTCGAAAGTAGAGTCGAATGTAGAGTCGAATGTAGAAACGAATGTAGAGTCGTATGTAGAGTCGAATGTAGAGGTGTGATGTAGAATCGTATGTAAAGTCGTATGTAGAGTCACATGTGGAGTCTTCGAATGAAGAGTCGAATATAGAGTCGTAAAATGTAGAGTCGTCGAATGTAGATTCAAATAAAGGGTCGTATGTAGAGACGAATGTAGAGTCGTATATAGAGTCGAATGTAGAGTCATGGGATGTAGAGACATGGGATGTAGAGTCGTCGAATTTAGAGAGGAATGTAGAGTTTTTGAATGTAGAGTCTTCGAATGTAGAATCGTCTGTAGAGTCGAATGTAGATATTTCGAATGTAGAGTCGTCGATTGTAGAGTCGTCAAAGTTAGGGTCGAAAGTAGAGTCGAATATAGGGTCGAAAGTAGAGTCGAATGTACAGTCGAATATAAAGACGAATGTAGGTAGAGTCGAATGTAGATACGAATGTAGAGTCTTATGTAGAGTCGTCGAATGCAGAGTCCTATGTAAAGTCGTTTGTAGAGTCAAATGTAGAGACGAATGTAGAGTCGTATGTAGAGTCGTCAAATGTAGAGTCGTAGAATATAGAGGCGTCAAGTGTAGATTCGTCGATTGTAGAGTCATCGAATGTAGAGTCGTCGATTGTAGAGTCGTCGAATGTAGAGTCGTCAAATGTAGAGTTGAATAAAGGGTCGAATGTAGAGTCGAATGTAGATACGAATGTAGAGTCGTATGTAGAGTCGAATAAAGAGTCGAATGCAGAGTCGAATGTAGAGTCGAATGTAGTGTCGAATATAGAGACGAATGTAGTTAGAGTCGAATGTAGAGACGAATGTAGAGTTGTATGTAGAGTCGAATATAGAGCCGTCGAATGTAGAGTGGAATGTAGAGTCGTCCATTGTAGAGTCGTCGAACGTAGAGTCGTCAAATGTAGAGTCGAATAAAGTGTCGAAAGTAGAATCGAATGTAGATTCGAATGTACAGTCGAATGTAGAGACGAATGTAGAGTCGTATGTAGAGTCAAATAAAGAGTCATGGGATGTAGAGTCGTCAAATGTAGAGTCGTAGAATGTAGAGTCGTCGATTGTAGTGTCATCGAATGTAGAGTCGTCGATTGTAGAGTCGTCGAATGTAGAGTCGTCAAATGAAGAGTCGTCAAATGTAGAGTCGAATAAAGGGTCGAAAGTAGAGTCGAATGTAGAGACGAATGTAGAGTCGTATGTAGAGTCAAATGTAGAGTCATGGGATGTAGAGTCGTATGTAGAGTCGAATGTAGAGTCGTCGATTGTAGAGTAGTCAAAGTTAAATAAAGTCGAATAAAGGGTCGAAAGTAGAGTCGAATATAGGGTCGAAAGTAGAGTCGAATGTACAGTCGAATGTAGAGACGAATGTAGAGTCGAATGTAGAGTCATGGGATGTAGAGACATGGGATGTAGAGTCGTCGAATTTAGAGAGGAATGTAGAGTTTTTGAATGTAGAGTCATCGAATGTAGAATCGTATGTAGAGTCACATGTAGAGTCTTCGAATGTAGAGTCGAATAAATATTCGAATGAAGAGTCGAATGTAGAGTCAAATGTAGAGTCGAATGTAGAGACGAATGTAGAGTCGTAAGTAGAGTCGAATGTAGAGTCAATGATTGTAGTCGTCAAACGTAGGGTCGTATGTAGAGTCGAATGTAGAGGTGCGATGTAGAATCGTATGTACAGTCGTATGTAGAGTCACATGTGGAGTCTTCGAATGTAGAGTGGAATGTAGAGTCGTGGATTGTAGAGTCGTCGAATGTAGAGTCGAATAAAGTGTCGAAAGTAGAGTCGAATATAGAGACGAATGTAGAGTCGTATGTAGAGTCAAATAAAGAGTCATGGGATGTAGAGTCGTATGTAGAGTCGTCAAATGTAGAGTCGTAGAATATAGAGGCGTCAAATGTAGATTCGTCGATTGTAGAGTCATCGAATGTAGAGTCGTCGATTGTAGAGTCGTCGAATGTAGAGTCGTCAAATGTAGAGTTGAATAAAGGGTCGAATGTAGAGTCGAATGTAGATACGAATGTAGAGTCGTATGTAGATACGAATGTAGAGTCGTATGTAGATTCGAATATAGAGTCGTCGAATGTAGAGACGAATGTAGAGTCGTATGTAGAGTCAAATGTAGAGTCATGGGATGTAGAGTCGTATGAAGAGTCGAATGTAGAGTCGTCGTATTTAGACTGGAATGTGGAGTCGTCGATTGTAGAGTCGTCGAATGTAGAGTTGTCGAATGTAGAGTTGAATAAAGGGTCGAAAGTAGAGTCGAATGTAGATACGAATGTAGAGTCGTATGTAGAGTCGAATAAAGAGTCGAATGCAGAGTCGAATGTAGTGTCGAATATAGAGACGAATGTAGTTAGAGTCGAATGTAGAGACGAATGTAGAGTTGTATGTAGAGTCGAATATAGAGCCGTCGAATGTAGAGTGGAATGTAGAGTCGTCCATTGTAGAGTCGTCGAACGTAGAGTCGTCAAATGTAGAGTCGAATAAAGTGTCGAAAGTAGAATCGAATGTAGATTCGAATGTACAGTCGAATGTAGAGACGAATGTAGAGTCGAATGTAGAGTCATGGGATGTAGAGACATGGGATGTAGAGTCGTCGAATTTAGAGAGGAATGTAGAGTTTTTGAATGTAGAGTCATCGAATGTAGAATCGTATGTAGAGTCACATGTAGAGTCTTCGAATGTAGAGTCGAATAAATATTCGAATGAAGAGTCGAATGTAGAGTCAAATGTAGAGTCGAATGTAGAGACGAATGTAGAGTCGTAAGTAGAGTCGAATGTAGAGTCAATGATTGTAGTCGTCAAACGTAGGGTCGTATGTAGAGACGAATGTAGAGTCGTATGTAGAGTCGTCAAATGTAGAGTCGTAGAATATAGAGGCGTCAAATGTAGATTCGTCGATTGTAGAGTCATCGAATGTAGAGTCATCGATTGTAGAGTCGTCGAATGTAGAGTCGTCAAATGTAGAGTCGTCAAAGTTAGAGTCGAATTAAGGGTCGAAAGTAGAGTCGAATGTACAGTCGAATGTAGAGACGAATGTAGAGTCGAATGTAGAGTCATGGGATGTAGAGACATGGGATGTAGAGTCGTCGAATTTAGAGAGGAATGTAGAGTTTTTGAATGTAGAGTCATCGAATGTAGAATCGTATGTAGAGTCACATGTAGAGTCTTCGAATGTAGAGTCGAATAAATATTCGAATGAAGAGTCGAATGTAGAGTCAAATGTAGAGTCGAATGTAGAGACGAATGTAGAGTCGTAAGTAGAGTCGAATGTAGAGTCAATGATTGTAGTCGTCAAACGTAGGGTCGTATGTAGAGACGAATGTAGAGTCGTATGTAGAGTCGTCAAATGTAGAGTCGTAGAATATAGAGGCGTCAGATGTAGATTCGTCGATTGTAGAGTCATCGAACGTAGAGTCGTCAAATGTAGAGTCGTCAAATGTAGAGTTGAATAAAGGGTCGAAAGTAGAGTCGAATGTAGAGTCGAATGTAGAAACGAATGTAGAGTCGTATGTAGAGTCGAATGTAGAGGTGTGATGTAGAATCGTATGTAAAGTCGTATGTAGAGTCACATGTGGAGTCTTCGAATGAAGAGTCGAATATAGAGTCGTAAAATGTAGAGTCGTCGAATGTAGATTCAAATAAAGGGTCGTATGTAGAGACGAATGTAGAGTCGTATATAGAGTCGAATGTAGAGTCATGGGATGTAGAGACATGGGATGTAGAGTCGTCGAATGTAGTCGTCAAACGTAAAGTCGTATGTAGAGTCGAATGTAGAGGTGCGATGTAGAATCGTATGTACAGTCGTATGTAGAGTCACATGTGGAGTCTTCGAATGTAGAGTGGAATGTAGAGTCGTGGATTGTAGAGTCGTCGAATGTAGAGTCGAATAAAGTGTCGAAAGTAGAGTCGAATATAGAGACGAATGTAGAGTCGTATGTAGAGTCAAATAAAGAGTCATGGGATGTAGAGTCGTATGTAGAGTCGTCAAATGTAGAGTCGTAGAATATAGAGGCGTCAAATGTAGATTCGTCGATTGTAGAGTCATCGAATGTAGAGTCGTCGATTGTAGAGTCGTCGATTGTAGAGTCGTCGAATGTAGAGTCGTCAAATGTAGAGTTGAATAAAGGGTCGAATGTAGAGTCGAATGTAGATACGAATGTAGAGTCGTATGTAGATACGAATGTAGAGTCGTATGTAGATTCGAATATAGAGTCGTCGAATGTAGAGACGAATGTAGAGTCGTATGTAGAGTCAAATGTAGAGTCATGGGATGTAGAGTCGTATGAAGAGTCGAATGTAGAGTCGTCGTATTTAGACTGGAATGTGGAGTCGTCGATTGTAGTGTCGTCGAATGTAGAGTTGTCGAATGTAGAGTTGAATAAAGGGTCGAAAGTAGAGTCGAATGTAGAGTCGAATGTAGATACGAATGTAGAGTCGTATGTAGAGTCGAATAAAGAGTCGAATGCAGAGTCCAATGTAGAGTCGAATGTAGAGTCGAATATACAGACGAATGTAGTTAGAGTCGAATGTAGAGACGAATGTAGTTAGAGTCGAATGTAGAGACGAATGTAGAGTTGTATGTAGAGTCGAATATAGAGTCGTCGAATGTAGAGACGAATGTAGAGTCGTATGTAGAGTCAAATGTAGAGTCATGGGATGTAGAGTCGTATGAAGAGTCGAATGTAGAGTCGTCGTATTTAGACTGGAATGTGGAGTCGTCGATTGTAGAGTCGTCGAATAAAGAGTCGTCAAAGTTAGAGTCGAATAAAGGGTCGAAAGTAGAGTCGAATGTACAGTCGAATATAAAGACCAATGTAGGTAGAGTCGAATGTAGATACGAATGTAGAGTCTTATGTAGAGTCGTCGAATGCAGAGTCCTATGTAAAGTCGTTTGTAGAGTCAAATGTAGAGACGAATGTAGAGTCGTATGTAGAGTCGTCAAATGTAGAGTCGTAGAATATAGAGGCGTCAAGTGTAGATTCGTCGATTGTAGAGTCATCGAATGTAGAGTCGTCGATTGTAGAGTCGTCGAATGTAGAGTCGTCAAATGTAGAGTTGAATAAAGGGTCGAATGTAGAGTCGAATGTAGATACGAATGTAGAGTCGTATGTAGAGTCGAATAAAGAGTCGAATGCAGAGTCGAATGTAGAGTCGAATGTAGTGTCGAATATAGAGACGAATGTAGTTAGAGTCGAATGTAGAGACGAATGTAGAGTCGAATATAGAGCCGTCGAATGTAGAGTGGAATGTAGAGTCGTCCATTGTAGAGTCGTCGAACGTAGAGTCGTCAAATGTAGAGTCGAATAAAGTGTAGAAAGTAGAATCGAATGTAGATTCGAATGTACAGTCGAATGTAGAGACGAATGTAGAGTCGTATGTAGAGTCAAATAAAGAGTCATGGGATGTAGAGTCGTATGTAGAGTCGTCAAATGTAGAGTCGTAGAATGTAGAGTCGTCGATTGTAGTGTCATCGAATGTAGAGTCGTCGATTGTAGAGTCGTCGAGTAGAGTCGTCGAATGTAGAGTCGTCAAATGAAGAGTCGTCAAATGTAGAGTCGAATAAAGGGTCGAAAGTAGAGTCGAATGTAGAGACGAATGTAGAGTCGTATGTAGAGTCAAATGTAGAGTCATGGGATGTAGAGTCGTATGTAGAGTCGAATGTAGAGTCGTCGTATTTAGACTGGAATGTAGAGTCGTCGATTGTAGAGTCGTCAAAGTTAGGGTCGAAAGTAGAGTCGAATATAGGGTCGAAAGTAGAGTCGAATGTACAGTCGAATATAAAGACGAATGTAGGTAGAGTCGAATGTAGATACGAATGTAGAGTCTTATGTAGAGTCGTCGAATGCAGAGTCCTATGTAAAGTCGTTTGTAGAGTCAAATGTAGAGACGAATGTAGAGTCGTATGTAGAGTCGTCAAATGTAGAGTCGTAGAATATAGAGGCGTCAAGTGTAGATTCGTCGATTGTAGAGTCATCGAATGTAGAGTCGTCGATTGTAGAGTCGTCGAATGTAGAGTCGTCAAATGTAGAGTTGAATAAAGGGTCGAATGTAGAGTCGAATGTAGATACGAATGTAGAGTCGTATGTAGAGTCGAATAAAGAGTCGAATGCAGAGTCGAATGTAGAGTCGAATGTAGTGTCGAATATAGAGACGAATGTAGTTAGAGTCGAATGTAGAGACGAATGTAGAGTTGTATGTAGAGTCGAATATAGAGCCGTCGAATGTAGAGTGGAATGTAGAGTCGTCCATTGTAGAGTCGTCGAACGTAGAGTCGTCAAATGTAGAGTCGAATAAAGTGTCGAAAGTAGAATCGAATGTAGATTCGAATGTACAGTCGAATGTAGAGACGAATGTAGAGTCGTATGTAGAGTCAAATAAAGAGTCATGGGATGTAGAGTCGTCAAATGTAGAGTCGTAGAATGTAGAGTCGTCGATTGTAGTGTCATCGAATGTAGAGTCGTCGATTGTAGAGTCGTCGAATGTAGAGTCGTCAAATGAAGAGTCGTCAAATGTAGAGTCGAATAAAGGGTCGAAAGTAGAGTCGAATGTAGAGACGAATGTAGAGTCGTATGTAGAGTCAAATGTAGAGTCATGGGATGTAGAGTCGTATGTAGAGTCGAATGTAGAGTCGTCGTATTTAGACTGGAATGTAGAGTCGTCGATTGTAGAGTCGTCAAAGTTAGGGTCGAAAGTAGAGTCGAATATAGGGTCGAATGTACAGTCGAATATAAAGACGAATGTAGGTAGAGTCGAATGTAGATACGAATGTAGAGTCTTATGTAGAGTCGTCGAATGCAGAGTCCTATGTAAAGTCGTTTGTAGAGTCAAATGTAGAGACGAATGTAGAGTCGTATGTAGAGTCGTCAAATGTAGAGTCGTAGAATATAGAGGCGTCAAGTGTAGATTCGTCGATTGTAGAGTCATCGAATGTAGAGTCGTCGATTGTAGAGTCGTCGAATGTAGAGTCGTCAAATGTAGAGTTGAATAAAGGGTCGAATGTAGAGTCGAATGTAGATACGAATGTAGAGTCGTATGTAGAGTCGAATAAAGAGTCGAATGCAGAGTCGAATGTAGAGTCGAATGTAGTGTCGAATATAGAGACGAATGTAGTTAGAGTCGAATGTAGAGACGAATGTAGAGTTGTATGTAGAGTCGAATATAGAGCCGTCGAATGTAGAGTGGAATGTAGAGTCGTCCATTGTAGAGTCGTCGAACGTAGAGTCGTCAAATGTAGAGTCGAATAAAGTGTCGAAAGTAGAATCGAATGTAGATTCGAATGTACAGTCGAATGTAGAGACGAATGTAGAGTCGAATGTAGAGTCATGGGATGTAGAGACATGGGATGTAGAGTCGTCGAATTTAGAGAGGAATGTAGAGTTTTTGAATGTAGAGTCATCGAATGTAGAGTCGTCGATTGTAGAGTCGTCGAATGTAGAGTCGTCAAATGAAGAGTCGTCAAATGTAGAGTCGAATAAAGGGTCGAAAGTAGAGTCGAATGTAGAGACGAATGTAGAGTCGTATGTAGAGTCAAATGTAGAGTCATGGGATGTAGAGTCGTATGTAGAGTCGAATGTAGAGTCGTCGATTGTAGAGTAGTCAAAGTTAAATAAAGTCGAATAAAGGGTCGAAAGTAGAGTCGAATATAGGGTCGAAAGTAGAGTCGAATGTACAGTCGAATGTAGAGACGAATGTAGAGTCGAATGTAGAGTCATGGGATGTAGAGACATGGGATGTAGAGTCGTCGAATTTAGAGAGGAATGTAGAGTTTTTGAATGTAGAGTCATCGAATGTAGAATCGTATGTAGAGTCACATGTAGAGTCTTCGAATGTAGAGTCGAATAAATATTCGAATGAAGAGTCGAATGTAGAGTCAAATGTAGAGTCGAATGTAGAGACGAATGTTGAGTCGTAAGTAGAGTCGAATGTAGAGTCAATGATTGTAGTCGTCAAACGTAGGGTCGTATGTAGAGTCGAATGTAGAGGTGCGATGTAGAATCGTATGTACAGTCGTATGTAGAGTCACATGTGGAGTCTTCGAATGTAGAGTGGAATGTAGAGTCGTGGATTGTAGAGTCGTCGAATGTAGAGTCGAATAAAGTGTCGAAAGTAGAGTCGAATATAGAGACGAATGTAGAGTCGTATGTAGAGTCAAATAAAGAGTCATGGGATGTAGAGTCGTATGTAGAGTCGTCAAATGTAGAGTCGTAGAATATAGAGGCGTCAAATGTAGATTCGTCGATTGTAGAGTCATCGAATGTAGAGTCGTCGATTGTAGAGTCGTATGTAGAGTCGTCAAATGTAGAGTTGAATAAAGGGTCGAATGTAGAGTCGAATGTAGATACGAATGTAGAGTCGTATGTAGATACGAATGTAGAGTCGTATGTAGATTCGAATATAGAGTCGTCGAATGTAGAGACGAATGTAGAGTCGTAAGTAGAGTCAAATGTAGAGTCATGGGATGTAGAGTCGTATGAAGAGTCGAATGTAGAGTCGTCGTATTTAGACTGGAATGTGGAGTCGTCGATTGTAGAGTCGTCGAATGTAGAGTTGTCGAATGTAGAGTTGAATAAAGGGTCGAAAGTAGAGTCGAATGTAGAGTCGAATGTAGATACGAATGTAGAGTCGTATGTAGAGTCGAATAAAGAGTCGAATGCAGAGTCCAATGTAGAGTCGAATGTAGAGTCGAATATACAGACGAATGTAGTTAGAGTCGAATGTAGAGACGAATGTAGTTAGAGTCGAATGTAGAGACGAATGTAGAGTTGTATGTAGAGTCGAATATAGAGTCGTCGAATGTAGAGACGAATGTAGAGTCGTATGTAGAGTCAAATGTAGAGTCATGGGATGTAGAGTCGTATGAAGAGTCGAATGTAGAGTCGTCGTATTTAGACTGGAATGTGGAGTCGTCGATTGTAGAGTCGTCGAATATAGAGTCGTCAAAGTTAGAGTCGAATAAAGGGTCGAAAGTAGAGTCGAATGTACAGTCGAATATAAAGACCAATGTAGGTAGAGTCGAATGTAGATACGAATGTAGAGTCTTATGTAGAGTCGTCGAATGCAGAGTCCTATGTAAAGTCGTTTGTAGAGTCAAATGTAGAGACGAATGTAGAGTCGTATGTAGAGTCGTCAAATGTAGAGTCGTAGAATATAGAGGCGTCAAGTGTAGATTCGTCGATTGTAGAGTCATCGAATGTAGAGTCGTCGATTGTAGAGTCGTCGAATGTAGAGTCGTCAAATGTAGAGTTGAATAAAGGGTCGAATGTAGAGTCGAATGTAGATACGAATGTAGAGTCGTATGTAGAGTCGAATAAAGAGTCGAATGCAGAGTCGAATGTAGAGTCGAATGTAGTGTCGAATATAGAGACGAATGTAGTTAGAGTCGAATGTAGAGACGAATGTAGAGTCGAATATAGAGCCGTCGAATGTAGAGTGGAATGTAGAGTCGTCCATTGTAGAGTCGTCGAACGTAGAGTCGTCAAATGTAGAGTCGAATAAAGTGTCGAAAGTAGAATCGAATGTAGATTCGAATGTACAGTCGAATGTAGAGACGAATGTAGAGTCGTATGTAGAGTCAAATAAAGAGTCATGGGATGTAGAGTCGTATGTAGAGTCGTCAAATGTAGAGTCGTAGAATGTAGAGTCGTCGATTGTAGTGTCATAGAATGTAGAGTCGTCGATTGTAGAGTCGTCGAATGTAGAGTCGTCGAATGTAGAGTCGTCAAATGAAGAGTCGTCAAATGTAGAGTCGAATAAAGGGTCGAAAGTAGAGTCGAATGTAGAGACGAATGTAGAGTCGTATGTAGAGTCAAATGTAGAGTCATGGGATGTAGAGTCGTATGTAGAGTCGAATGTAGAGTCGTCGTATTTAGACTGGAATGTAGAGTCGTCGATTGTAGAGTCGTCAAAGTTAGGGTCGAAAGTAGAGTCGAATATAGGGTCGAAAGTAGAGTCGAATGTACAGTCGAAAATAAAGACGAATGTAGGTAGAGTCGAATGTAGATACGAATGTAGAGTCTTATGTAGAGTCGTCGAATGCAGAGTCCTATGTAAAGTCGTTTGTAGAGTCAAATGTAGAGACGAATGTAGAGTCGTATGTAGAGTCGTCAAATGTAGAGTCGTAGAATATAGAGGCGTCAAGTGTAGATTCGTCGATTGTAGAGTCATCGAATGTAGAGTCGTCGATTGTAGAGTCGTCGAATGTAGAGTCGTCAAATGTAGAGTTGAATAAAGGGTCGAATGTAGAGTCGAATGTAGATACGAATGTAGAGTCGTATGTAGAGTCGAATAAAGAGTCGAATGCAGAGTCGAATGTAGAGTCGAATGTAGTGTCGAATATAGAGACGAATGTAGTTAGAGTCGAATGTAGAGACGAATGTAGAGTTGTATGTAGAGTCGAATATAGAGCCGTCGAATGTAGAGTGGAATGTAGAGTCGTCCATTGTAGAGTCGTCGAACGTAGAGTCGTCAAATGTAGAGTCGAATAAAGTGTCGAAAGTAGAATCGAATGTAGATTCGAATGTACAGTCGAATGTAGAGACGAATGTAGAGTCGTATGTAGAGTCAAATAAAGAGTCATGGGATGTAGAGTCGTATGTAGAGTCGTCAAATGTAGAGTCGTAGAATGTAGAGTCGTCGATTGTAGTGTCATCGAATGTAGAGTCGTCGATTGTAGAGTCGTCGAATGTAGAGTCGTCAAATGAAGAGTCGTCAAATGTAGAGTCGAATAAAGGGTCGAAAGTAGAGTCGAATGTAGATACGAATGTAGAGTCGTATGTAGAGTCGAATAAAGAGTCGAATGCAGAGTCGAATGTAGAGTCGAATGTAGTGTCGAATATAGAGACGAATGTAGTTAGAGTCGAATGTAGAGACGAATGTAGAGTTGTATGTAGAGTCGAATATAGAGCCGTCGAATGTAGAGTGGAATGTAGAGTCGTCCATTGTAGAGTCGTCGAACGTAGAGTCGTCAAATGTAGAGTCGAATAAAGTGTCGAAAGTAGAATCGAATGTAGATTCGAATGTACAGTCGAATGTAGAGACGAATGTAGAGTCGTATGTAGAGTCAAATAAAGAGTCATGGGATGTAGAGTCGTCAAATGTAGAGTCGTAGAATGTAGAGTCGTCGATTGTAGTGTCATCGAATGTAGAGTCGTCGATTGTAGAGTCGTCGAATGTAGAGTCGTCAAATGAAGAGTCGTCAAATGTAGAGTCGAATAAAGGGTCGAAAGTAGAGTCGAATGTAGAGACGAATGTAGAGTCGTATGTAGAGTCAAATGTAGAGTCATGGGATGTAGAGTCGTATGTAGAGTCGAATGTAGAGTCGTCGTATTTAGACTGGAATGTAGAGTCGTCGATTGTAGAGTCGTCAAAGTTAGGGTCGAAAGTAGAGTCGAATATAGGGTCGAATGTACAGTCGAATATAAAGACGAATGTAGGTAGAGTCGAATGTAGATACGAATGTAGAGTCTTATGTAGAGTCGTCGAATGCAGAGTCCTATGTAAAGTCGTTTGTAGAGTCAAATGTAGAGACGAATGTAGAGTCGTATGTAGAGTCGTCAAATGTAGAGTCGTAGAATATAGAGGCGTCAAGTGTAGATTCGTCGATTGTAGAGTCATCGAATGTAGAGTCGTCGATTGTAGAGTCGTCGAATGTAGAGTCGTCAAATGTAGAGTTGAATAAAGGGTCGAATGTAGAGTCGAATGTAGATACGAATGTAGAGTCGTATGTAGAGTCGAATAAAGAGTCGAATGCAGAGTCGAATGTAGAGTCGAATGTAGTGTCGAATATAGAGACGAATGTAGTTAGAGTCGAATGTAGAGACGAATGTAGAGTTGTATGTAGAGTCGAATATAGAGCCGTCGAATGTAGAGTGGAATGTAGAGTCGTCCATTGTAGAGTCGTCGAACGTAGAGTCGTCAAATGTAGAGTCGAATAAAGTGTCGAAAGTAGAATCGAATGTAGATTCGAATGTACAGTCGAATGTAGAGACGAATGTAGAGTCGAATGTAGAGTCATGGGATGTAGAGACATGGGATGTAGAGTCGTCGAATTTAGAGAGGAATGTAGAGTTTTTGAATGTAGAGTCATCGAATGTAGAGTCGTCGATTGTAGAGTCGTCGAATGTAGAGTCGTCAAATGAAGAGTCGTCAAATGTAGAGTCGAATAAAGGGTCGAAAGTAGAGTCGAATGTAGAGACGAATGTAGAGTCGTATGTAGAGTCAAATGTAGAGTCATGGGATGTAGAGTCGTATGTAGAGTCGAATGTAGAGTCGTCGATTGTAGAGTAGTCAAAGTTAAATAAAGTCGAATAAAGGGTCGAAAGTAGAGTCGAATATAGGGTCGAAAGTAGAGTCGAATGTACAGTCGAATGTAGAGACGAATGTAGAGTCGAATGTAGAGTCATGGGATGTAGAGACATGGGATGTAGAGTCGTCGAATTTAGAGAGGAATGTAGAGTTTTTGAATGTAGAGTCATCGAATGTAGAATCGTATGTAGAGTCACATGTAGAGTCTTCGAATGTAGAGTCGAATAAATATTCGAATGAAGAGTCGAATGTAGAGTCAAATGTAGAGTCGAATGTAGAGACGAATGTTGAGTCGTAAGTAGAGTCGAATGTAGAGTCAATGATTGTAGTCGTCAAACGTAGGGTCGTATGTAGAGTCGAATGTAGAGGTGCGATGTAGAATCGTATGTACAGTCGTATGTAGAGTCACATGTGGAGTCTTCGAATGTAGAGTGGAATGTAGAGTCGTGGATTGTAGAGTCGTCGAATGTAGAGTCGAATAAAGTGTCGAAAGTAGAGTCGAATATAGAGACGAATGTAGAGTCGTATGTAGAGTCAAATAAAGAGTCATGGGATGTAGAGTCGTATGTAGAGTCGTCAAATGTAGAGTCGTAGAATATAGAGGCGTCAAATGTAGATTCGTCGATTGTAGAGTCATCGAATGTAGAGTCGTCGATTGTAGAGTCGTCGAATGTAGAGTCGTCAAATGTAGAGTTGAATAAAGGGTCGAATGTAGAGTCGAATGTAGATACGAATGTAGAGTCGTATGTAGATACGAATGTAGAGTCGTATGTAGATTCGAATATAGAGTCGTCGAATGTAGAGACGAATGTAGAGTCGTAAGTAGAGTCAAATGTAGAGTCATGGGATGTAGAGTCGTATGAAGAGTCGAATGTAGAGTCGTCGTATTTAGACTGGAATGTGGAGTCGTCGATTGTAGAGTCGTCGAATGTAGAGTTGTCGAATGTAGAGTTGAATAAAGGGTCGAAAGTAGAGTCGAATGTAGAGTCGAATGTAGATACGAATGTAGAGTCGTATGTAGAGTCGAATAAAGAGTCGAATGCAGAGTCCAATGTAGAGTCGAATGTAGAGTCGAATATACAGACGAATGTAGTTAGAGTCGAATGTAGAGACGAATGTAGTTAGAGTCGAATGTAGAGACGAATGTAGAGTTGTATGTAGAGTCGAATATAGAGTCGTCGAATGTAGAGACGAATGTAGAGTCGTATGTAGAGTCAAATGTAGAGTCATGGGATGTAGAGTCGTATGAAGAGTCGAATGTAGAGTCGTCGTATTTAGACTGGAATGTGGAGTCGTCGATTGTAGAGTCGTCGAATATAGAGTCGTCAAAGTTAGAGTCGAATAAAGGGTCGAAAGTAGAGTCGAATGTACAGTCGAATATAAAGACCAATGTAGGTAGAGTCGAATGTAGATACGAATGTAGAGTCTTATGTAGAGTCGTCGAATGCAGAGTCCTATGTAAAGTCGTTTGTAGAGTCAAATGTAGAGACGAATGTAGAGTCGTATGTAGAGTCGTCAAATGTAGAGTCGTAGAATATAGAGGCGTCAAGTGTAGATTCGTCGATTGTAGAGTCATCGAATGTAGAGTCGTCGATTGTAGAGTCGTCGAATGTAGAGTCGTCAAATGTAGAGTTGAATAAAGAGTCGAATGCAGAGTCGAATGTAGAGTCGAATGTAGTGTCGAATATAGAGACGAATGTAGTTAGAGTCGAATGTAGAGACGAATGTAGAGTCGAATATAGAGCCGTCGAATGTAGAGTGGAATGTAGAGTCGTCCATTGTAGAGTCGTCGAACGTAGAGTCGTCAAATGTAGAGTCGAATAAAGTGTCGAAAGTAGAATCGAATGTAGATTCGAATGTACAGTCGAATGTAGAGACGAATGTAGAGTCGTATGTAGAGTCAAATAAAGAGTCATGGGATGTAGAGTCGTATGTAGAGTCGTCAAATGTAGAGTCGTAGAATGTAGAGTCGTCGATTGTAGTGTCATCGAATGTAGAGTCGTCGATTGTAGAGTCGTCGAATGTAGAGTCGTCGAATGTAGAGTCGTCAAATGAAGAGTCGTCAAATGTAGAGTCGAATAAAGGGTCGAAAGTAGAGTCGAATGTAGAGACGAATGTAGAGTCGTATGTAGAGTCAAATGTAGAGTCATGGGATGTAGAGTCGTATGTAGAGTCGAATGTAGAGTCGTCGTATTTAGACTGGAATGTAGAGTCGTCGATTGTAGAGTCGTCAAAGTTAGGGTCGAAAGTAGAGTCGAATATAGGGTCGAAAGTAGAGTCGAATGTACAGTCGAATATAAAGACGAATGTAGGTAGAGTCGAATGTAGATACGAATGTAGAGTCTTATGTAGAGTCGTCGAATGCAGAGTCCTATGTAAAGTCGTTTGTAGAGTCAAATGTAGAGACGAATGTAGAGTCGTATGTAGAGTCGTCAAATGTAGAGTCGTAGAATATAGAGGCGTCAAGTGTAGATTCGTCGATTGTAGAGTCATCGAATGTAGAGTCGTCGATTGTAGAGTCGTCGAATGTAGAGTCGTCAAATGTAGAGTTGAATAAAGGGTCGAATGTAGAGTCGAATGTAGATACGAATGTAGAGTCGTATGTAGAGTCGAATAAAGAGTCGAATGCAGAGTCGAATGTAGAGTCGAATGTAGTGTCGAATATAGAGACGAATGTAGTTAGAGTCGAATGTAGAGACGAATGTAGAGTTGTATGTAGAGTCGAATATAGAGCCGTCGAATGTAGAGTGGAATGTAGAGTCGTCCATTGTAGAGTCGTCGAACGTAGAGTCGTCAAATGTAGAGTCGAATAAAGTGTCGAAAGTAGAATCGAATGTAGATTCGAATGTACAGTCGAATGTAGAGACGAATGTAGAGTCGTATGTAGAGTCAAATAAAGAGTCATGGGATGTAGAGTCGTATGTAGAGTCGTCAAATGTAGAGTCGTAGAATGTAGAGTCGTCGATTGTAGTGTCATCGAATGTAGAGTCGTCGATTGTAGAGTCGTCGAATGTAGAGTCGTCAAATGAAGAGTCGTCAAATGTAGAGTCGAATAAAGGGTCGAAAGTAGAGTCGAATGTAGAGACGAATGTAGAGTCGTATGTAGAGTCAAATGTAGAGTCATGGGATGTAGAGTCGTATGTAGAGTCGAATGTAGAGTCGTCGATTGTAGAGTAGTCAAAGTTAAATAAAGTCGAATAAAGGGTCGAAAGTAGAGTCGAATATAGGGTCGAAAGTAGAGTCGAATGTACAGTCGAATGTAGAGACGAATGTAGAGTCGAATGTAGAGTCATGGGATGTAGAGACATGGGATGTAGAGTCGTCGAATTTAGAGAGGAATGTAGAGTTTTTGAATGTAGAGTCATCGAATGTAGAATCGTATGTAGAGTCACATGTAGAGTCTTCGAATGTAGAGTCGAATAAATATTCGAATGAAGAGTCGAATGTAGAGTCAAATGTAGAGTCGAATGTAGAGACGAATGTAGAGTCGTAAGTAGAGTCGAATGTAGAGTCAATGATTGTAGTCGTCAAACGTAGGGTCGTATGTAGAGACGAATGTAGAGTCGTATGTAGAGTCGTCAAATGTAGAGTCGTAGAATATAGAGGCGTCAAATGTAGATTCGTCGATTATAGAGTCATCGAATGTAGAGTCGTCGATTGTAGAGTCGTCGAATGTAGAGTCGTCAAATGTAGAGTCGTCAAAGTTAGAGTCGAATTAAGGGTCGAAAGTAGAGTCGAATGTACAGTCGAATGTAGAGACGAATGTAGAGTCGAATGTAGAGTCATGGGATGTAGAGACATGGGATGTAGAGTCGTCGAATTTAGAGAGGAATGTAGAGTTTTTGAATGTAGAGTCATCGAATGTAGAATCGTATGTAGAGTCACATGTAGAGTCTTCGAATGTAGAGTCGAATAAATATTCGAATTAAGAGTCGAATGTAGAGTCAAATGTAGAGTCGAATGTAGAGACGAATGTAGAGTCGTAAGTAGAGTCGAATGTAGAGTCAATGATTGTAGTCGTCAAACGTAGGGTCGTATGTAGAGACGAATGTAGAGTCGTATGTAGAGTCGTCAAATGTAGAGTCGTAGAATATAGAGGCGTCAGATGTAGATTCGTCGATTGTAGAGTCATCGAACGTAGAGTCGTCAAATGTAGAGTCGTCAAATGTAGAGTTGAATAAAGGGTCGAAAGTAGAGTCGAATGTAGAGTCGAATGTAGAAACGAATGTAGAGTCGTATGTAGAGTCGAATGTAGAGGTGTGATGTAGAATCGTATGTAAAGTCGTATGTAGAGTCACATGTGGAGTCTTCGAATGAAGAGTCGAATATAGAGTCGTAAAATGTAGAGTCGTCGAATGTAGATTCAAATAAAGGGTCGTATGTAGAGACGATTGTAGAGTCGTATATAGAGTCGAATGTAGAGTCATGGGATGTAGAGACATGGGATGTAGAGTCGTCGAATTTAGAGAGGAATGTAGAGTTTTTGAATGTAGAGTCTTCGAATGTAGAATCGTCTGTAGAGTCGAATGTAGATATTTCGAATGTAGAGTCGTCGAATGTAGTCGTCAAACGTAAAGTCGTATGTAGAGTCGAATGTAGAGGTGCGATGTAGAATCGTATGTACAGTCGTATGTAGAGTCACATGTGGAGTCTTCGAATGTAGAGTGGAATGTAGAGTCGTGGATTGTAGAGTCGTCGGATGTAGAGTCGAATAAAGTGTCGAAAGTAGAGTCGAATATAGAGACGAATGTAGAGTCGTATGTAGAGTCAAATAAAGAGTCATGGGATGTAGAGTCGTATGTAGAGTCGTCAAATGTAGAGTCGTAGAATATAGAGGCGTCAAATGTAGATTCGTCGATTGTAGAGTCATCGAATGTAGAGTCGTCGATTGTAGAGTCGCCGAATGTAGAGTCGTCAAATGTAGAGTTGTCGAATGTAGAGTTGAATAAAGGGTCGAAAGTAGAGTCGAATGTAGAGTCGAATGTAGATACGAATGTAGAGTCGTATGTAGATTCGAATATAGAGTCGTCGAATGTAGAGACGAATGTAGAGTCGTATGTAGAGTCAAATGTAGAGTCATGGGATGTAGAGTCGTATGAAGAGTCGAATGTAGAGTCGTCGTATTTAGACTGGAATGTGGAGTCGTCGATTGTAGAGTCGTCGAATGTAGAGTTGTCGAATGTAGAGTTGAATAAAGGGTCGAAAGTAGAGTCGAATGTAGAGTCGAATGTAGATACGAATGTAGAGTCGTATGTAGAGTCAAATAAAGAGTCGAATGCAGAGTCCAATGTAGAGTCGAATGTAGAGTCGAATATACAGACGAATGTAGTTAAAGTCGAATGTAGAGACGAATGTAGAGTTGTATGTAGAGTCGAATATAGAGTCGTCGAATGTAGAGACGAATGTAGTTAGAGTCGAATGTAGAGACGAATGTAGTTAGAGTCGAATGTAGAGACGAATGTAGAGTTGTATGTAGAGTCGAATATAGAGTCGTCGAATGTAGAGACGAATGTAGAGTCGTATGTAGAGTCAAATGTAGAGTCATGGGATGTAGAGTCGTATGAAGAGTCGAATGTAGAGTCGTCGTATTTAGACTGGAATGTGGAGTCGTCGATTGTAGAGTCGTCGAATATAGAGTCGTCAAAGTTAGAGTCGAATAAAGGGTCGAAAGTAGAGTCGAATGTACAGTCGAATATAAAGACCAATGTAGGTAGAGTCGAATGTAGATACGAATGTAGAGTCTTATGTAGAGTCGTCGAATGCAGAGTCCTATGTAAAGTCGTTTGTAGAGTCAAATGTAGAGACGAATGTAGAGTCGTATGTAGAGTCGTCAAATGTAGAGTCGTAGAATATAGAGGCGTCAAGTGTAGATTCGTCGATTGTAGAGTCATCGAATGTAGAGTCGTCGATTGTAGAGTCGTCGAATGTAGAGTCGTCAAATGTAGAGTTGAATAAAGGGTCGAATGTAGAGTCGAATGTAGATACGAATGTAGAGTCGTATGTAGAGTCGAATAAAGAGTCGAATGCAGAGTCGAATGTAGAGTCGAATGTAGTGTCGAATATAGAGACGAATGTAGTTAGAGTCGAATGTAGAGACGAATGTAGAGTCGAATATAGAGCCGTCGAATGTAGAGTGGAATGTAGAGTCGTCCATTGTAGAGTCGTCGAACGTAGAGTCGTCAAATGTAGAGTCGAATAAAGTGTCGAAAGTAGAATCGAATGTAGATTCGAATGTACAGTCGAATGTAGAGACGAATGTAGAGTCGTATGTAGAGTCAAATAAAGAGTCATGGGATGTAGAGTCGTATGTAGAGTCGTCAAATGTAGAGTCGTAGAATGTAGAGTCGTCGATTGTAGTGTCATCGAATGTAGAGTCGTCGATTGTAGAGTCGTCGAATGTAGAGTCGTCGAATGTAGAGTCGTCAAATGAAGAGTCGTCAAATGTAGAGTCGAATAAAGGGTCGAAAGTAGAGTCGAATGTAGAGACGAATGTAGAGTCGTATGTAGAGTCAAATGTAGAGTCATGGGATGTAGAGTCGTATGTAGAGTCGAATGTAGAGTCGTCGTATTTAGACTGGAATGTAGAGTCGTCGATTGTAGAGTCGTCAAAGTTAGGGTCGAAAGTAGAGTCGAATATAGGGTCGAAAGTAGAGTCGAATGTACAGTCGAATATAAAGACGAATGTAGGTAGAGTCGAATGTAGATACGAATGTAGAGTCTTATGTAGAGTCGTCGAATGCAGAGTCCTATGTAAAGTCGTTTGTAGAGTCAAATGTAGAGACGAATGTAGAGTCGTATGTAGAGTCGTCAAATGTAGAGTCGTAGAATATAGAGGCGTCAAGTGTAGATTCGTCGATTGTAGAGTCATCGAATGTAGAGTCGTCGATTGTAGAGTCGTCGAATGTAGAGTCGTCAAATGTAGAGTTGAATAAAGGGTCGAATGTAGAGTCGAATGTAGATACGAATGTAGAGTCGTATGTAGAGTCGAATAAAGAGTCGAATGCAGAGTCGAATGTAGAGTCGAATGTAGTGTCGAATATAGAGACGAATGTAGTTAGAGTCGAATGTAGAGACGAATGTAGAGTTGTATGTAGAGTCGAATATAGAGCCGTCGAATGTAGAGTGGAATGTAGAGTCGTCCATTGTAGAGTCGTCGAACGTAGAGTCGTCAAATGTAGAGTCGAATAAAGTGTCGAAAGTAGAATCGAATGTAGATTCGAATGTACAGTCGAATGTAGAGACGAATGTAGAGTCGTATGTAGAGTCAAATAAAGAGTCATGGGATGTAGAGTCGTATGTAGAGTCGTCAAATGTAGAGTCGTAGAATGTAGAGTCGTCGATTGTAGTGTCATCGAATGTAGAGTCGTCGATTGTAGAGTCGTCGAATGTAGAGTCGTCAAATGAAGAGTCGTCAAATGTAGAGTCGAATAAAGGGTCGAAAGTAGAGTCGAATGTAGAGACGAATGTAGAGTCGTATGTAGAGTCAAATGTAGAGTCATGGGATGTAGAGTCGTATGTAGAGTCGAATGTAGAGTCGTCGATTGTAGAGTAGTCAAAGTTAAATAAAGTCGAATAAAGGGTCGAAAGTAGAGTCGAATATAGGGTCGAAAGTAGAGTCGAATGTACAGTCGAATGTAGAGACGAATGTAGAGTCGAATGTAGAGTCATGGGATGTAGAGACATGGGATGTAGAGTCGTCGAATTTAGAGAGGAATGTAGAGTTTTTGAATGTAGAGTCATCGAATGTAGAATCGTATGTAGAGTCACATGTAGAGTCTTCGAATGTAGAGTCGAATAAATATTCGAATGAAGAGTCGAATGTAGAGTCAAATGTAGAGTCGAATGTAGAGACGAATGTAGAGTCGTAAGTAGAGTCGAATGTAGAGTCAATGATTGTAGTCGTCAAACGTAGGGTCGTATGTAGAGACGAATGTAGAGTCGTATGTAGAGTCGTCAAATGTAGAGTCGTAGAATATAGAGGCGTCAAATGTAGATTCGTCGATTATAGAGTCATCGAATGTAGAGTCGTCGATTGTAGAGTCGTCGAATGTAGAGTCGTCAAATGTAGAGTCGTCAAAGTTAGAGTCGAATTAAGGGTCGAAAGTAGAGTCGAATGTACAGTCGAATGTAGAGACGAATGTAGAGTCGAATGTAGAGTCATGGGATGTAGAGACATGGGATGTAGAGTCGTCGAATTTAGAGAGGAATGTAGAGTTTTTGAATGTAGAGTCATCGAATGTAGAATCGTATGTAGAGTCACATGTAGAGTCTTCGAATGTAGAGTCGAATAAATATTCGAATGAAGAGTCGAATGTAGAGTCAAATGTAGAGTCGAATGTAGAGACGAATGTAGAGTCGTAAGTAGAGTCGAATGTAGAGTCAATGATTGTAGTCGTCAAACGTAGGGTCGTATGTAGAGACGAATGTAGAGTCGTATGTAGAGTCGTCAAATGTAGAGTCGTAGAATATAGAGGCGTCAGATGTAGATTCGTCGATTGTAGAGTCATCGAACGTAGAGTCGTCAAATGTAGAGTCGTCAAATGTAGAGTTGAATAAAGGGTCGAAAGTAGAGTCGAATGTAGAGTCGAATGTAGAAACGAATGTAGAGTCGTATGTAGAGTCGAATGTAGAGGTGTGATGTAGAATCGTATGTAAAGTCGTATGTAGAGTCACATGTGGAGTCTTCGAATGAAGAGTCGAATATAGAGTCGTAAAATGTAGAGTCGTCGAATGTAGATTCAAATAAAGGGTCGTATGTAGAGACGAATGTAGAGTCGTATATAGAGTCGAATGTAGAGTCATGGGATGTAGAGACATGGGATGTAGAGTCGTCGAATTTAGAGAGGAATGTAGAGTTTTTGAATGTAGAGTCTTCGAATGTAGAATCGTCTGTAGAGTCGAATGTAGATATTTCGAATGTAGAGTCGTCGAATGTAGTCGTCAAACGTAAAGTCGTATGTAGAGGTGCGATGTAGAATCGTATGTACAGTCGTATGTAGAGTCACATGTGGAGTCTTCGAATGTAGAGTGGAATGTAGAGTCGTGGATTGTAGAGTCGTCAAATGTAGAGTCGAATAAAGTGTCGAAAGTAGAGTCGAATATAGAGACGAATGTAGAGTCGTATGTAGAGTCAAATAAAGAGTCATGGGATGTAGAGTCGTATGTAGAGTCGTCAAATGTAGAGTCGTAGAATATAGAGGCGTCAAATGTAGATTCGTCGATTGTAGAGTCATCGAATGTAGAGTCGTCGATTGTAGAGTCGCCGAATGTAGAGTCGTCAAATGTAGAGTTGTCGAATGTAGAGTTGAATAAAGGGTCGAAAGTAGAGTCGAATGTAGAGTCGAATGTAGATACGAATGTAGAGTCGTATGTAGATTCGAATATAGAGTCGTCGAATGTAGAGACGAATGTAGAGTCGTATGTAGAGTCAAATGTAGAGTCATGGGATGTAGAGTCGTATGAAGAGTCGAATGTAGAGTCGTCGTATTTAGACTGGAATGTGGAGTCGTCGATTGTAGAGTCGTCGAATGTAGAGTTGTCGAATGTAGAGTTGAATAAAGGGTCGAAAGTAGAGTCGAATGTAGAGTCGAATGTAGATACGAATGTAGAGTCGTATGTAGAGTCAAATAAAGAGTCGAATGCAGAGTCCAATGTAGAGTCGAATGTAGAGTCGAATATACAGACGAATGTAGTTAGAGTCGAATGTAGAGACGAATGTAGAGTTGTATGTAGAGTCGAATATAGAGCCGTCGAATGTAGAGTGGAATGTAGAGTCGTCCATTGTAGAGTCGTCGAACGTAGAGTCGTCAAATGTAGAGTCGAATAAAGTGTCGAAAGTAGAATCGAATGTAGATTCGAATGTACAGTCGAATGTAGAGACGAATGTAGAGTCGTATGTAGAGTCAAATAAAGAGTCATGGGATGTAGAGTCGTATGTAGAGTCGTCAAATGTAGAGTCGTAGAATGTAGAGTCGTCGATTGTAGTGTCATCGAATGTAGAGTCGTCGATTGTAGAGTCGTCGAATGTAGAGTCGTCAAATGAAGAGTCGTCAAATGTAGAGTCGAATAAAGGGTCGAAAGTAGAGTCGAATGTAGAGACGAATGTAGAGTCGTATGTAGAGTCAAATGTAGAGTCATGGGATGTAGAGTCGTATGTAGAGTCGAATGTAGAGTCGTCGTATTTAGACTGGAATGTAGAGTCGTCGATTGTAGAGTCGTCAAAGTTAGGGTCGAAAGTAGAGTCGAATATAGGGTCGAAAGTAGAGTCGAATGTACAGTCGAAAATAAAGACGAATGTAGGTAGAGTCGAATGTAGATACGAATGTAGAGTCTTATGTAGAGTCGTCGAATGCAGAGTCCTATGTAAAGTCGTTTGTAGAGTCAAATGTAGAGACGAATGTAGAGTCGTATGTAGAGTCGTCAAATGTGGAGTCGTAGAATATAGAGGCGTCAGATGTAGATTCGTCGATTGTAGAGTCATCGAACGTAGAGTCGTCAAATGTAGAGTCGTCAAATGTAGAGTTGAATAAAGGGTCGAAAGTAGAGTCGAATGTAGAGTCGAATGTAGAAACGAATGTAGAGTCGTATGTAGATTCGAATATAGAGTCGTCGAATGTAGAGACGAATGTAGAGTCGTATGTAGAGTCAAATGTAGAGTCATGGGATGTAGAGTCGTATGAAGAGTCGAATGTAGAGTCGTCGTATTTAGACTGGAATGTGGAGTCGTCGATTGTAGAGTCGTCGAATGTAGAGTTGTCGAATGTAGAGTTGAATAAAGGGTCGAAAGTAGAGTCGAATGTAGAGTCGAATGTAGATACGAATGTAGAGTCGTATGTAGAGTCGAATAAAGAGTCGAATGCAGAGTCCAATGTAGAGTCGAATGTAGAGTCGAATATACAGACGAATGTAGTTAGAGTCGAATGTAGAGACGAATGTAGTTAGAGTCGAATGTAGAGACGAATGTAGAGTTGTATGTAGAGTCGAATATAGAGTCGTCGAATGTAGAGACGAATGTAGAGTCGTATGTAGAGTCAAATGTAGAGTCATGGGATGTAGAGTCGTATGAAGAGTCGAATGTAGAGTCGTCGTATTTAGACTGGAATGTGGAGTCGTCGATTGTAGAGTCGTCGAATATAGAGTCGTCAAAGTTAGAGTCGAATAAAGGGTCGAAAGTAGAGTCGAATGTACAGTCGAATATAAAGACGAATGTAGGTAGAGTCGAATGTAGATACGAATGTAGAGTCTTATGTAGAGTCGTCGAATGCAGAGTCCTATGTAAAGTCGATTGTAGAGTCAAATGTAGAGACGAATGTAGAGTCGTATGTAGAGTCGTCAAATGTAGAGTCGTAGAATATAGAGGCGTCAAGTGTAGATTCGTCGATTGTAGAGTCATCGAATGTAGAGTCGTCGATTGTAGAGTCGTCGAATGTAGAGTCGTCAAATGTAGAGTTGAATAAAGGGTCGAATGTAGAGTCGAATGTAGATACGAATGTAGAGTCGTATGTAGAGTCGAATAAAGAGTCGAATGCAGAGTCGAATGTAGAGTCGAATGTAGTGTCGAATATAGAGACGAATGTAGTTAGAGTCGAATGTAGAGACGAATGTAGAGTTGTATGTAGAGTCGAATATAGAGCCGTCGAATGTAGAGTGGAATGTAGAGTCGTCCATTGTAGAGTCGTCGAACGTAGAGTCGTCAAATGTAGAGTCGAATAAAGTGTCGAAAGTAGAATCGAATGTAGATTCGAATGTACAGTCGAATGTAGAGACGAATGTAGAGTCGTATGTAGAGTCAAATAAAGAGTCATGGGATGTAGAGTCGTATGTAGAGTCGTCAAATGTAGAGTCGTAGAATGTAGAGTCGTCGATTGTAGTGTCATCGAATGTAGAGTCGTCGATTGTAGAGTCGTCGAATGTAGAGTCGTCAAATGAAGAGTCGTCAAATGTAGAGTCGAATAAAGGGTCGAAAGTAGAGTCGAATGTAGAGACGAATGTAGAGTCGTATGTAGAGTCAAATGTAGAGTCATGGGATGTAGAGTCGTATGTAGAGTCGAATGTAGAGTCGTCGTATTTAGACTGGAATGTAGAGTCGTCGATTGTAGAGTCGTCAAAGTTAGGGTCGAAAGTAGAGTCGAATATAGGGTCGAAAGTAGAGTCGAATGTACAGTCGAAAATAAAGACGAATGTAGGTAGAGTCGAATGTAGATACGAATGTAGAGTCGTATGTAGAGTCAAATAAAGAGTCATGGGATGTAGAGTCGTATGTAGAGTCGTCAAATGTAGAGTCGTAGAATGTAGAGTCGTCGATTGTAGTGTCATCGAATGTAGAGTCGTCGATTGTAGAGTCGTCGAATGTAGAGTCGTCAAATGAAGAGTCGTCAAATGTAGAGTCGAATAAAGGGTCGAAAGTAGAGTCGAATGTAGAGACGAATGTAGAGTCGTAAGTAGAGTCGAATGTAGAGTCAATGATTGTAGTCGTCAAACGTAGGGTCGTATGTAGAGACGAATGTAGAGTCGTATGTAGAGTCGTCAAATGTAGAGTCGTAGAATATAGAGGCGTCAGATGTAGATTCGTCGATTGTAGAGTCATCGAACGTAGAGTCGTCAAATGTAGAGTCGTCAAATGTAGAGTTGAATAAAGGGTCGAAAGTAGAGTCGAATGTAGAGTCGAATGTAGAAACGAATGTAGAGTCGTATGTAGAGTCGAATGTAGAGGTGTGATGTAGAATCGTATGTAAAGTCGTATGTAGAGTCACATGTGGAGTCTTCGAATGAAGAGTCGAATATAGAGTCGTAAAATGTAGAGTCGTCGAATGTAGATTCAAATAAAGGGTCGTATGTAGAGACGAATGTAGAGTCGTATATAGAGTCGAATGTAGAGTCATGGGATGTAGAGACATGGGATGTAGAGTCGTCGAATTTAGAGAGGAATGTAGAGTTTTTGAATGTAGAGTCTTCGAATGTAGAATCGTCTGTAGAGTCGAATGTAGATATTTCGAATGTAGAGTCGTCGAATGTAGTCGTCAAACGTAAAGTCGTATGTAGAGTCGAATGTAGAGGTGCGATGTAGAATCGTATGTACAGTCGTATGTAGAGTCACATGTGGAGTCTTCGAATGTAGAGTGGAATGTAGAGTCGTGGATTGTAGAGTCGTCGAATGTAGAGTCGAATAAAGTGTCGAAAGTAGAGTCGAATATAGAGACGAATGTAGAGTCGTATGTAGAGTCAAATAAAGAGTCATGGGATGTAGAGTCGTATGTAGAGTCGTCAAATGTAGAGTCGTAGAATATAGAGGCGTCAAATGTAGATTCGTCGATTGTAGAGTCATCGAATGTAGAGTCGTCGATTGTAGAGTCGCCGAATGTATAGTCGTCAAATGTAGAGTTGTCGAATGTAGAGTTGAATAAAGGGTCGAAAGTAGAGTCGAATGTAGAGTCGAATGTAGATACGAATGTAGAGTCGTATGTAGAGTCAAATAAAGAGTCGAATGCAGAGTCCAATGTAGAGTCGAATGTAGAGTCGAATATACAGACGAATGTAGTTAGAGTCGAATGTAGAGACGAATGTAGAGTTGTATGTAGAGTCGAATATAGAGTCGTCGAATGTAGAGACGAATGTAGAGTCGTATGTAGAGTCAAATGTAGAGTCATGGGATGTAGAGTCGTATGAAGAGTCGAATGTAGAGTCGTCGTATTTAGACTGGAATGTGGAGTCGTCGATTGTAGAGTCGTCGAATATAGAGTCGTCAAAGTTAGAGTCGAATAAAGGGTCGAAAGTAGAGTCGAATGTACAGTCGAATATAAAGACGAATGTAGGTAGAGTCGAATGTAGATACGAATGTAGAGTCTTATGTAGAGTCGTCGAATGCAGAGTCCTATGTAAAGTCGTTTGTAGAGTCAAATGTAGAGACGAATGTAGAGTCGTATGTAGAGTCGTCAAATGTAGAGTCGTAAAATATAGAGGCGTCAAGTGTAGATTCGTCGATTGTAGAGTCATCGAATGTAGAGTCGTCGATTGTAGAGTCGTCGAATGTAGAGTCGTCAAATGTAGAGTTGAATAAAGGGTCGAATGTAGAGTCGAATGTAGATACGAATGTAGAGTCGTATGTAGAGTCGAATAAAGAGTCGAATGCAGAGTCGAATGTAGAGTCGAATGTAGTGTCGAATATAGAGACGAATGTAGTTAGAGTCGAATGTAGAGACGAATGTAGAGTTGTATGTAGAGTCGAATATAGAGCCGTCGAATGTAGAGTGGAATGTAGAGTCGTCCATTGTAGAGTCGTCGAACGTAGAGTCGTCAAATGTAGAGTCGAATAAAGTGTCGAAAGTAGAATCGAATGTAGATTCGAATGTACAGTCGAATGTAGAGACGAATGTAGAGTCGTATGTAGAGTCAAATAAAGAGTCATGGGATGTAGAGTCGTATGTAGAGTCGTCAAATGTAGAGTCGTAGAATGTAGAGTCGTCGATTGTAGTGTCATCGAATGTAGAGTCGTCGATTGTAGAGTCGTCGAATGTAGAGTCGTCAAATGAAGAGTCGTCAAATGTAGAGTCGAATAAAGGGTCGAAAGTAGAGTCGAATGTAGAGACGAATGTAGAGTCGTATGTAGAGTCAAATGTAGAGTCATGGGATGTAGAGTCGTATGTAGAGTCGAATGTAGAGTCGTCGTATTTAGACTGGAATGTAGAGTCGTCGATTGTAGAGTCGTCAAAGTTAGGGTCGAAAGTAGAGTCGAATATAGGGTCGAAAGTAGAGTCGAATGTACAGTCGAAAATAAAGACGAATGTAGGTAGAGTCGAATGTAGATACGAATGTAGAGTCTTATGTAGAGTCGTCGAATGCAGAGTCCTATGTAAAGTCGTTTGTAGAGTCAAATGTAGAGACGAATGTAGAGTCGTATGTAGAGTCGTCAAATGTAGAGTCGTAGAATATAGAGGAGTCAAGTGTAGATTCGTCGATTGTAGAGTCATCGAATGTAGAGTCGTCGATTGTAGAGTCGTCGAATGTAGAGTCGTCAAATGTAGAGTTGAATAAAGGGTCGAATGTAGAGTCGAATGTAGATACGAATGTAGAGTCGTATGTAGAGTCGAATAAAGAGTCGAATGCAGAGTCGAATGTAGAGTCGAATGTAGTGTCGAATATAGAGACGAATGTAGTTAGAGTCGAATGTAGAGACGAATGTAGAGTTGTATGTAGAGTCGAATATAGAGCCGTCGAATGTAGAGTGGAATGTAGAGTCGTCCATTGTAGAGTCGTCGAACGTAGAGTCGTCAAATGTAGAGTCGAATAAAGTGTCGAAAGTAGAATCGAATGTAGATTCGAATGTACAGTCGAATGTAGAGACGAATGAAGAGTCGTATGTAGAGTCAAATAAAGAGTCATGGGATGTAGAGTCGTATGTAGAGTCGTCAAATGTAGAGTCGTAGAATGTAGAGTCGTCGATTGTAGTGTCATCGAATGTAGAGTCGTCGATTGTAGAGTCGTCGAATGTAGAGTCGTCAAATGAAGAGTCGTCAAATGTAGAGTCGAATAAAGGGTCGAAAGTAGAGTCGAATGTAGAGACGAATGTAGAGTCGTAAGTAGAGTCGAATGTAGAGTCAATGATTGTAGTCGTCAAACGTAGGGTCGTATGTAGAGACGAATGTAGAGTCGTATGTAGAGTCGTCAAATGTAGAGTCGTAGAATATAGAGGCGTCAGATGTAGATTCGTCGATTGTAGAGTCATCGAACGTAGAGTCGTCAAATGTAGAGTCGTCAAATGTAGAGTTGAATAAAGGGTCGAAAGTAGAGTCGAATGTAGAGTCGAATGTAGAATCGAATGTAGAGTCGTATGTAGATTCGTATATAGAGTCGTCGAATGTAGAGACGAATGTAGAGTCGTATGTAGAGTCAAATGTAGAGTCATGGGATGTAGAGTCGTATGAAGAGTCGAATGTAGAGTCGTCGTATTTAGACTGGAATGTGGAGTCGTCGATTGTAGAGTCGTCGAATGTAGAGTTGTCGAATGTAGAGTTGAATAAAGGGTCGAAAGTAGAGTCGAATGTAGAGTCGAATGTAGATACGAATGTAGAGTCGTATGTAGAGTCGAATAAAGAGTCGAATGCAGAGTCCAATGTAGAGTCGAATGTAGAGTCGAATATACAGACGAATGTAGTTAGAGTCGAATGTAGAGACGAATGTAGTTAGAGTCGAATGTAGAGACGAATGTAGAGTTGTATGTAGAGTCGAATATAGAGTCGTCGAATGTAGAGACGAATGTAGAGTCGTATGTAGAGTCAAATGTAGAGTCATGGGATGTAGAGTCGTATGAAGAGTCGAATGTAGAGTCGTCGTATTTAGACTGGAATGTGGAGTCGTCGATTGTAGAGTCGTCGAATATAGAGTCGTCAAAGTTAGAGTCGAATAAAGGGTCGAAAGTAGAGTCGAATGTACAGTCGAATATAAAGACGAATGTAGGTAGAGTCGAATGTAGATACGAATGTAGAGTCTTATGTAGAGTCGTCGAATGCAGAGTCCTATGTAAAGTCGATTGTAGAGTCAAATGTAGAGACGAATGTAGAGTCGTATGTAGAGTCGTCAAATGTAGAGTCGTAGAATATAGAGGCGTCAAGTGTAGATTCGTCGATTGTAGAGTCATCGAATGTAGAGTCGTCGATTGTAGAGTCGTCGAATGTAGAGTCGTCAAATGTAGAGTTGAATAAAGGGTCGAATGTAGAGTCGAATGTAGATACGAATGTAGAGTCGTATGTAGAGTCGAATAAAGAGTCGAATGCAGAGTCGAATGTAGAGTCGAATGTAGTGTCGAATATAGAGACGAATGTAGTTAGAGTCGAATGTAGAGACGAATGTAGAGTTGTATGTAGAGTCGAATATAGAGCCGTCGAATGTAGAGTGGAATGTAGAGTCGTCCATTGTAGAGTCGTCGAACGTAGAGTCGTCAAATGTAGAGTCGAATAAAGTGTCGAAAGTAGAATCGAATGTAGATTCGAATGTACAGTCGAATGTAGAGACGAATGTAGAGTCGTATGTAGAGTCAAATAAAGAGTCATGGGATGTAGAGTCGTATGTAGAGTCGTCAAATGTAGAGTCGTAGAATGTAGAGTCGTCGATTGTAGTGTCATCGAATGTAGAGTCGTCGATTGTAGAGTCGTCGAATGTAGAGTCGTCAAATGAAGAGTCGTCAAATGTAGAGTCGAATAAAGGGTCGAAAGTAGAGTCGAATGTAGAGACGAATGTAGAGTCGTATGTAGAGTCAAATGTAGAGTCATGGGATGTAGAGTCGTATGTAGAGTCGAATGTAGAGTCGTCGTATTTAGACTGGAATGTAGAGTCGTCGATTGTAGAGTCGTCAAAGTTAGGGTCGAAAGTAGAGTCGAATATAGGGTCGAAAGTAGAGTCGAATGTACAGTCGAAAATAAAGACGAATGTAGGTAGAGTCGAATGTAGATACGAATGTAGAGTCGTATGTAGAGTCAAATAAAGAGTCATGGGATGTAGAGTCGTATGTAGAGTCGTCAAATGTAGAGTCGTAGAATGTAGAGTCGTCGATTGTAGTGTCATCGAATGTAGAGTCGTCGATTGTAGAGTCGTCGAATGTAGAGTCGTCAAATGAAGAGTCGTCAAATGTAGAGTCGAATAAAGGGTCGAAAGTAGAGTCGAATGTAGAGACGAATGTAGAGTCGTAAGTAGAGTCGAATGTAGAGTCAATGATTGTAGTCGTCAAACGTAGGGTCGTATGTAGAGACGAATGTAGAGTCGTATGTAGAGTCGTCAAATGTAGAGTCGTAGAATATAGAGGCGTCAGATGTAGATTCGTCGATTGTAGAGTCATCGAACGTAGAGTCGTCAAATGTAGAGTCGTCAAATGTAGAGTTGAATAAAGGGTCGAAAGTAGAGTCGAATGTAGAGTCGAATGTAGAGACGAATGTAGAGTTGTATGTAGAGTCGAATGTAGAGGTGTGATGTAGAATCGTATGTAAAGTCGTATGTAGAGTCACATGTGGAGTCTTCGAATGAAGAGTCGAATATAGAGTCGTAAAATGTAGAGTCGTCGAATGTAGATTCAAATAAAGGGTCGTATGTAGAGACGAATGTAGAGTCGTATATAGAGTCGAATGTAGAGTCATGGGATGTAGAGACATGGGATGTAGAGTCGTCGAATTTAGAGAGGAATGTAGAGTTTTTGAATGTAGAGTCTTCGAATGTAGAATCGTCTGTAGAGTCGAATGTAGATATTTCGAATGTAGAGTCGTCGAATGTAGTCGTCAAACGTAAAGTCGTATGTAGAGTCGAATGTAGAGGTGCGATGTAGAATCGTATGTACAGTCGTATGTAGAGTCACATGTGGAGTCTTCGAATGTAGAGTGGAATGTAGAGTCGTGGATTGTAGAGTCGTCGAATGTAGAGTCGAATAAAGTGTCGAAAGTAGAGTCGAATATAGAGACGAATGTAGAGTCGTATGTAGAGTCAAATAAAGAGTCATGGGATGTAGAGTCGTATGTAGAGTCGTCAAATGTAGAGTCGTAGAATATAGAGGCGTCAAATGTAGATTCGTCGATTGTAGAGTCATCGAATGTAGAGTCGTCGATTGTAGAGTCGCCGAATGTAGAGTCGTCAAATGTAGAGTTGTCGAATGTAGAGTTGAATAAAGGGTCGAAAGTAGAGTCGAATGTAGAGTCGAATGTAGATACGAATGTAGAGTCGTATGTAGATTCGAATATAGAGTCGTCGAATGTAGAGACGAATGTAGAGTCGTATGTAGAGTCAAATGTAGAGTCATGGGATGTAGAGTCGTATGAAGAGTCGAATGTAGAGTCGTCGTATTTAGACTGGAATGTGGAGTCGTCGATTGTAGAGTCGTCGAATGTAGAGTTGTCGAATGTAGAGTTGAATAAAGGGTCGAAAGTAGAGTCGAATGTAGAGTCGAATGTAGATACGAATGTAGAGTCTTATGTAGAGTCGTCGAATGCAGAGTCCTATGTAAAGTCGTTTGTAGAGTCAAATGTAGAGACGAATGTAGAGTCGTATGTAGAGTCGTCAAATGTAGAGTCGTAGAATATAGAGGCGTCAAGTGTAGATTCGTCGATTGTAGAGTCATCGAATGTAGAGTCGTCGATTGTAGAGTCGTCGAATGTAGAGTCGTCAAATGTAGAGTTGAATAAAGGGTCGAATGTAGAGTCGAATGTAGATACGAATGTAGAGTCGTATGTAGAGTCGAATAAAGAGTCGAATGCAGAGTCGAATGTAGAGTCGAATGTAGTGTCGAATATAGAGACGAATGTAGTTAGAGTCGAATGTAGAGACGAATGTAGAGTTGTATGTAGAGTCGAATATAGAGCCGTCGAATGTAGAGTGGAATGTAGAGTCGTCCATTGTAGAGTCGTCGAACGTAGAGTCGTCAAATGTAGAGTCGAATAAAGTGTCGAAAGTAGAATCGAATGTAGATTCGAATGTACAGTCGAATGTAGAGACGAATGTAGAGTCGTATGTAGAGTCAAATAAAGAGTCATGGGATGTAGAGTCGTATGTAGAGTCGTCAAATGTAGAGTCGTAGAATGTAGAGTCGTCGATTGTAGTGTCATCGAATGTAGAGTCGTCGATTGTAGAGTCGTCGAATGTAGAGTCGTCAAATGAAGAGTCGTCAAATGTAGAGTCGAATAAAGGGTCGAAAGTAGAGTCGAATGTAGAGACGAATGTAGAGTCGTAAGTAGAGTCGAATGTAGAGTCAATGATTGTAGTCGTCAAACGTAGGGTCGTATGTAGAGACGAATGTAGAGTCGTATGTAGAGTCGTCAAATGTAGAGTCGTAGAATATAGAGGCGTCAGATGTAGATTCGTCGATTGTAGAGTCATCGAACGTAGAGTCGTCAAATGTAGAGTCGTCAAATGTAGAGTTGAATAAAGGGTCGAAAGTAGAGTCGAATGTAGAGTCGAATGTAGAAACGAATGTAGAGTCGTATGTAGATTCGAATATAGAGTCGTCGAATGTAGAGACGAATGTAGAGTCGTATGTAGAGTCAAATGTAGAGTCATGGGATGTAGAGTCGTATGAAGAGTCGAATGTAGAGTCGTCGTATTTAGACTGGAATGTGGAGTCGTCGATTGTAGAGTCGTCGAATGTAGAGTTGTCGAATGTAGAGTTGAATAAAGGGTCGAAAGTAGAGTCGAATGTAGAGTCGAATGTAGATACGAATGTAGAGTCGTATGTAGAGTCGAATAAAGAGTCGAATGCAGAGTCCAATGTAGAGTCGAATGTAGAGTCGAATATACAGACGAATGTAGTTAGAGTCGAATGTAGAGACGAATGTAGTTAGAGTCGAATGTAGAGACGAATGTAGAGTTGTATGTAGAGTCGAATATAGAGTCGTCGAATGTAGAGACGAATGTAGAGTCGTATGTAGAGTCAAATGTAGAGTCATGGGATGTAGAGTCGTATGAAGAGTCGAATGTAGAGTCGTCGTATTTAGACTGGAATGTGGAGTCGTCGATTGTAGAGTCGTCGAATATAGAGTCGTCAAAGTTAGAGTCGAATAAAGGGTCGAAAGTAGAGTCGAATGTACAGTCGAATATAAAGACGAATGTAGGTAGAGTCGAATGTAGATACGAATGTAGAGTCTTATGTAGAGTCGTCGAATGCAGAGTCCTATGTAAAGTCGATTGTAGAGTCAAATGTAGAGACGAATGTAGAGTCGTATGTAGAGTCGTCAAATGTAGAGTCGTAGAATATAGAGGCGTCAAGTGTAGATTCGTCGATTGTAGAGTCATCGAATGTAGAGTCGTCGATTGTAGAGTCGTCGAATGTAGAGTCGTCAAATGTAGAGTTGAATAAAGGGTCGAATGTAGAGTCGAATGTAGATACGAATGTAGAGTCGTATGTAGAGTCGAATAAAGAGTCGAATGCAGAGTCGAATGTAGAGTCGAATGTAGTGTCGAATATAGAGACGAATGTAGTTAGAGTCGAATGTAGAGACGAATGTAGAGTTGTATGTAGAGTCGAATATAGAGCCGTCGAATGTAGAGTGGAATGTAGAGTCGTCCATTGTAGAGTCGTCGAACGTAGAGTCGTCAAATGTAGAGTCGAATAAAGTGTCGAAAGTAGAATCGAATGTAGATTCGAATGTACAGTCGAATGTAGAGACGAATGTAGAGTCGTATGTAGAGTCAAATAAAGAGTCATGGGATGTAGAGTCGTATGTAGAGTCGTCAAATGTAGAGTCGTAGAATGTAGAGTCGTCGATTGTAGTGTCATCGAATGTAGAGTCGTCGATTGTAGAGTCGTCGAATGTAGAGTCGTCAAATGAAGAGTCGTCAAATGTAGAGTCGAATAAAGGGTCGAAAGTAGAGTCGAATGTAGAGACGAATGTAGAGTCGTATGTAGAGTCAAATGTAGAGTCATGGGATGTAGAGTCGTATGTAGAGTCGAATGTAGAGTCGTCGTATTTAGACTGGAATGTAGAGTCGTCGATTGTAGAGTCGTCAAAGTTAGGGTCGAAAGTAGAGTCGAATATAGGGTCGAAAGTAGAGTCGAATGTACAGTCGAAAATAAAGACGAATGTAGGTAGAGTCGAATGTAGATACGAATGTAGAGTCGTATGTAGAGTCAAATAAAGAGTCATGGGATGTAGAGTCGTATGTAGAGTCGTCAAATGTAGAGTCGTAGAATGTAGAGTCGTCGATTGTAGTGTCATCGAATGTAGAGTCGTCGATTGTAGAGTCGTCGAATGTAGAGTCGTCAAATGTAGAGTCGTCAAATGTAGAGTCGAATAAAGGGTCGAAAGTAGAGTCGAATGTAGAGACGAATGTAGAGTCGTAAGTAGAGTCGAATGTAGAGTCAATGATTGTAGTCGTCAAACGTAGGGTCGTATGTAGAGACGAATGTAGAGTCGTATGTAGAGTCGTCAAATGTAGAGTCGTAGAATATAGAGGCGTCAGATGTAGATTCGTCGATTGTAGAGTCATCGAACGTAGAGTCGTCAAATGTAGAGTCGTCAAATGTAGAGTTGAATAAAGGGTCGAAAGTAGAGTCGAATGTAGAGTCGAATGTAGAAACGAATGTAGAGTCGTATGTAGAGTCGAATGTAGAGGTGTGATGTAGAATCGTATGTAAAGTCGTATGTAGAGTCACATGTGGAGTCTTCGAATGAAGAGTCGAATATAGAGTCGTAAAATGTAGAGTCGTCGAATGTAGATTCAAATAAAGGGTCGTATGTAGAGACGAATGTAGAGTCGTATATAGAGTCGAATGTAGAGTCATGGGATGTAGAGACATGGGATGTAGAGTCGTCGAATTTAGAGAGGAATGTAGAGTTTTTGAATGTAGAGTCTTCGAATGTAGAATCGTCTGTAGAGTCGAATGTAGATATTTCGAATGTAGAGTCGTCGAATGTAGTCGTCAAACGTAAAGTCGTATGTAGAGTCGAATGTAGAGGTGCGATGTAGAATCGTATGTACAGTCGTATGTAGAGTCACATGTGGAGTCTTCGAATGTAGAGTGGAATGTAGAGTCGTGGATTGTAGAGTCGTCGAATGTAGAGTCGAATAAAGTGTCGAAAGTAGAGTCGAATATAGAGACGAATGTAGAGTCGTATGTAGAGTCAAATAAAGAGTCATGGGATGTAGAGTCGTATGTAGAGTCGTCAAATGTAGAGTCGTAGAATATAGAGGCGTCAAATGTAGATTCGTCGATTGTAGAGTCATCGAATGTAGAGTCGTCGATTGTAGAGTCGCCGAATGTAGAGTCGTCAAATGTAGAGTTGTCGAATGTAGAGTTGAATAAAGGGTCGAAAGTAGAGTCGAATGTAGAGTCGAATGTAGATACGAATGTAGAGTCGTATGTAGATTCGAATATAGAGTCGTCGAATGTAGAGACGAATGTAGAGTCGTATGTAGAGTCAAATGTAGAGTCATGGGATGTAGAGTCGTATGAAGAGTCGAATGTAGAGTCGTCGTATTTAGACTGGAATGTGGAGTCGTCGATTGTAGAGTCGTCGAATGTAGAGTTGTCGAATGTAGAGTTGAATAAAGGGTCGAAAGTAGAGTCGAATGTAGAGTCGAATGTAGATACGAATGTAGAGTCGTATGTAGAGTCGAATAAAGAGTCGAATGCAGAGTCCAATGTAGAGTCGAATGTAGAGTCGAATATACAGACGAATGTAGTTAGAGTCGAATGTAGAGACGAATGTAGTTAGAGTCGAATGTAGAGACGAATGTAGAGTTGTATGTAGAGTCGAATATAGAGTCGTCGAATGTAGAGACGAATGTAGAGTCGTATGTAGAGTCAAATGTAGAGTCATGGGATGTAGAGTCGTATGAAGAGTCGAATGTAGAGTCGTCGTATTTAGACTGGAATGTGGAGTCGTCGATTGTAGAGTCGTCGAATATAGAGTCGTCAAAGTTAGAGTCGAATAAAGGGTCGAAAGTAGAGTCGAATGTACAGTCGAATATAAAGACGAATGTAGGTAGAGTCGAATGTAGATACGAATGTAGAGTCTTATGTAGAGTCGTCGAATGCAGAGTCCTATGTAAAGTCGTTTGTAGAGTCAAATGTAGAGACGAATGTAGAGTCGTATGTAGAGTCGTCAAATGTAGAGTCGTAGAATATAGAGGCGTCAAGTGTAGATTCGTCGATTGTAGAGTCATCGAATGTAGAGTCGTCGATTGTAGAGTCGTCGAATGTAGAGTCGACAAATGTAGAGTCGTCGAACGTAGAGTCGTCAAATGTAGAGTCGAATAAAGTGTCGAAAGTAGAATCGAATGTAGATTCGAATGTACAGTCGAATGTAGAGACGAATGTAGAGTCGTATGTAGAGTCAAATAAAGAGTCATGGGATGTAGAGTCGTATGTAGAGTCGTCAAATGTAGAGTCGTAGAATGTAGAGTCGTCGATTGTAGTGTCATCGAATGTAGAGTCGTCGATTGTAGAGTCGTCGAATGTAGAGTCGTCAAATGAAGAGTCGTCAAATGAAGAGTCGTCAAATGTAGAGTCGAATAAAGGGTCGAAAGTAGAGTCGAATGTAGAGACGAATGTAGAGTCGTATGTAGAGTCAAATGTAGAGTCATGGGATGTAGAGTCGTATGTAGAGTCGAATGTAGAGTCGTCGTATTTAGACTGGAATGTAGAGTCGTCGATTGTAGAGTAGTCAAAGTTAAATAAAGTCGAATAAAGGGTCGAAAGTAGAGTCAATATAGGGTCGAAAGTAGAGTCGAATGTACAGTCGAATGTAGAGACGAATGAAGAGTCGAATGTAGAGTCATGGGATGTAGAGACATGGGATGTAGAGTCGTCGAATTTAGAGAGGAATGTAGAGTTTTTGAATGTAGAGTCATCGAATGTAGAATCGTATGTAGAGTCACATGTAGAGTCTTCGAATGTAGAGTCGAATAAATATTCGAATGTAGAGTCGAATGTAGAGTCGTCAAATGTAGAGTCGTCAAAGTTAGAGTCGAATAAAGGGTCGAAAGTAGAGTCGAATAAACAGTCGAATGTAGAGACGAATGAAGAGTCGTATGTAGAGTCGAATGTAGAGTCATGGGATGTAGAGACATGGGATGTAGAGTTGTCGAATTTAGAGAGGAATGTAGAGTTTTTGAATGTAGAGTCATCGAATGTAGAATCGTATGTAGAGTCACATTTAGAGTCTTCGAATGTAGAGTCGAATAAATAGTCGAATGTAGAGTCGAATGTAGAGTCAAGACATCATCGCGTACGCAGCATCTCTATGCCGAAGCTTCGAGCATCCAAATATTATAGACATTATCGCGTACATTCAAGTAGAATCTTTGAAACCAGCATTGATAGTGTTTTGCCTGAACTGATGGACAAACTTGTTAAGTTTTATGTGTAACGCAGATATCTCATATAGAATATTTATGGCGAAGCTTCGAGCATCCAAATACTATAGACATCATCGCGTACATTTAAGTAGAATCTTTGAAACCAACATTGATAGTGTTTTGCCTAAACTGATGGACAAACTTGTTATGTTTTATGTGTAACGCAGATATCTGATAAAGAATATCTATGCCGAAGCTTCGAGCATCCCAATACTATTGACATTATCGCGTATATTTAAGTAGAATCTTTAAAACCAACATTGATAGTGTTTTGCCTGAAGGTATGTACGTTCATTTAAATTAAATCCTATGACAATATGATGGACAACTTGTTATGTTTTTATGTGTAACGCTGATATCTGATATAGAATATCTATGCTGAAGCTTCGAGCATCCAAATACTATAGACATCATCGCGTACATTCAAGTAGAATCTTTGAAACCAACATTGATAGTGTTTTGCCTGAAGGTATGTACGTTCATTTAAATTAAATTCTATGACAATATGACGGATAAACTTGTTATGTTTTTATGTTAACGCTGATATCTGATATAGAATATCCATGCCGAACCTTCAAGCATCCCAATACTATAGACATCATCGCGTACATTTAAGTAGAATCTTTGAAACCAACATTGATAGTGTTTTGCCTGAACTGATGGACAAACTTGTTATGTTTTAAGTGTAACGCAGATATCTGATAAAGAATATCTATGCCGAAGCTTCGAGCATCCAAATACTATAGACATCATCGCGTACATTCAAGTAGAATCTTTGAAACCAACATTGATAGTGTTTTGCCTGAACTGATGGACAAACTTGTTATGTTTTATGTGTAACGCAGATATCTACTATAGAATATTTATGCCGAAGCTTCGAGGATCCAAATACTATAGACATCATCGCTTACATTCAAGTAGAATCTTTGAAACCAACATTGATAGTGTTTTGCCTGAACTGATGGACAAACTTGTTATGCTTTTATGTTTAACGCTGATATCTGATAAAGAATATCCATGCCGAAGCTTCGAGCATCCCAATACTATAGACATCATTGCGTATATTCAAGTAGAATCTTTGAAACCAACATTAATAGTGTTTTGCCTGAACTGATGGACAAACTTGTTATGTTTAATGTGTAACGCAGATATCTAATATAGAATATTTATGCCGAAGCTTCGAGCATCCAAATACTATAGACATCATCGCGTACATTCAAGTAGAATCTTTGAAACCAACATTGATAGTGTTTTGCCTGAACTGATGGACAAACTTGTTGTTTTATGTGTAACGCTGATATCTGATAAGAATATCTATGCCGAAGCTTCGAGCATCCAAATACTATTATAGACATCATCGCGTACATTCCAGTAGAATCTTTGAAACCAACATTGATAGTGTTTTGCCTGAAGGTATGTACGTTCATTTAAATTAGATTCTATGACAATATGATGGATAAACTTGTTATGGTTTTATGTTAACGCTGATATCTGATATAGAATATCTATGCTGAAGCTTCGAGCATCCAAATATTATAGACATCATCGCGTACATTCAAGTAGAATCTTTGAAACCAACATTGATAGTGTTTTGCCTGAACTGATGGACAAACTTGTTGTTTTATGTGTAACGCTGATATCTGATAAGAATATCTATGCCGAAGCTTCGAGCAATCAAATACTATTATAGACATCATCGCGTACATTCCAGTAGAATCTTTGAAACCAACATTGATATTGTTTTGCCTAAACTGATGGACAAACTTGTTATGTTTTATGTGTAACACAGATATCTAATATAGAATATTTATGCCGAAGCTTCGAGCATCCAAATACTATAGACATCGCGTACATTCAAGTAGAATCTTTGAAACCAACATTGATAGTGTTTTGCCTGAACTGATGGACAAACTTGTTATGTTTTATGTGTAACGCAGATATCTGATAAAGAATATCTATGCCGAAGCATCGAGCATCCAATATTATAGACATTATCGTTTACATTCAAGTAGAATCTTTGAAACCAACATTGATAGTGTTTTGCCTGAACGTATGTATGTTCATTTAAATTAAATCCTATGACAATATGATGGACAAACTTGTTATGTTTTTAAGTGTAACGCTGATATCTGATATAGAATATCTATGCTGAAGCTTCGAGCATCCAAATACTATAGACATCATCGCGTACATTCAAGTAGAATCTTTGAAAGCAACATTGATAGTGTTTTGCCTGAACTGATGGACAAACTTGTTATGCTTTTATGTGTAACGCTGATATCTGATAAAGAATATCCATGCCGAAGCATCGAGCATCCCAATACTATAGATATCATTGCGTATATTTAAGTAGAATCGTTGAAACCAACATTGATAGTGTTTCGCCTGAACGTATGTATGTTCATTTAAATTAAATCCTATGACAATATGATGGACAACTTGTTATGTTTTTATGTGTAACGCTGATATCTGATATAGAATATCTATGCTGAAGCTTCGAGCATCCAAATACTATAGACATCATCGCGTACATTCAAGTAGAATCTTTGAAACCAACATTGATAGTGTTTTGCCTGAAGGTATGTACGTTCATTTAAATTAAATTCTATGACAATATGACGGATAAACTTGTTATGTTTTTATGTTAACGCTGATATCTGATATAGAATATCCATGCCGAACCTTCAAGCATCCCAATACTATAGACATCATCGCGTACATTTAAGTAGAATCTTTGAAACCAACATTGATAGTATTTTGCCTGAACTGATGGACAAACTTGTTATGTTTTAAGTGTAACGCAGATATCTGATAAAGAATATCTATGCCGAAGCTTCGAGCATCCAAATACTATAGACATCATCGCGTACATTCAAGTAGAATCTTTGAAACCAACATTGATAGTGTTTTGCCTGAACTGATGGACAAACTTGTTATGTTTTATCTGTAACGCAGATATCTACTATAGAATATTTATGCCGAAGCTTCGAGGATCCAAATACTATAGACATCATAGCGTACATTCAAGTAGAATCTTTGAAACCAACATTGATAGTGTTTTGCCTGAACTGATGGACAAACTTGTTATGCTTTTATGTTTAACGCAGATATCTGATAAAGAATATCTATGCCGAAGCTTCGAGCATCCAAATACTATAGACATCATCGCGTACATTCAAGTAGAATCTTTGAAACCAACATTGATAGTGTTTTGCCTGAACTGATGGACAAACTTGTTGTTTAATGTGTAACGCTGATATCTGATAAGAATATCTATGCCGAAGCTTCGAGCATCCAAATACTATTATAGACATCATCGCGTACATTCCAGTAGAATCTTTGAAACCAACATTGATAGTGTTTTGCCTGAACTGATGGACAAACTTGTTATGCTTTTATGTGTAACGCTGATATCTGATTAGAATATCTATGCCGAAGCTTCGAGCATCCCAATACTATTGACATTATCGCGTATATTTAAGTAGAATCTTTGAAACCAACATTGATAGTGTTTTGCCTGAAGGTATGTACGTTCATTTAAATTAAATCCTATGACAATATGATGGAAAAACTTGTTATGTTTTTATGTGTAACGCTGATATCTGATATAGAATATCCATGCCGAACCTTCAAGCATCCCAATACTATACACATCATCGCGTACATTTAAGTAGAATCTTTGAAACCAACATTGATAGTGTTTTGCCTGAACTGATAGACAAACTTGTTATGTTTTATGTGTAACGCAGATATCTAATATAGAATATTTATACCGAAGCTTCGAGCATCCAAATACTATAGACATCATCGCGTACATTCAAGTAGAATCTTTGAAAGCAACATTGATAGTGTTTTGCCTGAACTGATGGACAAACTTGTTATGCTTTTATGTGTAACGCTGATATCTGATAAAGAATATCCATGCCGAAGCATCGAGCATCCCAATACTATAGATATCATTGCGTATATTTAAGTAGAATCGTTGAAACCAACATTGATAGTGTTTCGCCTGAACGTATGTATGTTCATTTAAATTAAATCCTATGACAATATGATGGACAACTTGTTATGTTTTTATGTGTAACGCTGATATCTGATATAGAATATCAGATATCAGCCTGAACGTATGTATGTTCATTTAAATTAAATCCTATGACAATATGATGGACAAACTTGTTATGTTTTTAAGTGTAACGCTGATATCTGATATAGAATATCTATGCTGAAGCTTCGAGCATCCAAATACTATAGACATCATCGCGTACATTCAAGTAGAATCTTTGAAAGCAACATTGATAGTGTTTTGCCTGAACTGATGGACAAACTTGTTATGCTTTTATGTGTAACGCTGATATCTGATAAAGAATATCCATGCCGAAGCATCGAGCATCCCAATACTATAGATATCATTGCGTATATTTAAGTAGAATCGTTGAAACCAACATTGATAGTGTTTCGCCTGAACGTATGTATGTTCATTTAAATTAAATCCTATGACAATATGATGGACAACTTGTTATGTTTTTATGTGTAACGCAGAAATCTGATATAGAATATCTATGCTGAAGCTTCGAGCATCCCAATACTATACACATCATCGCGTACATTTAAGTAGAATCTTTGAAACCAACATTGATAGTGTTTTGCCTGAACTGATAGACAAACTTGTTATGTTTTATGTGTAACGCAGATATCTAATATAGAATATTTATACCGAAGCTTCGAGCATCCAAATACTATAGACATCATCGCGTACATTCAAGTAGAATCTTTGAAAGCAACATTGATAGTGTTTTGCCTGAACTGATGGACAAACTTGTTATGCTTTTATGTGTAACGCTGATATCTGATAAAGAATATCCATGCCGAAGCATCGAGCATCCCAATACTATAGATATCATTGCGTATATTTAAGTAGAATCGTTGAAACCAACATTGATAGTGTTTCGCCTGAACGTATGTATGTTCATTTAAATTAAATCCTATGACAATATGATGGACAACTTGTTATGTTTTTATGTGTAACGCTGATATCTGATATAGAATATCAGATATCAGCCTGAACGTATGTATGTTCATTTAAATTAAATCCTATGACAATATGATGGACAAACTTGTTATGTTTTTAAGTGTAACGCTGATATCTGATATAGAATATCTATGCTGAAGCTTCGAGCATCCAAATACTATAGACATCATCGCGTACATTCAAGTAGAAACTTTGAAAGCAACATTGATAGTGTTTTGCCTGAACTGATGGACAAACTTGTTATGCTTTTATGTGTAACGCTGATATCTGATAAAGAATATCCATGCCGAAGCATCGAGCATCCCAATACTATAGATATCATTGCGTATATTTAAGTAGAATCGTTGAAACCAACATTGATAGTGTTTCGCCTGAACGTATGTATGTTCATTTAAATTAAATCCTATGACAATATGATGGACAACTTGTTATGTTTTTATGTGTAACGCAGAAATCTGATATAGAATATCTATGCTGAAGCTTCGAGCATCCAAATACTATAGACATCATCGCGTACATTCAAGTAGAATCTTTGAAACCAACATTGATAGTGTTTTGCCTGAAGGTATGTACGTTCATTTAAATTAAATTCTATGAAAATATGATGGACAAACTTGTTATGTTTTTATGTGTAACGCTGATATCTGATATAGAATATCCATGCCGAACCTTCAAGCATCCCAATACTATACACATCATCGCGTACATTTAAGTAGAATCTTTGAAACCAACATTGATAGTGTTTTGCCTGAACTGATGGACAAACTTGTTATTTTTTATGTGTAACGCAGATATCTAATATAGAATATTTATACCGAAGCTTCGAGCATCCAAATACTATAGACATCATCGCGTACATTCAAGTAGAATCTTTGAAAGCAACATTGATAGTGTTTTGCCTGAACTGATGGACATACTTGTTGTTTTATGTATAACGCTGATATCTGATAAGAATATCTATGCCGAAGCTTCGAGCATCCAAATACTATAGACATCATCGCGTACATTCAAGTAGAATCTTTGAAACCAACATTGATAGTGTTTTGCCTGAACTGATGGACAAACTTGTTATGTTTTATGTGTAACGCAGATATCTGATAAAGAATATCTATGCCGAAGCTTCGAGCATCCCAATACTATTGACATTATCGCGTACATTCAAGTAGAATCTTTGAAACCAACATTGATATTGTTTTGCCTGAACTGATGGACAAACTTGTTATATTTTATGTGTAACGCAGATATCTGATAAAGAATATCTATGCCGAAGCTTCGAGCATCCCAATACTATTGACATTATCGCGTATATTTAAGTAGAATCTTTGAAACCAACATTGATAGTGTTTTGCCTGAAGGTATGTACGTTCATTTAAATTAAATCCTATGACAATATGATGGACAAACTTGTTATGTTTTTATGTGTAACGCTGATATCTGATATAGAATATCCATGCCGAACCTTCAAGCATCCCAATACTATACACATCATCGCGTACATTTAAGTAGAATCTTTGAAACCAACATTGATAGTGTTTTGCCTGAACTGATAGACAAACTTGTTGTTTTATGTGTAACGCTGATATCTGATAAGAATATCTAAGCCGAAGCTTCGAGCATCCAAATACTATTATAGACATCATCGCGTACATTCCAGTAGAATCTTTGAAACCAACATTGATAGTGTTTTGCCTGAACTGATGGACAAACTTGTTATTTTTTATGTGTAACGCAGATATCTAATATAGAATATTTATACCGAAGCTTCGAGCATCCAAATACTATAGACATCATCGCGTACATTCAAGTAGAATCTTTGAAACCAACATTGATAGTGTTTCGCCTGAACGTATGTATGTTCATTTAAATTAAATCCTATGACAATATGATGGACAACTTGTTATGTTTTTATGTGTAACGCTGATATCTGATATAGAATATCTATGCTGAAGCTTCGAGCATCCAAATACTATAGACATCATCGCGTACATTCAAGTAGAATCTTTGAAACCAACATTGATAGTGTTTTGCCTGAACTGATGGACAAACTTGTTGTTTAATGTGTAACGCTGATATCTGATAAGAATATCTATGCCGAAGCTTCGAGCATCCAAATACTATTATAGACATCATCGCGTACATTCCAGTAGAATCTTTGAAACCAACATTGATAGTGTTTTGCCTGAACTGATGGACAAACTTGTTGTTTTATGTGTAACGCTGATATCTGATTAGAATATCTATGCCGAAGCTTCGAGCATCCAAATACTATTATAGACATCATCGCGTACATTCCAGTAGAATCTTTGAAACCAACATTGATAGTGTTTTGCCTGAAGGTATGTACGTTCCTTTAAATTAAATCCTATGACAATATGATGGAAAAACTAGTTATGTTTTTATGTGTAACGCTGATATCTGATATAGAATATCTATGCTGAAGCTTCGAGCATCCAAATACTATAGACATTATCGCGTACATTCAAGTAGAATCTTTGAAACCAACATTGATAGTGTTTTGCCTGAACTGATGGACAAACTTGTTATGTTTTATGTGTAACGCAGATATCTGATAAAGAATATCTATGCCGAAGCTTCGAGCATCCCAATACTATTGACATTATCGCGTATATTTAAGTAGAATCTTTGAAACCAACATTGATAGTGTTTTGCCTGAAGGTATGTACGTTCATTTAAATTAAATCCTATGACAATATGATGGAAAAACTTGTTATGTTTTTATGTGTAACGCTGATATCTGATATAGAATATCCATGCCGAACCTTCAAGCATCCCAATACTATACACATCATCGCGTACATTTAAGTAGAATCTTTGAAACCAACATTGATAGTGTTTTGCCTGAAGGTATGTACGTTCATTTAAATTAAATTCTATGACAATATGACGGATAAACTTGTTATGTTTTTATGTTAACGCTGATATCTGATATAGAATATCCATGCCGAACCTTCAAGCATCCCAATACTATAGACATCATCGCGTACATTTAAGTAGAATCTTTGAAACCAACATTGATAGTGTTTTGCCTGAACTGATGGACAAACTTGTTATGTTTTATGTGTAACGCAGATATCTACTATAGAATATTTATGCCGAAGCTTCGAGGATCCAAATACTATAGACATCATAGCGTACATTCAAGTAGAATCTTTGAAACCAACATTGATAGTGTTTTGCCTGAACTGACGGACAAACTTGTTATGCTTTTATGTTTAACGCTGATATCTGATAAAGAATATCCATGCCGAAGCTTCGAGCATCCCAATACTATAGACATCATTGCGTATATTTAAGTAGAATCTTTGAAACCAACATTAATAGTGTTTTGCCTGAACTGATGGACAAACTTGTTATGTTTAATGTGTAACGCAGATATCTAATATAGAATATTTATGCCGAAGCTTCGAGCATCCAAATACTATAGACATCATCGCGTACATTCAAGTAGAATCTTTGAAACCAACATTGATAGTGTTTTGCCTGAACTGATGGACAAACTTGTTGTTTAATGTGTAACGCTGATATCTGATAAGAATATCTATGCCGAAGCTTCGAGCATCCAAATACTATTATAGACATCATCGCGTACATTCCAGTAGAATCTTTGAAACCAACATTGATAGTGTTTTTCCTGAACTGATGGACAAACTTGTTATGCTTTTATGTGTAACGCTGATATCTTGTAAAGAATATCCATGCCGAAGCTTCGAGCATCCCAATACTATAGACATCATTGCGTATATTTAAGTAGAATCTTTGAAACCAACATTAATAGTGTTTTGCCTGAACTGATGGACAAACTTGTTATGTTTAATGTGTAACGCAGATATCTAATATAGAATATTTATGCCGAAGCTTCGAGCATCCAAATACTATAGACATCATAGCGTACATTCAAGTAGAATCTTTGAAACCAACATTGATAGTGTTTTGCCTGAACTGATGGACAAACTTGTTGTTTTATGTGTAACGCTGATATCTGATTAGAATATCTATGCCGAAGCTTCGAGCATCCAAATACTATTATAGACATCATCGCGTACATTCCAGTAGAATCTTTGAAACCAACATTGATAGTGTTTTGCCTGAAGGTATGTACGTTCATTTAAATTAAATCCTATGACAATATGATGGAAAAACTTGTTATGTTTTTATGTGTAACGCTGATATCTGATATAGAATATCCATGCCGAACCTTCAAGCATCCCAATACTATACACATCATCGCGTACATATAAGTAGAATCTTTGAAACCAACATTGATAGTGTTTTGCCTGAACTGATAGACAAACTTGTTATGTTTTATGTGTAACGCAGATATCTAATATAGAATATTTATACCGAAGCTTCGAGCATCCAAATACTATAGACATCATCGCGTACATTCAAGTAGAATCTTTGAAAGCAACATTGATAGTGTTTTGCCTGAACTGATGGACAAACTTGTTATGCTTTTATGTGTAACGCTGATATCTGATAAAGAATATCCATGCCGAAGCATCGAGCATCCCAATACTATAGATATCATTGCGTATATTTAAGTAGAATCGTTGAAACCAACATTGATAGTGTTTCGCCTGAACGTATGTATGTTCATTTAAATTAAATCCTATGACAATATGATGGACAACTTGTTATGTTTTTATGTGTAACGCTGATATCTGATATAGAATATCTATGCTGAAGCTTCGAGCATCCAAATACTATAGACATCATCGCGTACATTCAAGTAGAATCTTTGAAAGCAACATTGATAGTGTTTTGCCTGAACTGATGGACAAACTTGTTATGCTTTTATGTGTAACGCTGATATCTGATAAAGAATATCCATGCCGAAGCATCGAGCATCCCAATACTATAGATATCATTGCGTATATTTAAGTAGAATCGTTGAAACCAACATTGATAGTGTTTCGCCTGAACGTTTGTATGTTCATTTAAATTAAATCCTATGACAATATGATGGACAACTTGTTATGTTTTTATGTGTAACGCTGATATCTGATATAGAATATCTATGCTGAAGCTTCGAGCATCCAAATACTATAGACATCATCGCGTACATTCAAGTAGAATCTTTGAAACCAACATTGATAGTGTTTTGCCTGAAGGTATGTACGTTCATTTAAATTAAATTCTATGACAATATGACGGATAAACTTGTTATGTTTTTATGTTAACGCTGATATCTGATATAGAATATCCATGCCGAACCTTCAAGCATCCCAATACTATAGACATCATCGCGTACATTTAAGTAGAATCTTTGAAACCAACATTGATAGTGTTTTGCCTGAACTGATGGACAAACTTGTTATGCTTTTATGTTTAACGCTGATATCTGATAAAGAATATCCATGCCGAAGCTTCGAGCATCCCAATACTATAGACATCATTGCGTATATTTAAGTAGAATCTTTGAAACCAACATTAATAGTGTTTTGCCTGAACTGATGGACAAACTTGTTATGTTTAATGTGTAACGCAGATATCTAATATAGAATATTTATGCCGAAGCTTCGAGCATCCAAATACTATAGACATCATCGCGTACATTCAAGTAGAATCTTTGAAACCAACATTGATAGTGTTTTGCCTGAACTGATGGACAAACTTGTTGTTTAATGTGTAACGCTGATATCTGATAAGAATATCTATGCCGAAGCTTCGAGCATCCAAATACTATTATAGACATCATCGCGTACATTCCAGTAGAATCTTTGAAACCAACATTGATAGTGTTTTGCCTGAACTGATGGACAAACTTGTTATGCTTTTATGTGTAACGCTGATATCTGATAAAGAATATCCATGCCGAAGCTTCGAGCATCCCAATACTATAGACATCATTGCGTATATTTAAGTAGAATCTTTGAAACCAACATTAATAGTGTTTTGCCTGAACTGATGGACAAACTTGTTATGTTTAATGTGTAACGCAGATATCTAATATAGAATATTTATGCCGAAGCTTCGAGCATCCAAATACTATTATAGACATCATCGCGTACATTCCAGTAGAATCTTTGAAACCAACATTGATAGTGTTTTGCCTGAACTGATGGACAAACTTGTTATGCTTTTATGTGTACGGCTGATATCTGATAAAGAATATCCATGCCGAAGCTTCGAGCATCCCAATACTATAGACATCATTGCGTATATTTAAGTAGAATCTTTGAAACCAACATTAATAGTGTTTTGCCTGAACTGATGGACAAACTTGTTATGTTTAATGTGTAACGCAGATATCTAATATAGAATATTTATGCCGAAGCTTCGAGCATCCAAATACTATAGACATCATCGCGTACATTCAAGTAGAATCTTTGAAACCAACATTGATAGTGTTTTGCCTGAACTGATGGACAAACTTGTTGTTTTATGTGTAACGCTGATATCTGATTAGAATATCTATGCCGAAGCTTCGAGCATCCCAATACTATTGACATTATCGCGTATATTTAAGTAGAATCTTTGAAACCAACATTGATAGTGTTTTGCCTGAAGGTATGTACGTTCATTTAAATTAAATCCTATGACAATATGATGGACAAACTTGTTATGTTTTTATGTGTAACGCTGATATCTGATATAGAATATCCATGCCGAACCTTCAAGCATCCCAATACTATACACATCATCGCGTACATTTAAGTAGAATCTTTGAAACCAACATTGATAATGTTTTGCCTGAACTGATGGACAAACTTGTTATGCTTTTATGTGTAACGCTGATATCTGATAAAGAATATCCATGCCGAAGCTTCGAACATCCCAATACTATAGACATCATTGCGTATATTTAAGTAGAATCTTTGAAACCAACATTAATAGTGTTTTGCCTGAACTGATGGACAAACTTGTTATGTTTAATGTGTAACGCAGATATCTAATATAGAATATTTATGCCGAAGCTTCGAGCATCCAAATACTATTATAGACATCATCGCGTACATTCCAGTAGAATCTTTGAAACCAACATTGATAGTGTTTTGCCTGAACTGATGGACAAACTTGTTATGCTTTTATGTGTACGGCTGATATCTGATAAAGAATATCCATGCCGAAGCTTCGAGCATCCCAATACTATAGACATCATTGCGTATATTTAAGTAGAATCTTTGAAACCAACATTAATAGTGTTTTGCCTGAACTGATGGACAAACTTGTTATGTTTAATGTGTAACGCAGATATCTAATATAGAATATTTATGCCGAAGCTTCGAGCATCCAAATACTATAGACATCATCGCGTACATTCAAGTAGAATCTTTGAAACCAACATTGATAGTGTTTTGCCTGAACTGATGGACAAACTTGTTGTTTTATGTGTAACGCTGATATCTGATTAGAATATCTATGCCGAAGCTTCGAGCATCCCAATACTATTGACATTATCGCGTATATTTAAGTAGAATCTTTGAAACCAACATTGATAGTGTTTTGCCTGAAGGTATGTACGTTCATTTAAATTAAATCCTATGACAATATGATGGACAAACTTGTTATGTTTTTATGTGTAACGCTGATATCTGATATAGAATATCCATGCCGAACCTTCAAGCATCCCAATACTATACACATCATCGCGTACATTTAAGTAGAATCTTTGAAACCAACATTGATAGTGTTTTGCCTGAACTGATGGACAAACTTGTTATTTTTTATGTGTAACGCAGATATCTAATATAGAATATTTATACCGAAGCTTCGAGCATCCAAATACTATAGACATCATCGCGTACATGCAAGTAGAATCTTTGAAAGCAACATTGATAGTGTTTTGCCTGAACTGATGGACATACTTGTTGTTTTATGTATAACGCTGATATCTGATAAGAATATCTATGCCGAAGCTTCGAGCATCCAAATACTATAGACATCATCGCGTACATTCAAGTAGAATCTTTGAAACCAACATTGAGTGTTTTGCCTGAACTGATGGACAAACTTGTTATGTTTTATGTGTAACGCAGATATCTGATAAAGAATATCTATGCCGAAGCTTCGAGCATCCCAATACTATTGACATTATCGCGTATATTTAAGTAGAATCTTTGAAACCAACATTGATAGTGTTTTGCCTGAAGGTATGTACGTTCATTTAAATTAAATCCTATGACAATATGATGGAAAAACTAGTTATGTTTTTATGTGTAACGCTGATATCTGATATAGAATATCTATGCTGAAGCTTCGAGCATCCAAATACTATAGACATCATCGCGTACATTCAAGTAGAATCTTTGAAACCAACATTGATAGTGTTTTGCCTGAACTGATGGACAAACTTGTTATATTTTATGTGTAACGCAGATATCTGATAAAGAATATCTATGCCGAAGCTTCGAGCATCCCAATACTATTGACATTATCGCGTATATTTAAGTAGAATCTTTGAAACCAACATTGATAGTGTTTTGCCTGAAGGTATGTACGTTCATTTAAATTAAATCCTATGACAATATGATGGCCAAACTTGTTATGTTTTTATGTGTAACGCTGATATCTGATATAGAATATCCATGCCGAACCTTCAAGCATCCTAATACTATACACATCATCGCGTACATTTAAGTAGAATCTTTGAAACCAACATTGATAGTGTTTTGCCTGAACTGATAGACAAACTTGTTGTTTTATGTGTAACGCTGATATCTGATAAGAATATCTATGCCGAAGCTTCGAGCATCCAAATACTATTATAGACATCATCGCGTACATTCCAGTAGAATCTTTGAAACCAACATTGATAGTGTTTTGCCTGAACTGATGGACAAACTTGTTATTTTTTATGTGTAACGCAGATATCTAATATAGAATATTTATACCGAAGCTTCGAGCATCCAAATACTATAGACATCATCGCGTACATTCAAGTAGAATCTTTGAAACCAACATTGATAGTGTTTCGCCTGAACGTATGTATGTTCATTTAAATTAAATCCTATGACAATATGATGGACAACTTGTTATGTTTTTATGTGTAACGCTGATATCTGATATAGAATATCTATGCTGAAGCTTCGAGCATCCAAATACTATAGACATCATCGCGTACATTCAAGTAGAATCTTTGAAACCAACATTGATAGTGTTTTGCCTGAACTGATGGACAAACTTGTTGTTTAATGTGTAACGCTGATATCTGATAAGAATATCTATGCCGAAGCTTCGAGCATCCAAATACTATTATAGACATCATCGCGTACATTCCAGTAGAATCTTTGAAACCAACATTGATAGTGTTTTGCCTGAACTGATGGACAAACTTGTTATGCTTTTATGTGTAACGCTGATATCTGATAAAGAATATCCATGCCGAAGCTTCGAGCATCCCAATACTATAGACATCATTGCGTATATTTAAGTAGAATCTTTGAAACCAACATTAATAGTGTTTTGCCTGAACTGATGGACAAACTTGTTATGTTTAATGTGTAACGCAGATATCTAATATAGAATATTTATGCCGAAGCTTCGAGCATCCAAATACTATAGACATCATCGCGTACATTCAAGTAGAATCTTTGAAACCAACATTGATAGTGTTTTGCCTGAACTGATGGACAAACTTGTTGTTTTATGTGTAACGCTGATATCTGATTAGAATATCTATGCCGAAGCTTCGAGCATCCCAATACTATTGACATTATCGCGTATATTTAAGTAGAATCTTTGAAACCAACATTGATAGTGTTTTGCCTGAAGGTATGTACGTTCATTTAAATTAAATCCTATGACAATATGATGGACAAACTTGTTATGTTTTTATGTGTAACGCTGATATCTGATATAGAATATCCATGCCGAACCTTCAAGCATCCCAATACTATACACATCATCGCGTACATTTAAGTAGAATCTTTGAAACCAACATTGATAGTGTTTTGCCTGAACTGATGGACAAACTTGTTATTTTTTATGTGTAACGCAGATATCTAATATAGAATATTTATACCGAAGCTTCGAGCATCCAAATACTATAGACATCATCGCGTACATGCAAGTAGAATCTTTGAAAGCAACATTGATAGTGTTTTGCCTGAACTGATGGACATACTTGTTGTTTTATGTATAACGCTGATATCTGATAAGAATATCTATGCCGAAGCTTCGAGCATCCAAATACTATAGACATCATCGCGTACATTCAAGTAGAATCTTTGAAACCAACATTGATAGTGTTTTGCCTGAACTGATGGACAAACTTGTTATGTTTTATGTGTAACGCAGATATCTGATAAAGAATATCTATGCCGAAGCTTCGAGCATCCCAATACTATTGACATTATCGCGTATATTTAAGTAGAATCTTTGAAACCAACATTGATAGTGTTTTGCCTGAACTGATGGACAAACTTGTTATGCTTTTATGTGTAACGCTGATATCTGATAAAGAATATCCATGCCGAAGCTTCGAGCATCCCAATACTATAGACATCATTGCGTATATTTAAATAGAATCTTTGAAACCAACATTAATAGTGTTTTGCCTGAACTGATGGACAAACTTGTTATGTTTAATGTGTAACGCAGATATCTAATATAGAATATTTATGCCGAAGCTTCGAGCATCCAAATACTATAGACATCATCGCGTACATTCCAGTAGAATCTTTGAAACCAACATTGATAGTGTTTTGCCTGAAGGTATGTACGTTCATTTAAATTAAATCCTATGACAATATGATGGACAAACTTGTTATGTTTTTATGTGTAACGCTGATATCTGATATAGAATATCCATGCCGAACCTTCAAGCATCCCAATACTATACACATCATCGCGTACATTTAAGTAGAATCTTTGAAACCAACATTGATAGTGTTTTGCCTGAACTGATAGACAAACTTGTTGTTTTATGTGTAACGCTGATATCTGATAAGAATATCTATGCCGAAGCTTCGAGCATCCAAATACTATTATAGACATCATCGCGTACATTCCAGTAGAATCTTTGAAACCAACATTGATAGTGTTTTGCCTGAACTGATGGACAAACTTGTTATTTTTTATGTGTAACGCAGATATCTAATATAGAATATTTATACCGAAGCTTCGAGCATCCAAATACTATAGACATCATCGCGTACATTCAAGTAGAATCTTTGAAACCAACATTGATAGTGTTTCGCCTGAACGTATGTATGTTCATTTAAATTAAATCCTATGACAATATGATGGACAACTTGTTATGTTTTTATGTGTAACGCTGATATCTGATATAGAATATCTATGCTGAAGCTTCGAGCATCCAAATACTATAGACATCATCGCGTACATTCAAGTAGAATCTTTGAAACCAACATTGATAGTGTTTTGCCTGAACTGATGGACAAACTTGTTGTTTAATGTGTAACGCTGATATCTGATAAGAATATCTATGCCGAAGCTTCGAGCATCCAAATACTATTATAGACATCATCGCGTACATTCCAGTAGAATCTTTGAAACCAACATTGATAGTGTTTTGCCTGAACTGATGGACAAACTTGTTATGCTTTTATGTGTAACGCTGATATCTGATAAAGAATATCCATGCCGAAGCTTCGAGCATCCCAATACTATAGACATCATTGCGTATATTTAAGTAGAATCTTTGAAACCAACATTAATAGTGTTTTGCCTGAACTGATGGACAAACTTGTTATGTTTAATGTGTAACGCAGATATCTAATATAGAATATTTATGCCGAAGCTTCGAGCATCCAAATACTATAGACATCATCGCGTACATTCAAGTAGAATCTTTGAAACCAACATTGATAGTGTTTTGCCTGAACTGATGGACAAACTTGTTGTTTTATGTGTAACGCTGATATCTGATTAGAATATCTATGCCGAAGCTTCGAGCATCCAAATACTATTATAGACATCATCGCGTACATTCCAGTAGAATCTTTGAAACCAACATTGATAGTGTTTTGCCTGAAGGTATGTACGTTCCTTTAAATTAAATCCTATGACAATATGATGGAAAAACTAGTTATGTTTTTATGTGTAACGCTGATATCTGATATAGAATATCTATGCTGAAGCTTCGAGCATCCAAATACTATAGACATTATCGCGTACATTCAAGTAGAATCTTTGAAACCAACATTGATAGTGTTTTGCCTGAACTGATGGACAAACTTGTTATGTTTTATGTGTAACGCAGATATCTGATAAAGAAAATCTATGCCGAAGCTTCGAGCATCCCAATACTATTGACATTATCGCGTATATTTAAGTAGAATCTTTGAAACCAACATTGATAGTGTTTTGCCTGAAGGTATGTACGTTCATTTAAATTAAATCCTATGACAATATGATGGAAAAACTTGTTATGTTTTTATGTGTAACGCTGATATCTGATATAGAATATCCATGCCGAACCTTCAAGCATCCCAATACTATACACATCATCGCGTACATTTAAGTAGAATCTTTGAAACCAACATTGATAGTGTTTTGCCTGAAGGTATGTACGTTCATTTAAATTAAATTCTATGACAATATGACGGATAAACTTGTTATGTTTTTATGTTAACGCTGATATCTGATATAGAATATCCATGCCGAACCTTCAAGCATCCCAATACTATAGACATCATCGCGTACATTTAAGTAGAATCTTTGAAACCAACATTGATAGTGTTTTGCCTGAACTGATGGACAAACTTGTTATGTTTTAAGTGTAACGAAGATATCTGATAAAGAATATCTATGCCGAAGCTTCGAGCATCCAAATACTATAGACATCATCGCGTACATTCAAGTAGAATCTTTGAAACCAACATTGATAGTGTTTTGCCTGAACTGATGGACAAACTTGTTATGTTTTATGTGTAACGCAGATATCTACTATAGAATATTTATGCCGAAGCTTCGAGGATCCAAATACTATAGACATCATCGCGTACATTCAAGTAGAATCTTTGAAACCAACATTGATAGTGTTTTGCCTGAACTGATGGACAAACTTGTTATGCTTTTATGTGTAACGCTGATATCTGATAAAGAATATCCATGCCGAAGCTTCGAGCATCCCAATACTATAGACATCATTGCGTATATTTAAGTAGAATCTTTGAAACCAACATTAATAGTGTTTTGCCTGAACTGATGGACAAACTTGTTATGTTTAATGTGTAACGCAGATATCTAATATAGAATATTTATGCCGAAGCTTCGAGCATCCAAATACTATAGACATCATCGCGTACATTCCAGTAGAATCTTTGAAACCAACATTGATAGTGTTTTGCCTGAACTGATGGACAAACTTGTTATGCTTTTATGTGTAACGCTGATATCTGATAAAGAATATCCATGCCGAAGCTTCGAGCATCCCAATACTATAGACATCATTGCGTATATTTAAGTAGAATCTTTGAAACCAACATTAATAGTGTTTTGCCTGAACTGATGGACAAACTTGTTATGTTTAATGTGTAACGCAGATATCTAATATAGAATATTTATGCCGAAGCTTCGAGCATCCAAATACTATAGACATCATCGCGTACATTCAAGTAGAATCTTTGAAACCAACATTGATAGTGTTTTGCCTGAACTGATGGACAAACTTGTTGTTTTATGTGTAACGCTGATATCTGATTAGAATATCTATGCCGAAGCTTCGAGCATCCCAATACTATTGACATTATCGCGTATATTTAAGTAGAATCTTTGAAACCAACATTGATAGTGTTTTGCCTGAAGGTATGTACGTTCATTTAAATTAAATCCTATGACAATATGATGGACAAACTTGTTATGTTTTTATGTGTAACGCTGATATCTGATATAGAATATCCATGCCGAACCTTCAAGCATCCCAATACTATACACATCATCGCGTACATTTAAGTAGAATCTTTGAAACCAACATTGATAGTGTTTTGCCTGAACTGATGGACAAACTTGTTATTTTTTATGTGTAACGCAGATATCTAATATAGAATATTTATACCGAAGCTTCGAGCATCCAAATACTATAGACATCATCGCGTACATGCAAGTAGAATCTTTGAAAGCAACATTGATAGTGTTTTGCCTGAACTGATGGACATACTTGTTGTTTTATGTATAACGCTGATATCTGATAAGAATATCTATGCCGAAGCTTCGAGCATCCAAATACTATAGACATCATCGCGTACATTCAAGTAGAATCTTTGAAACCAACATTGATAGTGTTTTGCCTGAACTGATGGACAAACTTGTTATGTTTTATGTGTAACGCAGATATCTGATAAAGAATATCTATGCCGAAGCTTCGAGCATCCCAATACTATTGACATTATCGCGTATATTTAAGTAGAATCTTTGAAACCAACATTGATAGTGGTTTGCCTGAACTGATGGACAAACTTGTTATGCTTTTATGTGTAACGCTGATATCTGATAAAGAATATCCATGCCGAAGCTTCGAGCATCCCAATACTATAGACATCATTGCGTATATTTAAATAGAATCTTTGAAACCAACATTAATAGTGTTTTGCCTGAACTGATGGACAAACTTGTTATGTTTAATGTGTAACGCAGATATCTAATATAGAATATTTATGCCGAAGCTTCGAGCATCCAAATACTATAGACATCATCGCGTACATTCCAGTAGAATCTTTGAAACCAACATTGATAGTGTTTTGCCTGAAGGTATGTACGTTCATTTAAATTAAATCCTATGACAATATGATGGACAAACTTGTTATGTTTTTATGTGTAACGCTGATATCTGATATAGAATATCCATGCCGAACCTTCAAGCATCCCAATACTATACACATCATCGCGTACATTTAAGTAGAATCTTTGAAACCAACATTGATAGTGTTTTGCCTGAACTGATAGACAAACTTGTTGTTTTATGTGTAACGCTGATATCTGATAAGAATATCTATGCCGAAGCTTCGAGCATCCAAATACTATTATAGACATCATCGCGTACATTCCAGTGGAATCTTTGAAACCAACATTGATAGTGTTTTGCCTGAACTGATGGACAAACTTGTTATTTTTTATGTGTAACGCAGATATCTAATATAGAATATTTATACCGAAGCTTCGAGCATCCAAATACTATAGACATCATCGCGTACATTCAAGTAGAATCTTTGAAACCAACATTGATAGTGTTTCGCCTGAACGTATGTATGTTCATTTAAATTAAATCCTATGACAATATGATGGACAACTTGTTATGTTTTTATGTGTAACGCTGATATCTGATATAGAATATCTATGCTGAAGCTTCGAGCATCCAAATACTATAGACATCATCGCGTACATTCAAGTAGAATCTTTGAAACCAACATTGATAGTGTTTTGCCTGAACTGATGGACAAACTTGTTGTTTAATGTGTAACGCTGATATCTGATAAGAATATCTATGCCGAAGCTTCGAGCATCCAAATACTATTATAGACATCATCGCGTACATTCCAGTAGAATCTTTGAAACCAACATTGATAGTGTTTTGCCTGAACTGATGGACAAACTTGTTATGCTTTTATGTGTAACGCTGATATCTGATAAAGAATATCCATGCCGAAGCTTCGAGCATCCCAATACTATAGACATCATTGCGTATATTTAAGTAGAATCTTTGAAACCAACATTAATAGTGTTTTGCCTGAACTGATGGACAAACTTGTTATGTTTAATGTGTAACGCAGATATCTAATATAGAATATTTATGCCGAAGCTTCGAGCATCCAAATACTATAGACATCATCGCGTACATTCAAGTAGAATCTTTGAAACCAACATTGATAGTGTTTTGCCTGAACTGATGGACAAACTTGTTGTTTTATGTGTAACGCTGATATCTGATTAGAATATCTATGCCGAAGCTTCGAGCATCCAAATACTATTATAGACATCATCGCGTACATTCCAGTAGAATCTTTGAAACCAACATTGATAGTGTTTTGCCTGAAGGTATGTACGTTCCTTTAAATTAAATCCTATGACAATATGATGGAAAAACTAGTTATGTTTTTATGTGTAACGCTGATATCTGATATAGAATATCTATGCTGAAGCTTCGAGCATCCAAATACTATAGACATTATCGCGTACATTCAAGTAGAATCTTTGAAACCAACATTGATAGTGTTTTGCCTGAACTGATGGACAAACTTGTTATGTTTTATGTGTAACGCAGATATCTGATAAAGAAAATCTATGCCGAAGCTTCGAGCATCCCAATACTATTGACATTATCGCGTATATTTAAGTAGAATCTTTGAAACCAACATTGATAGTGTTTTGCCTGAAGGTATGTACGTTCATTTAAATTAAATCCTATGACAATATGATGGAAAAACTTGTTATGTTTTTATGTGTAACGCTGATATCTGATATAGAATATCCATGCCGAACCTTCAAGCATCCCAATACTATACACATCATCGCGTACATTTAAGTAGAATCTTTGAAACCAACATTGATAGTGTTTTGCCTGAAGGTATGTACGTTCATTTAAATTAAATTCTATGACAATATGACGGATAAACTTGTTATGTTTTTATGTTAACGCTGATATCTGATATAGAATATCCATGCCGAACCTTCAAGCATCCCAATACTATAGACATCATCGCGTACATTTAAGTAGAATCTTTGAAACCAACATTGATAGTGTTTTGCCTGAACTGATGGACAAACTTGTTATGTTTTAAGTGTAACGCAGATATCTGATAAAGAATATCTATGCCGAAGCTTCGAGCATCCAAATACTATAGACATCATCGCGTACATTCAAGTAGAATCTTTGAAACCAACATTGATAGTGTTTTGCCTGAACTGATGGACAAACTTGTTATGTTTTATGTGTAACGCAGATATCTACTATAGAATATTTATGCCGAAGCTTCGAGGATCCAAATACTATAGACATCATCGCGTACATTCAAGTAGAATCTTTGAAACCAACATTGATAGTGTTTTGCCTGAACTGATGGACAAACTTGTTATGCTTTTATGTTTAACGCTGATATCTGATAAAGAATATCCATGCCGAAGCTTCGAGCATCCCAATACTATAGACATCATTGCGTATATTTAAGTAGAATCTTTGAAACCAACATTAATAGTGTTTTGCCTGAACTGATGGACAAACTTGTTATGTTTAATGTGTAACGCAGATATCTAATATAGAATATTTATGCCGAAGCTTCGAGCATCCAAATACTATAGACATCATCGCGTACATTCCAGTAGAATCTTTGAAACCAACATTGATAGTGTTTTGCCTGAACTGATGGACAAACTTGTTATGCTTTTATGTGTAACGCTGATATCTGATAAAGAATATCCATGCCGAAGCTTCGAGCATCCCAATACTATAGACATCATTGCGTATATTTAAGTAGAATCTTTGAAACCAACATTAATAGTGTTTTGCCTGAACTGATGGACAAACTTGTTATGTTTAATGTGTAACGCAGATATCTAATATAGAATATTTATGCCGAAGCTTCGAGCATCCAAATACTATAGACATCATCGCGTACATTCAAGTAGAATCTTTGAAACCAACATTGATAGTGTTTTGCCTGAACTGATGGACAAACTTGTTGTTTTATGTGTAACGCTGATATCTGATTAGAATATCTATGCCGAAGCTTCGAGCATCCCAATACTATTGACATTATCGCGTATATTTAAGTAGAATCTTTGAAACCAACATTGATAGTGTTTTGCCTGAAGGTATGTACGTTCATTTAAATTAAATCCTATGACAATATGATGGACAAACTTGTTATGTTTTTATGTGTAACGCTGATATCTGATATAGAATATCCATGCCGAACCTTCAAGCATCCCAATACTATACACATCATCGCGTACATTTAAGTAGAATCTTTGAAACCAACATTGATAGTGTTTTGCCTGAACTGATGGACAAACTTGTTATTTTTTATGTGTAACGCAGATATCTAATATAGAATATTTATACCGAAGCTTCGAGCATCCAAATACTATAGACATCATCGCGTACATGCAAGTAGAATCTTTGAAAGCAACATTGATAGTGTTTTGCCTGAACTGATGGACATACTTGTTGTTTTATGTATAACGCTGATATCTGATAAGAATATCTATGCCGAAGCTTCGAGCATCCAAATACTATAGACATCATCGCGTACATTCAAGTAGAATCTTTGAAACCAACATTGATAGTGTTTTGCCTGAACTGATGGACAAACTTGTTATGTTTTATGTGTAACGCAGATATCTGATAAAGAATATCTATGCCGAAGCTTCGAGCATCCCAATACTATTGACATTATCGCGTATATTTAAGTAGAATCTTTGAAACCAACATTGATAGTGGTTTGCCTGAACTGATGGACAAACTTGTTATGCTTTTATGTGTAACGCTGATATCTGATAAAGAATATCCATGCCGAAGCTTCGAGCATCCCAATACTATAGACATCATTGCGTATATTTAAATAGAATCTTTGAAACCAACATTAATAGTGTTTTGCCTGAACTGATGGACAAACTTGTTATGTTTAATGTGTAACGCAGATATCTAATATAGAATATTTATGCCGAAGCTTCGAGCATCCAAATACTATAGACATCATCGCGTACATTCCAGTAGAATCTTTGAAACCAACATTGATAGTGTTTTGCCTGAAGGTATGTACGTTCATTTAAATTAAATCCTATGACAATATGATGGACAAACTTGTTATGTTTTTATGTGTAACGCTGATATCTGATATAGAATATCCATGCCGAACCTTCAAGCATCCCAATACTATACACATCATCGCGTACATTTAAGTAGAATCTTTGAAACCAACATTGATAGTGTTTTGCCTGAACTGATAGACAAACTTGTTGTTTTATGTGTAACGCTGATATCTGATAAGAATATCTATGCCGAAGCTTCGAGCATCCAAATACTATTATAGACATCATCGCTTACATTCCAGTGGAATCTTTGAAACCAACATTGATAGTGTTTTGCCTGAACTGATGGACAAACTTGTTATTTTTTATGTGTAACGCAGATATCTAATATAGAATATTTATACCGAAGCTTCGAGCATCCAAATACTATAGACATCATCGCGTACATTCAAGTAGAATCTTTGAAACCAACATTGATAGTGTTTCGCCTGAACGTATGTATGTTCATTTAAATTAAATCCTATGACAATATGATGGACAACTTGTTATGTTTTTATGTGTAACGCTGATATCTGATATAGAATATCTATGCTGAAGCTTCGAGCATCCAAATACTATAGACATCATCGCGTACATTCAAGTAGAATCTTTGAAACCAACATTGATAGTGTTTTGCCTGAACTGATGGACAAACTTGTTGTTTAATGTGTAACGCTGATATCTGATAAGAATATCTATGCCGAAGCTTCGAGCATCCAAATACTATTATAGACATCATCGCGTACATTCCAGTAGAATCTTTGAAACCAACATTGATAGTGTTTTGCCTGAACTGATGGACAAACTTGTTATGCTTTTATGTGTAACGCAGATATCTGATAAAGAATATCCATGCCGAAGCTTCGAGCATCCAAATACTATAGACATCATTGCGTATATTTAAGTAGAATCTTTGAAACCAACATTAATAGTGTTTTGCCTGAACTGATGGACAAACTTGTTATGTTTAATGTGTAACGCAGATATCTAATATAGAATATTTATGCCGAAGCTTCGAGCATCCAAATACTATAGACATCATCGCGTACATTCAAGTAGAATCTTTGAAACCAACATTGATAGTGTTTTGCCTGAAGGTATGTACGTTCATTTAAATTAAATTCTATGACAATATGACGGATAAACTTGTTATGTTTTTATGTTAACGCTGATATCTGATATAGAATATCCATGCCGAACCTTCAAGCATCCCAATACTATAGACATCATCGCGTACATTTAAGTAGAATCTTTGAAACCAACATTGATAGTGTTTTGCCTGAACTGATGGACAAACTTGTTATGTTTTAAGTGTAACGCAGATATCTGATAAAGAATATCTATGCCGAAGCTTCGAGCATCCAAATACTATAGACATCATCGCGTACATTCAAGTAGAATCTTTGAAACCAACATTGATAGTGTTTTGCCTGAACTGATGGACAAACTTGTTATGTTTTATGTGTAACGCAGATATCTACTATAGAATATTTATGCCGAAGCTTCGAGGATCCAAATACTATAGACATCATCGCGTATATTTAAGTAGAATCTTTGAAACCAACATTAATAGTGTTTTGCCTGAACTGATGGACAAACTTGTTATGTTTAATGTGTAACGCAGATATCTAATATAGAATATTTATGCCGAAGCTTCGAGCATCCAAATACTATAGACATCATCGCGTACATTCCAGTAGAATCTTTGAAACCAACATTGATAGTGTTTTGCCTGAACTGATGGACAAACTTGTTATGCTTTTATGTGTAACGCTGATATCTGATAAAGAATATCCATGCCGAAGCTTCGAGCATCCCAATACTATAGACATCATTGCGTATATTTAAGTAGAATCTTTGAAACCAACATTAATAGTGTTTTGCCTGAACTGATGGACAAACTTGTTATGTTTAATGTGTAACGCAGATATCTAATATAGAATATTTATGCCGAAGCTTCGAGCATCCAAATACTATAGACATCATCGCGTACATTCAAGTAGAATCTTTGAAACCAACATTGATAGTGTTTTGCCTGAACTGATGGACAAACTTGTTGTTTTATGTGTAACGCTGATATCTGATTAGAATATCTATGCCGAAGCTTCGAGCATCCCAATACTATTGACATTATCGCGTATATTTAAGTAGAATCTTTGAAACCAACATTGATAGTGTTTTGCCTGAAGGTATGTACGTTCATTTAAATTAAATCCTATGACAATATGATGGACAAACTTGTTATGTTTTTATGTGTAACGCTGATATCTGATATAGAATATCCATGCCGAACCTTCAAGCATCCCAATACTATACACATCATCGCGTACATTTAAGTAGAATCTTTGAAACCAACATTGATAGTGTTTTGCCTGAACTGATGGACAAACTTGTTATTTTTTATGTGTAACGCAGATATCTAATATAGAATATTTATACCGAAGCTTCGAGCATCCAAATACTATAGACATCATCGCGTACATGCAAGTAGAATCTTTGAAAGCAACATTGATAGTGTTTTGCCTGAACTGATGGACATACTTGTTGTTTTATGTATAACGCTGATATCTGATAAGAATATCTATGCCGAAGCTTCGAGCATCCAAATACTATAGACATCATCGCGTACATTCAAGTAGAATCTTTGAAACCAACATTGATAGTGTTTTGCCTGAACTGATGGACAAACTTGTTATGTTTTATGTGTAACGCAGATATCTGATAAAGAATATCTATGCCGAAGCTTCGAGCATCCCAATACTATTGACATTATCGCGTATATTTAAGTAGAATCTTTGAAACCAACATTGATAGTGGTTTGCCTGAACTGATGGACAAACTTGTTATGCTTTTATGTGTAACGCTGATATCTGATAAAGAATATCCATGCCGAAGCTTCGAGCATCCCAATACTATAGACATCATTGCGTATATTTAAATAGAATCTTTGAAACCAACATTAATAGTGTTTTGCCTGAACTGATGGACAAACTTGTTATGTTTAATGTGTAACGCAGATATCTAATATAGAATATTTATGCCGAAGCTTCGAGCATCCAAATACTATAGACATCATCGCGTACATTCCAGTAGAATCTTTGAAACCAACATTGATAGTGTTTTGCCTGAAGGTATGTACGTTCATTTAAATTAAATCCTATGACAATATGATGGACAAACTTGTTATGTTTTTATGTGTAACGCTGATATCTGATATAGAATATCCATGCCGAACCTTCAAGCATCCCAATACTATACACATCATCGCGTACATTTAAGTAGAATCTTTGAAACCAACATTGATAGTGTTTTGCCTGAACTGATAGACAAACTTGTTGTTTTATGTGTAACGCTGATATCTGATAAGAATATCTATGCCGAAGCTTCGAGCATCCAAATACTATTATAGACATCATCGCTTACATTCCAGTGGAATCTTTGAAACCAACATTGATAGTGTTTTGCCTGAACTGATGGACAAACTTGTTATTTTTTATGTGTAACGCAGATATCTAATATAGAATATTTATACCGAAGCTTCGAGCATCCAAATACTATAGACATCATCGCGTACATTCAAGTAGAATCTTTGAAACCAACATTGATAGTGTTTCGCCTGAACGTATGTATGTTCATTTAAATTAAATCCTATGACAATATGATGGACAACTTGTTATGTTTTTATGTGTAACGCTGATATCTGATATAGAATATCTATGCTGAAGCTTCGAGCATCCAAATACTATAGACATCATCGCGTACATTCAAGTAGAATCTTTGAAACCAACATTGATAGTGTTTTGCCTGAACTGATGGACAAACTTGTTGTTTAATGTGTAACGCTGATATCTGATAAGAATATCTATGCCGAAGCTTCGAGCATCCAAATACTATTATAGACATCATCGCGTACATTCCAGTAGAATCTTTGAAACCAACATTGATAGTGTTTTGCCTGAACTGATGGACAAACTTGTTATGCTTTTATGTGTAACGCTGATATCTGATAAAGAATATCCATGCCGAAGCTTCGAGCATCCCAATACTATAGACATCATTGCGTATATTTAAGTAGAATCTTTGAAACCAACATTAATAGTGTTTTGCCTGAACTGATGGACAAACTTGTTATGTTTAATGTGTAACGCAGATATCTAATATAGAATATTTATGCCGAAGCTTCGAGCATCCAAATACTATAGACATCATCGCGTACATTCAAGTAGAATCTTTGAAACCAACATTGATAGTGTTTTGCCTGAAGGTATGTACGTTCATTTAAATTAAATTCTATGACAATATGACGGATAAACTTGTTATGTTTTTATGTTAACGCTGATATCTGATATAGAATATCCATGCCGAACCTTCAAGCATCCCAATACTATAGACATCATCGCGTACATTTAAGTAGAATCTTTGAAACCAACATTGATAGTGTTTTGCCTGAACTGATGGACAAACTTGTTATGTTTTAAGTGTAACGCAGATATCTGATAAAGAATATCTATGCCGAAGCTTCGAGCATCCAAATACTATAGACATCATCGCGTACATTCAAGTAGAATCTTTGAAACCAACATTGATAGTGTTTTGCCTGAACTGATGGACAAACTTGTTATGTTTTATGTGTAACGCAGATATCTACTATAGAATATTTATGCCGAAGCTTCGAGGATCCAAATACTATAGACATCATCGCGTACATTCAAGTAGAATCTTTGAAACCAACATTGATAGTGTTTTGCCTGAACTGATGGACAAACTTGTTATGCTTTTATGTTTAACGCTGATATCTGATAAAGAATATCCATGCCGAAGCTTCGAGCATCCCAATACTATAGACATCATTGCGTATATTTAAGTAGAATCTTTGAAACCAACATTAATAGTGTTTTGCCTGAACTGATGGACAAACTTGTTATGTTTAATGTGTAACGCAGATATCTAATATAGAATATTTATGCCGAAGCTTCGAGCATCCAAATACTATAGACATCATCGCGTACATTCCAGTAGAATCTTTGAAACCAACATTGATAGTGTTTTGCCTGAACTGATGGACAAACTTGTTATGCTTTTATGTGTAACGCTGATATCTGATAAAGAATATCCATGCCGAAGCTTCGAGCATCCCAATACTATAGACATCATTGCGTATATTTAAGTAGAATCTTTGAAACCAACATTAATAGTGTTTTGCCTGAACTGATGGACAAACTTGTTATGTTTAATGTGTAACGCAGATATCTAATATAGAATATTTATGCCGAAGCTTCGAGCATCCAAATACTATAGACATCATCGCGTACATTCAAGTAGAATCTTTGAAACCAACATTGATAGTGTTTTGCCTGAACTGATGGACAAACTTGTTGTTTTATGTGTAACGCTGATATCTGATTAGAATATCTATGCCGAAGCTTCGAGCATCCCAATACTATTGACATTATCGCGTATATTTAAGTAGAATCTTTGAAACCAACATTGATAGTGTTTTGCCTGAAGGTATGTACGTTCATTTAAATTAAATCCTATGACAATATGATGGACAAACTTGTTATGTTTTTATGTGTAACGCTGATATCTGATATAGAATATCCATGCCGAACCTTCAAGCATCCCAATACTATACACATCATCGCGTACATTTAAGTAGAATCTTTGAAACCAACATTGATAGTGTTTTGCCTGAACTGATGGACAAACTTGTTATTTTTTATGTGTAACGCAGATATCTAATATAGAATATTTATACCGAAGCTTCGAGCATCCAAATACTATAGACATCATCGCGTACATGCAAGTAGAATCTTTGAAAGCAACATTGATAGTGTTTTGCCTGAACTGATGGACATACTTGTTGTTTTATGTATAACGCTGATATCTGATAAGAATATCTATGCCGAAGCTTCGAGCATCCAAATACTATAGACATCATCGCGTACATTCAAGTAGAATCTTTGAAACCAACATTGATAGTGTTTTGCCTGAACTGATGGACAAACTTGTTATGTTTTATGTGTAACGCAGATATCTGATAAAGAATATCTATGCCGAAGCTTCGAGCATCCCAATACTATTGACATTATCGCGTATATTTAAGTAGAATCTTTGAAACCAACATTGATAGTGGTTTGCCTGAACTGATGGACAAACTTGTTATGCTTTTATGTGTAACGCTGATATCTGATAAAGAATATCCATGCCGAAGCTTCGAGCATCCCAATACTATAGACATCATTGCGTATATTTAAATAGAATCTTTGAAACCAACATTAATAGTGTTTTGCCTGAACTGATGGACAAACTTGTTATGTTTAATGTGTAACGCTGATATCTGATAAGAATATCTATGCCGAAGCTTCGAGCATCCAAATACTATTATAGACATCATCGCTTACATTCCAGTGGAATCTTTGAAACCAACATTGATAGTGTTTTGCCTGAACTGATGGACAAACTTGTTATTTTTTATGTGTAACGCAGATATCTAATATAGAATATTTATACCGAAGCTTCGAGCATCCAAATACTATAGACATCATCGCGTACATTCAAGTAGAATCTTTGAAACCAACATTGATAGTGTTTCGCCTGAACGTATGTATGTTCATTTAAATTAAATCCTATGACAATATGATGGACAACTTGTTATGTTTTTATGTGTAACGCTGATATCTGATATAGAATATCTATGCTGAAGCTTCGAGCATCCAAATACTATAGACATCATCGCGTACATTCAAGTAGAATCTTTGAAACCAACATTGATAGTGTTTTGCCTGAACTGATGGACAAACTTGTTGTTTAATGTGTAACGCTGATATCTGATAAGAATATCTATGCCGAAGCTTCGAGCATCCAAATACTATTATAGACATCATCGCGTACATTCCAGTAGAATCTTTGAAACCAACATTGATAGTGTTTTGCCTGAACTGATGGACAAACTTGTTATGCTTTTATGTGTAACGCTGATATCTGATAAAGAATATCCATGCCGAAGCTTCGAGCATCCCAATACTATAGACATCATTGCGTATATTTAAGTAGAATCTTTGAAACCAACATTAATAGTGTTTTGCCTGAACTGATGGACAAACTTGTTATGTTTAATGTGTAACGCAGATATCTAATATAGAATATTTATGCCGAAGCTTCGAGCATCCAAATACTATAGACATCATCGCGTACATTCAAGTAGAATCTTTGAAACCAACATTGATAGTGTTTTGCCTGAAGGTATGTACGTTCATTTAAATTAAATTCTATGACAATATGACGGATAAACTTGTTATGTTTTTATGTTAACGCTGATATCTGATATAGAATATCCATGCCGAACCTTCAAGCATCCCAATACTATAGACATCATCGCGTACATTTAAGTAGAATCTTTGAAACCAACATTGATAGTGTTTTGCCTGAACTGATGGACAAACTTGTTATGTTTTAAGTGTAACGCAGATATCTGATAAAGAATATCTATGCCGAAGCTTCGAGCATCCAAATACTATAGACATCATCGCGTACATTCAAGTAGAATCTTTGAAACCAACATTGATAGTGTTTTGCCTGAACTGATGGACAAACTTGTTATGTTTTATGTGTAACGCAGATATCTACTATAGAATATTTATGCCGAAGCTTCGAGGATCCAAATACTATAGACATCATCGCGTACATTCAAGTAGAATCTTTGAAACCAACATTGATAGTGTTTTGCCTGAACTGATGGACAAACTTGTTATGCTTTTATGTTTAACGCTGATATCTGATAAAGAATATCCATGCCGAAGCTTCGAGCATCCCAATACTATAGACATCATTGCGTATATTTAAGTAGAATCTTTGAAACCAACATTAATAGTGTTTTGCCTGAACTGATGGACAAACTTGTTATGTTTAATGTGTAACGCAGATATCTAATATAGAATATTTATGCCGAAGCTTCGAGCATCCAAATACTATAGACATCATCGCGTACATTCCAGTAGAATCTTTGAAACCAACATTGATAGTGTTTTGCCTGAACTGATGGACAAACTTGTTATGCTTTTATGTGTAAAACTGATATCTGATAAAGAATATCCATGCCGAAGCTTCGAGCATCCCAATACTATAGACATCATTGCGTATATTTAAGTAGAATCTTTGAAACCAACATTAATAGTGTTTTGCCTGAACTGATGGACAAACTTGTTATGTTTAATGTGTAACGCAGATATCTAATATAGAATATTTATGCCGAAGCTTCGAGCATCCAAATACTATAGACATCATCGCGTACATTCAAGTAGAATCTTTGAAACCAACATTGATAGTGTTTTGCCTGAACTGATGGACAAACTTGTTGTTTTATGTGTAACGCTGATATCTGATTAGAATATCTATGCCGAAGCTTCGAGCATCCCAATACTATTGACATTATCGCGTATATTTAAGTAGAATCTTTGAAACCAACATTGATAGTGTTTTGCCTGAAGGTATGTACGTTCATTTAAATTAAATCCTATGACAATATGATGGACAAACTTGTTATGTTTTTATGTGTAACGCTGATATCTGATATAGAATATCCATGCCGAACCTTCAAGCATCCCAATACTATACACATCATCGCGTACATTTAAGTAGAATCTTTGAAACCAACATTGATAGTGTTTTGCCTGAACTGATGGACAAACTTGTTATTTTTTATGTGTAACGCAGATATCTAATATAGAATATTTATACCGAAGCTTCGAGCATCCAAATACTATAGACATCATCGCGTACATGCAAGTAGAATCTTTGAAAGCAACATTGATAGTGTTTTGCCTGAACTGATGGACATACTTGTTGTTTTATGTGTAACGCTGATATCTGATAAGAATATCTATGCCGAAGCTTCGAGCATCCAAATACTATAGACATCATCGCGTACATTCAAGTAGAATCTTTGAAACCAACATTGATAGTGTTTTGCCTGAACTGATGGACAAACTTGTTATGTTTTATGTGTAACGCAGATATCTGATAAAGAATATCTATGCCGAAGCTTCGAGCATCCCAATACTATTGACATTATCGCGTATATTTAAGTAGAATCTTTGAAACCAACATTGATAGTGGTTTGCCTGAACTGATGGACAAACTTGTTATGCTTTTATGTGTAACGCTGATATCTGATAAAGAATATCCATGCCGAAGCTTCGAGCATCCCAATACTATAGACATCATTGCGTATATTTAAATAGAATCTTTGAAACCAACATTAATAGTGTTTTGCCTGAACTGATGGACAAACTTGTTATGTTTAATGTGTAACGCAGATATCTAATATAGAATATTTATGCCGAAGCTTCGAGCATCCAAATACTATAGACATCATCGCGTACATTCCAGTAGAATCTTTGAAACCAACATTGATAGTGTTTTGCCTGAAGGTATGTACGTTCATTTAAATTAAATCCTATGACAATATGATGGACAAACTTGTTATGTTTTTATGTGTAACGCTGATATCTGATATAGAATATCCATGCCGAACCTTCAAGCATCCCAATACTATACACATCATCGCGTACATTTAAGTAGAATCTTTGAAACCAACATTGATAGTGTTTTGCCTGAACTGATAGACAAACTTGTTGTTTTATGTGTAACGCTGATATCTGATAAGAATATCTATGCCGAAGCTTCGAGCATCCAAATACTATTATAGACATCATCGCGTACATTCCAGTGGAATCTTTGAAACCAACATTGATAGTGTTTTGCCTGAACTGATGGACAAACTTGTTATTTTTTATGTGTAACGCAGATATCTAATATAGAATATTTATACCGAAGCTTCGAGCATCCAAATACTATAGACATCATCGCGTACATTCAAGTAGAATCTTTGAAACCAACATTGATAGTGTTTCGCCTGAACGTATGTATGTTCATTTAAATTAAATCCTATGACAATATGATGGACAACTTGTTATGTTTTTATGTGTAACGCTGATATCTGATATAGAATATCTATGCTGAAGCTTCGAGCATCCAAATACTATAGACATCATCGCGTACATTCAAGTAGAATCTTTGAAACCAACATTGATAGTGTTTTGCCTGAACTGATGGACAAACTTGTTGTTTAATGTGTAACGCTGATATCTGATAAGAATATCTATGCCGAAGCTTCGAGCATCCAAATACTATTATAGACATCATCGCGTACATTCCAGTAGAATCTTTGAAACCAACATTGATAGTGTTTTGCCTGAACTGATGGACAAACTTGTTATGCTTTTATGTGTAACGCTGATATCTGATAAAGAATATCCATGCCGAAGCTTCGAGCATCCCAATACTATAGACATCATTGCGTATATTTAAGTAGAATCTTTGAAACCAACATTAATAGTGTTTTGCCTGAACTGATGGACAAACTTGTTATGTTTAATGTGTAACGCAGATATCTAATATAGAATATTTATGCCGAAGCTTCGAGCATCCAAATACTATAGACATCATCGCGTACATTCAAGTAGAATCTTTGAAACCAACATTGATAGTGTTTTGCCTGAACTGATGGACAAACTTGTTGTTTTATGTGTAACGCTGATATCTGATTAGAATATCTATGCCGAAGCTTCGAGCATCCAAATACTATTATAGACATCATCGCGTACATTCAAGTAGAATCTTTGAAACCAACATTGATAGTGTTTTGCCTGAACTGATGGACAAACTTGTTATGCTTTTATGTGTAACGCTGATATCTGATAAAGAATATCCATGCCGAAGCTTCGAGCATCCCAATACTATAGACATCATTGCGTATATTTAAGTAGAATCTTTGAAACCAACATTAATAGTGTTTTGCCTGAACTGATGGACAAACTTGTTATGTTTAATGTGTAACGCAGATATCTAATATAGAATATTTATGCCGAAGCTTCGAGCATCCAAATACTATAGACATCATCGCGTACATTCAAGTAGAATCTTTGAAACCAACATTGATAGTGTTTTGCCTGAACTGATGGACAAACTTGTTGTTTTATGTGTAACGCTGATATCTGATTAGAATATCTATGCCGAAGCTTCGAGCATCCAAATACTATTATAGACATCATCGCGTACATTCCAGTAGAATCTTTGAAACCAACATTGATAGTGTTTTGCCTGAAGGTATGTACGTTCCTTTAAATTAAATCCTATGACAATATGATGGAAAAACTAGTTATGTTTTTATGTGTAACGCTGATATCTGATATAGAATATCTATGCTGAAGCTTCGAGCATCCAAATACTATAGACATTATCGCGTACATTCAAGTAGAATCTTTGAAACCAACATTGATAGTGTTTTGCCTGAACTGATGGACAAACTTGTTATGTTTTATGTGTAACGCAGATATCTGATAAAGAAAATCTATGCCGAAGCTTCGAGCATCCCAATACTATTGACATTATCGCGTATATTTAAGTAGAATCTTTGAAACCAACATTGATAGTGTTTTGCCTGAAGGTATGTACGTTCATTTAAATTAAATCCTATGACAATATGATGGAAAAACTTGTTATGTTTTTATGTGTAACGCTGATATCTGATATAGAATATCCATGCCGAACCTTCAAGCATCCCAATACTATACACATCATCGCGTACATTTAAGTAGAATCTTTGAAACCAACATTGATAGTGTTTTGCCTGAAGGTATGTACGTTCATTTAAATTAAATTCTATGACAATATGACGGATAAACTTGTTATGTTTTTATGTTAACGCTGATATCTGATATAGAATATCCATGCCGAACCTTCAAGCATCCCAATACTATAGACATCATCGCGTACATTTAAGTAGAATCTTTGAAACCAACATTGATAGTGTTTTGCCTGAACTGATGGACAAACTTGTTATGTTTTAAGTGTAACGCAGATATCTGATAAAGAATATCTATGCCGAAGCTTCGAGCATCCAAATACTATAGACATCATCGCGTACATTCAAGTAGAATCTTTGAAACCAACATTGATAGTGTTTTGCCTGAACTGATGGACAAACTTGTTATGTTTTAAGTGTAACGCAGATATCTACTATAGAATATTTATGCCGAAGCTTCGAGGATCCAAATACTATAGACATCATCGCGTACATTCAAGTAGAATCTTTGAAACCAACATTGATAGTGTTTTGCCTGAACTGATGGACAAACTTGTTATGCTTTTATGTTTAACGCTGATATCTGATAAAGAATATCCATGCCGAAGTTTCGAGCATCCCAATACTATAGACATCATTGCGTATATTTAAGTAGAATCTTTGAAACCAACATTAATAGTGTTTTGCCTGAACTGATGGACAAACTTGTTATGTTTAATGTGTAACGCAGATATCTAATATAGAATATTTATGCCGAAGCTTCGAGCATCCAAATACTATAGACATCATCGCGTACATTCAAGTAGAATCTTTGAAACCAACATTGATAGTGTTTTGCCTGAACTGATGGACAAACTTGTTGTTTTATGTGTAACGCTGATATCTGATAAGAATATCTATGCCGAAGCTTCGAGCATCCAAATACTATTATAGACATCATCGCGTACATTCCAGTAGAATCTTTGAAACCAACATTGATAGTGTTTTGCCTGAACTGATGGACAAACTTGTTATGTTTTAAGTGTAACGCAGATATCTGATAAAGAATATCTATGCCGAAGCTTCGAGCATCCAAATACTATAGACATCATCGCGTACATTCAAGTAGAATCTTTGAAACCAACATTGATAGTGTTTTGCCTGAACTGATGGACAAACTTGTTATGTTTTATGTGTAACGCAGATATCTACTATAGAATATTTATGCCGAAGCTTCGAGGATCCAAATACTATAGACATCATCGCGTACATTCAAGTAGAATCTTTGAAACCAACATTGATAGTGTTTTGCCTGAACTGATGGACAAACTTGTTATGCTTTTATGTTTAACGCTGATATCTGATAAAGAATATCCATGCCGAAGCTTCGAGCATCCCAATACTATAGACATCATTGCGTATATTTAAGTAGAATCTTTGAAACCAACATTAATAGTGTTTTGCCTGAACTGATGGACAAACTTGTTATGTTTAATGTGTAACGCAGATATCTAATATAGAATATTTATGCCGAAGCTTCGAGCATCCAAATACTATAGACATCATCGCGTACATTCAAGTAGAATCTTTGAAACCAACATTGATAGTGTTTTGCCTGAACTGATGGACAAACTTGTTGTTTTATGTGTAACGCTGATATCTGATAAGAATATCTATGCCGAAGCTTCGAGCATCCAAATACTATTATAGACATCATCGCGTACATTCCAGTAGAATCTTTGAAACCAACATTGATAGTGTTTTGCCTGAACTGATGGACAAACTTGTTATGCTTTTATGTGTAACGCTGATATCTGATAAAGAATATCCATGCCGAAGCTTCGAGCATCCCAATACTATAGACATCATTGCGTATATTTAAGTAGAATCTTTGAAACCAACATTAATAGTGTTTTGCCTGAACTGATGGACAAACTTGTTATGTTTAATGTGTAACGCAGATATCTAATATAGAATATTTATGCCGAAGCTTCGAGCATCCAAATACTATAGACATCATCGCGTACATTCAAGTAGAATCTTTGAAACCAACATTGATAGTGTTTTGCCTGAACTGATGGACAAACTTGTTGTTTTATGTGTAACGCTGATATCTGATTAGAATATCTATGCCGAAGCTTCGAGCATCCCAATACTATTGACATTATCGCGTATATTTAAGTAGAATCTTTGAAACCAACATTGATAGTGTTTTGCCTGAAGGTATGTACGTTCATTTAAATTAAATCCTATGACAATATGATGGACAAACTTGTTATGTTTTTATGTGTAACGCTGATATCTGATATAGAATATCCATGCCGAACCTTCAAGCATCCCAATACTATACACATCATCGCGTACATTTAAGTAGAATCTTTGAAACCAACATTGATAGTGTTTTGCCTGAACTGATGGACAAACTTGTTATTTTTTATGTGTAACGCAGATATCTAATATAGAATATTTATACCGAAGCTTCGAGCATCCAAATACTATAGACATCATCGCGTACATTCAAGTAGAATCTTTGAAAGCAACATTGATAGTGTTTTGCCTGAACTGATGGACATACTTGTTGTTTTATGTATAACGCTGATATCTGATAAGAATATCTATGCCGAAGCTTCGAGCATCCAAATACTATAGACATCATCGCGTACATTCAAGTAGAATCTTTGAAACCAACATTGATAGTGTTTTGCCTGAACTGATGGACAAACTTGTTATGTTTTATGTGTAACGCAGATATCTGATAAAGAATATCTATGCCGAAGCTTCGAGCATCCCAATACTATTGACATTATCGCGTATATTTAAGTAGAATCTTTGAAACCAACATTGATAGTGTTTTGCCTGAACTGATGGACAAACTTGTTATGCTTTTATGTGTAACGCTGATATCTGATAAAGAATATCCATGCCGAAGCTTCGAGCATCCCAATACTATAGACATCATTGCGTATATTTAAATAGAATGTTTGAAACCAACATTAATAGTGTTTTGCCTGAACTGATGGACAAACTTGTTATGTTTAATGTGTAACGCAGATATCTAATATAGAATATTTATGCCGAAGCTTCGAGCATCCAAATACTATAGACATCATCGCGTACATTCCAGTAGAATCTTTGAAACCAACATTGATAGTGTTTTGCCTGAAGGTATGTACGTTCATTTAAATTAAATCCTATGACAATATGATGGAAAAACTAGTTATGTTTTTATGTGTAACGCTGATATCTGATATAGAATATCTATGCTGAAGCTTCGAGCATCCAAATACTATAGACATCATCGCGTACATTCAAGTAGAATCTTTGAAACCAACATTGATAGTGTTTTGCCTGAACTGATGGACAAACTTGTTATATTTTATGTGTAACGCAGATATCTGATAAAGAATATCTATGCCGAAGCTTCGAGCATCCCAATACTATTGACATTATCGCGTATATTTAAGTATAATCTTTGAAACCAACATTGATAGTGTTTTGCCTGAAGGTATGTACGTTCATTTAAATTAAATCCTATGACAATATGATGGACAAACTTGTTATGTTTTTATGTGTAACGCTGATATCTGATATAGAATATCCATGCCGAACCTTCAAGCATCCCAATACTATACACATCATCGCGTACATTTAAGTAGAATCTTTGAAACCAACATTGATAGTGTTTTGCCTGAACTGATAGACAAACTTGTTGTTTTATGTGTAACGCTGATATCTGATAAGAATATCTATGCCGAAGCTTCGAGCATCCAAATACTATTATAGACATCATCGCGTACATTCCAGTAGAATCTTTGAAACCAACATTGATAGTGTTTTGCCTGAACTGATGGACAAACTTGTTATTTTTTATGTGTAACGCAGATATCTAATATAGAATATTTATACCGAAGCTTCGAGCATCCAAATACTATAGACATCATCGCGTACATTCAAGTAGAATCTTTGAAACCAACATTGATAGTGTTTCGCCTGAACGTATGTATGTTCATTTAAATTAAATCCTATGACAATATGATGGACAACTTGTTATGTTTTTATGTGTAACGCTGATATCTGATATAGAATATCTATGCTGAAGCTTCGAGCATCCAAATACTATAGACATCATCGCGTACATTCAAGTAGAATCTTTGAAACCAACATTGATAGTGTTTAGCCTGAAGGTATGTACGTTCATTTAAATTAAATTCTATGACAATATGACGGATAAACTTGTTATGTTTTTATGTTAACGCTGATATCTGATATAGAATATCCATGCCGAACCTTCAAGCATCCCAATACTATAGACATCATCGCATACATTTAAGTAGAATCTTTGAAACCAACATTGATAGTGTTTTGCCTGAACTGATGGACAAACTTGTTATGTTTTAAGTGTAACGCAGATATCTGATAAAGAATATCTATGCCGAAGCTTCGAGCATCCAAATACTATAGACATCATCGCGTACATTCAAGTAGAATCTTTGAAACCAACATTGATAGTGTTTTGCCTGAACTGATGGACAAACTTGTTATGTTTTATGTGTAACGCAGATATCTACTATAGAATATTTATGCCGAAGCTTCGAGGATCCAAATACTATAGACATCATAGCGTACATTCAAGTAGAATCTTTGAAACCAACATTGATAGTGTTTTGCCTGAACTGATGGACAAACTTGTTATGCTTTTATGTTTAACGCTGATATCTGATAAAGAATATCCATGCCGAAGCTTCGAGCATCCCAATACTTTAGACATCATTGCGTATATTTAAGTAGAATCTTTGAAACCAACATTAATAGTGTTTTGCCTGAACTGATGGACAAACTTGTTATGTTTAATGTGTAACGCAGATATCTAATATAGAATATTTATGCCGAAGCTTCGAGCATCCAAATACTATAGACATCATCGCGTACATTCAAGTAGAATCTTTGAAACCAACATTGATAGTGTTTTGCCTGAACTGATGGACAAACTTGTTGTTTAATGTGTAACGCTGATATCTGATAAGAATATCTATGCCGAAGCTTCGAGCATCCAAATACTATTATAGACATCATCGCGTACATTCCAGTAGAATCTTTGAAACCAACATTGATAGTGTTTTGCCTGAACTGATGGACAAACTTGTTATGCTTTTATGTGTAACGCTGATATCTGATAAAGAATATCCATGCCGAAGCTTCGAGCATCCCAATACTATAAACATCATTGCGTATATTTAAGTAGAATCTTTGAAACCAACATTGATAGTGTTTTGCCTGAAGGTATGTACGTTCATTTAAATTAAATCCTATGACAATATGATGGAAAAACTAGTTATGTTTTTATGTGTAACGCTGATATCTGATATAGAATATCTATGCTGAAGCTTCGAGCATCCAAATACTATAGACATTATCGCGTACATTCAAGTAGAATCTTTGAAACCAACATTGATAGTGTTTTGCCTGAACTGATGGACAAACTTGTTATGTTTTATGTGTAACGCAGATATCTGATAAAGAATATCTATGCCGAAGCTTCGAGCATCCCAATACTATTGACATTATCGCGTATATTTAAGTAGAATCTTTGAAACCAACATTGATAGTGTTTTGCCTGAAGGTATGTACGTTCATTTAAATTAAATCCTATGACAATATGATGGAAAAACTTGTTATGTTTTTATGTGTAACGCTGATATCTGATATAGAATATCCGTGCCGAACCTTCAAGCATCCCAATACTATACACATCATCGCGTACATTTAAGTAGAATCTTTGAAACCAACATTGATAGTGTTTTGCCTGAACTGATAGACAAACTTGTTATGTTTTATGTGTAACGCAGATATCTAATATAGAATATTTATACCGAAGCTTCGAGCATCCAAATACTATAGACATCATCGCGTACATTCAAGTAGAATCTTTGAAAGCAACATTGATAGTGTTTTGCCTGAACTGATGGACAAACTTGTTATGCTTTTATGTGTAACGCTGATATCTGATAAAGAATATCCATGCCGAAGCATCGAGCATCCCAATACTATAGATATCATTGCGTATATTTAAGTAGAATCGTTGAAACCAACATTGATAGTGTTTCGCCTGAACGTATGTATGTTCATTTAAATTAAATCCTATGACAATATGATGGACAACTTGTTATGTTTTTATGTGTAACGCTGATATCTGATATAGAATATCTATGCTGAAGCTTCGAGCATCCAAATACTATAGACATCATCGCGTACATTCAAGTAGAATCTTTGAAACCAACATTGATAGTGTTTTGCCTGAAGGTATGTACGTTCATTTAAATTAAATTCTATGACAATATGACGGATAAACTTGTTATGTTTTTATGTTAACGCTGATATCTGATATAGAATATCCATGCCGAACCTTCAAGCATCCCAATACTATAGACATCATCGCGTACATTTAAGTAGAATCTTTGAAACCAACATTGATAGTGTTTTGCCTGAACTGATGGACAAACTTGTTATGTTTTAAGTGTAACGCAGATATCTGATAAAGAATATCTATGCCGAAGCTTCGAGCATCCAAATACTATAGACATCATCGCGTACATTCAAGTAGAATCTTTGAAACCAACATTGATAGTGTTTTGCCTGAACTGATGGACAAACTTGTTATGTTTTATGTGTAACGCAGATATCTACTATAGAATATTTATGCCGAAGCTTCGAGGATCCAAATACTATAGACATCATCGCGTACATTCAAGTAGAATCTTTGAAACCAACATTGATAGTGTTTTGCCTGAACTGATGGACAAACTTGTTATGCTTTTATGTTTAACGCTGATATCTGATAAAGAATATCCATGCCGAAGCTTCGAGCATCCCAATACTATAGACATCATTGCGTATATTTAAGTAGAATCTTTGAAACCAACATTAATAGTGTTTTGCCTGAACTGATGGACAAACTTGTTATGTTTAATGTGTAACGCAGATATCTAATACAGAATATTTATGCCGAAGCTTCGAGCATCCAAATACTATAGACATCATCGCGTACATTCAAGTAGAATCTTTGAAACCAACATTGATAGTGTTTTGCCTGAACTGATGGACAAACTTGTTGTTTTATGTGTAACGCTGATATCTGATTAGAATATCTATGCCGAAGCTTCGAGCATCCAAATACTATTATAGACATCATCGCGTACATTCCAGTAGAATCTTTGAAACCAACATTGATAGTGTTTTGCCTGAACTGATGGACAAACTTGTTATGCTTTTATGTGTAACGCTGATATCTGATAAAGAATATCCATGCCGAAGCTTCGAGCATCCCAATACTATAGACATCATTGCGTATATTTAAGTAGAATCTTTGAAACCAACATTAATAGTGTTTTGCCTGAACTGATGGACAAACTTGTTATGTTTAATGTGTAACGCAGATATCTAATATAGAATATTTATGCCGAAGCTTCGAGCATCCAAATACTATAGACATCATCGCGTACATTCAAGTAGAATCTTTGAAACCAACATTGATAGTGTTTTGCCTGAACTGATGGACAAACTTGTTGTTTTATGTGTAACGCTGATATCTGATTAGAATATCTATGCCGAAGCTTCGAGCATCCCAATACTATTGACATTATCGCGTATATTTAAGTAGAATCTTTGAAACCAACATTGATAGTGTTTTGCCTGAAGGTATGTACGTTCATTTAAATTAAATCCTATGACAATATGATGGACAAACTTGTTATGTTTTTATGTGTAACGCTGATATCTGATATAGAATATCCATGCCGAACCTTCAAGCATCCCAATACTATACACATCATCGCGTACATTTAAGTAGAATCTTTGAAACCAACATTGATAGTGTTTTGCCTGAACTGATGGACAAACTTGTTATTTTTTATGTGTAACGCAGATATCTAATATAGAATATTTATACCGAAGCTTCGAGCATCCAAATACTATAGACATCATCACGTACATTCAAGTAGAATCTTTGAAAGCAACATTGATAGTGTTTTGCCTGAACTGATGGACAAACTTGTTATGTTTTATGTGTAATGCAGATATCTGATAAAGAATATCTATGCCGAAGCTTCGAGCATCCAAATATTATAGACATTATCGCGTACATTCAAGTAGAATCTTTGAAACCAACATTGATAGTGTTTTGCCTGAACTGATGGACAAACTTGTTATGTTTTATGTGTAACGCAGATATCTGATAAAGAATATCTATGCCGAAGCTTCGAGCATCCCAATACTATTGACATTATCGCGTATATTTAAGTAGAATCTTTGAAACCAACATTGATAGTGTTTTGCCTGAAGGTATGTACGTTCATTTAAATTAAATTCTATGACAATATGATGGATAAACTTGTTATGTTTTTATGTTAACGCTGATATCTGATATAGAATATCCATGCCGAACCTTCAAGCATCCCAATACTATAGACATCATCGCGTACATTTAAGTAGAATCTTTGAAACCAACATTGATAGTGTTTTGCCTGAACTGATGGACAAACTTGTTATGTTTTATGTGTAACGCAGATATCTGATAAAGAATATCTATGCCGAAGCTTCGAGCATCCAAATTCTATAGACATCATCGAGTACATTCAAGTAGAATCTTTGAAACCAACATTGATAGTGTTTTGCCTGAACTGATGGACAAACTTGTTATGTTTTTATATTAACGCTGATATCTGATATAGAATATCCATGCCGAACCTTCAAGCATCCCAATACTATAGACATCATCGCGTACATTTAAGTAGAATCTTTGAAACCAACATTGATTTTTTTTGCCTGAACTGATGGACAAACTTGTTATGTTTTATGTGTAACGCAGATATCTGATAAAGAATATCTATGCCGAAGCTTCGAGCATCCAAATACTATAGACATCATCGCGTACATTCAAGTAGAATCTTTGAAACCAACATTGATAGTGTTTTGCCTGAACTGATGGACAAACTTTTTATGTTTTATGTGTAACGCAGATATCTAATATAGAATATTTATGCCGAAGCTTCGAGCATCCAAATACTATAGACATCATCGCGTACATTCAAGTAGAATCTTTGAAACCAACATTGATAGTGTTTTGCCTGAACTGATGGACAAACTTGTTATGTTTTATGTGTAACGCAGATATCTGATAAAGAATATCTATGCCGAAGCTTCGAGCATCCAAATATTATAGACATCATCGCGTACATTCAAGTAGAATCTTTGAAACCAACATTGATAGTGTTTTGCCTGAACTGATGGACAAACTTGTTATGTTTTATGTGTAACGCAGATATCTGATAAAGAATATCTATGCCGAAGCTTCGAGCATCCCAATACTATAGACATCATCGCGTATATTTAAGTAGAATCTTTGAAACCAACATTGATAATGTTTTGCCTGAACTGATGGACAAACTTGTTATGTTTTATGTGTAACGCAGATATCTGATAAAGAATATCTATGCCGAAGCTTCAAGCATCCAAATACTATAGACATCATCGCGTACATTCAAGTAGAATCTTTGAAACCAACATTGATAGTGTTTTGCCTGAACTGATGGACAAACTTTTTATGTTTTATGTGTAACGCAGATATCTAATATAGAATATTTATGCCGAAGCTTCGAGCATCCAAATACTATAGACATCATCGCGTACATTCAAGTAGAATCTTTGAAACCAACATTGATAGTGTTTTGCCTGAACTGATGGACAAACTTGTTATGTTTTATGTGTAACGCAGATATCTGATAAATAATATCTATGCCGAAGCTTCGAGCATCCAAATATTATAGACATTATCGCGTACATTCAAGTAGAATCTTTGAAACCAACGTTGATAGTGTTTTGCCTGAAGGTATGTAGTTCATTTAAATTAAATTCTATGACAATATGATGGATAAACTTGTTATGTTTTTATGTTAACGTTGATATCTGATATAGAATATCCATGCCAAACCTTCAAGCATCCCAATACTATAGACATCATCGCGTACATTCAAGTAGAATCTTTGAAACCAACATTGATAGTGTTTTGCCTGAACTGATGGACAAACTTGTTATGTTTTATGTGTAATGCAGATATCTGATAAAGAATATCTATGCCGAAGCTTCGAGCATCCAAATATTATAGACATTATCGCGTACATTCAAGTAGAATCTTTGAAACCAACGTTGATAGTGTTTTGCCTGAAGGTATGTAGTTCATTTAAATTAAATTCTATGACAATATGATGGATAAACTTGTTATGTTTTTATGTTAACGTTGATATCTGATATAGAATATCCATGCCAAACCTTCAAGCATCCCAATACTATAGACATCATCGCGTACATTCAAGTAGAATCTTTGAAACCAACATTGATAGTGTTTTGCCTGAACTGATGGACAAACTTGTTATGTTTTATGTGTAATGCAGATATCTGATAAAGAATATCTATGCCGAAGCTTCGAGCATCCAAATATTATAGACATTATCGCGTACATTCAAGTAGAATCTTTGAAACCAACGTTGATAGTGTTTTGCCTGAAGGTATGTAGTTCATTTAAATTAAATTCTATGACAATATGATGGATAAACTTGTTATGTTTTTATGTTAACGTTGATATCTGATATAGAATATCCATGCCAAACCTTCAAGCATCCCAATACTATAGACATCATCGCGTACATTCAAGTAGAATCTTTGAAACCAACATTGATAGTGTTTTGCCTGAACTGATGGACAAACTTGTTATGTTTTATGTGTAATGCAGATATCTGATAAAGAATATCTATGCCGAAGCTTCGAGCATCCAAATATTATAGACATTATCGCGTACATTCAAGTAGAATCTTTGAAACCAACGTTGATAGTGTTTTGCCTGAAGGTATGTAGTTCATTTAAATTAAATTCTATGACAATATGATGGATAAACTTGTTATGTTTTTATGTTAACGTTGATATCTGATATAGAATATCCATGCCAAACCTTCAAGCATCCCAATACTATAGACATCATCGCGTACATTCAAGTAGAATCTTTGAAACCAACATTGATAGTGTTTTGCCTGAACTGATGGACAAACTTGTTATGTTTTATGTGTAATGCAGATATCTGATAAAGAATATCTATGCCGAAGCTTCGAGCATCCAAATATTATAGACATTATCGCGTACATTCAAGTAGAATCTTTAAAACCAACATTGATAGTGTTTTGCCTGAACTGATGGACAAACTTGTTATGTTTTATGTGTAACGCAGATATCTGATAAAGAATATCTATGCCGAAGCTTCGAGCATCCCAATACTATTGACATTATCGCGTATATTTAAGTAGAATCTTTGAAACCAACATTGATAGTGTTTTGCCTGAACTGATGGACAAACTTGTTATGTTTTATGTGTAACGCAGATATCTGATAAATAATATCTATGCCGAAGCTTCGAGCATCCAAATACTATAGACATCATCGCGTACATTCAAGTAGAATCTTTGAAACCAACATTGATAGTGTTTTGCCTGAACTGATGGACAAACTTGTTATGTTCTATGTGTAACGCAGATATCTGATAAAGAATATCTATGCCGAAGCTTCGAGCATCCAAATATTATAGACATCATCGCGTACATTCAAGTAGAATCTTTGAAACCAACATTGATAGTGTTTTGCCTGAACTGATGGACAAACTTGTTATGTTTTATGTGTAATGCAGATATCTGAAAAAGAATATCTATGCCGAAGCTTCGAGCATCCAAATATTATAGACATTATCGCGTACATTCAAGTAGAATCTTTAAAACCAACATTGATAGTGTTTTGCCTGAACTGATGGACAAACTTGTTATGTTTTATGTGTAACGCAGATATCTGATAAAGAATATCTATGCCGAAGCTTCGAGCATCCCAATACTATTGACATTATCGCGTATATTTAAGTAGAATCTTTGAAACCAACATTGATAGTGTTTTGCCTGAAGGTATGTACGTTCATTTAAATTAAATTCTATGACAATATGATGGATAAACTTGTTATGTTTTTATGTTAACGCTGATATCTGATATAGAATATCCATGCCGAACCTTCAAGCATCCCAATACTATAGACATCATCGCGTACATTTAAGTAGAATCTTTGAAACCAACATTGATAGTGTTTTGCCTGAACTGATGGACAAACTTGTTATGTTTTATGTGTAACGCAGATATCTGATAAAGAATATCTATGACGAAGCTTTGAGCATCCAAATATTATAGACATTATCGCGTACATTCAAGTAGAATCTTTGAAACCAACATTGATAGTGTTTTGCCTGAACTGATGGACAAACTTGTTATGTTTTATGTGTAACGCAGATATCTGATAAATAATATCTATGCCGAAGCTTCGAGCATCCAAATATAATAGACATTATCGCGTACATTCAAGTAGAATCTTTGAAACCAACATTGATAGTGTTTTGCCTGAACTGATGGACAAACTTGTTATGTTTTATGTGTAACGCAGATATCTGATAAATAATATCTATGCCGAAGCTTCGAGCATCCAAATATTATAGACATTATCGCGTACATTCAAGTAGAATCTTTGAAACCAACATTGATAGTGTTTTGCCTGAACTGATGGACAAACTTGTTATGTTTTATGTGTAACGCAGATATCTGATAAAGAATATCTATGCCGAAGCTTCGAGCATCCAAATATTATAGACATTATCGCGTACATTCAAGTAGAATCTTTGAAACCAACATTGATAGTGTTTTGCCTGAAGGTATGTACGTTCATTTAAATTAAATTCTATGACAATATGATGGATAAACTTGTTATGTTTTTATGTTAACGCTGATATCTGATATAGAATATACATGCCGAACCTTCAAGCATCCCAATACTATAGACATCATCGCGTACATTTAAGTAGAATCTTTGAAACCAACATTGATAGTGTTTTGCCTGAACTGATGGACAAACTTGTTATGTTTTATGTGTAACGCAGATATCTGATAAAGAATATCTATGCCGAAGCTTCGAGCATCTAAATACTATAGACATCATCGCGTACATTCAAGTAGAATCTTTGAAACCAACATTGATAGTGTTTTGCCTGAACTGATGGACAAACTTGTTATGTTTTATGTGTAACGCAGATATCTGATAAAGAATATCTATGCCGAAGCTTCGAGCATCCAAATATTATAGACATTATCGCGTACATTCAAGTAGAATCTTTGAAACCAACATTGATAGTGTTTTGCCTGAACTGATGGACAAACTTGTTATGTTTTATGTGTAACGCAGATATCTGATAAAAAATATCTATGCCGAAGCTTCGAGCATCCAAATATTATAGACATTATCGCGTACATTCAAGTAGAATCTTTGAAACCAACATTGATAGTGTTTTGCCTGAACTGATGGACAAACTTGTTATGTTTTATGTGTAACGCAGATATCTGATAAAGAATATCTATGCCGAAGCTTTGAGCATCCAAATATTATAGACATTATCGCGTACATTCAAGTAGAATCTTTGAAACCAACGTTGATAGTGTTTTGCCTGAAGGTATGTACGTTCATTTAAATTAAATTCTATGACAATATGATGGATAAACTTGTTATGTTTTTATGTTAACGTTGATATCTGATATAGAATATCCATGCCAAACCTTCAAGCATCCCAATACTATAGACATCATCGCGTACATTCAAGTAGAATCTTTGAAACCAACATTGATAGTGTTTTGCCTGAACTGATGGACAAACTTGTTATGTTTTATGTGTAATGCAGATATCTGATAAAGAATATCTATGCCGAAGCTTCGAGCATCCAAATATTATAGACATTATCGCGTACATTCAAGTAGAATCTTTAAAACCAACATTGATAGTGTTTTGCCTGAACTGATGGACAAACTTGTTATGTTTTATGTGTAACGCAGATATCTGATAAAGAATATCTATGCCGAAGCTTCGAGCATCCCAATACTATTGACATTATCGCGTATATTTAAGTAGAATCTTTGAAACCAACATTGATAGTGTTTTGCCTGAAGGTATGTACGTTCATTTAAATTAAATTCTATGACAATATGATGGATAAACTTGTTATGTTTTTATGTTAACGCTGATGTCTGATATAGAATATCCATGCCGAACCTTCAAGCATCCCAATACTATAGACATCATCGCGTACATTTAAGTAGAATCTTTGAAACCAACATTGATAGTGTTTTGCCTGAACTGATGGACAAACTTGTTATGTTTTATGTGTAACGCAGATATCTGATAAAGAATATCTATGCCGAAGCTTCGAGCATCCAAATACTATAGACATCATCGCGTACATTCAAGTAGAATCTTTGAAACCAACATTGATAGTGTTTTGCCTGAACTGATGGACAAACTTGTTATGTTCTATGTGTAACGCAGATATCTGATAAAGAATATCTATGCCGAAGCTTCGAGCATCCAAATACTATAGACATCATCGCGTACATTCAAGTAGAATCTTTGAAACCAACATTGATAGTGTTTTGCCTGAACTGATGGACAAACTTGTTATGTTTTATGTGTAACGCAGATATCTAATATAGAATATTTATGCCGAAGCTTCGAGCATCTAAATACTATATAGATATCATCGCGTACATTCAAGTAGAATCTTTGAAACCAACATTGATAGTGTTTTGCCTGAACTGATGGACAAACTTGTTATATTTTATGTGTAACGCAGATATCTGATAAAGAATATCTATGCCGAAGCTTCGAGCATCCAAATACTATAGACATCATCGCGTACATTCAAGTAGAATCTTTGAAACCAACATTGATAGTGTTTTGCCTGAACTGATGGACAAACTTGTTATGTTTTTATATTAACGCTGATATCTGATATATAATATCCATGCCGAACCTTCAAGCATCCCAATACTATAGACATCATCGCGTACATTTAAGTAGAATCTTTTAAACCAACATTGATAGTGTTTTGCCTGAACTGATGGACAAACTTGTTATGTTTTATGTGTAACGCAGATATCTGATAAAGAATATCTATGCCGAAGCTTCGAGCATCCAAATACTATAGACATCATCGCGTACATTCAAGTAGAATCTTTGAAACCAACATTGATAGTGTTTTGCCTGAACTGATGGACAAACTTTTTATGTTTTATGTGTAACGCAGATATCTAATATAGAATATTTATGCCGAAGCTTCGAGCATCCAAATACTATAGACATCATCGCGTACATTCAAGTAGAATCTTTGAAACCAACATTGATAGTGTTTTGCCTGAACTGATGGACAAACTTGTTATGTTTTATGTGTAACGCAGATATCTGATAAATAATATCTATGCCGAAGCTTCGAGCATCCAAATATTATAGACATTATCGCGTACATTCAAGTAGAATCTTTGAAACCAACATTGATAGTGTTTTGCCTGAACTGATGGACAAACTTGTTATGTTTTATGTGTAACGCAGATATCTGATAAAGAATATCTATGACGAAGCTTTGAGCATCCAAATATTATAGACATTATCGCGTACATTCAAGTAGAATCTTTGAAACCAACATTGATAGTGTTTTGCCTGAACTGATGGACAAACTTGTTATGTTTTATGTGTAACGCAGATATCTGATAAATAATATCTATGCCGAAGCTTCGAGCATCCAAATATTATAGACATTATCGCGTACATTCAAGTAGAATCTTTGAAACCAACATTGATAGTGTTTTGCCTGAACTGATGGACAAACTTGTTATGTTTTATGTGTAACGCAGATATCTGATAAATAATATCTATGCCGAAGCTTCGAGCATCCAAATATTATAGACATTATCGCGTACATTCAAGTAGAATCTTTGAAACCAACATTGATAGTGTTTTGACTGAACTGATGGACAAACTTGTTATGTTTTATGTGTAACGCAGATATCTGATAAAGAATATCTACGCCGAAGCTTCGAGCATCCAAATATTATAGACATTATCGCGTACATTCAAGTAGAATCTTTGAAACCAACATTGATAGTGTTTTGCCTGAAGGTATGTACGTTCATTTAAATTAAATTCTATGACAATATGATGGATAAACTTGTTATGTTTTTATGTTAACGCTGATATCTGATATAGAATATCCATGCCGAACCTTCAAGCATCCCAATACTATAGACATCATCGCGTACATTTAAGTAGAATCTTTGAAACCAACATTGATAGTGTTTTGCCTGAACTGATGGACAAACTTGTTATGTTTTATGTGTAACGCAGATATCTGATAAAGAATATCTATGCCGAAGCTTCGAGCATCCAAATACTATAGACATCATCGCGTACATTCAAGTAGAATCTTTGAAACAAACATTGATAGTGTTTTGCCTGAACTGATGGACAAACTTGTTATGTTTTTATATTAACGCTGATATCTGATATAGAATATCCATGCCGAACCTTCAAGCATCCCAATACTATAGACATCATCGCGTACATTTAAGTAGAATCTTTGAAACCAACATTGATAGTGTTTTGCCTGAACTGATGGACAAACTTGTTATGTTTTATGTGTAACGCAGATATCTGATAAAGAATATCTATGCCGAAGCTTCGAGCATCCAAATACTATAGACATCATCGCGTACATTCAAGTAGAATCTTTGAAACCAACATTGATAGTGTTTTGCCTGAACTGATGTACAAACTTGTTATGTTTTATGTGTAACGCAGATATCTGATAAAGAATATCTATGCCGAAGCTTCGAGCATCCAAATATTATAGACATCATCGCGTACATTCAAGTAGAATCTTTGAAACCAACATTGATAGTGTTTTGCCTGAACTGATGGACAAACTTGTTATGTTTTATGTGTAACGCAGATATCTGATAAAAAATATCTATGCCGAAGCTTCGAGCATCCAAATATTATAGACATTATCGCGTACATTCAAGTAGAATCTTTGAAACCAACATTGATAGTGTTTTGCCTGAACTGATGGACAAACTTGTTATGTTTTATGTGTAACGCAGATATCTGATAAAGAATATCTATGCCGAAGCTTTGAGCATCCAAATATTATAGACATTATCGCGTACATTCAAGTAGAATCTTTGAAACCAACGTTGATAGTGTTTTGCCTGAAGGTATGTACGTTCATTTAAATTAAATTCTATGACAATATGATGGATAAACTTGTTATGTTTTTATGTTAACGTTGATATCTGATATAGAATATCCATGCCAAACCTTCAAGCATCCCAATACTATAGACATCATCGCGTACATTCAAGTAGAATCTTTGAAACCAACATTGATAGTGTTTTGCCTGAACTGATGGACAAACTTGTTATGTTTTATGTGTAATGCAGATATCTGATAAAGAATATCTATGCCGAAGCTTCGAGCATCCAAATATTATAGACATTATCGCGTACATTCAAGTAGAATCTTTAAAACCAACATTGATAGTGTTTTGCCTGAACTGATGGACAAACTTGTTATGTTTTATGTGTAACGCAGATATCTGATAAAGAATATCTATGCCGAAGCTTCGAGCATCCCAATACTATTGACATTATCGCGTATATTTAAGTAGAATCTTTGAAACCAACATTGATAGTGTTTTGCCTGAAGGTATGTACGTTCATTTAAATTAAATTCTATGACAATATGATGGATAAACTTGTTATGTTTTTATGTTAACGCTGATATCTGATATAGAATATCCATGCCGAACCTTCAAGCATCCCAATACTATAGACATCATCGCGTACATTTAAGTAGAATCTTTGAAACCAACATTGATAGTGTTTTGCCTGAACTGATGGACAAACTTGTTATGTTTTATGTGTAACGCAGATATCTGATAAAGAATATCTATGCCGAAGCTTCGAGCATCCAAATACTATAGACATCATCGCGTACATTCAAGTAGAATCTTTGAAACCAACATTGATAGTGTTTTGCCTGAACTGATGGACAAACTTGTTATGTTCTATGTGTAACGCAGATATCTGATAAAGAATATCTATGCCGAAGCTTCGAGCATCCAAATATTATAGACATCATCGCGTACATTCAAGTAGAATCTTTGAAACCAACATTGATAGTGTTTTGCCTGAACTGATGGACAAACTTGTTATGTTTTATGTGTAACGCAGATATCTAATATAGAATATTTATGCCGAAGCTTCGAGCATCTAAATACTATATAGATATCATCGCGTACATTCAAGTAGAATCTTTGAAACCAACATTGATAGTGTTTTGCCTGAACTGATGGACAAACTTGTTATGTTTTATGTGTAACGCAGATATCTGATAAAGAATATCTATGCCGAAGCTTCGAGCATCCCAATACTATTGACATTATCGCGTATATTTAAGTAGAATCTTTGAAACCAACATTGATAGTGTTTTGCCTGAAGGTATGTACGTTCATTTAAATTAAATTCTATGACAATATGATGGATAAACTTGTTATGTTTTTATGTTAACGCTGATATCTGATATAGAATATCCATGCCGAACCTTCAAGCATCCCAATACTATAGACATCATCGCGTACATTTAAGTAGAATCTTTGAAACCAACATTGATAGTGTTTTGCCTGAACTGATGGACAAACTTGTTATGTTTTATGTGTAACGCAGATATCTGATAAAGAATATCTATGCCGAAGCTTCGAGCATCCAAATACTATAGACATCATCGCGTACATTCAAGTAGAATCTTTGAAACCAACATTGATAGTGTTTTGCCTGAACTGATGGACAAACTTGTTATGTTTTATGTGTAACGCAGATATCTGATAAAGAATATCTATGCCGAAGCTTCGAGCATCCAAATATTATAGACATCATCGCGTACATTCAAGTAGAATCTTTGAAACCAACATTGATAGTGTTTTACCTGAACTGATGGACAAACTTGTTATGTTTTATGTGTAACGCAGATATCTGATAAATAAAATCTATGCCGAAGCTTCGAGCATCCAAATATTATAGACATTATCGCGTACATTCAAGTAGAATCTTTGAAACCAACATTGATAGTGTTTTGCCTGAACTGATGGACAAACTTGTTATGTTTTATGTGTAACGCAGATATCTGATAAAGAATATCTATGCCGAAGCTTCGAGCATCCAAATATTATAGACATTATCGCGTACATTCAAGTAGAATCTTTGAAACCAACATTGATAGTGTTTTGCCTGAAGGTATGTACGTTCATTTAAATTAAATTCTATGACAATATGATGGATAAACTTGTTATGTTTTTATGTTAACGCTGATATCTGATATAGAATATCCATGCCGAACCTTCAAGCATCCCAATACTATAGACATCATCGCGTACATTTAAGTAGAATCTTTGAAACCAACATTGATAGTGTTTTGCCTGAACTGATGGACAAACTTGTTATGTTTTATGTGTAACGCAGATATCTGATAAAGAATATCTATGCCGAAGCTTCGAGCATCCAAATACTATAGACATCATCGCGTACATTCAAGTAGAATCTTTGAAACCAACATTGATAGTGTTTTGCCTGAACTGATGGACAAACTTGTTATGTTTTTATATTAACGCTGATATCTGATATAGAATATCCATGCCGAACCTTCAAGCATCCCAATACTATAGACATCATCGCGTACATTTAAGTAGAATCTTTGAAACCAACATTGATAGTGTTTTGCCTGAACTGATGGACAAACTTGTTATGTTTTATGTGTAACGCAGATATCTGATAAAGAATATCTATGCCGAAGCTTCGAGCATCCAAATACTATAGACATCATCGCGTACATTCAAGTAGAATCTTTGAAACCAACATTGATAGTGTTTTGCCTGAACTGATGGACAAACTTTTTATGTTTTATGTGTAACGCAGATATCTAATATAGAATATTTATGCCGAAGCTTCGAGCATCCAAATACTATAGACATCATCGCGTACATTCAAGTAGAATCTTTGAAACCAACATTGATAGTGTTTTGCCTGAACTGATGGACAAACTTGTTATGTTTTATGTGTAACGCAGATATCTGATAAATAATATCTATGCCGAAGCTTCGAGCATCCAAATATTATAGACATTATCGCGTACATTCAAGTAGAATCTTTGAAACCAACATTGATAGTGTTTTGCCTGAACTGATGGACAAACTTGTTATGTTTTATGTGTAACGCAGATATCTGATAAAGAATATCTATGACGAAGCTTTGAGCATCCAAATATTATAGACATTATCGCGTACATTCAAGTAGAATCTTTGAAACCAACATTGATAGTGTTTTGCCTGAACTGATGGACAAACTTGTTATGTTTTATGTGTAACGCAGATATCTGATAAATAATATCTATGCCGAAGCTTCGAGCATCCAAATATTATAGACATTATCGCGTACATTCAAGTAGAATCTTTGAAACCAACATTGATAGTGTTTTGCCTGAACTGATGGACAAACTTGTTATGTTTTATGTGTAACGCAGATATCTGATAAATAATATCTATGCCGAAGCTTCGAGCATCCAAATATTATAGACATTATCGCGTACATTCAAGTAGAATCTTTGAAACCAACATTGATAGTGTTTTGACTGAACTGATGGACAAACTTGTTATGTTTTATGTGTAACGCAGATATCTGATAAAGAATATCTATGCCGAAGCTTCGAGCATCCAAATATTATAGACATTATCGCGTACATTCAAGTAGAATCTTTGAAACCAACATTGATAGTGTTTTGCCTGAAGGTATGTACGTTCATTTAAATTAAATTCTATGACAATATGATGGATAAACTTGTTATGTTTTTATGTTAACGCTGATATCTGATATAGAATATCCATGCCGAACCTTCAAGCATCCCAATACTATAGACATCATCGCGTACATTTAAGTAGAATCTTTGAAACCAACATTGATAGTGTTTTGCCTGAACTGATGGACAAACTTGTTATGTTTTATGTGTAACGCAGATATCTGATAAAGAATATCTATGCCGAAGCTTCGAGCATCCAAATACTATAGACATCATCGCGTACATTCAAGTAGAATCTTTGAAACCAACATTGATAGTGTTTTGCCTGAACTGATGGACAAACTTTTTATGTTTTATGTGTAACGCAGATATCTAATATAGAATATTTATGCCGAAGCTTCGAGCATCCAAATACTATAGACATCATCGCGTACATTTAAGTAGAATCTTTGAAACCAACATTGATAGTGTTTTGCCTGAACTGATGGACAAACTTGTTATGTTTTATGTGTAACGCAGATATCTGATAAATAATATCTATGCCGAAGCTTCGAGCATCCAAATATTATAGACATTATCGCGTACATTCAAGTAGAATCTTTGAAACCAACATTGATAGTGTTTTGCCTGAACTGATGGACAAACTTGTTATGTTTTATGTGTAACGCAGATATCTGATAAAGAATATCTATGCCGAAGCTTTGAGCATCCAAATATTATAGACATTATCGCGTACATTCAAGTAGAATCTTTGAAACCAACATTGATAGTGTTTTGCCTGAACTGATGGACAAACTTGTTATGTTTTATGTGTAACGCAGATATCTGATAAATAATATCTATGCCGAAGCTTCGAGCATCCAAATATTATAGACATTATCGCGTACATTCAAGTAGAATCTTTGAAACCAACATTGATAGTGTTTTGCCTGAACTGATGGACAAACTTGTTATGTTTTATGTGTAACGCAGATATCTGATAAATAATATCTATGCCGAAGCTTCGAGCATCCAAATATTATAGACATTATCGCGTACATTCAAGTAGAATCTTTGAAACCAACATTGATAGTGTTTTGACTGAACTGATGGACAAACTTGTTATGTTTTATGTGTAACGCAGATATCTGATAAAGAATATCTATGCCGAAGCTTCGAGCATCCAAATATTATAGACATTATCGCGTACATTCAAGTAGAATCTTTGAAACCAACATGATAGTGTTTTGCCTGAAAGTATGTACGTTCATTTAAATTAAATTCTATGACAATATGATGGATAAACTTGTTATGTTTTTATGTTAACGCTGATATCTGATATAGAATATCCATGCCGAACCTTCAAGCATCCCAATACTATAGACATCATCGCGTACATTTAAGTAGAATCTTTGAAACCAACATTGATAGTGTTTTGCCTGAACTGATGGACAAACTTGTTATGTTTTATGTGTAACGCAGATATCTGATAAAGAATATCTATGCCGAAGCTTCGAGCATCCAAATACTATAGACATCATCGCGTACATTCAAGTAGAATCTTTGAAACCAACATTGATAGTGTTTTGCCTGAACTGATGGACAAACTTGTTATGTTTTTATATTAACGCTGATATCTGATATAGAATATCCATGCCGAACCTTCAAGCATCCCAATACTATAGACATCATCGCGTACATTTAAGTAGAATCTTTGAAACCAACATTGATAGTGTTTTGCCTGAACTGATGGACAAACTTGTTATGTTTTATGTGTAACGCAGATATCTGATAAAGAATATCTATGCCGAAGCTTCGAGCATCCAAATACTATAGACATCATCGCGTACATTCAAGTAGAATCTTTGAAACCAACATTGATAGTGTTTTGCCTGAACTGATGTACAAACTTGTTATGTTTTATGTGTAACGCAGATATCTGATAAAGAATATCTATGCCGAAGCTTCGAGCATCCAAATATTATAGACATCATCGCGTACATTCAAGTAGAATCTTTGAAACCAACATTGATAGTGTTTTGCCTGAACTGATGGACAAACTTGTTATGTTTTATGTGTAACGCAGATATCTGATAAAGAATATCTATGCCGAAGCTTCGAGCATCCCAATACTATTGACATTATCGCGTATATTTAAGTAGAATCTTTGAAACCATTATTTATAGTGTTTTGCCTGAAGGTATGTATGTACGTTCATTTAAATTAAATTCTATGACAATATGATGGATAAACTTGTTATGTTTTTATGTTAACGCTGATATCTGATATAGAATATCCATGCCGAACCTTCAAGCATCCCAATACTATAGACATCATCGCGTACATTTAAGTAGAATCTTTGAAACCAACATTGATAGTGTTTTGCCTGAACTGATGGACAAACTTGTTATGTTTTATGTGTAACGCAGATATCTGATAAAGAATATCTATGCCGAAGCTTTGAGCATCCAAATATTATAGACATTATCGCGTACATTCAAGTAGAATCTTTGAAACCAACGTTGATAGTGTTTTGCCTGAAGGTATGTATGTTCATTTAAATTAAATTCTATGACAATATGATGGATAAACTTGTTATGTTTTTATGTTAACGTTGATATCTGATATAGAATATCCATGCCAAACCTCCAAGCATCCCAATACTATAGACATCATCGCGTACATTCAAGTAGAATCTTTGAAACCAACATTGATAGTGTTTTGCCTGAACTGATGGACAAACTTGTTATGTTTTATGTGTAATGCAGATATCTGATAAAGAATATCTATGCCGAAGCTTCGAGCATCCAAATATTATAGACATTATCGCGTACATTCAAGTAGAATCTTTGAAACCAACATTGATAGTGTTTTGCCTGAACTGATGGACAAACTTGTTATGTTTTATGTGTAACGCAGATATCTGATAAAGAATATCTATGACGAAGCTTTGAGCATCCAAATATTATAGACATTATCGCGTACATTCAAGTAGAATCTTTGAAACCAACATTGATAGTGTTTTGCCTGAACTGATGGACAAACTTGTTATGTTTTATGTGTAACGCAGATATCTGATAAATAATATCTATGCCGAAGCTTCGAGCATCCAAATATTATAGACATTATCGCGTACATTCAAGTAGAATCTTTGAAACCAACATTGATAGTGTTTTGCCTGAACTGATGGACAAACTTGTTATGTTTTATGTGTAACGCAGATATCTGATAAATAATATCTATGCCGAAGCTTCGAGCATCCAAATATTATAGACATTATCGCGTACATTCAAGTAGAATCTTTGAAACCAACATTGATAGTGTTTTGCCTGAACTGATGGACAAACTTGTTATGTTTTATGTGTAACGCAGATATCTGATAAATAATATCTATGCCGAAGCTTCGAGCATCCAAATATTATAGACATTATCGCGTACATTCAAGTAGAATCTTTGAAACCAACATTGATAGTGTTTTGCCTGAACTGATGGACAAACTTGTTATGTTTTATGTGTAACGCAGATATCTGATAAAGAATATCTATGCCGAAGCTTTGAGCATCCAAATATTATAGACATTATCGCGTACATTCAAGTAGAATCTTTGAAACCAACGTTGATAGTGTTTTGCCTGAAGGTATGTACGTTCATTTAAATTAAATTCTATGACAATATGATGGATAAACTTGTTATGTTTTTATGTTAACGTTGATATCTGATATAGAATATCCATGCCAAACCTTCAAGCATCCCAATACTATAGACATCATCGCGTACATTCAAGTAGAATCTTTGAAACCAACATTGATAGTGTTTTGCCTGAACTGATGGACAAACTTGTTATGTTTTATGTGTAATGCAGATATCTGATAAAGAATATCTATGCCGAAGCTTCGAGCATCCAAATATTATAGACATCATCGCGTACATTCAAGTAGAATCTTTGAAACCAACATTGATAGTGTTTTGCCTGAACTGATGGACAAACTTGTTATGTTTTATGTGTAACGCAGATATCTGATAAAGAATATCTATGCCGAAGCTTCGAGCATCCAAATATTATAGACATCATCGCGTACATTCAAGTAGAATCTTTGAAACCAACATTGATAGTGTTTTGCCTGAACTGATGGACAAACTTGTTATGTTTTATGTGTAACGCAGATATCTGATAAATAATATCTATGCCGAAGCTTCGAGCATCCAAATATTATAGACATTATCGCGTACATTCAAGTAGAATCTTTGAAACCAACATTGATAGTGTTTTGCCTGAACTGATGGACAAACTTGTTATGTTTTATGTGTAACGCAGATATCTGATAAAGAATATCTATGCCGAAGCTTTGAGCATCCAAATATTATAGACATTATCGCGTACATTCAAGTAGAATCTTTGAAACCAACGTTGATAGTGTTTTGCCTGAAGGTATGTATGTTCATTTAAATTAAATTCTATGACAATATGATGGATAAACTTGTTATGTTTTTATGTTAACGTTGATATCTGATATAGAATATCCATGCCAAACCTTCAAGCATCCCAATACTATAGACATCATCGCGTACATTCAAGTAGAATCTTTGAAACCAACATTGATAGTGTTTTGCCTGAACTGATGGACAAACTTGTTATGTTTTATGTGTAATGCAGATATCTGATAAAGAATATCTATGCCGAAGCTTCGAGCATCCAAATATTATAGACATTATCGCGTACATTCAAGTAGAATCTTTGAAACCAACATTGATAGTGTTTTGCCTGAACTGATGGACAAACTTGTTATGTTTTATGTGTAACGCAGATATCTGATAAAGAATATCTATGCCGAAGCTTCGAGCATCCCAATACTATTGACATTATCGCGTATATTTAAGTAGAATCTTTGAAACCAACATGATAGTGTTTTGCCTGAAAGTATGTACGTTCATTTAAATTAAATTCTATGACAATATGATGGATAAACTTGTTATGTTTTTATGTTAACGCTGATATCTGATATAGAATATCCATGCCGAACCTTCAAGCATCCCAATACTATAGACATCATCGCGTACATTTAAGTAGAATCTTTGAAACCAACATTGATAGTGTTTTGCCTGAACTGATGGACAAACTTGTTATGTTTTATGTGTAACGCAGATATCTGATAAAGAATATCTATGCCGAAGCTTCGAGCATCCAAATACTATAGACATCATCGCGTACATTCAAGTAGAATCTTTGAAACCAACATTGATAGTGTTTTGCCTGAACTGATGGACAAACTTGTTATGTTTTTATATTAACGCTGATATCTGATATAGAATATCCATGCCGAACCTTCAAGCATCCCAATACTATAGACATCATCGCGTACATTTAAGTAGAATCTTTGAAACCAACATTGATAGTGTTTTGCCTGAACTGATGGACAAACTTGTTATGTTTTATGTGTAACGCAGATATCTGATAAAGAATATCTATGCCGAAGCTTCGAGCATCCAAATACTATAGACATCATCGCGTACATTCAAGTAGAATCTTTGAAACCAACATTGATAGTGTTTTGCCTGAACTGATGTACAAACTTGTTATGTTTTATGTGTAACGCAGATATCTGATAAAGAATATCTATGCCGAAGCTTCGAGCATCCAAATATTATAGACATCATCGCGTACATTCAAGTAGAATCTTTGAAACCAACATTGATAGTGTTTTGCCTGAACTGATGGACAAACTTGTTATGTTTTATGTGTAACGCAGATATCTGATAAAGAATATCTATGCCGAAGCTTCGAGCATCCCAATACTATTGACATTATCGCGTATATTTAAGTAGAATCTTTGAAACCATTATTTATAGTGTTTTGCCTGAAGGTATGTATGTACGTTCATTTAAATTAAATTCTATGACAATATGATGGATAAACTTGTTATGTTTTTATGTTAACGCTGATATCTGATATAGAATATCCATGCCGAACCTTCAAGCATCCCAATACTATAGACATCATCGCGTACATTTAAGTAGAATCTTTGAAACCAACATTGATAGTGTTTTGCCTGAACTGATGGACAAACTTGTTATGTTTTATGTGTAACGCAGATATCTGATAAAGAATATCTATGCCGAAGCTTTGAGCATCCAAATATTATAGACATTATCGCGTACATTCAAGTAGAATCTTTGAAACCAACGTTGATAGTGTTTTGCCTGAAGGTATGTATGTTCATTTAAATTAAATTCTATGACAATATGATGGATAAACTTGTTATGTTTTTATGTTAACGTTGATATCTGATATAGAATATCCATGCCAAACCTCCAAGCATCCCAATACTATAGACATCATCGCGTACATTCAAGTAGAATCTTTGAAACCAACATTGATAGTGTTTTGCCTGAACTGATGGACAAACTTGTTATGTTTTATGTGTAATGCAGATATCTGATAAAGAATATCTATGCCGAAGCTTCGAGCATCCAAATATTATAGACATTATCGCGTACATTCAAGTAGAATCTTTGAAACCAACATTGATAGTGTTTTGCCTGAACTGATGGACAAACTTGTTATGTTTTATGTGTAACGCAGATATCTGATAAAGAATATCTATGACGAAGCTTTGAGCATCCAAATATTATAGACATTATCGCGTACATTCAAGTAGAATCTTTGAAACCAACATTGATAGTGTTTTGCCTGAACTGATGGACAAACTTGTTATGTTTTATGTGTAACGCAGATATCTGATAAATAATATCTATGCCGAAGCTTCGAGCATCCAAATATTATAGACATTATCGCGTACATTCAAGTAGAATCTTTGAAACCAACATTGATAGTGTTTTGCCTGAACTGATGGACAAACTTGTTATGTTTTATGTGTAACGCAGATATCTGATAAATAATATCTATGCCGAAGCTTCGAGCATCCAAATATTATAGACATTATCGCGTACATTCAAGTAGAATCTTTGAAACCAACATTGATAGTGTTTTGCCTGAACTGATGGACAAACTTGTTATGTTTTATGTGTAACGCAGATATCTGATAAATAATATCTATGCCGAAGCTTCGAGCATCCAAATATTATAGACATTATCGCGTACATTCAAGTAGAATCTTTGAAACCAACATTGATAGTGTTTTGCCTGAACTGATGGACAAACTTGTTATGTTTTATGTGTAACGCAGATATCTGATAAAGAATATCTATGCCGAAGCTTTGAGCATCCAAATATTATAGACATTATCGCGTACATTCAAGTAGAATCTTTGAAACCAACGTTGATAGTGTTTTGCCTGAAGGTATGTACGTTCATTTAAATTAAATTCTATGACAATATGATGGATAAACTTGTTATGTTTTTATGTTAACGTTGATATCTGATATAGAATATCCATGCCAAACCTTCAAGCATCCCAATACTATAGACATCATCGCGTACATTCAAGTAGAATCTTTGAAACCAACATTGATAGTGTTTTGCCTGAACTGATGGACAAACTTGTTATGTTTTATGTGTAATGCAGATATCTGATAAAGAATATCTATGCCGAAGCTTCGAGCATCCAAATATTATAGACATCATCGCGTACATTCAAGTAGAATCTTTGAAACCAACATTGATAGTGTTTTGCCTGAACTGATGGACAAACTTGTTATGTTTTATGTGTAACGCAGATATCTGATAAAGAATATCTATGCCGAAGCTTCGAGCATCCAAATATTATAGACATCATCGCGTACATTCAAGTAGAATCTTTGAAACCAACATTGATAGTGTTTTGCCTGAACTGATGGACAAACTTGTTATGTTTTATGTGTAACGCAGATATCTGATAAATAATATCTATGCCGAAGCTTCGAGCATCCAAATATTATAGACATTATCGCGTACATTCAAGTAGAATCTTTGAAACCAACATTGATAGTGTTTTGCCTGAACTGATGGACAAACTTGTTATGTTTTATGTGTAACGCAGATATCTGATAAAGAATATCTATGCCGAAGCTTTGAGCATCCAAATATTATAGACATTATCGCGTACATTCAAGTAGAATCTTTGAAACCAACGTTGATAGTGTTTTGCCTGAAGGTATGTACGTTCATTTAAATTAAATTCTATGACAATATGATGGATAAACTTGTTATGTTTTTATGTTAACGTTGATATCTGATATAGAATATCCATGCCAAACCTTCAAGCATCCCAATACTATAGACATCATCGCGTACATTCAAGTAGAATCTTTGAAACCAACATTGATAGTGTTTTGCCTGAACTGATGGACAAACTTGTTATGTTTTATGTGTAATGCAGATATCTGATAAAGAATATCTATGCCGAAGCTTCGAGCATCCAAATATTATAGACATTATCGCGTACATTCAAGTAGAATCTTTGAAACCAACATTGATAGTGTTTTGCCTGAACTGATGGACAAACTTGTTATGTTTTATGTGTAACGCAGATATCTGATAAAGAATATCTATGCCGAAGCTTCGAGCATCCCAATACTATTGACATTATCGCGTATATTTAAGTAGAATCTTTGAAACCAACATTGATAGTGTTTTGCCTGAAGGTATGTACGTTCATTTAAATTAAATTCTATGACAATATGATGGATAAACTTGTTATGTTTTTATGTTAACGCTGATATCTGATATAGAATATCCATGCCGAACCTTCAAGCATCCCAATACTATAGACATCATCGCGTACATTTAAGTAGAATCTTTGAAACCAACATTGATAGTGTTTTGCCTGAACTGATGGACAAACTTGTTATGTTTTATGTGTAACGCACATATCTGATAAAGAATATCTATGCCGAAGCTTCGAGCATCCAAATACTATAGACATCATCGCGTACATTCAAGTAGAATCTTTGAAACCAACATTGATAGTGTTTTACCTGAACTGATGGACAAACTTGTTATGTTTTATGTGTAACGCAGATATCTAATATAGAATATTTATGCCGAAGCTTCGAGCATCTAAATACTTACTATATAGATATCATCGCGTACATTCAAGTAGAATCTTTGAAACCAACATTGATAGTGTTTTGCCTGAACTGATGGACAAACTTGTTATGTTTTATGTGTAACGCATATATCTGATAAAGAATATCTATGCCGAAGCTTCGAGCATCCCAATACTATTGACATTATCGCGTATATTTAAGTAGAATCTTTGAAACCATTATTGATAGTGTTTTGCCTGAAGGTATGTATGTACGTTCATTTAAATTAAATTCTATGACAATATGATGGATAAACTTGTTATGTTTTTATGTTAACGCTGATATCTGATATAGAATATCCATGCCGAACCTTCAAGCATCCCAATACTATAGACATCATCGCGTACATTTAAGTAGAATCTTTGAAACCAACATTGATAGTGTTTTGCCTGAACTGATGGACAAACTTGTTATGTTTTATGTGTAACGCAGATATCTGATAAAGAATATCCATGCCGAAGCTTCGAGCATCCAAATACTATAGACATCATCGCGTACATTCAAGTAGAATCTTTGAAACCAACATTGATAGTGTTTTGCCTGAACTGATGGACAAACTTGTTATGTTTTATGTGTAACGCAGATATCTGATAAAGAATATCTATGCCGAAGCTTCGAGCATCCAAATATTATAGACATCATCGCGTACATTCAAGTAGAATCTTTGAAACCAACATTGATAGTGTTTTGCCTGAACTGATGGACAAACTTGTTATGTTTTATGTGTAACGCAGATATCTGATAAATAATATCTATGCCGAAGCTTCGAGCATCCAAATATTATAGACATTATCGCGTACATTCAAGTAGAATCTTTGAAACTAACATTGATAGTGTTTTGCCTGAACTGATGGACAAACTTGTTATGTTTTATGTGTAACGCAGATATCTGATAAAGAATATCTATGCCGAAGCTTTGAGCATCCAAATATTATAGACATTATCGCGTACATTCAAGTAGAATCTTTGAAACCAACGTTGATAGTGTTTTGCCTGAAGGTATGTACGTTCATTTAAATTAAATTCTATGACAATATGATGGATAAACTTGTTATGTTTTTATGTTAACGTTGATATCTGATATAGAATATCCATGCCAAACCTTCAAGCATCCCAATACTATAGACATCATCGCGTACATTCAAGTAGAATCTTTGAAACCAACATTGATAGTGTTTTGCCTGAACTGATGGACAAACTTGTTATGTTTTATGTGTAATGCAGATATCTGATAAAGAATATCTATGCCGAAGCTTCGAGCATCCAAATATTATAGACATTACCGCGTACATTCAAGTAGAATCTTTGAAACCAACATTGATAGTGTTTTGCCTGAACTGATGGACAAACTTGTTATGTTTTATGTGTAACGCAGATATCTGATAAAGAATATCTATGCCGAAGCTTCGAGCATCCCAATACTATTGACATTATCGCGTATATTTAAGTAGAATCTTTGAAACCAACATTGATAGTGTTTTGCCTGAAGGTATGTACGTTCATTTAAATTAAATTCTATGACAATATGATGGATAAACTTGTTATGTTTTTATGTTAACGCTGATATCTGATATAGAATATCCATGCCGAACCTTCAAGCATCCCAATACTATAGACATCATCGCGTACATTTAAGTAGAATCTTTGAAACCAACATTGATAGTGTTTTGCCTGAACTGATGGACAAACTTGTTATGTTTTATGTGTAACGCAGATATCTGATAAATAATATCTATGCCGAAGCTTCGAGCATCCAAATATTATAGACATCATCGCGTACATTCAAGTAGAATCTTTGAAACCAACATTGATAGTGTTTTGCCTGAACTGATGGACAAACTTGTTATGTTTTATGTGTAACGCAGATATCTGATAAATAATATCTATGCCGAAGCTTCGAGCATCCAAATATTATAGACATTATCGCGTACATTCAAGTAGAATCTTTGAAACCAACATTGATAGTGTTTTGCCTGAACTGATGGACAAACTTGTTATGTTTTATGTGTAACGCAGATATCTGATAAAGAATATCTATGCCGAAGCTTTGAGCATCCAAATATTATAGACATTATCGCGTACATTCAAGTAGAATCTTTGAAACCAACGTTGATAGTGTTTTGCCTGAAGGTATGTACGTTCATTTAAATTAAATTCTATGACAATATGATGGATAAACTTGTTATGTTTTTATGTTAACGTTGATATCTGATATAGAATATCCATGCCAAACCTTCAAGCATCCCAATACTATAGACATCATCGCGTACATTCAAGTAGAATCTTTGAAACCAACATTGATAGTGTTTTGCCTGAACTGATGGACAAACTTGTTATGTTTTATGTGTAATGCAGATATCTGATAAAGAATATCTATGCCGAAGCTTCGAGCATCCAAATATTATAGACATCATCGCGTACATTCAAGTAGAATCTTTGAAACCAACATTGATAGTGTTTTGCCTGAACTGATGGACAAACTTGTTATGTTTTATGTGTAACGCAGATATCTGATAAAGAATATCTATGCCGAAGCTTCGAGCATCCAAATATTATAGACATCATCGCGTACATTCAAGTAGAATCTTTGAAACCAACATTGATAGTGTTTTGCCTGAACTGATGGACAAACTTGTTATGTTTTATGTGTAACGCAGATATCTGATAAATAATATCTATGCCGAAGCTTCGAGCATCCAAATATTATAGACATTATCGCGTACATTCAAGTAGAATCTTTGAAACCAACATTGATAGTGTTTTGCCTGAACTGATGGACAAACTTGTTATGTTTTATGTGTAACGCAGATATCTGATAAAGAATATCTATGCCGAAGCTTTGAGCATCCAAATATTATAGACATTATCGCGTACATTCAAGTAGAATCTTTGAAACCAACGTTGATAGTGTTTTGCCTGAAGGTATGTACGTTCATTTAAATTAAATTCTATGACAATATGATGGATAAACTTGTTATGTTTTTATGTTAACGTTGATATCTGATATAGAATATCCATGCCAAACCTTCAAGCATCCCAATACTATAGACATCATCGCGTACATTCAAGTAGAATCTTTGAAACCAACATTGATAGTGTTTTGCCTGAACTGATGGACAAACTTGTTATGTTTTATGTGTAATGCAGATATCTGATAAAGAATATCTATGCCGAAGCTTCGAGCATCCAAATATTATAGACATTATCGCGTACATTCAAGTAGAATCTTTGAAACCAACATTGATAGTGTTTTGCCTGAACTGATGGACAAACTTGTTATGTTTTATGTGTAACGCAGATATCTGATAAAGAATATCTATGCCGAAGCTTCGAGCATCCCAATACTATTGACATTATCGCGTATATTTAAGTAGAATCTTTGAAACCAACATTGATAGTGTTTTGCCTGAAGGTATGTACGTTCATTTAAATTAAATTCTATGACAATATGATGGATAAACTTGTTATGTTTTTATGTTAACGCTGATATCTGATATAGAATATCCATGCCGAACCTTCAAGCATCCCAATACTATAGACATCATCGCGTACATTTAAGTAGAATCTTTGAAACCAACATTGATAGTGTTTTGCCTGAACTGATGGACAAACTTGTTATGTTTTATGTGTAACGCACATATCTGATAAAGAATATCTATGCCGAAGCTTCGAGCATCCAAATACTATAGACATCATCGCGTACATTCAAGTAGAATCTTTGAAACCAACATTGATAGTGTTTTGCCTGAACTGATGGACAAACTTGTTATGTTTTATGTGTAACGCAGATATCTGATAAAGAATATCTATGCCGAAGCTTCGAGCATCCAAATATTATAGACATCATCGCGTACATTCAAGTAGAATCTTTGAAACCAACATTGATAGTGTTTTACCTGAACTGATGGACAAACTTGTTATGTTTTATGTGTAACGCAGATATCTAATATAGAATATTTATGCCGAAGCTTCGAGCATCTAAATACTTACTATATAGATATCATCGCGTACATTCAAGTAGAATCTTTGAAACCAACATTGATAGTGTTTTGCCTGAACTGATGGACAAACTTGTTATGTTTTATGTGTAACGCAGATATCTGATAAAGAATATCTATGCCGAAGCTTCGAGCATCCCAATACTATTGACATTATCGCGTATATTTAAGTAGAATCTTTGAAACCATTATTGATAGTGTTTTGCCTGAAGGTATGTATGTACGTTCATTTAAATTAAATTCTATGACAATATGATGGATAAACTTGTTATGTTTTTATGTTAACGCTGATATCTGATATAGAATATCCATGCCGAACCTTCAAGCATCCCAATACTATAGACATCATCGCGTACATTTAAGTAGAATCTTTGAAACCAACATTGATAGTGTTTTGCCTGAACTGATGGACAAACTTGTTATGTTTTATGTGTAACGCAGATATCTAATAAAGAATATCCATGCCGAAGCTTCGAGCATCCAAATACTATAGACATCATCGCGTACATTCAAGTAGAATCTTTGAAACCAACATTGATAGTGTTTTGCCTGAACTGATGGACAAACTTGTTATGTTTTATGTGTAACGCAGATATCTGATAAAGAATATCTATGCCGAAGCTTCGAGCATCCAAATATTATAGACATCATCGCGTACATTCAAGTAGAATCTTTGAAACCAACATTGATAGTGTTTTGCCTGAACTGATGGACAAACTTGTTATGTTTTATGTGTAACGCAGATATCTGATAAATAATATCTATGCCGAAGCTTCGAGCATCCAAATATTATAGACATTATCGCGTACATTCAAGTAGAATCTTTGAAACTAACATTGATAGTGTTTTGCCTGAACTGATGGACAAACTTGTTATGTTTTATGTGTAACGCAGATATCTGATAAAGAATATCTATGCCGAAGCTTTGAGCATCCAAATATTATAGACATTATCGCGTACATTCAAGTAGAATCTTTGAAACCAACGTTGATAGTGTTTTGCCTGAAGGTATGTACGTTCATTTAAATTAAATTCTATGACAATATGATGGATAAACTTGTTATGTTTTTATGTTAACGTTGATATCTGATATAGAATATCCATGCCAAACCTTCAAGCATCCCAATACTATAGACATCATCGCGTACATTCAAGTAGAATCTTTGAAACCAACATTGATAGTGTTTTGCCTGAACTGATGGACAAACTTGTTATGTTTTATGTGTAATGCAGATATCTGATAAAGAATATCTATGCCGAAGCTTCGAGCATCCAAATATTATAGACATTATCGCGTACATTCAAGTAGAATCTTTGAAACCAACATTGATAGTGTTTTGCCTGAACTGATGGACAAACTTGTTATGTTTTATGTGTAACGCAGATATCTGATAAAGAATATCTATGCCGAAGCTTCGAGCATCCCAATACTATTGACATTATCGCGTATATTTAAGTAGAATCTTTGAAACCAACATTGATAGTGTTTTGCCTGAAGGTATGTACGTTCATTTAAATTAAATTCTATGACAATATGATGGATAAACTTGTTATGTTTTTATGTTAACGCTGATATCTGATATAGAATATCCATGCCGAACCTTCAAGCATCCCAATACTATAGACATCATCGCGTACATTTAAGTAGAATCTTTGAAACCAACATTGATAGTGTTTTGCCTGAACTGATGGACAAACTTGTTATGTTTTATGTGTAACGCAGATATCTGATAAAGAATATCTATGCCGAAGCTTCGAGCATCCAAATACTATAGACATCATCGCGTACATTCAAGTAGAATCTTTGAAACCAACATTGATAGTGTTTTGCCTGAACTGATGGACAAACTTGTTATGTTCTATGTGAAACGCAGATATCTGATAAAGAATATCTATGCCGATGCTTCGAGCATCCAAATATTATAGACATCATCGCGTACATTCAAGTAGAATCTTTGAAACCAAAATTGATAGTGTTTTGCCTGAACTGATGGACAAACTTGTTATGTTTTATGTGTAACGCAGATATCTGATAAAGAATATCTATGCCGAAGCTTCGAGCATCCCAATACTATTGACATTATCGCGTACATTCAAGTAGAATCTTTGAAACCAACATTGATAGTGTTTTGCCTGAACTGATGGACAAACTTGTTATGTTTTATGTGTAACGCAGATATCTGATAAAGAATATCTATGCCGAAGCTTTGAGCATCCAAATATTATAGACATTATCGCGTACATTCAAGTAGAATCTTTGAAACCAACGTTGATAGTGTTTTGCCTGAAGGTATGTACGTTCATTTAAATTAAATTCTATGACAATATGATGGATAAACTTGTTATGTTTTTATGTTAAAGTTGATATCTGATATAGAATATCCATGCCAAACCTTCAAGCATCCCAATACTATAGACATCATCGCGTACATTCAAGTAGAATCTTTGAAACCAACATTGATAGTGTTTTGCCTGAACTGATGGACAAACTTGTTATGTTTTATGTGTAATGCAGATATCTGATAAAGAATATCTATGCCGAAGCTTCGAGCATCCAAATATTATAGACATTATCGCGTACATTCAAGTAGAATCTTTGAAACCAACATTGATAGTGTTTTGCCTGAACTGATGGACAAACTTGTTATGTTTTATGTGTAACGCAGATATCTGATAAAGAATATCTATGCCGAAGCTTCGAGCATCCCAATACTATTGACATTATCGCGTATATTTAAGTAGAATCTTTGAAACCAACATTGATAGTGTTTTGCCTGAAGGTATGTACGTTCATTTAAATTAAATTCTATGACAATATGATGGATAAACTTGTTATGTTTTTATGTTAACGCTGATATCTGATATAGAATATCCATGCCGAACCTTCAAGCATCCCAATACTATAGACATCATCGCGTACATTTAAGTAGAATCTTTGAAACCAACATTGATAGTGTTTTGCCTGAACTGATGGACAAACTTGTTATGTTTTATGTGTAACGCAGATATCTGATAAAGAATATCCATGCCGAAGCTTCGAGCATCCAAATACTATATACATCATCGCGTACATTCAAGTAGAATCTTTGAAACCAACATTGATAGTGTTTTGCCTGAACTGATGGACAAACTTGTTATGTTTTATGTGTAACGCAGATATCTGATAAAGAATATCTATGCCGAAGCTTCGAGCATCCAAATATTATAGACATCATCGCGTACATTCAAGTAGAATCTTTGAAACCAACATTGATAGTGTTTTGCCTGAACTGATGGACAAACTTGTTATGTTTTATGTGTAACGCAGATATCTGATAAATAATATCTATGCCGAAGCTTCGAGCATCCAAATATTATAGACATTATCGCGTACATTCAAGTAGAATCTTTGAAACCAACATTGATAGTGTTTTGCCTGAACTGATGGACAAACTTGTTATGTTTTATGTGTAACGCAGATATCTGATAAAGAATATCTATGCCGAAGCTTTGAGCATCCAAATATTATAGACATTATCGCGTACATTCAAGTAGAATCTTTGAAACCAACGTTGATAGTGTTTTGCCTGAAGGTATGTACGTTCATTTAAATTAAATTCTATGACAATATGATGGATAAACTTGTTATGTTTTTATGTTAACGTTGATATCTGATATAGAATATCCATGCCAAACCTTCAAGCATCCCAATACTATAGACATCATCGCGTACATTCAAGTAGAATCTTTGAAACCAACATTGATAGTGTTTTGCCTGAACTGATGGACAAACTTGTTATGTTTTATGTGTAATGCAGATATCTGATAAAGAATATCTATGCCGAAGCTTCGAGCATCCAAATATTATAGACATTATCGCGTACATTCAAGTAGAATCTTTGAAACCAACATTGATAGTGTTTTGCCTGAACTGATGGACAAACTTGTTATGTTTTATGTGTAACGCAGATATCTGATAAAGAATATCTATGCCGAAGCTTCGAGCATCCCAATACTATTGACATTATCGCGTATATTTAAGTAGAATCTTTGAAACCAACATTGATAGTGTTTTGCCTGAAGGTATGTACGTTCATTTAAATTAAATTCTATGACAATATGATGGATAAACTTGTTATGTTTTTATGTTAACGCTGATATCTGATATAGAATATCCATGCCGAACCTTCAAGCATCCCAATACTATAGACATCATCGCGTACATTTAAGTAGAATCTTTGAAACCAACATTGATAGTGTTTTGCCTGAACTGATGGACAAACTTGTTATGTTTTATGTGTAACGCAGATATCTGATAAAGAATATCTATGCCGAAGCTTCGAGCATCCAAATACTATAGACATCATCGCGTACATTCAAGTAGAATCTTTGAAACCAACATTGATAGTGTTTTGCCTGAACTGATGGACAAACTTGTTATGTTCTATGTGTAACGCAGATATCTGATAAAGAATATCTATGCCGAAGCTTCGAGCATCCAAATATTATAGACATCATCGCGTACATTCAAGTAGAATCTTTGAAACCAACATTGATAGTGTTTTGCCTGAACTGATGGACAAACTTGTTATGTTTTATGTGTAACGCAGATATCTGATAAAGAATATCTATGCCGAAGCTTCGAGCATCCCAATACTATTGACATTATCGCGTATATTTAAGTAGAATCTTTGAAACCAACATTGATAGTGTTTTGCCTGAAGGTATGTACGTTCATTTAAATTAAATTCTATGACAATATGATGGATAAACTTGTTATGTTTTTATGTTAACGCTGATATCTGTTATATAATATCCATGCCGAACCTTCCAGCATCCCAATACTATAGACATCATCGCGTACATTTAAGTAGAATCTTTGAAACCAACATTGATAGTGTTTTGCCTGAACTGATGGACAAACTTGTTATGTTTTATGTGTAACGCAGATATCTGATAAAGAATATCTATGCCGAAGCTTCGAGCATCCAAATACTATAGACATCATCGCGTACATTCAAGTAGAATCTTTGAAACCAACATTGATAGTGTTTTGCCTGAACTGATGGACAAACTTGTTATGTTTTTATATTAACGCTGATATCTGATATAGAATATCCATGCCGAACCTTCAAGCATCCCAATACTATAGACATCATCGCGTACATTTAAGTAGAATCTTTGAAACCAACATTGATAGTGTTTTGCCTGAACTGATGGACAAACTTGTTATGTTTTATGTGTAACGCAGATATCTGATAAAGAATATCTATGCCGAAGCTTCGAGCATCCCAATACTATTGACATTATCGCGTATATTTAAGTAGAATCTTTGAAACCAACATTGATAGTGTTTTGCCTGAAGGTATGTACGTTCATTTAAATTAAATTCTATGACAATATGATGGATAAACTTGTTATGTTTTTATGTTAACGCTGATATCTGATATAGAATATCCATGCCGAACCTTCAAGCATCCCAATACTATAGACATTATCGCGTACATTTAAGTAGAATCTTTGAAACCAACATTGATAGTGTTTTGCCTGAACTGATGGACAAACTTGTTATGTTTTATGTGTAACGCAGATATCTGATAAAGAATATCTATGCCGAAGCTTCGAGCATCCAAATACTATAGACATCATCGCGTACATTCAAGTAGAATCTTTGAAACCAACATTGATAGTGTTTTGCCTGAACTGATGGACAAACTTGTTATGTTTTTATATTAACGCTGATATCTGATATAGAATATCCATGCCGAACCTTCAAGCATCCCAATACTATAGACATCATCGCGTACATTCAAGTAGAATCTTTGAAACCAACATTGATAGTGTTTTGCCTGAACTGATGGACAAACTTGTTATGTTTTATGTGTAACGCAGATATCTGATAAAGAATATCTATGCCGAAGCTTCGAGCATCCAAATACTATAGACATCATCGCGTACATTCAAGTAGAATCTTTGAAACCAACATTGATAGTGTTTTGCCTGAACTGATGGACAAACTTGTTATGTTTTATGTGTAACGCAGATATCTGATAAAGAATATCTATGCCGAAGCTTCGAGCATCCAAATACTATAGACATCATCGCGTACATTCAAGTAGAATCTTTGAAACCAACATTGATAGTGTTTTGCCTGAACTGATGGACAAACTTGTTATGTTTTATGTGTAACGCAGATATCTGATAAAGAATATCTATGCCGAAGCTTCGAGCATCCCAATACTATTGACATTATCGCGTATATTTAAGTAGAATCTTTGAAACCAACATTGATAGTGTTTTGCCTGAAGGTATGTACGTTCATTTAAATTAAATTCTATGACAATATGATGGATAAACTTGTTATGTTTTTATGTTAACGCTGATATCTGATATAGAATATCCATGCCGAACCTTCCAGCATCCCAATACTATAGACATCATCGCGTACATTTAAGTAGAATCTTTGAAACCAACATTGATAGTGTTTTGCCTGAACTGATGGACAAACTTGTTATGTTTTATGTGTAACGCAGATATCTGATAAAGAATATCTATGCCGAAGCTTCGAGCATCCAAATATTATAGACATCATCGCGTACATTCAAGTAGAATCTTTGAAACCAACATTGATAGTGTTTTGCCTGAACTGATGGACAAACTTGTTATGTTTTATGTGTAACGCAGATATCTGATAAATAATATCTATGCCGAAGCTTCGAGCATCCAAATTTTATAGACATTATCGCGTACATTCAAGTAGAATCTTTGAAACCAACATTGATAGTGTTTTGCCTGAAGGTATGTACGTTCATTTAAATTAAATTCTTTGACAATATGATGGATAAACTTGTTATGTTTTTATGTTAACGCTGATATCTGATATAGAATATCCATGCCGAACCTTCAAGCATCCCAATACTATAGACATCATCGCGTACATTTAAGTAGAATCTTTGAAACCAACATTGATAGTGTTTTGCCTGCACTGATGGACAAACTTGTTATGTTTTATGTGTAACGCAGATATCTAATATAGAATATTTATGCCGAAGCTTCGAGCATCTAAATACTTACTATATAGATATCATCGCGTACATTCAAGTAGAATCTTTGAAACCAACATTGATAGTGTTTTGCCTGAACTGATGGACAAACTTGTTATGTTTTATGTGTAACGCAGATATCTGATAAAGAATATCTATGCCGAAGCTTCGAGCATCCCAATACTATTGACATTATCGCGTATATTTAAGTAGAATCTTTGAAACCATTATTGATAGTGTTTTGCCTGAAGGTATGTACGTTCATTTAAATTAAATTCTATGACAATATGATGGATAAACTTGTTATGTTTTTATGTTAACGCTGATATCTGATATAGAATATCCATGCCGAACCTTCAAGCATCCCAATACTATAGACATCATCGCGTACATTTAAGTAGAATCTTTGAAACCAACATTGATAGTGTTTTGCCTGAACTGATGGACAAACTTGTTATGTTTTATGTGTAACGCAGATATCTGATAAAGAATATCTATGCCGAAGCTTCGAGCATCCAAATACTATAGACATCATCGCGTACATTCAAGTAGAATCTTTGAAACCAACATTGATAGTGTTTTGCCTGAACTGATGGACAAACTTGTTATGTTTTATGTGTAACGCAGATATCTAATATAGAATATTTATGCCGAAGCTTCGAGCATCTAAATACTTACTATATAGATATCATCGCGTACATTCAAGTAGAATCTTTGAAACCAACATTGATAGTGTTTTGCCTGAACTGATGGACAAACTTGTTATGTTTTATGTGTAACGCAGATATCTGATAAAGAATATCTATGCCGAAGCTTCGAGCATCCCAATACTATTGACATTATCGCGTATATTTAAGTAGAATCTTTGAAACCATTATTTATAGTGTTTTGCCTGAAGGTATGTATGTACGTTCATTTAAATTAAATTCTATGACAATATGATGGATAAACTTGTTATGTTTTTATGTTAACGCTGATATCTGATATAGAATATCCATGCCGAACCTTCAAGCATCCCAATACTATAGACATCATCGCGTACATTTAAGTAGAATCTTTGAAACCAACATTGATAGTGTTTTGCCTGAACTGATGGACAAACTTGTTATGTTTTATGTGTAACGCAGATATCTGATAAAGAATATCCATGCCGAAGCTTCGAGCATCCAAATACTATAGACATCATCGCGTACATTCTAGTAGAATCTTTGAAACCAACATTGATAGTGTTTTGCCTGAACTGATGGACAAACTTGTTATGTTTTATGTGTAACGCAGATATCTGATAAAGAATATCTATGCCGAAGCTTCGAGCATCCAAATATTATAGACATCATCGCGTACATTCAAGTAGAATCTTTGAAACCAACATTGATAGTGTTTTGCCTGAACTGATGGACAAACTTGTTATGTTTTATGTTGAACGCAGATATCTGATAAATAATATCTATGCCGAAGCTTCGAGCATCCAAATATTATAGACATTATCGCGTACATTCAAGTAGAATCTTTGAAACCAACATTGATAGTGTTTTGCCTGAACTGATGGACAAACTTGTTATGTTTTATGTGTAACGCAGATATCTGATAAAGAATATCTATGCCCTAGCTTCGAGCATCCCAATACTATTGACATTATCGCGTATATTTAAATAGAATCTTTGAAACCAACATTGATAGTGTTTTGCCTGAAGGTATGTACGTTCATTTAAATTAAATTCTATGACAATATGATGGATAAACTTGTTATGTTTTTATGTTAACGCTGATATCTGATATAGAATATCCATGCCGAACCTTCAAGCATCCAAATACTATAGACATCATCGCGTACATTTAAGTAGAATCTTTGAAACCAACATTGATAGTGTTTTGCCTGAACTGATGGACAAACTTGTTATGTTTTATGTGTAACGCAGATATCTGATAAAGAATATCTATGCCGAAGCTTCGAGCATCCAAATACTATAGACATCATCGCGTACATTCAAGTAGAATCTTTGAAACCAACATTGATAGTGTTTTGCCTGAACTGATGGACAAACTTGTTATGTTCTATGTGTAACGCAGATATCTGATAAAGAATATCTATGCCGAGGCTTCGAGCATCCAAATATTATAGACATCATCGCGTACATTCAAGTAGAATCTTTGAAACCAACATTGATAGTGTTTTGCCTGAACTGATGGATAAACTTGTTATGTTTTATGTGTAACGCAGATATCTGATAAAGAATATCTATGCCGAAGCTTCGAGCATCCCAATACTATTGACATTATCGCGTATATTTAAGTAGAATCTTTGAAACCAACATTGATAGTGTTTTGCCTGAAGGTATGTACGTTCATTTAAATTAAATTCTATGACAATATGATGGATAAACTTGTTATGTTTTTATGTTAACGCTGATATCTGATATAGAATATCCATGCCGAACCTTCAAGCATCCCAATACTATAGACATCATCGCGTACATTTAAGTAGAATCTTTGAAACCAACATTGATAGTGTTTTGCCTGAACTGATGGACAAACTTGTTATGTTTTATGTGTAACGCAGATATCTGATAAAGAATATCTATGCCGAAGCTTCGAGCATCCAAATATTATAGACATTATCGCGTACATTCAAGTAGAATCTTTGAAACCAACATTGATAGTGTTTTGCCTGAAGGTATGTACGTTCATTTAAATTAAATTCTATGACAATATGATGGATAAACTTGTTATGTTTTTATGTTAACGCTGATATCTGATATAGAATATCCATGCCGAACCTTCAAGCATCCCAATACTATAGACATCATCGCGTACATTTAAGTAGAATCTTTGAAACCAACATTGATAGTGTTTTGCCTGAACTGATGGACAAACTTGTTATGTTTTATGTGTAACGCAGATATCTGATAAAGAATATCTATGCCGAAGCTTCGAGCATCCAAATACTATAGACATCATCGCGTACATTCAAGTAGAATCTTTGAAACCAACATTGATAGTGTTTTGCCTGAACTGATGGACAAACTTGTTATGTTTTTATATTAACGCTGATATCTGATATAGAATATCCATGCCGAACCTTCAAGCATCCCAATACTATAGACATCATCGCGTACATTTAAGTAGAATCTTTGAAACCAACATTGATAGTGTTTTGCCTGAACTGATGGACAAACTTGTTATGTTTTATGTGTAACGCAGATATCTGATAAAGAATATCTATGCCGAAGCTTCGAGCATCCAAATACTATAGACATCATCGCGTACATTCAAGTAGAATCTTTGAAACCAACATTGATAGTGTTTTGCCTGAACTGATGGACAAACTTTTTATGTTTTATGTGTAACGCAGATATCTAATATAGAATATTTATGCCGAAGCTTCGAGCATCCAAATACTATAGACATCATCGCGTACATTCAAGTAGAATCTTTGAAACCAACATTGATAGTGTTTTGCCTGAACTGATGGACAAACTTGTTATGTTTTATGTGTAACGCAGATATCTGATAAAGAATATCTATGCCGAAGCTTCGAGCATCCAAATATTATAGACATCATCGCGTACATTCAAGTAGAATCTTTGAAACCAACATTGATAGTGTTTTGCCTGAACTGATGGACAAACTTGTTATGTTTTATGTGTAACGCAGATATCTGATAAAGAATATCTATGCCGAAGCTTCGAGCATCCCAATACTTTTGACATTATCGCGTATATTTAAGTAGAATCTTTGAAACCAACATTGATAGTGTTTTGCCTGAAGGTATGTACGTTCATTTAAATTAAATTCTATGACAATATGATGGACAAACTTGTTATGTTTTATGTGTAACGCAGATATCTGATAAAGAATATCTATGCCGAAGCTTCGAGCATCCAAATACTATAGACATCATCGCGTACATTCAAGTAGAATCTTTGAAACCAACATTGATAGTGTTTTGCCTGAACTGATGGACAAACTTGTTATGTTTTTATATTAACGCTGATATCTGATATAGAATATCCATGCCGAACCTTCAAGCATCCCAATACTATAGACATCATCGCGTACATTTAAGTAGAATCTTTGAAACCAACATTGATAATGTTTTGCCTGAACTGATGGACAAACTTGTTATGTTTTATGTGTAACGCAGATATCTGATAAAGAATATCTATGCCGAAGCTTCGAGCATCCAAATACTATAGACATCATCGCGTACATTCAAGTAGAATCTTTGAAACCAACATTGATAGTGTTTTGCCTGAACTGATGGACAAACTTTTTATGTTTTATGTGTAACGCAGATATCTAATATAGAATATTTATGCCGAAGCTTCGAGCATCCAAATACTATAGACATCATCGCGTACATTTAAGTAGAATCTTTGAAACCAACATTGATAGTGTTTTGCCTGAACTGATGGACAAACTTGTTATGTTTTATGTGTAACGCAGATATCTGATAAAGAATATCTATGCCGAAGCTTCGAGCATCCAAATACTATAGACATCATCGCGTACATTCAAGTAGAATCTTTGAAACCAACATTGATAGTGTTTTGCCTGAACTGATGGACAAACTTGTTATGTTTTTATATTAACGCTGATATCTGATATAGAATATCCATGCCGAACCTTCAAGCATCCCAATACTATAGACATCATCGCGTACATTTAAGTAGAATCTTTGAAACCAACATTGATAGTGTTTTGCCTGAACTGATGGACAAACTATTTATGTTTTATGTGTAACGCAGATATCTAATATAGAATATTTATGCCGAAGCTTCGAGCATCCAAATACTATAGACATCATCGCGTACATTCAAGTAGAATCTTTGAAACCAACATTGATAGTGTTTTGCCTGAACTGATGGACAAACTTGTTATGTTTTATGTGTAACGCAGATATCTGATAAATAATATCTATGCCGAAGCTTCGAGCATCCAAATATTATAGACATTATCGCGTACATTCAAGTAGAATCTTTGAAACCAACATTGATAGTGTTTTGCCTGAACTGATGGACAAACTTGTTATGTTTTATGTGTAACGCAGATATCTGATAAAGAATATCTATGCCGAAGCTTTGAGCATCCAAATATTATAGACATTATCGCGTACATTCAAGTAGAATCTTTGAAACCAACGTTATTAGTGTTTTGCCTGAAGGTATGTACGTTCATTTAAATTAAATTCTATGACAATATGATGGATAAACTTGTTATGTTTTTATGTTAACGTTGATATCTGATATAGAATATCCATGCCAAACCTTCAAGCATCCCAATACTATAGACATCATCGCGTACATTCAAGTAGAATCTTTGAAACCAACATTGATAGTGTTTTGCCTGAATTGATGGACAAACTTGTTATGTTTTATGTGTAATGCAGATATCTGATAAAGAATATCTATGCCGAAGCTTCGAGCATCCAAGTATTATAGACATTATCGCGTACATTCAAGTAGAATCTTTAAAACCAACATTGATAGTGTTTTGCCTGAACTGATGGACAAACTTGTTATGTTTTATGTGTAACGCAGATATCTGATAAAGAATATCTATGCCGAAGCTTCGAGCATCCCAATACTATTGACATTATCGCGTATATTTAAGTAGAATCTTTGAAACCAACATTGATAGTGTTTTGCCTGAAGGTATGTACGTTCATTTAAATTAAATTCTATGACAATATGATGGATAAACTTGTTATGTTTTTATGTTAACGCTGATATCTGATATAGAATATCCATGCCGAACCTTCAAGCATCCCAATACTATAGACATCATCGCGTACATTTAAGTAGAATCTTTGAAACCAACATTGATAGTGTTTTGCCTGAACTGATGGACAAACTTGTTATGTTTTATGTGTAACGCAGATATCTGATAAAGAATATCTATGCCGAAGCTTCGAGCATCCAAATACTATAGACATCATCGCGTACATTCAAGTAGAATCTTTGAAACCAACATTGATAGTGTTTTGCCTGAACTGATGGACAAACTTGTTATGTTCTATGTGTAACGCAGATATCTGATAAAGAATATCTATGCCGAAGCTTCGAGCATCCAAATATTATAGACATCATCGCGTACATTCAAGTAGAATCTTTGAAACCAACATTGATAGTGTTTTGCCTGAACTGATGGACAAACTTGTTATGTTTTATGTGTAACGCAGATATCTAATATAGAATATTTATGCCGAAGCTTCGAGCATCTAAATACTATATAGATATCATCGCGTACATTCAAGTAGAATCTTTGAAACCAACATTGATAGTGTTTTGCCTGAACTGATGGACAAACTTGTTATGTTTTATGTGTAACGCAGATATCTGATAAAGAATATCTATGCCGAAGCTTCGAGCATCCCAATACTATTGACATTATCGCGTATATTTAAGTAGAATCTTTGAAACCAACATTGATAGTGTTTTGCCTGAAGGTATGTACGTTCATTTAAATTAAATTCTATGACAATATGATGGATAAACTTGTTATGTTTTTATGTTAACGCTGATATCTGATATAGAATATCCATGCCGAACCTTCAAGCATCCCAATACTATAGACATCATCGCGTACATTTAAGTAGAATCTTTGAAACCAACATTGATAGTGTTTTGCCTGAACTGATGGACAAACTTGTTATGTTTTATGTGTAACGCAGATATCTGATAAAGAATATCTATGCCGAAGCTTCGAGCATCCCAATACTATAGACATCATCGCGTACATTCAAGTAGAATCTTTGAAACCAACATTGATAGTGTTTTGCCTGAACTGATGGACAAACTTGTTATGTTTTATGTGTAACGCAGATATCTGATAAAGAATATCTATGCCGAAGCTTCGAGCATCCAAATATTATAGACATCATCGCGTACATTCAAGTAGAATCTTTGAAACCAACATTGATAGTGTTTTACCTGAACTGATGGACAAACTTGTTATGTTTTATGTGTAACGCAGATATCTGATAAATAATATCTATGCCGAAGCTTCGAGCATCCAAATATTATAGACATTATCGCGTACATTCAAGTAGAATCTTTGAAACCAACATTGATAGTGTTTTGCCTGAACTGATGGACAAACTTGTTATGTTTTATGTGTAACGCAGATATCTGATAAAGAATATCTATGCCGAAGCTTCGAGCATCCAAATATTATAGACATTATCGCGTACATTCAAGTAGAATCTTTGAAACCAACATTGATAGTGTTTTGCCTGAAGGTATGTACGTTCATTTAAATTAAATTCTATGACAATATGATGGATAAACTTGTTATGTTTTTATGTTAACGCTGATATCTGATATAGAATATCCATGCCGAACCTTCAAGCATCCCAATACTACAGACATCATCGCGTACATTTAAGTAGAATCTTTGAAACCAACATTGATAGTGTTTTGCCTGAACTGATGGACAAACTTGTTATGTTTTATGTGTAACGCAGATATCTGATAAAGAATATCTATGCCGAAGCTTCGAGCATCCAAATACTATAGACATCATCGCGTACATTCAAGTAGAATCTTTGAAACCAACATTGATAGTGTTTTGCCTGAACTGATGGACAAACTTGTTATGTTTTTATATTAACGCTGATATCTGATATAGAATATCCATGCCGAACCTTCAAGCATCCCAATACTATAGACATCATCGCGTACATTTAAGTAGAATCTTTGAAACCAACATTGATAATGTTTTGCCTGAACTGATGGACAAACTTGTTATGTTTTATGTGTAACGCAGATATCTGATATAGAATATCTATGCCGAAGCTTCGAGCATCCAAATACTATAGACATCATCGCGTACATTCAAGTAGAATCTTTGAAACCAACATTGATAGTGTTTTGCCTGAACTGATGGACAAACTTTTTATGTTTTATGTGTAACGCAGATATCTAATATAGAATATTTATGCCGAAGCTTCGAGCATCCAAATACTATAGACATCATCGCGTACATTTAAGTAGAATCTTTGAAACCAACATTGATAGTGTTTTGCCTGAACTGATGGACAAACTTGTTATGTTTTATGTGTAACGCAGATATCTGATAAAGAATATCTATGCCGAAGCTTCGAGCATCCAAATACTATAGACATCATCGCGTACATTCAAGTAGAATCTTTGAAACCAACATTGATAGTGTTTTGCCTGAACTGATGGACAAACTTGTTATGTTTTTATATTAACGCTGATATCTGATATAGAATATCCATGCCGAACCTTCAAGCATCCCAATACTATAGACATCATCGCGTACATTTAAGTAGAATCTTTGAAACCAACATTGATAGTGTTTTGCCTGAACTGATGGACAAACTTTTTATGTTTTATGTGTAACGCAGATATCTAATATAGAATATTTATGCCGAAGCTTCGAGCATCCAAATACTATAGACATCATCGCGTACATTCAAGTAGAATCTTTGAAACCAACATTGATAGTGTTTTGCCTGAACTGATGGACAAACTTGTTATGTTTTATGTGTAACGCAGATATCTGATAAATAATATCTATGCCGAAGCTTCGAGCATCCAAATATTATAGACATTATCGCGTACATTCAAGTAGAATCTTAGAAACCAACATTGATAGTGTTTTGCCTGAACTGATGGACAAACTTGTTATGTTTTATGTGTAACGCAGATATCTGATAAAGAATATCTATGCCGAAGCTTTGAGCATCCAAATATTATAGACATTATCGCGTACATTCAAGTAGAATCTTTGAAACCAACGTTATTAGTGTTTTGCCTGAAGGTATGTACGTTCATTTAAATTAAATTCTATGACAATATGATGGATAAACTTGTTATGTTTTTATGTTAACGCTGATATCTGATATAGAATATCCATGCCGAACCTTCAAGCATCCCAATACTATAGACATCATCGCGTACATTTAAGTAGAATCTTTGAAACCAACATTGATAGTGTTTTGCCTGAACGGATGGACAAACTTGTTATGTTTTATGTGTAACGCAGATATCTGATAAAGAATATCTATGCCGAAGCTTCGAGCATCCAAATACTATAGACATCATCGCGTACATTCAAGTAGAATCTTTGAAACCAACATTGATAGTGTTTTGCCTGAACTGATGGACAAACTTGTTATGTTCTATGTGTAACGCAGATATCTGATAAAGAATATCTATGCCGAAGCTTCGAGCATCCAAATATTATAGACATCATCGCGTACATTCAAGTAGAATCTTTGAAACCAACATTGATAGTGTTTTGCCTGAACTGATGGACAAACTTGTTATGTTTTATGTGTAACGCAGATATCTAATATAGAATATTTATGCCGAAGCTTCGAGCATCTAAATACTATATAGATATCATCGCGTACATTCAAGTAGAATCTTTGAAACCAACATTGATAGTGTTTTGCCTGAACTGATGGACAAACTTGTTATGTTTTATGTGTAACGCAGATATCTGATAAAGAATATCTATGCCGAAGCTTCGAGCATCCCAATACTATTGACATTATCGCGTATATTTAAGTAGAATCTTTGAAACCAACATTGATAGTGTTTTGCCTGAAGGTATGTACGTTCATTTAAATTAAATTCTATGACAATATGATGGATAAACTTGTTATGTTTTTATGTTAACGCTGATATCTGATATAGAATATCCATGCCGAACCTTCAAGCATCCCAATACTATAGACATTATCGCGTACATTTAAGTAGAATCTTTGAAACCAACATTGATAGTGTTTTGCCTGAACTGATGGACAAACTTTTTATGTTTTATGTGTAACGCAGATATCTAATATAGAATATTTATGCCGAAGCTTCGAGCATCCAAATACTATAGACATCATCGCGTACATTCAAGTAGAATCTTTGAAACCAACATTGATAGTGTTTTGCCTGAACTGATGGACAAACTTGTTATGTTTTATATGTAACGCAGATATCTGATAAATAATATCTATGCCGAAGCTTCGAGCATCCAAATATTATAGACATTATCGCGTACATTCAAGTAGAATCTTTGAAACCAACATTGATAGTGTTTTGCCTGAACTGATGGACAAACTTGTTATGTTTTATGTGTAACGCAGATATCTGATAAAGAATATCTATGACGAAGCTTTGAGCATCCAAATATTATAGACATTATCGCGTACATTCAAGTAGAATCTTTGAAACCAACATTGATAGTGTTTTGCCTGAACTGATGGACAAACTTGTTATGTTTTATGTGTAACGCAGATATCTGATAAATAATATCTATGCCGAAGCTTCGAGCATCCAAATATTATAGACATTATCGCGTACATTCAAGTAGAATCTTTGAAACCAACATTGATAGTGTTTTGCCTGAACTGATGGACAAACTTGTTATGTTTTATGTGTAACGCAGATATCTGATAAATAATATCTATGCCGAAGCTTCGAGCATCCAAATATTATAGACATCATCGCGTACATTCAAGTAGAATCTTTGAAACCAACATTGATAGTGTTTTGCCTGAACTGATGGACAAACTTGTTATGTTTTATGTGTAACGCAGATATCTGATAAAGAATATCTATGCCGAAGCTTCGAGCATCCAAATACTATAGACATCATCGCGTACATTCAAGTAGAATCTTTGAAACCAACATTGATAGTGTTTTGCCTGAACTGATGGACAAACTTTTTATGTTTTATGTGTAACGCAGATATCTAATATAGAATATTTATGCCGAAGCTTCGAGCATCCAAATACTATAGACATCATCGCGTACATTCAAGTAGAATCTTTGAAACCAACATTGATAGTGTTTTGCCTGAACTGATGGACAAACTTGTTATGTTTTATATGTAACGCAGATATCTGATAAATAATATCTATGCCGAAGCTTCGAGCATCCAAATATTATAGACATTATCGCGTACATTCAAGTAGAATCTTTGAAACCAACATTGATAGTGTTTTGCCTGAACTGATGGACAAACTTGTTATGTTTTATGTGTAACGCAGATATCTGATAAAGAATATCTATGACGAAGCTTTGAGCATCCAAATATTATAGACATTATCGCGTACATTCAAGTAGAATCTTTGAAACCAACATTGATAGTGTTTTGCCTGAACTGATGGACAAACTTGTTATGTTTTATGTGTAACGCAGATATCTGATAAAGAATATCTATGCCGAAGCTTTGAGCATCCAAATATTATAGACATTATCGCGTACATTCAAGTAGAATCTTTGAAACCAACGTTGATAGTGTTTTGCCTGAAGGTATGTACGTTCATTTAAATTAAATTCTATGACAATATGATGGATAAACTTGTTATGTTTTTATGTTAACGTTGATATCTGATATAGAATATCCATGCCAAACCTTCAAGCATCCCAATACTATAGACATCATCGCGTACATTCAAGTAGAATCTTTGAAACCAACATTGATAGTGTTTTGCCTGAACTGATGGACAAACTTGTTATGTGTTATGTGTAATGCAGATATCTGATAAAGAATATCTATGCCGAAGCTTCGAGCATCCAAATATTATAGACATTATCGCGTACATTCAAGTAGAATCTTTGAAACCAACATTGATAGTGTTTTGCCTGAACTGATGGACAAACTTGTTATGTTTTATGTGTAACGCAGATATCTGATAAAGAATATCTATGCCGAAGCTTCGAGCATCCAAATACTATAGACATCATCGCGTACATTCAAGTAGAATCTTTGAAACCAACATTGATAGTGTTTTGCCTGAACTGATGGACAAACTTGTTATGTTTTTATATTAACGCTGATATCTGATATAGAATATCCATGCCGAACCTTCAAGCATCCCAATACTATAGACATCATCGCGTACATTTAAGTAGAATCTTTGAAACCAACATTGATAGTGTTTTGCCTGAACTGATGGACAAACTTTTTATGTTTTATGTGTAACGCAGATATCTAATATAGAATATTTATGCCGAAGCTTCGAGCATCCAAATACTATAGACATCATCGCGTACATTCAAGTAGAATCTTTGAAACCAACATTGATAGTGTTTTGCCTGAACTGATGGACAAACTTGTTATGTTTTATGTGTAACGCAGATATCTGATAAATAATATCTATGCCGAAGCTTCGAGCATCCAAATATTATAGACATTATCGCGTACATTCAAGTAGAATCTTTGAAACCAACATTGATAGTGTTTTGCCTGAACTGATGGACAAACTTGTTATGTTTTATGTGTAACGCAGATATCTGATAAAGAATATCTATGCCGAAGCTTTGAGCATCCAAATATTATAGACATTATCGCGTACATTCAAGTAGAATCTTTGAAACCAACGTTATTAGTGTTTTGCCTGAAGGTATGTACGTTCATTTAAATTAAATTCTATGACAATATGATGGATAAACTTGTTATGTTTTTATGTTAACGCTGATATCTGATATAGAATATCCATGCCGAACCTTCAAGCATCCCAATACTATAGACATCATCGCGTACATTTAAGTAGAATCTTTGAAACCAACATTGATAGTGTTTTGCCTGAACGGATGGACAAACTTGTTATGTTTTATGTGTAACGCAGATATCTGATAAAGAATATCTATGCCGAAGCTTCGAGCATCCAAATACTATAGACATCATCGCGTACATTCAAGTAGAATCTTTGAAACCAACATTGATAGTGTTTTGCCTGAACTGATGGACAAACTTGTTATGTTCTATGTGTAACGCAGATATCTGATAAAGAATATCTATGCCGAAGCTTCGAGCATCCAAATATTATAGACATCATCGCGTACATTCAAGTAGAATCTTTGAAACCAACATTGATAGTGTTTTGCCTGAACTGATGGACAAACTTGTTATGTTTTATGTGTAACGCAGATATCTAATATAGAATATTTATGCCGAAGCTTCGAGCATCTAAATACTATATAGATATCATCGCGTACATTCAAGTAGAATCTTTGAAACCAACATTGATAGTGTTTTGCCTGAACTGATGGACAAACTTGTTATGTTTTATGTGTAACGCAGATATCTGATAAAGAATATCTATGCCGAAGCTTCGAGCATCCCAATACTATTGACATTATCGCGTATATTTAAGTAGAATCTTTGAAACCAACATTGATAGTGTTTTGCCTGAAGGTATGTACGTTCATTTAAATTAAATTCTATGACAATATGATGGATAAACTTGTTATGTTTTTATGTTAACGCTGATATCTGATATAGAATATCCATGCCGAACCTTCAAGCATCCCAATACTATAGACATTATCGCGTACATTTAAGTAGAATCTTTGAAACCAACATTGATAGTGTTTTGCCTGAACTGATGGACAAACTTTTTATGTTTTATGTGTAACGCAGATATCTAATATAGAATATTTATGCCGAAGCTTCGAGCATCCAAATACTATAGACATCATCGCGTACATTCAAGTAGAATCTTTGAAACCAACATTGATAGTGTTTTGCCTGAACTGATGGACAAACTTGTTATGTTTTATATGTAACGCAGATATCTGATAAATAATATCTATGCCGAAGCTTCGAGCATCCAAATATTATAGACATTATCGCGTACATTCAAGTAGAATCTTTGAAACCAACATTGATAGTGTTTTGCCTGAACTGATGGACAAACTTGTTATGTTTTATGTGTAACGCAGATATCTGATAAAGAATATCTATGACGAAGCTTTGAGCATCCAAATATTATAGACATTATCGCGTACATTCAAGTAGAATCTTTGAAACCAACATTGATAGTGTTTTGCCTGAACTGATGGACAAACTTGTTATGTTTTATGTGTAACGCAGATATCTGATAAATAATATCTATGCCGAAGCTTCGAGCATCCAAATATTATAGACATTATCGCGTACATTCAAGTAGAATCTTTGAAACCAACATTGATAGTGTTTTGCCTGAACTGATGGACAAACTTGTTATGTTTTATGTGTAACGCAGATATCTGATAAATAATATCTATGCCGAAGCTTCGAGCATCCAAATATTATAGACATCATCGCGTACATTCAAGTAGAATCTTTGAAACCAACATTGATAGTGTTTTACCTGAACTGATGGACAAACTTGTTATGTTTTATGTGTAACGCAGATATCTGATAAAGAATATCTATGCCGAAGCTTCGAGCATCCAAATACTATAGACATCATCGCGTACATTCAAGTAGAATCTTTGAAACCAACATTGATAGTGTTTTGCCTGAACTGATGGACAAACTTTTTATGTTTTATGTGTAACGCAGATATCTAATATAGAATATTTATGCCGAAGCTTCGAGCATCCAAATACTATAGACATCATCGCGTACATTCAAGTAGAATCTTTGAAACCAACATTGATAGTGTTTTGCCTGAACTGATGGACAAACTTGTTATGTTTTATATGTAACGCAGATATCTGATAAATAATATCTATGCCGAAGCTTCGAGCATCCAAATATTATAGACATTATCGCGTACATTCAAGTAGAATCTTTGAAACCAACATTGATAGTGTTTTGCCTGAACTGATGGACAAACTTGTTATGTTTTATGTGTAACGCAGATATCTGATAAAGAATATCTATGACGAAGCTTTGAGCATCCAAATATTATAGACATTATCGCGTACATTCAAGTAGAATCTTTGAAACCAACATTGATAGTGTTTTGCCTGAACTGATGGACAAACTTGTTATGTTTTATGTGTAACGCAGATATCTGATAAAGAATATCTATGCCGAAGCTTTGAGCATCCAAATATTATAGACATTATCGCGTACATTCAAGTAGAATCTTTGAAACCAACGTTGATAGTGTTTTGCCTGAAGGTATGTACGTTCATTTAAATTAAATTCTATGACAATATGATGGATAAACTTGTTATGTTTTTATGTTAACGTTGATATCTGATATAGAATATCCATGCCAAACCTTCAAGCATCCCAATACTATAGACATCATCGCGTACATTCAAGTAGAATCTTTGAAACCAACATTGATAGTGTTTTGCCTGAACTGATGGACAAACTTGTTATGTGTTATGTGTAATGCAGATATCTGATAAAGAATATCTATGCCGAAGCTTCGAGCATCCAAATATTATAGACATTATCGCGTACATTCAAGTAGAATCTTTGAAACCAACATTGATAGTGTTTTGCCTGAACTGATGGACAAACTTGTTATGTTTTATGTGTAACGCAGATATCTGATAAAGAATATCTATGCCGAAGCTTCGAGCATCCCAATACTATTGACATTATCGCGTATATTTAAGTAGAATCTTTGAAACCAACATTGATAGTGTTTTGCCTGAAGGTATGTACGTTCATTTAAATTAAATTCTATGACAATATGATGGATAAACTTGTTATGTTTTTATGTTAACGCTGATATCTGATATAGAATATCCATGCCGAATCTTCAAGCATCCCAATACTATAGACATCATCGCGTACATTTAAGTAGAATCTTTGAAACCAACATTGATAGTGTTTTGCCTGAACTGATGGACAAACTTGTTATGTTTTATGTGTAACGCAGATATCTGATAAAGAATATCTATGCCGAAGCTTCGAGCATCCAAATACTATAGACATCATCGCGTACATTCAAGTAGAATCTTTGAAACCAACATTGATAGTGTTTTGCCTGAACTGATGGACAAACTTGTTATGTTTTATGTGTAACGCAGATATCTGATAAAGAATATCTATGCCGAAGCTTCGAGCATCCAAATATTATAGACATTATCGCGTACATTCAAGTAGAATCTTTGAAACCAACATTGATAGTGTTTTGCCTGAACTGATGGACAAACTTGTTATGTTTTATGTGTAACGCAGATATCTGATAAAGAATATCTATGCCGAAGCTTTGAGCATCCAAATATTATAGACATTATCGCGTACATTCAAGTAGAATCTTTGAAACCAACGTTGATAGTGTTTTGCCTGAAGGTATGTACGTTCATTTAAATTAAATTCTATGACAATATGATGGATAAACTTGTTATGTTTTTATGTTAACGTTGATATCTGATATAGAATATCCATGCCAAACCTTCAAGCATCCCAATACTATAGACATCATCGCGTACATTCAAGTAGAATCTTTGAAACCAACATTGATAGTGTTTTGCCTGAACTGATGGACAAACTTGTTATGTGTTATGTGTAATGCAGATATCTGATAAAGAATATCTATGCCGAAGCTTCGAGCATCCAAATACTATAGACATCATCGCGTACATTCAAGTAGAATCTTTGAAACCAACATTGATAGTGTTTTGCCTGAACTGATGGACAAACTTGTTATGTTTTATATGTAACGCAGATATCTGATAAATAATATCTATGCCGAAGCTTCGAGCATCCAAATATTATAGACATTATCGCGTACATTCAAGTAGAATCTTTGAAACCAACATTGATAGTGTTTTGCCTGAACTGATGGACAAACTTGTTATGTTTTATGTGTAACGCAGATATCTGATAAAGAATATCTATGACGAAGCTTTGAGCATCCAAATATTATAGACATTATCGCGTACATTCAAGTAGAATCTTTGAAACCAACATTGATAGTGTTTTGCCTGAACTGATGGACAAACTTGTTATGTGTTATGTGTAACGCAGATATCTAATATAGAATATTTATGCCGAAGCTTCGAGCATCCAAATACTATAGACATCATCGCGTACATTCAAGTAGAATCTTTGAAACCAACATTGATAGTGTTTTGCCTGAACTGATGGACAAACTTGTTATGTTTTATATGTAACGCAGATATCTGATAAATAATATCTATGCCGAAGCTTCGAGCATCCAAATATTATAGACATTATCGCGTACATTCAAGTAGAATCTTTGAAACCAACATTGATAGTGTTTTGCCTGAACTGATGGACAAACTTGTTATGTTTTATGTGTAACGCAGATATCTGATAAATAATATCTATGCCGAAGCTTCGAGCATCCAAATATTATAGACATTATCGCGTACATTCAAGTAGAATCTTTGAAACCAACATTGATAGTGTTTTGCCTGAACTGATGGACAAACTTGTTATGTTTTATGTGTAACGCAGATATCTGATAAATAATATCTATGCCGAAGCTTCGAGCATCCAAATATTATAGACATTATCGCGTACATTCAAGTAGAATCTTTGAAACCAACATTGATAGTGTTTTGCCTGAACTGATGGACAAACTTGTTATGTTTTATGTGTAACGCAGATATCTGATAAATAATATCTATGCCGAAGCTTCGAGCATCCAAATATTATAGACATTATCGCGTACATTCAAGTAGAATCTTTGAAACCAACATTGATAGTGTTTTGCCTGAACTGATGGACAAACTTGTTATGTTTTATGTGTAACGCAGATATCTGATAAAGAATATCTATGCCGAAGCTTCGAGCATCCCAATACTATTGACATTATCGCGTATATTTAAATAGAATCTTTGAAACCAACATTGATAGTGTTTTGCCTGAAGGTATGTACGTTCATTTAAATTAAATTCTATGACAATATGATGGATAAACTTGTTATGTTTTTATGTTAACGCTGATATCTGATATAGAATATCCATGCCGAACCTTCAAGCATCCAAATACTATAGACATCATCGCGTACATTTAAGTAGAATCTTTGAAACCAACATTGATAGTGTTTTGCCTGAACTGATGGACAAACTTGTTATGTTTTATGTGTAACGCAGATATCTGATAAAGAATATCTATGACGAAGCTTCGAGCATCCAAATATTATAGACATTATCGCGTACATTCAAGTAGAATCTTTGAAACCAACATTGATAGTGTTTTGCCTGAACTGATGGACAAACTTGTTATGTTTTATGTGTAAATATTATAGACATTATCGCGTACATTCAAGTAGAATCTTTGAAACCAACATTGATAGTGTTTTGCCTGAACTGATGGACAAACTTGTTATGTTTTATGTGTAACGCAGATATCTGATAAAGAATATCTATGACGAAGCTTTGAGCATCCAAATATTATAGACATTATCGCGTACATTCAAGTAGAATCTTTGAAACCAACATTGATAGTGTTTTGCCTGAACTGATGGACAAACTTGTTATGTTTTATGTGTAACGCAGATATCTGATAAATAATATCTATGCCGAAGCTTCGAGCATCCAAATATTATAGACATTATCGCGTACATTCAAGTAGAATCTTTGAAACCAACATTGATAGTGTTTTGCCTGAACTGATGGACAAACTTGTTATGTTTTATGTGTAACGCAGATATCTGATAAATAATATCTATGCCGAAGCTTCGAGCATCCAAATATTATAGACATTATCGCGTACATTCAAGTAGAATCTTTGAAACCAACATTGATAGTGTTTTGCCTGAACTGATGGACAAACTTGTTATGTTTTATGTGTAACGCAGATATCTGATAAATAATATCTATGCCGAAGCTTCGAGCATCCAAATATTATAGACATTATCGCGTACATTCAAGTAGAATCTTTGAAACCAACATTGATAGTGTTTTGCCTGAACTGATGGACAAACTTGTTATGTTTTATGTGTAACGCAGATATCTGATAAAGAATATCTATGCCGAAGCTTCGAGCATCCAAATATTATAGACATTATCGCGTACATTCAAGTAGAATCTTTGAAACCAACATTGATAGTGTTTTGCCTGAACTGATGGACAAACTTGTTATGTTTTATGTGTAACGCAGATATCTGATAAAGAATATCTATGCCGAAGCTTCGAGCATCCCAATACTATTGACATTATCGCGTATATTTAAGTAGAATCTTTGAAACCAACATTGATAGTGTTTTGCCTGAAGGTATGTACGTTCATTTAAATTAAATTCTATGACAATATGATGGATAAACTTGTTATGTTTTTATGTTAACGCTGATATCTGATATAGAATATCCATGCCGAACCTTCAAGCATCCCAATACTATAGACATCATCGCGTACATTTAAGTAGAATCTTTGAAACCAACATTGATAGTGTTTTGCCTGAACTGATGGACAAACTTGTTATGTTTTATGTGTAACGCAGATATCTGATAAAGAATATCTATGCCGAAGCTTCGAGCATCCAAATACTATAGACATCATCGCGTACATTCAAGTAGAATCTTTGAAACCAACATTGATAGTGTTTTGCCTGAACTGATGGACAAACTTGTTATCCTTTATGTGTAACGCAGATATCTGATAAAGAATATCTATGCCGAAGCTTCGAGCATCCAAATATTATAGACATCATCGCGTACATTCAAGTAGAATCTTTGAAACCAACATTGATAGTGTTTTACCTGAACTGATGGACAAACTTGTTATGTTTTATGTGTAACGCAGATATCTAATATAGAATATTTATGCCGAAGCTTCGAGCATCTAAATACTTACTATATAGATATCATCGCGTACATTCAAGTAGAATCTTTGAAACCAACATTGATAGTGTTTTGCCTGAACTGATGGACAAACTTGTTATGTTTTATGTGTAACGCATATATCTGATAAAGAATATCTATGCCGAAGCTTCGAGCATCCCAATACTATTGACATTATCGCGTATATTTAAGTAGAATCTTTGAAACCATTATTGATAGTGTTTTGCCTGAAGGTATGTATGTACGTTCATTTAAATTAAATTCTATGACAATATGATGGATAAACTTGTTATGTTTTTATGTTAACGCTGATATCTGATATAGAATATCCATGCCGAACCTTCAAGCATCCCAATACTATAGACATCATCGCGTACATTCAAGTAGAATCTTTGAAACCAACATTGATAGTGTTTTGCCTGAACTGATGGACAAACTTGTTATGTTTTATGTGTAACGCAGATATCTGATAAATAATATCTATGCCGAAGCTTCGAGCATCCAAATATTATAGACATTATCGCGTACATTCAAGTAGAATCTTTGAAACCAACATTGATAGTGTTTTGCCTGAACTGATGGACAAACTTGTTATGTTTTATGTGTAACGCAGATATCTGATAAAGAATATCTATGCCGAAGCTTCGAGCATCCCAATACTATTGACATTATCGCGTATATTTAAATAGAATCTTTGAAACCAACATTGATAGTGTTTTGCCTGAACTGATGGACAAACTTGTTATGTTTTATGTGTAACGCAGATATCTGATAAATAATATCTATGCCGAAGCTTCGAGCATCCAAATATTATAGACATTATCGCGTACATTCAAGTAGAATCTTTGAAACCAACATTGATAGTGTTTTGCCTGAACTGATGGACAAACTTGTTATGTTTTATGTGTAACGCAGATATCTGATAAATAATATCTATGCCGAAGCTTCGAGCATCCAAATATTATAGACATTATCGCGTACATTCAAGTAGAATCTTTGAAACCAACATTGATAGTGTTTTGCCTGAACTGATGGACAAACTTGTTATGTTTTATGTGTAACGCAGATATCTGATAAAGAATATCTATGACGAAGCTTTGAGCATCCAAATATTATAGACATTATCGCGTACATTCAAGTAGAATCTTTGAAACCAACATTGATAGTGTTTTGCCTGAACTGATGGACAAACTTGTTATGTTTTATGTGTAACGCAGATATCTGATAAATAATATCTATGCCGAAGCTTCGAGCATCCAAATATTATAGACATTATCGCGTACATTCAAGTAGAATCTTTGAAACCAACATTGATAGTGTTTTGCCTGAACTGATGGACAAACTTGTTATGTTTTATGTGTAACGCAGATATCTGATAAATAATATCTATGCCGAAGCTTCGAGCATCCAAATATTATAGACATTATCGCGTACATTCAAGTAGAATCTTTGAAACCAACATTGATAGTGTTTTGCCTGAACTGATGGACAAACTTGTTATGTTTTATGTGTAACGCAGATATCTGATAAAGAATATCTATGCCGAAGCTTCGAGCATCCAAATATTATAGACATTATCGCGTACATTCAAGTAGAATCTTTGAAACCAACATTGATAGTGTTTTGCCTGAACTGATGGACAAACTTGTTATGTTTTATGTGTAACGCAGATATCTGATAAAGAATATCTATGCCGAAGCTTTGAGCATCCAAATATTATAGACATTATCGCGTACATTCAAGTAGAATCTTTGAAACCAACGTTGATAGTGTTTTGCCTGAAGGTATGTACGTTCATTTAAATTAAATTCTATGACAATATGATGGATAAACTTGTTATGTTTTTATGTTAACGTTGATATCTGATATAGAATATCCATGCCAAACCTTCAAGCATCCCAATACTATAGACATCATCGCGTACATTCAAGTAGAATCTTTGAAACCAACATTGATAGTGTTTTGCCTGAACTGATGGACAAACTTGTTATGTGTTATGTGTAATGCAGATATCTGATAAAGAATATCTATGCCGAAGCTTCGAGCATCCAAATATTATAGACATTATCGCGTACATTCAAGTAGAATCTTTGAAACCAACATTGATAGTGTTTTGCCTGAACTGATGGACAAACTTGTTATGTTTTATGTGTAACGCAGATATCTGATAAAGAATATCTATGCCGAAGCTTCGAGCATCCCAATACTATTGACATTATCGCGTATATTTAAGTAGAATCTTTGAAACCAACATTGATAGTGTTTTGCCTGAAGGTATGTACGTTCATTTAAATTAAATTCTATGACAATATGATGGATAAACTTGTTATGTTTTTATGTTAACGCTGATATCTGATATAGAATATCCATGCCGAACCTTCAAGCATCCCAATACTATAGACATCATCGCGTACATTTAAGTAGAATCTTTGAAACCAACATTGATAGTGTTTTGCCTGAACTGATGGACAAACTTGTTATGTTTTATGTGTAACGCAGATATCTGATAAAGAATATCTATGCCGAAGCTTCGAGCATCCAAATACTATAGACATCATCGCGTACATTCAAGTAGAATCTTTGAAACCAACATTGATAGTGTTTTGCCTGAACTGATGGACAAACTTGTTATCCTTTATGTGTAACGCAGATATCTGATAAAGAATATCTATGCCGAAGCTTCGAGCATCCAAATATTATAGACATCATCGCGTACATTCAAGTAGAATCTTTGAAACCAACATTGATAGTGTTTTACCTGAACTGATGGACAAACTTGTTATGTTTTATGTGTAACGCAGATATCTAATATAGAATATTTATGCCGAAGCTTCGAGCATCTAAATACTTACTATATAGATATCATCGCGTACATTCAAGTAGAATCTTTGAAACCAACATTGATAGTGTTTTGCCTGAACTGATGGACAAACTTGTTATGTTTTATGTGTAACGCATATATCTGATAAAGAATATCTATGCCGAAGCTTCGAGCATCCCAATACTATTGACATTATCGCGTATATTTAAGTAGAATCTTTGAAACCATTATTGATAGTGTTTTGCCTGAAGGTATGTATGTACGTTCATTTAAATTAAATTCTATGACAATATGATGGATAAACTTGTTATGTTTTTATGTTAACGCTGATATCTGATATAGAATATCCATGCCGAACCTTCAAGCATCCCAATACTATAGACATCATCGCGTACATTTAAGTAGAATCTTTGAAACCAACATTGATAGTGTTTTGCCTGAACTGATGGACAAACTTGTTATGTTTTATGTGTAACGCAGATATCTGATAAAGAATATCCATGCCGAAGCTTCGAGCATCCAAATACTATAGACATCATCGCGTACATTCAAGTAGAATCTTTGAAACCAACATTGATATTGTTTTGCCTGAACTGATGGACAAACTTGTTATGTTTTATGTGTAACGCAGATATCTGATAAAGAATATCTATGCCGAAGCTTCGAGCATCCAAATATTATAGACATCATCGCGTACATTCAAGTAGAATCTTTGAAACCAACATTGATAGTGTTTTGCCTGAACTGATGGACAAACTTATTATGTTTTATGTGTAACGCAGATATCTGATAAATAATATCTATGCCGAAGCTTCGAGCATCCAAATATTATAGACATTATCGCGTACATTCAAGTAGAATCTTTGAAACCAACATTAATAGTGTTTTGCCTGAACTGATGGACAAACTTGTTATGTTTTATGTGTAACGCAGATATCTGATAAAGAATATCTATGCCGAAGCTTTGAGCATCCAAATATTATAGACATTATCGCGTACATTCAAGTAGAATCTTTGAAACCAACGTTGATAGTGTTTTGCCTGAAGGTATGTATGTTCATTTAAATTAAATTCTATGACAATATGATGGATAAACTTGTTATGTTTTTATGTTAACGTTGATATCTGATATAGAATATCCATGCCAAACCTTCAAGCATCCCAATACTATAGACATCATCGCGTACATTCAAGTAGAATCTTTGAAACCAACATTGATAGTATTTTGCCTGAACTGATGGACAAACTTGTTATGTTTTATGTGTAACGCAGATATCTGATAAAGAATATCTATGCCGAAGCTTCGAGCATCCAAATACTATAGACATCATCGCGTACATTCAAGTAGAATCTTTGAAACCAACATTGATAGTGTTTTGCCTGAACTGATGGACAAACTTGTTATGTTTTATGTGTAACGCAGATATCTGATAAAGAATATCTATGCCGAAGCTTCGAGCATCTAAATATTATAGACATCATCGCGTACATTCAAGTAGAATCTTTGAAACCAACATTGATAGTGTTTTACCTGAACTGATGGACAAACTTGTTATGTTTTATGTGTAACGCAGATATCTGATAAATAATATCTATGCCGAAGCTTCGAGCATCCAAATATTATAGACATTATCGCGTACATTCAAGTAGAATCTTTGAAACCAACATTGATAGTGTTTTGCCTGAACTGATGGACAAACTTGTTATGTTTTATGTGTAACGCAGATATCTGATAAAGAATATCTATGCCGAAGCTTCGAGCATCCAAATATTATAGACATTATCGCGTACATTCAAGTAGAATCTTTGAAACCAACATTGATAGTGTTTTGCCTGAAGGTATGTACGTTCATTTAAATTAAATTCTATGACAATGTGATGGATAAACTTGTTATGTTTTTATGTTAACGCTGATATCTGATATAGAATATCCATGCCGAACCTTCAAGCATCCCAATACTATAGACATCATCGCGTACATTTAAGTAGAATCTTTGAAACCAACATTGATAGTGTTTTGCCTGAACTGATGGACAAACTTGTTATGTTTTATGTGTAACGCAGATATCTGATAAAGAATATCTATGCCGAAGCTTCGAGCATCCAAATACTATAGACTTCATCGCGTACATTCAAGTAGAATCTTTGAAACCAACATTGATAGTGTTTTGCCTGAACTGATGGACAAACTTGTTATGTTTTTATATTAACGCTGATATCTGATATAGAATATCAATGCCGAACCTTCAAGCATCCCAATACTATAGACATCATCGCGTACATTTAAGTAGAATCTTTGAAACCAACATTGATAGTGTTTTGCCTGAACTGATGGACAAACTTGTTATGTTTTATGTGTAACGCAGATATCTGATAAAGAATATCTATGCCGAAGCTTCGAGCATCCAAATACTATAGACATCATCGCGTACATTCAAGTAGAATCTTTGAAACCAACATTGATAGTGTTTTGCCTGAACTGATGGACAAACTTGTTATGTTTTATATGTAACGCAGATATCTGATAAATAATATCTATGCCGAAGCTTCGAGCATCCAAATATTATAGACATTATCGCGTACATTCAAGTAGAATCTTTGAAACCAACATTGATAGTGTTTTGCCTGAACTGATGGACAAACTTGTTATGTTTTATGTGTAACGCAGATATCTGATAAAGAATATCTATGACGAAGCTTTGAGCATCCAAATATTATAGACATTATCGCGTACATTCAAGTAGAATCTTTGAAATTAACATTGATAGTGTTTTGCCTGAACTGATGGACAAACTTGTTATGTTTTATGTGTAACGCAGATATCTGATAAATAATATCTATGCCGAAGCTTCGAGCATCCAAATATTATAGACATTATCGCGTACATTCAAGTAGAATCTTTGAAACCAACATTGATAGTGTTTTGCCTGAACTGATGGACAAACTTGTTATGTTTTATGTGTAACGCAGATATCTGATAAATAATATCTATGCCGAAGCTTCGAGCATCCAAATATTATAGACATTATCGCGTACATTCAAGTAGAATCTTTGAAACCAACATTGATAGTGTTTTGCCTGAACTGATGGACAAACTTGTTATGTTTTATGTGTAACGCAGATATCTGATAAAGAATATCTATGCCGAAGCTTCGAGCATCCAAATACTATAGACATCATCGCGTACATTCAAGTAGAATCTTTGAAACCAACATTGATAGTGTTTTGCCTGAACTGATGGACAAACTTTTTATGTTTTATGTGTAACGCAGATATCTAATATAGAATATTTATGCCGAAGCTTCGAGCATCCAAATACTATAGACATCATCGCGTACATTCAAGTAGAATCTTTGAAACCAACATTGATAGTGTTTTGCCTGAACTGATGGACAAACTTGTTATGTTTTATATGTAACGCAGATATCTGATAAATAATATCTATGCCGAAGCTTCGAGCATCCAAATATTATAGACATTATCGCGTACATTCAAGTAGAATCTTTGAAACCAACATTGATAGTGTTTTGCCTGAACTGATGGACAAACTTGTTATGTTTTATGTGTAACGCAGATATCTGATAAAGAATATCTATGACGAAGCTTTGAGCATCCAAATATTATAGACATTATCGCGTACATTCAAGTAGAATCTTTGAAACCAACATTGATAGTGTTTTGCCTGAACTGATGGACAAACTTGTTATGTTTTATGTGTAACGCAGATATCTGATAAAGAATATCTATGCCGAAGCTTTGAGCATCCAAATATTATAGACATTATCGCGTACATTCAAGTAGAATCTTTGAAACCAACGTTGATAGTGTTTTGCCTGAAGGTATGTACGTTCATTTAAATTAAATTCTATGACAATATGATGGATAAACTTGTTATGTTTTTATGTTAACGTTGATATCTGATATAGAATATCCATGCCAAACCTTCAAGCATCCCAATACTATAGACATCATCGCGTACATTCAAGTAGAATCTTTGAAACCAACATTGATAGTGTTTTGCCTGAACTGATGGACAAACTTGTTATGTGTTATGTGTAATGCAGATATCTGATAAAGAATATCTATGCCGAAGCTTCGAGCATCCAAATATTATAGACATTATCGCGTACATTCAAGTAGAATCTTTGAAACCAACATTGATAGTGTTTTGCCTGAACTGACAAACAACAAACAAACTTGTTATGTTTTATGTGTAACGCAGATATCTGATAAAGAATATCTATGCCGAAGCTTCGAGCATCCCAATACTATTGACATTATCGCGTATATTTAAGTAGAATCTTTGAAACCAACATTGATAGTGTTTTGCCTGAAGGTATGTACGTTCATTTAAATTAAATTCTATGACAATATGATGGATAAACTTGTTATGTTTTTATGTTAACGCTGATATCTGATATAGAATATCCATGCCGAACCTTCAAGCATCCCAATACTATAGACATCATCGCGTACATTTAAGTAGAATCTTTGAAACCAACATTGATAGTGTTTTGCCTGAACTGATGGACAAACTTGTTATGTTTTATGTGTAACGCAGATATCTGATAAAGAATATCTATGCCGAAGCTTCGAGCATCCAAATACTATAGACTTCATCGCGTACATTCAAGTAGAATCTTTGAAACCAACATTGATAGTGTTTTGCCTGAACTGATGGACAAACTTGTTATGTTTTATGTGTAACGCAGATATCTGATAAATAATATCTATGCCGAAGCTTCGAGCATCCAAATATTATAGACATTATCGCGTACATTCAAGTAGAATCTTTGAAACCAACATTGATAGTGTTTTGCCTGAACTGATGGACAAACTTGTTATGTTTTATGTGTAACGCAGATATCTGATAAAGAATATCTATGCCGAAGCTTCGAGCATCCAAATACTATAGACATCATCGCGTACATTCAAGTAGAATCTTTGAAACCAACATTGATAGTGTTTTGCCTGAACTGATGGACAAACTTTTTATGTTTTATGTGTAACGCAGATATCTAATATAGAATATTTATGCCGAAGCTTCGAGCATCCAAATACTATAGACATCATCGCGTACATTCAAGTAGAATCTTTGAAACCAACATTGATAGTGTTTTGCCTGAACTGATGGACAAACTTGTTATGTTTTATATGTAACGCAGATATCTGATAAATAATATCTATGCCGAAGCTTCGAGCATCCAAATATTATAGACATTATCGCGTACATTCAAGTAGAATCTTTGAAACCAACATTGATAGTGTTTTGCCTGAACTGATGGACAAACTTGTTATGTTTTATGTGTAACGCAGATATCTGATAAAGAATATCTATGACGAAGCTTTGAGCATCCAAATATTATAGACATTATCGCGTACATTCAAGTAGAATCTTTGAAACCAACATTGATAGTGTTTTGCCTGAACTGATGGACAAACTTGTTATGTTTTATGTGTAACGCAGATATCTGATAAAGAATATCTATGCCGAAGCTTTGAGCATCCAAATATTATAGACATTATCGCGTACATTCAAGTAGAATCTTTGAAACCAACGTTGATAGTGTTTTGCCTGAAGGTATGTACGTTCATTTAAATTAAATTCTATGACAATATGATGGATAAACTTGTTATGTTTTTATGTTAACGTTGATATCTGATATAGAATATCCATGCCAAACCTTCAAGCATCCCAATACTATAGACATCATCGCGTACATTCAAGTAGAATCTTTGAAACCAACATTGATAGTGTTTTGCCTGAACTGATGGACAAACTTGTTATGTGGTATGTGTAATGCAGATATCTGATAAAGAATATCTATGCCGAAGCTTCGAGCATCCAAATATTATAGACATTATCGCGTACATTCAAGTAGAATCTTTGAAACCAACATTGATAGTGTTTTGCCTGAACTGATGGACAAACTTGTTATGTTTTATGTGTAACGCAGATATCTGATAAAGAATATCTATGCCGAAGCTTCGAGCATCCCAATACTATTGACATTATCGCGTATATTTAAGTAGAATCTTTGAAACCAACATTGATAGTGTTTTGCCTGAACTGATGGACAAACTTGTTATGTTTTATGTGTAACGCAGATATCTGATAAAGAATATCTATGCCGAAGCTTTGAGCATCCAAATATTATAGACATTATCGCGTACATTCAAGTAGAATCTTTGAAACCAACGTTGATAGTGTTTTGCCTGAAGGTATGTATGTTCATTTAAATTAAATTCTATGACAATATGATGGATAAACTTGTTATGTTTTTATGTTAACGTTGATATCTGATATAGAATATCCATGCCAAACCTTCAAGCATCCCAATACTATAGACATCATCGCGTACATTCAAGTAGAATCTTTGAAACCAACATTGATAGTGTTTTGCCTGAACTGATGGACAAACTTGTTATGTTTTATATGTAACGCAGATATCTGATAAATAATATCTATGCCGAAGCTTCGAGCATCCAAATATTATAGACATTATCGCGTACATTCAAGTAGAATCTTTGAAACCAACATTGATAGTGTTTTGCCTGAACTGATGGACAAACTTGTTATGTTTTATGTGTAACGCAGATATCTGATAAAGAATATCTATGACGAAGCTTTGAGCATCCAAATATTATAGACATTATCGCGTACATTCAAGTAGAATCTTTGAAATTAACATTGATAGTGTTTTGCCTGAACTGATGGACAAACTTGTTATGTTTTATGTGTAACGCAGATATCTGATAAATAATATCTATGCCGAAGCTTCGAGCATCCAAATATTATAGACATTATCGCGTACATTCAAGTAGAATCTTTGAAACCAACATTGATAGTGTTTTGCCTGAACTGATGGACAAACTTGTTATGTTTTATGTGTAACGCAGATATCTGATAAATAATATCTATGCCGAAGCTTCGAGCATCCAAATATTATAGACATTATCGCGTACATTCAAGTAGAATCTTTGAAACCAACATTGATAGTGTTTTGCCTGAACTGATGGACAAACTTGTTATGTTTTATGTGTAACGCAGATATCTGATAAAGAATATCTATGCCGAAGCTTCGAGCATCCAAATACTATAGACATCATCGCGTACATTCAAGTAGAATCTTTGAAACCAACATTGATAGTGTTTTGCCTGAACTGATGGACAAACTTTTTATGTTTTATGTGTAACGCAGATATCTAATATAGAATATTTATGCCGAAGCTTCGAGCATCCAAATACTATAGACATCATCGCGTACATTCAAGTAGAATCTTTGAAACCAACATTGATAGTGTTTTGCCTGAACTGATGGACAAACTTGTTATGTTTTATATGTAACGCAGATATCTGATAAATAATATCTATGCCGAAGCTTCGAGCATCCAAATATTATAGACATTATCGCGTACATTCAAGTAGAATCTTTGAAACCAACATTGATAGTGTTTTGCCTGAACTGATGGACAAACTTGTTATGTTTTATGTGTAACGCAGATATCTGATAAAGAATATCTATGACGAAGCTTTGAGCATCCAAATATTATAGACATTATCGCGTACATTCAAGTAGAATCTTTGAAACCAACATTGATAGTGTTTTGCCTGAACTGATGGACAAACTTGTTATGTTTTATGTGTAACGCAGATATCTGATAAAGAATATCTATGCCGAAGCTTTGAGCATCCAAATATTATAGACATTATCGCGTACATTCAAGTAGAATCTTTGAAACCAACGTTGATAGTGTTTTGCCTGAAGGTATGTACGTTCATTTAAATTAAATTCTATGACAATATGATGGATAAACTTGTTATGTTTTTATGTTAACGTTGATATCTGATATAGAATATCCATGCCAAACCTTCAAGCATCCCAATACTATAGACATCATCGCGTACATTCAAGTAGAATCTTTGAAACCAACATTGATAGTGTTTTGCCTGAACTGATGGACAAACTTGTTATGTGTTATTTGTAATGCAGATATCTGATAAAGAATATCTATGCCGAAGCTTCGAGCATCCAAATATTATAGACATTATCGCGTACATTCAAGTAGAATCTTTGAAACCAACATTGATAGTGTTTTGCCTGAACTGATGGACAAACTTGTTATGTTTTATGTGTAACGCAGATATCTGATAAAGAATATCTATGCCGAAGTTTCGAGCATCCAAATATTATAGACATCATCGCGTACATTCAAGTAGAATCTTTGAAACCAACATTGATAGTGTTTTACCTGAACTGATGGACAAACTTGTTATGTTTTATGTGTAACGCAGATATCTAATATAGAATATTTATGCCGAAGCTTCGAGCATCTAAATACTTACTATATAGATATCATCGCGTACATTCAAGTAGAATCTTTGAAACCAACATTGATAGTGTTTTGCCTGAACTGATGGACAAACTTGTTATGTTTTATGTGTAACGCATATATCTGATAAAGAATATCTATGCCGAAGCTTCGAGCATCCAAATATTATAGACATTATCGCGTACATTCAAGTAGAATCTTTGAAACCAACATTGATAGTGTTTTGCCTGAACTGATGGACAAACTTGTTATGTTTTATGTGTAACGCAGATATCTGAAAAAGAATATCTATGACGAAGCTTTGAGCATCCAAATATTATAGACATTATCGCGTACATTCAAGTAGAATCTTTGAAACCAACATTGATAGTGTTTTGCCTGAACTGATGGACAAACTTGTTATGTTTTATGTGTAACGCAGATATCTGATAAAGAATATCTATGCCGAAGCTTTGAGCATCCAAATATTATAGACATTATCGCGTACATTCAAGTAGAATCTTTGAAACCAACGTTGATAGTGTTTTGCCTGAAGGTATGTACGTTCATTTAAATTAAATTCTATGACAATATGATGGATAAACTTGTTATGTTTTTATGTTAACGTTGATATCTGATATAGAATATCCATGCCAAACCTTCAAGCATCCCAATACTATAGACATCATCGCGTACATTCAAGTAGAATCTTTGAAACCAACATTGATAGTGTTTTGCCTGAACTGATGGACAAACTTGTTATGTGTTATTTGTAATGCAGATATCTGATAAAGAATATCTATGCCGAAGCTTCGAGCATCCAAATATTATAGACATTATCGCGTACATTCAAGTAGAATCTTTGAAACCAACATTGATAGTGTTTTGCCTGAACTGATGGACAAACTTGTTATGTTTTATGTGTAACGCAGATATCTGATAAAGAATATCTATGCCGAAGCTTCGAGCATCCCAATACTATTGACATTATCGCGTATATTTAAGTAGAATCTTTGAAACCAACATTGATAGTGTTTTGCCTGAAGGTATGTACGTTCATTTAAATTAAATTCTATGACAATATGATGGATAAACTTGTTATGTTTATATGTTAACGCTGATATCTGATATAGAATATCCATGCCGAACCTTCAAGCATCCCAATACTATAGACATCATCGCGTACATTTAAGTAGAATCTTTGAAACCAACATTGATAGTGTTTTGCCTGAACTGATGGACAAACTTGTTATGTTTTATGTGTAACGCAGATATCTGATAAAGAATATCTATGCCGAAGCTTCGAGCATCCAAATACTATAGACATCATCGCGTACATTCAAGTAGAATCTTTGAAACCAACATTGATAGTGTTTTGCCTGAACTGATGGACAAACTTGTTATGTTTTATGTGTAACGCAGATATCTGATAAAGAATATCTATGCCGAAGCTTCGAGCATCCAAATATTATAGACATCATCGCGTACATTCAAGTAGAATCTTTGAAACCAACATTGATAGTGTTTTACCTGAACTGATGGACAAACTTGTTATGTTTTATGTGTAACGCAGATATCTAATATAGAATATTTATGCCGAAGCTTCGAGCATCTAAATACTTACTATATAGATATCATCGCGTACATTCAAGTAGAATCTTTGAAACCAACATTGATAGTGTTTTGCCTGAACTGATGGACAAACTTGTTATGTTTTATGTGTAACGCATATATCTGATAAAGAATATCTATGCCGAAGCTTCGAGCATCCCAATACTATTGACATTATCGCGTATATTTAAGTAGAATCTTTGAAACCATTATTGATAGTGTTTTGCCTGAAGGTATGTATGTACGTTCATTTAAATTAAATTCTATGACAATATGATGGATAAACTTGTTATGTTTTTATGTTAACGCTGATATCTGATATAGAATATCCATGCCGAACCTTCAAGCATCCCAATACTATAGACATCATCGCGTACATTTAAGTAGAATCTTTGAAACCAACATTGATAGTGTTTTGCCTGAACTGATGGACAAACTTGTTATGTTTTATGTGTAACGCAGATATCTGATAAAGAATATCCATGCCGAAGCTTCGAGCATCCAAATACTATAGACATCATCGCGTACATTCAAGTAGAATCTTTGAAACCAACATTGATATTGTTTTGCCTGAACTGATGGACAAACTTGTTATGTTTTATGTGTAACGCAGATATCTGATAAAGAATATCTATGCCGAAGCTTCGAGCATCCAAATACTATAGACATCATCGCGTACATTCAAGTAGAATCTTTGAAACCAACATTGATAGTGTTTTGCCTGAACTGATGGACAAACTTATTATGTTTTATGTGTAACGCAGATATCTGATAAATAATATCTATGCCGAAGCTTCGAGCATCCAAATATTATAGACATTATCGCGTACATTCAAGTAGAATCTTTGAAACCAACATTGATAGTGTTTTGCCTGAACTGATGGACAAACTTGTTATGTTTTATGTGTAACGCAGATATCTGATAAAGAATATCTATGCCGAAGCTTTGAGCATCCAAATATTATAGACATTATCGCGTACATTCAAGTAGAATCTTTGAAACCAACGTTGATAGTGTTTTGCCTGAAGGTATGTATGTTCATTTAAATTAAATTCTATGACAATATGATGGATAAACTTGTTATGTTTTTATGTTAACGTTGATATCTGATATAGAATATCCATGCCAAACCTTCAAGCATCCCAATACTATAGACATCATCGCGTATATTCAAGTAGAATCTTTGAAACCAACATTGATAGTGTTTTGCCTGAACTGATGGACAAACTTGTTATGTTTTATGTGTAATGCAGATATCTGATAAAGAATATCTATGCCGAAGCTTCGAGCATCCAAATATTATAGACATTATCGCGTACATTCAAGTAGAATCTTTGAAACCAACATTGATAGTGTTTTGCCTGAACTGATGGACAAACTTGTTATGTTTTATGTGTAACGCAGATATCTGATAAAGAATATCTATGACGAAGCTTTGAGCATCCAAATATTATAGACATTATCGCGTACATTCAAGTAGAATCTTTGAAACCAACATTGATAGTGTTTTGCCTGAACTGATGGACAAACTTGTTATGTTTTATGTGTAACGCAGATATCTGATAAATAATATCTATGCCGAAGCTTCGAGCATCCAAATATTATAGACATTATCGCGTACATTCAAGTAGAATCTTTGAAACCAACATTGATAGTGTTTTGCCTGAACTGATGGACAAACTTGTTATATTTTATGTGTAACGCAGATATCTGATAAATAATATCTATGCCGAAGCTTCGAGCATCCAAATATTATAGACATTATCGCGTACATTCAAGTAGAATCTTTGAAACCAACATTGATAGTGTTTTGCCTGAACTGATGGACAAACTTGTTATGTTTTATGTGTAACGCAGATATCTGATAAATAATATCTATGCCGAAGCTTCGAGCATCCAAATATTATAGACATTATCGCGTACATTCAAGTAGAATCTTTGAAACCAACATTGATAGTGTTTTGCCTGAACTGATGGACAAACTTGTTATATTTTATGTGTAACGCAGATATCTGATAAATAATATCTATGCCGAAGCTTCGAGCATCCAAATATTATAGACATTATCGCGTACATTCAAGTAGAATCTTTGAAACCAACATTGATAGTGTTTTGCCTGAACTGATGGACAAACTTGTTATGTTTTATGTGTAACGCAGATATCTGATAAATAATATCTATGCCGAAGCTTCGAGCATCCAAATATTATAGACATTATCGCTTACATTCAAGTAGAATCTTTGAAACCAACATTGATAGTGTTTTGCCTGAACTGATGGACAAACTTGTTATATTTTATGTGTAACGCAGATATCTGATAAATAATATCTATGCCGAAGCTTCGAGCATCCAAATATTATAGACATTATCGCGTACATTCAAGTAGAATCTTTGAAACCAACATTGATAGTGTTTTGCCTGAACTGATGGACAAACTTGTTATGTTTTATGTGTAACGCAGATATCTGATAAAGAATATCTATGCCGAAGCTTCGAGCATCCAAATACTATAGACATCATCGCGTACATTCAAGTAGAATCTTTGAAACCAACATTGATAGTGTTTTGCCTGAACTGATGGACAAACTTTTTATGTTTTATGTGTAACGCAGATATCTAATATAGAATATTTATGCCGAAGCTTCGAGCATCCAAATACTATAGACATCATCGCGTACATTCAAGTAGAATCTTTGAAACCAACATTGATAGTGTTTTGCCTGAACTGATGGACAAACTTGTTATGTTTTATGTGTAACGCATATATCTGATAAAGAATATCTATGCCGAAGCTTCGAGCATCCAAATATTATAGACATTATCGCGTACATTCAAGTAGAATCTTTGAAACCAACATTGATAGTGTTTTGCCTGAACTGATGGACAAACTTGTTATGTTTTATGTGTAACGCAGATATCTGATAAAGAATATCTATGACGAAGCTTTGAGCATCCAAATATTATAGACATTATCGCGTACATTCAAGTAGAATCTTTGAAACCAACATTGATAGTGTTTTGCCTGAACTGATGGACAAACTTGTTATGTTTTATGTGTAACGCAGATATCTGATAAAGAATATCTATGCCGAAGCTTTGAGCATCCAAATATTATAGACATTATCGCGTACATTCAAGTAGAATCTTTGAAACCAACGTTGATAGTGTTTTGCCTGAAGGTATGTACGTTCATTTAAATTAAATTCTATGACAATATGATGGATAAACTTGTTATGTTTTTATGTTAACGTTGATATCTGATATAGAATATCCATGCCAAACCTTCAAGCATCCCAATACTATAGACATCATCGCGTACATTCAAGTAGAATCTTTGAAACCAACATTGATAGTGTTTTGCCTGAACTGATGGACAAACTTGTTATGTGTTATTTGTAATGCAGATATCTGATAAAGAATATCTATGCCGAAGCTTCGAGCATCCAAATATTATAGACATTATCGCGTACATTCAAGTAGAATCTTTGAAACCAACATTGATAGTGTTTTGCCTGAACTGATGGACAAACTTGTTATGTTTTATGTGTAACGCAGATATCTGATAAAGAATATCTATGCCGAAGCTTCGAGCATCCCAATACTATTGACATTATCGCGTATATTTAAGTAGAATCTTTGAAACCAACATTGATAGTGTTTTGCCTGAAGGTATGTATGTACGTTCATTTAAATTAAATTCTATGACAATATGATGGATAAACTTGTTATGTTTTTATGTTAACGCTGATATCTGATAAAGAATATCCATGCCGAACCTTCAAGCATCCCAATACTATAGACATCATCGCGTACATTTAAGTAGAATCTTTGAAACCAACATTGATAGTGTTTTGCCTGAACTGATGGACAAACTTGTTATGTTTTATGTGTAACGCAGATATCTGATAAAGAATATCCATGCCGAAGCTTCGAGCATCCAAATACTATAGACATCATCGCGTACATTCAAGTAGAATCTTTGAAACCAACATTGATATTGTTTTGCCTGAACTGATGGACAAACTTGTTATGTTTTATGTGTAACGCAGATATCTGATAAAGAATATCTATGCCGAAGCTTCGAGCATCCAAATATTATAGACATCATCGCGTACATTCAAGTAGAATCTTTGAAACCAACATTGATAGTGTTTTGCCTGAACTGATGGACAAACTTATTATGTTTTATGTGTAACGCAGATATCTGATAAATAATATCTATGCCGAAGCTTCGAGCATCCAAATATTATAGACATTATCGCGTACATTCAAGTAGAATCTTTGAAACCAACATTGATAGTGTTTTGCCTGAACTGATGGACAAACTTGTTATGTTTTATGTGTAACGCAGATATCTGTTAAAGAATATCTATGCCGAAGCTTCGAGCATCCAAATATTATAGACATTATCGCGTACATTCAAGTAGAATCTTTGAAACCAACATTGATAGTGTTTTGCCTGAACTGATGGACAAACTTGTTATGTTTTATGTGTAACGCAGATATCTGATAAAGAATATCTATGCCGAAGCTTTGAGCATCCAAATATTATAGACATTATCGCGTACATTCAAGTAGAATCTTTGAAACCAACGTTGATAGTGTTTTGCCTGAAGGTATGTACGTTCATTTAAATTAAATTCTATGACAATATGATGGATAAACTTGTTATGTTTTTATGTTAACGTTGATATCTGATATAGAATATCCATGCCAAACCTTCAAGCATCCCAATACTATAGACATCATCGCGTACATTCAAGTAGAATCTTTGAAACCAACATTGATAGTGTTTTGCCTGAACTGATGGACAAACTTGTTATGTTTTATGTGTAATGCAGATATCTGATAAAGAATATCTATGCCGAAGCTTCGAGCATCCAAATATTATAGACATTATCGCGTACATTCAAGTAGAATCTTTGAAACCAACATTGATAGTGTTTTGCCTGAACTGATGGACAAACTTGTTATGTTTTATGTGTAACGCAGATATCTGATAAAGAATATCTATGCCGAAGCTTCGAGCATCCCAATACTATTGACATTATCGCGTATATTTAAGTAGAATCTTTGAAACCAACATTGATAGTGTTTTGCCTGAAGGTATGTACGTTCATTTAAATTAAATTCTATGACAATATGATGGATAAACTTGTTATGTTTTTATGTTAACGCTGATATCTGATATAGAATATCCATGCCGAACCTTCAAGCATCCCAATACTATTGACATCATCGCGTACATTTAAGTAGAATCTTTGAAACCAACATTGATAGTGTTTTGCCTGAACTGATGGACAAACTTGTTATGTTTTATGTGTAACGCAGATATCTGATAAAGAATATCCATGCCGAAGCTTCGAGCATCCAAATACTATAGACATCATCGCGTACATTCAAGTAGAATCTTTGAAACCAACATTGATAGTGTTTTGCCTGAACTGATGGACAAACTTGTTATGTTTTTATATTAACGCTGATATCTGATATAGAATATCCATGCCGAACCTTCAAGCATCCCAATACTATAGACATCATCGCGTACATTTAAGTAGAATCTTTGAAACCAACATTGATAGTGTTTTGCCTGAACTGATGGACAAACTTTTTATGTTTTATGTGTAACGCAGATATCTAATATAGAATATTTATGCCGAAGCTTCGAGCATCCAAATACTATAGACATCATCGCGTACATTCAAGTAGAATCTTTGAAACCAACATTGATAGTGTTTTGCCTGAACTGATGGACAAACTTGTTATGTTTTATGTGTAACGCAGATATCTGATAAATAATATCTATGCCGAAGCTTCGAGCATCCAAATATTATAGACATTATCGCGTACATTCAAGTAGAATCTTTGAAACCAACATTGATAGTGTTTTGCCTGAACTGATAGACAAACTTGTTATGTTTTATGTGTAACGCAGATATCTGATAAAGAATATCTATGCCGAAGCTTTGAGCATCCAAATATTATAGACATTATCGCGTACATTCAAGTAGAATCTTTGAAACCAACATTGATAGTGTTTTGCCTGAAGGTATGTACGTTCATTTAAATTAAATTCTATGACAATATGATGGATAAACTTGTTATGTTTTTATGTTAACGCTGATATCTGATATAGAATATCCATGCCGAACCTTCAAGCATCCCAATACTATAGACATCATCGCGTACATTTAAGTAGAATCTTTGAAACCAACATTGATAGTGTTTTGCCTGAACTGATGGACAAACTTGTAATGTTTTATGTGTAACGCAGATATCTGATAAAGAATATCTATGCCGAAGCTTCGAGCATCCAAATACTATAGACATCATCGCGTACATTCAAGTAGAATCTTTGAAACCAACATTGATAGTGTTTTGCCTGAACTGATGGACAAACTTGTTATGTTTTATGTGTAACGCAGATATCTGATAAAGAATATCTATGCCGAAGCTTCGAGCATCCAAATATTATAGACATCATCGCGTACATTCAAGTAGAATCTTTGAAACCAACATTGATAGTGTTTTACCTGAACTGATGGACAAACTTGTTATGTTTTATGTGTAACGCAGATATCTAATATAGAATATTTATGCCGAAGCTTCGAGCATCTAAATACTTACTATATAGATATCATCGCGTACATTCAAGTAGAATCTTTGAAACCAACATTGATAGTGTTTTGCCTGAACTGATGGACAAACTTGTTATGTTTTATGTGTAACGCAGATATCTGATAAAGAATATCTATGCCGAAGCTTCGAGCATCCAAATATTATAGACATTATCGCGTACATTCAAGTAGAATCTTTGAAACCAACATTGATAGTGTTTTGCCTGAAGGTATGTACGTTCATTTAAATTAAATTCTATGACAATATGATGGATAAACTTGTTATGTTTTTATGTTAACGTTGATATCTGATATAGAATATCCATGCCAAACCTTCAAGCATCCCAATACTATAGACATCATCGCGTACATTTAAGTAGAATCTTTGAAACCAACATTGATAGTGTTTTGCCTGAACTGATGGACAAACTTGTTATGTTTTATGTGTAACGCAGATATCTGATAAAGAATATCTATGCCGAAGCTTCGAGCATCCAAATATTATAGACATTATCGCGTACATTCAAGTAGAATCTTTGAAACCAACATAGATAGTGTTTTGCCTGAACGTATGTATGTTCATTTAAATTAAATCCTATGACAATATGATGGACAAACTTGTTATGTTTTATGTGTAACGCAGATATCTGATAAAGAATATCTATGCCGAAGCTTCGAGCATCCAAATATTATAGACATTATCGCGTACATTCAAGTAGAATCTTTGAAACCAACATTGATAGTGTTTTGCCTGAAGGTATGTACGTTCATTTAAATTAAATTCTATGACAATATGATGGATAAACTTGTTATGTTTTTATGTTAACGTTGATATCTGATATAGAATATCCATGCCAAACCTTCAAGCATCCCAATACTATAGACATCATCGCGTACATTTAAGTAGAATCTTTGAAACCAACATTGATAGTGTTTTGCCTGAACTGATGGACAAACGTTTTATGTTTTATGTGTAATGCAGATATCTAATATAGAATATTTATGCCGAAGCTTCGAGCATCCAAATACTATAGACATCATCGCGTACATTCAAGTAGAATCTTTGAAACCAACATTGATAGTGTTTTGCCTGAACTGATGGACAAACTTGTTATGTTTTATGTGTAACGCAGATATCTGATAAATAATATCTATGCCGAAGCTTCGAGCATCCAAATATTATAGACATTATCGCGTACATTCAAGTAGAATCTTTGAAACCAACATTGATAGTGTTTTGCCTGAACTGATGGACAAACTTGTTATGTTTTATGTGTAACGCAGATATCTGATAAAGAATATCTATGCCGAAGCTTCGAGCATCCAAATACTATAGACATCATCGCGTACATTCAAGTAGAATCTTTGAAACCAACATTGATAGTGTTTTGCCTGAACTGATGGACAAACTTGTTATGTTTTATGTGTAACGCAGATATCTGATAAAGAATATTTATGCCGAAGCTTCGAGCATCTAAATACTATATAGATATCATCGCGTACATTCAAGTAGAATCTTTGAAACCAACATTGATAGTGTTTTGCCTGAACTGATGGACAAACTTGTTATGTTTTATGTGTAACGCAGATATCTGATAAAGAATATCTATGCCGAAGCTTCGAGCATCCCAATACTATTGACATTATCGCGTATATTTAAGTAGAATCTTTGAAACCAACATTGATAGTGTTTTGCCTGAAGGTATGTACGTTCATTTAAATTAAATTCTATGACAATATGATGGATAAACTTGTTATGTTTTTATGTTAACGCTGATATCTGATATAGAATATCCATGCCGAACCTTCAAGCATCCCAATACTATAGACATCATCGCGTACATTTAAGTAGAATCTTTGAAACCAACATTGATAGTGTTTTGCCTGAACTGATGGACAAACTTGTTATGTTTTATGTGTAACGCAGATATCTGATAAAGAATATCTATGCCGAAGCTTCGAGCATCCAAATACTATAGACATCATCGCGTACATTCAAGTAGAATCTTTGAAACCAACATTGATAGTGTTTTGCCTGAACTGATGGACAAACTTGTTATGTTCTATGTGTAACGCAGATATCTGATAAAGAATATCTATGCCGAAGCTTCGAGCATCCAAATATTATAGACATCATCGCGTACATTCAAGTAGAATCTTTGAAACCAACATTGATAGTGTTTTGCCTGAACTGATGGACAAACTTGTTATGTTTTATGTGTAACGCAGATATCTAATATAGAATATTTGTGCCGAAGCTTCGAGCATCTAAATACTATATAGATATCATCGCGTACATTCAAGTAGAATCTTTGAAACCAACATTGATAGTGTTTTGCCTGAAGGTATGTACGTTCATTTAAATTAAATTCTATGACAATATGATGGATAAACTTGTTATGTTTTTATGTTAACGCTGATATCTGATATAGAATATCCATGCCGAACCTTCAAGCATCCCAATACTATAGACATCATCGCGTACATTCAAGTAGAATCTTTGAAACCAACATTGATAGTGTTTTGCCTGAACTGATGGACAAACTTGTTATGTTTTATGTGTAACGCAGATATCTGATAAAGAATATCTATGCCGAAGCTTCGAGCATCCCAATACTATAGACATCATCGCGTACATTCAAGTAGAATCTTTGAAACCAACATTGATAGTGTTTTGCCTGAACTGATGGACAAACTTGTTATGTTTTATGTGTAACGCAGATATCTGATAAAGAATATCTATGCCGAAGCTTCGAGCATCCAAATATTATAGACATTATCGCGTACATTCAAGTAGAATCTTTGAAACCAACATTGATAGTGTTTTGCCTGAAGGTATGTACGTTCATTTAAATTAAATTCTATGACAATATGATGGATAAACTTGTTATGTTTTTATGTTAACGTTGATATCTGATATAGAATATCCATGCCAAACCTTCAAGCATCCCAATACTATAGACATCATCGCGTACATTTAAGTAGAATCTTTGAAACCAACATTGATAGTGTTTTGCCTGAACTGATGGACAAACTTGTTATGTTTTATGTGTAACGCAGATATCTGATAAAGAATATCTATGCCGAAGCTTCGAGCATCCAAATACTATAGACATTATCGCGTACATTCAAGTAGAATCTTTGAAACCAACATTGATAGTGTTTTGCCTGAACTGATGGACAAATTTTTATGTTTTATGTGTAACGCAGATATCTAATATAGAATATTTATGCCGAAGCTTCGAGCATCCAAATACTATAGACATCATCGCGTACATTTAAGTAGAATCTTTGAAACCAACATTGATAGTGTTTTGCCTGAACTGATGGACAAACTTGTTATGTTTTATGTGTAACGCAGATATCTGATAAAGAATATCTATGCCGAAGCTTCGAGCATCCAAATACTATAGACATCATCGCGTACATTCAAGTAGAATCTTTGAAACCAACATTGATAGTGTTTTGCCTGAACTGATGGACAAACTTGTTATGTTTTTATATTAACGCTGATATCTGATATAGAATATCCATGCCGAACCTTCAAGCATCCCAATACTATAGACATCATCGCGTACATTCAAGTAGAATCTTTGAAACCAACATTGATAGTGTTTTGCCTGAACTGATGGACAAACTTGTTATGTTTTATGTGTAACGCAGATATCTGATAAATAATATCTATGCCGAAGCTTCGAGCATCCAAATATTATAGACATTATCGCGTACATTCAAGTAGAATCTTTGAAACCAACATTGATAGTGTTTTGCCTGAACTGATGGACAAACTTGTTATGTTTTATGTGTAACGCAGATATCTGATAAAGAATATCTATGCCGAAGCTTTGAGCATCCAAATATTATAGACATTATCGCGTACATTCAAGTAGAATCTTTGAAACCAACGTTATTAGTGTTTTGCCTGAAGGTATGTACGTTCATTTAAATTAAATTCTATGACAATATGATGGATAAACTTGTTATGTTTTTATGTTAACGCTGATATCTGATATAGAATATCCATGCCGAACCTTCAAGCATCCCAATACTATAGACATCATCGCGTACATTTAAGTAGAATCTTTGAAACCAACATTGATAGTGTTTTGCCTGAACGGATGGACAAACTTGTTATGTTTTATGTGTAACGCAGATATCTGATAAAGAATATCTATGCCGAAGCTTCGAGCATCCAAATACTATAGACATCATCGCGTACATTCAAGTAGAATCTTTGAAACCAACATTGATAGTGTTTTGCCTGAACTGATGGACAAACTTGTTATGTTCTATGTGTAACGCAGATATCTGATAAAGAATATCTATGCCGAAGCTTCGAGCATCCAAATATTATAGACATCATCGCGTACATTCAAGTAGAATCTTTGAAACCAACATTGATAGTGTTTTGCCTGAACTGATGGACAAACTTGTTATGTTTTATGTGTAACGCAGATATCTAATATAGAATATTTATGCCGAAGCTTCGAGCATCTAAATACTATATAGATATCATCGCGTACATTCAAGTAGAATCTTTGAAACCAACATTGATAGTGTTTTGCCTGAACTGATGGACAAACTTGTTATGTTTTATGTGTAACGCAGATATCTGATAAAGAATATCTATGCCGAAGCTTCGAGCATCCCAATACTATTGACATTATCGCGTATATTTAAGTAGAATCTTTGAAACCAACATTGATAGTGTTTTGCCTGAAGGTATGTACGTTCATTTAAATTAAATTCTATGACAATATGATGGATAAACTTGTTATGTTTTTATGTTAACGCTGATATCTGATATAGAATATCCATGCCGAACCTTCAAGCATCCCAATACTATAGACATTATCGCGTACATTTAAGTAGAATCTTTGAAACCAACATTGATAGTGTTTTGCCTGAACTGATGGACAAACTTTTTATGTTTTATGTGTAACGCAGATATCTAATATAGAATATTTATGCCGAAGCTTCGAGCATCCAAATACTATAGACATCATCGCGTACATTCAAGTAGAATCTTTGAAACCAACATTGATAGTGTTTTGCCTGAACTGATGGACAAACTTGTTATGTTTTATATGTAACGCAGATATCTGATAAATAATATCTATGCCGAAGCTTCGAGCATCCAAATATTATAGACATTATCGCGTACATTCAAGTAGAATCTTTGAAACCAACATTGATAGTGTTTTGCCTGAACTGATGGACAAACTTGTTATGTTTTATGTGTAACGCAGATATCTGATAAAGAATATCTATGACGAAGCTTTGAGCATCCAAATATTATAGACATTATCGCGTACATTCAAGTAGAATCTTTGAAACCAACATTGATAGTGTTTTGCCTGAACTGATGGACAAACTTGTTATGTTTTATGTGTAACGCAGATATCTGATAAATAATATCTATGCCGAAGCTTCGAGCATCCAAATATTATAGACATTATCGCGTACATTCAAGTAGAATCTTTGAAACCAACATTGATAGTGTTTTGCCTGAACTGATGGACAAACTTGTTATGTTTTATGTGTAACGCAGATATCTGATAAATAATATCTATGCCGAAGCTTCGAGCATCCAAATATTATAGACATCATCGCGTACATTCAAGTAGAATCTTTGAAACCAACATTGATAGTGTTTTGCCTGAACTGATGGACAAACTTGTTATGTTTTATGTGTAACGCAGATATCTGATAAAGAATATCTATGCCGAAGCTTCGAGCATCCAAATACTATAGACATCATCGCGTACATTCAAGTAGAATCTTTGAAACCAACATTGATAGTGTTTTGCCTGAACTGATGGACAAACTTTTTATGTTTTATGTGTAACGCAGATATCTAATATAGAATATTTATGCCGAAGCTTCGAGCATCCAAATACTATAGACATCATCGCGTACATTCAAGTAGAATCTTTGAAACCAACATTGATAGTGTTTTGCCTGAACTGATGGACAAACTTGTTATGTTTTATATGTAACGCAGATATCTGATAAATAATATCTATGCCGAAGCTTCGAGCATCCAAATATTATAGACATTATCGCGTACATTCAAGTAGAATCTTTGAAACCAACATTGATAGTGTTTTGCCTGAACTGATGGACAAACTTGTTATGTTTTATGTGTAACGCAGATATCTGATAAAGAATATCTATGACGAAGCTTTGAGCATCCAAATATTATAGACATTATCGCGTACATTCAAGTAGAATCTTTGAAACCAACATTGATAGTGTTTTGCCTGAACTGATGGACAAACTTGTTATGTTTTATGTGTAACGCAGATATCTGATAAAGAATATCTATGCCGAAGCTTTGAGCATCCAAATATTATAGACATTATCGCGTACATTCAAGTAGAATCTTTGAAACCAACGTTGATAGTGTTTTGCCTGAAGGTATGTACGTTCATTTAAATTAAATTCTATGACAATATGATGGATAAACTTGTTATGTTTTTATGTTAACGTTGATATCTGATATAGAATATCCATGCCAAACCTTCAAGCATCCCAATACTATAGACATCATCGCGTACATTCAAGTAGAATCTTTGAAACCAACATTGATAGTGTTTTGCCTGAACTGATGGACAAACTTGTTATGTGTTATGTGTAATGCAGATATCTGATAAAGAATATCTATGCCGAAGCTTCGAGCATCCAAATATTATAGACATCATCGCGTACATTTAAGTAGAATCTTTGAAACCAACATTGATAGTGTTTTGCCTGAACTGATGGACAAACTTGTTATGTTTTATGTGTAACGCAGATATCTAATATAGAATATTTATGCCGAAGCTTCGAGCATCTAAATACTTACTATATAGATATCATCGCGTACATTCAAGTAGAATCTTTGAAACCAACATTGATAGTGTTTTGCCTGAACTGATGGACAAACTTGTTATGTTTTATGTGTAACGCAGATATCTGATAAAGAATATCTATGCCGAAGCTTCGAGCATCCAAATATTATAGACATTATCGCGTACATTCAAGTAGAATCTTTGAAACCAACATTGATAGTGTTTTGCCTGAAGGTATGTACGTTCATTTAAATTAAATTCTATGACAATATGATGGATAAACTTGTTATGTTTTTATGTTAACGTTGATATCTGATATAGAATATCCATGCCAAACCTTCAAGCATCCCAATACTATAGACATCATCGCGTACATTTAAGTAGAATCTTTGAAACCAACATTGATAGTGTTTTGCCTGAACTGATGGACAAACTTGTTATGTTTTATGTGTAACGCAGATATCTGATAAAGAATATCTATGCCGAAGCTTCGAGCATCCAAATACTATAGACATTATCGCGTACATTCAAGTAGAATCTTTGAAACCAACATAGATAGTGTTTTGCCTGAACGTATGTATGTTCATTTAAATTAAATCCTATGACAATATGATGGACAAACTTGTTATGTTTTATGTGTAACGCAGATATCTGATAAAGAATATCTATGCCGAAGCTTCGAGCATCCAAATATTATAGACATTATCGCGTACATTCAAGTAGAATCTTTGAAACCAACATTGATAGTGTTTTGCCTGAAGGTATGTACGTTCATTTAAATTAAATTCTATGACAATATGATGGATAAACTTGTTATGTTTTTATGTTAACGTTGATATCTGATATAGAATATCCATGCCAAACCTTCAAGCATCCCAATACTATAGACATCATCGCGTACATTTAAGTAGAATCTTTGAAACCAACATTGATAGTGTTTTGCCTGAACTGATGGACAAACGTTTTATGTTTTATGTGTAATGCAGATATCTAATATAGAATATTTATGCCGAAGCTTCGAGCATCCAAATACTATAGACATCATCGCGTACATTCAAGTAGAATCTTTGAAACCAACATTGATAGTGTTTTGCCTGAACTGATGGACAAACTTGTTATGTTTTATGTGTAACGCAGATATCTGATAAATAATATCTATGCCGAAGCTTCGAGCATCCAAATATTATAGACATTATCGCGTACATTCAAGTAGAATCTTTGAAACCAACATTGATAGTGTTTTGCCTGAACTGATGGACAAACTTGTTATGTTTTATGTGTAACGCAGATATCTGATAAAGAATATCTATGCCGAAGCTTCGAGCATCCAAATACTATAGACATCATCGCGTACATTCAAGTAGAATCTTTGAAACCAACATTGATAGTGTTTTGCCTGAACTGATGGACAAACTTGTTATGTTTTATGTGTAACGCAGATATCTGATAAAGAATATTTATGCCGAAGCTTCGAGCATCTAAATACTATATAGATATCATCGCGTACATTCAAGTAGAATCTTTGAAACCAACATTGATAGTGTTTTGCCTGAACTGATGGACAAACTTGTTATGTTTTATGTGTAACGCAGATATCTGATAAAGAATATCTATGCCGAAGCTTCGAGCATCCCAATACTATTGACATTATCGCGTATATTTAAGTAGAATCTTTGAAACCAACATTGATAGTGTTTTGCCTGAAGGTATGTACGTTCATTTAAATTAAATTCTATGACAATATGATGGATAAACTTGTTATGTTTTTATGTTAACGCTGATATCTGATATAGAATATCCATGCCGAACCTTCAAGCATCCCAATACTATAGACATCATCGCGTACATTTAAGTAGAATCTTTGAAACCAACATTGATAGTGTTTTGCCTGAACTGATGGACAAACTTGTTATGTTTTATGTGTAACGCAGATATCTGATAAAGAATATCTATGCCGAAGCTTCGAGCATCCAAATACTATAGACATCATCGCGTACATTCAAGTAGAATCTTTGAAACCAACATTGATAGTGTTTTGCCTGAACTGATGGACAAACTTGTTATGTTCTATGTGTAACGCAGATATCTGATAAAGAATATCTATGCCGAAGCTTCGAGCATCCAAATATTATAGACATCATCGCGTACATTCAAGTAGAATCTTTGAAACCAACATTGATAGTGTTTTGCCTGAACTGATGGACAAACTTGTTATGTTTTATGTGTAACGCAGATATCTAATATAGAATATTTATGCCGAAGCTTCGAGCATCTAAATACTATATAGATATCATCGCGTACATTCAAGTAGAATCTTTGAAACCAACATTGATAGTGTTTTGCCTGAAGGTATGTACGTTCATTTAAATTAAATTCTATGACAATATGATGGATAAACTTGTTATGTTTTTATGTTAACGCTGATATCTGATATAGAATATCCATGCCGAACCTTCAAGCATCCCAATACTATAGACATCATCGCGTACATTCAAGTAGAATCTTTGAAACCAACATTGATAGTGTTTTGCCTGAACTGATGGACAAACTTGTTATGTTTTATGTGTAACGCAGATATCTGATAAAGAATATCTATGCCGAAGCTTCGAGCATCCCAATACTATAGACATCATCGCGTACATTCAAGTAGAATCTTTGAAACCAACATTGATAGTGTTTTGCCTAAACTGATGGACAAACTTGTTATGTTTTATGTGTAACGCAGATATCTGATAAAGAATATCTATGCCGAAGCTTCGAGCATCCAAATATTATAGACATCATCGCGTACATTCAAGTAGAATCTTTGAAACCAACATTGATAGTGTTTTACCTGAACTGATGGACAAACTTGTTATGTTTTATGTGTAACGCAGATATCTGATAAATAATATCTATGCCGAAGCTTCGAGCATCCAAATATTATAGACATTATCGCGTACATTCAAGTAGAATCTTTGAAACCAACATTGATAGTGTTTTGCCTGAACTGATGGACAAACTTGTTATGTTTTATGTGTAACGCAGATATCTGATAAAGAATATCTATGCCGAAGCTTCGAGCATCCAAATATTATAGACATTATCGCGTACATTCAAGTAGAATCTTTGAAACCAACATTGATAGTGTTTTGCCTGAAGGTATGTACGTTCATTTAAATTAAATTCTATGACAATATGATGGATAAACTTGTTATGTTTTTATGTTAACGCTGATATCTGATATAGAATATCCATGCCGAACCTTCAAGCATCCCAATACTATAGACATCATCGCGTACATTTAAGTAGAATCTTTGAAACCAACATTGATAGTGTTTTGCCTGAACTGATGGACAAACTTGTTATGTTTTTATATTAACGCTGATATCTGATATAGAATATCCATGCCGAACCTTCAAGCATCCCAATACTATAGACATCATCGCGTACATTTAAGTAGAATCTTTGAAACCAACATTGATAATGTTTTGCCTGAACTGATGGACAAACTTGTTATGTTTTATGTGTAACGCAGATATCTGATAAAGAATATCTATGCCGAAGCTTCGAGCATCCAAATACTATAGACATCATCGCGTACATTCAAGTAGAATCTTTGAAACCAACATTGATAGTGTTTTGCCTGAACTGATGGACAAATTTTTATGTTTTATGTGTAACGCAGATATCTAATATAGAATATTTATGCCGAAGCTTCGAGCATCCAAATACTATAGACATCATCGCGTACATTTAAGTAGAATCTTTGAAACCAACATTGATAGTGTTTTGCCTGAACTGATGGACAAACTTGTTATGTTTTATGTGTAACGCAGATATCTGATAAAGAATATCTATGCCGAAGCTTCGAGCATCCAAATACTATAGACATCATCGCGTACATTCAAGTAGAATCTTTGAAACCAACATTGATAGTGTTTTGCCTGAACTGATGGACAAACTTGTTATGTTTTTATATTAACGCTGATATCTGATATAGAATATCCATGCCGAACCTTCAAGCATCCCAATACTATAGACATCATCGCGTACATTCAAGTAGAATCTTTGAAACCAACATTGATAGTGTTTTGCCTGAACTGATGGACAAACTTGTTATGTTTTATGTGTAACGCAGATATCTGATAAATAATATCTATGCCGAAGCTTCGAGCATCCAAATATTATAGACATTATCGCGTACATTCAAGTAGAATCTTTGAAACCAACATTGATAGTGTTTTGCCTGAACTGATGGACAAACTTGTTATGTTTTATGTGTAACGCAGATATCTGATAAAGAATATCTATGCCGAAGCTTTGAGCATCCAAATATTATAGACATTATCGCGTACATTCAAGTAGAATCTTTGAAACCAACGTTATTAGTGTTTTGCCTGAAGGTATGTACGTTCATTTAAATTAAATTCTATGACAATATGATGGATAAACTTGTTATGTTTTTATGTTAACGCTGATATCTGATATAGAATATCCATGCCGAACCTTCAAGCATCCCAATACTATAGACATCATCGCGTACATTTAAGTAGAATCTTTGAAACCAACATTGATAGTGTTTTGCCTGAACGGATGGACAAACTTGTTATGTTTTATGTGTAACGCAGATATCTGATAAAGAATATCTATGCCGAAGCTTCGAGCATCCAAATACTATAGACATCATCGCGTACATTCAAGTAGAATCTTTGAAACCAACATTGATAGTGTTTTGCCTGAACTGATGGACAAACTTGTTATGTTCTATGTGTAACGCAGATATCTGATAAAGAATATCTATGCCGAAGCTTCGAGCATCCAAATATTATAGACATCATCGCGTACATTCAAGTAGAATCTTTGAAACCAACATTGATAGTGTTTTGCCTGAACTGATGGACAAACTTGTTATGTTTTATGTGTAACGCAGATATCTAATATAGAATATTTATGCCGAAGCTTCGAGCATCTAAATACTATATAGATATCATCGCGTACATTCAAGTAGAATCTTTGAAACCAACATTGATAGTGTTTTGCCTGAACTGATGGACAAACTTGTTATGTTTTATGTGTAACGCAGATATCTGATAAAGAATATCTATGCCGAAGCTTCGAGCATCCCAATACTATTGACATTATCGCGTATATTTAAGTAGAATCTTTGAAACCAACATTGATAGTGTTTTGCCTGAAGGTATGTACGTTCATTTAAATTAAATTCTATGACAATATGATGGATAAACTTGTTATGTTTTTATGTTAACGCTGATATCTGATATAGAATATCCATGCCGAACCTTCAAGCATCCCAATACTATAGACATTATCGCGTACATTTAAGTAGAATCTTTGAAACCAACATTGATAGTGTTTTGCCTGAACTGATGGACAAACTTTTTATGTTTTATGTGTAACGCAGATATCTAATATAGAATATTTATGCCGAAGCTTCGAGCATCCAAATACTATAGACATCATCGCGTACATTCAAGTAGAATCTTTGAAACCAACATTGATAGTGTTTTGCCTGAACTGATGGACAAACTTGTTATGTTTTATATGTAACGCAGATATCTGATAAATAATATCTATGCCGAAGCTTCGAGCATCCAAATATTATAGACATTATCGCGTACATTCAAGTAGAATCTTTGAAACCAACATTGATAGTGTTTTGCCTGAACTGATGGACAAACTTGTTATGTTTTATGTGTAACGCAGATATCTGATAAAGAATATCTATGACGAAGCTTTGAGCATCCAAATATTATAGACATTATCGCGTACATTCAAGTAGAATCTTTGAAACCAACATTGATAGTGTTTTGCCTGAACTGATGGACAAACTTGTTATGTTTTATGTGTAACGCAGATATCTGATAAATAATATCTATGCCGAAGCTTCGAGCATCCAAATATTATAGACATTATCGCGTACATTCAAGTAGAATCTTTGAAACCAACATTGATAGTGTTTTGCCTGAACTGATGGACAAACTTGTTATGTTTTATGTGTAACGCAGATATCTGATAAATAATATCTATGCCGAAGCTTCGAGCATCCAAATATTATAGACATCATCGCGTACATTCAAGTAGAATCTTTGAAACCAACATTGATAGTGTTTTGCCTGAACTGATGGACAAACTTGTTATGTTTTATGTGTAACGCAGATATCTGATAAAGAATATCTATGCCGAAGCTTCGAGCATCCAAATACTATAGACATCATCGCGTACATTCAAGTAGAATCTTTGAAACCAACATTGATAGTGTTTTGCCTGAACTGATGGACAAACTTTTTATGTTTTATGTGTAACGCAGATATCTAATATAGAATATTTATGCCGAAGCTTCGAGCATCCAAATACTATAGACATCATCGCGTACATTCAAGTAGAATCTTTGAAACCAACATTGATAGTGTTTTGCCTGAACTGATGGACAAACTTGTTATGTTTTATATGTAACGCAGATATCTGATAAATAATATCTATGCCGAAGCTTCGAGCATCCAAATATTATAGACATTATCGCGTACATTCAAGTAGAATCTTTGAAACCAACATTGATAGTGTTTTGCCTGAACTGATGGACAAACTTGTTATGTTTTATGTGTAACGCAGATATCTGATAAAGAATATCTATGACGAAGCTTTGAGCATCCAAATATTATAGACATTATCGCGTACATTCAAGTAGAATCTTTGAAACCAACATTGATAGTGTTTTGCCTGAACTGATGGACAAACTTGTTATGTTTTATGTGTAACGCAGATATCTGATAAAGAATATCTATGCCGAAGCTTTGAGCATCCAAATATTATAGACATTATCGCGTACATTCAAGTAGAATCTTTGAAACCAACGTTGATAGTGTTTTGCCTGAAGGTATGTACGTTCATTTAAATTAAATTCTATGACAATATGATGGATAAACTTGTTATGTTTTTATGTTAACGTTGATATCTGATATAGAATATCCATGCCAAACCTTCAAGCATCCCAATACTATAGACATCATCGCGTACATTCAAGTAGAATCTTTGAAACCAACATTGATAGTGTTTTGCCTGAACTGATGGACAAACTTGTTATGTGTTATGTGTAATGCAGATATCTGATAAAGAATATCTATGCCGAAGCTTCGAGCATCCAAATATTATAGACATCATCGCGTACATTTAAGTAGAATCTTTGAAACCAACATTGATAGTGTTTTGCCTGAACTGATGGACAAACTTGTTATGTTTTATGTGTAACGCAGATATCTGATAAAGAATATCTATGCCGAAGCTTCGAGCATCCAAATACTATAGACATCATCGCGTACATTCAAGTAGAATCTTTGAAACCAACATTGATAGTGTTTTGCCTGAACTGATGGACAAACTTGTTATGTTCTATGTGTAACGCAGATATCTGATAAAGAATATCTATGCCGAAGCTTCGAGCATCCAAATATTATAGACATCATCGCGTACATTCAAGTAGAATCTTTGAAACCAACATTGATAGTGTTTTGCCTGAACTGATGGACAAACTTGTTATGTTTTATGTGTAACGCAGATATCTAATATAGAATATTTATGCCGAAGCTTCGAGCATCTAAATACTATATAGATATCATCGCGTACATTCAAGTAGAATCTTTGAAACCAACATTGATAGTGTTTTGCCTGAACTGATGGACAAACTTGTTATGTTTTATGTGTAACGCAGATATCTGATAAAGAATATCTATGCCGAAGCTTCGAGCATCCCAATACTATTGACATTATCGCGTATATTTAAGTAGAATCTTTGAAACCAACATTGATAGTGTTTTGCCTGAAGGTATGTACGTTCATTTAAATTAAATTCTATGACAATATGATGGATAAACTTGTTATGTTTTTATGTTAACGCTGATATCTGATATAGAATATCCATGCCGAACCTTCAAGCATCCCAATACTATAGACATTATCGCGTACATTTAAGTAGAATCTTTGAAACCAACATTGATAGTGTTTTGCCTGAACTGATGGACAAACTTTTTATGTTTTATGTGTAACGCAGATATCTAATATAGAATATTTATGCCGAAGCTTCGAGCATCCAAATACTATAGACATCATCGCGTACATTCAAGTAGAATCTTTGAAACCAACATTGATAGTGTTTTGCCTGAACTGATGGACAAACTTGTTATGTTTTATATGTAACGCAGATATCTGATAAATAATATCTATGCCGAAGCTTCGAGCATCCAAATATTATAGACATTATCGCGTACATTCAAGTAGAATCTTTGAAACCAACATTGATAGTGTTTTGCCTGAACTGATGGACAAACTTGTTATGTTTTATGTGTAACGCAGATATCTGATAAAGAATATCTATGACGAAGCTTTGAGCATCCAAATATTATAGACATTATCGCGTACATTCAAGTAGAATCTTTGAAACCAACATTGATAGTGTTTTGCCTGAACTGATGGACAAACTTGTTATGTTTTATGTGTAACGCAGATATCTGATAAATAATATCTATGCCGAAGCTTCGAGCATCCAAATATTATAGACATTATCGCGTACATTCAAGTAGAATCTTTGAAACCAACATTGATAGTGTTTTGCCTGAACTGATGGACAAACTTGTTATGTTTTATGTGTAACGCAGATATCTGATAAATAATATCTATGCCGAAGCTTCGAGCATCCAAATATTATAGACATTATCGCGTACATTCAAGTAGAATCTTTGAAACCAACATTGATAGTGTTTTGCCTGAACTGATGGACAAACTTGTTATGTTTTATGTGTAACGCAGATATCTGATAAAGAATATCTATGCCGAAGCTTCGAGCATCCCAATACTATTGACATTATCGCGTATATTTAAGTAGAATCTTTGAAACCAACATTGATAGTGTTTTGCCTGAAGGTATGTACGTTCATTTAAATTAAATTCTATGACAATATGATGGATAAACTTGTTATGTTTTTATGTTAACGCTGATATCTGATATAGAATATCCATGCCGAACCTTCAAGCATCCCAATACTATAGACATCATCGCGTACATTTAAGTAGAATCTTTGAAACCAACATTGATAGTGTTTTGCCTGAACTGATGGACAAACTTGTTATGTTTTATGTGTAACGCAGATATCTGATAAAGAATATCTATGCCGAAGCTTCGAGCATCCAAATACTATAGACATCATCGCGTACATTCAAGTAGAATCTTTGAAACCAACATTGATAGTGTTTTGCCTGAACTGATGGACAAACTTGTTATGTTTTATGTGTAACGCAGATATCTGATAAAGAATATCTATGACGAAGCTTTGAGCATCCAAATATTATAGACATTATCGCGGACATTCAAGTAGAATCTTTGAAACCAACATTGATAGTGTTTTGCCTGAACTGATGGACAAACTTGTTATGTTTTATGTGTAACGCAGATATCTGATAAAGAATATCTATGCCGAAGCTTTGAGCATCCAAATATTATAGACATTATCGCGTACATTCAAGTAGAATCTTTGAAACCAACGTATATAGTGTTTTGCCTGAAGGTATGTACGTTCATTTAAATTAAATTCTATGACAATATGATGGATAAACTTGTTATGTTTTTATGTTAACGTTGATATCTGATATAGAATATCCATGCCAAACCTTCAAGCATCCCAATACTATAGACATCATCGCGTACATTCAAGTAGAATCTTTGAAACCAACATTGATAGTGTTTTGCCTGAACTGATGGACAAACTTGTTATGTGTTATGTGTAATGCAGATATCTGATAAAGAATATCTATGCCGAAGCTTCGAGCATCCAAATATTATAGACATTATCGCGTACATTCAAGTAGAATCTTTGAAACCAACATTGATAGTGTTTTGCCTGAACTGATGGACAAACTTGTTATGTTTTATGTGTAATGCAGATATCTGATAAAGAATATCTATGCCGAAGCTTCGAGCATCCCAATACTATTGACATTATCGCGTATATTAAAGTAGAATCTTTGAAACCAACATTGATAGTGTTTTGCCTGAAGGTATGTACGTTCATTTAAATTAAATTCTATGACAATATGATGGATAAACTTGTTATGTTTTTATGTTAACGCTGATATCTGATATAGAATATCCATGCCGAACCTTCAAGCATCCCAATACTATAGACATCATCGCGTACATTTAAGTAGAATCTTTGAAACCAACATTGATAGTGTTTTGCCTGAACTGATGGACAAACTTGTTATGTTTTATGTGTAACGCAGATATCTGATAAAGAATATCTATGCCGAAGCTTCGAGCATCCAAATACTATAGACATCATCGCGTACATTCAAGTAGAATCTTTGAAACCAACATTGATAGTGTTTTGCCTGAACTGATGGACAAACTTGTTATGTTTTATGTGTAACGCAGATATCTGATAAAGAATATCTATGCCGAAGCTTCGAGCATCCAAATATTATAGACATCATCGCGTACATTCAAGTAGAATCTTTGAAACCAACATTGATAGTGTTTTACCTGAACTGATGGACAAACTTGTTATGTTTTATGTGTAACGCAGATATCTAATATAGAATATTTATGCCGAAGCTTCGAGCATCTAAATACTTACTATATAGATATCATCGCGTACATTCAAGTAGAATCTTTGAAACCAACATTGATAGTGTTTTGCCTGAACTGATGGACAAACTTGTTATGTTTTATGTGTAACGCATATATCTGATAAAGAATATCTATGCCGAAGCTTCGAGCATCCCAATACTATTGACATTATCGCGTATATTTAAGTAGAATCTTTGAAACCATTATTGATAGTGTTTTGCCTGAAGGTATGTATGTACGTTCATTTAAATTAAATTCTATGACAATATGATGGATAAACTTGTTATGTTTTTATGTTAACGCTGATATCTGATATAGAATATCCATGCCGAACCTTCAAGCATCCCAATACTATAGACATCATCGCGTACATTTAAGTAGAATCTTTGAAACCAACATTGATAGTGTTTTGCCTGAACTGATGGACAAACTTGTTATGTTTTATGTGTAACGCAGATATCTGATAAAGAATATCCATGCCGAAGCTTCGAGCATCCAAATACTATAGACATCATCGCGTACATTCAAGTAGAATCTTTGAAACCAACATTGATATTGTTTTGCCTGAACTGATGGACAAACTTGTTATGTTTTATGTGTAACGCAGATATCTGATAAAGAATATCTATGCCGAAGCTTCGAGCATCCAAATATTATAGACATCATCGCGTACATTCAAGTAGAATCTTTGAAACCAACATTGATAGTGTTTTGCCTGAACTGATGGACAAACTTATTATGTTTTATGTGTAACGCAGATATCTGATAAATAATATCTATGCCGAAGCTTCGAGCATCCAAATATTATAGACATTATCGCGTACATTCAAGTAGAATCTTTGAAACCAACATTGATAGTGTTTTGCCTGAACTGATGGACAAACTTGTTATGTTTTATGTGTAACGCAGATATCTGATAAAGAATATCTATGCCGAAGCTTTGAGCATCCAAATATTATAGACATTATCGCGTACATTCAAGTAGAATCTTTGAAACCAACGTTGATAGTGTTTTGCCTGAAGGTATGTATGTTCATTTAAATTAAATTCTATGACAATATGATGGATAAACTTGTTATGTTTTTATGTTAACGTTGATATCTGATATAGAATATCCATGCCAAACCTTCAAGCATCCCAATACTATAGACATCATCGCGTACATTCAAGTAGAATCTTTGAAACCAACATTGATAGTGTTTTGCCTGAACTGATGGACAAACTTGTTATGTTTTATGTGTAATGCAGATATCTGATAAAGAATATCTATGCCGAAGCTTCGAGCATCCAAATATTATAGACATTATCGCGTACATTCAAGTAGAATCTTTGAAACCAACATTGATAGTGTTTTGCCTGAACTGATGGACAAACTTGTTATGTTTTATGTGTAACGCAGATATCTGATAAAGAATATCTATGACGAAGCTTTGAGCATCCAAATATTATAGACATTATCGCGTACATTCAAGTAGAATCTTTGAAACCAACATTGATAGTGTTTTGCCTGAACTGATGGACAAACTTGTTATGTTTTATGTGTAACGCAGATATCTGATAAATAATATCTATGCCGAAGCTTCGAGCATCCAAATATTATAGACATTATCGCGTACATTCAAGTAGAATCTTTGAAACCAACATTGATAGTGTTTTGCCTGAACTGATGGACAAACTTGTTATATTTTATGTGTAACGCAGATATCTGATAAATAATATCTATGCCGAAGCTTCGAGCATCCAAATATTATAGACATTATCGCGTACATTCAAGTAGAATCTTTGAAACCAACATTGATAGTGTTTTGCCTGAACTGATGGACAAACTTGTTATGTTTTATGTGTAACGCAGATATCTGATAAAGAATATCTATGCCGAAGCTTCGAGCATCCAAATACTATAGACATCATCGCGTACATTCAAGTAGAATCTTTGAAACCAACATTGATAGTGTTTTGCCTGAACTGATGGACAAACTTTTTATGTTTTATGTGTAACGCAGATATCTAATATAGAATATTTATGCCGAAGCTTCGAGCATCCAAATACTATAGACATCATCGCGTACATTCAAGTAGAATCTTTGAAACCAACATTGATAGTGTTTTGCCTGAACTGATGGACAAACTTGTTATGTTTTATATGTAACGCAGATATCTGATAAATAATATCTATGCCGAAGCTTCGAGCATCTAAATATTATAGACATTATCGCGTACATTCAAGTAGAATCTTTGAAACCAACATTGATAGTGTTTTGCCTGAACTGATGGACAAACTTGTTATGTTTTATGTGTAACGCAGATATCTGATAAAGAATATCTATGACGAAGCTTTGAGCATCCAAATATTATAGACATTATCGCGTACATTCAAGTAGAATCTTTGAAACCAACATTGATAGTGTTTTGCCTGAACTGATGGACAAACTTGTTATGTTTTATGTGTAACGCAGATATCTGATAAAGAATATCTATGCCGAAGCTTTGAGCATCCAAATATTATAGACATTATCGCGTACATTCAAGTAGAATCTTTGAAACCAACGTTGATAGTGTTTTGCCTGAAGGTATGTACGTTCATTTAAATTAAATTCTATGACAATATGATGGATAAACTTGTTATATTTTTATGTTAACGTTGATATCTGATATAGAATATCCATGCCAAACCTTCAAGCATCCCAATACTATAGACATCATCGCGTACATTCAAGTAGAATCTTTGAAACCAACATTGATAGTGTTTTGCCTGAACTGATGGACAAACTTGTTATGTGTTATTTGTAATGCAGATATCTGATAAAGAATATCTATGCCGAAGCTTCGAGCATCCAAATATTATAGACATTATCGCGTACATTCAAGTAGAATCTTTGAAACCAACATTGATAGTGTTTTGCCTGAACTGATGGACAAACTTGTTATGTTTTATGTGTAACGCAGATATCTGATAAAGAATATCTATGCCGAAGTTTCGACCATCCAAATATTATAGACATCATCGCGTACATTCAAGTAGAATCTTTGAAACCAACATTGATAGTGTTTTACCTGAACTGATGGACAAACTTGTTATGTTTTATGTGTAACGCAGATATCTAATATAGAATATTTATGCCGAAGCTTCGAGCATCTAAATACTTACTATATAGATATCATCGCGTACATTCAAGTAGAATCTTTGAAACCAACATTGATAGTGTTTTGCCTGAACTGATGGACAAACTTGTTATGTTTTATGTGTAACGCATATATCTGATAAAGAATATCTATGCCGAAGCTTCGAGCATCCAAATATTATAGACATTATCGCGTACATTCAAGTAGAATCTTTGAAACCAACATTGATAGTGTTTTGCCTGAACTGATGGACAAACTTGTTATGTTTTATGTGTAACGCAGATATCTGATAAAGAATATCTATGACGAAGCTTTGAGCATCCAAATATTATAGACATTATCGCGTACATTCAAGTAGAATCTTTGAAACCAACATTGATAGTGTTTTGCCTGAACTGATGGACAAACTTGTTATGTTTTATGTGTAACGCAGATATCTGATAAAGAATATCTATGCCGAAGCTTTGAGCATCCAAATATTATAGACATTATCGCGTACATTCAAGTAGAATCTTTGAAACCAACGTTGATAGTGTTTTGCCTGAAGGTATGTACGTTCATTTAAATTAAATTCTATGACAATATGATGGATAAACTTGTTATGTTTTTATGTTAACGTTGATATCTGATATAGAATATCCATGCCAAACCTTCAAGCATCCCAATACTATAGACATCATCGCGTACATTCAAGTAGAATCTTTGAAACCAACATTGATAGTGTTTTGCCTGAACTGATGGACAAACTTGTTATGTGTTATTTGTAATGCAGATATCTGATAAAGAATATCTATGCCGAAGCTTCGAGCATCCAAATATTATAGACATTATCGCGTACATTCAAGTAGAATCTTTGAAACCAACATTGATAGTGTTTTGCCTGAACTGATGGACAAACTTGTTATGTTTTATGTGTAACGCAGATATCTGATAAAGAATATCTATGCCGAAGCTTCGAGCATCCCAATACTATTGACATTATCGCGTATATTTAAGTAGAATCTTTGAAACCAACATTGATAGTGTTTTGCCTGAAGGTATGTACGTTCATTTAAATTAAATTCTATGACAATATGATGGATGAACTTGTTATGTTTTTATGTTAACGCTGATATCTGATATAGAATATCCATGCCGAACCTTCAAGCATCCCAATACTATAGACATCATCGCGTACATTTAAGTAGAATCTTTGAAACCAACATTGATAGTGTTTTGCCTGAACTGATGGACAAACTTGTTATGTTTTATGTGTAACGCAGATATCTGATAAAGAATATCTATGCCGAAGCTTCGAGCATCCAAATACTATAGACATCATCGCGTACATTCAAGTAGAATCTTTGAAACCAACATTGATAGTGTTTTGCCTGAACTGATGGACAAACTTGTTATGTTTTATGTGTAACGCAGATATCTGATAAAGAATATCTATGCCGAAGCTTCGAGCATCCAAATATTATAGACATCATCGCGTAAATTCAAGTAGAATCTTTGAAACCAACATTGATAGTGTTTTACCTGAACTGATGGACAAACTTGTTATGTTTTATGTGTAACGCAGATATCTAATATAGAATATTTATGCCGAAGCTTCGAGCATCTAAATACTTACTATATAGATATCATCGCGTACATTCAAGTAGAATCTTTGAAACCAACATTGATAGTGTTTTGCCTGAACTGATGGACAAACTTGTTATGTTTTATGTGTAACGCATATATCTGATAAAGAATATCTATGCCGAAGCTTCGAGCATCCCAATACTATTGACATTATCGCGTATATTTAAGTAGAATCTTTGAAACCATTATTGATAGTGTTTTGCCTGAAGGTATGTATGTACGTTCATTTAAATTAAATTCTATGACAATATGATGGATAAACTTGTTATGTTTTTATGTTAACGCTGATATCTGATATAGAATATCCATGCCGAACCTTCAAGCATCCCAATACTATAGACATCATCGCGTACATTTAAGTAGAATCTTTGAAACCAACATTGATAGTGTTTTGCCTGAACTGATGGACAAACTTGTTATGTTTTATGTGTAACGCAGATATCTGATAAAGAATATCAATGCCGAAGCTTCGAGCATCCAAATAATATAGACATCATCGCGTACATTCAAGTAGAATCTTTGAAACCAACATTGATATTGTTTTGCCTGAACTGATGGACAAACTTGTTATGTTTTATGTGTAACGCAGATATCTGATAAAGAATATCTATGCCGAAGCTTCGAGCATCCAAATATTATAGACATCATCGCGTACATTCAAGTAGAATCTTTGAAACCAACATTGATAGTGTTTTGCCTGAACTGATGGACAAACTTATTATGTTTTATGTGTAACGCAGATATCTGATAAAGAATATCTATGCCGAAGCTTCGAGCATCCAAATATTATAGACATTATCGCGTACATTCAAGTAGAATCTTTGAAACCAACATTGATAGTGTTTTGCCTGAACTGATGGACAAACTTGTTATGTTTTATGTGTAACGCAGATATCTGATAAAGAATATCTATGCCGAAGCTTTGAGCATCCAAATATTATAGACATTATCGCGTACATTCAAGTAGAATCTTTGAAACCAACGTTGATAGTGTTTTGCCTGAAGGTATGTATGTTCATTTAAATTAAATTCTATGACAATATGATGGATAAACTTGTTATGTTTTTATGTTAACGTTGATATCTGATATAGAATATCCATGCCAAACCTTCAAGCATCCCAATACTATAGACATCATCGCGTATATTCAAGTAGAATCTTTGAAACCAACATTGATAGTGTTTTGCCTGAACTGATGGACAAACTTGTTATGTTTTATGTGTAATGCAGATATCTGATAAAGAATATCTATGCCGAAGCTTCGAGCATCCAAATATTATAGACATTATCGCGTACATTCAAGTAGAATCTTTGAAACCAACATTGATAGTGTTTTGCCTGAACTGATGGACAAACTTGTTATGTTTTATGTGTAACGCAGATATCTGATAAAGAATATCTATGACGAAGCTTTGAGCATCCAAATATTATAGACATTATCGCGTACATTCAAGTAGAATCTTTGAAACCAACATTGATAGTGTTTTGCCTGAACTGATGGACAAACTTGTTATGTTTTATGTGTAACGCAGATATCTGATAAATAATATCTATGCCGAAGCTTCGAGCATCCAAATATTATAGACATTATCGCGTACATTCAAGTAGAATCTTTGAAACCAACATTGATAGTGTTTTGCCTGAACTGATGGACAAACTTGTTATATTTTATGTGTAACGCAGATATCTGATAAATAATATCTATGCCGAAGCTTCGAGCATCCAAATATTATAGACATTATCGCGTACATTCAAGTAGAATCTTTGAAACCAACATTGATAGTGTTTTGCCTGAACTGATGGACAAACTTGTTATGTTTTATGTGTAACGCAGATATCTGATAAAGAATATCCATGCCGAAGCTTCGAGCATCCAAATACTATAGACATCATCGCGTACATTCAAGTAGAATCTTTGAAACCAACATTGATATTGTTTTGCCTGAACTGATGGACAAACTTGTTATGTTTTATGTGTAACGCAGATATCTGATAAAGAATATCTATGCCGAAGCTTCGAGCATCCAAATATTATAGACATCATCGCGTACATTCAAGTAGAATCTTTGAAACCAACATTGATAGTGTTTTGCCTGAACTGATGGACAAACTTATTATGTTTTATGTGTAACGCAGATATCTGATAAATAATATCTATGCCGAAGCTTCGAGCATCCAAATATTATAGACATTATCGCGTACATTCAAGTAGAATCTTTGAAACCAACATTGATAGTGTTTTGCCTGAACTGATGGACAAACTTGTTATGTTTTATGTGTAACGCAGATATCTGATAAAGAATATCTATGCCGAAGCTTCGAGCATCCAAATACTATAGACATCATCGCGTACATTCAAGTAGAATCTTTGAAACCAACATTGATAGTGTTTTGCCTGAACTGATGGACAAACTTTTTATGTTTTATGTGTAACGCAGATATCTAATATAGAATATTTATGCCGAAGCTTCGAGCATCCAAATACTATAGACATCATCGCGTACATTCAAGTAGAATCTTTGAAACCAACATTGATAGTGTTTTGCCTGAACTGATGGACAAACTTGTTATGTTTTATATGTAACGCAGATATCTGATAAATTATATCTATGCCGAAGCTTCGAGCATCCAAATATTATAGACATTATCGCGTACATTCAAGTAGAATCTTTGAAACCAACATTGATAGTGTTTTGCCTGAACTGATGGACAAACTTGTTATGTTTTATGTGTAACGCAGATATCTGATAAAGAATATCTATGACGAAGCTTTGAGCATCCAAATATTATAGACATTATCGCGTACATTCAAGTAGAATCTTTGAAACCAACATTGATAGTGTTTTGCCTGAACTGATGGACAAACTTGTTATGTTTTATGTGTAACGCAGATATCTGATAAAGAATATCTATGCCGAAGCTTTGAGCATCCAAATATTATAGACATTATCGCGTACATTCAAGTAGAATCTTTGAAACCAACGTTGATAGTGTTTTGCCTGAAGGTATGTACGTTCATTTAAATTAAATTCTATGACAATATGATGGATAAACTTGTTATGTTTTTATGTTAACGTTGATATCTGATATAGAATATCCATGCCAAACCTTCAAGCATCCCAATACTATAGACATCATCGCGTACATTCAAGTAGAATCTTTGAAACCAACATTGATAGTGTTTTGCCTGAACTGATGGACAAACTTGTTATGTGTTATTTGTAATGCAGATATCTGATAAAGAATATCTATGCCGAAGCTTCGAGCATCCAAATATTATAGACATTATCGCGTACATTCAAGTAGAATCTTTGAAACCAACATTGATAGTGTTTTGCCTGAACTGATGGACAAACTTGTTATGTTTTATGTGTAACGCAGATATCTGATAAAGAATATCTATGCCGAAGTTTCGAGCATCCAAATATTATAGACATCATCGCGTACATTCAAGTAGAATCTTTGAAACCAACATTGATAGTGTTTTACCTGAACTGATGGACAAACTTGTTATGTTTTATGTGTAACGCAGATATCTAATATAGAATATTTATGCCGAAGCTTCGAGCATCTAAATACTTACTATATAGATATCATCGCGTACATTCAAGTAGAATCTTTGAAACCAACATTGATAGTGTTTTGCCTGAACTGATGGACAAACTTGTTATGTTTTATGTGTAACGCATATATCTGATAAAGAATATCTATGCCGAAGCTTCGAGCATCCAAATATTATAGACATTATCGCGTACATTCAAGTAGAATCTTTGAAACCAACATTGATAGTGTTTTGCCTGAACTGATGGACAAACTTGTTATGTTTTATGTGTAACGCAGATATCTGATAAAGAATATCTATGACGAAGCTTTGAGCATCCAAATATTATAGACATTATCGCGTACATTCAAGTAGAATCTTTGAAACCAACATTGATAGTGTTTTGCCTGAACTGATGGACAAACTTGTTATGTTTTATGTGTAACGCAGATATCTGATAAAGAATATCTATGCCGAAGCTTTGAGCATCCAAATATTATAGACATTATCGCGTACATTCAAGTAGAATCTTTGAAACCAACGTTGATAGTGTTTTGCCTGAAGGTATGTACGTTCATTTAAATTAAATTCTATGACAATATGATGGATAAACTTGTTATGTTTTTATGTTAACGTTGATATCTGATATAGAATATCCATGCCAAACCTTCAAGCATCCCAATACTATAGACATCATCGCGTACATTCAAGTAGAATCTTTGAAACCAACATTGATAGTGTTTTGCCTGAACTGATGGACAAACTTGTTATGTGTTATTTGTAATGCAGATATCTGATAAAGAATATCTATGCCGAAGCTTCGAGCATCCAAATATTATAGACATTATCGCGTACATTCAAGTAGAATCTTTGAAACCAACATTGATAGTGTTTTGCCTGAACTGATGGACAAACTTGTTATGTTTTATGTGTAACGCAGATATCTGATAAAGAATATCTATGCCGAAGTTTCGAGCATCCAAATATTATAGACATCATCGCGTACATTCAAGTAGAATCTTTGAAACCAACATTGATAGTGTTTTACCTGAACTGATGGACAAACTTGTTATGTTTTATGTGTAACGCAGATATCTAATATAGAATATTTATGCCGAAGCTTCGAGCATCTAAATACTTACTATATAGATATCATCGCGTACATTCAAGTAGAATCTTTGAAACCAACATTGATAGTGTTTTGCCTGAACTGATGGACAAACTTGTTATGTTTTATGTGTAACGCATATATCTGATAAAGAATATCTATGCCGAAGCTTCGAGCATCCAAATATTATAGACATTATCGCGTACATTCAAGTAGAATCTTTGAAACCAACATTGATAGTGTTTTGCCTGAACTGATGGACAAACTTGTTATGTTTTATGTGTAACGCAGATATCTGATAAAGAATATCTATGCCGAAGCTTCGAGCATCCCAATACTATTGACATTATCGCGTATATTTAAGTAGAATCTTTGAAACCAACATTGATAGTGTTTTGCCTGAAGGTATGTATGTACGTTCATTTAAATTAAATTCTATGACAATATGATGGATAAACTTGTTATGTTTTTATGTTAACGCTGATATCTGATATAGAATATCCATGCCGAACCTTCAAGCATCCCAATACTATAGACATCATCGCGTACATTTAAGTAGAATCTTTGAAACCAACATTGATAGTGTTTTGCCTGAACTGATGGACAAACTTGTTATGTTTTATGTGTAACGCAGATATCTGATAAAGAATATCCATGCCGAAGCTTCGAGCATCCAAATAGGTGGTAGAGCCTAGCTGTAGTTATCTGACTGCAGCTCGTATTGGGCTGGCTCGACCGGGGAAGGACCACCCTCTCACAGAAGACCGACGTGTAGTAACCAAATTCATTTGGTTATGTTCCGTCGGTGAGTGAGAGAATCCGGAAGCCCAAACCCCCCCCCCCCCCCCCCGCCAAACATGAACGCGATGCAAAAAAGAAAAATACCCCAGGAGGGTACCGGCTTTGATGAAGCCGGGGACCCCCTCCCCGAGCAAAATCGGGGGAATGATCCTCGGATTTTGCTCGGGCTGCCCGTCGTATCTGGGGCGGGCAAAGTATCGCACTTTGTGTTTCCTGAGGGCAAACGACGGCAAACAGCGGCACCCCGCTCCACTCTAGATGTGGACTTTTGTAACATCCGGGGGTTTCATTCGAACCTAAACACCGTCCACTACCACCTTGAGACGGCGCAGCCGGCCTTGTTGTTTTTGACGGAGACGCAGATATCTCAACCTAGCGACACAGCGTACCTATCATACCCCGGGTATAAACTAGAACATCATTTTATACCACACGCCGGGGTATCTGTGTTCGTAAGGGAGGATATCTGCTACCGTCGCCTTCAGATTTTTGAAGGTCGGGACCTGTCCGTGCTCTGGCTGCGCGTGGACATGGACGATCACGTCAGATTCTACGCGTGCCTCTACAGGTCCCATAGTGGTAATGCACAAACAGATCAACTGTTGGGCCACGTTCAAGCGAAGATTGACGTCCTGCTTTCTCAGACTCCCTCCGCCGAAGTCGTAGTCCTCGGGGACTTTAACGCGCACAATACCGAATGGTTAGGGTCACGTGCAACCGACTACGCGGGGAGATCTGTGTTTAACTTTGCTCTGGCAAATGGTCTGTCCCAGCTGGTAAAGACGCACACACGTCTACCGGATGTGGACAGCCACACGCCCTCTTTGTTGGTTCTTCTGCTGACTACACATCCAGAAAAGTACCAGGTCGCTGTCGAGGCTCCTTTAGGGTCCTCTGATCACTGTCTGGTACGGAGTGTAGTGCCCATTCAACGTCCAGCTCGCACAAGACCTGCGACTCGACGCGTTTGGCACTACAAGTCAGCGGATTGGGATGGAATGCGGTCTTTTTTTGCATCCTACCCATGGGGGCCGATTTGTTTCCCTTCCAACGATCCTAGTGACTGCGCTGCGGCTGTAGCTGATGTGATACTTCAGGGCATGGAACTTTTTGTACCAAGCTCTGTGGTACCACTTGGTGGCAGATCGCGGCCTTGGTTTGATGCGTCTGTCAGGGCTGCATCAGCTGGCAAACGGCAGGCTTATCAAGCTTGGGCCAATGCGTTAGTCACTAAGGATCCGAACTCTAGAGTTCTGAAGAGGAAATACAACCGTGCCTCCAGATTCTTCAAACGGCAAATCGCTAGAGCAAAGTTCAAGCATGTCGTCAAAATTGGGGATCAGCTGGCAAAGTACCCGCCTGGCACGCGCAAATTCTGGGCGCTTTCAAAGGCCAGTCTGGGCAACTTTAGCCAGCCGTCCCTACCGCCGTTGCACATGGGGAATGACTCTCTGGCCCACACGGCAAAAGAGAAAGCCGATCTCTTGGGCACTCTTTTCGCCTCCAACTCGACTTTGGACGACCAAGGGAAGACACCGCCTATCATCCCGCGGTGTCAGAGCTCAATGCCGGAAATAGTTTTTCGGCAAAAAACTATCAGGCAGACTCTATTTTCCTTGGACGTTCATAAGTCGAGTGGGCCGGATGGCATTTCTCCACTGGTGCTACGAACGTGTGCCCCTGAGTTGACTCCAGTGCTAACGCGTCTATTTCGGCACTCCTACCTTAAAGGCGTAGTCCCGGTCTCATGGAAGTGTGCCCTTGTCCATCCGATCCCTAAAAAAGGTGATAGCTCGGACCCAGCTAACTACAGACCTATCGCCATTACCTCCCTTCTCTCCAAAATAATGGAGATTATCATAAACCGACAGGTCCTAACGTACCTCGAGGATCACCAGTTGATCAATGACCGGCAGTATGGCTTTCGCCATGGTCGATCAGCTGGTGATCTTCTGTTATACCTCACTCACCGTTGGGCAACGGTTATTGAAAGCAAGGGAGAGGGTCTGGCAGTTAGTCTGGATATGGCAAAAGCCTTCGATCGTGTATGGCACAAGGGGCTTCTTTCGAAGCTACCTTCCTATGGGCTTCCCGAGAGTTTATGCAAGTGGATAACCAGCTTCCTCACTGGGCGGAGCATACAGGTCGTTCTCGACGGTTTTTGCTCGGACCCCAAGCCCGTGAACGCTGGTGTACCCCAAGGCTGCGTGCTATCCCCAACTCTGTTCCTCCTGCACATCAATGATATGTTGGATATTTCCAACATACATTGTTATGCGGATGACAGCACTGGGGATGCGGTATATTCCGGTCGTGCAGGTCTCTCTTGGGAAAACGCCGATGAGTGCCGAAAGAAACTTGTGTCTTCAATAGAGACTTCCCTGGGGATGGTCTCTGAGTGGGGTGAACTGAACCACGTTCAGTTCAATCCCCTAAAGACACAGGTTTGCGCGTTTACCACTAAAAAAACCCCATTTGTCGTATCACCGCTCTTCGAGAGCACTCCTCTTAGTGCCTCGCCAAGTATCAGAATACTGGGTCTCGACATTTCGAGCGACTGTCAGTTTCGTGGTCATCTGGAGAGCAAGGCCAAGTTGGCCTCGACGAAATTGGGAGTGATCAATAGAGCGAGGCAGTATTTCAAACCTGGCCAAAGACTTGCGCTCTACAAGGCGCAGGTCCGGCCACACATGGAGTACTGTTCTCATCTCTGGTCCGGATCACCCCAATATCAGCTTCTACCATTTGACCGCGTACAACGGAGAGCCGTTCGGATTGTCGGGGACCCGGTGCTCTGCGAACGGCTGGACTCTTTGGCATTGCGTAGAGACGTGGCTTCTTTGTGCGTCTTCTACCGCATTTACAACGGGGAGTGTTCCGAAGAACTATTCGATCTGATGCCTACCGCCGAATTTCACCACCGCACAGCTCGCCATCGCCTCCTTTACCATCCATACCACCTGGATGCGTGGCGATCTTCAACTGTGCGGTTTTCAAGGACTTTCTTCCCACGTACCACTCAAATGTGGAACGAACTTCCTTCGGCGGTATTTCCAGATCGATACGACATGGGTACCTTCAAAAAAGGCATATATTCCTTTCTCCAAGGCCGGCAACGCTCTTGTGTATCCTCAGATGTTGCAAGAGTTCATGGGCGGCGGTGATCACATATTAACGGTGACCCGCACGCTCGTTTGCCCTCCTATAACATAAAAAAAAAAAAAAAAAAAAAAAAAATACTATAGACATCATCGCGTACATTCAAGTAGAATCTTTGAAACCAACATTGATATTGTTTTGCCTGAACTGATGGACAAACTTGTTATGTTTTATGTGTAACGCAGATATCTGATAAAGAATATCTATGCCGAAGCTTCGAGCATCCAAATATTATAGACATCATCGCGTACATTCAAGTAGAATCTTTGAAACCAACATTGATAGTGTTTTGCCTGAACTGATGGACAAACTTATTATGTTTTATGTGTAACGCAGATATCTGATAAATAATATCTATGCCGAAGCTTCGAGCATCCAAATATTATAGACATTATCGCGTACATTCAAGTAGAATCTTTGAAACCAACATTGATAGTGTTTTGCCTGAACTGATGGACAAACTTGTTATGTTTTATGTGTAACGCAGATATCTGTTAAAGAATATCTATGCCGAAGCTTCGAGCATCCAAATATTATAGACATTATCGCGTACATTCAAGTAGAATCTTTGAAACCAACATTGATAGTGTTTTGCCTGAACTGATGGACAAACTTGTTATGTTTTATGTGTAACGCAGATATCTGATAAAGAATATCTACGCCGAAGCTTTGAGCATCCAAATATTATAGACATTATCGCGTACATTCAAGTAGAATCTTTGAAACCAACGTTGATAGTGTTTTGCCTGAAGCTATGTACGTTCATTTAAATTAAATTCTATGACAATATGATGGATAAACTTGTTATGTTTTTATGTTAACGTTGATATCTGATATAGAATATCCATGCCAAACCTTCAAGCATCCCAATACTATAGACATCATCGCGTACATTCAAGTAGAATCTTTGAAACCAACATTGATAGTGTTTTGCCTGAACTGATGGACAAACTTGTTATGTTTTATGTGTAATGCAGATATCTGATAAAGAATATCTATGCCGAAGCTTCGAGCATCCAAATATTATAGACATTATCGCGTACATTCAAGTAGAATCTTTGAAACCAACATTGATAGTGTTTTGCCTGAACTGATGGACAAACTTGTTATGTTTTATGTGTAACGCAGATATCTGATAAAGAATATCTATGCCGAAGCTTCGAGCATCCCAATACTATTGACATTATCGCGTATATTTAAGTAGAATCTTTGAAACCAACATTGATAGTGTTTTGCCTGAAGGTATGTACGTTCATTTAAATTAAATTCTATGACAATATGATGGATAAACTTGTTATGTTTTTATGTTAACGCTGATATCTGATATAGAATATCCATGCCGAACCTTCAAGCATCCCAATACTATTGACATCATCGCGTACATTTAAGTAGAATCTTTGAAACCAACATTGATAGTGTTTTGCCTGAACTGATGGACAAACTTGTTATGTTTTATGTGTAACGCAGATATCTGATAAAGAATATCTATGCCGAAGCTTCGAGCATCCAAATACTATAGACATCATCGCGTACATTCAAGTAGAATCTTTGAAACCAACATTGATAGTGTTTTGCCTGAACTGATGGACAAACTTGTTATGTTTTTATATTAACGCTGATATCTGATATAGAATATCCATGCCGAACCTTCAAGCATCCCAATACTATAGACATCATCGCGTACATTTAAGTAGAATCTTTGAAACCAACATTGATAGTGTTTTGCCTGAACTGATGGACAAACTTTTTATGTTTTATGTGTAACGCAGATATCTAATATAGAATATTTATGCCGAAGCTTCGAGCATCCAAATACTATAGACATCATCGCGTACATTCAAGTAGAATCTTTGAAACCAACATTGATAGTGTTTTGCCTGAACTGATGGACAAACTTGTTATGTTTTATGTGTAACGCAGATATCTGATAAATAATATCTATGCCGAAGCTTCGAGCATCCAAATATTATAGACATTATCGCGTACATTCAAGTAGAATCTTTGAAACCAACATTGATAGTGTTTTGCCTGAACTGATAGACAAACTTGTTATGTTTTATGTGTAACGCAGATATCTGATAAAGAATATCTATGCCGAAGCTTTGAGCATCCAAATATTATAGACATTATCGCGTACATTCAAGTAGAATCTTTGAAACCAACATTGATAGTGTTTTGCCTGAAGGTATGTACGTTCATTTAAATTAAATTCTATGACAATATGATGGATAAACTTGTTATGTTTTTATGTTAACGCTGATATCTGATATAGAATATCCATGCCGAACCTTCAAGCATCCCAATACTATAGACAGCATCGCGTACATTTAAGTAGAATCTTTGAAACCAACATTGATAGTGTTTTGCCTGAACTGATGGACAAACTTTTTATGTTTTATGTGTAACGCAGATATCTAATATAGAATATTTATGCCGAAGCTTCGAGCATCCAAATACTATAGACATCATCGCGTACATTCAAGTAGAATCTTTGAAACCAACATTGATAGTGTTTTGCCTGAACTGATGGACAAACTTGTTATGTTTTATGTGTAACGCAGATATCTGATAAATAATATCTATGCCGAAGCTTCGAGCATCCAAATATTATAGACATTATCGCGTACATTCAAGTAGAATCTTTGAAACCAACATTGATAGTGTTTTGCCTGAACTGATAGACAAACTTGTTATGTTTTATGTGTAACGCAGATATCTGATAAAGAATATCTATGCCGAAGCTTTGAGCATCCAAATATTATAGACATTATCGCGTACATTCAAGTAGAATCTTTGAAACCAACATTGATAGTGTTTTGCCTGAAGGTATGTACGTTCATTTAAATTAAATTCTATGACAATATGATGGATAAACTTGTTATGTTTTTATGTTAACGCTGATATCTGATATAGAATATCCATGCCGAACCTTCAAGCATCCCAATACTATAGACATCATCGCGTACATTTAAGTAGAATCTTTGAAACCAACATTGATAGTGTTTTGCCTGAACTGATGGACAAACTTGTAATGTTTTATGTGTAACGCAGATATCTGATAAAGAATATCTATGCCGAAGCTTCGAGCATCCAAATACTATAGACATCATCGCGTACATTCAAGTAGAATCTTTGAAACCAACATTGATAGTGTTTTGCCTGAACTGATGGACAAACTTGTTATGTTTTATGTGTAACGCAGATATCTGATAAAGAATATCTATGCCGAAGCTTCGAGCATCCAAATATTATAGACATCATCGCGTACATTCAAGTAGAATCTTTGAAACCAACATTGATAGTGTTTTACCTGAACTGATGGACAAACTTGTTATGTTTTATGTGTAACGCAGATATCTAATATAGAATATTTATGCCGAAGCTTCGAGCATCTAAATACTTACTATATAGATATCATCGCGTACATTCAAGTAGAATCTTTGAAACCAACATTGATAGTGTTTTGCCTGAACTGATGGACAAACTTGTTATGTTTTATGTGTAACGCAGATATCTGATAAAGAATATCTATGCCGAAGCTTCGAGCATCCAAATATTATAGACATTATCGCGTACATTCAAGTAGAATCTTTGAAACCAACATTGATAGTGTTTTGCCTGAAGGTATGTACGTTCATTTAAATTAAATTCTATGACAATATGATGGATAAACTTGTTATGTTTTTATGTTAACGTTGATATCTGATATAGAATATCCATGCCAAACCTTCAAGCATCCCAATACTATAGACATCATCGCGTACATTTAAGTAGAATCTTTGAAACCAACATTGATAGTGTTTTGCCTGAACTGATGGACAAACTTGTTATGTTTTATGTGTAACGCAGATATCTGATAAAGAATATCTATGCCGAAGCTTCGAGCATCCAAATACTATAGACATTATCGCGTACATTCAAGTAGAATCTTTGAAACCAACATAGATAGTGTTTTGCCTGAACGTATGTATGTTCATTTAAATTAAATCCTATGACAATATGATGGACAAACTTGTTATGTTTTATGTGTAACGCAGATATCTGATAAAGAATATCTATGCCGAAGCTTCGAGCATCCAAATATTATAGACATTATCGCGTACATTCAAGTAGAATCTTTGAAACCAACATTGATAGTGTTTTGCCTGAAGGTATGTACGTTCATTTAAATTAAATTCTATGACAATATGATGGATAAACTTGTTATGTTTTTATGTTAACGTTGATATCTGATATAGAATATCCATGCCAAACCTTCAAGCATCCCAATACTATAGACATCATCGCGTACATTTAAGTAGAATCTTTGAAACCAACATTGATAGTGTTTTGCCTGAACTGATGGACAAACGTTTTATGTTTTATGTGTAATGCAGATATCTAATATAGAATATTTATGCCGAAGCTTCGAGCATCCAAATACTATAGACATCATCGCGTACATTCAAGTAGAATATTTGAAACCAACATTGATAGTGTTTTGCCTGAACTGATGGACAAACTTGTTATGTTTTATGTGTAACGCAGATATCTGATAAATAATATCTATGCCGAAGCTTCGAGCATCCAAATATTATAGACATTATCGCGTACATTCAAGTAGAATCTTTGAAACCAACATTGATAGTGTTTTGCCTGAACTGATGGACAAACTTGTTATGTTTTATGTGTAACGCAGATATCTGATAAAGAATATCTATGCCGAAGCTTCGAGCATCCAAATACTATAGACATCATCGCGTACATTCAAGTAGAATCTTTGAAACCAACATTGATAGTGTTTTGCCTGAACTGATGGACAAACTTGTTATGTTTTATGTGTAACGCAGATATCTGATAAAGAATATTTATGCCGAAGCTTCGAGCATCTAAATACTATATAGATATCATCGCGTACATTCAAGTAGAATCTTTGAAACCAACATTGATAGTGTTTTGCCTGAACTGATGGACAAACTTGTTATGTTTTATGTGTAACGCAGATATCTGATAAAGAATATCTATGCCGAAGCTTCGAGCATCCCAATACTATTGACATTATCGCGTATATTTAAGTAGAATCTTTGAAACCAACATTGATAGTGTGTTGCCTGAAGGTATGTACGTTCATTTAAATTAAATTCTATGACAATATGATGAATAAACTTGTTATGTTTTTATGTTAACGCTGATATCTGATATAGAATATCCATGCCGAGCCTTCAAGCATCCCAATACTATAGACATCATCGCGTACATTTAAGTAGAATCTTTGAAACCAACATTGATAGTGTTTTGCCTGAACTGATGGACAAACTTGTTATGTTTTATGTGTAACGCAGATATCTGATAAAGAATATCTATGCCGAAGCTTCGAGCATCCCAATACTATAGACATCATCGCGTACATTCAAGTAGAATCTTTGAAACCAACATTGATAGTGTTTTGCCTGAACTGATGGACAAACTTGTTATGTTTTATGTGTAACGCAGATATCTGATAAAGAATATCTATGCCGAAGCTTCGAGCATCCAAATATTATAGACATTATCGCGTACATTCAAGTAGAATCTTTGAAACCAACATTGATAGTGTTTTGCCTGAACTGATGGACAAACTTGTTATGTTTTATGTGTAACGCAGATATCTGATAAATAATATCTATGCCGAAGCTTCGAGCATCCAAATATTATAGACATTATCGCGTACATTCAAGTAGAATCTTTGAAACCAACATTGATAGTGTTTTGCCTGAACTGATGGACAAACTTGTTATGTTTTATGTGTAACGCAGATATCTGATAAATAATATCTATGCCGAAGCTTCGAGCATCCAAATATTATAGACATTATCGCGTACATTCAAGTAGAATCTTTGAAACCAACATTGATAGTGTTTTGCCTGAACTGATGGACAAACTTGTTATGTTTTATGTGTAACGCAGATATCTGTTAAAGAATATCTATGCCGAAGCTTCGAGCATCCAAATATTATAGACATTATCGCGTACATTCAAGTAGAATCTTTGAAACCAACATTGATAGTGTTTTGCCTGAACTGATGGACAAACTTGTTATGTTTTATGTGTAACGCAGATATCTATTAAAGAATATCTATGCCGAAGCTTCGAGCATCCAAATATTATAGACATTATCGCGTACATTCAAGTAGAATCTTTGTAACCAACGTTGATAGTGTTTTGCCTGAAGGTATGTACGTTCATTTAAATTAAATTCTATGACAATATGATGGATAAACTTGTTATGTTTTTATGTTAACGTTGATATCTGATATAGAATATCCATGCCAAACCTTCAAGCATCCCAATACTATAGACATCATCGCGTACATTCAAGTAGAATCTTTGAAACCAACATTGATAGTGTTTTGCCTGAACTGATGGACAAACTTGTTATGTTTTATGTGTAATGCAGATATCTGATAAAGAATATCTATGCCGAAGCTTCGAGCATCCAAATATTATAGACATTATCGCGTACATTCAAGTAGAATCTTTGAAACCAACATTGATAGTGTTTTGCCTGAACTGATGGACAAACTTGTTATGTTTTATGTGTAACGCAGATATCTGATAAAGAATATCTATGCCGAAGCTTCGAGCATCCCAATACTATTGACATTATCGCGTATATTTAAGTAGAATCTTTGAAACCAACATTGATAGTGTTTTGCCTGAAGGTATGTACGTTCATTTAAATTAAATTCTATGACAATATGATGGATAAACTTGTTATGTTTTTATGTTAACGCTGATATCTGATATAGAATATCCATGCCGAACCTTCAAGCATCCCAATACTATAGACATCATCGCGTACATTTAAGTAGAATCTTTGAAACCAACATTGATAGTGTTTTGCCTGAACTGATGGACAAACTTGTTATGTTTTATGTGTAACGCAGATATCTGATAAAGAATATCTATGCCGAAGCTTCGAGCATCCAAATACTATAGACATCATCGCGTACATTCAAGTAGAATCTTTGAAACCAACATTGATAGTGTTTTGCCTGAACTGATGGACAAACTTGTTATGTTTTTATATTAACGCTGATATCTGATATAGAATATCCATGCCGAACCTTCAAGCATCCCAATACTATAGACATCATCGCGTACATTTAAGTAGAATCTTTGAAACCAACATTGATAGTGTTTTGCCTGAACTGATGGACAAACTTTTTATGTTTTATGTGTAACGCAGATATCTAATATAGAATATTTATGCCGAAGCTTCGAGCATCCAAATACTATAGACATCATCGCGTACATTCAAGTAGAATCTTTGAAACCAACATTGATAGTGTTTTGCCTGAACTGATGGACAAACTTGTTATGTTTTATGTGTAACGCAGATATCTGATAAATAATATCTATGCCGAAGCTTCGAGCATCCAAATATTATAGACATTATCGCGTACATTCAAGTAGAATCTTTGAAACCAACATTGATAGTGTTTTGCCTGAACTGATAGACAAACTTGTTATGTTTTATGTGTAACGCAGATATCTGATAAAGAATATCTATGCCGAAGCTTTGAGCATCCAAATATTATAGACATTATCGCGTACATTCAAGTAGAATCTTTGAAACCAACATTGATAGTGTTTTGCCTGAACTGATGGACAAACTTTTTATGTTTTATGTGTAACGCAGATATCTAATATAGAATATTTATGCCGAAGCTTCGAGCATCCAAATACTATAGACATCATCGCGTACATTCAAGTAGAATCTTTGAAACCAACATTGATAGTGTTTTGCCTGAACTGATGGACAAACTTGTTATGTTTTATGTGTAACGCAGATATCTGATAAATAATATCTATGCCGAAGCTTCGAGCATCCAAATATTATAGACATTATCGCGTACATTCAAGTAGAATCTTTGAAACCAACATTGATAGTGTTTTGCCTGAACTGATGGACAAACTTGTTATGTTTTATGTGTAACGCAGATATCTGATAAAGAATATCTATGCCGAAGCTTCGAGCATCCAAATACTATAGACATCATCGCGTACATTCAAGTAGAATCTTTGAAACCAACATTGATAGTGTTTTGCCTGAACTGATGGACAAACTTGTTATGTTTTTATATTAACGCTGATATCTGATATAGAATATCCATGCCGAACCTTCAAGCATCCCAATACTATAGACATCATCGCGTACATTTAAGTAGAATCTTTGAAACCAACATTGATAGTGTTTTGCCTGAACTGATGGACAAACTTTTTATGTTTTATGTGTAACGCAGATATCTAATATAGAATATTTATGCCGAAGCTTCGAGCATCCAAATACTATAGACATCATCGCGTACATTCAAGTAGAATCTTTGAAACCAACATTGATAGTGTTTTGCCTGAACTGATGGACAAACTTGTTATGTTTTATGTGTAACGCAGATATCTGATAAATAATATCTATGCCGAAGCTTCGAGCATCCAAATATTATAGACATTATCGCGTACATTCAAGTAGAATCTTTGAAACCAACATTGATAGTGTTTTGCCTGAACTGATAGACAAACTTGTTATGTTTTATGTGTAACGCAGATATCTGATAAAGAATATCTATGCCGAAGCTTTGAGCATCCAAATATTATAGACATTATCGCGTACATTCAAGTAGAATCTTTGAAACCAACATTGATAGTGTTTTGCCTGAACTGATGGACAAACTTTTTATGTTTTATGTGTAACGCAGATATCTAATATAGAATATTTATGCCGAAGCTTCGAGCATCCAAATACTATAGACATCATCGCGTACATTCAAGTAGAATCTTTGAAACCAACATTGATAGTGTTTTGCCTGAACTGATGGACAAACTTGTTATGTTTTATGTGTAACGCAGATATCTGATAAATAATATCTATGCCGAAGCTTCGAGCATCCAAATATTATAGACATTATCGCGTACATTCAAGTAGAATCTTTGAAACCAACATTGATAGTGTTTTGCCTGAACTGATGGACAAACTTGTTATGTTTTATGTGTAACGCAGATATCTGATAAAGAATATCTATGCCGAAGCTTCGAGCATCCCAATACTATTGACATTATCGCGTATATTTAAGTAGAATCTTTGAAACCAACATTGATAGTGTTTTGCCTGAAGGTATGTACGTTCATTTAAATTAAATTCTATGACAATATGATGGATAAACTTGTTATGTTTTTATGTTAACGCTGATATCTGATATAGAATATCCATGCCGAACCTTCAAGCATCCCAATACTATAGACATCATCGCGTACATTTAAGTAGAATCTTTGAAACCAACATTGATAGTGTTTTGCCTGAACTGATGGACAAACTTGTAATGTTTTATGTGTAACGCAGATATCTGATAAAGAATATCTATGCCGAACCTTCAAGCATCCCAATACTATAGACATCATCGCGTACATTTAAGTAGAATCTTTGAAACCAACATTGATAGTGTTTTGCCTGAACTGATGGACAAACTTTTTATGTTTTATGTGTAACGCAGATATCTAATATAGAATATTTATGCCGAAGCTTCGAGCATCCAAATACTATAGACATCATCGCGTACATTCAAGTAGAATCTTTGAAACCAACATTGATAGTGTTTTGCCTGAACTGATGGACAAACTTGTTATGTTTTATGTGTAACGCAGATATCTGATAAATAATATCTATGCCGAAGCTTCGAGCATCCAAATATTATAGACATTATCGCGTACATTCAAGTAGAATCTTTGAAACCAACATTGATAGTGTTTTGCCTGAACTGATAGACAAACTTGTTATGTTTTATGTGTAACGCAGATATCTGATAAAGAATATCTATGCCGAAGCTTTGAGCATCCAAATATTATAGACATTATCGCGTACATTCAAGTAGAATCTTTGAAACCAACATTGATAGTGTTTTGCCTGAACTGATGGACAAACTTTTTATGTTTTATGTGTAACGCAGATATCTAATATAGAATATTTATGCCGAAGCTTCGAGCATCCAAATACTATAGACATCATCGCGTACATTCAAGTAGAATCTTTGAAACCAACATTGATAGTGTTTTGCCTGAACTGATGGACAAACTTGTTATGTTTTATGTGTAACGCAGATATCTGATAAATAATATCTATGCCGAAGCTTCGAGCATCCAAATATTATAGACATTATCGCGTACATTCAAGTAGAATCTTTGAAACCAACATTGATAGTGTTTTGCCTGAACTGATGGACAAACTTGTTATGTTTTATGTGTAACGCAGATATCTGTTAAAGAATATCTATGCCGAAGCTTCGAGCATCCAAATATTATAGACATTATCGCGTACATTCAAGTAGAATCTTTGAAACCAACATTGATAGTGTTTTGCCTGAACTGATGGACAAACTTGTTATGTTTTATGTGTAACGCAGATATCTGTTAAAGAATATCTATGCCGAAGCTTCGAGCATCCAAATATTATAGACATTATCGCGTACATTCAAGTAGAATCTTTGTAACCAACGTTGATAGTGTTTTGCCTGAAGGTATGTACGTTCATTTAAATTAAATTCTATGACAATATGATGGATAAACTTGTTATGTTTTTATGTTAACGTTGATATCTGATATAGAATATCCATGCCAAACCTTCAAGCATCCCAATACTATAGACATCATCGCGTACATTCAAGTAGAATCTTTGAAACCAACATTGATAGTGTTTTGCCTGAACTGATGGACAAACTTGTTATGTTTTATGTGTAATGCAGATATCTGATAAAGAATATCTATGCCGAAGCTTCGAGCATCCAAATATTATAGACATTATCGCGTACATTCAAGTAGAATCTTTGAAACCAACATTGATAGTGTTTTGCCTGAACTGATGGACAAACTTGTTATGTTTTATGTGTAACGCAGATATCTGATAAAGAATATCTATGCCGAAGCTTCGAGCATCCCAATACTATTGACATTATCGCGTATATTTAAGTAGAATCTTTGAAACCAACATTGATAGTGTTTTGCCTGAAGGTATGTACGTTCATTTAAATTAAATTCTATGACAATATGATGGATAAACTTGTTATGTTTTTATGTTAACGCTGATATCTGATATAGAATATCCATGCCGAACCTTCAAGCATCCCAATACTATAGACATCATCGCGTACATTTAAGTAGAATCTTTGAAACCAACATTGATAGTGTTTTGCCTGAACTGATGGACAAACTTGTTATGTTTTATGTGTAACGCAGATATCTGATAAAGAATATCTATGCCGAAGCTTCGAGCATCCAAATACTATAGACATCATCGCGTACATTCAAGTAGAATCTTTGAAACCAACATTGATAGTGTTTTGCCTGAACTGATGGACAAACTTGTTATGTTTTTATATTAACGCTGATATCTGATATAGAATATCCATGCCGAACCTTCAAGCATCCCAATACTATAGACATCATCGCGTACATTTAAGTAGAATCTTTGAAACCAACATTGATAGTGTTTTGCCTGAACTGATGGACAAACTTTTTATGTTTTATGTGTAACGCAGATATCTAATATGGAATATTTATGCCGAAGCTTCGAGCATCCAAATACTATAGACATCATCGCGTACATTCAAGTAGAATCTTTGAAACCAACATTGATAGTGTTTTGCCTGAACTGATGGACAAACTTGTTATGTTTTATGTGTAACGCAGATATCTGATAAATAATATCTATGCCGAAGCTTCGAGCATCCAAATATTATAGACATTATCGCGTACATTCAAGTAGAATCTTTGAAACCAACATTGATAGTGTTTTGCCTGAACTGATAGACAAACTTGTTATGTTTTATGTGTAACGCAGATATCTGATAAAGAATATCTATGCCGAAGCTTTGAGCATCCAAATATTATAGACATTATCGCGTACATTCAAGTAGAATCTTTGAAACCAACATTGATAGTGTTTTGCCTGAACTGATGGACAAACTTTTTATGTTTTATGTGTAACGCAGATATCTAATATAGAATATTTATGCCGAAGCTTCGAGCATCCAAATACTATAGACATCATCGCGTACATTCAAGTAGAATCTTTGAAACCAACATTGATAGTGTTTTGCCTGAACTGATGGACAAACTTGTTATGTTTTATGTGTAACGCAGATATCTGATAAATAATATCTATGCCGAAGCTTCGAGCATCCAAATATTATAGACATTATCGCGTACATTCAAGTAGAATCTTTGAAACCAACATTGATAGTGTTTTGCCTGAACTGATGGACAAACTTGTTATGTTTTATGTGTAACGCAGATATCTGATAAAGAATATCTATGCCGAAGCTTCGAGCATCCCAATACTATTGACATTATCGCGTATATTTAAGTAGAATCTTTGAAACCAACATTGATAGTGTTTTGCCTGAAGGTATGTACGTTCATTTAAATTAAATTCTATGACAATATGATGGATAAACTTGTTATGTTTTTATGTTAACGCTGATATCTGATATAGAATATCCATGCCGAACCTTCAAGCATCCCAATACTATAGACATCATCGCGTACATTTAAGTAGAATCTTTGAAACCAACATTGATAGTGTTTTGCCTGAACTGATGGACAAACTTGTAATGTTTTATGTGTAACGCAGATATCTGATAAAGAATATCTATGCCGAAGCTTCGAGCATCCCAATACTATTGACATTATCGCGTATATTTAAGTAGAATCTTTGAAACCAACATTGATAGTGTTTTGCCTGAAGGTATGTACGTTCATTTAAATTAAATTCTATGACAATATGATGGATAAACTTGTTATGTTTTTATGTTAACGCTGATATCTGATATAGAATATCCATGCCGAACCTTCAAGCATCCCAATACTATAGACATCATCGCGTACATTTAAGTAGAATCTTTGAAACCAACATTGATAGTGTTTTGCCTGAACTGATGGACAAACTTTTTATGTTTTATGTGTAACGCAGATATCTAATATAGAATATTTATGCCGAAGCTTCGAGCATCCAAATACTATAGACATCATCGCGTACATTCAAGTAGAATCTTTGAAACCAACATTGATAGTGTTTTGCCTGAACTGATGGACAAACTTGTTATGTTTTATGTGTAACGCAGATATCTGATAAATAATATCTATGCCGAAGCTTCGAGCATCCAAATATTATAGACATTATCGCGTACATTCAAGTAGAATCTTTGAAACCAACATTGATAGTGTTTTGCCTGAACTGATAGACAAACTTGTTATGTTTTATGTGTAACGCAGATATCTGATAAAGAATATCTATGCCGAAGCTTTGAGCATCCAAATATTATAGACATTATCGCGTACATTCAAGTAGAATCTTTGAAACCAACATTGATAGTGTTTTGCCTGAACTGATGGACAAACTTTTTATGTTTTATGTGTAACGCAGATATCTAATATAGAATATTTATGCCGAAGCTTCGAGCATCCAAATACTATAGACATCATCGCGTACATTCAAGTAGAATCTTTGAAACCAACATTGATAGTGTTTTGCCTGAACTGATGGACAAACTTGTTATGTTTTATGTGTAACGCAGATATCTGATAAATAATATCTATGCCGAAGCTTCGAGCATCCAAATATTATAGACATTATCGCGTACATTCAAGTAGAATCTTTGAAACCAACATTGATAGTGTTTTGCCTGAACTGATGGACAAACTTGTTATGTTTTATGTGTAACGCAGATATCTGTTAAAGAATATCTATGCCGAAGCTTCGAGCATCCAAATATTATAGACATTATCGCGTACATTCAAGTAGAATCTTTGAAACCAACATTGATAGTGTTTTGCCTGAACTGATGGACAAACTTGTTATGTTTTATGTGTAACGCAGATATCTGTTAAAGAATATCTATGCCGAAGCTTCGAGCATCCAAATATTATAGACATTATCGCGTACATTCAAGTAGAATCTTTGTAACCAACGTTGATAGTGTTTTGCCTGAAGGTATGTACGTTCATTTAAATTAAATTCTATGACAATATGATGGATAAACTTGTTATGTTTTTATGTTAACGTTGATATCTGATATAGAATATCCATGCCAAACCTTCAAGCATCCCAATACTATAGACATCATCGCGTACATTCAAGTAGAATCTTTGAAACCAACATTGATAGTGTTTTGCCTGAACTGATGGACAAACTTGTTATGTTTTATGTGTAATGCAGATATCTGATAAAGAATATCTATGCCGAAGCTTCGAGCATCCAAATATTATAGACATTATCGCGTACATTCAAGTAGAATCTTTGAAACCAACATTGATAGTGTTTTGCCTGAACTGATGGACAAACTTGTTATGTTTTATGTGTAACGCAGATATCTGATAAAGAATATCTATGCCGAAGCTTCGAGCATCCCAATACTATTGACATTATCGCGTATATTTAAGTAGAATCTTTGAAACCAACATTGATAGTGTTTTGCCTGAAGGTATGTACGTTCATTTAAATTAAATTCTATGACAATATGATGGATAAACTTGTTATGTTTTTATGTTAACGCTGATATCTGATATAGAATATCCATGCCGAACCTTCAAGCATCCCAATACTATAGACATCATCGCGTACATTTAAGTAGAATCTTTGAAACCAACATTGATAGTGTTTTGCCTGAACTGATGGACAAACTTGTTATGTTTTATGTGTAACGCAGATATCTGATAAAGAATATCTATGCCGAAGCTTCGAGCATCCAAATACTATAGACATCATCGCGTACATTCAAGTAGAATCTTTGAAACCAACATTGATAGTGTTTTGCCTGAACTGATGGACAAACTTGTTATGTTTTTATATTAACGCTGATATCTGATATAGAATATCCATGCCGAACCTTCAAGCATCCCAATACTATAGACATCATCGCGTACATTTAAGTAGAATCTTTGAAACCAACATTGATAGTGTTTTGCCTGAACTGATGGACAAACTTTTTATGTTTTATGTGTAACGCAGATATCTAATATAGAATATTTATGCCGAAGCTTCGAGCATCCAAATACTATAGACATCATCGCGTACATTCAAGTAGAATCTTTGAAACCAACATTGATAGTGTTTTGCCTGAACTGATGGACAAACTTGTTATGTTTTATGTGTAACGCAGATATCTGATAAATAATATCTATGCCGAAGCTTCGAGCATCCAAATATTATAGACATTATCGCGTACATTCAAGTAGAATCTTTGAAACCAACATTGATAGTGTTTTGCCTGAACTGATAGACAAACTTGTTATGTTTTATGTGTAACGCAGATATCTGATAAAGAATATCTATGCCGAAGCTTTGAGCATCCAAATATTATAGACATTATCGCGTACATTCAAGTAGAATCTTTGAAACCAACATTGATAGTGTTTTGCCTGAACTGATGGACAAACTTTTTATGTTTTATGTGTAACGCAGATATCTAATATAGAATATTTATGCCGAAGCTTCGAGCATCCAAATACTATAGACATCATCGCGTACATTCAAGTAGAATCTTTGAAACCAACATTGATAGTGTTTTGCCTGAACTGATGGACAAACTTGTTATGTTTTATGTGTAACGCAGATATCTGATAAATAATATCTATGCCGAAGCTTCGAGCATCCAAATATTATAGACATTATCGCGTACATTCAAGTAGAATCTTTGAAACCAACATTGATAGTGTTTTGCCTGAACTGATGGACAAACTTGTTATGTTTTATGTGTAACGCAGATATCTGATAAAGAATATCTATGCCGAAGCTTCGAGCATCCCAATACTATTGACATTATCGCGTATATTTAAGTAGAATCTTTGAAACCAACATTGATAGTGTTTTGCCTGAAGGTATGTACGTTCATTTAAATTAAATTCTATGACAATATGATGGATAAACTTGTTATGTTTTTATGTTAACGCTGATATCTGATATAGAATATCCATGCCGAACCTTCAAGCATCCCAATACTATAGACATCATCGCGTACATTTAAGTAGAATCTTTGAAACCAACATTGATAGTGTTTTGCCTGAACTGATGGACAAACTTGTAATGTTTTATGTGTAACGCAGATATCTGATAAAGAATATCTATGCCGAAGCTTCGAGCATCCAAATACTATAGACATCATCGCGTACATTCAAGTAGAATCTTTGAAACCAACATTGATAGTGTTTTGCCTGAACTGATGGACAAACTTGTTATGTTTTATGTGTAACGCAGATATCTGATAAAGAATATCTATGCCGAAGCTTCGAGCATCCAAATATTATAGACATCATCGCGTACATTCAAGTAGAATCTTTGAAACCAACATTGATAGTGTTTTACCTGAACTGATGGACAAACTTGTTATGTTTTATGTGTAACGCAGATATCTAATATAGAATATTTATGCCGAAGCTTCGAGCATCTAAATACTTACTATATAGATATCATCGCGTACATTCAAGTAGAATCTTTGAAACCAACATTGATAGTGTTTTGCCTGAACTGATGGACAAACTTGTTATGTTTTATGTGTAACGCAGATATCTGATAAAGAATATCTATGCCGAAGCTTTGAGCATCCAAATATTATAGACATTATCGCGTACATTCAAGTAGAATCTTTGAAACCAACATTGATAGTGTTTTGCCTGAAGGTATGTACGTTCATTTAAATTAAATTCTATGACAATATGATGGATAAACTTGTTATGTTTTTATGTTAACGTTGATATCTGATATAGAATATCCATGCCAAACCTTCAAGCATCCCAATACTATAGACATCATCGCGTACATTTAAGTAGAATCTTTGAAACCAACATTGATAGTGTTTTGCCTGAACTGATGGACAAACTTGTTATGTTTTATGTGTAACGCAGATATCTGATAAAGAATATCTATGCCGAAGCTTCGAGCATCCAAATACTATAGACATTATCGCGTACATTCAAGTAGAATCTTTGAAACCAACATAGATAGTGTTTTGCCTGAACGTATGTATGTTCATTTAAATTAAATCCTATGACAATATGATGGACAAACTTGTTATGTTTTATGTGTAACGCAGATATCTGATAAAGAATATCTATGCCGAAGCTTCGAGCATCCAAATATTATAGACATTATCGCGTACATTCAAGTAGAATCTTTGAAACCAACATTGATAGTGTTTTGCCTGAAGGTATGTACGTTCATTTAAATTAAATTCTATGACAATATGATGGATAAACTTGTTATGTTTTTATGTTAACGTTGATATCTGATATAGAATATCCATGCCAAACCTTCAAGCATCCCAATACTATAGACATCATCGCGTACATTTAAGTAGAATCTTTGAAACCAACATTGATAGTGTTTTGCCTGAACTGATGGACAAACGTTTTATGTTTTATGTGTAATGCAGATATCTAATATAGAATATTTATGCCGAAGCTTCGAGCATCCAAATACTATAGACATCATCGCGTACATTCAAGTAGAATCTTTGAAACCAACATTGATAGTGTTTTGCCTGAACTGATGGACAAACTTGTTATGTTTTATGTGTAACGCAGATATCTGATAAATAATATCTATGCCGAAGCTTCGAGCATCCAAATATTATAGACATTACCGCGTACATTCAAGTAGAATCTTTGAAACCAACATTGATAGTGTTTTGCCTGAACTGATGGACAAACTTGTTATGTTTTATGTGTAACGCAGATATCTGATAAATAATATCTATGCCGAAGCTTCGAGCATCCAAATATTATAGACATTACCGCGTACATTCAAGTAGAATCTTTGAAACCAACATTGATAGTGTTTTGCCTGAACTGATGGACAAACTTGTTATGTTTTATGTGTAACGCAGATATCTGATAAAGAATATCTATGCCGAAGCTTCGAGCATCCAAATACTATAGACATCATCGCGTACATTCAAGTAGAATCTTTGAAACCAACATTGATAGTGTTTTGCCTGAACTGATGGACAAACTTGTAATGTTTTATGTGTAACGCAGATATCTGATAAAGAATATTTATGCCGAAGCTTCGAGCATCTAAATACTATATAGATATCATCGCGTACATTCAAGTAGAATCTTTGAAACCAACATTGATAGTGTTTTGCCTGAACTGATGGACAAACTTGTTATGTTTTATGTGTAACGCAGATATCTGATAAAGAATATCTATGCCGAAGCTTCGAGCATCCCAATACTATTGACATTATCGCGTATATTTAAGTAGAATCTTTGAAACCAACATTGATAGTGTGTTGCCTGAAGGTATGTACGTTCATTTAAATTAAATTCTATGACAATATGATGAATAAACTTGTTATGTTTTTATGTTAACGCTGATATCTGATATAGAATATCCATGCCGAACCTTCAAGCATCCCAATACTATAGACATCATCGCGTACATTTAAGTAGAATCTTTGAAACCAACATTGATAGTGTTTTGCCTGAACTGATGGACAAACTTGTTATGTTTTATGTGTAACGCAGATATCTGATAAAGAATATCTATGCCGAAGCTTCGAGCATCCCAATACTATAGACATCATCGCGTACATTCAAGTAGAATCTTTGAAACCAACATTGATAGTGTTTTGCCTGAACTGATGGACAAACTTGTTATGTTTTATGTGTAACGCAGATATCTGATAAAGAATATCTATGCCGAAGCTTCGAGCATCCAAATATTATAGACATTATCGCGTACATTCAAGTAGAATCTTTGAAACCAACATTGATAGTGTTTTGCCTGAAGGTATGTACGTTCATTTAAATTAAATTCTATGACAATATGATGGATAAACTTGTTATGTTTTTATGTTAACGTTGATATCTGATATAGAATATCCATGCCAAACCTTCAAGCATCCCAATACTATAGACATCATCGCGTACATTTAAGTAGAATCTTTGAAACCAACATTGATAGTGTTTTGCCTGAACTGATGGACAAACTTGTTATGTTTTATGTGTAACGCAGATATCTGATAAAGAATATCTATGCCGAAGCTTCGAGCATCCCAATACTATTGACATTATCGCGTATATTTAAGTAGAATCTTTGAAACCAACATTGATAGTGTGTTGCCTGAAGGTATGTACGTTCATTTAAATTAAATTCTATGACAATATGATGGATAAACTTGTTATGTTTTTATGTTAACGCTGATATCTGATTTAGAATATCTATGCCGAAACTTCGAGCATCCCAATACTATTGACATTATCGCGTATATTTAAGTAAAATCTTTGAAACCAACATTGATAGTGTTTTGCCTGAAGGTATGTACGTTCATTTAAATTAAATTCTATGACAATATGATGGATAAACTTGTTATGTTTTTATGTTAACGTTGATATCTGATATAGAATATCCATGCCAAACCTTTAAGCATCCCAATACTATAGACATCATTGCGTACATTTAAGTAGAATCTTTGAAACCAACATTGATAGTGTTTTGCCTGAACTGATGGACAAACTTGTTATGTTTTATGTGTAACGCAGATATCTAATATAGAATATTTATGCCGCACCTTCGAGCATCTAAATACTATATAGATATCATCGCGTACATTCAAGTAGAATCTTTGAAACCAACATTGATAGTGTTTTGCCTGAACTGATGGATAAACTTGTTATGATTTATGTGTAACGCAGATATCTGATAAAGAATATCTATGCCGAAGCTTCGAGCATCCCAATACTATTGACATTATCGCGTATATTTAAGTAGAATCTTTGAAACCAACATTGATAGTGTTTTGCCTGAAGGTATGTACGTTCATTTAAATTAAATTCTATGACAATATGATGGATAAACTTGTTATGTTTTTATGTTAACGCTGATATCTGATATAGAATATCCATGCCGAACCTTCAAGCATACCAATACTATAGACATCATCGCGTACATTTAAGTAGAATCTTTGAAACCAACATTGATAGTGTTTTGCCTGAACTGATGGACAAACTTGTTATGTTTTATGTGTAACGCAGATATCTGATAAAGAATATCTATGCCGAAGCTTCGAGCATCCCAATACTATTGACATTATCGCGTATATTTAAGTAGAATCTTTGAAACCAACATTGATAGTGTTTTGCCTGAAGGTATGTACGTTCATTTAAATTAAATTCTATGACAATATGATGGATAAACTTGTTATGTTTTTATGTTAACGCTGATATCTGATATAGAATATCCATGCCGAACCTTCAAGCATCCCAATACTATAGACATCATCGCGTACATTTAAGTAGAATCTTTGAAACCAACATTGATAGTGTTTTGCCTGAACTGATGGACAAACTTGTTATGTTTTATGTGTAACGCAGATATCTGATAAAGAATATCTATGCCGAAGCTTCGAGCATCCAAATACTATAGACATCATCGCGTACATTCAAGTAGAATCTTTGAAACCAACATTGATAGTGTTTTGCCTGAACTGATGGACAAACTTGTTATGTTTTATGTGTAACGCAGATATCTGATAAAGAATATCTATGCCGAAGCTTCGAGCATCCAAATACTATAGACATCATCGCGTACATTCAAGTAGAATCTTTGAAACCAACATTGATAGTGTTTTGCCTGAACTGATGGACAAACTTGTTATGTTTTATGTGTAACGCAGATATCTGATAAAGAATATTTATGCCGAAGCTTCGAGCATCTAAATACTATATAGATATCATCGCGTACATTCAAGTAGAATCTTTGAAACCAACATTGATAGTGTTTTGCCTGAACTGATGGACAAACTTGTTATGTTTTATGTGTAACGCAGATATCTGATAAAGAATATCTATGCCGAAGCTTCGAGCATCCCAATACTATTAACATTATCGCGTATATTTAAGTAGAATCTTTGAAACCAACATTGATAGTGTGTTGCCTGAAGGTATGTACGTTCATTTAAATTAAATTCTATGACAATATGATGAATAAACTTGTTATGTTTTTATGTTAACGCTGATATCTGATATAGAATATCCATGCCGAACCTTCAAGCATCCCAATACTATAGACATCATCGCGTACATTTAAGTAGAATCTTTGAAACCAACATTGATAGTGTTTTGCCTGAACTGATGGACAAACTTGTTATGTTTTATGTGTAACGCAGATATCTGATAAAGAATATCTATGCCGAAGCTTCGAGCATCCCAATACTATAGACATCATCGCGTACATTCAAGTAGAATCTTTGAAACCAACATTGATAGTGTTTTGCCTGAACTGATGGACAAACTTGTTATGTTTTATGTGTAACGCAGATATCTGATAAAGAATATCTATGCCGAAGCTTCGAGCATCCAAATATTATAGACATTATCGCGTACATTCAAGTAGAATCTTTGAAACCAACATTGATAGTGTTTTGCCTGAAGGTATGTACGTTCATTTAAATTAAATTCTATGACAATATGATGGATAAACTTGTTATGTTTTTATGTTAACGTTGATATCTGATATAGAATATCCATGCCAAACCTTCAAGCATCCCAATACTATAGACATCATCGCGTACATTTAAGTAGAATCTTTGAAACCAACATTGATAGTGTTTTGCCTGAACTGATGGACAAACTTGTTATGTTTTATGTGTAACGCAGATATCTGATAAAGAATATCTATGCCGAAGCTTCGAGCATCCCAATACTATTGACATTATCGCGTATATTTAAGTAGAATCTTTGAAACCAACATTGATAGTGTGTTGCCTGAAGGTATGTACGTTCATTTAAATTAAATTCTATGACAATATGATGGATAAACTTGTTATGTTTTTATGTTAACGCTGATATCTGATTTAGAATATCTATGCCGAAACTTCGAGCATCCCAATACTATTGACATTATCGCGTATATTTAAGTAAAATCTTTGAAACCAACATTGATAGTGTTTTGCCTGAAGGTATGTACGTTCATTTAAATTAAATTCTATGACAATATGATGGATAAACTTGTTATGTTTTTATGTTAACGTTGATATCTGATATAGAATATCCATGCCAAACCTTTAAGCATCCCAATACTATAGACATCATTGCGTACATTTAAGTAGAATCTTTGAAACCAACATTGATAGTGTTTTGCCTGAACTGATGGACAAACTTGTTATGTTTTATGTTTAACGCAGATATCTAATATAGAATATTTATGCCGCACCTTCGAGCATCTAAATACTATATAGATATCATCGCGTACATTCAAGTAGAATCTTTGAAACCAACATTGATAGTGTTTTGCCTGAACTGATGGATAAACTTGTTATGATTTATGTGTAACGCAGATATCTGATAAAGAATATCTATGCCGAAGCTTCGAGCATCCCAATACTATAGACATTATCGCGTATATTTAAGTAGAATCTTTGAAACCAACATTGATAGTGTTTTGCCTGAAGGTATGTACGTTCATTTAAATTAAATTCTATGACAATATGATGGATAAACTTGTTATGTTTTTATGTTAACGCTGATATCTGATATAGAATATCCATGCCGAACCTTCAAGCATCCCAATACTATAGACATCATCGCGTACATTTAAGTAGAATCTTTGAAACCAACATTGATAGTGTTTTGCCTGAACTGATGGACAAACTTGTTATGTTTTATGTGTAACGCAGATATCTGATAAAGAATATCTATGCCGAAGCTTCGAGCATCCCAATACTATTGACATTATCGCGTATATTTAAGTAGAATCTTTGAAACCAACATTGATAGTGTTTTGCCTGAAGGTATGTACGTTCATTTAAATTAAATTCTATGACAATATGATGGATAAACTTGTTATGTTTTTATGTTAACGCTGATATCTGATATAGAATATCCATGCCGAACCTTCAAGCATCCCAATACTATAGACATCATCGCGTACATTTAAGTAGAATCTTTGAAACCAACATTGATAGTGTTTTGCCTGAACTGATGGACAAACTTGTTATGTTTTAAGTGTAACGCAGATATCTGATAAAGAATATCTATGCCGAAGCTTCGAGCATCCAAATACTATAGACATCATCGCGTACATTCAAGTAGAATCTTTGAAACCAACATTGATAGTGTTTTGCCTGAACTGATGGACAAACTTGTTATGTTTTATGTGTAACGCAGATATCTGATAAAGAATATCTATGCCGAAGCTTCGAGCATCCAAATATTATAGACATTATCGCGTACATTCAAGTAGAATCTTTGAAACCAACATTGATAGTGTTTTGCCTGAACTGATGGACAAACTTGTTATGTTTTATGTGTAACGCAGATATCTAATATAGAATATTTATGCCGAAGCTTCGAGCATCTAAATACTATATAGATATCATCGCGTACATTCAAGTAGAATCTTTGAAACCAACATTGATAGTGTTTTGCCTGAACTGATGGACAAACTTGTTATGTTTTATGTGTAACGCAGATATCTGATAAAGAATATCTATGCCGAAGCTTCGAGCATCCCAATACTATTGACATTATCGCGTATATTTAAGTAGAATCTTTGAAACCAACATTGATAGTGTTTTGCCTGAAGGTATGTACGTTCATTTAAATTAAATTCTATGACAATATGATGGATAAACTTGTTATGTTTTTATGTTAACGCTGATATCTGATATAGAATATCCATGCCGAACCTTCAAGCATCCCAATACTATAGACATCATCGCGTACATTTAAGTAGAATCTTTGAAACCAACATTGATAGTGTTTTGCCTGAACTGATGGACAAACTTTTTATGTTTTATGTGTAACGCAGATATCTGATAAAGAATATCTATGCCGAAGCTTCGAGCATCCAAATATTATAGACATTATCGCGTACATTCAAGTAGAATCTTTGAAACCAACATTGATAGTGTTTTGCCTGAAGGTATGTACGTTCATTTAAATTAAATTCTATGACAATATGATGGATAAACTTGTTATGTTTTTATGTTAACGTTGATATCTGATATATAATATCCATGCCAAACCTTTAAGCATCCCAATACTATAGACATCATTGCGTACATTTAAGTAGAATCTTTGAAACCAACATTGATAGTGTTTTGCCTGAAGGTATGTACGTTCATTTAAATTAAATTCTATGACAATATGATGGATAAACTTGTTATGTTTTTATGTTAACGCTGATATCTGATATAGAATATCCATGCCGAACCTTCAAGCATCCCAATACTATAGACATCATCGCGTACATTTAAGTAGAATCTTTGAAACCAACATTGATAGTGTTTTGCCTGAACTGATGGACAAACTTTTTATGTTTTATGTGTAACGCAGATATCTGATAAAGAATATCTATGCCGAAGCTTCGAGCATCCAAATATTATAGACATTATCGCGTACATTCAAGTAGAATCTTTGAAACCAACATTGATAGTGTTTTGCCTGAAGGTATGTACGTTCATTTAAATTAAATTCTATGACAATATGATGGATAAACTTGTTATGTTTTTATGTTAACCTTGATATCTGATATAGAATATCCATGCCAAACCTTCAAGCATCCCAATACTATAGACATCATCGCGTACATTTAAGTAGAATCTTTGAAACCAACATTGATAGTGTTTTGCCTGAACTGATGGACAAACTTGTTATGTTTTATGTGTAACGCAGATATCTGATAAAGAATATCTATGCCGAAGCTTCGAGCATCCAAATACTTTAGACATCATCGCGTACATTCAAGTAGAATCTTTGAAACCAACATTGATAGTGTTTTGCCTGAACTGATGGACAAACTTGTTATGTTTTATGTGTAACGCAGATATCTGATAAAGAATATCTATGCCGAAGCTTCGAGCATCCAAATATTATAGACATTATCGCGTACATTCAAGTAGAATCTTTGAAACCAACATTGATAGTGTTTTGCCTGAACTGATGGACAAACTTGTTATGTTTTATGTGTAACGCAGATATCTAATATAGAATATTTATGCCGAAGCTTCGAGCATCTAAATACTATATAGATATCATCGCGTACATTCAAGTAGAATCTTTGAAACCAACATTGATAGTGTTTTGCCTGAACTGATGGACAAACTTGTTATGTTTTATGTGTAACGCAGATATCTGATAAAGAATATCTATGCCGAAGCTTCGAGCATCCCAATACTATTGACATTATCGCGTATATTTAAGTAGAATCTTTGAAACCAACATTGATAGTGTTTTGCCTGAAGGTATGTACGTTCATTTAAATTAAATTCTATGACAATATGATGGATAAACTTGTTATGTTTTTATGTTAACGCTGATATCTGATATAGAATATCCATGCCGAACCTTCAAGCATCCCAATACTATAGACATCATCGCGTACATTTAAGTAGAATCTTTGAAACCAACATTGATAGTGTTTTGCCTGAACTGATGGACAAACTTGTTATGTTTTATGTGTAACGCAGATATCTGATAAAGAATATCTATGCCGAAGCTTCGAGCATCCAAATACTATAGACATCATCGCGTACATTCAAGTAGAATCTTTGAAACCAACATTGATAGTGTTTTGCCTGAACTGATGGACAAACTTTTTATGTTTTATGTGTAACGCAGATATCTAATATAGAATATTTATGCCGAAGCTTCGAGCATCCAAATATTATAGACATTATCGCGTATATTTAAGTAAAATCTTTGAAACCAACATTGATAGTGTTTTGCCTGAAGGTATGTACGTTCATTTAAATTAAATTCTATGACAATATGATGGATAAACTTGTTATGTTTTTATGTTAACGTTGATATCTGATATAGAATATCCATGCCAAACCTTTAAGCATCCCAATACTATAGACATCATTGCGTACATTCAAGTAGAATCTTTGAAACCAACATTGATAGTGTTTTGCCTGAACTGATGGACAAACTTGTTATGTTTTATGTGTAACGCAGATATCTGATAAAGAATATCTATGCCGAAGCTTCGAGCATCCCAATACTATTGACATTATCGCGTATATTTAAGTAGAATCTTTGAAACCAACATTGATAGTGTGTTGCCTGAAGGTATGTACGTTCATTTAAATTAAATTCTATGACAATATGATGGATAAACTTGTTATGTTTTTATGTTAACGCTGATATCTGATAAAGAATATCTATGCCGAAACTTCGAGCATCCCAATACTATTGACATTATCGCGTATATTTAAGTAGAATCTTTGAAACCAACATTGATAGTGTTTTGCCTGAAGGTATGTACGTTCATTTAAATTAAATTCTATGACAATATGATGGATAAACTTATGTTTTTATGTTAACGTTGATATCTGATATAGAATATCCATGCCAAACCTTCAAGCATCCCAATACTATAGACATCATCGCGTACATTCAAGTAGAATCTTTGAAACCAACATTGATAGTGTTTTGCCTGAAGGTATGTACGTTCATTTAAATTAAATCCTATGACAATATGATGGACAAACTTGTTATGTTTTTATGTTAACGCTGATATCTGATATAGAATATCTATGCCGAAGCTTCGAGCATCCCAATACTATTGACATTATCGCGTATATTTAAGTAGAATCTTTGAAACCAACATTGATAGTGTTTTGCCTGAAGGTATGTACGTTTATTTAAATTAAATTCTATGACAATATGATGGATAAACTTGTTATGTTTTTATGTTAACGTTGATATCTGATATAGAATATCCATGCCAAACCTTCAAGCATCCCAATACTATAGACATCATTGCGTACATTTAAGTAGAATCTTTGAAACCAACATTGATAGTGTTTTGCCTGAACTGATGGACAAACTTGTTATGTTTTATGTGTAACGCAGATATCTGATAAAGAATATCTATGCCGAAGCTTCGAGCATCCAAATACTATAGACATCATCGCGTACATTCAAGTAGAATCTTTGAAACCAACATTGATAGTGTTTTGCCTGAACTGATGGACAAACTTGTTATGTTTTATGTGTAACGCAGATATCTGATAAAGAATATCTATCTATGCCGAAGCTTCGAGCATCCAAATATTATAGACATCATCGCGTACATTCAAGTAGAATCTTTGAAACCAACATAGATAGTGTTTTGCCTGAACGTATGTATGTTCATTTAAATTAAATCCTATGACAATATGATGGACAAACTTGTTATGTTTTTATGTTAACGCTGATATCTGATATAGAATATCTATGCCGAAGCTTCGAGCATCCCAATACTATTGACATTATCGCGTATATTTAAGTAGAATCTTTGAAACCAACATTGATAGTGTTTTGCCTGAAGGTATGTACGTTCATTTAAATTAAATTCTATGACAATATGATGGATAAACTTGTTATGTTTTTATGTGTAACGCAGATATCTGATAAAGAATATCTATGCCGAAGCTTCGAGCATCCAAATACTATAGACATCATCGCGTACATTCAAGTAGAATCTTTGAAACCAACATTGATAGTGTTTGGCCTGAACTGATGGACAAACTTGTTATGTTTTTATGTGAAACGCTGATATCTAATATAGCATATCTATGCCGAAGCTTCGAGCATCGAAATATTAAAGATATCATCGCGTACATTCAAGTAGAATCTTTGAAACCAACATTGATAGTGTTTTGCCTGAACGTATGTATCTTCATTTAAATTAAATCCTATGACAATAGGATGTATAAACTTGTTATGTTTTATGTGTATCGCTGATATCTGATATAGAATATCTATGCTGAAGCTGAAGGATTTAATTTTAATGAACATTCAGGCAAAACACTATCAATGTTGGTTTCAAAGATTCTACTTGAATGTACGCGATGATGTCTTTAATATTTCGATGCTCGAAGCTTCGGCATAGATATGCTATATCAGATATCAGCGTTTCACATAAAAACACAACAAGTTTGTCCATCATATTGTCATAGGATTTAATTTAAATGAACATACATACGTTCAGGCAAAACACTATCAATGTAGGTTTCAAAGATTCTACTTGATTGTACGTGATGAGGTCTTTAATATTTCGATGCTCGAAGCTTCGCCATAGATATGTTATATCAGATATCAGCGTTAACATAAAAACATAACAAGTTTGTCCATCATATTGTCATAGGATTTAATTTTAATGAACATACATACATACATACGTTCAGGCAAAATACTATCAATGTTGGTTTCAAAGATTCTACTTGAATGTACGCGATGATGTCTATAGTATTTGGATGCTCGAAGCTTCGGCATAGATATTCTTTATCAGATATCAGCGTTACACATAAAACATAACAAGTTTGTCCATCAGTTCAGGCAAAACACTATCAATGTTGGTTTCAAATATACTACTTGAATGTACGCGATGATGTCTATAGTATTTGGATGCTCGAAGCTTCGGCATAGATATTCTTTATCAGATATCAGCGTTACACATAAAACATAACAAGTTTGTCCATCAGTTCAGGCAAAACACTATCAATGTTGGTTTCAAAGATTCTACTTGAATATACGCGATTATGTCTATAGTATTTGGATGCTCGAAGCTTCAGCATAGATATTCTATATCAGAGATCAGCGTTACACATAAAAACATAACAAGTTTGTCCATGTCCATGATCGTATGTTGACTCCACATTCGAAGACTCTACATTCGACTGTACATTGTACGGCTCTACATTCGACGACTCTACATTCCACGACTCTACATTCGACGAATCTACATTTGACTCTACATGCGACTCTACATTCGTTTCTACATTCGACTCTACATACGACTCTACATCCCATGGGTCTACATCCCATGACTCTACATCCCATGACTCTACATCCGACTCTACATTCGAAGACTTTACATTCGACTCTACATACGAACCTATATTTGACGACTCTACAATCGACTCTACTTTTGACGACACTACATTCGATGACTCTACATTCGATGACTCTACCTACATTCGACGACTCTACATTCGACGAATCTACATTTGACTCTACATGCGACTCTACATTCGACTCTACATTCGACTTTACATACGACTCTTCGTTTGACGACTCTAGATTCAAAACTCTACATTCGACTCTATATTTGACGAACCTACATTCAACGACTCTACAATCGACTCTACATTTGACGACACTACATTCGATGACTCTACAATCGACGACTCTACATTCGAAGGCTTTACATTCGACCCTACATTCGACGACTCCACATTCGACTCTACGTTTGACGACTCTACATTCGACTGTACATTCGACTCTACATACGACTCTACGTTTGACGACTCTACATTTGACTATTCATTCGACTCTTCATACGACTCTACATTCGACTCTACATTCTTCTCGATAAGTGTTAAAAACTTAAATTATCACATGTCGAGTAGGGATTTTATTAAAAATGGGAACTCGTAGCCGTATTTATACTAATTTAACAATTACATAAGTGCCAGCGGCCGTTTACATTACATAGTTTCACTAGAATTGAATAAGTATATAGACAATGATAGTATTCAATTAAGCTTAATATGTAGTACATATAATATAATATATACATCAGTCAAACATAGGCAAATTAGGAGATAAACGTAGTGCCTTATTGAAAACAAACACCCGGTAGCTCAGGGTCTATTTTATAACTTTTAAGAAATCATCAAATTAAACACTATTATTACCGGTACTGACTTTTAACTTCTTAGATTTTAATAAGCATTGTTATAACGGGATGACAAACTGAAAGCTTCAATATAATTTTCTTTAAAATAAGATAAAAATAATTTTCTAATTCTTATTAGATTATACTACTATTCTTCTAGCAAATTATTAAATTCAATTTTGTATTAAATTAATAACATTTTCATTTAGTTATATCACAAGTCTAAATATGAATCCATCGTTCAATGATATATACTGTAAGATGTCTCTTGTATCTTCTATCTGGAGATATACACATTATAGATCGACATAAAAATATAAAAATAATAAATAATAAATATAAATTTTGTTCGCTTCCAAGACGTGGCATTTCCTTACAACATGCGACAGATCCCATCGATACTGGCTTTGGTTATAGTAATATAATATATGTAAGCTAAGAAAAGCGTAGAATTGATGTATCTTTATTTAAAAGGTGATATAAAATACCAATATATATATTTTATTTTTATAATTTTGAAAAACACGGCTATATATAAAAGTAACTGTTTTAATCAACTCAAAGAATATGAAACATTGACTTTAACCAAAAAATAATCTTATATTAGCTTTATATTATTCAGAGAAATATTTCCATTTTCGTAGTTATTCTTGTCGACCTTTGTCTCAGTATTAATGAATTTTACCAAAACTAAATTAATATTAAAAAAAAATAGTAATATAAATAAAGTGTTAACAGTTTTTCAATATTCCGTTTTTTTCCTTGTGGTTTTGTTTGGATCTTAATATTTGATGTTCGCTTTTTTTTTATATATTATTTTTAGATTTTGCTGTTTCTGCTTAATTAATTTTTACTACTGCCTTGGTATATCAAGTATCTCTTTTGCACTACACTGAGTCAAATGCAATATACATCTGTACCTCATTAACTTATTAGATAGTAAATATCTACTATACAAATAATAGTACTACTAGTAAGGAAGTTAGTGTTAACTATATCCGAATGTCATAAACCTACGTTTTGCAATTACTTATATGAAAATATGAAATGTAATCCAATGAAGGTAATTTAGATGTTTAATTTCTTCTTAGGATATAAGCTGCTAATATAGTTTAGAATTTTAATAAAATTGTGTACTTTTTTATTAATAATGGGTATATTAAATATTATTTACCACAAAATAACATTGAACGCAATTTTAAACATTATATCGGGTGGGCCAAGAATTCGTTAATATTTAAATGTAACTTACCACGCAAACTATAGACGCGCGGGGCGCGGGCGTGGGCGGGGGCAATAGCTCGCTTCTTGAAAATTTTGTCGCAATGGATCGCTTCACGGGGCCACAACGCGCTTACTGTGTGAAACAGTTTTATTTAAACAACTTTTCGCTCATTACTGTGAGACGCTTATTTCGCGTTGAATATGGTTTACACGACTTAAATCAGTGTCCAAGTGCTCCTTTAATAAAGAAATGGATGAAGAAGTTCGAAGAGACGGGATCTACACTAAATGTGAAACAAAACAGCGGCCCGCGGACTTCTCGAAGCGAAAAGAACGTGCAGCAAGTTTCCGCTTCTGTTCGACGTGATCCAGATTTATCGACGCGCAAACGTTCGGCTGAATTAGGATTATCCCGCACATCATTACGCCGTATTTTGAAATTAGATTTGAAATTACATCCATATAAGATCCAGATAGTGCAAGAACTAAACCCTAATGATTTAAATTTGCGTAAGTCATATGCCGAAACAATGTTAACTCGATTAAGTAATTTTGACAACATCTTATTCTCTGACGAAGCCCATTTCCACCTAAATGGACATGTAAACAAACAGAATTGCAGGTATTGGAGCAGCGAAAATCCCAAAGCTAAACATGAAAGGCCACTTCACTCTCCTAAGGTAACTGTATGGGCTGCAATTTCAGCAAAAGGAATCATCGGCCCTTACTTTTTTGAAGATTCTCGAGGCCGTTCAGTTACTGTTAATTCTGCCGAGTATGTGAAAATGTTACGGGAGTTCTTAGCACCGATTCTACTGGAATTTGCTGGCTATAATCGTAACACTTGGTTTCAACAAGATGGAGCCACGTGTCACACATCGAACGAGTCCTTGCCGGTGGTCAAAGAAATGTTTCCGGAAAAGCTGATATCCAGACGAGGTGACATCCCATGGCCGCCCAGAAGTCCAGATCTATCCCCAGCAGACTTCTTTTTATGGGGTTATTTAAAGAGTTGTGTCTACATTGATAAACCGAATACACTCCGTCAACTTAAAGAAAAAATCATCAAATCAAGAGATGTCGGCGATCTCGCGGTCTCTTTGCAGAAGAGTATTCGAAAACTTCAGGACTCGCTTAGATGAGTGCAAAAACCGAAACGGTGGTCATTTAGACTATATAATTTTTCAAAAATAAATTACAACTAATTAGCTTTCTCGTAAATAAACTATTTCTAAAATATGTTAAATGGTTTTTTTTATACGATTTTTTCAAATGTTAACTAATTCATGGCCCACCCTGTATATATACTAAGCATATAATTATGGACATAATTATTGTCATCTCATATAGTACACCATAAATATATTACTTATGTTATATAAGTCGCTGTATAACTTTTTATCACATATACTGAATAAAAAACTCATATTAATAATTAATTTCAAAGTAGAACGGGGTAATGCAAGTGTTGAGGAAAATTCTGATAAATAACCCTATTTTAGTCTACTCTGTAGTAACTTTGAACTCAAATCGAATGAGTGGACACAAAGTTGCTTGACGCATCGCGCTTGGGATCCTGGAGTCAATTAAGGGAGCGCCAGCAAAATTATTTTTAAGTTGTTTTACTAGCAAAAGGTTATCCTTTTAAAAATTAAGAATTATATATTGTTAGGAATTTAGTTTTCAAATTATTAGCTTGTAAAATGCAAATCTATTTAAATAAGAAAAAGCAAAATTATGGAAGAGATAAATTTCTTTATTCATTTGAATTATAATTGGTGTGAGAAGACAATCCGTTCTTGTTGTACGTAATTTTTATTTTTGAACTGGAATAATAGACCAACATCTTTATCCATCTTGTTACAATAAATAATATATGGCGTGAAGGTAAATAAATAAATAATATAACACACTTACATGTTTTTGAAATCCAATATGCCGTAGAATAAATATTTCAATAACCTTAACATTTAATTTTAATATTTATATAATTCATGTTAATAGAAAAAGAACATAAGGTATGCCATTCGGACTCGTTCATATTTATATTGCATTTGAAAGTAGATTCCGGCTTCTATTATGAAACCATCAATATAAAAAGGATTTCATTTCACAGTTTATTTTAAATTCTTAGGATCCTTAACTTCTTTATTTTTTATTTAGTTACAAAGTTTCATATTTCATTTTCCTGTGATATAAGTATTTTAACAAGATAGACTGAACCAGAATAATTATTTAATTGCAAATGTAAGTAAGTAAGTAATGTCTGTGTATATTAACATGATAACCGCAGTTAACTGGGATCAACCAAATAAGACAGGCGACATACATCACTTGGACAGTTCCCAACAGACTTTTAAAGCCGTCTGATAAGTAATCCAATTTACCGACATCGACACCGAAAGCGTCTAATCGTCTAATGATTCAACTTTTGACATAATACATTAATATCTTAAGTATTCCTAAACTAAGCTTTTCTAAAATATTGTGAACATATTATTAAAGATTAGCCTAATTTGTGGAATATTTGATCGATCATAGCAAAGCTCCCTGATAGATTGCATAGAAGTAACTTTGTCACAATATGGGTTAGAAGTTATAAAAATAATAAAGTTAATGATTTATATGATTTAAGCGTACGTCAATACACCATCTATTGATTATTTGTTGATTCTAATTTAGTGACACTACGAGTACATCTATTAATGACTATTTTCCGAGATTAACAAATGATTAACGCTTCTTAAACTGGCTCTTGTGTCTCATAATATCGACTTGTAGTACAAATACAAATACAGGTAGTACAAGTCAAAACTTGTATTCATTTGAATTTTATTAGTAGTCGCAATTATTTGTTTATTATTTAATAATATTTTAACCGATTTTTTTTTCTATAATATCAATTGGTCAGCTAAATATATAAATATCCTTGATCTATTTGATACATTTTATATTTTCTATTAATACGTAAAATCTGCCCTACACGGAACGTATCATATTTTTTTTCAGATTCATTGAAACAAAGGATGAAATAATAAAACTATCCAATAACAGCGTAAATAGCGTAACAGGTAAAGCGAGGTAGGTTCTAGATGCTTCCAACTGCTACGTTGTTATTCATAACAACATCTTACATCAACCGTTATCAATCACTTAAACCGTTTTGTATGTATGTTAGTTACAATGATAAATTTAGATATAAGTTTCAGTTTTTGTTCTAATTTTTTTTTAATTTGTTTTCAATAATTAATTAAAATTATTTTTTTTTGTGTTCCAATAGTTGGAATGGTATAAGTTTGAAATAAATTTTAACCGTAACTTTGATATAAATTTTAGTAAAAAGATAAGAAAGATAAAAGATAAGATAAGAGAAAAAAAATCAATAAATTGATTACTTACGTTACAGCACAGAAACAGTTTTATGGTAATCTCTCTTTATTCACAAATCACTTGATATATAAATAAACCTAACTTTATATCCAAATCTTTTAAAGGCTTGATTTTATATTCTTACTACTTAATCCTAAACCTATTGTTTAAGAAAAGGAAAAATTAAAAAAATTGTGACTATTGTTTATAAAAAAATCGTTGGTTTCACTTAATTATATTTGTTTTATTTATTTATTATTATGTAGTTAAATTAAATTAATAAAAGTATAATGTTGTTCTTTTTAACGAATCTCTAACACGTACGACGGCTCACGATTAGCCGAACTAATTCACAAACATCTAATTCAACGGTCTCTTGACGTATAGCATGTTTGAATTAATAGGTTTTAGGATTTTATTATTCTTACTATAAAAAACAAAAGAACTAGTGTTCTCCAAATACGTGTGGTGGTTTTTTTTTATGGAAGAGGAAGACAAACGAGGTGGCGGATCGCAGATGACTTGTGATCACCGCCGCCCATGAACTCTCGCAACATCCGAGGAGTTACAAGAGTGTTGCCTGCCTTGTAAGTAGAAGTAGACGCCTTTTTTGAAGGTACCCATGTCGTACCGATCTGGAAATACCGCCGAAGGGAGTTCGTTCCACAAGCGAGTGGAACGTGGAAAAAAGGTTCTTGAGAACCGCACAGTGGGGGATCGCCACGCATTCAGGTGGTAGGGATGGTAAAGAAGTCGATGGCACGCAAGACGCACAAAGAAGCCACGTCTTTACGCAATTCCAAAGAGTCCAGCCGTTCGCAGAGCTCCGGGTCCCCGACAATACGAACAGCTCCTCGTTGTACGCGGTCAAATGGTAGAAGCTGATATTGGGGTGATCCGGACCAGAGATGAGAACAGTACTCCATGTGTGGCCGGACCTGCGCCTTATAGAGCGCAAGTCTTTGACCAGGTTTGAAGTACTGCCTCGTTCTATTGATCACTCCCAATTTCATTGAGGCTAACTTGGCCTTGCTCTCCAGATGACGACGAAACTGACAGTCGCTCGAAATGTCGAGACCCAGTATTCCGGAATATACCGCATCCCCAGTACTGTCATCCGCATAACAATGTATGTTGGAGATATCCAACATATCATTGATGTGCAGGAGGAACAGAGTTGGGGATAGCACGCAGCCTTGGGGTACACCAGCGTTCACGGGCTTGGGGTCCAAGCAAAAACCGTCCAGAACGACCTGTATGCTCCGCCCAGTGAGGAAGCTGGTGATCCACTTGCATAAACTCTCCGGAAGCCCATAGGAAGGTAGCTTCGAAAGAAGCCCCTTGTGCCATACACGATCGAAGGCTTTCGCCATATCCAGACTAACTGCCAGACCCTCTCCCTTGCTTTCAATAACAGCTGCCCAACGGTGTGTAAGATACAACAGAAGATCACCAGCCGATCGACCATGGCGAAAGCCATATTGCCGGTCATTGACCAACTGGTGATCCTCGAGGTAGGTTAGGAGCTGTTTATTGATAATGCTCTCCATTACTTGGAGATCAGAGAGGTAATGGCGATAGGTCTGTAGTTAGCTGGTTCCGAGCCATCACCTTTTTTAGGGATCGGATGGACAAGGGCACGCTTCCATGTGACCGGGACTACGCCTTTAAGGTAGGAGTACCGAAATAGACGCGTTAGCACTGGAGTCAACTCAGGGGCACACGTTCGTAGCACCAATGGAGAAATGCCATCCGGCCCACTCGACTTATCAACTTCCAAGGAAAGGACGGCTTTTCGGATGAGTTTTTGTCGAAAAACTATTTCCGGCATTAAGCTCGGACACCGCGGAATGATAGGCGGTGCCTTCCCCTGGTCGTCCAAAGTCGAGTTTGAGGCAACTCTTTTTGCCCAAGAGATCGGCTTTCTCTTTTGCCGTGTGGGCCAAAGAGTCGTTCCCAGTGTGCAATGGCGGTAGGGATGGCTGAGAGAAGTTTCCCAGACTGGCTTTGGAAAGCACCCAGAACTTGCGCGTGCCAGGTGGGTACTTTGCCAGCTGATCCTCAATTTTGACGAAATGCTTGATCTTTGCTCTAGCATTTTCCGTTTGAAGAATCTGGAGGCACGATTATATTTCCTCTCCAGAACTCTAGAGTGCGGTCCCTAGTGACTACCGCATTAGCCCAAGCTTGATAAGCCTGCCGTTTGCCGGCTCCTGCAGCCCTGACAGACGCATCAAACCAAGGCCGCGATCTGCCACCAAGTGGTACCACAGAGCTTGGTACAAATAGTTCCATGCCCTGAAGTATCACATCAGCTACAGCCACATCCCAGTCACTAGGATCATTGGAAGGGAAACAAATCGGCCCCCATGGGTAGGATGCAAAAAAGGATCGCATTCCATCCCAATCCGCTGACTTGTAGTGCCAAACGCGTCGAGTCGCAGGTCTTGTGCGAGCTGGGCGTTCAATGGGCACTACACTCCGTACCAAATAATGATCAGAGGACCCTAAGGGAGCCTCGACAGTGACTTGGTACTTTCCGGGATGTGTAGTCAGCAGAAGATCCAACAAATAGGGCATATGGCTGTCCACGTCCGATAGACGAGTGTGCGTCTTGACCAATTGGGACAGACCATTTGCCAGAGCAAAGTCAAACACTCCCAGATCTCCCCGCGTAGTCGGTGGCACGTGACCCTAGCCAATCGGCATTGTGCGCATTGAAGTCTTCGAGGACTACGACTTCGGCGGAGGGAGTCTTTGAAAGCAGATCGTCAATCTTCCCCTGAACATGGCTCAAGAGTTGATAAGTTTCTGCATTACCACTATGGGACCTGTAGATGCACGCGTATACTCTGACATGGTCGTCCATGTCCACCTTCCTTCAAAAACCTTCAAAAACCTAAAAAAAAAAAAGCAGATATCTTCCCTTACGAACACAGATACCCCGGCATGTGGTATGAAATGGTGTTCAAGTTTATACCCGGGGTATGATAAGTACGCTGTGTCGCTAGGTTGAGATATCTGTGTCTCCGTCAGAAACAACAAGGTCGGCTGCGCCGTCTCTAGATGATAGTGGACGGCGTTCAAGTTGGAATGAAGTCCCCGGATGTTGCAAAAATCCACATTTAGAGTGGGTCGGGGTGCCGCTGCGTTGACTCGTCGTTTGCCCTCAAGAAACACAAAATACTTTGCCCGCCCCAGATACGACGGGCAGCCCGAGCAAAATCCGAGAATCATTTCCCCGATTTTGCTCGGGGAGGGGGTCCCCGGCTTCATCAAAGCCGGTACCCTCCTGGGGTATTTTTCTTTTAAACATCGCTTTCATGTATGGCGCGGGGGGGGGGGGGTTGGGCTTCCGGATTCTCTCACTCACCGACGGAACATAACCAAATGAATTTGATTACTACACGTCGGTTGCTTCAATCAAAATATATATATGTAATTCTATAACCGTCGCTGATAACATCAATAATATTATTCAAATGTATGCAGCCCGTCGATATCTAAATCTACCTATAAAAGAGAAGCAAAATTTAATTTTCCCAAAACAAAGTCGCAACACCTGTGTGGCTGATTTGCATTCTGTCCTGAATCCCACATAACTTCCATTTTGGACACTGTCCACTGAATCTTTGTCCATTATTTGAACCAACACTCTCAGTTTTTATATTGATGGATTGTTGATTTATACAGAAGTATGAAACATGTCCAAACGAATTCTGATTGAAACGTTCTTAATTATGAGAGAGCTATCGAATAAAATTGTTTTAAGAAAATACAATGCGTATATCGGTACGTTTTTTTTAAATTTAAACAGAAAATTAAATCCAAGTCAGAAACAAACATTAAATTCTTAAATAAACAAATAACAAAATTAAATTAAATATTCATTGAGTATACATCTCTAAATCAGGAAATTAAAACAGTAAGATAAAATAGCTAATTTAGAAACAATTAAAAAAACTAAATATTCATAACAAGAACGAAACCACAGAAAAGCTACGGGATGTCGTAAAATTATTGAGAATATATCTCATCTCATTATAGTAAATATACGAAGTGACAATTATCAACTTCCTTTATTAGTTTAATGAAAAAGACTGAAACGAGCATTAACTTGGTTAATTGCTAATAATAACAGGGTTGACGAACTACAGGATACAACCCTTTAGAGGGGCTGTAATCTACATGGTTAAAAAAACTTACAAAAGGATAAATATTTGTTGCACTTAATCGTGTTAAGAGTTTGAAAGGCATAGCTTTGGAGGCAAAAAAATATATTAAATATACCGCAAAACGATAGATCGTGGACGGATATAACGAGACTACAAAATCTGTCTTCCGACAATGAAGGTCCATCATATTACACCTTAAGTAAAGCAATTAAAATTCGAAAAAATTAGCTTACATTGACAACATCATTTTAAGATTTTTTTAATCTATCTCCGAAGTCAAAGGTCCGACAACAATGAAGTTTATGTGGGACCACAACAAGGGAAGTACCAGTTATTAAATAAAAAAACGTAAAAATCGGTACAGTGAGTCAAAAGTTCTAATATAACAAACAGAAAAGGATATAGTCATATTAAGAACCTCTCCCTTTTTTGTAGCCGGTTAAAAACCCAATGCATTCATTAAAAAAAAAAAGAAGAATTACCTTTTTTAAATCGTATCACATTATTAGTCTTCACTGTGTTATTTGATATTATTTATCTAACACACCCCTAGTTTGAACGAGACTGTCATCAACCCATTATTGATCAAATTTGAAAAAATATGAATATTCATCATGCATTCGCATTTGAAAATGTTAAAAAAATGACATTCATTACGGCGTTCTAAATTTGTTTCACTTAACGTAAATTATAAGGAGTCATCAAAATCAACACTATAATTGCCGATATCTGACATATTACATAACTATTAATTTCTATTGTATTTTAAACACTATTATGTATTAATAATTATACTCTGTTACGTGTAGATATATAACAAACATATACTTACTCGGTTCTCGAGCCACCGTATCGATCAGTGTTAACATTGCGTAGCTAACAAATGAGACGAGATGCACAGATGTACTGATGTATCAAAACTGACACAATGTATATGTTGGATTATCCATCTTTGATCTAAGACATCCGTCTAAGGATGTATATATTAAATCTTTGTCGACGTCTTTTCTTGATCTCATCACGCTATAAAATTTTTCTGCTTAACATTCATAGTTTATTTAATATTAGTAAGGAACAAGATACATGATAAAAATAGAAACACATTATTAATTTATTTGTTTATTTATTTATTTACTTATTTACTTATTGGGTAATCCAATAATTCATATAAATATACAAGAAATATAATGTACTTAAAGTAGTACCAAAATAGAACTACACTATTTAACAATATCTATATAGGAACTATATATATATATATTTATATATATATATATATATATATATATATATATATATATATATAACTCATATATATATAAACTATATGTTATAAATAGAGCTACTATCTTTGTACTCACTTGCGTCTCGGACTCAATAAAAGTGGTCAATTTTGACACTTTTCCAGATGTCAGGATATTAGACGTAACTCGAGGTTACATTTGTGAAAATAGACATGGAAAGGGCGTATCCACAGGTGATGTAGCTCATCTAACTAGCTAACTTCTGCTGTAGAAGCCAATTAGTAGAACTGAACATGTACGAACATGTTCTAAGAACAAGAAATCTTGTTAGAACCCATCTACCGCCCCTCAATCCCAGCTTATTTACTCTTTAAATTTTTTAATTACTGAATGGTGCTAAGGTATTTTTATAATTACCAATGAGTATTTTTATATGTACTAATGTGTTTTAACCAAAAATTATATGTTATGGTATTTCTCACTATACAAGTAATATTTGGTATATATTTATATATATATATATATATATATATATATATATATATATATATATACATATATATATTTTGATTAAAATTGAACTAAGTTGAAGTTATATAATAAATATATTAAGAATTGACTGTTGCACTCCTCGGCATGTCATCTATTCTTCTTCTCATCTATCATTCGCTGGGACGCCACGGTGAGTGCGCAAGCGATCCCATGGCGTCCCATTAAGGCGTTGAGGGCATTCGTTGGTTTTTTAGTGGGTAGCCTTAAAAATGGCAGCGTGTTCGATGCTGCCGGGTAGTCCCACATAACCCTCCGACCATCACCTTCTTGGTCGGCGGGTATACGTAACGGATTTTTCCAACGACATAAAAAAAAAAAAAAAAAAAAATGTCATCTATACTTTTGTTAATAATATAATTGAGCCAAATTTGTACCTGAGATATTTTTATAAACAATGCTATGAATACATTACTTTACACAAAACTCAAATCAATAGTTTTAAAAATCGTTATCCGTATGTTTATCTGTTACTGAAACACACAAAGCTACTATTTTGCAAATGTCATTGGGCAAAGGAGGCGCTTATCTTTATTCTGTTCCTGTAAGTTGTATCTACATTACCCTAAAACATTCAAATGTATGCAGTCCCTCGATATATTATTCAACTTGTAAAATTGGAAGAAAATTCAATATTCCCAAAACAATATCGCAACACCTGTGTGGCTGATTTCTATTCTGTCCTAAATCCAAACTTACAATAAATACACCCTACTATAGATTCTTATCCCTGACCTAATCAATTTTCATTTTTTGGCATTTTTTGAAATTCCGAAAGAACGAAAAGGGAACTTTAAAGAATCACTTTTTTGTCCGTCTGACCCTCTTTCCGTTTGTCAATATCCTTAATATTGGAAAAAACGCGTGGAGATATCGACTTGAAATTAAACCCATGTACTGGAAACTTCGGTGGGCGAAATTGATTCGCACTTGTCCGGTTTTTTTAATCCTCATAACAAAATTAATTAGAGAATACATTTTGTGTTTTGACCGCTATTCCATGATTATCCGTCAAAATAAAACTTATTACACCGTAAGGAGTTATCTGATGATTGAAAAAGCGTCGCTAAATTTGATAAATGATAGATATATTAAAAATTTTTTACTTTTTTCAAGTTTGTATGACTATTTATATATTATAGTTCGAAAAGTGTTTAAACCTAAATTATGCTTATATTTAAATCCAAAATCATTTCAAGCACAGAACTTAAAAGGTTAGATCCATGTGAAAAAAAACGTCCTTTATTTTAAAATTTTATTTACATTTTATCGACACAAAAATGTTTGAAGTTATATAAACATTAAAAGTAAGATTAATTCTTGGGAAAATAAAATTAAAGGCAGAAAAATGTATCGTTTTAGCAATAGAAAACAAAGATCATTGTTTTGTATTGATTATTAGCTTATGATAAGTACTTCCAACAAAAACATTTCATAACAAAAGTATTCAGAAAGAAAACTTTTCCTTCCGCATAGGTGCCGTCAACTTACAAATACCAAATATTTTATATATTTTTAATATTTACCTAATGTTGGAATCGAATGTTTTTCATAAATGTCAAAAGTAATGATGAATTTATAGAATCTCTTTTAAGAAAATTGTATAACACGGATATCGACAAGACCTTTCACTATTATTGATATTTAATTAACTGATATATAAACAGAGTACAATGATCTAATAAAATTACTCGTTATTTGGCATGAATCTCATATTTTTTTATATAATACTAAAACCATTTCTCAGGTTTCAGTCTTTACTGAAATAATTCACAATATATTTATTACAGAGACATATATCTGAAAATGTTATTTCTATTTCATGTTAGTTTTTCAAGCAACAAAAACTTACAGATATAGAGATAGATATGCAGTAAACTATGATGAATTTTGTGCACTGCCCAGAGCTGATACTCTCGAAATATTATTTTTTATCCGCCTTTGATATAAAAGTGTATAAAAAATCTTTCATTCGTACAAAAAATGTACACTGTTGGTTTGCATAAAGTATTTTAGATTTTACATATTATATATGGATACAATCTGAAATAGATATAGGTACTCTATTTAATTTGGATGACAGACTTCACTCGATTTATATTGAGAAACTTAGCAAAGGAAATATATGAAATAAATACCTAATTTATATTTGAAGTTCTCTGTACACAACTCAAGCCATGTTAAATCTACGTATGATCTGTGTGAAACCGTCCCATGGAAACTACTTAATATATTTTTACAAAGTTTATAGAAAATTTCATAAAAGTCAACCTTAAGCTACATATTATTGGGTCTATTGAGTCACAAGAATCTAGATAACCAAGAACTTTTTCGACTTGTTCGCATTAACTTTCTACTCGGTTTTGAACATCCTTTTAAATAAGGCAAGATTTTTGAGCAGCCGTAAACAAAAGACTAACGTGTTAGATAGATAATTTTATATTTCAAATGATTTGTGGTTTAGTTCTATGGAAAATTAAATTGCACTCAGTGATTTAAGGGCTTAGTCACGCATCGGACTATTCATGTTGTAACATAAGCTTGGAGGGACTAGTAAATTGTAGTATTTAATTATACTAGTTTTCTTGAATTTACTATTAATATATATTCATACTATTTCAGTCTAGATTTCGATTCTTGTAATGTTTAAAAAATATATAAACCTTCTTCAAACTCAACCAAGGCTCATTGCATGTTTTCTAAGTTAATAGAAGCATCGCCCCTTTACAAACAGGACAGTGAGACACCCTGTTGTCGCAGTGTTGAGAAATTTACTTTGAGAATCTCGTGCTGAGCACATTTGTCGTATCATTTATTTTACGGGCAATCTAAATTAATAAGGAATTAAATCTACTACACTTGGAGTTTGATAAGTTATTGTGAAAATATAAATGTGATAAACAATTATCATAAAGGGCCGAGATAGTTTTTATAAAGAACGAAGCACCCCTCCCCATATATATATAGTAATCCTAATATAACTCACAAGATGTTTCTTAGTGAAATTAAACTGTGTATCAAATAATCGATATTCCAATAGAGCAATCAACTTAAGTTGTTACTTTCACAGCACTTTCCTTAATCGAAGCAATTATGCACATTTCCCGTCGAGTAAGAAAGTTACTAGCGTCATTTATATATGTTATTTAACTTCCTACACAAATATGACTTCCGCACCCTTGTATGAGTCGCAGATAACTTTTAATTGCGTTTGTCGGTCAAAGTGTACTCAACTCTCTGGAGCATGACTTCCCCTTCATATCTTATTTAGAAGTAAATACCAATTTATATAAATCCAGCTGGAATATAAATTACCATTTGTAAAGCATTCGTGTGAAGCAAAAATTTATATAAAAACTTCTTAGAATTTACAATGGCGAGTATTTTAAGTGATAATTTCATACAATGTGCTTATATGGTAAGTACAAATTTAAAAACGAGGCTCAGATAAAGCCCTATTCATCATCAATTAACGAAACAAACAAACTCAGTTTTATATTATAATCCTATAATAACATATTAATACTAACAATACTTAGACGTTGATCACTTTACTTAGTGTATTAATTATTTAATTAAATATGAATATAAATATCCTGCTGTTATCCTCGGGGTCCAGTGCTCTTACACCGTCAAAATCTCATTTATTATAACAATTACTACTACGATTACCTACAATCTGAATATAAAATATTAAAAAAGAACAGTCTGAAAAAAAAATTGATCCCAACTAAATAGTTTTGGTAGCTAAATCACAGATAAACTGTTTTCCAAACGGTGCGTTCGGCTTAGAAAGTCATAGAAGAATAATATGGTATTAAGAAATATGTTGTTTGTGGGAAGCCCTCCCCCCTACCTAGTGTGATGTCACATATTGAACAATTTTATATTTAGGAATTAATGAAATTAAAACAGCAGTATTCTGAAATTATTTTATTTTCTCAATAAATTAACGAAACATAAAAAAATATATATAAAAATACGTAAAAAAACATATATAATAAATAAAATAAATATATAATATATATAATACGTATAAAAATATAACAAATATTTTGTGAAAGAAAGATAAAATTAACTATCTTGAGCCTTCGACCCATTCATTTATATAATTTAGAACTAGCACAGCAATCACATCCTTCTCATTTCGACAGTTCACATCAGAAGCATTCATTACGTAAACATCTTCTTCATCTAACCATAAGGCATCCTTGGAATAACAAAGGCGCTAGATACAAACAAAGAAATGTCTGGCACGACTAGCAGCAATTCTTTGAGACGATTCTTCGCGATGTGCAATACATTTTCTTCCGTTTTATGTGATTTCTTTTGTAGGTTAGTAGCCTTGGATGATGCAAAATGTAGACCACAGATGTCACAGGATCGCTTAAATAAATATGCTTATATAATGCTAAGTATATTGATTTAAATAAGATGAAGCTCGGAGATCCACAGATAGCTGAAGTAACTGTGAGCGAATTTGCCTTTACAGTCATCTTTCTCTATGGTTATATAGCCGTTTGACATCTGTTTTATCAAAACAAGTCACCACTGTAAAACGTAATAATCACCAAAGGCTAAATCAATGCACATCACAACATACAGACAGTTCCAACTATTTTTATTCTTTACTGGGCATGTAGTTTTAAAGTACTGTAATACTTAGATATAAAATATATATTATATATATTATTGGAACCCCCCCTCCCCTTGTTAGATGATGTCACACTTCGTCGACCCCCTACCTCCCTCTTAACGTGTGACGTCCTTTATGAACGGCGCCTTCTTGAACAAAGCAAGAGATCTTTATTAAAAACCAATTCCAAGAAGAAGGATACTATGTTTTTTAACAGTAAAATAAATCTTTACTTTTAAGTTTTGACTTTGAAATAAAAATGAATTCATTTAATCAGTAATAGAAAAAGATAAAAATAAAAACGTTTTAAAATATCTATAATTTATCATATTTAAGGGGGGCTTTTTCAATCATCAGATAACTCCTAACAGGGTAATAAATTTTCTATTTTGACAGAGATTCATAAAAAATTGGACAAGCGCTACTCAGACACACCTACCGAGGATTCCGTACAGATTTGTATATTACAAATATTTCTGAAAAAGACTCCTAAAATTCAGTTTAGAAAAACTAAGGGGACCTACATTATAAAGTGGGTATTTTTATGCGTTCAATAAATAACTATATTTAATATGTTTATGCCGGTATATCTGAGGATTAAAAGAATCAAATAAACATGACATTGGATTAAGTCAGGATTGAGATTCAATAGTAGGAGGTGTTTATTGTAACTTTAGATTTAGAACAGAATAGAAATCAGTCAAACAGGCGTTACGAAATTGTTTTGGGAATATTGAATTTTGTTCCAATTTTACAAGTTGAATAATATATGGAGGGCCTGCATACATTTGAATAGTATTAGGGTAAACACTGTAGTTCATAAGTGGTTTATTACTTATGTTTTTAATATTTTATTTCGTGACAGCAACCGTAAAATCAAATAACGAGACTTATCACGTGAACTTAGCTTGGAGAAAACTCTGCAGTAACTTAGAAACATGAAAATCGACACAGCATATTACATCCATTACGGACAGATTATTAAAAGGATTATACAATTTTTATTAAGTTTTAGAAAAAAACAAGCTTGGTATTAAAACAAATGAGTATTTTTAACAAGTAATATATCCATAATTAATAAGCGCTGAATTTCGTTTAATTATATTCTGTGAGCAACAGTTTGTAACATTTGATAAATTATGTAAAGTTTTAACGATGAGAATAAGGTACAATGAAAGACGGTGTGTGGAACCAAGTATATATATGTAAAGTAAATTATAATATTCATTATAGTATTAGGTCTACAACTTTGCACCCGCCGTTTTTTTTTTAATTTTAAAAATTATATTTAAAAAAATGGTATCTTATTTATGTTTCAAAGTATTGTCCGTCACTTTCCACTACTTTGGCCCATCTTTCAGGCAACAAACGAATCCCGCGTCGGAAAAATTCTTCATCCTTTGATAAGATCCAAGAATCGATCCATTCTTTCACTTTTTCAAAAGAATCGAAGTACTGCCCGCCAGGCCGTGTGCCATCGACCTAAATAAATGGTAATCAGATGGAGCAACATCTGGAGAGTATGGCGGGTGAGGTAGAATTTCCCATTTCAGTGTTTACGTCTTGACTACTTTCGCCACGTGAGGTCGAGCATTGTCGTGTTGCAAAATTACTTTTTCGTGTCTATCAGCGTATTGCGGCCGTTTTGCTTTTAATGCCCGACTTAAACGCATTAATTGCGTTCGATAAAGTGCACCAGTAATTTTTTCAGAAGGTTTTAGCAGCTCATAATAAATTACGCCAAGCTGATCCCACCAAATACACAACATGAACTTGGATCCGTGAATATTCTGTCGAGGTGTCGCCGTAGGAGTGTGGCCGGGCAATCCCCATGATGTGCGTCGCTTAGGGTTGTCGTAGTGCACCCATTTTTCGTCCCCAGTAATAATACGATGAAGAAATCCTTTTCGTTTTTGTCTTTCAAGCAGCTGTTCACAAGCAAATAAACGTCGCTCAACATCTCTTGGTTTCAACTGATACGGTACCCAGTATCCTTGTTTTTGGATCATCCCCAGCTGTTTCAGGCGTTTTGATACTGCTTGCTGAGTTACTCCCAATGATTTTGCTAGCTGTTCTTGAGTTTGGCACGAGTCTTCATTAAGTAAAGCCTCCAGTTCATCATCTTCAAAAGTTTTTTCTCTGCCACCCCTATGCCGATCTTCAACAACAAAATCACCGCTTTTAAAGCGCTGGAACCACTCGCGACACGTTCTTTCACTAAAAGTATCATCACCATAAGTACTTTAAATAACCCGATGAGCCTCAGCCGGCGATTTTTTCATGTTGAAATGAAAAAGTAAAATCTCCCGCAAATGACGTGAATTCGGTTTATAAGTTGACATATTTAATTAAGTGTAACTATATGACGTAAACAAAAATTAACTAATATCGATGTAAGGTTTTATTTATATATGTCAAAACTGATGGAAAACAACTGTGATTTATTTATTTGAACTATTACTGGCTACTAGCGCCATCTTTTGGAAAACGGCGGGAGCAAAGTTGTAGACCTAATATTATTGAGCTGAGCGAAGCACTTAACCGTTTGGGAGACCTTTTTTTGTGTTTAGTTGTCTCCAGAATGCAACGAGGTAATTAGCTAAAAATTTTCTCATGTATGTTTGAACCGAACGCGGATGTTATAGCGAAAGTAGATTGAAAAAATGTTTAGCCATTTAAAAGTTATCAAGAAAAGAAGAAAGGAGAGGGGCTCAGCTCAACAACCGCCGCACACGGTTGACGGATCCTAGTTAAATTACAATATTGTAATTAGAAATATACGTTGTCATTAATATTAAAGATAATGAAATTTGAAAAGACAGTACACTTCTACGATATAATGTTGATATAGTTTAAGTGTAAAAAATAATCTAATCATAAAAGTGCACGAAAAGTAATTATTAAATAAGCTTAAGAAACTGTATACAAATAAAAATCGACAACGCAATTGTTTCAAACTTAAAACAAAACACTTTAATCTATTTTAAAGTAATCCTTACTTCAAAACTAATTAGTACTTGAGTCTGCAGTTTGTATCGAATGCACCGACTTGAGCACTTGTAATATAATAAATATTCTTTATAAAACTAAGATGTTTCATCATCATTATTTATGTTAGAATATTTTTTTGTCATTTGTTTTTTTATGGAATGAGAAGAGAAGCGAGGCAAATAAGTAGAGTTTTAAAGGCACTTTTATCTTAAGAAAATTACTGAATTAAAAACTACTACACAAAAATGGAAACGAACATCAGGTTTTCTCTTTTTTGATAGGAAATGTTATAATAACGACTTGATGCAGATCTTCTTCAAGAGAATACTAACCTGTATGCGAGCTTATTGAAGAAAATAAGTAATATGTTAATTTAATACCAAAAATATAAATATATAATATATTCATGAATACAAGGAAAAAATAAGGCCACTTAAACCGTTTTTACAAGAAAAAATACATACAATCGAAAATACTCTTTTTAAATACGTATTTCAATGTCTTTTCTGCAATATTTTTAAGTACAATATGTATCGAACTTTGAATTGTTTATCGCTAGCTCTATACAGATAACAAACTTTCATCTGACCAAACAATCAGTATGAAATGAAAGCAAACTACTCAATGTTGTCGAAAGGTGTATGGAGAAACAAAACACGAATACTATGTAAAGTAGTTCATAGAATATATGTGCACTGTTCAATCTACAAAATATTTTATACCACAGAACATGGCTTAAGTCGCTAACGAATATGGTCATTCATTAAGTATTTTTATTTAACTTGTGTACATATTTTTGAAAAATAAAATGCTTATTTCATTGCAACAATCCGTATAATTATAAAATTTTAAACATTTAAAAACAACAACAAAAACAATACTAACTATTCACAAATCAATACTAATAACAACTATTTCAATTGACTAGCATAATATCTGTAAATGAAATTTAAAATAAATATTTATTTTCACAACGTTTAATAAAATTAAATTAATTCAGTTATTAATTAATATTAACAATTAAATTCAATATCCATTAACTCTTGGCCTCTTTTATCAAGCAACTAGCAGTAAGACAGAAGTTCGCTAACGCTGCAGGCTTTATCGCAGCATTCGCTAACAACGAAGCGTTTGCCGCGAGACACAGCCATGCTTCTCGCTTTATGGAGGGGAACCCACGGCCAGCCTACTTGGCTCTCTTGATCTTTGTAGTACGGTGTGAGGATTGAATCTATAATATAATTATGAAAATACAATACTAAGTTACAATAATAAGTTTTATATTTTACTTAAATTCCAGATAATAACGGAAACAAATATATTTAGAAGCTTAACTTCTAAATAAGCAGAGACGGTAAAAACTACCTTATCAAAACTTACCTTCAAAAGCATTTTTTACATTTAGTTGTAAGTTCACCAACAATTGAATCAAACTTTTCAATGCTGTTTATTATTTCGTTTAAAAAATGATTTTATATAAAACGTAAACGTAGATACGTACTATACATTGTGCCAGCTTCAGATCTTTTCTCATTAGAAATTTCATCAAAACAAAGCGCTGCCAACACTCTAGCCAGGTTTCGGCCACAATAGACCTGGGGACTGATATCCTGCAACATGAACTGGCTGCCACCGATGTGACCACAACACATTGTCACCATTGCAGCGAAGATGGTGAGCGACGAAGATTTGAGGAAATTCATCTAAAAAAAATAGAATTGAACACACTTTTTCACATGGAATCTTTATAATTGTTGAGATTAGTGATAGTTTCATTAAAACTATTCATGGGTTATACATTTTATTAAATTTAGTTCTTAAAAATAATTAAATTTTGGTCTTGTACAAGCAACACTTTAAAATGTAAAGCCGAGATTAGAAAGACTTAATTTCGACAAATATAAAAAATGGTTAAAAGTAAAAATAAGTGACACTTCTGACTTATTCCTATATTTTCAGAAAATATTAAAGGTTTATGACATCATTATTTATAAAATATAACATCGTGAAAGTATTATGAAAACTTTCATATACTTTGTATTGTTATTTTGAACGACGATTTCTAAATATTAATACAAAGAATGATTTATTAGATATGTAAATCACGTCGATCACAATCGGAGGATCCAAAGAATAAAAATCTATCTTCTTAATGCTTATATTTAATTTAAAAAGTACGTGTTCCTTGCTCAAAGTTACAGACGAATAAATATTTTAAAATGCCATTAAAATTAATGGAATAAACAAAAATAGGTGTAACAGAAAAGATTTAGGATTTTACATTCTGGGGTTTTAATGACACGATGCACCTGCATCCAATCATCGTTTCCACAGTTCATGAGAATATAATAAATGCAGTTTAATAAGTATATACACGACAAATATATAAAAAATATTTATTAAATAATAACATAGTATATAAGAATATAACATGTATGTAATTAAACTTTTGTTGGTATTTCTTTTTTATATTTCTTTACTGTTTACTCTGTTTGTTGGTGAGTAATCCCCGTGGAGTTATGTTTGGCTTTACCAGAGAATAAATAAATGAATATACGTTTAACAGAATTGGTACTTACATTTAGTTCAAATGGAAGCTTCCCTTAAGACTCAACACTTGAATGTGAATAAGTTTAAGATCACTCTCATTTTATAGGTTTTCAGAACAACCTACGACATTAATATTCAACAAGATAGTGACATAATGTATAATTGCTTAATCATTACTGAAAGATTTCAGGTATGGGGTTTTAGAGCAATTATTATAATCTGTTGATTAAGTTAAGTAAATTATTATTCTATAGCTTATTTATGGTGTTATTTATTATCATGTATACAAGGTGTATATATATATGGACATTTATATATAATCCTCCTACATTAAAAATATAAAAAACAATGTTAACAAAAGAAATATTCCTTGCAAGAGTTATGCCTTATACTCGTATATAGTATAGTTTTAATTTTTATCATTTCAAATGAATATCGAAACTGCCAATTTAATGTTCATTGCTCAAAAGAAAGTTGACACGAAACGAACCAAGACGAACTTGTACTGAATTAACTCAACTGAAGTTACGTTACGAAACGTAACTTGGGTTAACTTGGGTTAACATAAACAAATGTAACAAGACCTTTGTTTCGGCTGTACATAAAACGAAAACGTCTGTGGAAGTGATCCTTTCTGATCAAGGGACTTTGTGAAACAATCCGAACACACGTTGCATACTAATTAGAGGCGACTTGGGCGTCTTGAAAGTATTAAGTTGCTTATAAGTACATTTATTCCTCATATTATATCGTCGCCTTATTAGTATTTATCACAACTATAATGAATACCTATTTTTATAAAACTAAATATAAGTCGAACAAAAACATAATTCAGAAAAGAAAAAAAAACTATTTTTAATTGTTTTATTAAAAATCTCAATTATTGTCAATCATTATTGTAAATGATCATTAATAAAAAATATTATAATAAATAATATTATAGTTAATCATATATACATACTTTACCAATCCACTTCACTTCATTCAATAAAAAATCCACTTAATAATACTTCTTCAAATAAATCAACCAATGCACTGCAATTTAAACCAGAAAGATTTAAATAGATACCATAAATTCGTTTCCTAAGGTTACGTATTATCCCAAAATTAAATCTATCAAGTGTCCCATTTATTCCCACTCTCGGGTCCTAAAAGGCGACAATGTGTCGCAAATTTAAATCTTGAGGGTACTTTAGACGTCAAATAGGGTGAAATGGCCCGTCACATTGGAAGTGACAACACCCGGAAGTTGGTTTACTTCGTTTGGAGGCTGTTCCGAATCGTTGAGCATTTCAAAGATTAGTAGTTATGACGTGCTCGTGAGTGGAAAGTAAATATTCAAATTTATTTATTGTTTACTACAGTGTTAATTTATTTAAGAGGACAGCTTGGACTATTATTGGGTAAAAAACAATGTATAAAAGAGATATAATCACTACTCAAGTTATTTTGAATGGTTAAAAAAGTTACAAAACCATAATTGAATTTTAAATGACTATCTTGTATCTTTAAAGCCTTAAGTGTAAAGCCTTTAAATATATAATATTACGATTTACGGAACATATTGAACTAATTATTAAACATTAGACTCATGTCACGATGTAATGGAATATAATGTAATTTCTTGGAATATTGAAAGTAAATTGATAATACATTTATAAGTGTAGTTGTTAGTAAATAAGGTCCAATCATAAGTTATGTTACAAATAAAGATTTTTATATTTTTTATTAAGTAATGTAATATAATAATGACTCTGTGAGCTGCAAATTCCGCAATGTAAAGTTGGCATTTTCATTTTTTTCCATCCCTTCGTAGACGCCTTGAAGTTTATGCGGTGAAATAGTTGTTTGCACAAAATAGTTGCGACTCAATAAAGGGTTTTCTGTTTGTATATTTAATCTTTAATTGAATTGTGTATAATATGTTTTTTTATTTTAAATCCTTATATCATTGCCATTCTGACAAAAAAATAAAATTTCAAAAATATTAAAAACATTTATTTTTAAACTTCTCACACAATTTAAGAGAATCGATTGAGATATGAGACTTGTAAATGAAAACAGCAGATATCTGAACATCCAGTGAACGTACGAACCTATTTTTGTAGTTCTCAGAACTAACAAGCACGAGGCCCCCCCTCTTTATAGTCTTCGAAAGAGGAAATGTTAGTGTACATATTAATATAATAACATCTAATAATAACAACAAAAATATTGGAAGTCGCTGGAAATCGAGCGAAATTTATATATAAATATATATCATTTACATAAAGATACAATATTTTGGAATTGTATCAATATTTATGTCAAGACTAACACTAAAATAGTCTTAATATTTTAACTACTAAAATACTGTGTTAAAGATCACAAATAAAATACTAACTACTTTTAAATAGTGTTTATAAATTTCATTATTTTCTGAGGAGGCGAATGTTTATAAGATTACACAATTTCTACTATAAACATTAATTATATTGTTTATGAATGTTGTAACATTTTTCTTAAGCCTTCGCTTATTTGTATAACACAACTTTTATACTTAGTAATAAGTCGAAAAATAAAGTAGGGCTAATATTTTCAAACAACGGTTTGTAGTCCAATCCACAGTTTTTACTTGGTTAACAGAGTGGGGGGAAAGATGTACATTGCTATGTACGTTTCTTTAAAAACATGTATACTCGATCATTTAAAATTACTGCGTTAATTAATAAATTAAGCGTTTTACTGAATGGTAAGTCGATTTTTAGATCTATAATATACGTAATGTAATGACTTTATGTAATCGTCATCATTATTTCCCTGTTCTTATTTCACTCTAGGTGGAGTTAGTAAATCTACTGTGAATTGAAATAATATAAAAATCAAAACGTAAAAATATAAAGCATTCAATTATGATAAGCAATTTTCTTTTTTTTTTTTTTTTGGTTATAGAGCAATTTTCTTTAATGTTTTACAAACCTTCTTTTATATTTGACAAATCTTCATCTTTGTGCCTTATTTTATGACCTTGTGCATATGATTGTTGTTTTTAATTTTTGTGTTTTTCACCTAATTTAATTTACCTATAGTCTTTAAGTATTTTTTATTGTAATTAGGTAAGTATGTAAAACCTTTTCTGAAGAAACCTTATTATTATTAATGATATGGCTAAAAATTAAATTAAGATTATAGATCATAATTATAATCATGTACGTGAATAATTTCATTAAAAACTGTGTTCAAAGCCATAAAATTATCTAATTTAAAATACAAAATTGACCATAAGATAACTGAATAATTAAATACATACTAACTGAATTCAGAATCCGAAATATAATTTGAACAAATTTAAAAGGAGATTGCTAAGGAACATTTTTATTATAACACATTCATCAAATGATATTACACATTTTAATTAAGTTAGAAGTGACTAAGTGCAAACAATCAATAAATAAAAAATAAGTAGGCAATACGTTAAATACATAATAAGTTAGAATTTAACAAACACGTAAAAGATAATAACTAAACTAAAAAGCGAATAGTAACCAGAAAAAAATAGCTGTTGGTATATTTATTGCTTTTCGAAGCATTTGATACTTTTTTCATACCATTTAGATAAATAAGTTATACAGCATCGGTATATCTGGTTCAGAATGAAAATAAATGGTAATAATCGAAAAAAAATTAAAGAACTATGTACCCAGTGTTATATATCCCTGGAGTATCTCAAGGGTCCGTTCTGCCCCCTTTGTTATTCTTGATCCACATAAATGGCATTAGCAACTTGCTATTGAGTCAAGAAATTGTGTTTATATGCCATCGAGATACATTTGTTACTTTGGAGGGTCAATTCATGAAATAAATTCGGCAGGACATACTGATTTAGATGTAGTAAATGAATGATTTCAAGACAATTTACTGCAAAGAAAATAAAATACTTTACACGCCTTTAACTGCAGAAAAACAAAAAAATCCTAATTTTGATTCTTTCACTATAAACCATAAAGAGTTTAGATAAACAGATGCAGATAAATATCGTGGCTTAATGTTAGATTCTAAATTGACATGGCGAGCACATCCACATATATTACTTACAGTCAAAAATTACACATTTAACTTAAGATTTACGTAGATCAGTACGATTTGTGCCATTATAACCGTAATATTATTTATAACTCACTGGCAAAATCATATTTAATCGAGACATGGAGCTGTACAAGTAAAACCAGCTTAAAAAATCTTCTATCCCAAAATAAATTGTTAACGTCCTTGTTCCATCACGACTACGGATTTCCAACAACAGAATTATATAAGAAGACTGGTACACTATCTAGTGGCCAATTATACAAATATAAAGCATGCACATGTATTAGAAAAATTATTTCACAACCAATATTTATGAAGATAACTTTTTAAATAAAACTGTTTAAAAACTTTACACGAAACAAGCATAAATTTTAAATTGAGATTGGCTTATTCTTAGGAGTTACTTTCTCTAACTTTCCATTCCATCGATCTAAATTCCCTTTAACATCATCATCAATTTTAATATACATCCTTACTTTGAGGGTAGCATTACTATCTCATCAAAATCCTTAAACATATTGTCATTCACTTCGAGTATATCAACACAACCAGATTGCAGAATATACTCATTATTGTCATATCCACTGTAGAAAAAATATATCTCTCTCAATTTCTCCAGCTTGCATGCTTGTGCGATACGATGTGGAAAGGTCCACTCTTCTCGTCGACACAACCATTATTTGTCTCATATCCATTTCCAATTTCTTTTCTTATACACTTGCACAATTTTCGAACATTTTTTGTACTGACACTCTAGTGACAGCTTAGAATCTGACGCTTCTATACATTTTTTATTTTAGACTAGTATAAACCTTAACTTCTAAGGCTTAAAGTCCTCCATATAAATAAATATTATTTATATATCTTGCGGCATTCATTGGGCAAGTATCTTATTGAAATGGGGACGAAAGTTTAAAAGAATGTCTTAGTGCCGTTAAGTTCTACTTATGCTAGTGCTCAACTTTCTAGAATAACTTTACTTTACTTAACAGCTGAATGTCTTCAACGCGTGATTATAAATATAAAGTCAGAAAATGTTGAACATTTTGGATCTTGGATTTCTTAGTGTAGCAATTACAGTGGCCTTTACTGGGTTTGTGATTAATCATTATGAGAAACACGTCCCTGCATTTATTATAAAGGGTTTTAAATATGGAAGTTTTGCGTATCAAGGTTCTGGAGCTAATTATTTACAATTAATAGAAGTTCCAAAAGCACTCTACAGACATTTCTATGCTTTTTCCTCAGTATTTAGTACAGTGACATTTATTTACGCTATTTTGGTATATTTATTGGAGTTCAGTGTTCACAGATATATTGTAATTATATTAAAATTAATTCTAGAACAAGATGAACCTGCAGGTATTGTAAAATATTTTTTTATTATTTTTGAATAGAAAAATAGTCTCCGGACAATTCATATACTTTACATCTCAGTATTAAATTACCTTGTAAGTAACTAATGTTCGTAATAATTATTTTAACACATCTTTAGTGTCTGCAACAGCCAGTCTCTGGGCCTTGTCACTTATTACTCTTCAGTGTATCCGGAGATGTTACGAGACATACTACTTACAAGTCTTTGCAAGCTCCAGTAAAATGAATCTCAGCCACTACATTGCTGGTATAGTTCATTACTTTGCAGTTGTTGTGGCATCAATTGGACAAGCACCACTGTTTTGTGGTAAGAAAACTTAACTTTTATGTAACTAGTAGTACAAATTTTGTATGTAGTTTATGTATTTTTCTACTCCTCGAATACAGACAGTCCTGTATTATTATTTGGTTTGTTTTTAAACCATTACTCACTTAAATCAATACTTCACATTAAATCTTTATAATTACCGAGCCTTCCAAAATATACCTTCACTTTGCTAATGATCTTATATACTTTACGAAGATGTCCATGGGTGACAGCCATAGAGAGTAAAGGATAGGGTGTGGCAGCTAGTAGATGTCTTGTGCACTTCTTTTGAAGTTACCTCTCTTTAGCTCATAGCTTCAGTGTAGATCTCAGAGCGCCCACTTGATAATTGCTAGTCTAGACCAACTATAGTATTGGTTCCTACCATTTGACTGTATTAAACAAATCTTTGACAAAAAAAAATCTGCTGGCTTGTAACCTTTGGCACTATATAGATATGGGTCTTGGTATTTATTGTTTCTTTTATATAAAGATTTCCAAAATACTGGTTGAACTGATATGTGCCAATTTTCCAATTATATCCCAAGTAAAAAGTGTGTCCTTATATTTACTCTGTATCAAAACATTGTATACCTCCTATTAATGATATTAATATAAAATCTCATCTCTATTCTAGGCAACCAGGACAGGAATAAAATGATGTGGAATGATAGAAAAACATTTGTACTCTTAGTGCCATTCACCCTTATTTACTTATGGGCCTGGTATGAACAATATAAGTGCAACATTATATTAGCAAATTTACGTAAAGACAAGAAATCTGGTAAAGTTATCACTGAAGAGCATAAAATACCACATGGAAGACTATTCAACCACGTTTCAAGCCCACATAGAATGTGTGAAGTTATGATGTACATTATATTACTTCTAATAATTCCGACACGGACATTCTTCTGTATATTTTTGTGGGTCATTTGTAATCAGGTGTGTATTATGTTGATTATCTTATCGGTAGTATACTGACATTATTGACATCATTTATCACTGCTTTTAGGAATTTACTTGTAAATTATATTAATAAATATTACTATATGGTGCTTCAGTCAAAATTCCAGATGTGTTAATAATATATTCAAATTGTTCAACCATTTTGGTTTTCCGAATAACTAAAATATTAACTTCATATGTTATTTGTTTAGATTTCTTTCTTATGACATATGATCTGCAACCAAATACTATAATTAAAAGTATTTTTATTACATTTGTTAAGCCACCCAAAAAATTATTTTTTACCATACTTTTTTCAGGTACAAACTGCAATACATGCACATGTTTGGTACAAAAAGACATTTAAAGACTATCCCAAAAACAGGATGGCTATAGTTCCTAAATTATTATAAACAATGTTATATACTTATTTATGTGCTTATATAATAAGCAATATATTTTATATTATATAAATGATGAGGCTGCATTAATACTGTTTATGAAATACACAAAGAAATTATTTATTTTAATAATTATTATACATCTTTACTTCAAATAAAAACATAATAATAAATATTGTTTTATTAACTATTTTAATTCAACACAAAATTGCACATAACACTTGTGTCTTCAGTAATGATGACCTTACTTGAAGAGGAAACTGAAAAAAAAATCCAAGCTGTAAACTAGATCTTTTGGCTTTTTTGATTTGTTTATATAATTTACGGAATGACATTAATTATGCAGAATAAAATAAATAATTAAAAATAACAGGAAATATCTCACCTATAAGGGTATCCTTGTGTCTTAGACCTAAAAACAGACAGAAGGAGAGAGAAGAATACACACACTAATACCAATCCAACAACTGATTGGAATCTTCGTCTCTTTCCATCTTGTGCACGCTGTGTCTCTGTCCCTTTCACACCACCAGCTGCTTCAATCATTAAAATCATACCTACTACTACCGCACAGTCTGAAAGTTATATTCAGGAAATTGTTTTATAAGACATGCATGTTAAGTTTTATTTTTATTAACACATAAGAAAACATACTATGGTAAAACAAGCTTAACAGATACTGTATTATGTAAAATATGATATTTTGATTAAAAAGGATACTCAAAGTAATCACAAAATAGCTCTCCAATACAAATTGCCCGTGTGAGCCACCATTTATATAAACAGGACCAGTCTTTGTCCTGTGGAAGAATGGTGGTCCTCTTATCTGATTCCACATTTGACCGGATACCATAGCAAAGCAGAAGAATACGGCTATGATAGCCCACATTTGTTTATTGTATAAAAATTCCAGATTGTTTCGACGAAGATAAATAAAACCGGCCACAAGTGTAAATAGCATTAGAAATGCTATTGCTGCAGAGTAGTTTGGTGGACGGAATACTCTAATCTGTAATGTTAAAAAATGCATATATTATCATTATGAATACATGAAAGAAATTGATAAAATATAGTTATGTAACAGAACCTATTTTATAATAAGTAACTTTTAAAATAGGTATGTATAATAAATAGCAGATAAGCTTATAAATTTATTAACATTAAATGAAATTAACTACTTTGTTAACTTCTTTGTAATGTTATTTACTTAGGTGGTGTGTAATATGGAACAAATATTATTGCAAAACTTAAACCTTTTAACTAATTATTTAACTAATTATTATAGACTATTTAAATTAGAATAAAACATACTTGAACATCAGTTCTGTCCTGGATCCATTTGGCTATAGCTTCAGATTGAATACCTGCTCTTTCAAAGTCCATTGAATCAGCAGGTTTTGGTTTCCCCTTAGCTGGGAAGTGCATAATTACTGGAGCTGTATTTAGTCGTAGCTGAAAGAATATATGACAATAGTTTAGTAGTAATGTAAGTAAAATATATTGCACTTGTTAGTACTTGTAGAGTTTTATTAGGTTTCAGAAATATTTTTGATAACTACTAATATATAGAAAGCGTATATTAAGCTATTGGATAATTAATGTTTGTAAATTACCATTTGGAAGATATCAGATCCTTCATCAAAGTCAACCATACCGAAAAACAGTTTATTGTTATGTGCTGGTGAGAAGCGGAACGAATTAGCAACAATTAAGTATTCATCATATACGTGCTGACAAATAGCACATCTCCGTGATGGAGCCATGGCTGTGAACATGACCACAAAGGAGTAATCCCTGGGTGGAGATCGGACATATTCCTTAAATTTACTCAAATTCAAAGGTATTATTGATCTTTTTGCCGTCAAATCTGTTAACTGCTGGACCTTGTCTTCAAGCTGAAAAAATAAGTCTTATAGAAAAGAAAGTAAAATTATACACCGGTTCAAAGGCAATTAAACTTACCCCTTTTGCACGATTTTGTGCACTCGCATTGTAATAGGTTAGAAATATAGATAAAAATAGAAGCGATTTGTACTTCATCGCTATGTTTAAGGTTTAATTTAAAAAACTTTAAATAATTGAGAAAAAATTTCAAGCGTATTGAAATGAATGTTAACCAATAACTAAACGCCAAGCAATACCAATTGACAGTAAACGTCATCACAATTTGTAACACAGATAAATAATATATTTACATAATATCTATAACCATTGGGTTATCTTATTAGACCAGTAAAGTGTTGTCTTAAGCATCATTTTTCTTCGTAAACTATCCTATTACGGATTCATTCAGAAAGAAGCGATTTGAAATCTGTATTTTTGATACTTCACCGTGACCGCCTAAGACAAATTGTCTTTTCAGTTGAATTGAAAACAGTCTACTGTTTCTTCGTCTTCAGGCTTCAAAACTGAAAGGAGGACGTGAACAGTATACATAGTTTATTCAGTAATACAGTTTTTTTTTCATATTTTCTAATTAACTCTTTCTTCGCTACTTCTACGACATCTGTGAATGAACATTTTTAAATTTTCTACCTCATTCAAATTACAAATACCGCACTTAATATCGTTATAACAGCGGTAAAATATTATTAGCACTGCGTACATACAAACTTTTGAAAATATCGATGTTTCTTATAGACTATGTTACAACAATTGTAAAAATATTTCGTCTACTATAATAAAGATATATTTGAACGAAACATAAATAATATAACTAAATCATCTTATATGATATTTATAAAAAAGAAAGAGAACTCATTTTGATTCAACCTTGTGTAAATTTTGATTGGAGACCATAAATGTATTCTGGCCAACCGTGCGTTGCGAAATCCTTTTCCCCACTAGGTGGGTTCCGTACAGCAAGCACGTCATCTCAGTGCAGAACGATCTTCTTAAATCTTCTTCCACACCATATATATATTTTTTCTACGGATATTTTCACCCTTTTTGATTTTCACATATATATATAAATACATATTAAATACAAAATTTAAATTTTGAGTTAAAATGTTTTGCAATGTCCTATATCTTAGAAATATATAACTTTTTTACAAGTCTGATAGATTTACTTTACATAGTGATATATGGATGATGATTATATTTAAATATGATTTTACCATGTCCCAATAACCAAAATTATTTCGAAATATTGAAACTATAAATATAAATTACTCGTTAGATCACAAACTGTTACGAGTAACAATAGAGCTGTCTAAACACGAGATAAATAAAAACAAATTTATTACCAACCACACAAATCCACTGAAGAACAAAAACCAAATTAATATACAATATCATGCTGTCAGAACCCTGCGGGAGGGCAAAGCTATTACGACAAGATGATAAATGCCACAAACGAAAGTTTGAAAGAAGCCCAATCGAAATCCAGGATCAAAAACACAAAAAAATATTAACAATTCATACTATACTGTAAAGAATGAAAGAACTACAAAAAGTTAAAAACAATAATAATAAATAAATGAAAAGAACTATCCACACATTATAAACTGGTAAAGGAGTACATAAAGAGACTGGACACCATAGAGGCCTACAAGGAACTCAGAACTAAAAAACTATGGATAGATAGGACTAAAAAAGTCAAACAAGGATATACGTCATAGAAACGATATAATTATCATAGCAACAGAATTCTATGCCGATCTATATAGCTACAAGAACCAAACTACGACTGAAATAAATAACAAGGATGGTATATGACGGACGAATACAATGCCAATAGACAGATTGTCCAGGCGATAAAGAAAGAGCAATTAGAGAAAAGTTCGGGCATCTTGTCTAATCCCGAATTGAACAAAGCAGCCCATGCAATCTTGGCCGAACCACTAGTTAATCCACTAGAATATACAAGAAAATACGTTTACCAAGGACTAAGGGGAAGATTAGGGTACAAAATACATGGGATAAATACTGGAACCTATAAGAATTAGTTAGTCAACATTTTAATATTTGTAGAAAATAGTTTTTACAAATATCAAAAACTTCATGAAATCAAGTTTATTGCCCTGCTTAAAATATGGATAACAGATGTAAAAATTCACATCAAAAGCAAAAAATACAATTAACACCTGTCAGAGGCTTAGAACGTACCAGGCTGAATATGAAGAAAAGAAACAAAACGAGAAGTACAAATATAAGGAAAATAACAGCAGCAACAAATGCTTTAACCTATGCTTAAAAACTTAAATGGAAATGGGCAGGATATGTGCTGCGAATTACAGACCAGGGATGGACTATGAGAACAACAACCTGGAAGGGCGAACAAGACTAGCGAAATAGAGGCAGACCCATGACACACTGGGAAGACGAAATTAAAAAATAGCGGACCCCAATGGACTATAGAAGCATAACAGAGACACTTGGGAAACTAAGAAGAGGCCTTTATCCAATAAAAGGTTCATACAGAATGCAAACTAGCAACTAGGAATTTAATAACAATAACAAAACTACACTATACTAACACTATAAATAAGGAAAAGGTAAATTAACCGTAAAAAACTATCATTTAAATTTTTTACAATTAATTTACTATTAATGTAATATATATATATATATATATATATAGGTAATTTATTCGAAATACATGTATTTTAAATATAATACCTATTTTTATTTTACATTTTAAATACTTTTTTTGAAACAAACATTATTTTAATACTTTACGTGAATATTTACTATTAAAAAAAAACTAAATAGCTTTGTTGAATTTACTCGATTGATTTTTCTTAGTTTTCATTCTTAAATCTGAAATGACTATTAACAAACCTATAAACCTAAATTAGATCTGACAATGTCCCCATTGTCACAGGAATTAAAATTATACTTGCTATTAAGATCTTTTATTGCTATTTAAAAAAATGGTTAGCGTATTATTTTCGATTAACAGTGATATTCCTCATGAATATATAAGCTGTTAAAAGCCTATTGCTGTTGGCATCAGAAGTCAAGGTGACAAATAATTCTAAACAGTTTGCAAATGGATGACCCTACACATTGTGATATATTCATATAGGTGTAGAAAATGTTAATAGACCTTTTGGGACATTTTATAAATACTTAAAGGACTCAAAATAAAAAGAAAATAACATCCGTAACTTAATGGAACAAAATGCAAAGGGTGCCAACAAAATATATTAAAAAAGTATTTTTTCCGGAAGTGTATACAATAAAACCAGATGAAGAGCTCATGTCCTATCCTTTCCAAGAACTGACTCTATAAAAAAACGGAAAGGACTGAATCTTTTAAGTTTATCGAGTATTCTGAATCTTCCAACCACCAGCCAGTGATAAGGGCCAATACTACAACAGATCTAGAAACACTTTAATATTTAACGTAAAAAAAACTTCCCTAAATTACCAAATTCTCACTTGTTGAAAGAATATATTCATTCGATGGAATTATGACGCTCCCTAGACCCAGACCCTAGTAATAAATAATTGAGTCTTGTATTTAAACCTATTTTGTATTTTTAATATTTCACGAAAGCGTTTTTTTGACATATGAAAATAAACTTGTTTTAGATAGGGCCTCGTCCTATTTATAAGACCCTACGACGTTGTCACTGCTCATTAATTTTCTATATTAATTCAAAATGTCTTCGATTGTTTTGATTACTAATCATCATATCAATACGCGAAATTTAACTAAGTTATTAAAGTTGATCGACTTTCATTTTTGCAACTACACTAACAGCATTTTAAAACAAATTGTTTAAAACAATGTTAGCAATATGTGGAAAGGTGGAAAGAACAAAACCACTATTATTGAAGTGAAACACTCGATTCATAATTTACAATACTTTTTAAAATATTTTATTAACACAATTCATTCAATAACACCAAAGATTATAACATTCTCTAACATGAAATCTAAAATAATACAATTTCACCTATTTGTATTTATTTTTCTTACCAATTATTTATATTCATTCAAACATCATTTTGACTATGAGGTATACATAAAAAATATTTTGAATTATATTTCACATAGCATTTAAGTCGTCAGAAACTTTTAATATACTCTTAGTAATTTGATATAATACGACAGTGCATCTGCCTACCTTATAAATATAAATCTTGTTCGCTCATTATATGAAAATCGTTGAGGAAAATAAAACACAAAACAAGTAGAAACAAAATAATATGGAATGTACAAATCATGTTTATTAACTGATCCCTGGCATACATTGTTTTCGACTCGCGGTGGAATAACATCGGTGGCTTCAGACCACATGGATACATAATACAGGTAACAGTACAAGTAGTATGGATAAGTACACCCACTAGAAACACTGAAAGCTGTAAGAGCATTTACAATAAAGCCAGGTTCAACTTTGAAGACTCTCAGCAATAAATATCGGTACACAGTACCCTGGGGGCTTAACGGATCATAAATTATTTTAAGTTAACTTGTTTGGACTTAATTTTCTACTCTAACTGTACATTAGTTTCGCCTTAACGCTAAAATAATCTAGAAGTGATATCGCCAGTTGTACGGAACGCGAGGGGTGGTAAACGCGCAAATTAAATTGATATGTTGGTGAAGTACTCCAGTCACCATAACAAAAGATAGCCGAAATTAGATTATAAATAAACAAGGCCATCATCGCACGGTAGCGTCAGAGGTAATTCGAATTCGTGCTTTATTCGTTATTTAATAGAAGAAAAAAATGTATTATACAGTCGCGTCTCGGGCGTGACACGAACGCAGCATCAAGTCCGCATCCGCCGGAGATATGCGTCACAAGCAAGGATAGTTACTATACAGAACGAGTGCCTCGGGGCGCTATGCGGGGCCGCTACCGGCGACGACGTCCCCCATACGAGATATTCATGAGCAGATAGATCACTGTAGGCATAGAGCTCCGGGGCACGGGCGACGGGAGTGTTAGGAGGAAAATTACTGTTGCTTCGTGTAAAGATAGATGGCTACGATAAGACCGTATAGACCCAACACTTCAGCGAAAATGAGGATAAGAATCATTCCGACGAATAACCGCGGTTGCTGGGCTGTACCGCGCACGCCGGCATCACCCACTATGCCTATGGCGAACCCGGCGGCCAGACCAGAGAAACCTACGGCGAGACCCGCTCCCAAGTGGATGAACCCTCTGAAATTATAACAATAAATCTGTAAATACCTCAACAATATGAATAGGTATAATTGAAATGTTTAGTTTCAAGGAAATGATGTATCAAATAACCAATATAAAAAAATATTACCATTCAACAAAAGGAAACTCAAAAAAAAATTTAGTTTCCTCTAGAAATAATTAAGTATATATATATTAATTCAATCTAGCTTATTAAGTCCATATTTACCTGAACAAGGGGTAAGTAGCTGAGGACTCCAGGGACCCAGCAATCAGGACAGCCACTACCAGACCATAGATGGCAATAATACCCGCCATGACAACAGGAATGATAGATTTCATGATGAGCTCAGGCCGCATCACCGACATGGCGGCAATACCGGTTCCGGACTTAGCCGTTCCATAGGCGGCTCCCAGGGCTGGAATAATTAATTACATATAATACTTTTAGTACTTGTAAGCACTGTTAAATTTAGTCATATGATTAATAAACTATAGATCTATATCAAAGAAGTAGATTATTAAACCTAACATAGATAAACAGTAGTTATATAATATTTTTACATCTTGGTGTATATATCTTATTTATGAATGAAATCTGTCTGTACTAACAATTTTTCCTCCTTATTCATTATTATAAATGTAATTTTATTGAGCAAAAAACTTGATGTGGAGTAATAATTATTATTGCACATCTATTTTAATATTATCATTGGTTAATACAAAGTAGCTTACTCATTCAATTACTTATTTGTGTTAAATAATAAATATTTCATCTAATTTGAAATAGTAAACTATTAAACAGTCTCATTTAGTAACATTTAAAAGCTATTTTAATATAGGGCAAGAGAAAATCTCTTGCTTTTTGAGTTGCCAAGGATATAACAATTAATTCAGTTAATATTTTGTTTAATTTAGCAATTAATATCAAAATGTTAACTTAAGCAATAGTTTCAGACCAATTTCACTCTCAATCATGTGATGTAATATTCTCATTCAATGAAAGGTTGTTGATTTCATGACAATGAGAATTCAATCTTTTTGCTAAACTGCCTACATAGGCAAATGTAGGAAGTACGAATTTGTCTTGTGACTAAAGTCATATGATGACCCAAATACAATTTTTCAAAGAAAAAAGCCACTCCTTAAAATGTACATATCATTAAGTGTAATTTGTAGATGAATTTAAAACCATTATAATTTGCAAGGTTTATTAATCACAGTGGTGATTAATGAATAACTACATCTAATTAAGGAAAATTTACAATTTCCTTATCCATCTTTTATAAATTCTGACATTCTTTCATAGAACATCATGTGCTTGTATAATTGATAGAGGGAGCCAAAATCTTGCTTCAATAATTTGTTGAGATCTTTCTTATATCCCTAACCTATATCAGCATTAAACTTAACTACATAACTATTGTAGTTCCATATTATAATAAAGTAAGAACTTAGAATGATTAACTTGAAGTCAGCACTGATTCAATCACATGACCAAGTTATCAGTCATGTGATGACAGGAAGTTTTAAGTGTTCGTTACTAAATTTCTTATAATAAACGCCTGCCACTTGTGCTGGCACTTTATATACATTATTAGGCTAACTACGATTATAAAGATTGAGTAGAAAATACGATTGCCTATGATTATTAATAATTCAGCACAATTATATTCTTGATGCCATTTTGAAGCTGATCGAGATCCTTAAATGCCGGGAAGACGTGTATGACGATCCCGAAAATATTGATTAGGTTATAATAAATGCAACGATCGAATTATGTTACAACTGGCTTTGCGCTATATCAAGTGTTGCCAACATAAAGCCTTCATGCGCCCGTCATATCAATCACATGATATAAGATTTAAGTCTTGCACCGTTGCGCTACGCCCATTTCCATCCCCGAACAGCCTTTATGAAAAACATCGATACAAATACAATCGATAGAATATAGTACTATGGATACTTAGCTTTAGTCTGACTCAAGGTGCGCCTGTTCCTATATTTAGTACTCTTAAAATAAACTGAATCCTATGATAAAAACTACATTAACAAAAGAATAACATAAAATTATATAAAATTACAGCAATTTTAGGAGTCTACGGGGTTCTTTTAAACTGATAACCGACAGCCATTTCAGACTATCTATACAAACTACATACCGCTGAAAATGATAGCAGACGCCGCCCCCATAACTCCGAAGAAGGGTCCATAGATGGGATTTGGATCAGCCATTTTAATATGAAGTGTGGGAGTATTTACAGGTCCCAAAAACTGTGATGACTATCTGCACACACTCACTCCACGAAACTATTTTAACACAGACAAATATGGCTCAAGCTTAGCAGACTCAATAGAATGGGTCATATGACGATTGATGTTCAAGGCAGTACTCGATATGCCCTAACTTCTGATTGGCGTTAATACGCAACTTCCGAAATGCGCAACCAATCCTGAGCTTAGGACTTCGCAGACGTGTGACGTACAACATTGATGTGGATCGCTGGCCAGCACTTTTTGATTGCGCATGTTTAATTGTAACGTTTTATTACTTTTAATTTAATTTAATTGTATCAAAATAAGCAACATATATAGTAATTAAAATCAAATATATATATTTTTAATTTTTATAAAGATTATCAATTCTCACATAATTGTTTATGAATAATAATTAAATAAAGTTATTAAATAGTTGTTGTTTCGATTGTAAATTGATGTTGCCAGCTAATAGCGCGCAATAATTTAAATAAGTATATTGCTTAAAATGATGAAATCTAAAAATAAGATATGTTTTAGACACCTTACAATTGTCTTACAGCAAATATTAATCAACTTTAACTTTCTTCTCAACTTAAAATCTACGTAACAAAATAAATCGTTTGAGAACAATATTTTTAATGTGCTACAAGAACATACATGTTAATACTAGGGCCGCCAACAAACCCTCAATTTCGACTCTCTGCGCTCGCGAAATCTCGGGTGCCGTTTGCATATTGAGCGAAGCGAGCCCAGTGTATTGACTCATCGTGTCCCATTGACTTCAATGGGATATCAGTTTTTTTAACATGATACAAAAAAATATATTTTTTGAGGACATTTATCAAAAGATTTTTTTAAAACCATCACCTAATGTGTGTCTTCTTTATTGCAAAGTTTCATAATTTTCCGTTGAGTAGTTTTCGAGCCAATTCGTGACAAAGAATATAAAAAGTCTCCAGTAAAACGCTCCGCTCACTTCGTTCGCTTCGCTCAATTAAAGCATGTAATGAAATGACTATATTTCAATCTTCAATTATAATATTATTTTTATTAACGACATTATTATTTATATATTTACGACAATAATTAATATAAAAAAAAGTTGAATTTCAGACTCCATCATTATTTTAAAATTAAATGAATATTAGTGATCCTTGTTAAGAGGGAATGAAAGGGCTATTACCATTTTAGTTAATATCTATATACCTAAAACAAATTACCAAACCATTAAATATTATTTCTTGATAATTTTTGCACTTGAAGAAAATAAGTTTTAATAGATTTATTGTTGCTATAAACGGTTGATTTTTTATAACAATAATTATTATTAATAAAGGTACGTAAAATTATATATGGTAAAACATACCTGCTTCAAAATGTTTTATAGTTTTAAAACATATACAATTGTGGATTTTTTTATTATTTTTTATTACGAATTAATTTTATTTATTAGCTGTAATACTTAAAAGTGGGCCAAAACCCAGTTTGTCAGCTGTCAACTGTCATAATAATGCTTTTGTGATTTGGTCAAATGTTTGGTTATGTTTTGGTCCATGTGATTTAACTATTTTTATTAATTTTAATTAAAGTTATTAAACATTTCAAAATTGATTTGTTATTAAGATGAAATATAATTATAAGGTTCGTATTAGTGAATTTGTTTTATTATGAAGAATTACTTTGTCAATTAAAATAAACTTGATTGTTTTAAATTATAATAAATTATTAAATTTGTACATTTATTCATCTAACCTATAACAATATATTTATCAGAAGGATATTTTAAATGTCTTTATATATATATGATTGCAGTTCCAAAATTTACTGGGCACAGTGTATCGACAGGGCGATATTTTATTTACAAATGATGGAAATTGTGTTATTAGTCCTGTTGGCAACAGAATAACCATTTATAATCTTAAGCAGTGAGTAAAAGAATGAATCATTGATATATAGTATGTGAGAAGTAATAATCTTAACTTATAAATATAGTTTAATGCATTCTAAAACTATACAAGTAATTATATGCTTTAGTAAAATTTGTAAAAATGATTCACATTTGATATGACAATTATAACAAATTATAAAAAACATATAATATACACAATTAATTAATTGCTAATATTATTTTTTCAGGAACAAAAGTAACACTTTACCAGTGGAAAGTAGTTTTAACTACACAGCTATCGATGTCTCGCCTAATGGATCAATACTTCTTGCTATCAATGAAAGTATGTTGCATGTTTATTATTATTATTACTTTGTATACCATATAATTTATAAATTTTGTTTCATAAGTTAAAAAAGTATTTTGTTTTTATTATAGCTTAAATTTCATGTTATGCAGTTCATATTTCATATTTTTGAATTTTTTCTTGATTTTTTAAATAATACAGCAGGTTTCTGTTATATTAATGTAGAGGTGAAATGCTGCTTTTATTTTTGAACATTTCAGACAAGTTTTAACTACACTAGTGACTAGTGGGTGACTGTTATTATATGTTGTCTCTTTCTGTATATAAACACAATAAACTTTTAGTTTAATTTGTTTTCAAACCAATATAGGATTCATCAGGGTTATTTGGAACCCTTGTTGCCTTCATTTTAAGTTGAAGAGTGTCTTTACAATAAGTATCTATCAAAATTGTCTCTCCTGGCACTCCTATTCGACATACACAAGTGATCCCTGGCATTGATTCAAACTGGAAATGATATAAAATTAATAAATAAATTTCTATTCTATCTATCCTATTGCAGTAAATAACTTCATAAAATGATATTAATGTGAAAACTTTTTGGTAACTATGAAAAAAATGTTATAAAACATTTTTTTTCAGAGGGCGAAGCTCAAATGATCAGTTTACTGACATGCACAGTCATACACAGATACAAATTCAAGCAACAAGTTAATGCTGTCAGATTCAGTCCAGACGGAAAATTGTTTGCAGCCTGCTGTGATGATACAGGTAGGTAAATTAAGTTTAAAAATATTTTTTATGAATTTATTCTGTTGTTTATAAAATTAATTTTTAGATTTTTTATTAATAATGTTAATCCATAATCATATTTCATGATTACAGTTTTCATAATGACTGCCCCCAGTGCATTCACGGGCGAGTTTCGTTCTTTCATAATGAAACGTGTGTATAAAAAAGCACACGATCAAGTGACTTGTTTGGACTGGTCTAGTTGCGGCAAGTTACTGGCTGTCGGGTCTAAGGACACTACAACTAAAATATACACTACTGAATATTTAGATAATCTTAATATGTACTCCTTAAGTGGGCACACTGACAAAATTGTGGGTGTGTTCTTCGAGCAAAAGAGTTTAGATCTTATTACTGTTAGTCGTAACGGTCAAGTTTGCTTGTGGGAGGCCAGTTTAGACTCTGACGACTTAGTGACTTCAGCGGTTCAAATATCTCATAAGAAGAGACGGAAATTGCAAAAGGAAGCAGAATTAGTAGAGGATGAAGTGGATGAAGAGAATATAGTTGAGAAAGATAAGGAATATGTAAGTACATAGTTGTTTTTATATTCAGCAGTCTGAACATATTGCATTGCATTGAACTAATTGGAGCTCGATCAATATATGTAGAAAGTAATATTATTAAATATTGTATTCACTAAATTTCCCGAAAGTAAAATAACTTAATATTTAATTTTATAGAATTTATGCACACTAAGACTCCATTTAATAAATATTTAAATATATTTTTTGTAGGAGAGTGACAAAGATGTAGAAATAGAAGAAGAGAAGAAGATAGTAGAAGATAATAAGAAACTACAGTACAATAAGCTAGGAAGGCATTACATTGGTGACTCGATAAGGAATGCTCATCATAAAGTGAAATTAACATCTGCCGCTTATCACAAGAGCACTAAGATTTTAGTGACAGGTATATTTAAAAAGTAATAGAAAATGTTAAGAAAATTTATCTTTTTTTTTTTTATTTCAGGTTCAGGTTTCAGTATTATTTCTATGTTATGTTAATACAGTTAAATTATTGTTTTTTTTTTCAGGTTTCTCAACTGGTATATTCTTCCTTCACGAGCTCCCTGATGTGAATCTTATACACTCATTAAGCATATCGGAATATCGTATTAGTAGTATATCTGTTTCTCACCAAGGAGACTGGATAGCGTTTGGGTGTCCTAACATTGGTCAGCTCTTGGTGTGGGAGTGGCAGAGTAAGTTTGTTTCGTTTTGAATGTTTGTATTCTGTTATTACATGTGTTTGCAATTCACACACGTCAATGACACGTCTGAAGAGTAGCCTTCGAGAGATTAAGATAGATATAGAGTATAATATTTTTGATAAAATTTTTGTATAAAGCTGATTATATTACATTAAAAACTTACCTCATCTTACAATTTTACCAAAGTATCAACGCCATCTATCGTTTAAGTTATAAAAAAATATTAACTTCACTATTATAGGCATATGCCTATAATAACACTAGTTTAAAGATTGAGCAATAGATGGCACCATAACAGCAGTGAGCAATATGTCTTCTATCTCATTCTCTCCTATACATTTATGTGTTTGTTTCTTTATCGTGACGCATTTTCGTTACATCGAGTTACAAATCGCAACGATTCTAAAGACGTTTCACTTCTAATTTTATATTTTTTTAATTGTCATCTGTAATCTTTTATGAGACCTTAAATATCCGAGACGTTTTCTAACTTCGCCTTTAATAATTCTAGAATGTTCTATATTTATAAACACGTTTTTCCATTTAAAAAAATACATTATATTTTTTTTACAGAATATGTATCTGTTCAACCTCCTTGCTCTTTTACTTTAATAATAATTATTTTTTCAGGCGAGCAGTATGTAATGAAGCAGCAAGGTCACTCGCTAGACATGACCTGCCTCGCGTATTCGCCCGATGGTCTCTACATAGTGACGGGGGGCTACGACGGAAAGGTCAAAGTATGGAACACGACCTCTGGCTTCTGCTTCGTGACCTTCAGCGAGCACAAATCAACTGTGACCGGAATAACTTTCAGTGCGAATAAGAAATTCTTTGTGTCTTCATCACTGGATGGCACTGTCAGGTGTTATGACCTGACCAGGTAATTACTTGGATTTTTTTTTGTTCTGTATCAATGTGAATTTCTTCCGTGAAAACCGAGCTCCGGAAGTCAGTATAACAAATCACTTCACGTTACAAAGCGACGGACGATATATGAAAATATCGTATCATATAAAAACATATACATATACAAATATATCGTATAAAGTCATATGTTTCCCCAGGTACCGTAACTTCCGCACGCTGTCGTCCCCGGGGCTGGTGCAGTTCGTGTGCGTGTCCCTGGACGCAGCCAGTGAGCTGTGCGCCGCGGGCGGACACGACGTCTTCGAGATATACGTGTGGTCCGTCAAGTTCGGGAAGCTGTTGGAGGTCTGGTTATACTGGTCTTTAAATATTTTCTAGTTACAAAAATGTATTTGCACGCAACAAACGTACTCACATACATATGTATACGTTATAAGAGTAAAACTAGGGGCGCCAACAAACCCTCGATTTCGACCCTCGATATGCCGTTTGCATATTGAGCGAAGCGAGCCCAGTGTATTCAGCGACTCATCGTTTCCCATTGACTTCAATGGGATATCAGTCTTTTGACATATCAAAAAAAAAAAATTTTTTTATGACATTTTTAAATTTTTATTTTTAAAAACCATCTCCTAATGTGTGTCTTTTTGATTGCATTGTTTCACAATTTTACGTCAAGCAGTTTTCGAGCCAATTCGTGACAAAGAATGTAAAAAGTCTCCAGTAAAACGCTCCGCTCACTTCGTTCGCTTTGCTCAATAATATTTAAGAGTTAGCTCAGAGTTAATTTTTTTTGCATTTTTAGCATCCAATGTTGGCTAAATACACACACATATATATATATATATATATATATATATATTAAGGTACATCGAAAAAACTGAAAAATGGTGGCTACCCCCTAAAATGAAAGTACTTTTGAAATAAAAATTTTCTATGGATATCAAAAAATTTTTAAAAAATATCTAGAGGGCGCGCGGGTCACTCAAAAATGCCATTTTTTTCGTGTTTTTTTAGATTTCACCCTGGTAAAACCTATTGAAATGTATCAAAAATTCCCATATTTGGATATGTTGTGCCCAGATAGACACTCTTTCGAAAACTATAATGGTTGACCATATTTTATTGGCCATTTTGTCGAGAATAATCGTCGAATGTCGTTTATTTAAATTAAATAATTATATTATTTTTGATTATTAATTGCTAATCATAAAATTTAAGAAAAAAAAACAAGTATGACACATGAAATCTATTGGAAATTTTGCGTAGAACACGAAAATAGTGGGAAAATTGGTCAGGAATAAAAGGCAAACGATAAAAAATGTGTTTTTCTAAATGGTTTATACTGTTGATATCGTTGATATAACGAGTGTCTATCTGGGCACAACATATCCAAATATGGGAATTTTTGATACATTTCAATAGGTTTTACCAGGGTGAAATCTAAAAAAACACGAAAAAATGGCATTTTTGAGTGACCCGCGCGCCCTCTAGATATTTTTTAAAAATTTTTTGATATCCATAGAAAATTTTTATTTCAAAAGTACTTTCATTTTAGGGGGTAGCCACCATTTTTCAGTTTTTTCGATGTACCCTAATATATATATATATATATATATATATATATATATATATATATAGTTATATAGATAGGTTGATGTTACGTCTGTCTATAACTAAGTCTCGTTCGTGTAGGGATGGATGAAACATTAGATACCTATGTATGTCCTAGTAATTTTTGATAGGATTTATACCATGAGACAATCAGGACAATAAAATTCTTAGAGATTTTCAAGATTATAAAATAAGATTAAAACTAAGATTTTTATTGAGAATTTGATTGTTATGGGAACAGTCTATGATAAAACATAATTGACTATGTATTTTATAGGAAAATAATAATAATTAAAAAAATAAATAAAGAGCAAAATTGTTTGGTTATATATTTAATTTTTTACAGGTCCTAGGGGGACATGAAGCTCCAGTTTCGAGTCTCGCCTTCAGTCCCCTCCTCTCAAGCTCCCGCTTGGCTTCCGCGTCCTGGGACAAGACCGTCAAGTTATGGAACTGCGTAGAGACTAGCTCCGACTGTGAGACCTTACAGCTCGGTTCAGACGCCTTGCAAGTTACTTTCAGACCGGATGGCGATGAGGTAATTTTTTTTTACATATTATAATATTTTAACGAGGTAAAGTCTGTAATGTATAATATATAAAAAAATTAATAACAAGTTAGAGTATTTGAAGATTATATAGTCATAGAGATGTGGCAGAATTTTGAGTGGTGACAAATAGTCGTCCAACAAACAAGTATCAATCAAACAATCAAACAGATATAGATGAAACATACAAACAGATATAGATGAAACATACAAACAGATATAGATGAAACATAAACAGATATAGATGAAACACAAACAGATATAGATGAAACATACAGACAAAAATAGATCGAACAAACAAATAGATATAGATCAAACAGACAAACATATAGATCTGTTATACTTAATATCTGTTACCATTTCAAATTTGTTTAACCACTTTCGCCACGGATAATTGGTTTAAATATAATAAATATTTTGTTTTAGATAGCAGTGTCAACCCTGGACGGTAATATAACCTTCTTCAATGTAACTACATGTGAGCAGTCCGGCAGTATTGAGGGAAGAAACGACCTGGGCGCTGGCAGGGCTGACACAGATCTCATCACACCCGAGAAAATGTTGAAAACCAAGTATGTTTTATGATTATAAATATTAAAATAATAAATAAAATCTATTTATACTTAATATTTCTTTATGAGATTAAAATTTTGTATACATTTTTTCACCTGAGTTCTTCATACCTATACTTTGGAAATATACAAAGAGTTATTAACCATTAAATACGGTCTATATATATTGTTGTTATATATAAATAATATTATATATGCAATTTCAGAGCGTTTACAACAATATGCTACTCAGCGGACGGTACCTGTATCTTGGGAGGAGGGAATTCAAAACACATTTGTCTATACAGCATCAAGGAGGGTGTCCTGATTAAGAAGTTTGTTATCACTCAGAACAGATCGCTAGATGCTGTTAATGTAATTATTATTATAAAATAAACTACAACATTTAATCAGTCTTTATAATCTGCATCTATTGAACTAATTTGTAATAAAAATAATTTTAAAGTATAATATATGTTTTGTATCAGGACTTCATAAACCGTCGCAATATCACCGAATTCGGTAACATGGCGCTAGTTGAGAGCAGGGAAGAGTACGAGGGAGGAAACGTGAGCGTGCGCCTCCCGGGCGTGCGGGCCGGGGACATGGCAGACAGGAGGGTCAAGCCGGAGGTAACTATATAGTTATAATTAAAAAAACCTTATATAGATAATATTTTTAGGATTCCCATTTAATATACAATTATTATTAATATGTATGTATTATTAATATGTAATTATAATATATATATATATATATATACAGTGAAATCCGGTTAAGACGACTCCCGCGTACAACGATTTCCCGCTTATTACGGTCGAATTCGATGGTCCCTACGACATTCCTATAATGCCCTATACAAAACTTTCTCTTTATAACGCTCCTCTTTATTACGGTTTTCCGCTTATAACGATTGTTTTCCATGAGTCCCATCCCTTACTACCTGGGAAAATCTTCACGTTTATAACGATTTATTTTGACGAGTAATCTTAGTTCGAAAGACAATGCAGTTTGTAGAATCAATTCACTTGAAAATGATGTTCTAAACAATAAGGTTTCGACATTAATGCAATCGACATTGGATTCATTTTTTCTGCGAGAATAAATTGTAGTCTCACTCATTTGTATAAACAATTCTGTATATAAATAAAAATTTAATGATTATTTTCGAATTTGTTTCGAATTGTTTTCAATTTTTATTAAACAAATTCTTTGTTTATGAGTTTGTATCAATTTTTGCTTGCAGACCTATAATGCCATATTGAATTTAACGCTCATACGTTTATAACGTTTTCCCGCTTACAACGCTGTTTTGCTTTGGTCTCTAGAAAATCGTCTTAACCGGGTTTCACTGTATATATATATATATCATATTATTTGTCGGTAGGTGCGTGTGTCGTGCGTCCGTTTCTCCCCCACGGGCGAGAGCTTTGCGTCCGCGTGCACGGAGGGGTTGCTGCTGTACGGACAACGGGGAGGGGATAGCTTTAGGTATACTATTCATTAAATTTTAATTATTTTTACTCTTTCTTTTACTATTTTTTACTTTTCCTTTGTCGACAGCAATTTAATAAATATAGTGTTAAACTGTATTTAACTCTCGAGTGTAGATTGTCATGTTCATATTACTGTTTAGGAGAAAATTAGGTGTAAAATGTTGAAAACATTTGTCAAAAATCAAAAACTAAATATTTTTTTAAAATACTTTATTTTCCAACATTTTAGGCCCTACCGTTTAGAAGAAGGAACAACTCCGGCTGCAGTGAAAGCACTGCTAAGTGAGAGGTCGTGGGGCTTCGCCCTCACCGGAGCCCTGCAGCTGAACGAGCACTTGCTTATACAGCAGTGTGTTGAGGCTGTGCCCCCCAGTGATAGTACGTACTTAATTAAAGTCTTAAAACATACATAATTTTGGTTATTTGTTCACCATTATATAAAACATAATTATTAATTACGGGACCAAATATGACACTCTGGAGACTCTAGTTAACTTTACGGTTTTGCGTCGTTGCATTCCTACAGCTATCCTAAACCCTATTCCTATCAATATCCCTACCCCTATCCCTATTCAATTCCCATCCCTATAACTATCCCTATCCCTATCGATATCTCTATCCTTAGGGATAGGGATGGGGATAGGAATGGTCCTATCCCTATCCCCGAGTTAATTTTCGATCATGACATATATGTTACAATGTGTTAATAATACAATATTATTTTACAGTTCAGTTAACAGCCAGCAGTCTAGAAGAAGACTACGCTGACCGTCTTCTAAATTCGATCGCCATTCTTCTAGAAGACAGTACTCATCTGGAGCATCTCCTCATATGGGTGAGGTGTCTCGTAACAAATAAGAAGAAGTTCCCTCCGAGTGTGTTACTGGCTTTAGAGAAGGCTCTGACTGTGAAGTATTCACAAATTAATAAAATGTGAGTATATTAATTTTTATTATTAACTTGTAATATTTAGATTTTAAGTAAAAAGCGATTATAGAATTGACTCTTACTTTGGGTAACCGTGAGTATAGTTTGAGAGAGAGAGCGAGAGTTAGAGAGTGAGTGGTGAGAGAATGTTTAAAAACGTTTTCGTAAACGCTAAGTCGATTTAAATTAGAAATATAATCTTAGATTCAAAACTGACATTGTACTTTTCACTGATGAAGCTCTGTGAAGTGTTTTTTATTTGTTTAGAATTATCAATTTGATATTAAATGCTAAGAACGTTAAACGCATATAGTTTACACTTGGTAATGTAAAAAATGGTAGCATGCTCCTTAACAAAGTGTTAGAACTGATAATTTTCTTAAGTATATAACTTTAAATTAATAGCCAGTGGAAACCCCTTACAATAAATACTAATATAAAAAACAGTGCTAGAGCAGCATTCCGAGCTGGTGGTAGCTTACTCACGGACTGACTACCTTACCTTACTTACTACCTTACCTTACTTACTACTTTACCTTACTACCTTACTTACTTACCTTTTAATGTAATAATTGACGATTCAAAAATGCGTTTAAAACCTACTCGTATAGTTCGAATTTACAAAAAAATCTTGTCAAAAACCCTGTGAACCTACAATATAATATTCTCTTAAAATTAAAAAAAAATGCTTTAATGACGGTAATATCTTAAAACTTAATGAACAAAACTTTAATAGAATGAAAAAATGTATATATGTAACATTTTAGTACGGTAAGTAGGTTGGATTGCATAATACATCACATGTTCCTTATCACTGATAAGGTCAAGTGTGTGATAAGGCTTGAGATGTAGAGTGATTGATCTATACAACTATAACACTGAGGTGGGAATTTTTTTTCTAAATTATATAATTTTTTTACGTTAAATTTATTATAAAAAGAATTTTAATTTATAATAAATAATAATAATAGAGATATTTCTTTAAATAACTATTTAAGCTAAAGCTTTATCACAGCGTATTAATTGCCACAAAAAATATATATTTCATATTTTTATATATATATAAATACCGTACTTGTAGTGTATGTCCTAAACATTATCCCCTCTTTATTATTACCTCCCAATAGTGACGTAGCGCTACTATTTTGTAAATCGATAAGTCCCAGGTTCGATCGCGATGTTTTATAAAATTTGTATGATAAAAAATAAATTTAAAAATAGTTTATATCAAAATCTATTCACCAGGAAAGAACCTATTTTTATTAAAAATTTATGGACAAAGTATTTTTTGTACAAATCAGTTTACTTTTATAGATGTATATAATATTTATTTTCTATTTTTATAACATATTCTTTAAGTAAAGAAGAAATATAGGATATTTTATAAATGCCAGTCTTAAAAGGATGTAAAATCATTCTTAAATATTAATAAAAATGTAAATGTTTTTGTTTCAGATGTGAATTTAACAAATATACTATTCGCTGCGTGAAAGCAGTGAGCGCGTTGTCGCTGAAGGAAGAGGAGGACGGCTCCAGCGGACGCGGCACCTGCTCCGACTCCGAATCTGATTAATAAAATATTTGCTACATTTTGTTTTTTATTAATTCATACATTTCAAGGATACTTATATAATAGTTTTTAGAAATAGTGAGACGATGTGACATAAAATAAAGTCAGAAACAGAAGTTAGTTTTTTTGGTTTGGTTTGGTTTGGTTTCTGATAGGCAGTGGATGGAGAGGGAACTCAAGAAGCACAGATAACCAATATATAGTACAGAACAGATGTTAAGTTCATTTTTAGTATAATTACAGTTTTATTGCAGTTTAGATTTTTAATACTAGACTGTGTTCACGCGGAATATTTTTTTTTATATAAAAATATCCTAAGTTACTCCCTATAACATCAGCTATCCGCCAGTTAAAGTCCTGTTAAAATAGATCCAGCCATTTTAGGGATTAGCCGGAACAAACAAAACAGACAGACAGACCAAAATATTAAAAACTGATATATATACTGTTATAAACATTTAGTGATATATTATTCATTTTGAATTACAAACAGACACTTTAACTTTATTTATATATATATATATATAGATTAAGGTAAATTTATAAAACGATTAACCTGGAAGTTGTTGAAAATATAAAAGGGACCCTCCCGACCAAAATTTAAATTAAAAAAGTATTTTTAACATTTTCTTGTTTGCTAAAGTCGTTACGTAATAAATTGAAATTAAATTACCTTAGCAAGATTGCGTGGTCTCAAGACCGACCACGTAATAATGAAAATAAATATAATTTGATATATTTGACTACGTAATAAATAAATAAAGTATAAAAGTATATACACATTGTTATAATATTACGTGTTACTGATCTTATCTCATTCTTAATAGTTAAACTTACGTCTTTACGTTCTTTAGAAATATATATATAATCATAAAAGAAATATATAACAATATAAAATAGCGAGTAGATAAAGGTAAACAGATAATTAATTAAATAATAAAATGTGAGAAAATGAATCAATTTTAATTTTCATTCACTAAAAGGATATACGTTTGAGGAAAAAAGTTCTGAGGCACGGAAAATTTTTATATTCAAGGCGTAAGGCGTTTTATTCAATATATAACAACACTACCGTTCGCGGTTGTCACAAGACAACTCACAAATGACGTTTCTTTCCTGTTTAGGTCACGTTTACAATGTAGGTATTAGCATTACAAATTGAGGTAAGTTCTAAATTGTTAAACCCATATATTTGCAGTAATCCTTAAAAATAAAATATTCCGAGATTACTATTAGTATTTGACATTGGATATTGAAATGTAATGTAATGTTTCCTTAATGTTAATGTTTCCTTCCTTAATGTTTCTTTAAAGAATATTTTCTAAAACGGTAAAAAATTAACATAATATCGGAGGAAGTCACAAAAACGGATGATTCCTGATTTCAATGTTTTTTTTTCAAATTATATATTAGATAATTTGCTCCAAGGTTGGAATGAAAATCTTTTATTGTCTTTATGATTTTATTGTGCCTGTTACCCTTCCAGAAATATTTTAGGCTTAAAATTACAATAATTTCATTAACTATTCATAAAACGAAGAGTATCATTTATACTGTTGTACAATATGAAGTTTCATCAAAACTTATATACAGTGCAACCTCGATATAACGATTCTGAAGAGAATTGACTAGTATTTGTTATACAATGATATTAGTTATATAGAGATTCCTTCCTTCCTCCTCCTTAGGTCTGCTATTAATTTTAACGAAGAAAAAAAAAACAATTTTATTATATGTTATAGCAATTTTCACTAATAAACGAAACACATTATCAGAAAAAACATCGTTTTTCATTTCAACCTGTTGAAAATAACATTAATTGAAGGTAATAATACTTTATTTTAATATTTTGCAATCATGTAATTCTATATAGTAAGGTTTTTGACAAATATATTCGTAAAGATAATTTTTGTATGAACTCTTGTTAGCATTTCTTAGGCATTACGAAAAATATGTTAAATATAAGGTTAGGCTATACTATTTTAAAATAAAAACCATTTTTTAACACTGTTCTGTTATTTACAGATATAATAAAATATAATAGATTACGTCATTAAACACACCAATGATTTCGCGAGGTCCACGAAGGCCGTGTAGCAACATTATTGCTGAAATATATTATTTATATAAAAATGTAATTCATGACTTACTATATAATGTTAATAAATTGACATTGATAGATGATTTCGTGATAAGTATTCTTTTGATAACATATCTGGATGTTTATTACGTGGGTTGTTTTATTTTCGTTGCTATATTTTCTTTTTACATTCGATTTTACCAGAAATATATTAAAATGCTATATTTTTTATTTACCTAAGGGCTTATTCATAATGGGAATATGTCGACTTTTCAGATTTTCGTATTGAATAATCGTATTTATCCTGAGTGTGGAGGCATAAATAATTCAAACATTACTGTTTATTATGTGTGAATAAAATATTTTTGTATATCAGCACTAAAAATTCTATTATCATTTTTAATATTAACGTTTAATTTAATACCAAAAGCGGCAATTAATGCGTTAAATTACAAATGTAAAAATATATGTCCAAAGTTTTAATGAACGATAAGTGAAAATTTACAATAGGTCTATTCATTTAACTAAAGTTAGTATGACCACCTGACATGACCATGTGGTAGTAGGTACCATCTCAAGATGGCCAAAAATCTGCGAATGTCCATGGACGGCGGTTTTCTATGGGCTTGACTGCCCACTAGATGAACCAAATGTATTAAAGAAGTAGTAACTTGTATCTATCAGATTCATTGTTTTTCTCCTTTGTACAACTACAGCAATTTTGGATTTGGATTTGGCTGAACACCTGTAAGTATTGGTTATTATGATATTTTTTTCTCCAGACGCCTATGCTATACTTAACACTGCATAACTTAATTCATATAGATTTCGTACCAAATTTTGTTGATTTTTAAAATGAAAGTACAACCTAACCTAACTGATTTTCAATATATGAGCAGAAAAAAATATTGCAGAACTCAATATTCTAAAAGATTTACACGTTGTTATACACGACAATATTCAGGAAGTCCCACTAAAGCAAAACTGAAAATAAAATGTATGCAATGAAGGTTGATGAAAATGAAAAGGAAGCCTTGAAAGTAGTTGAAACATTTTTGCTACCATTGTCACGTGAGTACTAAAGGAGAATGCTTTTTTTTATTGGATAACGAGAGCTCAAAAAAATTCAGAAAATATTAAGGTATTCTAGACAATTAATAGTTTTCCGTCCAGATGAAGAGTATATATACGGACAAACGGAGTGCTAAATTGAGGTCAATATAGCACATTTTCCCAGGAATCGCAGTTCAGAAATCCTGTCCACCCATATATTTTATTCCATATTTAGTTAAAAATTTTAAAATTCTTAGTTTATTTGTAAATTTATCATTTAATACGGCATACATAAGTTTTTAATAGTTATTAAAAGATTATTGATTAGTCTTATTAAATGTTAAGATAAGATTTTAGTCCATATTCAATTTTATTTATCAAATTAAATTTAAGATATAATCTGTACTAATATCATAAAGAGGAATATTTTTCTTTGTTTGCTCCAAAATTACTGGACTCATTTTAACCATTTCTCATTAATAAAGAGCTTTCAATTATCAGGAAGTAACATTTATTTCTAAAAATCTAAGACACGCAAAAAACAGGCTATGTTAACCGGTGTAAAAATGGTTTCAAAAATATCCTTCACGTGCTTAAATGATTAAAGATAAGACGAAATGATGTGCTAATGAATTGTAGGACTTAGACAGATCTACAAAAAAAGTTTGCGAGGGGATCTATCTATAAGAGCTAAACTATAAAAAGGGTTTTCATAGTTTAGAAAATACTAAATAACCACTACTTACTCTCGATGTATTTTTCCATATGTTAATATTAATCCTTATGAAATTAACTATTTAATTATAGAGATAATTTCAAGTGGATATTTTCTGTCTTTACATTATTAAAATGACAATTTCGTGAGCAGACATCATTTAATTATGAACATTTAAAAATGCTATACGAGTAGATACACGAACCGCTGCCGGCATTCAAATTTAATGATTTTGACACTATCTTAAAACAATCCATTGAGTTTATTTACAAATTAATTTTTTGCTTATTTTTTTTTTGATACAGTTAGTATGCTTAAAAGAGGAAAATCACGGCTTTGAATGAGAGTACAGAAATGGATAATGTCTCAGAATAACACATAGCTACTTTTTACATAGAGAAAAAACTTTATCTCAAGGAAAAAACCCTATAAGCCACTATTTGGTAAAAAGATGGCATCCTCTTTCCTGTTACGTTTGACACAAAGTTCATGCGGGGAAGGCCGCGTGAGTCAGCTAGTTAAAGTATAAAATGGCAAACATATTTATTTCTTCTACAGTTCAGATACAATATCAATTGTTCTCCCTTTTGTCAAAGATGTAAATAGGAGCTTTTAATGGTTGCCCCCAACACGGTGGAAGGTTTAACCAGTTGTTAAATTTATATAAAATAATCCATGTAAAATATTTTTCTTATATGTTTGATTTATGTTAACAATATGAAATCTGTATAATTAAAGCGTGTTTCACAAAATCAAGCCGTAATAATTAAAACACATGTAGACAAAGCTTTAGAATTGCTTTTTCAATTTTAATATCAATTAGTCGTACCAGTGACGCTGTCAAAACCAATAAAGCTAAAAGGTAAAAGGGGATAACAAAAAAGACTTCAAAAATGTTTTTATATTATAAACAACAGATAGCCAAATGAATAAAGAATTAAATTTTTAAATCATAGCTATACATATTTGAATTTTTATTAGATACTTTTTAGAAGTAATATTAAAATAAACATAGAAACAGGATATAAATGATAATATGTTATAATTTCAACGTCTTTTATTTGTATTAACAACACTACTAGTATTTAAAATAAAACTGACACTGTTATGCGTCCTCGGCCATGGAGTTAAACCGGCTTTAGACACGAACACGGCGCTTATAATTGTGATAATAATAGCGAGGCAGAGTATGACCCAGCGAGCCACTTCCAAGTATCCGAGGAGCTTGTGAGCCTGGTGTAACTCTTGCTGGATGTCAGTTGTTATTTCTGCGCCCTGAAACGTAAATAAACCTTAAATAAAACAGTTTTTAAACGAATAATTCACTACCCTTTAACGTGTCCCTATAATAATTATGTTCCCAGACATGTTCTAGAACTTATTTAGTTCATTGAACTTATTTTTCTTTCAACGTTTTTTATATGATTATATTTAATACAACTTATAATAATAATTTATTCATTCGAATCTCAGATTATATCCGCCGGCGTCTGTTTGTTTTTTTGTAATATAATTTAATATATTTAGTGTGTGTTTGATGTATAATATCTGATGGGTATTTTGAAGATTGGCTGTTATTATTATATATAACTACAAAGGCTTTTAGACTTTATGTTTATCTTGGCAAAGATTTATGTTTTACATAATATAAAATAATTGGAGTTGAAAATGTACTCATCTTATAATAAATAAGAAAATATATATTACCTCTTCGATCCATAGCAAAGGAAACAGTCCAGTCGATACCCGCTCCAGCTGTGGTATTTTCTTAATATTCCTTAGTTCAATGTTGAACTGAAATCTTTGTAGGCCTTTCAGTACTACACCGGTTGTCTGAAATATGTATAGTAAAATAGAAAGTGTTGAAAAGAAGTATTTTGCACATAGTTATTATGTTAGATCTGTATATAAATATTTTTATATTTTTTATGGTTGATTTATATCTGATACACGAATACTTACAGCCTCAAGATAAATAAAACTCTTATGCTTTTCCCCCTCTGGCTTAATTCCTCCTCCAAAGAACTCGAGCAGTTCCTCAGAACCAAGGTAAAAGTGAGGCAGCGATGCTATGGCTGGTGCTCCTTTACATGGCTTGAGGTTCAAGACTCCCATCAGCAGACACCCATCGTGGTTGCCGCTCCAATTACTAGAATATCGTTATAAACTAAGCGTACCTATTCCAGTTTATTATATTTACCGAACCTTAGACAGTTACAGGATACAATGAGGATTGATCTAATATTATATATAAGATGTTAAAGATATATAGATTATTTTATTAATAATATAAATGTGGCGCTGAATAATTTGAATATAAATTGGAATGTGAATGGGAAAATACATTTTCGGCTTAACAAGGTACCTTACCTCAATAAATCAAACCAGTATAAAAGATCTTTTTTTCTTATTAAAATTTGTGTATCTTTGCCTGTCGGTTCAGTTTCTAGGTTATTGATTTTTAGTGCCTAGGCGTATGGACTGCGGCCAAATATGTATGAATGTGTCTGCTTGTTATATTCTTTTGTATTTTTTATTGAAATGTAAGATGTTTAATGAATTAAGTATTAATATTCAAATGTATTGTACTTGTTTAAAATATATTGAGAACAAAAATATTTTTTATTAAACAAATTAATGTGAAACTGTGAACATTTGAATTATAAACAGAGAATAATAAATTTATAAACCTCCATAGCAATTTAGTTGGTTAACACTAAATGCTTCTTTATAACGAGTATTGAGATTTAAAATTCAGACGAAAACAATATATTTTGAAGGACGAAGCTTTATTCATAATTATTATTGCTGTGTATAATAATATTATATTTATCATTCTGAAGACATCCCGTGATTGATTCGTTACTATTTCAATTTTGCAATTTTGTCTAATCATGATTTCTCTTATACAAAATTATATCTAATATAAAATTCCTCAACTTACCTTCTACAAAAGCATTTGTTGTTAGGGTTAACAGTCTTAGACGCTAGCGCTGATTCGTCTATTTCATAGTAATAAGCACTCATATTGAAAACATCCCGTTTGTCAACCAAACTTGCATATATCGACCTGCGAGTATATAAATAACTTTGAGTACGGTGTCTTCATGTAATTCAATAAATTACTTCTTTTTAATAAAGTAATCAACCCAAAGTATTAAAATGCCTCTATCACTCTATCTATTTAGTGCTTTGAGAAATATTACATTTTATCCAGTCGTTAAATCCAAATTGAACAAGAGATATTATGTTACGCTTTCCCTTTTTGGCAACAGTCTGTACAAACAAACTGCCTACAGTCTACTACATATTGATATTTTATGGACTTCACTCTCATAAAAAAGAACGCCCCTGGATATTGTATTACAAAACATATTCACATCAAAGAATGTTCTAAGATAAAAACTCAAGGAAACTATGCTTATAAAACCCTCTTTTTCTCTTGTTATTTTGTCATACACAATAAAAAAGTCACTCACTATATAATACCGTAATATTACATCGTTAAATATTGTACTGTTTGTTTATTTGTAAAGAAATAATAATAATAAGCATTTAGAATCAATGTCCATCCTTTAAACAAGAATCTTATTAAAACAAACCTGCAGATCTCTGGCTCGAATATATATACTTTATCAGGAACGCTATCTTGGAAAGGGGGGAAGATTGAGCTATCTGAACCGTTTAGCTTGCCGCAATATGGGTCACCCCATTGATCCATTACTGTTTTATCATCGTAAGCTATAATGTGACCTAGCTCGTGTATGTTCTCCGTGCCACGGACCATTTCGTATGGACCAGTTTCTGATAAATTTAGCTAAAATTAAATGAAAAAGTTAAACAAAACACTGAATAAATGTAACTAGATTTTTTTCTGTTTCCATATTTATGGTAAGAAACTTTTTTATTGCCGTTTGGCTAGGCATTTTTATGTCTTATAATAAATTGGAATTCATAAATCTTACATGTGAGAACATGGAGAAGTAAAAACCATTGCCATCTTCCGAGGGTCGCATAGCAGGAGGTTTGTCTAATTTAATTTTACCGCATACAAGACCTATACGAGAATTATAGTTAATATTCAAGAAACATATTTAAATAACCTAGTAAAATTTTATATAAGATAAATTTAGTTAGATAATAATACAACATTGCTGTAAAAAAAATGATATATTCAAGATAAAAAATTATGTATGTAAATGTAAATATAAAAAATCTGGGGTAAATCATTAATAAAATAAAGAATCCAGTTTCGTCTTGACATATATGTAGTCCATCATTCATCCAGTTTCGTCTTGGAAAAAACTCATGTAGAAAAAACCTAATCGACGAACCATTATATTATTATTATTAAATCAATTAAATTTTATTAAATATATTATGATTAAGGTATTTTAAAAAATAAACGTGTCTCTCTTTGGGTTGAGGACCAAACGCCTTTACTTTGACTTTGATATCATTATGTTTGTCGGTGTGCAATTGTTTGGTTTTCGTGATTAAATATATCTAATAATGTATCTATAACATTTTAATTAAAAACGGTACAACATGTGGCGAAGAAATAAAAGGAAAATTGCTTATTTTATTGCAGCCTGCCAATACAAATCCTTAGCAGTTTATATATATATTTTTTTTGGATTTTAAGAAAATAATTGTTAATGAGTGATAAGAAGATATCTAAATAATTTATAATCTCTAAATAAATGAGTAAAATGCCATTTACTCCATAGGTAAATTTTCTATAAATCATAAAGAACACTACAGTTTTGATTAACACGATTAAATCTATTCTATTTCTTATAATATGTAATTTCAATACAAAATAAAGAAATACGTTATGAAAAAATGAAGCAATGCAAGGTGACCCTTGATAGAGACTTAGTATTTAGATGGTTTTTAATTTGCGAGCGAACAAATATTTTATTCTAACCCAGCAAGTGTGAGAGAAATCAAGAATGCTATAATCTGATATTATTGGATGCAAGAAGGGATAAGGGACAACGTTATTGGTTTGAACTACAAAATAAAGTGATGCTTCATCAGCCTTGGATATTAAACTGGTTGAGTTCAGACCTCTTAATGAAATGAAATCAATAAGCTACTTCTTATTTTACCTGCCTATCTATAAAAAATTACCATTCATTCAGATATGTGTAATGTGCTTGGAAAGCATCTTATTATTATTGAGAAATTAAACCATATTTTTGACTTACACTGTCACATTTAACAATGTAATGATATGAGATGACAACTTACACTTCAATAACCTACAAAAATATTAAATAGGAAAATAAATTTAGATAGATAATAAAGTAATATTGCTGTTAAAATAATGGTGCATTGGAGATAAAGAAAATTATGTATGTAAATATAAAAAATGTGGGGTAAATCATTAATAAAATAAACAATCCAGTTTCGTCTTGACATATATATATATATATATAATTTGACATAAACTCATGTAGAATAAACCTAATCGACGAACCACTCTATTATTATTATAAAATCAATTAAGTTTTATTAAATATATTTTAATTAAGGTATTTTACAAAATAAACGACCGTCTCTCGTTGGGTTGAGGACCAAACGCCTTTGCTTTGACTTTGATATCATTATGTTTGTCGGTGTTCTATTGTTTTCGTGATTTATATATAATATATATATAATAAAGTATCTATTACATTTTAATTAAAAGCGTTAGAACACGTGGTGATTAAATAAAAGGAAAATTGCTTAGTTTATGGCAGCGCCAATACAAGTCCTTAGCAATTTATGGGATATCTTTTAATTGGTACAATATTATTATATCCATCATTGCAAAAGTCATCTTAAAGTACCGTTACATATTAATGTATATTACTATAACAAGAGATAAATAATAAAATCACATAAATTAAAAGGTAAATAATGTGAACAACAATTACTTATCAAAAGGCCATCATTGAAGTAATTAAAAGTTGAATCAATTGCTAATAAAATTAAACCTGTATAACAATTATTACTTAATTAACATTATTGATTTTCTCTTTGGAATATTGTTTTAATCGTTATTAGGTGATTTGAAAATATTCATATATTTACAAACCATAAATAAATAAGTAAAATCTCTAATGTAAGTGTAAAACAGAAAGAACACTACAGTTTCTATTAATACGGTTAAATCTATTCTAATTGTTATAATATGTTATTTTAATACAGAATGAAGAAAATCTTAAAAAAATAACACAGTAAATAAAGCAATACAGACAGGTGACCCTTGATAGAAAACTTAGTATAGATGGTGTTTAATTTGTGAGCGAACAAGTATCTTATTCTAACACAGCAAGTGTGTGTGCGATCAAGAATACTATAATCTGATATAATTGGATGCAAGTCGGATTCTGAAGGGATATGGGACAACCTTACGAAACAAAGTGATGTTTCTTCAAACTTGGCTAATAAAACGAACATTTACAGGTTGAGTTAGACGCATATGAAATGGAGTCAATTAACTATTTCTTATTTTACCTATCTATAACTAATTAGTTCCTGATTGATTGTTAATAACTATTTAAATTTAGTAGTTCTGATTACCATGCATTCAGATATGCAATGTGCTTGGAATGCATCTTATTATTGTTGTATAATAAAATAATATATTCGACTTACACTGTCACATGTGACCTTGTAATATTATTAGACGGTAAATTACACTTCAATAATACCAATTATATGTTATAGCAAGTCAAAAACAAACACAAGAATATATGATATTAATATGTTAATACCAATATTATATTAATATGTTAATACCTTCTTAAATCACATAATAAATTAAGAAGCATAAAATATTTAAATTAATATAAGTGTTTTGAGCATTAAGTAAAGTTTGACACTTACTCAAACCGGAGTTTTCGCCGACACAATTAAGGAAGATGCCATCAAAGAGGAGATCCCTAACTTTAACTCTCAGAAACGGGTCTGTTAAGTTTGGAAAGAACATGCCTAGAGCACCGTTTATTAAATTTACGGCAGTCGGTAGAATTTCATTCACCGTTAATATAGAGGCCTGAAAAAAAATTACTTGATTACAAAAAGATGTAAAAATCAGCAACATTTCAGTTAATAAATTTAATTTTAACAGCTATGTTTGTACAAAGAGAAAGTACGGAGTTTTCTTGATTTTCATTTCACTTATTTCTACCAATATAAACTTTTTATATAATGTTGACAAATCTATATGTATTCTTTAATTTGATACGATTGAACAACATACACACAATCTTTATGTTAATAATCTTGTAAATATGAAAAACTATTAAGATTTATAAAAGAGTAGAATAAATAACAAAAAGTTGATCCCATGTTAATCTGTTTAAGATACAAGAAATTTATATATTATGATTATGTATTAAGACTTTCATATAGCTTTTCACAATTACTACTTCTTAAAAATGGCCAACGACGAAAAAGATAAGATCAAGAAAAACAAAAAGTAACGTATACATACATACAAACAATAATTATACTCAATATTATTCACATATAAACATACCAAAATATATTTGACAATATACAATATTAGTAAATTTTATATTCTCAACAGATACGTGCAATAAGGAACTTTTGATGAAACTAAATTTAACTATCCATTGGATAACTCTGGTCACGGTCATGTACGTAAAATATTATTAAAAAATGTTAATGTTTATACCAATATTATTACTTATTTATTTGCATTCAATGACATCAGTAATCATTTTATAATAGTTATCGCTTACAGTGCAACCTCCAAAAATATTTTTAATGTTTGCAAATTTTATTATATACTATGTTCGTAGTACGATAGTATAAGACGATATTTGATTGCAATAATCAATTATTTTCACTGAAACGTCTGTATCTTTTCAAGTTTGATTGAATTATTGATAAATAAATTGAATTCTTACAAATTTTAATAAACCTCCGTAACTTTACAAAAAGTATGGCAGGAGTGAAACGGAAAAGTACCAAGTATTATTGTATTGGTATATTTCATTTATGTCTTTATACAAATGCATTGTTATTGTTACTCATCAAGTTAAGGTCTACTGATACGATCAATATATATATTCATATTAATTTAAATTAGATAGTCTAAAAGTGGAAAGACAAACAATTTAGGCTTCACTCCCCAACATATTGTCGATTTGATAGTTATAGCATTTTTTTTTCATACTATATAGTATTGAAAAAAACATTGAATTAAACAACACTTTGCCAGAACATGGGACTTTTTGTATACATAGTTTTAAAAACCAAGAATTAATGTATTTGTCGACTCTATAAACGTTTTTCAATTGAATAGTTCCATGATAAAAAAATTGCAAATATAATTGACAGTGTCGTATCTACTTAATGTAAAAGAGTTTTTACGTTTGACCGAGTCACGCTATTGTCAATAATTAATGACATCAGCAATTCCCTCCACCATTGCATGTGTAAATTGTTAAATGGACAATTAATTTAATCACTTTACCGTGAGTTGGGTTGATATAAATATTTTATGTAGAAAAATTATATTGTATATAAAACATCTTCTTCGTTCATAAATATTACTCGCATCAGTAAGTTTCAAAGAGTTCCTTATTAGCAGTATTGTAATTAGATATATCAAAGTTAATATATATATATATATATATATATATATATATATATGTAGTAGAAGTCTGCGTGTCTTAGATATTGAATCAAAGTAAAATCTGAATTTGCTGGGAATATTATTAAATAAAGATTACTACCTTGTTTTATTACCTAAAATGTTACTTTATGGTTTTAAAAATAAACATAAGCATTTTAACTATAATTACTTAACACTCTAAATGGCAATGAATGCGTACATCACATGAATATAATTAAATAAAATTTAAATAAGTGTAACATGGCTGACAGGTGGGCAATTTTAAATATAAACTAAATTAATAGATTAAGAGTTGTCACAATAAAAAACAACTCCCAAAGTGTGGGCTAAGCCTTGTATTGTGGAGAAGACACAACATTGTAATAACGAAAGTAAATATTTGAAAAACCAGTCTGTGAATCAAACAAAGAAAAATTACATGTGTAAAGTACACCAATAGGCCAACAAATGTTGTCCAAGAAGTATTTTCAGAATCATTAAGAAGAGTAAAGAGTAAAATAATTGTAACACTTACCATATAAGGATAATTGATGACTGTGACCTCATCATCCTGTGACAGCGGCAGAGAAGCTTCAGCATCAAAATGGAATGTTTTCTTCAGCATATATCTGATTGTATCATTCTTTCCGTACCCTAAAACTCTCTTAACCCGATATTCTCTGAAAGTAAATCATGTTTAACAGTTTATAAATTATAGCCAACAGGATCCTCAATTTGAGACAGTGACGAGCTTTGATAAAGTATAAGAGAAATACTAAACGCGAAAGATTTATCCAATGAGATAAGTTTGATTGACAAGCTAATTATCCAGCGGAAAAATAAAAAGTTTGTAGACTTTCGTTTTGTCAAATTTAAATTTACATAATTAAGTAAGTTTTATTAACATTAAATGTACTGCTTACTTGTAAACAAATGGACCTATTTCATTTAATACCGGTTTCTCTCCATCGTTGACCTCGTCGGGATTTGTCACATTGAATACGTATATATTAAACGTCAGTGGTACTGGCAACACACGCCATTTTTCAAAAATTGCTGATGTGTTATCAAGTTGTAAGTTCTGTAAATATAGAAAAAATCATAGTAACAAAAGATAAAATGACAAATAATTTCTCGTAATAGTATTAGTTATAACACATGGATTCGTCTGTTTTTTATATATAAATAAAATAAAGGCAGTAGGTATATATCATTACCTCTAAAGTAATATGTAATTGTTGAATTGTATCTTAGATCACATTTATCTAGTTACTTAACATATGTTAAACATATAAAGAAACAAATCATATTCTGGTTTTTCCGAAGTAACGATAGAATATTGTAATATTATTGTGTTATTAACAATACTAAAAATAATTTATTTAATAGTGTTTATTATTCTTTTAAATCTCCACGAATAAACAAAGACCGTAAATTTTAAGTATATGTGTAAATATGTGTGTGTGTAATAACAATGTGTTTTTTTCTAAACGGAAGCCTAGTTGATGAAAATAAAAACAGTTACCAAAATATTCTAACATTGGAACTAGGGAGAGAAATAAAGGCAATAATAAAACTAATAATTAGAATTAGTTAAATATAACTTAACTTCAATCGTTGTGGTTTAAATAAAATATATTATTGTTAGATTCTCCTATTATAATTGTCAGTATTATGTAACATCGTGTTATTGTTTTTCTGTCCGTACTTATGTTAATGAAAATAATGAACTGACTTGTAATAGTTTTACAAAAAAAAAATGAATAAAATTAAAAATAATCATATTTTTTTAAATCTTTGTCCGAAAACAATAATTACACGTTATATTTTTTTCAATCTTGAATATTTATACCTAACATTAAAATATCTTGTTGGTTTAGATTATCGATTTCATATTTACCTGATACCAGTTTGAAAATATAGTTTTTTATCTCGTATCTTTTCTTAGATATGAAATTTCTTATTTACATATGGTTTCTCGTATACAAGTTTACTGAGAACACGTTATAAATCTTAAGTAAGAGGAAAATAAATAACACTTAATATTACATTAATAATATGCTTATAAATTGTATATAAAAAAACTTTATACATCTTCAAAGCTCAAGCAAAACAAATTATATATCTACAAAGCTCTTAAAGTTTTATTTAAACTTGTTTTTGGCATAACGCGCCTCTACAATCGTAATACAACCACACACATAAACAAACACATTTATATACTTGTACACACATGTACAGACACAAGTGCACACATGAGTAAATCTAAGTTATGATCGATCTAGCCATCAAATAGAATATAACAATAACCAAAGGTATATATTACTGGTAATACTTGCTTTTGAGGTCTTTTTATGACATCGTTTCTATCTAATTAAGATTCTATCAATATTCGGGTATACATTTCTGGAATTGTAATTGCACTGTAATTATTTCAATTATTTATAATGGAAATGATGTATTTTGTAAATCCAGCGTACCATGAAATAGATTCTGACCTTCAGTTTACATATATTACACAAATTATAGTGATTATTGATCAGATGTATTAAAATATAGGAAATATATTATTATACTCGTATTACGTGAGTAATTATTATAATATACATATATATTATGCAATATAATAGACACTGTTCTATAGTTGGCATAGTCTGAATCATAGTTCAAAGGTTAAGATTTGAAACTTGAACTTTATTAATATATGATGTTTAAAATTTCAACCGTTATCAACATTTTCATAACTCAACTATTATCAAAATAAACCTTATTATATTTTGGACCGGAACTTAAATATTATAGTAATGTAAAATTATTTCAAATAGTCTAATTGTAATTCCTAATAATTTGGATTATTTATTATATGATTATATTTTTATATGTCCTTATAAATATGAATTAAAGGTATCTAATATATAATTTTTACATTATCATTTACATAAAAATATAATTTTATATAATGAAGTTAAAATAACAGGACAACAGGACAACTTTGTATTCAGACTCTTAGCGCTTTTTCTGGATGGTGTATAATGTAGTAGTTGTTTATCTTTATTTATAAGTTTGAAAGAAAATAAAATAAACTTGTTCTAAAAGTTTAACTTTTATAAGATGTTTCTAAAAAATGGTTAATAATAATAATATTCTTTTTACCAATTTAGTACTTTTTCTGTAAAGATACATCAAAAATACAATGGAAATAGAATTGAAAATGTGGTTTTGAATTTTAAATATAAAATAAATGAGTTGAATTAAGAATATCCTTTTAGTAATTTTAAAAATACTAAACTAATTTAGTTGATACCAATATTTTAATATTTGATATTGATATTCATTCAATGTTAGTGATAGTATATATTGTTTACAAACACTATCAGTAACATAAGATAACAGATACGTACCTTCTTGATCTGATGTTTTACAATACTCGGGACACCCCACGCAGCGAACACAATAGCAACAATTAATACACATATTGATATAGTAAAAAAAACTTTTGCATTTTTTCCCAACATGTCTACCACAACACGAATTCACAAATGATTTAATACAAACAATTCACGGTACCTTGTGACATATACTATCTATTAAATAATGTATTAAATTGTATTTCTTTTGTGAGAAATTACTTGTTTTTGTTAGAGCAAACCGCGTGCGCCTGCGCACGAGTTGCAAATAAAAATAGTTCAAGATAGCCCATGTGTGGTTATAACTTTTTTTTATTAAAACGGCGATTGCGATCTGGTCCTGTCTAGCACCTGGTAGCTCGTATATTGTAATGTTTGTATCAAGCTATGCAAACATCTTCATGTGAACGAAGGTCACTAGATACATCGGAATATAAAAAACGGATTAAAAGATTTGTATTGGAAAAACAATAAAATATAATTATTGTTTATGTTTAAATAATCTTTTATACTTTTTAGCACCTAAAAATAAATTGTTATAAATTTTATTATTATTAAAATTTTATGAAATATAAAAAGAGATAATGTTATTGGTAATACACTGTCTTAGAGATATATTCTATGTATTAAAGTCTTAAGTTACAATTCAATAGTTAATAGGTTGGAACTAATGTACAAGGTCCTCCTAACTGATAATGGAGACAACCTTAGGCCTATTATACATTGACATACAAGAACATATTTTAATAATACTAGCGTAAAACATAAAAACATAGTCTGATAAAACTTTTACTATTCAATTTATATCTGAAACAATTATTAATACGGTTTTTGTGTTGTTATTTGTGTTTAAAAGATATATTTTTAATAGAACAAAGAATTGTTTGATAATTAGCTTAATTAGCTTCAAACAAAAAATTCTATTACAATATGTATATATGGTTTTTGTGTTTGGACAAATTAATTCAATATTTTCTTTGTTGAAATATTTAATATATTTTTCAGTTATTTTATAATCATTTATTATGATCTCATGTGTATAACTCTTAGTTTAATTTAGGCCTAAAACATATTTTGAATTGATAATATTTAAACAGAACCGTTCATTTTAACATAATTTGATTTCATTTGTTCAAATACTTCGTTGATTCCACATTATATTAAGTATATTTTAACAAATAATTTGAATTGTGTAATCTAAAGTGGTTGAAAGTTTACTTTGTGCCTGTTTTATTTTATATTATTGAATTGTTAAACTTTTGGTCCAAAAATAATGAGAATTGAAGTTCTCTTATCACATTCTGTGATGAAAGTTCTAATACTTCATAATCTCTAACATAATCATCGAAATACTGTTTACTTGTTTTTGTAAACATTACAATTCTAAAAACAATTGACATCTAAAAAATAATAATGAAATTAATAACTATAACAAATGAATTATGCAAATATAACTTATAGCACACACATACAACATGTAACATAGATTAAGACGTAGTTACTAATGTAAAAATTGAAACCATCACGCTACTAAGAACTGTCACCGACTAAACCATCAGACAAAGTACTAAACGAGTTACACTTGTATCACTTAAGCGATTTTAAATTGAATATTAATTACGTCAAACATCCGCTCGCATTACAATAATTGTTTATTAGCACTTTTCATTTGTCTGTCTGTTGTTTTTGTAGGTATATATGATAAATTGTACATGAGATTAAAAATAAATGCAACGCAACATGTTATTTGAGAGGACTTTGACACGTAAGGTCAGGTTATTCTATCAACGTCACACTATGAATATATAATATGTTATTTATAACATGTTATAATAATAGTAACAAATTTTCACCCTTATGCAGTTACTTTTCAAGGACTCTCTTTTAATGTTGCTGAAATAATTTAAGAAAGAGATCTCATCCTAAGAATAACACTTTTACATCCTCTTACCTTCTCCGACTTTTCTGCTAAATAAAATCCTCCCTAGCAAACTCTAGGATAGTTAATCTAAGAATATCTCCGAATCAAAAGTTTCTGACATCAGTTTTCACTAAGCATTGTCTGTTAGTCATTTTAAATGTATATTTAGTATATTATATTATTTACATCATAACATTATTTTGTAAAAAGAATTAAATAAAATACTTTAATCATAAAGATTTGCGCAAAAGAATAAAAAAACAGTTATTTCTCGACCTTCGCGAATGTTAATATTAATTCAAAGTCATATGATCATATATTACACTAACTAAACATGCAGGTTCTTATACAAATTTATTTGTGATGTTGTATTTTTGCTTGTGATCTTTTGTGGTTCAGTTGTGGTTACTCGATAATAGTTTTCATAGGGTGAAAATTTAAAATTCGGCTATGTTGTTTTAGAGATTACTCAATACTTACAAACATACAATCAAATATTTTGTCTTTACAATATTAGTATAGATTAACAATATGATGTTAGTTCATTTTTAGGGTTCTGTAACTTAAAAGAAAATAAAGGAACCCTTATAGAGCGCTTACAGAAATTAAAACCATATACTAAAAACTATAGCGCCTTGTAGTTTTAAAACGTAAAACCTCCAAATTAATCTAAAAAAAACAGCTGTTTATTTCACAAAAAACACATATTTCAACCCTCTAAAACAAAAAAAAAATTAAGGTATTTCTCGTCAACCTAGACCAAGTACAAATTTATAATTCTAATTTTCATGCAAAAATTCACGAAAAAATCGGGAAACTCTACATTTATTTAAAATTATAAAAAGTATAGTATTATGTAGGTCACATGTAGTAAAGTATCACATGAAAGGGCTTAATAGGGATATCTCGAAACATATTTTATATATTTTTTACGATAACTATTATATAAAAAATTTAAATAATACCGTTTACCAGTTTGGAAGCTCTATTTCAGAAACAGCTCAAGACTTTTCCAGAATTATTTCATAGATACAAATTTGTACAGACCCCTCAAGTGTGTACGTGGACGAAACCGATTCACACTTGTCCTTTTTTATTCTCATATTAGTTTTTCATTTCATTTATTAACATAATCATAATATTAAATATTACCGAGACTTTATTTTTATGATTTTCGTCTTAATAACTTATAAATATTTTAATATCAAACTAAAGGATTAAAACCATATACATCCGTGCCAGAACTCGTATTTGATTAGATTTTTTGTTTTTTTTTTTAAATAATAAAAATGATTTTTTTCCTTTTTTGTTACGAACTGTAATTAATGTACGTCTTGTTTCATAAAAAAATATATATTTAATTTTAAATAAGTTTTTAGGTATTGCTTTTTGTTCGGTTATGGCTGATGCACGTGGCAATTAATATCTAAAATTGTATATGCTTAAATGTTATAAGAAACGTGTATGCTCTTAAATATTATAAAAATATTCTTTGAGATCGGGAAGAATAAAGTTTTAAAAACATTTTGCAGCGTGAATGAGATATTTAGATATTCAAAACTCTTTTAGAGTTCTACGCTATTTTGCTACTCCATGAGTGTCAAGAGTGATGGTTGGCATATAGCATGATATAGATCGGACTGCCTCAATACTTGTATCTAGAAAACTAAAATTTAGTATAGAAGCGCCCTTTATTATATGGTATCTTTCGCTCTCTCTTAATACAACACATGTCTTAAACATTTTTCACATCAGCAGTAAGTTCTCATATCATAAAAATATATATCTGACAACGTCTATAGTCACTACACCTACCTCCATCTATGTTAAAATAATTATCCTCACCATTGATTGTTCTATAAAGTTTTGCATTTCCAATTTCAGAAGGAAATATTGCTGGCTAATCTGTTGTAACCATGTTATGATTAATGGTTACACCGCACCACATAAATTTTTGCTAACGTTCCAACGTTAACGTATTTTTACAGGCCCAGGCAATCAGTTTTAGATAGTTATATCCGTTTTGAAAAATATATATGGCTTCGTTATTTATTTGAATGCATGCTATTTGTGTTCCAAACAGATGTGATAGGTTAGCGCTTTATTTTTTTACTATTATCCATTACGTCCATTTCTATTGTAACGATTTTTTTTATGAAAGGTGTTATTAATTAATTAATTTCAGTTCTCCTCCATTAAATAGTTAAATACATTCTGTTTAGTGTCATTCTCGGAAACATCCAGAAATTAAATAACTCTTATCTGTAACCATTTAAGTCAGTACTTAGCAAATGGTGGGAAACTTTAGACGTTTGTTTTTTCTTCAATCGTAATTTACGTTCGCTCAAAGTTCTGTCAGTTGCAACGAGCTCCAAGGAAAGTTGGTTGAATGTTTGGCCACAGTTTGATGTCTAATATTCAACCTCTCCATCGTGTTGGTATTATAAATGTAGTCAATTTGTTTCCTACTTCTATTAACAGGAGTTCTTTAGTGAATGTAGGTTTTAAAATTCTCTTCACTTCATTTTAGAAACTTACTCTTGTTGTTATGTTACGGTCTTCCATGTTTAAAACATACACATCCTAAAACATTTTTTTTTTTTTTTATGCAAGAGGAGGGCAAACGAGCTGGCGTATCACGGATGAACGTGATCACCGCCGTCCATGAACTCTTGCAACATCCGAGGATTTACAAGAGAGTTGCCGGCCTTGTAGGTAGGAATAAACGCCTTTTTTGAAGGTACCCATGTCGTACCGATCTGGAAATACCGCCGAAGGGAGTTCGTTCCACAAGCGAGTGGAACGTGGAAAAAATGTACTTGACAACCGCACAGTGGAGGATCGCCACCTATACCTATATCATTATTTCTCGACCTTCGCGAATGTTAATATTAATTCAAAGTCATATGATCATATATTACATTAACTAAACATTCAGGTTCTTATACATATTTATTTGTGATGTTGTATTTTTGCTTGTGATCTTTTGTGGTTCAGTTGTGGTTACTCGATAATAGTTTTCATAGGGTGAAAATTTAAAATTCGGCTATGTTGTTTTAGAGATTATTCAATACTTACAAACATACAATCAAATATTTTGTCTTTACAATATTAGTATAGATTAACAATATGATGTTAGTTCATTTTTAGGGTTCTGTAACTTAAAAGTAAATAAAGGAACCCTTATAGGTTCACTTTATTGTCTGTCTGTCTGCCAAAACCATTTGTTTAGGATCCGCGTGGAAGTATCAAGTAGAAATTAAAACCATATACTAAAGACTATAGCGCCTATACTCTCTATGCGTCGGTCTTCTGTGAGAGGGTGGTTCTTCCCCGGTCGAGCCAGCCCAATACGAGCTGCAGTCAAATAACTACAGCTAGGCTCTACCACCTAACGAAGGTGATTGTTGTTTATATTGATTCCAACATTAGCGTTTAAATCTATCATCTCCTTGTTTTGAGATTACTTCAAGCGCATTAGTCAGCGGTTTGTAGAAGCCATCATCAACACTTGAGTGACTGTTGTGATATATTTCAATAATATTATATATTATTTCCACAGTTTGGTGGCATGAAGGTCACTTACTTCTACCTTCCGAACCACCATAAATATCACCATCACCAATCAATAACCATGGCCGATAATATCTCACTCTCAAAACACATTCACGAAACAGTCATTTGAAGTAGGTAGACAGCCTTCTTGTCTTTGACCTTCGATACTGTCTCTTGGGATATTAGAAACAGTGGTTTCTCGATGCCAGAATTTTAATTATTATTGTTATACTTAATAAATTAGCTGATCAATAACCCAGCTACAGTCTATGATTATACCATCATTTCTTGGTCGCTAGAGCCCAATCGGTTATATAGCAGGGACACTGATCAACATAGACAGTCTCAAAACACCGCCAACACCAGCAGGTGAGGTTGAATATTGAGCGGGAGCGATATATGTAATATATTTTTTTTATCTTTCCGTATTTTATAATAGTCACAGAAGGTATATGTAAAATACATTTTCCTCAGTTTGTGTTTCACATGAACACATTTGAATTGACACAAACATGTGAATATAAAATTATGTTCATTTTATTCGATTAATGCTCTTGGTCACGCTCGTGTAATTGGGCTTAATTACGAGGTAAATTATTTATTCACGTCATAATGCAATGTTTTTAATAGTATCATTGGCTGGAAATACGGCATCTAATATTACTGCTTTTCTTCCACAACTTAAATTTATTTTAATATATATAATAACATATAATAATTCCGTTATTATTATAAAATAATTACAGAACGAGGATTTTGCTATGAAACTTTAACAACATTTAAATACACATTAATAATAAAATATCTAAATGAATAAGATAAAACAACAACCTATTTTTGTGTAATTTTGTATTCAGACTAATTTATCCTCTTTAATAGAGGACTGGTTAAAAATAAAACGTTTTGAAAGTGTTTAAACTTAAAATTTTTCTTTACTACTTTGAAAATAAGGTTTAATTACGAGTGAAAATTAAATAGAAAACATGGTAATACTGAATACAGAAAATTGAAATGTTTTCTCACGCAATGTTAATATCTAAACTATTGTTCGGACGAGTTTAATGTTACTGAGGACTCATTTAAATAATAATCCATAATAATTTTAGTTTGAAATTCAATTAAAAATTACAATGGAAGTACTCAGTAATATGATTTTTTTTTTGTTATAGGAGGGCAAACGAGCTTGCGGGTCACCGTTGATATGTGATCACCGCCGCCCCTGAACTCTTGCAACATCCGAGGATTCACAAGAGCGTTGCAGGCCTTGGAAATAGGAATATATGGATTTTTGATGTATTTACAAATATAAAATAAAGTCACATGTTTGTAAGAAGGGTGACAGAATAAACGCGTTTATTTATTTATTTCTTGCTCATATCTTGCAAAAACATACTTGTCTTGTCTTATTTCTAATGCCACATTAAATTTCTACTAGGTACAATAGCTACAATATAATTACATCATTTTAAAATATATTTGTCACAAGACAGTTTGTAATCGATGAAATATTATTTTCTTTTCATAATAGCAGGGTAAAGTGACTAATATCACCTCATCTGTATCCGACATCTGTAAATATGACTTATTACAAATGCGTTATCATTTTTGAAGGAACAGGAAAGGGATTATGGGGGCGTACAGGGAGTATAAGAGGAGCGGGGGAGCAGGGGGAGGAAGAGCTACTTATCGCAGATTTGCTCAAACAGGTAATACTATCAGTATTTTCTGTAATCACCCTAACACCCTAACCTAGGGTGTGATTACAGAAAATAATAAGAGAATAGTAATAATTCTAATAAATAACACCTGTTATTTATTCTATTCTATTATTACTTGAACAATAAGGCAATATGCAATTAGTTTTCTTTATAGTACTTCAAGTTAGAATCCGTTAGTAACTTTTAAATTAGAGAACATAACAGAGTAGTGGCGTTGTTAGTCATTCTGAACTGATTTTAGTGCAATTCTTTTTTGGAATACTACATTTTTTACAAGTCTATATATACTACAATTAGAACATAACCAATACTATAAAAATTTATTTTTTATAATAAGTTGAAGAATATCCTAGGAGATTTTTTTATTTACCGTCCATGGAAAAGAAACGGAACTGGTTAACTAGACATTCGACTTCAAAGGTTTGACAAAATTTCATAGCTGTAGTAGTTGTATAATAAAATAGTATCCATCTAGTAAAAAATGAAATTATATTACATTTAAATACCCTACACCGGCTCGTAAACAAATACAATTTATTTATATAAATATGTTTTGTTATTTTATTTGTTATTTATTTATTTATTTAAATAACTTTATTGCATACATAATTAATAATGCATAGAGAGAATAGAATAAAACAATAAGCAACATTATCATTAAAGTGATCTCTTCTAGGTATATTCTCTTTTATATCCTAATTACTATTACACTTTAATTAGGTAATAAAATTGTATCAATTTGCAATTTATCTCCATACCGATAGATAGGATTGTTATCATCAATCTGATAACATTATTACCTTCATTTGCTTATAATGATACCCAATACCTCTGCTATTATATGTAAATTATTTTTACATTTATATTATTCTGAAATGAATTCCCTAAAGTGATATTAGCAATAGATCATCTTGATATCTCCTAATTTCAAAACAGATATTAAAAAGTCTTTTGTTTGATAAATATGAAATAATGAACAAAAATACAACAAAAATAGTTTATTACTGAAATTTTATTTTTCTTATTTAGTTTCTTTTTATTGGTACAATTCCGGGAAAAACTTATTTCTGACAAAGATTCCCATTGACCTGCATACTAATTACTTGCCTACTGATTATTTTCAAAGAACAATAAAAGAAAACTCTTCGATTCCTTAATAATATGTTATATTCCAGTATAATTTTAGATAGAATACCGACAATAACTTTTATTATAGTAGTAGCCCTATAGTAAGTGATACAACTAATAAATAATTGTATATATCAACTATTTCTAGCACAACTAGTTTCACACTGTTTAACTGTTTTGGCGGATAACATATTACATAGATAGATAGATAGGTAGATAGATAGATAGGCAGATAGATAGATAGAGTAAACCACAAAAAGAAGTAAAATTAAATTAAAAGTACCCGCATTGTATGTAATAATCAGTTGGTGAATGGTGTCACGCTAAGACGTTAATGCAACAATGGTGTAATTTTATCTATTACAATATTATCAGGGTCGCTGTGGCTATTATTCTATCCTTGATTAGTTGTTAATACTAAGTACGTCTGTGCAAAAACATTTGATTGTGTACAGACATTTAAAACATTCTTTTAATACTTATTCTGACTACGATATGCACGATGCATTGAAGTCAATATAAGTGTTGTAAAATAATAACATACAAAACTATATCTTTATATTTATGTATGCTTATAGCAAGACAAATATTTTTTTTATTAAGGCAAAATTAATTAATTAAGTAAATTTAATAGGTTATCCATAGTTTTAGAAAAGTTTTAAAATTAAACAGTTATCATTTTAATTCATTAAAGTGTGCTACATAGCAGTGATAATATAAGGTTGTTGATATTATTACAATAAGCCTTAATCTCTCACTCACCAACTAATAATACATGTATCGGAAGATAAAAGGGTAATAAAGTTCTAATCAGTTTTTATTTTTACTTGACGATGTCTTTTTAGCTTGTCGATATGAGTTTAACACTATTATGACAATAACAATTATTAATTTTATTCTTTTATTATCTTTTCATGACTGTAAATAAAAAAGCCATTGTCTTTTAACCATAAACGCGTCGATAATATATTAGAACAAAAACTTTTGAGATTTGAATTGTTGTTTTTAATCATGGTTAATCATGTACAGTAAAGATTTTTTAAAAGACACGTATCTAAGTTATAGCACTAGAATGGTTTTATTTATTGTCTTATTTGCTTGTATGAGTACACTTCACGTCGAAACTAATAGATATATTTTATTAAAATTTTGTGACATAGGCTGTTCCGAAAATTATAATAAAAAATATTACGAATATAAAGAATCTTTATATTATATTACATCTTTATATTAGCTATATGTTATATTATAGATTTTGAAAATATTCTCCTCCAACTTCTATATAAATGTATAGCGTCTGCATTCGGGTGAACCAGTTTTCAAAACATTTTAAAACTTCTCTTGCGAGATCGAAAAATAACTGTTGACATTAATGCACGGCCTTATCAGCGTTAAATTAATTAAATTTTTACTCACAAAACATTTGAAAATGAGGTATCCATCGCGAAGTAATTTTCCTAACTTCAGATGTTCATGCAGGATCTAGAAAACTGTCTGTGATCTAATCTTTAGCTCAGCTTGAATCTCACGATGTGTAAAGTTTCTTGATTTCTTCATACCTTTTTCGGAGTGAGGGTAATATATATATTGGTCCGTAAGATGAGGTATCTGAATCATTACCAGATTTTATGAAAAATAGCAATGTTTAATTAGGTCAGGTAAAACTTCCACGTGAAATACAGACATTGAAAGTAGTCGCTAAGTAAGGCGACATAATGTCCACTATTGTCCCAATTACCTTTACAGGTAATTCCCATAAGTCGGAGGTATTCCTAATATTTATAGTCCTAAAATATTTCATAGTTTCTTTGATTTAATTTTTTTAAATTTAAATAAATGTTTTTTTAAATTCTATTTTGAAGTAATGATTCAACAACAGAAGAAGAAGTTAAACAAGAAGTGCAAGAAGCCTGTTTTTTTTAATAATCTTCAATAGAAAAGGCAACTTCTTTATCTGACTCTATCACTTGGCTTTCTATATAGTGAGTTAAATTGGGGTTGTGAGTTTTACTAGATTCGCACTGTATGGTATTCCGGGTCATTTTATTTAATGAATTATTGATTAAATTTTTGATGTGGATTGAACTGGTCTGTAAATAGATTTATAAATAAAATTTTAATAATTCCTAACATTTTGAGGAAATGAGACACTGCCATTGAATTTTCTCTTACTGTAGAGGTCATACAATTGCTGTCTCTATTATTGTTGATTTCCTGGGTCATTCATTCATTAAATAATAGGTGATCTCACAATATTCTAACTTTGAAAGATAAAGAAGCTTAAATTTAGAATTTATTAACTTAAAAAAATTATCATATTGCTGCAAATGTTTTTTTTGACGTGTCAAGCATGAGCATTTAGTTTAATTATTATTTCCAAACTTTTCCATGCGTCTTACAATTACAGGAATAAACACATTTTTTTTCGTTGCTACTAATTATTTATTTATTTGGCGATCCAACAGTGATTACAAAATAAAAGAACTATATAGTTGTTGCTTGTGACTAAGATCAAATAGAATTACTCTATTATAAATTACATGTTTAAAATATGTTAAGAAAACATTACAAAAATGCTTTACCGAAAGATAAATGTTAAGGTGATAAAAGAGGTGTGCAAAATATGTACATGTGGGTTTAGAATCAAGCTGAGTACTGAGGTCATGTACAGTCAAAACTTTTTGAATTGTTTTATCTCTGGACACACTATGAATGGTTAATTATATTTCTGTTATATTTATAGTAATTTAGTAGATTGTCCAAGTTCTGTTGTATTTTATGACAATCTGCGAGTGATTGAATTCGAAAATTTGATTTATGTCGTCTACAAACATTAGAAAACTTGAATATTTTAACGCAGTATTTATATTATATACTTACGCATTATACAATAACGGGCGAAGTATGGACACATAAATTTCGAACACATAAATATCAGTGTAAATAACATCCACATTTTCTCTTCTATCCATTGACATCAAAACGTAGTTTATTAAATACTGATTAATTATTAGCTGTTGAACGTTTATTTATGAATCCGTGCTGTGAAGGTGGTACTGATTTATAAATTTTTGGTTTTATTCGATTATTTATGGATTTTTCAAAAATGTTGCCTATTTAGAATTGAAATTGGACGATAACTTTCAGTTTTGTTTCTGTAACCTTTTTGGGAAGGGAGATGACTAGGGTTTCTTTCCATTTAGCTGGGAAAATGAAAAAATAATTTACAGATTTATTAAAAAATTGTAGATTATGACTCACCAAGATTATCCAAGTAACGAGTATAAAAAATCAGATGGATGTTATCAGTGCCGGCATCTTTAGTGGAATCCCATTTTTTTATTAAAGTAGTAATGGAAGTTTTCATTAAAATAATGTTATTATAGTAATTTCAGATATTGGTAAACGTACACTACTATACTTAGATATAGGTTTGGAGAAGGCACCTTAAAAAATATGTTGAAACCTAAACATACTTCTTCCACTCTATTACATTGTGGTTCTGCCAAAGTCTTATCACGCAGTAATTTTTTATATCACCAAAAGTATTTTGTATTCCTTTTTTCAGTTTTTGGACTTAAATTTTATATTTTGTATAGCACTTGAACTGCAAAACTTTCTATCTGTGGTGTAGAAGAGTAAAGTTTTCGTAATTTCTTTTGGTTGTTGTACGTTTTCCAGCAAAAGTCAGCATGAAATTTATTCTTTATAATGAATTAATGATATACGAAATAGGGAAATCAAATGATCTTGTTACTGTGGTCTGAGGTACATGAATTTTTATTATATATATGATTGATAAAAGTTCAATTTGACTATAAGCGGAATTATTGGCTCTGAATGATATATTTTAAGAGTAGGTAGTACGAGTGGTATTAATCTTAACTAAAATGAGGTCGATCACAGCGCTTTAACCTATGGGCATGTAGCTAAAAATGAAGTCTAGAATTCTATCTAAGTCGTATAAAATTTTATGAATTATTATAGAGTGATTTCGTACCAGCACTATTCTGTATACGATTCGGCTTAGGCCCTTGTAAATTTGGCAAGTTAAAATCGCCAAAAATAATAAAGTTACCATATTTCTTATTTCTGAGTTTATTGTTGAGAGAGCTCTCAGAGGCTTCTATATTCTTTATTTGTAAAGAATTGGAGAGAATATAAACAACTCCAATATGGAGGTTGCGGTTGCCACGAACTCTTTGTGCTGATTTATAGCTAAAGAACTTATAGCTAAAACCTCTTGACTCTTCGTTTCGTCGTAAAAAAATGTTGCAATTTGTTACCCTGTTCATTCTTATTTGAATGATTTTTCAGCAACAAGATCTTTTTCTTTTATTAATGAGCGTTAGGTGTTCAATCACGAACAAATCTTGGTACCTTTCATGCCATTATTAGCACTATTTATACTCTTCCATTTACCTAGTCCTGAAAAAATGGCAGCTTTGAGGTCTTGACTTTATTTTTTGCAACGAGTGTTTCTGGCATGTTTGAGATGTATTACAAAGATTGAACTCTTGTAGCAAACTCAATTTGCTCTGGCAATAAAGTCACACCCACAGGTTTTGAAACTTTAACAACTAAAATTACAGGAGATTCGTTCGGCATAACTAGTAAACCGATTATTACGACGACTGATTAAATAATGCTTATTGCCAACAATGATCAGAATTTATTCAGATTTAGAAATTTTTTTTTGGTGTAGGTAAATAATTTGTGAAAATTTGAAATATTCATAATATATCATGTGTTGTGCGTATGTTCATTTTGAATATTGTTTCTAAAATATTAAATAAAATTTATCTAAATTTGAAATAAAAGCAGTGGAATAACATTTTTTTTATAAACATAACCTCCTTTAGCTTTCTGGGAAATGTATAACTAATGTTATTGAAATAACAGTAATAGCGTGCTTACTTTTGGAGGAAAGGTATGTAATGAAAATCGTAAGGTTCGTGTTAGCTGTAAGTTATATCAATAGCCTTGATGTTTCTCCTTAAATTTAAAGTCAAGAAACTATCTATAATTATAACGTCTAATAACGAGTAGTCCGTAGACTGTATTGTTTATTGTTTGGATAGTTGTCTCCAAGGCGTGAAAGACAGTGACATGGGAGTGAAAGTAGGTGACCTTAAGGTCAATTGCTTGCTATATGCAGATGATACAGTGCTCATTGCATCATCAGAATGCAATTTGCAGGCATTGGTCACCAAGCTGAAAGATGGGTGTGAAATTAATGGTCTAAACCTGAATGTAGATAAGACGAAGGTTCTGATATTTGAAAGAAATGAAGAAAGAACAGAATGTAAGATCAACGTGAATGGTAAGATAATAGAACAAGTGAATGAAGTGGTATAGTTGGGAAGTATGTTTAGCAAAGACGGAAGATACGAAATGGATGTGAAAAGGCGTATTGCTGTTATACGGCAGCCAAACGTGGGTAACACAGAAGAAGAATGTAAGAAAGATGAATGCTGTGGAGAGGCGATCTCTTCGCAGAATATGCGGAGTAAGTCTGTCAGTCAGTCAGTCTAGCTAATCGAATTCGCAATGAAGAGGTCCACAGAATGACAGGTACTTGCGAAGATGTCACGGTGAGAATGAAGTAGAACGTGCTCAGATGGTTTGGGCACGTCGAACGAATGAGTGATGAAAGAATGGTAAAAAATATTTATATAGGAAAAGTGAGCGGTAAGAGAGACAAGGGGAGGCTTCGAGTGACCTTCGAAAACACCGTATCTATGATACTGGAGGAAGGTCACGTAAAAAGCATGAAGACCCCTCAGAGGGCACGTATGAAGAGGTTGATGTCTGTGGCCGAGGCGAAAGAGGTATGCAGGGTCCGTAGCCTTTGGCGCTCCGTCGTCTCTGGCTACCCCGTAAGGGATATGGCGTGTAGCTAAATAAATAAATAAATAAATACAGTAGACTGTATATCGAGTACGTTCAATTATACTCGTACATGTATGTATTACAAAGGTATGTGTACATACCAAAAGACTTGTAAATATTTAGTGTACAATCATGTAGACAATAAAAATTAATAATAAAAATTTAAGAAATCTTTATAAGGTAGTCTTTTACGACGCTCTTTCGATTCGATATCTATTGGAACAAATATCAATTTCTTGTATCTTTATGAAATGTTTCTTATTTCATTTTAAGATTTATAAAGATTTTTTTATATTTTACTTAATAAAATTGGATACCACTGTTTTTATGTTTCTTTAATAAATACTTGGCAATTTTCTTATAATACATTGTACATGATTTTTTAAAGGTATTCTAAAATAACTTACTTAAGTGGTTTAAGTAGAAAATGACATTTAAACCCTACAATAAGTTTAAAAGCATGCTTTCTTGTTTACGAGACTTGTGGCAAACTTACATATGTACTTGGATATATCAAACACGATTCACTTTAACTGTTCCTTTGGATCACTATTTTACACAGATGAAAGTATTATCAGATGAATTTTTAACATTTTTTTGACTAAGACCGGAATGGTAATAAAACTTATACACAAAATTAATATTACATTTTAGGATTATCAAACTTTTTTGTGGAGCATACTAATAAGTATTCGTATATTAATTACTAATTCGTATAAAATTAGGAAGTCCTCATTATCCAATATGACGGAAAAGTGTTTGTATTGTAATTTTTTGACACGATACTAACCTATTTCCCACAGATTTGGCTTACTTATTGTTAGATGTAGAAAGGAAAGTTATTTGTAATCAGAAAGCATTAAAATACTGAGATCTTGTGTTAAAAAAATTCTTTCTATTTATTATACATATAACGTTCCAGACGCAACCGTCTTATGGTGATAAAATTCTAAAATCCTCGGAGTAGTTTTGCAGAAATAAGAATAATAATTGCAGAATAATAACCTACATATATAATAATATTTTGTCTTTATAAAATATATTTATTTTAATTGCGTAGGTTCAGTAAAATAAAGATTTTTTTAAAATCCTTTGATAAAAATCATTTTTGACTCAACAATATTAAAGTTTCTATTTCAATTCGCTAAACAATTCGTAAAGAAAATTTAAAAATAATTTATAGTACAATAGCGTACAATATATATATGTACTAGCAGACCCGGTCACGAGTTGATATGTTTTTGATATATTACATTGTAGTAAACTGTTTAAGGGGTTATGTTCAGAGTACATCTGTCATGAAAACCATAATGTTTTTTTACAGTCGATATTAAGCAAAAATCAAAACAAAAAATATATATATATTTTATTTTATCCAAGTTTATAACACTATTTGTATATTACAAAGTTTTAAGTAAATAGCTTGGAACACTAAAGTTTTAATTACTTACTTAATCCAGTCAAACTTTTAATTATTTACTCAATCCACTGCAAAATAGTAAACAAATAATTTGCAATAAAATAATATTGCGACTATGAATTTATTTGAAAATTATTCTATCTTTTAAGTTAGATGAAACTGCACATGGTGTGTAAATTTTATTTAGATTGGTGAAGTAGTTTAGGAGTCCATCGCGGACAAACAACGTGACACGTAATATAATATATATATTAAGATATTATATTTAGATAAATAACATTTCTATTTGGCATGCAACTAAAACGTCCCTATTAAAGTACATTTTTTATATATAAAAAAAATAAGTATAAAAAATTACGAATTGTCATAGGAGGGCACATTTACGGGCCAAAGCCGTAGTACGTGATGTGGGTAATTCATATACGTTATTCAAATGAGGTTACCTGCTATATAGGCTTTCGTGAAGCGCTCCGGACACAATTAGATCTGTTACTTTCCAAAGGTTGCCATGTGGTTTTTACTAATCTGTTTGTTGATAGCCCCGGAGTTTTCTGTTTCGGGTGAGAGTAATTATATTATATATTTTTGTACATTCAATTTATCTATTTGAAAATTATCTTTAATATTTTTTTTACACTGTGAAACATTAATTATCCCGTGCGTTACATTTTTATTTAACGGCAATAATTAGTGATTATAGGTCATGAGGAAAACTAATTTATGCTTTGGTGTGTTTTTATAAATATTGATGCAACTTTCCACGTTCGATTTGTTTTGCTGATTGTAATGAATAATAGCTGTAGCCACTTTCGATTAAACGTGATTAGAATAGAAAGTACGAGGAGTAATAGGAGGACCTATATCCACTTAGTTGTGTTCTGCCCTGTGTTTATGCTTTAATAGTCCAGTTATTTTAATTAGAAGAAATCATGTTCATTAATTAGAATGTTTTCTCTGTAAATTAGCTTAGACTTAGTATCGATATTCTTTGATAGAAACCAAAGACGTAGGTTTGTTTCGTTAGATTCAGTCCATTTACATTTTTTTATTAAAATATTTGGGAATATCTATTCTTTTCTTTATTATGTCCACACAGTTTGTTTTCAATAAAGATATTTTTATTAACATTTCAGTTTCATACAAACATACATAGTATTTAGGAAATGAAAGCTTTTTTTAATGAATATAATTTTTGCAGGTTGGTTTTCATCATCGAATATAATATTGTCGGAAAAAGTTCCCCTCTGGGAAAGCTGGAAGAAACCTCCAAAAGTTGATGAGAGGATAGTAGGAGGGGAAGAAGCAAATATTGAGGACTATCCTTACCAAGTATCTTATATTTTTAATAACTCTTACTTTTGTGGAGGATTTATTGTAAACGAATACTATATCTTGACTGCTGGCCACTGTTCTCAAAAGTAAAATTACTTATGCAATGCGATAAAAAAGTATATATATTTTTTATTTTTTTTCTTAATAATTAATGCATATTTTTTAATTGTAGTGTGGATCCAGCAACAGTTATATTACGTGCTGGAAGTTCATATCGTCAAAACGGTACAATAATACCTATAGCAGAAATAATGGCTCACCCAGAATATGACGATCCACCGTATGATAAGGACGTGGGATACATGAAAACTGTTGAACCTATTAAGTTCAGCAACATTATTCAGCCAATACCCTTAGCACCTAGAGATAGTCCTATTAGCGGTGATATATTCGTTGCCGGATGGGGAAGACTTAAGGTAATTGTGTATTAATCTGCATCAACAGTCCTAGCCCCTGAAGTTAATCATAGACGGCGGTGATTTGGTATCCGTTGAACTATTTATTATTATTACTTCACTATTAGGAGAGACATTTTATTTAAACCTTTGAATAAATCCAGGTTAGGCTGTTGTCAATTTGACAAATAATTTATTTCGTAATTCGTTTATTTAGTATAGTGTTATCTTTGCAGCAAGGACAAAATCCAATACCAAGTAGGTTGATGCGAGTGAAAGTGCCCGTGGTTAATTATTGGCGTTGCAAGTTCTCCTACTTCAGTGTATTGACAGAGAATATGTTCTGCGCTGGTAATTTTTTCTTAGGAGGACAAGGCACCTGTCAGGTAATAAATATTTATAAACAATTATTAATTCTCAGAGAGTTTTTGATTATCTTACCATGATATAAGGCGTTTGTATATTTTATTTTTGAATAATACAAATAATGTGTATTATAATTAGGGTGATTCTGGAGGAGCAGCAATTCACAATGGAACTGCAGTTGGTATAGTTTCCTTTGGTAGAGGCTGTGGTCAAGCATTATCACCGAGTGTCTTCGCTAAAATATCTTCACCGGCAATCCGCGACTTCATCTCACAATACACAGGGTTATGATACTCGTATTATGATACTATTATAATCTTGCCGTCTCATCTCAGTTATGTAAAGACTTTATTTTGATTATTGTCTAAGTATTAACAATGATCCTCTATTTATTAAAATAATTTAATAATAATATTTGGTTTTTTTCTTTATAACATGTAACTAAAAATAATAGATTTATAGACTGGCTTTTGTTTGGTACTTAATTTATTTAGTCTATATTTAGTAAAAATATTAATCTACCTAATAGATATTTTGTAAATAAATTCTTTTGATCAATTATTATTTCTTCATAACTTGAACCCAGCGTATTGTAATGAACTCGTATTTAGACCCCCAAAAATTCAATGTCTGAATATGATTTTGTTCGTTAAGGTATTCAAAGGTTATATTATATCTATTAAACGCATAAAATATATTAAGATAAAAAAAGGAAAATAATAGTGGTGTCTAATTAATAATAAATCACTTAAATTAATAAATTTAAATGAACATCATTCGTTTTGTTTGAAATATATTTTAATAATTGTGTTAAAATTTGAACAATTAGTTGTTACATTTCACGAGTTCTTGTTACGAGATAACTCTGTTTATAATAAAATATTTTTAGGTCACATTGTATAATTTTTTAAACAAAATTTTGTTATTCTAGATAATTATTAATTATCATGATAGTTTAACGATAATGAGACACACAATTGATATCTTGGTAATAGTAGAGTTAACGTCGTGACGTCACAAGTAACATGAACGGAATCATTTAGAGGGATGATGGTTACATTTAAAGGGTGAAATGGTGATCTATTCACAGTTTAGCTTCCAAATGGGACCATTGGTGTATTCTATCAGTAGACTATTATTATTGTGATTAGTGCAAATAAAATTAATTGTCTGGGTCCTACGCTATTAATCCCATAATATATCCTATCGTAGATGTAATCAGCAAAAGATTACATCTACGTTCGAAACCGGCGTTGGTGCTACAAGAGACTTATAAAGACTGTTACTGAAACAAAATTTAAATAAATCTCTTATCGTTCCGACTTAGGAATACAGAAGAAGAAATAAATGCTTCTAGTAATCCACTTAGTCAATAGAAGTTTCCACGTACTAGATTGTCGTCAGTACCAACAATATATATATATATATATATATGTTACAAAACTATAGGAACGAAAGTGTAGATATTGTGGTATTTAGTAGTAAAAGCAAAGGATCGGCACGGTGCCGCGGTGGTGAGAAATGTAATGTATATATGTAGCACTAATTATCAATTTCAAACATTTACTATGATATGCATTATAATATGAAAAATGGAAATATATACACCAAAGTAAAATCACCAATATATTTAATGAAAATAATTTAACCCGTATTCTTCATTTAGGTTTAATTTAATGTATTACTATTAGTAAGGGGATCACGTTAAATTATTAAAAACATTATATAGCTGCTGATTTGCAATATAAAGAATATGTAATAAATTATTTTTGCATAAAAGGATATATAAAGAAGTTAACTATTCTTACACCGGCTTCAGAAGCAAAAAACAATAAACAATAAGTACGAAAAAATATAGATAATACGTACTATGAATATTTATTTGTTTTTTTAGCTATTTAATTTGTTTTAAATAGTTTTTAAATCAAATAAAAATTATTAATTGACAACATTGTGAAAAATTATCAATCAAAAAAGATTATAAAATCGTAATATAATTCGCATAAGAACTTAGCAATATATTAAAGTTGAGTAGATTTAGTTAAACATTATTACAATAACTTTATTAGTATTTACATATGGTTGGAACCTCGTATGAACTCTTGTAATTAAGACTCACAATCATTGTGAGTTTAAATGAAGTAGTAAGTTTCATTAGTATCGTTTTGCTTGACCATAACGGCATCACGCTTAAAAATTCCGACTATCTATTTGACTAATCAACGCAAATTAAATAGTAACCGATTGCTTCTTAGTCGATGAGATAAATATACTTAACGAAAATAAATATCTAGTGAATGTATATAAAAAAACGTAAACAAAATTTTTTTATGCTCAAAGACCTCATCGATTAAAATATGAAGAAAACAAGATCTGATGAAATAAAAAATGTAGAAGATCTTATGTATCAAATACATACGAAAGATTTTTCGCCGGGCATTTAGGGTTAAAAATTATGTTTCTTTTTAACATTTTAAATAATATATAACATGTATAAAAATGGAGTAGAGTGGAGTGGAGAGAAGTGGAGTTACTCTCGAGGAATAGGAAAAAATATAGAAAGAAAATAGGAGTCAGTCTAGCTGATCGAATCCGCAATGAAGAGACCCACAGAATGGCAGGTACTAGCGAAGATGTCACGGTGAGAATGAAGAAGAACGTGCTCAGGTGGTTTGGGCACGTCGAACGAATGAGTGATGAAAGAATGGTAAAAAACATTTATGTAGGAAAAGAGAGCGGTAAGAGAGACAAGGGGAGGCCTCGAGTGACCTTCGAAAACACAGTATCAATGTTACTGGAGGAATAAAACGTAAAAAGCATGAGGACCCAACGGAGGGCATGTATAAAGAGGTTGATGTCTGTGGCCGAGGCGAAAGAGGTATGCAGAGACCGTAGCGTTTGGCGCTCCGTCGTCTCTGGCTACCCTGCAAGGGATATGGCGTGAAGGTAAATAAATAAATAAATAGGCGTTCGGGCAATCCCGCTTTCTTACTCACCGTACGAAATATATCTGTTATGTTTCTCTCATGAGGGGGTGACTCAGTCCTGGTCGATGCAGTTGGTGCACTACGATTCCATCAACTGTACCGATAACATTTGTGACGCATAATAATTAAGACATCATTAACTGGAAAATCATGTCCCAAATTCCTTGCAAATTATATGAATATAATGTGTAAATTATTTGTACGATTCCATAGTCATGACTGACAAATATATGAATTATATCATGTGTTTGTTTTCATTAGTCAATTATATTGAAAAATACTACGCTCTTAAACATAGTATTATTTATATGTATATGATGATTTATGTAATGCTAAAATATATTATACAAGGAATATTTTGTTACTTGAGATGTTATTTTGAATGTATTTACAGCATTTTTAATTTCCTGTATTTTTGTTGTCACTCTACAGGGAGAGTTGCTGGAAAAAGTTATCAGTAATTATAACTTTGACAGACATAGAAGGTTAACTTTACATTCTAATCATGTGGGTAATCGGTATACGCTAATAATTGAGGTTGGTACTATATAAGGTTTCATATGAATGTTTGAAACACAATTAGTTTTATTATTTACCAAAACTATGAGGATTTTAATAATATATTTATTTTTTCAATCCAAATCATTAGTTTTCGGTAACTTATTCAGTTTATTTCCATATATTTTTTGATTGATTAAAAAATTGATATGACTATCAGTTCGTATATTCCAGGTTTATCTTCCTCCGATATTTTATTACCAGGAAAAGTTCCATTATGGAGTGATGTTGAAGAACCAGAGTATGAAGTAGACGAGAGGATAGTGGGCGGCAAAGAAACAAGCATAGAGGAATATCCGCATCAAGTGAACTTTATATTCCAACGAGGGAACGGTACTTACTTTTGTGGAGGATTTATTATCAGCGAATATTACATACTGACAGCTGCTCACTGTTCTCAAGGGTATGTAAAATAATATATATTATATTTTATAGATATATTACAATTTGCTACTGGGCTCAGAATGCCTTTTCTACTCATGTTTGATATTCAATTTTAGAGCAATTATTAGGTTTTCTAATTCTTATCTAATCTGTGTCTGATATAAATTTTTGTTATTTTTTTTTTTTATATTTTTTTTTTTATATATTTTTATTTATCGTCACGTATGATATTGATAGGTAAAATTTAAGAATAGCTTAAGTATTAGCATGATAAAAATTGAGAATATAGTTTATAGGGAATTTTAGTCTATTTTAGAGAATATCCTTTAAATTTAATTAATTTTAGAGCTCAAAGTTTTGTTTCATATGGGTATAACATACTAATGAAATATCAGACTCTTGTTGTGTGGTTTTAAAGGCCCGTCAAAAAGAACCTTCAAAAATCCCTGGAGACTTTTAATTCATTATTAATTTTCTTTTTTTAGTATTGATCCTACAACTGTTGTTCTTCGAGCCGGTAGCTCATACCGTAACAATGGTACCATCATACCTATAGACGAGATAGTCGCTCACCCGGATTACGATGATTCACCATTCGATAAAGATGTTGGCTACATACGAACATCTGCACCAATACAATTTAGTGACACAATGCAACCTATACCACTTGTAAAGGAGAACGAACCTTGCACCTCAAGAGTAAATGTGAGCGGTTGGGGAAGACTTAGGGTGTGTATTGTATTGCAAGCTTATGTAGAAATTTAGTAGACCGTTAAAATTGTTAGGCTTGTATAGCCGGATACCTATCAATGAAATGGTTCAGAATCTGTATTTATATCAGGTTTGGCAAAAATATGTCGACTTGTAGGAAGAGTAATACATTTTCGTTAGTATTTTGGACGTTTCTGTTGATAAAATAGTTTGATCAGTTAAGGTCTAAGTTTGTTGGATGTTAATTTTTGCTACATAAATTGAATTTATGAAGAATATTTTTTTATATGTTTAACATTATATAATAGATTTTAATTAATCTTTTTTAAGCATTATCATATCATGAATTTTCCTAAAAATATATACCAGTAAATTTACTATTGTAAGTGGAAACTAATATCGTTTGAAAAGGTTTGCAAAACCAATTTATTAGATAGATGAAATTATAAATCGGTCCTACTCAAATTCAGTATTTTATTGTTCCAGCAAGGTCAAAACCCACTACCATTGAGGTTAAGGGACGTAAACGTGCCCGTGGTCGACCGTTTTAGATGTAGGATGGCCTATCCTAGAATATTGACTCGTAATATGGTTTGCATTGGTAACTATTACTTAGGAGGGAAAGGCACCTGTCAGGTATGGATTCTTTATTTTCTTGCAAAGTTACATTATAAGTACATGTCAATTTATGGACTGTTCATTCCTAATTCAATGGTGATATTTTTGTGTTTGTAAAATAATGATGGAAGTTTTTACTATTATTGTTTTAGGGTGATTCAGGGGGAGCAGTGGTTGATAATGGTGCAGCATGTGGTATTGTGTCCTTTGCTAGAGGCTGTGCTGCTCCCATGGCGCCAAGCGTCTGCACAAATATAGCAGCTAAAGCAGTTCGAACCTTTATTTCCGATAATACTGGCGTGTAATGTTATATGTTTATTATAATTAAAATAATAATTACATTGTAAAATAATGCTGTATTAATACGTATTAAAAACTTTTATTTTTTAAATCTATTCTTCGTGATTGTTTTTGTTTTTTTTATTTAAAACTCTAGCATTTCTTAATTTTTAGATAATTCTTTTATATAGGAAAGAATGTATTATGATGAAAAATTATATGTACTTTGAATCGATATAAATAAAAAGAAGTTTCTCACACGAAAACATGGCAAGACGTAGATGATAAAAATATAAGTTTTTTGTTTATCGAAAGAACGCCTTGAATGAGTTCCTCATTAAATAATTATTGTATTATAAATATAATTAAAATACTAATACCTTAAAATTATAACTTTTTTATCATTTGAAAATAATAGACGTGTAGGCAAATATTCGTTTCTATAACATAGTTCTACATTCGTTGTATTTTTCCATAATTTTAGATTTTTCAAGAACTTTAATAAAAATTTAACTATAGATTTTTTTCATTTTACTACTATAAGTTCTTAAAAGGTTTTCATCAAAATAAATATGAACATATTATTCTGAATTATATATATATATATAATTTTAGCAGTAACCTTTTTTTTTCAATTGTTACTTTTATAAATTTATTTCATTTAATTCATGGTAATAAGCAAACTCTGAGTTAGTTATAATAAAGAAGAAGAAATAACGATTTAATAAGAGTTCGTATATCAAATTATAGTGTAAACATATTTGACTTTAACCAGACGTATTACATAGTAATGCGAAGGAAATTGTAAAGACTAGGTTGATTACGCGACTCTGGACATTTTAACAATATTTCACTAAAGCTATGAACTACCTACCATCTCAAAACAACAAATATATGGCACAAATTTGATCTCACTCACACAGAAGTAATTGCGTATTCTGTCGTGGAGAAAAGATTTACGTGACGATATAAAAGATAGGCAAAGTTATGTACTCATTATAAGAATATTCTCAGCGACAAGCGACATAATTTCATCATTATGTAAATGTAAGTATGTAAATAAAAAAGACATATGTTCTAAAATATAAAATATGTGTATGTTTTAACTTAAATGTTTTGTGGTCTTTACAATATATATGCAAGTGCAATATGCAAATATTATAGCAATGTTATTTGTTATTATTATTTTTTATGCTTAGATTTTATCGATATTTATATATTTAAGGTATGACATAGAAAAGCCTACATTTTTATTTTTAGTGAATATTTGTTGCTTCAGTTAAGGTATTCCCCGTTTTTCGTTAGATTATATACTTAAATATAAAAAGATAACTTCTTAACAAAAGTTCCACTTCGATTTTAAAAGTACGTAAACATACTAGTAAAACTTGAAATACGCTCAAATTTTGCAACTTCTCGAAAAGCATAAATAAAACGCATGTATTTATAATAATTTACTATTTGTATGTAAATATTTTCATATATTAAAAATAAAATAATTATTTACACAGTTATTAACCTAAATATCACAAGCTATCTATCATAGACTTTATAGAAAACGTCACTCCAGATACTAAAGCGACCATAGAAAATAATACAATGATGCAATTCTTCCATAGAATCCAATTCCATCTTCCCATGTCTTTTCCCCATCGAAAGACAGTTTCAACTATAGCAGGGAGCGACAAGCCCATGATGGACAAACACACAGCACCGACTAATTCCATGAAGAGTTCCAATCTTGGAATAGCACAGGCGAGACCCACTGAAACACAAAATTCTTAAATAAATGTCCAATAAAAATAATGTAACTTGCCAAGTAACACATTATAATTTTCTGAGTAGGAAGCCATTTGATTTTGTATTATTTTTTTATTATGAATTAATAATATTTAAGAAATTGGTAGTTAATAATACTAATCGTGTCAAACGTTGGGTATATACAAGAATTATTCTGCTAAAATATTTTAAAGGTATTTATAGTTACCGGTGAACAATGTTCCTGCGAGTCTCAACCCCGCCATGCCCCATCTGTGGTAGCGTGCTGACATCTTATCTTGCAGCCGACGCCAGACGACATCTACTGGTACGTAGAATATCAACGCATAAGATAGCACCATCACGCATGCAACTAAGATCTTAGCCACTTGGGCTAGACTGAAAATTGTAAAGATATTTGATAAAAAATATATTCTGATATCAGATTTTTTTTTATTCGTTTCCAAATTTATTTATAGTTGCACTCCTCCAAAGATAGTGTCTTATATAAATCTTAATAATTACGTGTACTAACATTTCATCTTGTGGCAAATTAAGGGTGAGACTTCCTCTGACTCCCTCTCCAAAGTTCATATACCCGGAAAACCCGACGAAGGCGTAGAGCGCAACAACTGCTGACATAGCGATGTTCAATACTCCAGGGCACCCAAGGAACTGTTGTGGTTTAGTCATTTCGTTTTCTATAGGCATGACTACTCCGATACCCTCCATGGCAAATAAACTAGTACTGGAATTTAATAATGGCATTTTAATGAACAAATAATAATAATAATCTAAAATAGATTAATTAAGGCTTTCTTGGTACACAGTTTTGTCTTAGTATTAATTTTAGTAAAGCCGCTGTTGTTAATGAAGGGATTCGATTTACTAAAATCTGACGAAATTTAATATAAATAATTCTATAAACTAAGCACTATTTTGAAATATGTCTTGAACTATGCGCAATACTGTTCAGATACCTATTATACAAATTTTGTCAAAATTGCCTAGTATTAAATCTTAATTTGTTTTGTGAACGGAATCCCTTGAAAGTATAACTCAATTTCAATTAAGGCGAAACTTAAAATGATAATGAAAATGTTTTCAAGCTCCATTTAATAACTTTGAGTTCGAGGATACACTTTATTAAATTGTAATTTATTACAAAAACATTTTTACGCTAAACAGAATTCTTATGATTTTGTTTAGTAAACTTCTTTCGCAAAACTTTGTCTGTAACTAGTCTGTACTTTTCTCGTAACTTAAACTTTATATTTTCATCTTGAAAACGTTGTTGAGTATATTATGTAAATGTACTAACATTCTTTTAATTTTATAAATAATTTTTAAGTTTCAGTATAATATTTACCTTGATAAAAGAAGATTATGAATTTAAAGTATTATACTTAAATAAATATATATATAATGAAAAGTTCGTCAAGACGGGGGATGACAAGGGAGTCCAGTAGACAAAACGACGAGGCGATATCTCAAATGTCGCTGGTGTTTCTATTTATATATTGTTTAATAATATTTTATTCAAAATTGATTATTATATAGAATAATCTGATTAATTATTTTATAGATAATTTTAAAGTACTATACTTATCATCTAACAGTACTATTTTTTTTAATATTTCAAGTGAACATTATTTTAATCAACCGAAGTAAATACCAGTAAAGATGCTCGAAAGAGGTTAATAGACACAAAGTTACAAATGTTTACTTGATAAAATAGTTTTTTTCTAACCTTATAAAATTAGGCAGTCCTGATATAGAAGTGGAAAGATTCCTCTCGGATAGTGGTGGTGGGTTTCTCAAGCAGTAGTATATTGATATGCAAATAGACGACAGCCATACAAAATTAGCCAACGCTGAGAAAGGCACCAAGTACTTGAGTTTAGTGATCTGTGTGAGTGGTATCAAGACCACTAGTGTCAGAGCACAGAACACTGACACTGACCACGCCGGCCCTCCGTATACATCAGATACCTAGAAAATATAACACTTACACTTAAACTATCTATTTTGCTATTTTGTAATCTTAATATAGTTGTTCAAGGTAGAATCCTAATTAAAAATCTTTTATTTAATTAATAAGTGTTTTTCCTTGAAACATCTTTATTAAGTCTTATTAAATTATTAATTGCTTTATTATATTCGTTTTATCGAGATATTAATTCCTACCTTGAATTGTAATGGTCTTAAAACATATAGATGTATTAAAATTACTTTTATTGAATGTATTCGAAATATTATTTTAAGGTGTGTTTCTTTAACCGGTTACTGCTTATTTTATTTTAATCTTGCTTAATATTAATTTATAAGGTATTTAGTGTCTGTTATTAAAATATTATTGATCTTACTTGTTTAAAAGACTCAGCTACAACAACGATGTAAACACAACATGCTCCTAGATGAGTTACAGCCAGCGCCCAGTCAGCTAACTCTCTGTAAAATATATAATTTATTGCATTGATGGTCTGTAATAACAAATTAATTTTATAACAACTTTATCTTCTTATATTATTATGTAGGTTTATAAATTTATATTTAAATTAAATTATTTATTACTTTGTAACTTATTTTAATTTCAATAAGGATAATATTTATTTATTAGATGGTTACTAAAATAATTTAGGATAAATAATTATATAATAAACTAATAATGTGTATGTTTGTCTATTTCTGTTAATATACATTTATTGTATATATAATGTATGTTAAATACCTGGCAAATGGTGCATATTTCCTGACGGGTTTGGGACCATTTTGAAATACCAAATCACACGTATCCGCGTATCCTAGGCATGGTTTTTTTATTTCAACGCATAGAGCTTGAGATGTCTTTACCTGCAATAGAAAGCATATAAAATAATTACAACCACAATAATATATTGAACGTCACAACAGTTATATATTATTTGTTTATGTATTTAAAAATATATGTAATTAAAACTAATTATTTCCATCTTCTTGCTAAATTTATTTTATACCGTCAAGCTCGCTGATGTCGATTACTGATACATCTTTAATAACTTTTGAATAACAAATGTAATTTGTATGCGTTATATGTAATTTATTTTAAAACAATGTAGGTTTCCTCGAAGTGATTACGTACTGGGTGATGATGATGTTAAGATTATTCATAGAGATAGAGAGAGAGAGATATAGAGATTCATTTATAGTTATCTATATTAAAAAACAATTAAAGTATTATTTCGTATGTAATAAAATAGTATATTTTAAGCAAAGTTTGATCTTTATTTTATTTACCTCTATTGTTATATAGACTAATATATATCATATATACTATATCAATACATCAATGGCTTAGACAATTACGTACGTTTATTTTTATACTGACTGTCATAAACTTTTAAAAATCTGTATTATTGTCGCCTTACACGTACAATATGTGTATAAATAAATTATTATGAGAACTTAATAACAGGTAAAATAACAGTTTTTATCGTTATCTTTTTAAATATCAATTTAAGTAACGACTTTTGCATATATTATACTTATTTGCTTACGCATGAGTATAGACGACTTCACGATTGTGTAGACAGGATGACACAATGTACATTTTAAAATCTCAAATATGTGGAGCTGAATAAAATTAACATTAAACAAATTGTAACGTCACAATAAAAAATTAATTCGGTCAACGTTAAAGGTTTATTATGAAATAAAACAATTGCATTAGCCATAACAAAAGAGAAAATTGCGGTTTATGTGGCGGTGAAAGTAAGTTTTGTTAAGATTGCACAATGTCGTTGTCACCTCATTCCCTTGTACTGACACAATCGTGATAAACAAATCATTAACAATTTAATAATATTATATTATTCTTCTTTAGTTTTTAAAGTAATAAATACCTTTTTGGTAAAATGATAACTCTACATATATGGTAAGGTAGAAGATAAGAGATTTCATATTACTTGGAAGACTTTTCATTACTTCTTTCATAAAAATGTTAATATTATCTAATGAAAATACAAAGCATACTTTTGATTTATTATTAATCTCAAATTTAATTTATTTTATAGAATAAATTTTTGCTTGTTATTTGTGTTCCATTTAAAGGAAACAAAAATGAAATTGAAATTGCCTTTTTTGCAACAAGGCTGATATTTTTGATATTTTTGCTGATATTATTGTAATTCAAAGCCTATCTTAAGGAAAGGAGAGTAAAATTGAATATATTATACAACAATCTTGACCATGGCTTTTACGTTCCGCATTATTTATGTATGCAAATATAAACTTTTTAAGAAAATAAAAAAGTCAAGGCGCCTTCTTTTCCATTCGAGATTAAAATTTACCGCGTTCGACGCCTTTCCATCATTAATGTTTAATTTCTTTTTTATTAATTAACTAAGTGCGAAAGTTTTTTGTTTCGATTTGCCAAAACAAATGTATTTAAATTATTATTAGTACCAATATAAAAATCCCGAAAAAAAAGTTTATTTCATTGACGATTAGGAATAACGAAAATCGTGTATCAATTTATTTAACTAGCACATTCACATAATAAATTCTTTATTTTTAAAACAGATTACTCACCAATACATGTATAACGTGTGCACATATAAAGCCTATCAGCATAGTGCCAATAACACCGACCAGTAGACCAGCATTTTTAAAGGCGAGAGGCATCGCCAGTACACCGGACCCCAATGAAGCCTTTAGCAAATGCGCTAAAGCACCGAAACTCCTGAATAATATTAAATATATACAAAAATCTGTGGTATATATTGCTATATATATATAGTTATATATTATGTGCTAACTACTTACGATGTATTTGATTCCAGAGGTCTATGGGCTGCCGGTATATAGGGATCCAAATCTTCTCTTGAGCCATTGTGAGTGAGTTCGATTCTGAAAAGTCATTAAAATATTTAGTTAAATAATATCCCGAACATTCCATACATGATATTGTTAAAATAATCATGGTTGACTTAATTAAAAGTGATGAAAGAGCAGTTTTTATTGCATCATGTAAACAACAACAATTAATTATGTATTTGAGGTAATTCTTATGTTAAAATCGGCACACGTTCCATCTGTTAGAGATCATAATAAAGTAAGTTATGTCCTATCAGAATAGATTGTTTTATTCATTGAAATGAATTATTATTTGCCTGCAACATTATTAGCAAAGAATGCAGGGAAATAAAAATTTTAAACCAAATTTTAGTTGCAAATGAATTCATCGGTTCGTATAGTTTCTTCTGTTTTAAACTTTTAAATATTTATGTTAAAGGTTTTATTTGTGGATAGAAATGAATAGTATTTCTGGTGATCATATAAGAGTAGTATTCATTTAAATTTGCCCAGTGAATTAAAATAACAACGAAATAAAAATATATAGTCGTACATCTAATATATGAAAAATATCGCGTCTTTGAGTTTGTTAGTCTATGCTATACAATAACTAAAAGACAACAGCAATTCATCTTCTCGTTAACGAGACTGCATAGCATTACTAACGTGAGGTATGTAAAGCAATAAACGGTAATTAAAACCGTTAAACATTTAATTTCAATCAGATACATTTATATTTTAATACTAGAATCCGCCAACCGTGCGCGGCGGGTGTTGAGCTGAACCCCTCTACTTTCTTCTTTTATTGATAACTTTTGAATGGCTAAACATTTTTTCAATCTATTTTCGCTATAACATCCGCGTTCGGCTCAAACATACATGAGAAAAAATTTAACTAATCTTCTAGTCGCATTCTGGAGACAACTAAACACAAAAAAATGCATATATAATATTTTTTAAGTAATAAAATTCGGTTCTAAAATATTTCAGTTACAAAACGATCCTTGAGATATTTGTACTCTCGTAATTATATTGAATATCTATCGAGAGTAAAACAAATATACTGTAAAAAGATAAGAAAATAAAAGATGTCATGATAATGTTTACGCGAGCGTTTACATGCACTGTGGTATTCCCCTCAATCATGATAACAATAGGATGTGAACTGAATGAGAAGTACATTAACAAAAAATACATTCAACACGTCCTTTATACTTATCCGGGTTTGTTGGTATTAACATATATGTGATTCACTTCTCATCAGTAATTGATTAATACCCTAAAGTTATTTATGAAGGGGATTTTTTATTGTTTTATTTGCTTTATGTTTATTTATCATGTGCACATAATTAAGAAATTTATGATTAATATTATTATTTTATTTAACAATAGAACGACTTCTATATTTATAAATTTGACTCGCTCGTGCCTCGTTAGCAAATTGTTGAAATTGCATTTAAATTTTCCGGAATGAAGTTTAATTTGCTCAAACATATTAATATTTTTAATAATAAATTATTTTCGTAAATGTAAATATTATTGAAAATTTACGTTATAATCAATTACAACTGAATCAAATATCTCATTACTTAGATTATCGACTTTTAATGCATATTTGAAGTATGGATTTAACATATAAAGATTTGTTAATTACATTAATATGAAACGAATATTTTTTTACCATTGTAACTTAGATAGAGTACCTGTTGCGTAAATTAAAATAGAATTTTGATTTACAGATAATGCAATAAAAACGAAATAAGTCGTAAATATTCGATAAAAAACATTAATAACCATAATTTATTTGTTTTGAGTTTTAAACAACCGAAATACATTTTATGACACCAATTCAGATAATCATTTGCATCGTTTTTACGATATAAAATACATTTGGTTTACAAATATACTTGAAATATTTAAATGAAATTTGATTTGTTTTTTATAGTATTTTAAACTCCAATAAAGGCATTGTGGCAATATAAAAATTTTAAAGTTACGTCATTTATTGTGTCTTATAAAATAAAAAGACGAATTGTTGAGATTTTTTATCCAAACTAATCTTATTAAGCTCATATTGGCTATAGCACTGTAAAATAATAAAATAAAATAAAATAAAATAGAGGTTTAAAATTAATCTTGCTCTCGTCATTGTCAAAATAAGACTAAGGATCCACAGGAATACCAGTTAACTCAAAGTGCCTGTTGAAACTACACTATCACAACTACATCTACCACGATCAGATTGCGATTTTTAGATATTACTTATAACCAATAATATGCTACAGGGGCTTTGATCAACAGTTTTGACACAAAGTATATCAAGTAAAAATTATCTCAATGTGTCAAAAGTTATCAAAGCAGATACTTCTCCAACTAATACACCACCACACCTGATAACAAATTGGATACGTCTTATACCAAAAAAAAAATGTTTCACATATTTTTTATATGGTTAAAACAAAAACATATAGAATAAATGTTGACGAACGAATGGAGTCATTTAGTGGTTTTTACAAATACATATTACACCGAGAACGTGCAAATAAACTAACAATATATTACATTGACGACCAATTGTTGTGGTCAAAATTGGCGTCACTCATTTCTATGTCTTTGTTTCCTGAAAGTAATACATATGTATTTGATGGAGATGAGTGTATATAGAGTGTTACCTACAGAGTCGTGCTTTGTTATACATAGAAAATATGAGTAAATGTAAAATTATTAACAAATTTATTTTACAGGATATATTCTAAGATATTGTTAACTGGCAACGCATACGTATTTCAATATCTAGTGATACACAATATCGGCTTTACTCAAATACCTTATCTAAGCGATACAGACTACAGATATAGGTATTATTTTGACAAGTATGCTTCACAGGGACTCAAAGGAGGATTATATTCACAGTAAGGAAGGAATCTAGTTTCGGATGAGTCTATCACTTCCTTGATCCAGTACCATGCCTAAAGTTAGTATTTCTGAATATATCGGGCATATAAAATTGAATAGATTGAAGTCCTATTTCAGAATATGGAAAAAATTTTATTTATATGATAAATTGTATATGGTATCGAAATCATTATAAATACCTGCAGGTATTACCTTCGTTATTATGAAGTAGAAGGGCATGAGTCGTTATTGTTAATAGGTCTTTGAAAAGTCTCCTGTTACAACCTAGAGAGTATCACCGAGGTCAGCCATCAATATACGGTTTTTGTGCTCTTCGTTAGCTCGTAATAAATCTACATTTTATGTTGTTATAATTGAAACTTTGTGTTTTATTCTTGTTATTTTATAACATAATTAGCATTTTAGATTTCTATCTGCTTGAGGATTCAGTTAATTTGAATTTTAATTGTATTTATTCTTTTGATTGAAAATGTAATAAAATAAAAGAACCCTATGATTCAAGCTAATACTACTTAAATGAAATAAATTAAGTTTTGTTGTGCCACTGCTCTTTGAAAGATCGTTCGTTCGATCGAATGTTCAATGGACGATTGGAACAGCAGATCTCGATATTTTATAAGAAATGTCTTGAATTGCTTAATAACTACTGACGAAACTATTTGGATTGAAAACATGATATTTGAATACTAATGTCCTTTTATAAGAATTCCACCTACTACTATAAGAAGAGGTATAATAATTTAATGATCACGGAACGAGATGAGATATGATTTCAAAGTAAGAAACATGCAATTACACATAATTTTATTTCTATTGGTCAGCAGTTTTACAGCAAGTCAGGTAGTTAGTAAAGTAAAGAAAACATTTCAATATAGGGAAGGGCGATATTTGGCGATAAACTGGATACAAGTTGATACGAAATATTTATTATACTTTCAATGAAGTGTCAATAGCACGAGTTTATATAAAAAGATTTTTTATGTGCAAGAGACGTCATTGTGATATTCGAATAAAATGGAATATTATAATACTCTATTATGTTTAAGATAAAAAACGAATTAAATAGTCATTTAGGTTGTCAAGTTGTTGTAAGATTTTTTTTAATCGATTTGTTTACAACTAATAGCCGCATCACATTACTATGATTACGTTGAAAATATTCGGAAATAATATATATGAATTAATGGAATAAAATTAGAAATATAATCTCTGTGGAATAGTATAGTACCTGACTAAATTTTAAGGAAAAGGTAAATTTTTAACAAAAAGTATTATATAGAACCGGTGATGTTAACCTTTTGTATTACCTTCAAAACAACAGAGCAGCCAGTTCCTACTATAGGTAGCAGTTGAGTCTTTTTAGTTTTTAATAAATACTTTACATACAGATAAGACTTTTGGAGGTCGTTGTTTAAGATGTTTTTATTTCATAAATTATATTAAAGGCTATGTAAATGTATTCAGCGAAAGTTGTTCTTAATATGATTAATTTATATAATTCCAGTTGCAATATGATATTCATAATTAATAATTGTACACCTAAAATATTGTGGCATATATTTAATAATTATCATACACATTATAATTATGTGAGTAGCTTAAAAATACTTTTTTATTTAAATTTTAACATCAAAACCCTTTGGTTTGATTACTAGATCGCTAGCTAACATGGTTTCAAAATTTTAAAACGACCTTCCTAAACAAATTATCATGAGTTTCGCTTCACTTCTGTTCAATTATTAATTTCTTGTTACTCAGATTGGACTTATAGAGTACTGTTGTTTTCATATATACTATCAAGGTTTATTAATCACGAATTCCTTGACTCCAATTGCAAAGTTCAGGAAATAGTGGCGTTGTGATACTTACTTTGAGCTATATGAGTCCAGTACGGGTCGAACGGGCATCGATCCATTTTTTTCTTGTTTTTCCATTGTAAAATTCTATTTAAATGTTTATTTTCAAAATAATCATATACAATCCATTGCCCCTCATTCAATCTGAAGCAAAGAGATAAATTTATAAGTATTAAATATTGTAAATACAAATAATAAAAGGACAAAGAAAGTACACCCAGATTGAAGCAATAATAATTATTCTGTGAATCAGATTTACTTGTTCCTGCTCTGAGAATCGAACCCACGGCCTTCTAGTGCTTACTCAGGGTCGCTCTACTACAAAACATAAAAGAATGCTGTCGTCATCGGTATTGCTAGTTGTCAGGTGGAATAAGAAAAATTAACATATTATTAATATCACTGAATACTTCAGCGTTCTGATATCCAAAATAATCAACCATTTTCAAATTTTCCACATTGACTTATTAATTAATGAATTAACAACTAAAGAAAAATAAAATTAATGTTATCTATATTAAATATTACTGCTGTTTCGTTACGTAAATGAAAGGTTGTTATATGAACGTCTTTACTAATAACTGTAATTGAGGTTATCATTAGAATAGAATTAGATAAGACGAATCATTAGAAGGCATAGCTGACTGAACAGTGATAGGCATTAATAAGAAATACCATTATGTAACCTCAAAACTACGTAATAATTTAGAAATGGTATCTTTATATTGACCATAACCGATTATTTGAGCGTTAAATCCGATTATAAGAAATGACATTGTTTTAATTTGCGGTGAGATCTATTATAAATAAATCTCCTCTTTAGTTTTGATTTGGTATACTTAATATTCTGACTAAATAATGAACCGAATAATGAATTTACGTTTTATTTATTTTAGAATTTCTCTTCACCCCTTTTAATTGTAAACTCCTAATTCCAAATATTTTGGTTTCTTAATAAAATAATACATAAAAATATAACGAATATTATATTATATTGAAATATCATTGAAAATGTATCCTGACACATTATTAGGGAAAAACATTAAAATTGTCTTCATACAATTTTCTTAAGGTGCGGTGATCTTATTTATTTTTGGTCTCATATTTGTTTTTTTTTGTTATTTGCAAGAGTGAAATAAATATTTTCTGTATACAATAGTTGTGAACGATATATTTTATTCCGGACACGCGTCTGACCTTTTTTTATATTTTATCTCTTCTGTCTATTTTTTCATTCTATCTATTCAGGCTTATATTCTTATCGAATTCTGAAATACATTAATAAATTGATTATACATATATATATATATATATATATATATATATATTTAATTTATTATTTTTATTTAAAATTAAATTAAATGTACTCTCTTCCTAAACAGCGTATACCTTTATTTTATTCAGAAAATCGAACAAAATAGTACGTAATAATAATAGAAAATAAATTAATAAATTAAATAAATATACAGAACAATAATATTCAGCGAGAAGAGATTTAAAAATCAGAACGACCTGAATAACACAGATAATAATTACAACCGTTTTCTGTAAATCTTTTAGCATTTATGATAAGCACTACAAAGTCTTATAATCCCAGTTATAATGATTACTTTGCAATCACGTGAAATGAGATATGAAGGGAAAAATAACAAAGAGAAACAGAATATATAAATTTAGCAATCATAAGTTTCAATCATAAATGTAATATAAAAAACTTTATTATGAGTTTCCAATGTATCTGTGTAATTAATATTATATCAAAGCAACATGGTGTCATCTGTGGAAAACCGCTAAAGCAATTAAAGTGAGATATTTTTTAATTATTAATGGAATATTTATAAAATGGTAATTATCATAAGAAACAAAACTAGAAATAAATAAGCAATATCTTGAAGATTTATCTAAAGTATAGTATTGCATAGAATAATTAATTTTTATTCTGCTATAATAAAAAAAAATATATATAAAAAATGGAATGCGATAATAATATTTTATGAAAATGCTAAATATATAGTTTTGAACGAAAGTGGATTAATTCATGTATTAAGGTATAATATTAAAATAATTACAAAACTTTTATACCTATGGACCATATAAAGATTTAAGATAAAATTTGCTTAGCAATAATCCTCTTGAGATTTAATAATTTTCATATCTTTAAGGACATTTTTACGACTCGTATGTTATAAAGATAGTCTGGTTAAGTATTATGTTTGAAGAGATTCTACAGTAATCCACTGAAGGATACCACTTTATTGGGTTATTGTACAATCTGTTCTTACTGGTTAAAAGCTCGAGTAGTTACAGTCATTATTGGTAAAAATCTGAAGTTATATATTATCTATATACAGTTTTGCATACAGTTTTGCAAAAATAAATGTACGTTTATTTATTTTATGTAGTCCTAAACATAAAGTTTTAAACTGCACTACTCAGTTGCTGCAGTTGCTAAAAGGACGAAATAAGAAAGTAATTTTGAACGTTTATGAGGTTCTTTTCACGAAAAGTATCTTCTATACATGTATACTTATTTTAATTCTACTCTTTCATTTTAGGTAACAGTTTGTATCTTTTGCTATTTCATTTAAAGATATTTGTTAGGAATATTTTCTATTTTAGTCACAACTCAATAAAGTGTGCTTTGTGGCTTTCCTTTATTATTTAACAGGTCTTTAATTCATACTATTTCATATTAATAAATTAACGATGATAACACAGGACATATATCTTTAATATATAAATTAAATATTTGGTATTAACATACTGATTTATATAAATTCGTAAGCTTAGATTCTTTCGTGTGCGTAATATTATTAAAAAGGGTTACAAAATCTTCTTACTATATATACATACATATATATAATCTTACTTCAGGTAATCATATAAAGCTGGGTTCATATTTGATAATTGATTTACCCACAATATTTATGTTATAGAATAGGCTTATAGTGGAGATAAAATGAACATATTGATGGTCTTTAAATGTAATCTTAATCGATAAATATATGTATATGATAAAAATGCATACATCGTCCTATATATTCTTGGATAGAAAATATTCCTTGACGAATATATATATATATATATATATATATATATATATATATATATATATATATATATATATATATATATATATATAGATATTTAAGAAGAAAAATTGCTTCAATTTATCGACATTTCACTTTATGTAACAAACCTTGAATTATTAAGAAGTAAAAGAATATATATATAATTTTAAGATAAATAGTGATAAATTAATTTGTAGTAAGTCGGAAATTTTTAAAACATTTACATTAATTTACATTAGTGTGTCGAAGTTAATTCGTTACGATATTTATTTATAACATTTGTGGTGTATGTTATATGTATATAGTATATCAGCCTTATTGCAAGTATTGAATTATAAGAGGACTATAATAAAGTTGTTACAGCGAATTTATTTTTATTTGAATACCGTCTTCCGGGAACAATAATATTCTCGACTCTCGACTGACGAAAATATTTTAAAGTTTCCTTAATATCACGTGTACGTGGTATATTAAAACAAATCTCAAATAAGGAAAGAAGTATCTTTCCTTATTTAATATGTAAATAAATATATAAAAATAAATTACTATAGGTATGTATATTATTTTATTGTATTATTAAAATGTAATTCGTGAAAACATCGTGCAAATACACACATACATACGAGGAAATAGAGAATCTTCCATTTATTAAGGTTAATTTAAATAGGAAAATCTAGTTTGTTATTGAATATATTGTTATAATATGATATAATATATAATAAAGAAAAATAATTATACGCTACACTCACCATACAACAGCACTCCGTTATCACACAGTCATCTGTTATCAACGTCTATGATCTCGTGTAGTCACACATCAAATACTTTTCGACATAATCCCTATACACTTTTAAATGACATTATACATGTAAAGAGCATACCTAGCTACAAATACATAAAATTTTTGAACAACTAGACTTTGCCTCCGACTCTACATATATATTTTTTATGAATCTTGAATATTTTTTAATCACGACGAGATTAAGGTTTACAAATACCACCAAAAAACTAACAATGATGAAATAACATTGATGACACATTTCAACACTTCTTAACAGCAAGGTAGGACCTACTAAATTCGCATTTTTTTACAAAATATATATACACACAGCGCGTGGCTATTGCGTTATATTATTAATATTAAAGCTATCAAGAAACCTACAACACAATTACATTATCGTAAAGAACATTTTGTTTTCATTCCAATGTCAGTTGTGCTCTAATTTTGTCCAAATATCCTCAATGATTTTATATTTGGAACTACATATGACGTATGCTATAATCTGACTTAGATTTAAAACTTTTCCATATTAAAAATTTATTTCCAGTTGAATTACAAAAACGAGAATATACAAACAGAGAAGAGATAGACAAGATATGACAGAGAAAACAATGTATATCCGTGAACTAAAAGCCTTGCCAAGCTATAGTACAAGCCTTGTTTTTTTATCCAAGCGCAATTTATTTATGAGAAATCATTTAGATAATGTACTGTTTCTAACAAATGCTTACTTTATTGCTAATGTATACGCGTCTGTAGATATTGTCGTGTTTGAAATGCTTGACTTTAAATGTTGGGCCCCTCACTATTACAATTATACTCACAAATCAGATAATAATATATACTTAGCTATATTAAATTTATTGTTTTACTTACAACGTTGTCTGTGTGTTCTGTGTTATACGTCAATTAATCTCGAGTATAAAATCACAATGGCTGTAATAATGATATTGGGGTAACGTTGTTTCAGGTTAATCATTATTGTCATTCATTAGTTTAAATACTTTATTACATATTTAATTTGGGGTCAACGTTTTATGATTAAATTTTTATTTTATTGTAACTAAAGATAAAGAATTTTTTTATACAAATCTTTTGCAATTTTGATTCTGCATGACTACGCTTTACTATTTTTTGCTATAAAAACTTTTCTTTAATTACTAATACTATGAAAATTTATCCAAGTGATGGTTTGATTGGTTTTACTCTTTATGTCGTGTATGTAAATTAAGCACTGAATTAAATATTAACCTTAATAATATATTGCACAAATATTCGGTTATAATATGACATATTAACTTAAATGCCTAATAAATAAATATCAAACCTTAGGTTTTTTGTTAAATAAAGTGGAGAGAAATAGATAACATTATAAAATATATCTATAATACTTATGATCTATCTAAATACACTTCAAATATCATGTTTAAATTATGTCGTTTCTGTTATCATAGAGTGGTCCAAAGATAGTTACGGTTGCCTCTCTCAATAATGAGGGTTTGTTACGTACAATACAAACGTTACAATGTATAAGTATGTTTATCTTTTCCTTGTGGGAGAAATCTTTTCTGAAGTTAAATAAAACACATTTATTAGATTTTTTTAAAGAGAGAGATAGAGAAAGAGAATAAGAGAGAAAGAAAGATATCTCCTAAGAAACAAATAGACCAATGAAATAAATAAATGACCTACAAATTATACAAATTTATAGAAAACACCTTATCAAATACCCATTACTATATAAATAATAATATATGAAAAAATGTCTTAACAAGCGAAAAAGTGATCTAATTCAATTAATAATTATTATTCAAACACACTTTACTACATCACTTAATAATTATCTTTATAAATTTTATTTATCTTATTTTCACATTACTGTAACAAGCAATAAAGCTAACACTATATTGATTTTTGTTTTATTTTATCGAACTAAGTTTCAGTCGATTTTTATTTAACATCCTAACTTTGTTCTTTCTTCTATATTAACAGAATATTAATATTACTATACGACATTATTTTATTTACTATACATATAATAAAAAAGGAATATGTGAATAGGCACTTTGTCAAGTATCAATACACTTAATACGTTACGAGATATATATATTGGTTTTGATTAAAATCTATTCAAATATATTTCTCTATTAAAATCAATTGTACGGATTAACTTGTCACTTCAATTTTCTGGCTGAGACATGACCACCTGCGAGCCGACCTCGGAAGGAAAATTTGGTTTACGACTTCAGTTATTAAAAAAGTGATCTGAGAATCCATTGTTATTTTATTTTCTTTCCCTTTTTCTTTTATATATAAAGTAAAAATATTAAATTCATATAAAAATTTATATAATTTATTTAACCATTATTTTTCTGTTTGTTGTAAGCATGTTTTTGTATATATGTTAAGCAAGGAAAGTTGGTGTTTGTACCGAAGTGCTAATTATTAAATTAAAGATTACTGCTGCGAGTCAATAGAGATATCTCGGTGACTAGTTTCTGTTAATAATATTAGACTTTTTTATTATATATAAAATCGTGTGTATTATCCCTTTAAAAACTTTATTTCAAAAGTTGTAGGTGGGAAGAGAAAGAAAGTGTATCTTTGAAAGGTTTTATAACATTTATTGAAATAAATATAGTAAAATCATGTTAGTTTTGCTGCAATATACCTATGAACGTAACAATAGATAGATCGGTATGATCTATATTTCTCACACAAAGACAGGAAAACATAGAAAAGTCCTTTAACAGAAAGCTGTTGTATTTTTATTCCATTGAAAATTTTCTGAAGCATTTTGCAACATGTGTACCGTCAAAGAGGTGAACCGCATTTCAAATAAAAATAGTATGTTATTTAGTTTCCAGGGACTCCATTTAAGATGTGTAGCTTCAAACAAATTATTAATATACTCAAAAGATATATATTTCAATGATTTATTGTATTAATTTAATAATGAAATATAATTACAATGAATTGTTAATTTGTCAATAGGTTCTAGACAATACAAAATTCCAATACAAAATTACGGTAGCGGATCTATTATTGTTGTAATTATATGGAATTGCGTGGTTCTAATTATTATTTAATTTAAAATGTATTATTGTTATTGATTTAATACAAGTTTCAATATAGCTATGCAAGTTAGACATGGCGGTCATTAGGTAATTACTTATATTGACTTAGAACAAAAACAAAATAAATATTTATATTCAGTAAACAAACTACTACTTTTATAATAGTCTTTTATGAGACTAGATGACTAACCAGCAAAAGGTCTTCCTCCGGAATTTCTTATAGATATCTGCAATTGCGCCTTGCGGAAGAGGTAGTAAAAGAAAATGTTAGGAAACGAGGAGAGCTGAAGAGAACCTTGGACATGCGGGACAACTGACAGTAATAACTACTTTACGTCGGTCTTCTGTGACAGGGCAAGCAAGCTAGTCATATGACTTCAGCTAAGCTGTGCCACCTAATATATATATATATATATATATATATATATATATATATATATATACTTTATACTACATAGACTGTTATTCGTATTGCTCCTAATATACTCATAATTAACTCATATTGACTCTTCTTGTACACTCTTTATTTATAAAGAATGACATTGAAGAAAAAGCTGTTTGAGGGTCGTTACTTTAGATGTTTTTTTATGATCTTTTGAAGCCTTTGTTTATATTTTATGTTCAAATTATTATTCAAGGTAGGCAAGTAATTTATTACATGCAAAAAAATGGTCACAGAAATCGTTCATTTTATTATATTTAAAAACAGAAATTTTGTTATTTTTTTTAAAGATATGTGAAGTCAATGGGTCTTTATGAAAATATTTAATCCATATAAAGTATGCAAAATTGTAATTGTAAATTGATTAGGAAAAAAATTACAGTCTTAGCATTAGTTATTATTAAATACTACGATAAAATTATACAAGACAAGTTTGATTATAGCATCAAAAGTGTGTACAGAAAAACCAAAAATTACCTTCCGCGAATTCGTCATTCGAATGTGAATGTCACCCATTAGCCGACTTACTTTTATTATAGCACATAATGTAGAAAATTTTCTTAGAAAATTTCAATTACTATTGATTTTATCAGAGAAATAATAATCTCTCAATCACTCAATGAAGCTACTTCGGTTAACCCTCTTACCCTAATGATATCCAGTAAACCATCCAATAAATTGGATCAAAGTATCCTTAACTCAAGCCTAGCCTTGAGATATTGGGAGTACAATGAACATTTAGTCTCATGGAATTAAAATATATCGGTTTTACTACTTTATCTTTGAATTACAATTCTCACATAAATAATTATCAACATTTTTATTCTTTTAAATTTTTTTTTATATCTCTCTTAAAGTTTATGATTTATTTCGTGATTAAAGTAATTTGAAATTCGAACATAAGATAATATTACCGTTAAAACTATTAATATAATGAAGGTCAAATAAAAAATTGTCCCAGTTTTAGATTTATGACTATTTAAATTGTTATTGCAACCTCTACTATTATTGACCTAAAGACGATATTGACCTCTACATATGTGGCCCAAGGCGAGCTGCAACAGGAAAGTAAAGCAGCCTTCACATTGGTTTTGAATACGAATAAAGTGAAAAGAAAGGTCGTATCCTTTTTAAAATGAGTAATATTCAGGCACCTCTTATATATCAATTAACTTTAATGTTTAGTTTTTATTTATAGGATCTTAGTTTAAAATTGTTTTTGGAGTCTACATTTTTCTATTGGTGATGTTTTGATACATTTATTTGTAAACTCTCCAACATCAATTTAATGAACACCATGCCAAGCCAAAGCCGAAGGCAAAAACTAGCCGGTGCCAGAAACTTCATTTTCTACATATAAGAATAATCAGTATTGGGGGCGGGTTTCACCAATATAAATTACTGACTCGTTCACCTGGGCATGTGTCAATTATTTATATTTGTTGGTAAGTCTGGACTTCGAACAAGAATCGGCGGATTACATAATTATTTAAGGAATCAAAATTCAAAGTGTGTTACAATTTTGATTTGTTACTATTTTGTTATATTTTTAATTTTAGTTAGATACTGTAATTTGTAACAAAAATGAATTGTATCAAATAATGACAACCAAAGCCACGTAATATGAATGTCTTCATAATACGGAATAGAACAATAACTTTATTACAAATGCTCTTTTATATTATAATCCCACGTATAATACTTTATGAAACAATAATATTACGCGTTCCTCTGTGATATTGCGACGAGAAATGTCATTATATTTTTTTATAGGTCCATGACAATCCCAAAATAAATTGGTGTGAAGTAACTTGGTATTGTGAGTCGTCTTCCGCCTTTCATTTTGGCTCAAAAGCCTTAAGCTATTTAGGTGTACTAAGAAGTACCGCAATTCTTTTAAGTTACTTCGCTTACATAAACTATATTAAGTAATTTTTTTTCTAAGATTATCTTCTATAACATCGTCTAATGTCAGTTATGGCTACTTGCAATATTTTTTTTATGAATTATAATACTTTATATAACAAAACATAATATATAAAGAAAGTTCTATTTACTTAAAATATTTATTACGCATACATCAAGAAACCGTTTTGGGGAACCGTGAGTCAATGCCAATTTTGAGTCATATAATATTAATCTGTCGTTCTTTAATAATGATAACCTAATATAAAAACCTTTAAGAATTTATTAATATGGTTGCTCTCAAATTCTATTTAGATACGATATTTTGTCCGTGTGAATATAATTTTAGTATATTCGAGGAGAACTCTACTTATTTAGTAATGGGATTCAGTTTTCGTGATTTACTATTGCTATTAACCAACATAAACTGTAAATATGAGTTATGTCTTTGACCTCGATAGGTAAAGTTCTGAAGTAAACAATCACTGAATGCCCAACTATTATATGATATAAGGTATGAATCACCCAGTACAATAATTAACAAAAGTGCAGACATTTTGCCGCCGGTAGTAGAATATACCATGTATATACCCTTATATGACATAATCTTGTAAAAATTATCATAAATCGGCATAACATATTTATTATTGCAAATGGTATGCAAAGGCCGTCAAGTGTGTAATGTCAATTATTTATTCATTGGTTCGATCTACTATCATAATTATTTATTAGGGTTGTGTTACACTGAGTGTTATTAAAATTTTGGTGTACATTTTAAAATTGGTTAAATAAATAACAATTCTTTATAAAATATATAATATTAAATAAACAATCAATCTATCAGTTTAATTTATATGGAAATAAAGATTTTATTGGAAACAATCAATAGATATTTATTATAAATACTTTAAGAGTACTTCATAACCTTCGGGTAACGAACATAATTGATTTGAAAATTAAAATATTATAATCAGAAATAATTATACTACGTCAGAACTAAGATGATTATTGTTTAGCGGTATTTATTATTTTGTAAAACTAAATATAATATATTTAAAATTAATTAAAATATAAAAAGAAAAATAATTTTATTGTAAATTGTAGTTACATATATTAAGATTAAAATAAAGTATTTTAAAAGTAAATAAATGAACTTACGATAAATATTTATTATCCAGCGAAAAAATATCCTTTGCACAAAAAAAACAATAACATATAACATAAAATAAAGATTTGGATATATCACATTAAGCGCGCGTACTGTGCAAGCTGTTTTCTTGAAGTGAGACGCGAGACTTACTCCGGATGCAATCACCCTGCGTTTGACGATTTAATTACTTCCCCTGAATATGGTACAGCGTATCAAAATTTGATACGATACAGTTAAAGGGCTTACGGTTATATTGTATTAATATAAACATATTAAAGTATTTGAAAAGGTTAATTAGTTCAGACTTCATTACGTATCTTGAGTTTTCTTCAAATATTATTTGGAAATTATTTCATAAATATTGGAAAATTTTATAAAATTTTATAATTATTTGTTATATTTTAATAAATCTCAGATTCTTAGCCTATAATGTTCTTCTACGACTACAAAAAATATATTTTAATTTATATTTTTAATATAAATAATATCAGCTATACACTTATTTTCCTTTAATTATTATGATCTTATCTTAAGGTTATTTGGCGAAGGTCGCTAAGGCCTTCTGATCTTTTTTTTGGATTTCTGTTTCGAGTTGTTTTATTGAACCGAAAAATAAACATAAGGATGGATTTTATTACTAATATATTACATTATAACTTCTCTCAGATATTAGTTTCTATGTAAATTATGAGAAATAATGTTATTAAATCGAGGAATAATAGTAATCGAAAATAATAAACATCTCAATATCTATACTTGATGAATGAAGTGAAGAATAATAAATAATAATGAAGTAAGTGGCTGAGTGAGTAAGAGGATTGTCCATCTCGTTCCTTTGTTGAATTCCTTCAACATTCCTCGATACTTTGTACATTATTGCAATGTATTAGCAATTTTAATTATTGTCATAAGAGTTCTCCCCCCCTAAAAAATAAATAACTGATTTATGTTTACTAAAGTCTGGATATTAGTAAATCAAAAGTCTGCTATCCGTCGTTCTTCCATTTGCTTTCCTCTACACTGTTATAAATCGGCGCGGTTCCTAACTTCTTTCATAGCCTTCAAAAAATATTTGAATTATATTAGACAATTAAATTTTAGTGTTTCTATAAACATATTTCATTGTTTTGTAATAGCAGGTCTGGATTCCCTTTCAACAACCTTGCAAAGTACTGCGCAAGCGTTTACTAAATGCAAAGTATGTTGTTTGTTATTGTTGCTTTGTTATTATATTGCATCGTTTAAGTCTTTGTGAGAACCAAATTAACTAATTTAGACACAATAGAAAACAAATTAATTTTTGTATTACCTACACTTTTTCGAATGAATTTTATTATTAACTATCGTGCCAACGAGAGGACATGATTTGTGTGTGTTGTTGTAACCAAAAAATCTCAAATAATACATCTAAAATAATATAAATACCGAGTTACATCAAAATATATACTCAAGTTTGATTCTTTCTCTAACATTTTTTAGAATTTATTGTACAAATTAAAAAAAAATATTTTTCTGATACCAATTGAGGGAATACTATTTGCATACTCTTGTTCATAATAAAATAATTGTTTGATATGCGACAATTATTAATTTTAATAATGAGCCAGCTGTAATTTTTTTTACCTGACCTTTATGTAGCTCCTATAGATAATAAAGCCTAATTACATAAATTCTTTAATTTGCTAAGTAAAATAATACTTGTATTACAGATAATGTGTCCTGTTTATATAATTTGAACAAATAGTTTCCATTTCGTAATTAAAAAATTGATGTCCTACATTCTGATACTTATACCTAAATCTTTATAATTCATATAACTGAAATATTTCTCCCTAGGGCATAAATAGAAACATACTGTTTATATGTGGTTATCTAATAATAATTTAATATTTGTCGTGCCGTGTACCTCAGTCACGTTGGTTCATGTCGTGAACACTATTGCCAATATGCTAGACGTTCTCGTAAATTTTAGTTTAATCCACGAACATTTATATACCTATATAATCTTAAATAGAAATAAAAAAATCTTTTATTTATAACAATAAAATGTTCTAATTAGTGTCTTTTAGTATTTGAAATAATGTCTAGGTGTTGCATAAAGCCATATAAGCATCGTACACTAGAACTGTATTAAAATTTGTTCTTGTAGCATTTTCATGAATAATTCCTACAACTTAATTTAATCTATGTTAGATAATTTAGAATAATTTGTAAATGTCTTTAAAATGTTTTTAAACTAATTACACTTGTTTTATCCATTTAAAAGATTATTTATTTCACAGTTGTTTATATATCAATTTAAATATTTAATGTTATTTTTACTTTTTTTCTTAATAATCAAGCAAAACAATGGATTAAAGTGAAAAAAGCTAATAAAACAATAACTTCTAAATTAACTAAGAATATTAATTTTAGAAGTATTATTCTGTGTATATAATATATTATAATTGTATTAATAAATAGACTGAATAAGTTTGAATAGAGTTATAACCCAGTTTATGCACAAATATACGTATAATATACAAGTAAAGGAGGCTGCGAACAGAGCGGTGACAATTAATTAAATAAATAAAAAGGATTTTGTATCCAGAGACCTTTCAGACTTTTTAGTGTACGATTATGGGGAAACCGGTTTGACATCAAATATATATTATGAACTTCGTTTATTTGTAATTAATAGTATGTTTAGGGTTTCGTATTAACTTATTCTTTGAATCTGTCAGTTACTATTGCTAGCGATTTCCGCTCAATGCCCCCTAAATCCTCTTCCTCTTCTGACCATTCTATTACCGATATTAACAATAACATCACTCAAAATTTTTATCAATTTATATATATTTTAGTTTAAATAACATTATCGTTCTTTTAAAAAGGTTTCAATATATCTGCATACCACCTTTACAGTTATTTAAATAACTCTTATTGATGTTTGTGTTTTGCGTTGCAATAAACAATTATCTATTCTACAATAAATAAATACATTTTTTTTATTTACATATTTATTATATAATAAATAATTGTTTATCGAGACTCATTGAATTATTTATTAGTAGTATTTGTATATTTCTTCCTTATTGTTAAATAATAAGTCCTGGAGCGTCATTTTCTATTTTTATGAGACTGCATATCTTTGAACATCCATCACATAACATGCTGAACTACTTTTTAAGTTTTGTTTAGTGATAATATCTATATGTATACCACGTCACTTAATATTTAGGACACATTTATGGAAAAAAAATTAGAGTCCTTAAGTTTTTTGTAACAGCATAACAATAAATTAAGCGCGTACAACTTGTATTTGTTTGTTGGGTTGACTGGCCTCAGTTCGCTTGAAGTACTCTGACTTAGCAAGATATAAATGATCGCCAAAATATATTGATGACCAGCGATGTTTATTTGTTCTAAAAATTTCCTACCTTACATATTATATTTTATTCATAAGATTGAAATAATACATAACATATTTTGGAGTTTACTATCTATACATTATTGTTATATTAAACGAATTAGAAATGAGCATTTCACGTAATAAAAATAAAGGCAAACTCCTATAAATGTTTAAGTTATATTGATTTTATTATGATATGATAATATTAATACAAGTTTAAAGTCAACCTTACATATTTTGTATCAAGAATATGAAGTTAATTTCTCAATAATGGAATTCGAGAGGAAATACAATGTTGCTAAATAGAACTTACATAGTTAATTCATTGCAAATCTTATTTCATATTTAAGTTATCCTATCAGAGAATATATTTTATAAAAAAAGTATAACGACTTTTTAATAAAGCAATCACTCTTAGAAATTAAACATTGAAATATTAAAAATATTTCTCATCCGTCGCAGGCTCTACTTTATCTCTTGCAGACACTAACTTATATAAACAATTGAGACCTTCTGTTTTGAAAAAAGACTTGAAGAATTTAATGGATTGTTATTATAAATATTCATTTGCTAGATTTATAATATTAAGCATAAAAACTAAGTACATATATAATTGTTTTTTAATTTTGAGTTGGTTGTTGTAACACTTTCTAAAGACCACGTTCCACTTCACATAATGGTAGTTACATAACATATCTAATGGTCTGCATCGCCATACATCATTTATATTACTCGTTTTTATATATTATTATTTTTATATTATAAAAAACTAATACGATTTTAATGAAAACAAGTAGGAGATAAATATAGTAATATTAGACAGCATTTTAATAAAATTTACAATGTATAAAATAATTAGAAAAGCTTATTGCATCAATATTGTACCATATTCGTAGTTTCTTTGAATTTTAAATACATGATATATATTTTACTAATCTAGATATTATTCTCAATTATTGCCTGTGTTTATAACGATTATATAATATCGAATTGCTAATAATATAAGTTACCTGTCGCCTGTGGTCTCTAAAAGCAATTTGCATTAACATCGGTTGTTTGTCCGCAATGAACTCCTAAACTACTTAATCGATTCAAATAAAATTTGCACACCACGTGCAGTTTGATCTAACTTAAAAGATAGAATAATTTTCAACTCAATTCATAGTCGCAATATTATTTTATTGCAAATTATTTATTTACTATTTTGTAGTCACAATTTTCAATTAGCTCCTAACGATTCTAACAGATGGCGGTATCTGTTGACTGGATAGTTTAGTATTTCAAGTTATTTACTAAAAACTTTGTAATATATAAATAGTGTTATATACTCGGATAATAATTATAATTATTTTGATTTTTGCTAAATATCGACTGTAAGAAAACATTATGGTTTTCATGACCGATGTACTCTGAACGTTAGCCCTTAAATAGTTTACTACAATATAATATATCAAAAACAATAGTTACAGCAACGCGTGACCGGGTCTGCTGGTATATGTATATTTTAAGTGTTTGACAACTTGTCTACTAGTCATGACATCAAACTTTGAAAGCGATGGATATAATTTGCGTGTGGGTATGCAATGTTCAAGATTGATCGTAATAGCCGCACGATTAGATTTCGGGTTTTGGGATTCAGGATTAAATATCCAAGATATCTTGGAAAGAGTATTCAACCGTGACACAATTCATTGTTAATTGAATAACTTTCGAATTTAACGCTAAAATGGTCTTCTCTAGCTAGAGTCACTATTTCTATCCAAATTTAAATAATTAAACATCCACAAATGTAGGCAATTTTCTCAAAAAGTGGTGCTTTTTTATTTTTTATATTTTCTTATTTAAAAGGAGGGTAAAAGGCACTTATGTCGTATCGATCCGGATATACGGTCAAAGGGAATTCGTTCTACATTTTAGTGGTATGTGGAAGAGAGGTCCTTGAAAGCCACACATTAAGGGGCCGCCGCATCCAGGTAGTAAGGTTGGTATTCCAGGCAATGACGTGGTAATGTCGAAACAAAAGGAACAGACTAATACGGTTAAGTCTTACCACTCATAAAATGTTTAAGCAAACTAATTAAAACGATACATGAAAACATAAGTGAAGTAAATGTTCCGTATAACAAAATAACTCACATATGACAAGTGACAAGGGTATAAAGAATATCCCATTTAACTTGTACCATATGTGACATGTTATTTGTTTTGATGCTCATTGTTATGATTATTTTTTTCATTCAATATTTGTATATAATATAAATAAGGTTAATACGGCTAAATAAAGCTCAATTGTGTGATATACGTACGGTGTTAATAAATAAAACTTTATTCATACTGTTTTTTTCTGATTATTAAGCTGTTTTTGTTATCAAATTAATTGCGATGGTTCTATTTTTTCGTAAATGACGTTTGTGAAACAGAGATCACTATAAACAAATACCCGGCTGAATTTGTTATGTAGTTCTTCTAACACCAGGGCTCGTTTGGAATCCTTGTACTTGACGTACACAAATGATCACTGATTTAAATTGGGAAATATATAATTGAAATAAAAATTATATTTTTTTTATTTTATCTATTCTCCATTTTCTTTCCCTGAGTTAAGCATGAGAAGATTTGGGTTGATTCAAATAAAATTAAAAAAATAATAATTTTAGGAGCAGTGTAAACCATCATATGTATATATATATATATAATCACTAATTTAGCATTTACTAGTTGCTTTGCTGACTTTGGATGTGAAAAAAAATATTTTGATATAAATCAAAAAAGTATAAAAATAAAATTAACCTAAATTAAAATATAAAGATTTGGCAGAATTTGTTTTTACATCTCGTTTTCCATCTACTGTCTTAATATACGAGTTAACATGTTTAATTTAATAATAATTGTTTTTCATTGTATTTATGCTATGCATTCTAAGGATGGCCAGGATATTTGCGAAATCTTTTCAGTATGTCAGGAAGTTACGTATGAGGATGATGTTAGGGTGTACCTGCAGGCGACACGCATGGACACAGCACACGATCTTATAAGAAATGGGGAAAATTTGTCGCATTACTAAGGTGCAAGTTGGTGGGTAGAATAAATGTAGCATCTGTGCATGAGGAAAAATGGAAGAGCGAGGGAGATTGGTGAACGATACAATATTTAATATTTTGGTAACGAAGAACCTAAGAAGATGGAATGATATACACCTAAGTCTGTTTTTACACGGAAATTGGTTCCAGAAAAAACCGTGTAAAAAAAGACATTGATCGTATGCAAAAATAGGTGATTGGTTCCTAATCTCTAAAACCTATTAAAATTTGTGAAAAACAAGGATTTTTTAAGAACAAGTGCTCATGTTTATTTAAATAAATCACATATACAATGTTTATTTTTACAAGCATAGTTATTGAAGATTATTCACAAAATATTAACACATTTCAATTGCTCTGACCAGTAAATTTGCTTGTATGCACAAAAAGGGAATTCCCCTAAATTTGTAATATGAACATATTTCGCAGAAATTAAATTTGACAAAAAAAATTAAGCCCAAAAAATTTTTAATCGTGCTAAATTGAATAAAGTCGTGTAATATTTTATTTTCAAACGGTGTTATTTCAAAACCGCGTAAAATCAGACTTAGGTGTATATATAATATTAGATTCGATATGAAAGAATGAGGTACCATTGTGAATAGAATAAACGCAAAAATAATTGCTATGGAAATAATTTGGAGGTGTGATTTTAAATATAAAATATAAACTCCACAATCTGGTACCGACGAATATTTTAAGAAATGTTTTGGGAAAAGTTTATTATTAGGATGATGGATATTTTCAAAACGCAGATTTTTCTAAGTTTAAATTTAAATAGAAATGTAGGACAGTATAGGGGAGAGTGCATGAAGGTACCCCCTATCTCAATTGTGTGGTGAATTCATATTCAAAGTAACCTTAGATCTTAACTTTTGATCTGGGTGTAATAAATACTGGGTTTTGATGGAAGATACTAACATTTTAACATCTATAAATAGAGCTACCACACGACAAAGGTTCAAATTTCTACAGATTACTTTCTTGAAAAAAGAAGAAAAATTTAACTGTCACAAAAATTGCAAAGTCTTGCCCGGGTAGGAATCGTCTTGCAGCAGAGACTGCGGCTCTTGAATAGTTTTGTACCAATTTTAATAATACTTCTAAGTACAAAACAAACATCCTTACAAAATCAAGTGGTACAGGATCTCAGAAAATGAATATGTAAATAATTTTAAAAAGAAATTTGGTGCAAAAATTTAGAAAAGTACAGTATTCCATAAGGATAGATGAATATTGAAATGGGATGGCAAACTACATTAGAGCGTAGAACTATTTGGCAAAATGAAAAATAAGATAAATAGTGGTAGTTATTGTTCGTGTGTACAATTAGTGTTCGTGTGAAAAATGACAGACTCTGGTAAAAATGAAGAAGGAAATATTAAAAGTTTGGAAGAATCGACGGGATCTCTGGAAGATGTGGAAGAAATATGGATATGGTTACGGATATGGAAAAATTAGAACGAATGAAATAAGGGAGGCGGTGTAAAGAAAGAAAATTGGGAAATTTGTAAGTCCAGATACCAGTAGAAGTATGGAAGTTACTTGGAAAGGATCCATGTAAGTGTTTTTTTTTTCAATTAGATGTTGCAAGAAGAGGCAGTTCAGCAGGACTAGTGTGGTAGTATAGTAGTAGTAGTAGTGCTTATATCACATGTTTTTCATATATCTATACTCTAGAAATATGAAAATATGATCGAAAAAGGTCTGCGTGAGAAAAATGATATAGCTCAAAACTACTTCGGGTAAAAGAAGTAATATTCTCCGCTATTCTTGCATATTTTGTGTTATGGATATCGAAATTTTAATTTAAATTTAAATTTTAAAGCCGGCTTCCGGTAACACCGGTAAATTTAGTGTCTCATCGGGCCAACTAATCAGTTATCGGAATTTTGTTACCTTTTACTGATGTTTTTGCCACGACGTCGGATTTACAGAAAGACATATCCTTGAGGACGCTATTTTCTGACAACATTATTTTTGTCGGTTACGACGGCTTTAGGTCTTGAATACGCTGAAAACGAAATTAAAATAGAGTGTTGAGTAAAATCAGCAGCAGCAAAATTGAACAAACATTCAAACTTTGAAATTTAAAGTTCCCCGACATTAAGGTCGGTACAAATTTGAAAGCCTGTGTCCACAACCAAGTTTATAACTTGATATTATACTACATGTGATTCTGACATAAATTGTTGATCTAAAATAACAAAAATATAATTAAAAAATAAGACAATGGATGACAAAATTCGGCAAAATTATGCGGTGTTGCTGATGTTCTGTGAAGAACGTGTCATTGAAATGATAATAAGTTAATTTAAATAATTTTAAGACCATTGTTGAAATATTATCTTGTTAAACGTTTACTGGTTAGCACGGAAACCTAGAAAATAAAAGTAGTAAATTTAAAAGAAAATACAATAACGAGACCTTTAATTTTATTTGTCCACAAAGTGACAGACAATAAGAAGTTGCCAGCAATGAATATGCAAACAATATCCCTTAATCTCCAAAAATTGAATAATGTATCCATCTCAAAGTAAGTTGTTAATTGTTTTTTGTATTTTATTTATTTATTTATTTATTTATTTTATTTACCTTCACGCCATATCCCTTGCGGGGTAGCCAGAGACGACGGAGCGCCAAACGCTACGGTCTCTGCATACCTCTTTCGCCTCGGCCACAGACATCAACCTCTTCATACATGCCCTCCGGGGGTCCTCATGCTTTTTACGTGACCTTCCTCCAGTATCGTAGCTACTGTGTTTTCGAAGGTCACTCGAGGCCTCCCCCTGTCTCTCTTACCGCTCACTTTTCCTATATAAATCTTTTTTACCATTCTTTCATCACTCATTCGTTCGACGTGCCCAAACTACCTGAGCACGTTCTTTTTCATTCTCACCGTGACATCTTCGCTAGTACCTGCCATTCTGTGGATCTCTTCGTTGCGGATTCGATCAGCTAGACTGACTCCGCATATTCTGCGAAGAGATCGCATCTCCACAGCATTCATCTTTCTTACATTCTTTTTCTGTGTTACCCACGTTTGGCTGCCGTATAAAAGCGTCGGTAGCAAAACTGCATTGTGTACAGCCAAACGTGCAGTTATACTATACTATACTGACGTTTTGCCGTCTCAACAATGCAGTCAAAGCACCATTGACTCTGTTACCGGCAGTAATACGCCTTTCCACATCCATTTCGTATCTTCCGTCTCTGCTAAACATACTTTCCAAATATACCACTTCATTCATTTGTTCTATTTATTATCTTACCATTCACGTTGATCTTACATTATGTTCTTTCTTCATTTCTTTCAAATATCAGAACCTTCGTCTTATCTACATTCAGGTTAAAACCATTAATTTCACACCCATCTTTCAGAGTGGTGACTAATGCCTGCAAATTGCATTCTGATGATGCAATGAGCACTGCATCATCTGAATATAGCAAGCAATTGACCTTAAGGTCACCTACTTTCACTCCCATATCACTATCTTTCACTCCTTGGAGACAACTATCCAAATACAAATTGAACAACCAAGCTGACATAGCGCAACCTTGGTTAACACCCGATTGAATGTCAAACCAGGGCGACATGCCAGCTCCTACTCGCACACAGGCTGAGTGATCTCGGTAAAGAGACCTTACAGCCTGTAGCAAGGGTCCGTTCACATTGTATCGGGGCAGTATCTCCCATAACTTCTTTCTCACAACCCTGTCAAACGCCTTTTCCAAATCCACAAAAGCACAGAAAACCTTTTGGTTTAGGGCCAAAAACTTTTCCGTGATCATGCGGAGGGAAAAGATCTGATCTATACACCCTCTTCCAGGTATATAACCTCCTTGGGCCTCCCACAACAGCCTTTCAGATCTCTCTTGCATTCTTCTCGCTAAAATTTTAGCATAAACTTTACCGCCCAAGCTAATCAAACTGTTGGCCCTATAGCTTGCACAGTCTATCTGTGAACCTTTGACTTTATACAAAGGTACGATGACTGCACTTCGCCAATCGTCTGGGACCTCCCCAGATTTCCAGCATAAATTGCACAAAAACCAGAAAAAGTCCCAGACGCGTGGCCCACCATATTTGATCATCTCGGCAGTAACTTCATCTGCTCCCGCAGCCTTACCACATTTCAGACTTTGAATCACGTTCTCTACTTCTTCCAAACTGATTTCAACATCGGCTACATCTTGACTCAGCATTACGCTGGTAGTCAAAACCGAGGCGTCCTCACGTTCAAACATCTCCTTATAGAATTTCGCCCACCGCTGGAAAACGTGTGCTTGCTAAGTTAAAATTTCACCGCTCTTCGAAAGCACCCCTTTCATTCTACAGGTTACCGAACAACCCCGGGAACCACTAACTTCTCGCCAGAAAAGCTTCGTGTTTTCCCGGAAGTTGTTCGTCAACCTTTCATCCCTTTCTCTCTCAGAATTTTCACGTTTCATCTTTATAAGTGCTTTCGTTTTGAGCTTTTGCAGCTTGTACGCTCTTTTTCTTATCTCTCTCATACTTTTATTCTTACCAGAGGCTTTATAATCCAGCCATGCTTTCTTCTTTAACTCTACAGCGTCTTTCACTTCATCATCCCACCATTCATCGCGCTTTTTACTAAAACCTCTTTTCCTTTTACCACATACTTCTGTCGCTACTTTCACCATACCATTCCTAAGGTTCTGCCAGCATACTTCAACACTTTCATTTCCAGAATCACAGCTTTCAAGCTTCTTGGAAACCCTCTCTTGATATTCCTCTCTGATCGGTGGATCTTGAAGCTTCCAGCTTCTTATGCGATAATTCGACGCCAAGCTTGGACACGTCGTGCGGCTGCGCCAACCTGCGAACAGACCTCTTATTCTAGCAACGACTAGATAGTGGTCCGTTCCCAGATCAGCACCTCTGAACACTCGCGTGTCCATAACTTGACTTCGAATACGCTGGTCCACTAGGATAATTAAATAATATTTTAAAGCAAATATTTACTGCTATAACGTTTACTTGAAAAACATTATTTTAAAATTTAAAAACATTACACATTGACTACACATTCTAAGTTCCCATATATCAGAATTGGATAGAGACTCTATCTATATTGTCAAACTACACAAAAAAATTTAATTATTTTATTGTTTCTAGACGACAACGTGACAATTTCAGACTAAAAATGATACAAGATCCGATTTGATATAATCTGTTTTCGAAATATCATATTTCACCACGGAACCATATTGGATTTAACTGCGATATATAGTTTTGAAAACTATATACGATTCGTTCGATCTCCATTTAATATAATGTCGTCGTTCAGGACTCTCTCGGGAGATCGTCTAAGAAAGACGAAAGAAATGTAAGTCTTCTATTGAGACTTCCCTAGTGAGCTAGCTTTGCTAAGAAAGTTACATTCGTCATAGTCATACTGAGGGTCAGGTTACATACTCGTATCTATGTTACATATCACACCGGCAGCAATTTGCGACATTTGATTGCGTATAAAAGAGGTTCGGATCGTCGGATACTTCAGACGAGAAAGATTAATTCCTTTGATGTTGCATAGAAACGTAGCCTTTCTGTGTGTTCTACCACATTTATTATTGGAAATGTACCGAAAATCTATTAGAATTAATTCCTGCCTCCGTTTGCCTTCCGTATCACTTAGATGCACGGTTTTGTTCCCATGAAACTTTCATACGACGAACGATACGAACTAACCAGTTTTTTATAATTATAGTTTAAGAAATAATTTTAATCTTATTACTTGAGATAATTTAACAATCACAACCAAAATATAATTTATGAATAAGGGTCATATTTTATTGTCACATTATAAATTCAAACTGTATATCACTACAATTATTAGATTAATTGATGGTAATATTTGTTGCCTTATTGCGCTATATTAAAAAAATATATAAACATTTTAAAACATAACAAACATAAAATAAATAATAGTATTTAAAAATACTTACTCTATTTTAACATGGTTTAAAATAGAGTTCAAATTTTAAACATTTTTGTGATTTATTGTGTGTCAGTTAGAAATTGAAAAAAAATGGTCCAAGAAAGCTGATAAAAATATCCAAGTCAGGGAACGTAACATCTAAAGGAATAAAATCTTTGTATATATAAATATACACGTGATTGTAATGAAAATACCTCATTCGACAGGGTCGATCGTGTTAGGTAGATTCCCGTCGGTCGGATCGACAAAGAAAAACTAGCCAGCAGTATTCTACTGGTCATTACGAGTCTTATGACGGGTCACTTTGCATATATTGGGTGAGCGAGGAACCACCCCCCATCCCTATTTCTTAAACGGGGGGTCGCATCAAAAAACTTTTCGGACAAAAAAGTTTTCTCTTTTAATTTCTTAATTTTCTAAGATTTTTTCCCGCCGACCGATTTCCCCCGTTCAAGAACTTAACCTTCATTTTGTCCTTAAGAATGTGTTACTAAGTTTGAAAATCCTCCGTCAATATTTGCGACCTGTAGCGTGTCCCAAAGGTTTGCACTTTCACCCCCCTCCCAGTCCCCCCTTTCACTTTTTCCAAAAAAACGAGATGCTACGTTTGTCCTACTAATTTATCCTATCGACCTGTGAAGTCAGATTTTGCCTACGATGAATTTGGACTGATGGATCATATATACATATATATATATAGAGGGATATATAAATTATTTTTTTCGACGTATTCTCAATCTCCAGTTCATAAACGGCGTAGCGCCCCTACTCTGGGGTTTGGGTCCCGTCATCGCATCGATTGCAATAGGTAGATTCATCTATGGAATCTACCTAAAATGATTGAGTAAGAGTGTGTTAGACGAATTTGTATTACAATATAAAAATAATGCTAACAATTGCGCAGATATTTTGTAGACAAGAATAAAAAACGCCATGAATATTTTCGTTTCAAGACAGTCTGAATAAAAATATATATTTTTTTATATCTCGTGACAAGACAATCTTAATGTCTTAATTAAGCCTTCATCGAATAAGTGAATAAAATTGTTATTATATAGCTTTAGATAGGAAAAAACTACTTAACATTTATTTTTTGAAAGACTATCATGTAGTCAAATAATATATGAAGTACAATGTAATTATTGTAGTCAATATCAAATTATAGAGATGATGCAATAATAACACCTCTTTCATCACATTACTGAACTGAATTGATTGAGGTCAAACTATCAATATACCATGAATTTACAGATCCATATTCAATATTGACATCAACCTTCTCTGATCGATTTTAATTGCCCCACAGTGATTCGAAGTTCACCCATATATCTTTCTGTCCCATAAAAGTTATGGTTGAGCTTAGTGACATACGCATCTACATTTTACTTATTTCGTTCAATAAATATTCACCAGATTGTGCATCATAATGTTATTTTCCTCTATAAGTTTATATTTTTGTTGTACGGTTAGAAAATAACATATTGTGAAAGTAGTTAATATGAATCCAGCGTTAAAAACAGATAACCTGCTAAAAGTTATAAGGTATTTATTATATTAATCTTATATTCAATAGACAATAATTTTGTTATAAAAACACTTTTTCTTTCTATATTTCGTTTTGAATTAAATAATTTAATATGGTAATTGTATTGTACGGAAATGTGTCTACTGAATTAGAAAATAAAATATAAGTAAAGAGTTTTTAGATCAGAATTAACATGCAATGGCCCCAAAGACGATACACCTTACGTGCCGGCAGAGCATCGACCGCAGGAGTCTAATACATCGTGAGTATACTTGTGTTTATTTGATTACCAAACAATGTGAAAATATAAAGACTATGGAATCATTCCACTTTTATTGTTATTAATTATCTTTTCTTGAAAAATTTTACGTTTAAATAAAATTTTAACGAAATATTATAAGAAATACAGACTCTTATAATATTTAATGAGATTCAAATGTATTGAAATTATTAAACGGAATGGTATGTTGTTACGGCTTATTTAAATTACAAAAAACAGCTTCTTATTTCTATTGCTATAAATATAAACAAAACAAGTCATATCGAATTACTTATTCTTGTAGGAGTTTCGGAGCATTGGCCCATCTACTTAAAGCCTCCTTAAGTTCCGGAGTACTGGCAATGCCTTTAGCTTTCAAGAATGCTGGGTTACTCGTCGGTGTTATAGGGACTATAATTATTGGTTTAATTTGTGTACACGCCACTCACATTTTTGTAAGTATTTTTAAGTAGTATATTTTTTATTCAATACACAGCGTAATAAAATAATATATTTACTGTTAACTTTATTTTAAGTATTAGATGTGATTGTTATTGTAAAATAATCCAGACATTCATTACTTTTTTAAAAAACATGTCAGTATAAACTAAAAATAATTCTACTATTGTTAACATTTTCTTTCTTTACAAAAATATAAGACTAAGTAATTGTCTACAAGACAAAAACAATTGTTGAAGAACAAAGTGGTATTATCCTACATAATAGCTGTACTTCAATTTACTATTTCGTTGTTACGAAAATTCGTAGGTGATTTAATAGATACAGTTTCTGAAATAACATCAATTACAATATAACAATGTCCTTTATATACAAAAGAAAATAAATTCTCATTTTATTACAATGTTAACATTTTTAATGTATTTATTGTTATAGGTAAAAACATCGCAAGCGCTGTGTGTAGAAATTAATAAGCCTAGCTTAGGTTATGCGGATACATGTTATATAGTCTTTAAAAATGGTCCCAAACCCATGCAAAGGTTCGCTTCAATTGCCAGGTGATTTTATATAATAAAATATGGTTTTTAATTTTGGAACAGATGTGAAGTAAATTTTTATATAGATTTTAATGAACTATATTTTTTAGATTGCTAGCAGACTGGGCACTGGCCGTCACACATCTTGGAGCTTGTTGTGTCTATGTCGTGGTTGTGGCAGAGTCTTTCAAACAAGTAATTACTACAGGTCTTTCTTGCTTCTTAGCTTAAGATTAACAAACAATTTTATTTTAGGTATCTGATGTATACGGAGGTCCCGAATGGTCAGTGACAATATTTTGCGCGATGACACTACTTGTTCTAATACCAGTTACACAAATTACTAAACTTAAATATTTAGTGCCGTTCTCAGCGTTGGCAAATTTTGTATGGCTGTCTTCTATTTGCATATCAATATATTACTGTTTGCGAAACACACCGTCGATTTCAGAAAGGAACCTGTCTACTCCTTTATCTGGTCTCGTAAATTTTATAAGGTTTGTAAATATTGTTAAGTTCATAATAGTCACAAAGAGTTTTAAAATATCATTTTATTTTAAAGCTGTCATATTGATATGTTTTTAAAACATTATTTTATAAAAAAAAAACAAAAATTATTAAACTACATTATTTTTTATGAATTCTAGTACAAGCCTGTTTGCTATGGAAGGTATAGGAGTAGTGATGCCAATAGAGAATGAAATGACGAAACCTCACCAGTTTCTGGGATGTCCGGGTGTACTGACGATAGCTATGAGCATAGTGGTCACTTTATTTACTTTAATTGGCTTTACAGGGTACATGAGTTTTGGAGAAGATGTTAGGGGTAGTATTACTCTTAATTTGCCTCAAGATGAAATGTGAGTAAATGATAATTATTTGTTATTCATAGTTATTTTCCTTTAAGGTCCTTGTTTTATAACGAAATATATTTGTTTTATTCAAGTCTAGCGCAAACAGCAAAGATTTTGGTAGCATGTGTGATGATACTATCCTACGCATTAATATTCTACGTGCCACTTGATATTTTCTGGAGGAAAATTAAATACAAAATCCCGAAGAGGAATCGTCGAATGAGTATTGCTGGAATAAGGTTGGCTGGAACTCTTTTTACGGGTAATGATTTACAATATATAAATAACTATCTTTCTATTATTTCTATTTTAATAATAATGATACAATTATTATACTTTCATTTGTTGTTGCTTTATTTTATGTCTATAATACGTTATTATTATACATGTTGTGTTTTAACTTTTCTTTTTGTTGTTATAATAAATATTCGTTTTAATTTTTCGTTCAGATTATTTATACTTGTGTCATTATTCATATTTGTGTTTTTAACAATATTTTTAAATGTATTATGTATGTTGGCTATATATTTTTTGTATTTAAGTATGTGTTGATATCATGTATTGTAAAGGTATATACTTTAGTAGATCTTGATTTCTATCTTATAGCATATTGTGCGTTTTGATGGACAGTTAATTTATTTATGTATTTATATCTTTTCCACTTTGAATTAATACCAGTAGATACTTCTTCTTCTTCTTCAGCCTATAGATGCTCATTGTAAGGTATAGAAATGGTGATCACTTGTGTACGTCGAGGGCCTATTTTGATACCATACTTATTTAATTAAGCCCTTCTGTAATGACATCCTTTAACTTAAAATTAAGCAATAAGGGTTATAAACACGCCCTGGTCCGAGAAGAACCAGATAACAAACTCAGCCGATTTTTATTTTATTATGATCACTCAATTTATTATGATTTCACAAACGTTAAAACATTTAGTAAGAAATGTACGAACATCTAGAACCATCGCAAGCAATCCACCAATCAATCCATATCTAGCAAAACGACAAGCCACCGCAAGCAGCATCAAGCAGCGGTCCAAATATTTATAATATTAATCTATAAATCATTATATTATTTTGTTTCAGTGGGACTCGCTTGTGCAATTCCAAAGTTAGAACTCTTCATGGAGATAGTTGGTGCCGTATGTTTGTCTATATTAGGTATCACACTCCCTGTTATCATCGAAACTATTTTTCTATGGGAAAAAGATATGGGGCAATGGAGATGGGTATTGTGGAAAAATTTACTTTTATTATTTTTCTCTATACTTGCTTTAGTATCTGGAGCTATTTGTGCTGTGAAAACTATGTTAGAAGAGTTATAAAATTTCTGTGATCTTATAAGTTATTTAGTAATTAACGTTTGCATGTAATTGTATGCAAACTTTTGTCTTAATTAATAACGTAATTGTAATGAAATTAATTTATTCTGAACATATAATTTTGGTTAATAATAATATAATATTTGAAAATTGTTAGTGCCTTAAAAGCAGTTAAAGGGTATATAAACCTTGGAGCGTTTCAAATGCAATTCAGTAAACATGGTATATATATCTAATTATTATAGCTTGTGTAAAAGTACAAAAGAATGAAAATTTGGCATAATGCTCAATGCACTGGTAAAGAATTTACTCGAATACATGAAACATTGCCCAGGTTTTGATTGTATTCGATAAAGGCATATTCTGTTCATTTGACTAAATTATTTACTAGACAATCATATAGCGAATAATTAAAAGAAAATAATATGTATAAATTATAAAATAATTTATTACTATACAATAACGTCTTTTAAAATATCACAATTTTAATTTAAATTTAATATTAAATGTGTATTTATAAAGAAAATTGTCATATAACTAAGGCAAATTATTTTTTCTTTAATGTTCTTTACATCTTACTAAGCAATACACTCGAAGTAGATATTTGAACGCTAAACAGTAACCTTTCATTGAAAATGTATAATACATAGTTAATTAAATAATACAATTTCGTTTATAATAGCCACATACTTCCCAATTCATACAACAATCAACAATTCCAGATTTCCCGGACATTCATTATTATGCTCAGAATATAACTATTCAAATGCTTAAAATCGATATCGAATGTCTACAGTAAAGTGAGACGGAATGTTTAATTAATTTTCAACTAATTATCATTAAAATCAAATCAATAAAATATATAATATGAGTCGTTTTTTCTGTCATAAGTCATATTTGTCATACAACTAAAAATAGGTAATTTTTATTTTTTATTTATAATTTAAAATGTCTTGTACTTAGGTTCTATATTAAACTTAAAAATAGATTTATTATAAAATTATAGTCATTGTTTAACTTAACTTAACTCTTAACTAATTTGTTATTTATGTTTTTTTCATATCACTATTTACATTGCGTTTATAGTCGCGACGACTTCTTAATTTTAAAATGGCTAGAGCACAAATTACGAATTTTTTCTTAATAAATCTTTACCTATAAATATATTAATTACAGGCTTAAGAGGTTAATTTTAATATCACCTTTTGAGCGGAGTACTCGCAACGAAAATATAATTAGCAAATAGCAGTCATATTACTATAATCACATGAACATGCTAAATTCCATATCATTATCATTAATTATCCTTATTGGCTTAATCGAAGAGCATTTTGGTAAATTGTTCTCTTTTTGCGCTCTCCATAATCATAACTTTAAATACTTTTAACGAAAATACTTTACTTTTTTCGTCCCACTAATTTACATTGTTTTCATATAAATATCTTCTCAAATATCTAAGTAGTTAATGTGATATTCATATGCGATTCTAAATGTGGTTGTTCATGGAATTTTTCTATCATACTACGAATGGACACATAGGATCCAGCGAAAAGGGCAGTGAAAGAAAGGATCGATATAAAGATATTTTTCCATAAAATCCAGTTAAATCTGCCAAGTCCTCGGTCCCAGTTATGAACGGTGTCTACAATGGCTGGAGTGAGAAGTCCGAGACTTGATAGGAAAATGGCCCCACTCAAATTGATAAACAGCTCCAAATCAGGAAATGCAGCGGCAATCGCAACTGTTGAAAAATTTTCTTACGTTTCAATAACTTTCAATAAATAGGTATCTTCATATTCTACTGGCACATATACAGTGACTTTTAAGTGTGAGTTATGACTCACTTTTAAAGATTTTATGAGTCTCTGTACACGGTATTAGTGTAAATAATTTTTTAAGGATTATATTAACTTATAATATCAAATTTACCTGATCCAACCACAGCTGTCGTTCGAATAGTAATTTGCATAAAATTGTGGTACTTCACAGAGAATTTGTCGTGGAGTTGGCGCCAGATCATTTCCATGGGAACGTAGAACTGCAGGCTGTATGTGAACAGGATCGCGAGCGCCATCAATATCTTAGCGCTTTGAGCTAATCTGTTAAAACAATTAAGTTACAGTGAAATCAGATCTTATCATTTCACGTCCTTAATTTAATATTATTTTTGATTTAACATTTTCATGCATTTTAAATAAATAAGTAATTATCAACTTACATGTCATCTTGGGGGAGATTTAAAGTAACACTGCCCCGTACAGCATCCCCATATTTGATGTAACCGAAGAATCCAACTATGCCGTATAAAGAGATCACGATAGTCATAGCCACGTTGAGAACCCCAGGACATCCCAAGAATTGTTGAGGTTTTGCCATCTCGTTTTCAACAGGCATCACTACTCCTATGCCTTCCATGGCAAAGATTACAGTACTAAAACAGTACAGTTTATTTCAGAATAATATTAATTACTAACTTTACTTGATAAATATAATTAATATATTTGTTTATAAAATGATGATTTAGTGTTGAATGTTCAGATGAATTAAATAATTCGGACAATTTACCTATTATATTGATAAAACTAAATAAACATATTAATAAAATAGAATACAATAAAATAATTTTATTTAATCAAGCACAATTGTTTGTATTTACTTTTATAGCTATTTTAAAAAATATGTTAAATAAATACGTCTATATTATTTATAAACTAGCTGTGCCTACGACTTCGTTTATGTTTTTTTTAGTTAAAAGCCCAATTTACTTTTTATAACATCAGCTATCCACTATAAAAAACCTATTAAAATCGGTCCAGTCGTTTCATAGGTTAGACGAACAGACAAACAGAGATACAAATATATACTTTCATATGTATTTAGTCGAAAGCTGTTGATTTGGAATTACAAACAGACAGTACAATTTTAATTATTTGTATAGATAATATATTACCTTATGAATAGGGGCCATTGCGTAAAACTAGCAACCATTTCTCTTTCAGCTGGATTGGGCAAGTCGTCGAATATATAGTACATAGTGATTGCGAAGCAGATCACTAGAAATATGTTGGCGATAGCCGAGAATGGTACGAGCCATTTTAAATTTCGTATTTGACAGATTAGGACCAGAGGTACCAGAGTTAGAGCACAGTATGCTTCCACTGACAGTTTGTATTCTGGATAATAAACGTCTAACACCTGGAAATTAAATAAATAATAAAATTATATCAAGCCGATATCACACAATAAAGTGTAAAAAATGTTAAAATAAGCTTATCTTTATAAATTAATTATTTTTAAAAGATAATTAGTACAAATTGAATTTGACATAATTTAAATTTATGTAATTATTGTTAATTAAACTAACTAACTAACTAACTATCTAATTAATTAACGAATTGATTATTTAACTGACATAGGCTAGAACAATCTGTATATTATTACAATATTATATCATTATAAATGTTATGGAAGCTATCGCTCTGCTTAATGCTATAGTGCAGAAATATATGCTATAGCAGAAAATTGTTGTTAAATCTTATTATAAAACAATATCAATACCATATTTTCATTGTGATATTCAATTTATAACAAAACGAAATGCTAAATATTTAAGGTTCAAATAATCCATAGACACGTCATAAAATTTTACGATAAGTGCAAGAGAGTGTTTTCTGTCTTTATGTGCGATTGAGTAAGATCGTTTAACCCAGTAACCTATGTCTCGCCTAGTCAATAATTTATTTGTGAGAGACGTGTCTTTTTAAACATGTTTCTCCAGTTGAAATTACCAGATTTAGTAGTATAAATAAAATTACTTAAATTATAAAACTACATGATAGCAAAAAGAAATATATTTTTTATTTTGTTTATTTGTAATATTGTAATGGTGATTTTAGGAGTATTTCTTAACAAACTTATATATAGAACACATATTTTGTGTATTAATAACAAATTGTATTAATTATAGGTACCTCTTTGAAATTTTCGGCAATGAATACAACATACACACAGAGTGCAGCCAGATATGTACATGTCAACGTGTAGTCTATGAATGTTCTGAAAAAAATTAAATATTTTATTAAATTGTATAGAAATATTTCTATATATATATATATATATATATATATATATATATATATATATAGAAACATTTCTTAATAAACTAAGATTCCTATGAGTAAATAGTCTCTATGCGTACTCGTATGTGTTTGACATTGGTGATTAATTGAAAACGATTTCCTCTATATAAATTATTATAACAATTAAGGATACAGTAAAATATATATTTACTTGTATTAAGCAATTTTAGAAAGATATTTAATTACTATTACCTTGCAAAATTAGCCCAAGGTCGTAATCTTTTTGGTCCAAACTCAAAAGCTGCTCCACAGGTCTCTGCGAAACCCATAGACGGTTTTTTCGCTTGTACACAAACTTCTTGAGACGTCCTGACCTAAAATTTATCAGGTTACCGTTTATTGAGTACCTCATTATTTGTTCGTATTTTTATAACCTACTTTAAAAAAAAACTTACCAAAACATAAACACAGTGTGTGCAAATAAAGCCAACAATTATAGTGCCTAGTGCACCGACAGCTAATCCAGCATTTTTAAACGCAGCCGGCATCGCCAGGATACCGGAGCCGAGAGATGACTTCAGTAAATGCACCAGAGAGCCAATAGTTCTGAAAATTATATGATTCATATTAAATATTTTAAAGCAGATTGTATTTCATTTAATCTAGTTTAAGTTCATAATTTGAAGTTCATTAGTTTAAAGGTAAAACGTGTTTAATGCTAATCGTGAGCCTTGAGCATCATATCACTCGTTTCCCTTGGCTCGCAAGCCGTACCTAGCTAGCAACGCAAATGCAAACACTCTTGGGATTATGTTTTATTTATATGTACAAACCTATAAAATAATAATGGAGCCACGTCTAAGTGATAATATTTTTGGAAAAAAAAATTGCTTAAATGCGTTAATATCTGGAATTATCACTCAGATTTGAAATAATGTTTTGTATAACTCTATGAGTTATTACAATGTTTAAAAAGTATCCTTCAATAAAGTATTAGACTCGCCATCAACAAATATACATTACGCTGATTCGTTTTGATTTAAATCAATAGCCCTGTATTAATATCTTAATATTCAATTTTATATAATACTTCATCTCAAAAATGTTATGTTAATGATGTCCTTTCCACAAGCTCAGTAAAAGCTCTATTAGTATTTTCTCTATGAGAAACGTATACTAATAAACTTGGCGCTGAGCAGATTGAAGGACGATGAAATCGCTGCAATATTTACTTTTATAGAGTGAATATTCCACCCACTAGCTGAGATTTTTACGAATTTTATTATTATAATTAATATATATTTTATTATAATTATATAACAGTTAAATATATATATTTTTTATTCCAGATAAAATTCATGAAAAAAAAAAATATTTTGTTGTATATTTTAATGTATATTAGTTTGAATATTTCACATAAAACAACACTGACATAAAAACAGGTCGAAAATAATAAAAGTAAAATAAATAGCGTAAGCCCTCGAGTACATTTAATTAAAAGTGATCAATTGTTAATTAAATTTGGGAATTATATACCTGAAATACTTTTAGGGAGAGATGTTCTTTTGAAATTAGTATAATAAAAACACAAAAACAACATTTGTAATAATAAATACCTACAGGAGCTACAATGAGGAATACTAATCATGTTTATTTAAGGTTTTGCTATAAAAATATCGAGGATAAATGTTTATTTTTTAATACTCGCTTTACCTGCAACTTCAGTTGTAGTTCAGAACTACTGACGAAAACAGTATTACCCGAAATAACTACAATATTATTGGGAGTTTAAATACTTTGCTATATCTTTTTTAAAAGGCACTGTCCATTAAAGGCCGTGGAGATCACAGTGCGGTATTATACTCGTAAACCGTTTCTTTACCTTGAATAATGTAGTTTTCCGGAGATTGAAGATTATAATACTACAACTAATACTACAACAACTACTACTATTACTACTATTACTGTTACTATTACTATCATAAAAACAAACGAAGAAAATATTTAGTTCAAGCAAGACTTAAAATATGTGATGCGTACTTACGAATTAGGATGAGACACTTTTCTATGTTCAAATGGATTGTAGGCCTTTTCATTGATAACATCTTTTGAACCGAGGCTCAGAGTCGACTGGAATCCAGGATTTGCTGTTAAATTTGCTCTGTAATGTGATATTTAAAAATAAATAACATTTCTTTTAAATGTACCCATACAATTTAATTGAACACGTTAATAAAAAAAAATGTTCTTTGTCTTTAAAACAAAGAAAAGCAAGAAGTTATATTTTGTTCACTAAGATAATAATTTCTTATTGAAACCTAACTTTTCTACATACATATATTACTATACACTTTACTATACTAAGAGAATTATAAGATATAAATTAAATATACAGAATAAAGATATATTATAGTATTTAAACTAATTAATAAAACATTGGTTTACTTACGTTGAATTAAAATTGTCCAAAATAATAGTTCCCTTCTTCTCATCGTGACCCATCTTGATAAATGTTTTCTGAAAATAAAATATATAAATGAAATAAAACTATTATCTTACATTTAAATGATCACTACAGAATTCTTTGCTTGCTTTTAATACAATACACCTAACGGTAAAATACCATAATATTATTATAAATAACATATAAATAGGTAAGATTATTAAGTTCATATTCATATAAATGTACATCTGGTGAATTATAGATTATATTCCAATTACCATAGTAGGAATACATTAAAATTAATATTGGAATCTAGATCTTGGACCGTACAAATTTTAATATGTAGATGATTTAGAGTATATATTACAGGAACGTTAAAAACATGCCTAAAACACGACTAAATTTGATGATTAGCGAAATAACAACCATTCCAATACTGAACCGTTACCTGTTCTTAACTTGGTCAAGGCTGTATAAGAGACAATTATTTCAATTTTTTCTGTCCATTTGCTTTTTAAACAAATTATTGCTCATTTGACTAAATCGATCCGATTAGAGATTCTTTGAAACTATTCACTTTGCCATAATTACATGATAAGTAGGTATATAATGATCTCAAACAATTATATCATCTAATGGTACTTTTCCAATGACTACAAATAAAACCCACTGCTGATAAAAACATGAAGTATGTGAAAGGCGAAAGAGTAAACCAATATATTTTATATAAAGGTGAGAATTATGTATAGAGTCAATACATACACTACTATGAATAATTAACGTCTATTAAGTTAATTTATCTATAATTAAATCTAAATCTAATTACAATAATACTATTTGTGTAGATTAGCTTATGTCCTCGGTTTCGCAAGCGCTATTTCGACATCGGTAGATCCAACTTTTGTCTACCACGTCACTCATAATGCGCCTGCTCCAGCTAACATCTCAAAATTGATTTGCCCTGGAGCACACTGGTTTAGACTCCCGCACTCACTTTCTTATAGTTGTAACTTTTAAAATATATATAAAAGTGTTTAGTACAAAAGGCAGTTTTATCTAATTCAAATTTCATAAGCAATAAAAGAATAAATATTGATGGAAATCAGTAAGTTAATGCACAATTTGCATTGGAAATAAATTATCAAATTTTATTGTATATTATTGTAAAGTTTTATTATTATCTGATTATTAGTATCCGAGTGACAAAGTAACACATCACAAACATTCGTATTTCATATATTAGTAAGAAATACGATTTTTTATAATATAGTTTAATATCAATTCTGTATGTGATTAATAGTATATAGTATAACAATGGAAATAAGTTTAGATAGGAGTTGTAAGCGACTACTTTTTTTTAACAAAGATATTATTTAAACAAAAGAAAACAACAGAGTTGTAAATTAATATCATGATAATAAACTGATATGTTTTTATCGTTAAGTAATCTTATAAATATAATTTAAAATTATATTTTTCGGGGAATAAACCAGTACCAACTATTTTGAATATACAAATATTTAATAATAAAACCTGCAAGGAATATTTTCACTTGACTATTTTGTAATAAATTTTATTAAAAGTTTCAACAAATTTTGTATCTATTATTTTGCCGAAATTCAAGCTACATTTAATTCAATTAATTTCAGAAGACTTTGAGATTTAGGGATTTTTCTGTAATCGAGAGGACAGAAGCTGGCGTATAGAATCTAAACGTATATACTAGGATTATTATAAAAACCACACAAAGATCCTTTTCAAATAATTGGATATTTAGGAAAAAATATCATTTTCATTGCAAAAATCCTTAATCTACAACGAAAATGTGTAGAGCCACTTAAACAACAAAAAAAAATCCGAATCAATCAAATCACTAATATTTAATTTTAATTTCATCGCGAAAGTATATTTTGACTACGAAAGTAATTATAGTTATTATTACGTTTTAGTAGAATACATACACACGCGCACATATATACATATATGTGTGTGTATCTTTCAAATATATTTGAAAGAAAAACATTCACGTATAACTTAATAAAAAGCGCTGCATTCGCGTCGTGGGAACAAAGACCAAATAATGGCGGTAAGGTCACTTTAACTGGAATTATGATTTTTAAATTATCTCTCATACAGCCGCTGGGTGTGTCTTTAGTTATTTAAGTTACGATTGAATGCCATGTAATGTATTATTTATATTTTACTAAAGTTTAACTGTCTGCGTGACCTATATCATATTTTAAATATAGTAATAGAAAATCTAAATTTATAAAATCGAACCAATATTTTGTAAAAAGAATCTTCTCGTTCTAAGATTTTTTTTGTTATTTTAAACAACTGTTTTATAAAGAACTTCACAGGCGACTGTCAATCAAACAGTCTAATAATAACTTAAAAATACAAATTCAGAAAGTTGCTCTTATTCTCTTTAAAATATTATAATGTGGTAAAAATTATAATTTTATTATTTTTAATTTTCAGATTCTAATCAACGTCATAACATGTTACAATAATTGTGATGTGTTAATGTAATCATAAATGATAAGATTAATTATATGTATAATATAATAAAGCTGAAGCGTTTGTTTGTTTGAACGTGAAATAACTACTTGATTTTTTTATGTATACCTCATACATTAAGAAAGCTTATAGGCTATATAATATATAAAATATTCCAAATATACAAGTGGTCTTAAAATAATATTTGGAGCAAGCTCGAACGCGGTGGTCCATGCAGACATTGTTAGAAACACCTAGTTATAAGTCATTTTTAAACTGTATGAAAAATTTTAAAATTTTTCTTACAGTTTAAAAATGAGTTTTTAATTATTAAAATGAAAACAATAATAATTCTTACCGCCTTACATAGATAGTAATCACATTATACTACAAATAATTTAATGAGACCATTACAATAATGTTATATTATAAATATAATTCTAAATATTGATTTTAATTAAAATAACACATCCAGAAATTTTATATCTTTTAAACTGTCTCGGGTCCAGATGACTTGCCGTTTTCGGTGAGCCTCGTCAACTTACTTTTTACTTAACAACCGGTTGCAGAACGCGATCAATGGATATTCAAAAAATACTGACGAAACTTCATTACGCAAAGATAATATAACGTCATGAATTATTAATGATAACTATGAAATAATCATTGTTCTTAAATAAAAAATGATAATGTTGACCGATACTGTAACAACAGATAAAGAGTATAAAATATTAATAATCAGAGAGTGCGAATGTGAATGTGCATTTGATAAGTATATTTCAAATGTAATATAACTTTTCTAACACTTCAATTAAACCGAAGTTCAAAATTTTAAGTATTCGGATATGTCCATATATTATTATATATTATAGGATTTATGTTAACTAATTGTGGTAGCAGTGAAAATTTAAAGTAACTGGAAGAAAAACAACTTATCTAAGTCTATCTAACTAAGAACTAATCTGCAATAAAAAGTTGCGTTAGTTGCATTTAACTTAAAACTTTATTATCAAGGACTAATTGTTGTTTAAACATGTAATAATCTTATAATAGTTGGCTTCTACTTAACATAACATAACACCTATTTGAAGAAAAGTGCTTACTTCTCTTCAAATGGGTGTTATGTTATGTTTATATCAAAGCAATGCAAATGCACTCATAACTGTATTAAAATATTTTTTTTATCAATACGACGTTATATCATCCACTTTCCATTGTGTACATTTTATTATTAATAATTAATGAATTGTGAATGAAATTGTATACAGTTTTTTAATTTTAAAGTAGGTAATATTTTTAATTATTTTTTTAATGTCCCTTCAATCCGTAATAAGCTAAATCTCGTCGGCAGCTGACAGAACAAGAACACGGATATTATACATTCAATCGTAGTGCGATTGCTATGTGACCGGAAACAATAATGCGGTATAAAATGCGGCTACTGTTTTAAAATTATATATATTTACGAAATTAAATGATTGAGCAACGAAATTACTGTAAACTATGAGTAAGATATTTTGAATGGAATGTTCATGTATGTATGTATGTTTGTGTTCATAACATTTTATCCTCAGAGTACTGGTTAAAAATAACTTCCGAACGTCAGTCAGTGTGAATAACTATTGTATTTTTTTGTATTGATTTTTTAATATGTCGATTTGCTGGTGCAGAGCTATAAAAATATAGTTATTGGCCATAAGTTCATTCATAAAAATAACATGTTTTACAAGGTAAAATAAGATTTTATTGATCCTTATTGATTTTTTTTGGCTACTTGCGAATAATGATGGACTAATAATAAGCTGATGAAAGCTATCTGATCCGGAATCTGGAATCTCTACGACGCTTTGTTTAGACAGGTCACTTAGTTTTTCAATATAAAATTTAAAAAAAACAAAAAACTATTTAAATATGTTTCTATTTTAGATAATTTTTTTCTACAAAATAAAATTAAACTTACAATATTCCGTCAGACGTCAGATGCTGTCACTGTGCGACCTAGTTTAACAATTTTTCAAGCATACCACGCCGTATTTAACTACAATACATGAGAAAACTCCAATAGATAACAAATATTTTAATCAATCATAATGATCACGTACCATCTTTTTTATAAGGTCACGTTTCGGATCACGTTTCCGATGTAAGAAATGTTCTGATCGTGTATAAACTCTCAACAGAATTATACCAAAAAACAAGTTTTATTTTAGTAAATTAAATCAAATTGCTCTTTTTTGTACTATTAATGTGGATTTAATAATATAAAAAAATAAATAAATAAAACCTGACCCGAATTCTTGTTTAGTAAAGAATGCTAATATTATAGATATTATAAAGTTTAGTTTTAGTTTGTTGTCTTTAATAAACATGATGACTATTGAATTAAGAATATAGTCAGAGTCAAGCTGTGTCAGCGAGGTGGAGGTCGGAGATATTTATGCGTGAGGCGTAAAGGTCTCTTGACTTTCAAGGTGAAACTATTTAATAACTTGTTCCTTGGCGGGTTCGGGGAAACCTATTGGTATGGACTTTTTTAACATTGGGATACAGTAATTTGTATGTATGTTTCCCTCTATATAAATTAACCATTACAATGAGAAATGGTTTGTTTATTTCTTTGGAATCAATAAACTTTGAAATCGCTGAATGAATTTCAATATTTTTTGTTACCATTAGAAAGTTATGTTATGATCGATAATACGTCTAACACAGACTTTTTGTATGAAATATTATTATTTCATTGTGAGATTTGACATATGTTGACATATGTGCTCAGCTGCTATTATGTAATTCCGCTTTGTATACAAATATAGAACGCTATAAACAATTTTAGGGGAATTTACTGTGATTTTCCACGAGTCCAATGAAGTAATTCAACTATTAAACTAGTAAGCTACTCTAATCCCAATAGTTTAAATGAGATTCTCTTAATCAGTAGAACTAGAAGACAAAATATTAGAACAAACACAATTATAGTGTGTTAATTTGTATCTTGAAAAAACATTTTTGCAATTTGTCTAATTAAAAATTTTGTAAGTATTAAAAGTTTCAGCCATGTATTATTTTAAAGTCATCCGAAATAAGAAAATATATAAATCTGTACTTACATTTCTATCTACAACTCTAATTTAAAAGTGTGAAAACGAAGAATAAATTAAACCAAATCAAAGTATTTAATTACTAAACAAGAAGTGATTGCAAGAATTGTCGCGCTACTTTTTATAAGGGATAATCGTTGAACGTGTCACTAATTAAGATATGGTAGTACCGGCTGACTCTGATCACACACAGATACCTTTTTTACATACTCGTATCATACATTTGCATTGCCACACGTTCTGATTATAAGTTTAAAATTACTGATCGAAATATTAAAAAGAAAGAAACAGAAATATTTTTATATAATGCATTCTTTAAAATTATGCACATTTTTTCTTATTTTATTTCTGTAATATAATAGTATTCTAAATATAATAGTAATTCAAAGTTAAAAGAGTATTTTTATAAAAAAAATATCTGTATTGTAATTTTGAGTGTATTAGTTGAAAACTAAATTCTCTTAATTTGGCATAGTTTTTAACATACATAATATAAATGCAATAGTTTGGTTTAATAACATATAATAATGAATGAAATGAACGAGCAACCGTTGTTGCTACATTAAACATCTGATGTATCACTTTTATTTAGATTGTTTAGAATTACCAAAATCTTAAGGTTTTAATGTAATTGTATATTATAACAAGCCCAAGACGTCTAAACGCTAGTTGAATACATTATTAATAGTATCAGGAATATAACAAGAAGTGATTTGCTTTAACTACCAGTTCAAGTGTATTTACTGTTAAATAAATTACGTGTATCTAAAGATAAACATTTTGAAAGTGCTATTCACTGTTGAATGGAGGTCATCCAGTATTTTTACGTTCGTGACCCGTGAGCAACAACATGTATCATATACCGGAAAAGAAAAATCTTTTTACAAGAAACGTTACGTTTTTATTTTATAGCTCTTTATAATCTCATTGAGCTAAAGGAAAACACGGAATAGGTTTTTATACAACATTGTAATTAACTTTTTTCTTTGCGGTCGGGTAACATTGACACCTGCTTTGTGTTTCATTATACATTATATATTAGGAATTAATTATCTATTACCATACATAATATAACATTACGTTTAAAAAATGTTTGTATTCTTGTATGATAAATGTTTGTAACTAAAGATCCACCATGACGTTTGGAAAAATGACGACCTGAAGATCGTAATATCGGAGATAGTATGTGAAATTCATTTGAATATTGTACATACAAAATCTTATATAAGTCTTGAATCTAGCAGTGAATTAACTTATTATAAAAAAGCATATTATATTATATAAAATACAAAGTAATATCACACTCAGACAATAAATTTATTTTTAATTAAGCAATAAATCATAAAAAATATGTAATAAATATCGTCGTAACTTCAATGTTATAATTATATTGCAATAAAAGTAGTTTGAACTTTAAAAAAACAACAACATTCAATATAGTTATTTATTTTAAATATTATATAATTTATTTTAAATATAATAATATCAGGAAATACTCATGTCAATAAAGTTCTGTGATTTTAAAGACTTAGAGGCGTTGAAGAGCTCATATTTTTCCGGGATTAAAAGTTATTTATTTATAATAAATGGATGGATGGATGAATTATTAATGACGTAATAATATTATGTGAGATATGTGAAGTGCTTTTTTAATAATTAATATCAGTTTGCGACATGGCATTGAATTTTAAATTATTAGTTATTTAGTATCTTCTATATATTACTGTATCGCATAAACGTATATCTAAAACCAAAAAATTATATCAACATTTCATATAACGTTCAGAAAGAAGAGCAAAAGTGAAAAAGTAAACATGTATTTCTTTAATAGTTACATGGACGGAACTAAATTACTAAGCACTTTATGTAAGCTTTTCTTTTCTATTATTTACCCGGTAAGAACACTTTTAACTAAATTGTACGTAATCCGAAAACAAACGATAATAGAGAAAGCAAAATGAATAAAAGAATCTGCACTTGCGAAATATATTTCGCATTTTTGTAGCTAGTTTTTAGAAATTACTTCACACTTATTACGTTATTCTTGGTCAGTTATACTTATTGAGTACGAAAAAAATCCCACAACGTTCCTCTTAGGCAATAAGTGTAACAGATAGTTTTTGGTAACCTTAAAAATGGCGGCTTCCTCTTTGCCATCTGGGAGTCTTACGTAATAGTCCCGGTGATCACCTTCTACGATGAGGAATTCTTAAATTATTTCCGCCAATTTATTTTAAAAATTACATTATTTTTTGTTTTTACTAATATTTTTTTCTTGTTACGTCGAAAATTATCGTAAATATTTTATTAAAACTATCTACGATTGTACAAGTAATAAAAACTTTTAATTTATGAACTATCAAATTAATGTTATTTCAAAAAATTATTGAAAGAGTCATATTAATTGACCAGTTTCAACTTTTATCCACATATATTTTGGGGATCGTTTACTTTTCGTTCAGGAAAAGGAAAAAGTAAAAAATTTATTATATACTTGTATATGTAACATGCTGGACTACGTTACAATTTGAACTGTTGAGGCCGCCGTGCCGACATGCTGTGAGCTCATGAAGGACCTCGAATGGGTTCGAAAGTAGTCAGACAAATTCTTATTTAGCTAACGTGAATACAACCGGTATATGTACATAGATACATATATATATATATATAAATAAGTCGGACCGCAAAACTTCACATACTAAAAATGTAATTTATTTCTGTTGTTGTTATTACATGGAAACAACATTAAATACCTAAAAGGTGTTTCCGTATTTCGTGACTTATATACTGACAAAAGCATGTGTAAATTTATTTCAGTATTATCTTACCGACACAAATAATTTACAACTTCTTAACTCAAAGGCATTGACTTTAAAATATTTGTTTCCATATCCTTGAATTTTTATCTATATAATGAATGCTTCGATTAATAATTCTTACTTAATACCTAAACATTCTATAAAAAAGATTGTTTATTTATATTATTTTAATGCATTTATAAAAAATAACTGGTTTATATTTAAAATTTTAAACATGTGACATCAACACGTGTTGTAATAAAATATAGATTTAGAATACTAAAGATTATCGAATACTTCTAATTTCGTTCTGTTTATTTTATTTTTGTTTAAATTTTATGAGTTATTAGCTATACAGTTATTGAAGAAATTAGTTAATATAAAACTTTAAAAGAACCAATCTAAGACTGATTTCAATTGCGTATTATACATAGATCCATTATAAATAAATAAAATAAAAATAAAAGGCTAAAATAAAAAAAAATACATTATCGAATAAAAAGATTGAGAAATAAAACATATATAAAAGTTATTTTTAGATACATTACAAAATATGTAACCTTCATCTTAATTACCTTCTGTTTTATTTGTATTGCATAATTCATAATAAACTAGTCGATTTCAACTTTTTAAATACTTTTATTAAATTCTTTATGATATTTTGCTGAATGATAAAAGATGATGATGATGATGATAATGAATGATGAATGATGATGATGATGAAAGATAAATGAATAAACAACTAATATCCGTTTTTATGTTTCGTTTCCTTTAAATATGTAGACGGAATTATTAAAATATCGCACTTTTATATAATCTAATTTTACGTTAACCAGGAATTTAATTCCAAAGTTTATTAAACGAAGTATCGCTAACCGCTATCGGTCGATTACATCGATGCAGTAAATACATTTCATTTTATCTCTAGATACTTGTCGTTTCTCGTTGACCCGATTTTCAATTACAAGTACTTATATTTTGTTTAATTATATGTATGTGAATGAAAATGAACATTGGCAAATTTACATTGGCAGGATTAGTTATTTTTATTTATTTTAAGACCATTTTAACGATTTCTTTATAATCAAATAATGAATTCAGAGTATGTTCCTAGTTTTTTTCTATTTGGATGTAATAATAATAAAAAAGTGCTACTGTTTTTTGATTGTATATATATTTGTTATCTTTAAGACTACACTAAGTATTACATTCTTTATTGCAAGGTTACCTCTTTAGTAGATTGTATTATACTCAACAAATTTCTAGTTTAAATACTTTACACTATTTATCTTTTAATAAGTGATGTCTCAGCAAACTTGTTGGAGAATTTTCATTGAGACTGGGATTAGAGATAATCTATCAACAATTGTATTTTTAATTAGGTCATGTCGCATCACTTGTATGTGAGTGTTTTTATGATTTCATGTTTACACTTTTGTGTATTTTTACCACACACAAAAAAGATGGGGACACGAAATTTAACATTGCATCATAGAATTCCAAGCTGAAAAACCGATTTGAGGGCAATATAATAGTCTTATAATTTTAATCATATGTTGTATCAAGTTTCTATCCTGATTTGTTTTATAATTTTATGTCACTGCCAATAAGGCAATAGAAATAATTATTGCTCTTCAATAGCTGTTGCTTTGATTTTAACAAAAAGTTGTTTTAGAAGTAACATTTTTGGCATTAAACATATTTTTTTTTATTTATACAATTACACTTTGTAATAAGTTATCTGAATTACAATTTAAGTAATCGCCAGAGTAATTGTGCCATATAATGACCTTCGCATATTCAGACGGACGAGTAACATACAAACCTTAAACTGAATGTTAGATAATAAAAATTTATAAGTAAAATATATTGAAATAGAAATATAAAGGTACTTTTTTGCGGGAATACCGTTTATAATTTTTATTATTTACACAAACACTGGTTATATTAAAAGCATAATATAAAAATTATGTATTATCTTACTGAAAAAAATATCGGATAGACGTTTGATTCATAAAACTTAATAACGAGCTGTAGCGAACTTATAAGTCCTGTATTCAAACATGTGGTCAGTTAATGACAGTTTGTAATCACTTGGCTGGTAGCACATAAAACTAATGATGTATTGTTATAGAGGGATTGACGTCTTAATATTTAGTTATATATTAGATTTTACTTTGACAATTTTAGAAGTTAGATACAATAAAATGACTTGAAAATAAAACCTCTACAAGTAATAAAAAGCCTGTCAAAAATATTTTTTTATGTAAATGTTAAATACTCGTAGTTAACAAAACCTAAACAAGTTTTTTATTTTTATTTTGTAGTGTAGTAGTATCTGAAGATAGGTTATATAAGATTTTTAATGTCTTAATTGCAGGCATGCATGCAGGTAAAAAAAACTCTTCTTGGGCTAAAACTGCTACAATACTGCTATAGCCCAAGAAGTTTTTTACTACTAGAGACTACAAATGTTCAGTTTTTCCATATCTAAACATATTATTCATTGAGGTGGAAGCGGACGTAAAGTCCCTGATAAAAACTGTTCTCCAAATAAAATTATCAGCCTACACTTCACTGTAAGCTCCATAGTTAAATAAATAACAAAATTGTTAGCTTTATTATGACTAAATAACTCATCGAGTCATCTACGCGTTACATTTCATATTTTATTTCAAAACACACCCACATTAAACGCCATTAGTACCACGTTTCTAAACTTGCTAAACCCGATTTTATATAAATACTTGAATGTCAATAAAAGAAAATAAACAATTTTTATTATGTAACATAAAATATATTAGATATAATTTATTTTATTGAATAGGTTTATTATTAATGTCCTTTTTTTCATTTATAACACCTTCAGACGTGATGTGTTCTTGACTTATTAATTTACACAGTTCATACGTTTTGATGATGTTGATCTTTAAGTCGTGAGGTTGCTAAACCACAAGTAAATAATAGAAACATATGCAAAGTACACATTCATGTCGGGATTTTTCGAATATAATAAGATTCAAGCAAATAGTGTTTTCTCGTATTTGATTATATTTTTGTATATATTTTGTTACATGTTTTTATTTAACTATCAATTGCTCCCGACATCCACCCAACATCGACATCGATCTCTGCGAGAAAATCTTACATTTAAATAGGACATTATCCTTTGTCAGAGAATTTTTGAAAAAATAATGTTTTAATGATTACAAACGTACAAACTTTATCTCTCAATATAAGCAAAGATAAGAAATAATTTTATACCAGCAAAATATAACAGTTTCGTCACGTATGCGTGCGCACAGAACCTTGACGGTAAATGACAAACGAGATTTATGCAATGCGTGAATCACGCGGTGATACGTATAAGTACTCTGTACCTTCCAATTTATCTAAAAATTGGACGAATACCTTTTTTTATTTTTTATCCCATCAATTACATGTATTATTATTATGTAATATTTAATGTTTTTTTGACTTAGGTAGTTAAAGAATGAGAGAAAGTTTCTAGAACTTATTTATAATGGATTCTCCATTGTTTATGATGTAATAAAAGATTTTCCTTTTATAACATTGAGGTCATAAGTATTGACCACGCAGGCCATGTCGAAATGGGTGAAAGTATCTCAGTACCCTTTGTATAAAGAAATAGAATTGCGTCAGATACATGTACAATCATTATACATAGTACATTAGTTTATGCCTAATGTGCTTTTAATTTATTTTAACAGACATCCAAGCAGACTCACATAAGAAGCGGATATTGGATGTTCCTCAAATTTGTATGCGTCGTATTCTTTACATACTTATAGAATAATACTTTAAAATAAATAAATAAAATATGGTTAAACAAATAATCAGATTTTAACATCACAAATATATATATATATATATATCAAAATTGTCTACTTAAACTAGCTGTCATCTTTGCAAATGTTTTGAATTTATGTAACAGTAACTATATAAAATATGTCGAGAACGTAATACTTTTTATTTCGTGTATAATTATACTAGTGACAAAGCTTTTTTTAAACTAAAACTCTTAAGTCACTATATTTAATAAACACTGAGGTATATTTATTACTCAATGCAACCGAGTGTTGATTTACGAGGAGTATCAAAAATAATATTTACTTTACTTAATTTTACAACCACTTTAATGATAATAATATTTTCAGATTAATTTGTTCTAAAACACAAGTTATTTGTAGAAATATAAAAAAAATAACAATCATAAAAAAAGGATGTATGTTTTATTATTATAAGAGTCGTAATTTATGAAATTACATTATCTCTGTTCTAAACATGTGGACTATCTTTAAGAGCTTCATGCTATAAAGCTTTGAATATGAAATAATACGCTTTTCGTGTTTTAACTTAATTTAACTTAGTTTTAACTTACTTCTCGTAAATCTTATTTGAGAAACGTATATAATGTATATTTTATACAATTTCACAGAATTCCTCTTATATATTACTTTATATCGTTTTGTACTTCTATACTCAACCAATTCAAATTGCATTTTTTTTCCATAAATAGTATAAGATATCCCAGTTTCCAAAGTATTTTATTCTATATAAACATTATACATTTACCCTAACGTTGAGGGTTGGTTTCAGTAAGTCAAAATAAATATTTTAGTACACATTATATATACAAGTTGTCACATATATATATTAAGTTAAATGAGTGAATAATATGAAAATTATTTAATAATATTTCTAGGTCTAGCATTATATGATTTTGCAAATTAAGTTTGACCGATATAGTATTAATATCTAATTAAGTGTCAAGTACTTAAAGTATTTCATGTATTGAATAAAATTAACTTCTGTTTAATAGGAACTGAGAGAATAAATTATTATGTAATTATTACATTAATAATATTAAATTGCTAACAACAATCTAATCTAGTGTACAAGGAGATAAGTATGTTTAATTTTAAAAGTAATAGCTTGTACGAGTCTGTGAATTTAAATAATAATATATAACATTTGTAGGTCGCAACGGGATTTACTAAAACTGTTTAATCGTAAGTACAAAGCTCTAAGCAATTGATACATGAATCACCAAATTACCAAACAATCAATTAAACCGTTACTCCAATCACTGTAGCATTGCAGTTATTGCTTATAGAACAATTATTATTATATTTAATTTGATTAATAATGAAAAAAAATAATCTCTTTGATTAAACTTAAAGTTTTTTATTTCACAGCTTACAGTATATTTTATTTAAAGTAGTCCAAATTGTATTAATTTTATTAAGACGAAATCACCATTAAAAAGAGAGAGAGAGAGAGAGAGAGGGGGAGAGAGGGGGAGAGAGAGTGAGAGAAGACACAGACCACAATAAATATAAATATTAATAGTTACTCTAAAGTATTAATAAATATCAAATAATGTAGAATCACAATTAATATTACTAAAAAAGATTTAACGAAAGTAAAATGAAAATAAAATACTTTTGTATTAAAAAAGTTTCTACTTTATCACGAAAGATATTAAAATATATAAAAATTAACTATTACAATAATAAAATTATTACATTTGTTCTAACAAATTAATGTTGTTTGATAGCCGCAATACTATATCATACCGACTCAATGAAACAAAATATATTTTCTGAATATTTCTGCGTCTGTAACATACAGACAGAAAATGTAGTGTCCATGAAGCATATTATCGCGTTTTAAGATGTTGATAGTAACATCCTTCAAGCGAAGGTTATAAAAGTTGTTTTAAATAAAAATTTAAATATATTTTTCTTATAAGGACGACTAAACGAAAATGAATAAATTAAAAACAGATAAAAAGTATTTAATCATGACTACACAACCATACATTACTGCCAAAATTACCTTAAATATAAGTTGTATTTCGCCCAGATTCATTCATCTCATTAATAATAAATTTAATATATTTTTTATTATTTATAAAATAAAATACATGGTTTTAATGTATATATTAATTATGTATGTCTATTAAAATAATAACAACCCTGCCTGAATGTTTTTATTAAGGCCAAATATTTACCGCTATAATATTTATAAATAAGAAGGTATCATCATACAATAATTGCATTAAATAATCAATATTCTAGAACTATTACTTAAGAAAGCAATATCTGAATAATTTAATTGAATTAATGTAAATAATAATAATTCGATGAATAACTTAACAATCGAATTTAAACCATAATTATATTTGAAACAATAGAATAAGAAAACAATAGATAATCGACAAAAAAATAATAATACCCACAAATAACCTAATTATAAAAAAATAAATATACAATTATACAACTTACTTATTATACTGTTATCCGATACTATCTCAACATCACTCGCGATAATCTGAACGATTTATTTTACGTGTAACCCGCACACTCGGTGATTGTACACTGCTGTGGGTAAAATTGCGCGGACGCAGGACCTTGTGCTATTCATTTATTAGCCAACCCTTTACCATCTAAGATCAAGCATAGCTCGAGTAGGAGTGGTTTTATCCGGTCCGGTTGTTTATAAAAAACAAATATCAAATATATTTATTGTATTGTTCGTTTTTATTGTTTTTTGTTAACCCAAAATTGTATTTATGTATGTAAAAAATTTACGAAAATATTTAAGATTTTATTTGTCACTCATTAGTGGGTCTGAGTTATTTCACCTCCCGGATGTTTAATATTGTTACGTTCAGGGTCATCTTAAGTGTGAAGTTAAACATCGAAAAATAGTCTTTATAATCTAATAATCGTAATAATTTAAGCGGTGAATGTGTTGATAAAAAATCAGCAATGGTAAATGACTGTAATAGAATTATTGTCATAACAATTTTTCAGTAAATTATTTAAGGCTTCTATCATTAATGTAACTTAGAATATGTCTTTATTGTCACTAACATAATCGAAGTATCATTTTTCATTAGGAAAATTAAAATTACCCGTAATCTTATGCACTGGATACTAAATCATTAATATTAAATTCAAATACTACACTTTTGAACTCTCAACAACTCAACAACTCAAAAAAGTTTCATTGTAATCGGATTAAAGGTTTATGAAGGACGGACACAATTTTATGTACATATCGATTATCAGCTTTTATTTGTTTAAATCCAAAACTTTATTCACTTAAACCCACGTGACACTCGCGTGAGCTCATGTCATTCACTCAACATTCAGGTCATGGTTTCTAGAGTTGACTTTTTATGGTACATAATCCGTTAGCTTCGTTCGTATAATCGATATCCGATTATAGTTATGAATATTTATAAGGAAGGTTATACCGGCATTTATAAAATGTAAGGATACAAACTAAAAATAATAATATAAACAAACATTAATGTTGCAAAAAAAATACTAATTAACTGCATATCATAAATAAATAATGTATTATAATTGCACAGGTGAAAAAGTCTGTGTTAAATCGTAAAGAATGTTTTTAAACTTTGATTAAGATTCGCAGATTCATTCTTTAATGTGATTACAAAGACTTAGATAAGCTATTTGGGTTTTGTGAATAAAAAATAGTATACAATTTAAAAAGAAAAACGAACCAACTATTTTGATTAAAAAGAAGTTTTTAGAAACGTCTCATGTTTTTTATCACTTAAACATTAATGACCTTGTTAACATTTTAAAATTGTTGTAAAAAAGATATAGTATATATATATATATATGTATTTTAGGAGTGTTCATTGACTTTTACAATATTAATATCAATTCGAACGTGAATTTGTTTGTTTTTTACACTTCTTGACTAGTCTCAACCATCTTCTATAAATTGTTAAATTTACACTATATCGAGGCGAGGATACGGAACATTAGAAAACATCTTTTATTCTTTGATGTGATTGAAAAATATCAGGCATAACAAGACTGAATTATTTATATATATAGCTTGAGTAAAATTGCTGATAAAATATATTTCACTACTAATGTTAAAGTGCATATTGACTAGATCAGTCGATCTATCTAAGTCTTCTACCAACTTTCGACTTAAGGCACTGTGGTATTAAGGACGAAAATACGCTCCTTAAGTTCCCGAACGCTGCCCATCCAAGTTGGATTCGTCGATTAACCTCTCCCTCCAAGTTGGACATGCCCTATCGGACTTTTTGTCCCAGGTAGATAGATTCGTCGACAACTTTGAGAATGGAGCTCCCAACGGATACCGGGATAGACGTGACATGGACATTCGACATAATTTTTGCCTTGTCTATATTTATATTAAGGGCCACTTGTTGAGAGACTCCATTAAAATCACCTCACCTCTTCAGACTCTGAAGAGACGACAGTACCGTCCACGATCCCAGCGAATCAAAGGTTTCCTCATAGTCCACAAACGCTAAGCATAATGGCCGATTATACTCCTCGGTCTTCTGTATAATCTGCCGCAGCGTATGAATGTGATCTATGGTACTAAAACCTTTTCGCAAACCGGCTTGTTCGGGAGGCTGGAAGTTAAACTTGCTAATGAGATGGATCGTGATAACCCTCGAAAACCGCTTACAATCATGGCTCAGAAGCAAGATGGGCCTGTAATTCTTCAGCAAGGTAGTATCTACTTTTTTGAAGAATAGGGCCACCACACTTCTGTTCCCTGCTTCCGGCGTTACGGCCTCAAGCAGGACGGCATTAAAAAGCTTCTGAAGGACCCTAAGTATTGGCAATCCGCCCGCTTTCAGAAGCTCTGATGTAATACCGTCTTCACCTGGTGCCTTGTTGTTTTAAAGCTGTTTTAGGGCCATACTAATCTCGTGCAAGCTAATGTCCGGGATTTCATCGGAATAGTGCCGGGTAAGCTCCGCTCTTGGGTCTTCTGCTAAGCTATCAACAGGTTTAGCGACCGAGGTATATAACTGTCCATAGAATCTCTCGACCTCCCTCAAAATGTCGGCCCTACACGACACTGTGCTTCCATCCCCCAATTTCAACTTCGATAACCGGCTTTGCCTAATTGACGAGTCTCGCGCAAACACTTTGGAGCCTTGGTTCCGCTCCATCGTATCTTTAATACGATTAGTATTGAGAATATGGATGTCGTGTCGCAGAGTTCCGTATACGTCTGTTAAGCTGCCTATAAGTCTCGGTATCATTGAGGAACTGAAGATCCCACGAGCATCGTTTCGCCATAAGTTTGAGGGTTTCGTCGGCTAGTTTTTGGGGTCTGTTCTTACGGCCGGGTCTGCAGAATTTTCCTCCGACCGTATGGACAGTTTCTACCAATCTGTTGTTAATTTGGTCAACGGATATTCAATCATCTAGGCAAGCGAAGTGGTTCGATAATTCGAGTTGAAAACTTTCGAGGTCTTTAATATGAGCTTTAGATGGACGGAGCGTAGACTTCACCAACCGAGATCGTACCAGCCTGTCATTGAGATTCAACGCGCCTCTTACCATTCGGTGATCGCTCCCGGTTTTTAAGTTGTTGATCACAGAGACATCGTTGAATATCTGGCGTCTAGTGGTCAATCTCATTTCTAGTAGAACCATCGGGACTTAACCACGTCCACTTCCTTTGAGGCGGCTTCTGGAAGAAGGAATTCATCATAAATCCCTCCTTCGTCCCTCTTTCTCCAGAAAATCGACCAGCCTCTGTCCCTAGGGTTTCGCTGCCCATATCAAAATTGCCCCACTCTCAACTTATAGTCGCTTCTCTTGCCCAGCTTTGCGTTGAAGTCCCTTATAACAACATTAAAGTAAGTTTTTGTAGTATGTATGGCCCGACTAATGTCCTTATACATAATGTCCTCTACTTCATCACCTGGGTGTGCGGAGGTCAGTGCGTAGACCTATAGGACCATCATCATCTTCCTGCCCTTATCCCATTTTGGGGTCGGCACAGTATGTTTTTTCCTTCCATACTCTCCTATTACTCGTCATCTCTGTGCACACTCCCTGCTTCTCCATATTGTCTTTCACGCAATCCATCCATCTTTTTTTTCGGCCGTCCTCTACCTGTCCATCCCTCCACTACCATACCTAGCACTCTTTTGGTCACGTGCCTTTCAGCCCTCCTCATAATATGCCCATACCATGACAGACGGCTACCTCAAATTTTTTCTGTTACTGGCGCTACTCCTAAGCTTCCCCTAATATACTCATTTCTTATTCTATTCCTTCTTGTCACCCCACACATCCATCTTAACATTCGCATCTCCGTTACATGCAAACGCTTTTCATCCATTACCTTCATCGCCCAGCACTCAGATCCATACATAACGACAGGTCTAATGATGTTTTTATAAATTCTCCCCTTTAGTTTAAGGGGAATTCGGGAATCACATGTCGTCCCAGTGACTTGTCGACATTTCATCCATCCGGTGTTGATTCTGTGCTTTACGCCCCGGTCAATATTGCCATCGCTTTGAATCAGAGAACCAAGATAGCGAAACTCCGAGTAGACTGGTAGCGGTACTCCGTCGAACAAAATAGGAACAAAACCGGAGACACCGCCGAAATCGCAGAACATGTGCTCTGTTTTTGTTCTGCTCACTTTCAGGCCGACACTCTCCAGCTTTTGTTGAAATTTTACCAATCTACTCTGCATCTCAATTCCATCCTCGCCGACAAGAACAATATCATCAGCAAATAGCATGCACCAGGGTGCCTCTTCCTGTATGTCCAATGTCAGAGCATCCATTATCAACAAGAAGAGGTAGGGACTCAGAGCCGACCCTTGATGCAAACCTATTGCCACATTGAACTTGTCGGTGTTTCCAGCGGCCGACCGAACTTGTGTACTAGATCGACTGTACATTGCACGAACCAACTCCACATACTTCCCAGGTATACCCTTCTCTTTCAAAGTCCACCATATCAGATTACGGGGAACCCGGTCGTATACCAACCTTCAACGAATTTTTTTTTAGAAACTCTGAGTATGAGGTACGCGACCCTACTCGACACACTTTCAACGACCGCAATGTTGTTTATGAGGGACTTGTGAACCATAAACCCGACACCTCGTTGGGGCTGTTAGTCGCCCACCCAGTAGTATAGTAGGTTACCGGATTTAAGGGGTACCGTGTCCTCCCCCTCTATACGGACTTTAGATAACCCTAATATATCCCAGCGTAAGCTACTCATCTCTTCTTCCAGCTCAGCAATCCTATGTCACTTTGCGGACTGACGCCGCAAGGTGCGGACATTGTGTGGTACCAGGGCTAGGTGTCGTTTGGGGTGGTAGCCCAACCCTATCTGGAGATTCTTAGCACCCCCTGCCCCAACATAACCGCGGCCGCTACCGAAGCCGGGAACAATGGGACTGCCGGGTACTGGGGGCCTGTTCCTGTTTGCGTCTGTCATATTCAAAGTCAAAGTCAGTCTATTTTAAACATTGATTTATGTTTCAAATAAATGTAAGTGAAATTTCCTTTGTTTATTTTCGTAAGTAAGATGAATTATTAGGGTTTTTTAAAGCGACCAAAATATTGGAAACTATGTTATTAAAGTGACTTTCTTTAAGGAAAGATTGTAAACTTTTGCTTACATAATTAAAAATGCAACAATTTATTTTATGTTTCAATACACAAATGTAAACAATAAAACCACCTAAAAGGAACGTTATATGGGAAATTATTAATCATTATAATATGGATTTAATTGAAGAAATAATAAATAAGTGTTGCGAATCAGACAGTTTTCCCTTTTTCAAAAAGGGTGGTTTTGATAACTGGATGACTATGAATTATAGTAAAGACTACTTTTAAAATATTCAAAACCAAACTACTCATCACTACAGAAATGATATAATTTATAAAAAGCATTTATCAAAAATCCGAATATTTACTTATACAAGTATAAGTTCACCTTTATCAACGAGGTAGGAAGCTTCAAAATTTTGTAAGAGATCTCTATAGAAAAAATAATAACAATTGTTGGTCTCTCATAGACAATAGTAAATATCTGTTAAAATTAGAAGTAGCGTGGGAATAGGAAGTAGCAGTGAGTTGAATATATTTAATGTCAAAAATATAAAATGTATATTTTATTCAAATAATTTCACACAACATGACATTGATACTATGGGAACCTTGACCTACTACGAAATCCTTTATATGATATTAATATATGTGTATTGCCATATTAAATCTTCATAAAAGGTTGGGACGAGGATTTTTAAAATCATTTTATGCGTCTTTAAGTGTTTTTTTTCTATTTTTGGAGTAAGGTTCTGATTACGTAACCTTCGAAATTTCTAACTTGAACGAATATCTTTAAAAACAAATTATTTTAGTTAATTGTTAATTGTTCTTACACTCCATTTATGTAGGCATCGACCATTGGTATTAGTCAAAATATTTATAATTGTCAGTCTTATCCAAATTGTCAAATAAAAAAGCGACAGTTATCAAATTTTAGCAACCCTATCCGGTTGTCACTTGGATCGCCGTTGCTTAACCATAAATATCTAATCAGATAAAACAAACAAACAAATTAGGGCACACATATAAATGTTATGGAATATACAATGTATTATATTGAGGAAAGAACTAGGCCCTTGGATCTTATTTAAATTGAATATTTATAAAGTCACTTCATCCGGTAACTCAATGTTATTTAAATGTCAATACAATTTTATTATTTATGATGGTAACCTTGTACAATACAAGTTAGATATAAGAACACATATTATATTACACTTGAGTCTATACTTATAAAATTATACAAGAGTTTCCCAGTACTTCGTTAAAATTGCTTATTAATATTTTGGATTCATAATGTTACATAAATACGCTACAAAAGTTGCATAATGACGGATAAGCTGTGACGGAAATAAGCTCGTTTCAAATAGACGGACGGAAAGATAAAATTGTCAATAAAACCTGACATGTTAAGTAACTTACAAAATAAGATATTTCATAACATAAATAAATGTATATATTAATAGGTATAAAATTTATTTATAAACATGTTGTGTTTTTTTATTCCACATTATTTTATAATATTCGTATAGAGAATAATACTACTTTATGTTTAATTATTGTAATTTTATACAATCGATATGAGTTCAAAACCATAAAAAATAGATGATACTAATTAATTTATTACCGCTACGTAACCTCAGAAAGGTTATTATACCTTATATTTAGAATTATATTATAACAATTATGCTATTCTGCAGCGTAAAAAATGGTTTTGTTTTAGATAAAAGTCTTACACGATTATTTTTATATTTCTTTAGTACATTTTACAATACATATTTTAATGCATACAATTAGTCACACATCTGACGATACATTTGTGTTATTTTTATACGTATTTTTAATTCATTTCATGACGTTCAAAGACCTTAATATAATTATTTTTCCATTGTCTTTAACTTAATATATGAAGTTAAGTTTAATCATAATTTGCAGAATGACAAAGGTTATAATTATCAGAATAGATTAAATATATTAACAATGGCAGAGTCGTTGTTTGTCTCATGCAATATTAAATTACAATTAGTTTTCGATAAAGTTAAATGGAAGTTTTTAATATTTTCTACTTTAAACTAACTTAGGTTCAGATAAAACAATTCAGTAATTTAATTGTAGATGTTTGATTTTCTTTTACTGAGTCTCTTCTACAGAAATTTCTGAAGTTAGAATTGTGGCTGGATTTGGTAAAGCGAGTAATACATTTTGAATCCAAACTATCTTTGCTTTTATTGCATCAGAAAATAGTTAAGACTATTTCACATTTTTTTAGCAAGTGTAAAATAAAATTATAACTTATGTAAGATAGAATTCGTGACAACGATGATTTAATATGTAATTACCAAGAATTTCCATCCCAATAACATCGAGATAAGTAATTAATTTACTTACGTATTTGCGTAGGGAGGGTGGAGATAAATGACTGCCTAAACAAATAAGCATCAGTGTGTGTTATTGGTAATATCATATGTGTAAAATAATATGGTAGAGTCCTTTGACTCGATAACTTTAATAAAATTAATTAACTACCAAAATTAAGAATATTAAAATATATTTATTATTTTAATTATATAACAGTTTTAGGAAAAAAGAATTGTTGGGGCACAAAAAAAGCATTTGATTTTTCTTATAAAACAAACAATATTTTCAATGTTTGTTGTTCATAGACCGTGAAATAACTATAAAAAATTATAGATCCGCTACTGGAAAATGTCCATGAAATTATAAATTTCCATAGCAATGGTTTACATTATCAAACCATGTTTTTAGTCGTAGTTTTTAGCATACAATACTTTTTTAAATGAAAAACAACAACCGTGAACAAATCTGTACAATATTAAATACCTTAACTAAAGTGATCATTGCTTTCATATGTTACCATATCCAGTATATTATTATATTACCCTTTGATAGTTCTATCAATAGGTTATATAATATTAAGTTTATTCAAACATCAGGGAATAAATATAATACTATTGTTCTGTGTTATTGTTAGATCAGTGAGTATAATTACAAGCTATTTTGAACTAGCTGTGAATACACACGTTTGCTCCCCATAAATAAAAAGACAATCATATAAAATTTATACGAATCTATACGTTTCTAGTATCAATGTATTTTTTATTTATTTATTTATGTACCTCATTTTTACATACACATTTAAACTATAATTTATGTACCCGGAAATTTTTGTTTGTGGAAGCATCATAAGGGTGAGTTATATAATTAAGGCAATACTAATTTCAATAAAATCATTACACTTATAACAAAGTCAGTTTCTATGTTTTAGACCTGAAAAAAAAAAGAATAGACTAGATATTGATATTTGACACGTATGTCATTTACTTTATATATTACTATGTATTAGCACATCCGAATATTTTATTCGCATACGTAGAGATAGTAATTTTCCACCGGTATATTAAATTATAAACTTTGGTGATGGTGCCTTTCGAATAGGTTCAGGTAGGTGGTTCTACTGTCCTTTATTGTGTAAGAGCAATCAACATCTTGTTTTCACTGGAGCGTACTGACCTTTTATGAGCATGAACGTAGGTAGGTAGGTAGGTCAAAGTAGGAATTTATTTAAAAGATGTTTGACCAAAGAGGGACAGTAAAGAAAGGAAGGAAACTAAGGGTGAAAATGGATTCTCGTAAGCCTACGTTTACGTATCGGTGACAAATTTAGTTGGGAATGATATGACGACATGTCATATCATGACAAAGACATGTTGAAATTTATAAATTTTGAAGATAAACCGAATAGCAGAATTTAGTATACGATCAAACTAATTGTGCATTTCCTCATTCAAACTGATATAACAAAACAACACAATAATTATTTAATGCAACATAACCAACCAACCAACGTATTTGCCAACTGAACTTAATATTTTTTACAAGAAAATATTGCATGTGCATAAAGGAATGTAAAAAGAAATATTTTTTCGAGAAACTTCTCTCATTTGATAGTTCCAGCCAAGATAACGAACTATTGTTATACCTAGGTTTTAATTATTTTAATATGGTTCGGAAAAGGCATGGAAATATTATTTTACTTTCAGTTTTTTGCAGTGTAATTTTTTTATGTGTATATTAATTGAATTATCTGGTGTCGATGAAATAAATATTGAATTTCTTTTTGTACTACGTACTTTAGTCAAAGACAATAACATCCTATTCAAGTTTCACAAGGATTTGAACTGACTCTTCTCTGTATATGTCTATTTATCCTTCATGGGTACGTTGCGCGTGGCCCGGTACGTATTGGACCAGATTTTAACATGAATAATATGTTTACATTTATAAAGAAATAAATTAAAATTTTGCTTGTAAAGAATTATGTGTAGCATATAAAGTACGGGCCATAATTTCGAGATTACTCTATATTTACATCATTAAATTTATTGCTCAATTTACACTTTAAATATAAAAAAAAGATTAAGTATTAAAAAAATGTATATAAGATATGAATAAAAAAAATATATAGTCTTGATTCTTTTGTACATTGTAAAAAACACAGGGAATGTTGTGAATGATAAATTCAACAATGCGAGTAGCGAGAGTGTATTGGTTTATAGAAATTTTCAAACAAACAACACTATTTATATAAGATGGACATTACATCCATTCAACATTATAACCTTGTAGTAGGTATTATAATAGTTATAATGTTCGGGAGCGTGAACCGTGAAGTCATTGTGACGTGACCGTGGCCCAAATACAGTGATTGTCGACTCACAGGTACAGGTAACACGAGAACGTATTAAAATATATAAATTCTTATTTGAACATTTGATAAAATAACGTTTTCTTGATTATATTTTAGAGTTATACGATGTTATAAAAGACTAATGAATGGCATTAAACTTATTGTGATACGATGTCTCTTTTTTAGTCACGTTCCCATATTCCCTTTTAACTTCTTTGTGAACAACTCCAATGTATGTAATATTTAAAACGCGACTTGCTTTTATAAAGTACATCTTTGTAAAAAATCTGTTTATTGTTTTTGTCTACACTGTCTCAAATGTTAGTACATAATTGGTGTAGTTTCAAAAGATTTATAGAACTTTGAACATTACGTTTACGATACCGCCAAAACAGCGGGGTTTCTGGCTTTTGGTCCTCATTTGGAACGACTGTAACTGCCTTAATTTATCTCCCGCCGCCTTCTTAATATCTACATTAAGATAAAAATATTTCAACAGTTATGAACAAATGTCTGTGAAATGAAAAAGTTTTTTTCACAATTTAGAGTTTTCACGGTAGAAATTTTGTAATTTATTATAAATACCAAAATACTAATATTTTTGGTAAATTTATAATATCTTTTAATATTTAAATTTTCAGAGAAAGGATATCAAGAAATACATTCATAATATGCCATATCTAAGATTAGAATAAGTTTTCATAAAGATAAATAAATTGGATAACACTCAGATATTGTTGATAATAACTTTTCGGTTGTGAACAGCAGAACGGTGAGTCATATCCAATATATTTATTCTTAACCGATCTTTATTTATTATTAACGAGATCAATCAATAAATTATAAAGGAAACAAATAATATAAACTCATGTTCGAAAAATGTATTTATTTTAACAATATTATATGTATATATTTCTTAACAAAGCACCTATTTTACACTAATATTATGCGTTAAACAAAAACAAAAAACACATCATCACAGATCATAGAACAAAGTATGCTCTGCATATTATTAGATAGGGATATTAGCTCAAAACAATTTACTATAAATATTGTATATATAACGTGCATAACATAAATAAACCTAATAATAAATTTAAGAGTAACCATATCATTAAAAACTGCGTTTTTAATTATTATGATATCACCCAAAATGAGCTAACATTTACTTAGTATCAGTAATTTACATTGTGATATTACGTAATTAATTCGAAATTATCTCAATATAAAATGGCTATGAAATTTTGTTACATTATATGAGGTATTTTCTGTACCGGTGCGTTTTTCACTAAATTTAACCTTACATATAAAGTATAAAGAGAAAACATTATTTTTTACGTCTCACTTAACTTCAAAGCGTTCCACTTATATTTCTTATCTAAACAAATAATAATAAATACTTTGTATGACGATATTTATTATCCTTATCTATTCTGGTAAGCTATCACAATGAATTAAAGCTTAGTGAAGTTATTTATAATATACAATTGTTTTGATGATTAGCTACTTAAATTACAATGCCCTTAAAAATCCGCTACGGGACTGAATATGAAAATAAAACTATTAAACTACATAAGAAAATGGAATGAATATTGTATAAATAATGTTAAGTTTTCAAAAAAAATGTGTTTTTTTTACTTTTTTCTTAATTAACATCCATATATCACATTTCCAAACGCATATTCAGGGAAAATCAAAATGAAACGTTAACGTTTTTAATCTGAAATTTTCAACTCAAACAAACGTTAATGAACGATATATGGATAAAATGGATATTATCGCTGGTTGAAAAAGATAAAAAATATGTGTAATAAATCTTTGAAAACAATTAATGTTGTGGAAATGGTTGGATCAGTAGTTTTTATCATTGATAAATTATTACTTTTTTTTTAAGGGATCATAGAATAAAATTTAATACATACAATATAAATATATACTTATTATTAAGATAAATATTTTTTTTACACACTATATATTTATGCTATAATTATGCGTTTGTTTATACTATGGAAAATGTCTCTCAGCTTACGGATATATTATTTTATTTCTTGATATTACTTCTACATCTGCCTTTAGAGAGAGTTTTAATCTTAACCGTACTTTGTAATAAAAAGACAAGTGTCATACACAAACATAGTCTTTATAACGAAGCCTTTGTTTTCAATAGCAGCACTGGCCAATACATTGTAACAAACAAAAGAAATAAGGCTGGAAACACAACTCGAGATAGTTTGTCTATTTCTCGCCACAACACTCTCTCTTGTCCGGTGTCAGCATCGAGCCACGCTACCTAATGAATAAAAAGGTTTACAGTTTAATTTAAATATATCTTACTGGCATCCCGGTAAAATTGACTTATTTTTAAGAGAAAAATTAGTTTTGCTCTAACTACAACAAAACTACTTCAAGGATAATATTTTAAATATGATTTAAGGGGAACACAATAGTTAGTTATATTAGTAAGAAGAATGTCAGAAGTCACCTGTAATATACTTTGTCGTCTTTCAACCCCTACAATATGCGCAGTGGCACCGGGCACAGGGTGTACTGCGGGGGTGGTTGCGGACGGAGATGTTGGGGAGGTTAGGTCTACCTTCCTACACCGCACCCCACTCCCCTCCCAAGCGGCGACAGTACCGCAAGAACCTTTTTCCCCATTGAGGCGCTGTAAAATTTATTTTAATTCTCAATTTTTAAAGTCATTCGACTTGAGCAACTTTCTTAGAAAGTAATTGTTCTGTTTGGCTATTTAACTTTAATTTTGAAATTTATACGAATAATAAAAATAAAGGAAGCCAAATCATTGTTACATTGAGAATCTTTTATGATTTCTTTTGAAAATGAGAAAAGTTTTATGCTCACAAAAGAATTTATAAATAATATATTTCAATGTTTAATTTTGACATTTATTGAAATGTATAAATCAAAATGTAGTGGTAAGGTAGTGGAAGAAATAATGATTTTTATTTAAGTAAATAAACCACGTCTTTAACAGACAATTAGGTTATATATATTTTTTGTTAAATTACCACAGGAATTATTCTCGGCATGGCTTCCTGAGCTTTGGATTTGTTCATTTGATACTGTTTATCTAAAACTTTCACGACGACAAACTCTCCCAAAGCAGCAAAGACGAACATCATACAACCGGCCATCCACAGATCCAAGGCCTGATGAGTAAAGTTTTGGTTAAAGTAAAAAATATATTTTTGTATTGATTCTAAAACAGAAGCTGGTCATTATTTTAGTTTGCCTAAATTGCCTAAGCCAATTTCCATGTTATAAATGTAGGATATTAGTTTCATTTTATAAATATATTCCATGATAAATTATGGAAACCAATAAATAACCGTGTTGTCAAAAATATTTGGTAAAAGTAAAAGCTGCGGTTATTAATATTTTTATAATATATATATATACATTAAAAAAATATATTAAAGTTGCATTTAGGTATTGTGCTACCCATAGCATAGTTTCTAGTAATCCAATCGCGTATACAATTAATATACTAAATTAACTAGAAAGCAATATAAAGCAATACAAAATTTGGAATGTTTATTTTACCTTAACATAAGCAACTGGCGGTATATCAGCCCTCAATCCAGTAAACATGGTGACAAGGGTCAGCATGCAAGTAACTAAAAGTGTGACTCGGCCGGGAATAGCGTCCAGATCTAACCAGAAGCTAAACCAGGACAGCATCACAACAAGAGACGAAGGTGCAAAGGTTTGAATAAGGTGGTGACCAATTTGACGCTCAAATCTGAAGTATACTCCAAGTCTAGAGTAATTACCTGGAAAACACAAATGGGTCAAGAGTTTTTTAACTTTAAATATACGGATTAATATTAAATATAAAATTAATAAGTATTGAACTGACATTTATTAAAACCTTTGTTAGAATTTTTATAAAATATAGTTATTGTTTTATATAATGATATATTCATTTTATATAAGCATAAAAAAGATTAAAGATCCATACCATCCTTATCAATCATGTATCCGTTGGTTTCTTCCAGTCGCAGCGGCTCTCCGATGTGATATTGCAATAATTTGAGCTCGGGATTAATGGTGACGCCCGCCTCACTCCAGCGAAATCTCACCTTTTGATTACTATACGAAACTGAAATTGAATACATTTCGATATTAAATTTTTATTTAAAATTATTTCAGTTTTGTTTTTTTATGAATTACATTAACTTTTCTTTAATAAAATATTTATTTTGGATTTCGTGGATATATAAAAAGTAATTTACTAAAACGTAACAATCTCTGTAAATATGAAGCACGGTAAGTAAAATAACTTTTTAAGAATTTGTAATTTTCTGCTGCAAAAACTCACAGCTCTCGATGTAAATTGGACAGGACTGTATATCCATGGGATAGAGTTGAAATTCCATCTGGCAGGCAATAATTGCGTGCATTCTGGCCGCATACCTCACTGTCTGGTTTCTGTATAAGGTCACTGACGAAAATTTGTGAGTCAATTCGGCTATCTCTGGAAAATGAAACATATTTTTTTTCTGTACACAATTCGGCAAGAAGTAAAAATTTTGCTTGTGATTCAGATTAAATGTAAGCGTTGCAGTTTTTTTTATTATTTCTTTTAACCTCGGCAAGTGATTCTTTAAAATGTCACTGAATTCTACTATTTAAATAGAAAGCATAATATTCAGATGAAACAATAGTATTTTTAATATATTCAATTTAATTACAATAGTATTAAGTGATCTTAGTTGTTAAAAATCGTTTTGCTATTAAATAAGTGCTAGCGAGGGGTGAAAAAAATATTGTTCATCCAAGCTGAGTGTTTTAAAATATCTTTATAAAGGTGTAATTTTGTGATCAACGATATGGAAGAGTGTTTGTTTTTGGTAACTGATTGTTTATTAATTAATAAATTGTATTCTGAATCATAAAAAACAAAAGTGGGTACATAATTCTGAATCAATAGTTGCACAAGTGCTCTTATTATGATAAATATTACAAAATGATGACTACGGAGCAAAATCGTACCAGCAGATTGGTGACAAAAATGGCAAGCTCCTCCTAAAATAAAAATGTATTCCATGAAATGATTATTAATAAATATCCAACCTCAGCTTAGTTGAACAAAAGCAATATTTAATGCTTACGTTAACTTTTTTTAACTTGGATACGACACAAAAACTAAAAAAGAACTGCAGATGCTTCATGTTTCGATTCAAAATAAATATTGATTTGGGAACAATATTTATATTTGCTGAGATATAAAAAATATAAGTATCGAAACTATATTTAACGAAAATTACGATAATAATATTTATATGTCAAATATTTTACTTATAAATATGATGTATTCGAAGAAGTATTTTGAGAAAATTCTTTGCATTAAATATTCAGTTAAAATTTTCCAAATTATTTCCACAATTAAAATTTCTGTTTAAACATAAAATTTTGATGTTATTGTCTTAACTTAATTTCCATATAGTTATTATTAAATGATTAATCAGATGATCTTTTATATTATAGTAAATATGTACCTGTAACTTTAGAGTTTAAGAAGTAAGGATCAGGATGCCAGAGATTGTTAAAGAATTCTGGAGGCAATGTGACATGATCGTCACCTTCCTCGAAAATGTCTTCTGGTAGCTGCAATCTACTCTCGATCCAAGTCTGTCTTATAAACATATCCACTCTGAAATATTTGTGAAAATAATTGTTATACCGCACAAAAAAAAAACAATAAGGGATTTACTTAATATATTTCATATAAATCTTACATAATTGAATATGTTCATTCTAACATGAATTGTTATCTATATAGAAAAATCCAATAATAAAATTGTTTAACGAAACATCAAAAAATATTTTCAGTAAAAAATATTTTTAGTAAAAATATTTTTTTCCCTACCGGAAGTCCATATCCTCAACGTTAATGGAATTAACGTCGACCACGTAAATACTGAACTCGACAACCACAGGCTCTCCTTTGCGAGACGGTGGCCGCATTTCTGTACAAAATAAAATTAAAAGTTAATTAAATAAGACGAGAAATATTTATTTTTGGGAAATAATAACAACCTTGTCAAATTTAAAATAGAATAACGCAAAATCAATAAATACGTAAATAAAAAGAGTATTTTTATTTAAGAGAAATTTTATTTTTAGTATTTATTACTCTAACATTAGTACGATGTTTGAAATGATTTGTTCTTTGGATACGATAAACAGACTATATAGATACTATGTATAAACAGCAAATTTAATTATTTAATTTTTTTTCAAAATTTTCATCAAAGAATATTTAAAGATTAGATGAAGAAGAAATATGTGCGAATTTCACACATATTTCTTATAGAAAGGTATATGGTATGGAAAAAAAAATGTGCAAAAATAAATCTTTGTTGACTAGCTGATACACGACCGCTTTAAAAACCTCATTACTTACGATACTATAATTATAGAAACAGTTCAAAATACAATATAGCGATAATTCGAGATCAACAGTAGTTAAAGTTTGATTTAGTCTGGTAGGACATTCTCAGTAATATTATTATTAGGCTTATTTTATAGCATTTTCCTATACAGTACACTTCATATATTAAGTGTGCAGAGCTTCCATGATACTTCAAACCAATTGGTTGGTTATATTTAGTTACCATCATAGTGTATTTGATATTCGTCATACAAATATTACAGCCCGGGAGCAAACATGCGACCAAACTGTATTTATCCGATAGTGGTCAAACAGAGAGATACTTGTCAAAGGAACATAAAATAAATAATTATATATCTATTTTATTCATAGTGACTACTAATTATTATCATTTATTACTGCATCAAATATGAATACTTTATATTACAAATAATACAGTAGTAATAATACAGTAATGTCTTAATTATAAATAAAATGTCATTAAACAATAGCAAATTAAAAACATTTTAATGGATTCCGAGATAAGAATTCTATAAAATAACATTATCACAGTGAGATAAAAAGAATCTGACTTCTTATAAAATTAGAAAATAACGACAAACAGTATTTAATTTAGTTGTCTTTTTTTGCTTTTAGCTATTTCTTTTTGTATATAGCTAATGGAGTTTTATACAATTATACAATAATAAATGAAAAGTTGAAAGGAATATAATTATATTTTTAGCTTTTAAAGAGTTTGCAAGTGAAATATGAATATGTATATTTGAATATAGTTTGTAAATAAATAAGGAAACTTGCATAATACATATTTATTGATTTACATTATTACAAGTGTTGATTTACAGTAGGTTCAATTTCTATTGTAATGAAACATTTCACGTCCCTTTTAACTCCTGCTTATATAATCAAATAATTAATTTCTGAAATAAATGTAGAGGTACATATAAATACATATCAATATTTATATAATTCTCAAATCACTGTTTGTAAATGTTACGCTAGTACAAGTAATAAAATATTTCTCGGTTGGGTTCGTGTAATGTCAATTTAGATTCCATACATGTTTAGTGTTAGAGAAATATTACTTCAGCTTTGTTAATAAAAACAGCACAAACAGCAATTAATAAAAACTGTTTTGTGTAGTTGACGTATAATGTATACATGTTGAAAATAAAAATATGTTACAAGAGGCCTAGATTAAATCAGTAGAATAGTTTTTTGGTTACTTCATCTTTTGTTTGGCAGTCTTAATATATAATACAATTCACTGTGAAAATGTTGTTTCTTAAAACTGATTTGGACTTAAATTACTATACAAGAAAATTACTAAACAAATTATGATAAAATTAAGCATGGTGTTAGCTAATAACTTAATGAAGGAAGAAAGGTAGGCAAAGACGCTGACAACAGTCAGTAATTCATAAAATTAGCGAATTTGAAGATGTGTTAAAATGCCTTAATTCCCGACCTAATTTGACGAGTTGTTTGGAATATTGTTAAATAATTACAAAAATGATAAAATATAAGCATTGTAATGAAATAATTATATATTGTATAAATATTCTTTATTATTTATTACCTTTGACATAGTTCTCTGGTAGCACGACCCTTGGTTTTAATGTGTGATTTCTTTTAGATGTGACGTCATTACATAACCTGAAAAGTACAGAACGTTAGGTATTAATTTAAATTTCATACTTAAACTTAAACCAGAGCTTTTAGCACAAATAATATTTCATGGTCATGTTATTTCTTTATTCCATTAATATTAAATCTCATACAAGTTATATCAATAACAGTAGCCACATAAAAAAATGTTTTTTAAAAATGTCTTTGATTGTTATAATTAGAAAAGTAATCTTTGATAAATATGCTATTTTTTGCTTCAATTCCACAAATCTCATGCTATAGCAAGTTGGCAGCTTGTGTTGTGAGGTTAACAGATTTGATACTTTGCCAAAAATAGGCTTATTAATAGAGTGACCATAATTCAAAATAATTTTGGTTAAAAAATATGCAAGAAATTTATGAATGATTAATTAATTTAAAGCATTTTATGTCAAATTGAACTATTAAAGTATGTATTATTATAAAGTTTAATTACCATTATTTTAGGTAATAAAATATATTTTAATTGCTATTGAACTGTATGAAAAAAAATATATTCTTAATCTCTTCAACTTCATTTCTTTCATAACTTTTAGTTTTTGTTTAATAGTGTTATATTTGATATGGACTTCCTACTGTCAGCATTAATTTTAGCGTGTAATGCGCCAGTTATCCAATCTAGTCTAGTTTAAATGGTCGTGAAAGTTGTATGAATTTATGCTAATGAAGAGTTATAAATTAAAATATTAGTCTTTACTTTTTAAAATGATATTTATTTTATGTATGATATTTACTTTTTAATATGTATACATTCATCAGGTTAACAAAACTCCATCAATGCAGGAATGTTTTATGAATGCTGTTTTAGTACACAACTTTTGTAGAATATTTTGAATATACTAACAAAATAATTGTATACAGAAATATATTATTTATGTATGAGCATATATAATTTTTTTTTTTTTGTAATTGATATTTAATGTATTAAAATATTTAATTTATTATAACAATATGAATGCCGCGTTGGGGACCGCCAACCAACACGCCATGTTCCGAACGGCGGGAGGTGGAGGACGGAGCTACAAATAGCTACGTGGAATGTAAGAGGAGAAATGGAACAGAAGATGAATGAATTATTAGATGTGATGGATGACAAAGATTTGGATGTTATTTGTGTCTACAAGCATGAGGACCCCCCGGAGGACCTGTATGAAGAGGTTTATGTCTTTTGCCGAGGTGAAAGAGGTATGCAGGGACCGTGGTGTTTGGTGCTCCGTCGTCTCTGGCTACTCCGCAAGGGATATATGGAAGATGAATAAACAAATTATACCATATATTATAAAAATGTATTATATTATATTAGTAATCACAAATTAAATTAAATATCACTTAATATTTGATAAAATGGGCTCTAACAAAAGAAATTTGTGGTTAAGTTTTTTATTAAACTCTATGACAATATGAGATTTTTAATCATACAAGCTAAGTTATGACATACATACCTTTAAATTATGTTATAGAAGTAAATATTGTGTAAATCAAAGCTATAAACAATAAACATTCCTAAGAAGTAAACTATCTACAGCACGGAATTTTGCAACAAAACTTTGAAAACTTTCAAACAAAGCAATATTTTGTTCGAACTAAGCATTGTCCTAATTCCCTAAGACCTAGTTTATTATTTATTTAAACATTGCATATCACAAATGACGTAGAGCTTTTTCCAGGCCAAGGTGCCGTCATCGATTTGCTATATACCTTGCACGCAATAGCTAAATTTAGAATTCATTTTTAACTTTTGTCCGACTGAATAACATATTTAGGCGCATATAGCGCTTTGTCACTAGTATCAAAAAATTATTTAAGCAAAGATTTATATGTTTTCTTATTTTAGATGGGTACCCATATATACTTTTCATCCAATTGTAAATATTTGTGGAGGCTTACGATATGAATACTTTGCTCCTTTGAAAAGGTGAAGCTATAAAAGAAAGTAAAACCGGGGAATTTCTCTACTCGGTTTCGTCTCTTTTATTTTTCACTTTCTTACTACTTCCTTAATATAATAGATGGAGGAGTAGAATCGCTAAAGGGCTTTCCTTAAAAACTCGAAAGGCATTCTATTTAAAAGGCAATATTATAAGATCATAACAGTTATAGAATACGATAGTGATTCAATTTTAAAGAAATCTTAATTAGACTTGATATATGTTATATATCAAGTTCAGATTAAATCTGCAAATGCAATTAAAATCTTTGGATGTTTCTATCGAGTTATTAGGATTGTATGCGTGGCTAAGTGTTTGGTTTTAAAAAGTTAGATATATAAACCAGAACCCCTAATGTTAAAAGTATCGTATATGTAGACTCACGCCACGCCAAATTTCGTTAAAAAAATCGTTTTGGCAAAGAACAGCGAAGAAGAGACTTCGTGTGGAGATTTCTTCTACTTATGTGTCAATACTATCTTAATATATGTAAAAGTTTTCATCTATGATTAAAGCGAATATTATATAATTCATAAACTTTCATAACTAACTAATAATGAATGGATTAGTTCTTGGTTATTTTAAATAGTACAAATAAATAAAATACTACATTTATTTATTCTATGAAATCAGTAGTGTATTTTACCTATCATAGGTCCAATCATAACTAAACCTGCGTGTTCTTTGTTTTTCAGTATTTGAAAGTTCAAACCTCATTAATCTTAGTCGTACCCTATAAATGTCTAGAGGACAAAGGTTTTCTTTTGAATTATGGTTACGGTACGTTATAACCGTACAACGAATATGCGTTCCCACTGAGAATTTAAACCTATCAGTTTTGTTTAAGAAATTTTCTTTTTCAGACTGGATATAAATAAAATTATCAGTTTTTAGGTTCTGGATTTGAAGTTAATTCTTATTACAAATCTATAAGTAGAACTCAAACTTTTGTTCTCCGATTCGTTTTATCTTAAGCTTAGTTAGTAATTGTTGAGGTTAAAATTAAATGAATCACAGCTGTTCCTTCAATTTGACTCAAAACTTGAACAGATATTTCAAATAATTTATGTGTAACTTACTTCACTACTTCCTTCTTATAAAATTCTTTAAGTGTAATATAAATGTCTTAAATAACATTATATCTTCATTGGACACCTGTAACATACACATAAGTGTAATTAAAATGACGTCATAAAGTTTGTCCGTCATTACTCATTATTGTTGACTTAACACACACTGATGTTGTTTTACTATTACCTTCAAAAACCTATCATTTACACCGACCACCTGCAGCCTCAAAAGTACTTTTCGATAAACAAAGTTTGTTCAAGAGTTTATAAAACGCCCTTATTCCATTATTACGTGATCAATATTGAATTATACTGTTGTTTTGAAGATTACGCATTCTAATGAACTTAAAATCAATAATATCACACAAAAAATCTGAACTACTTTTCTATTTTTAAAACATTCGCGACCGCTGACGTGAATTTAAATTATATTCTGGTTGTCGCTGACGTGAATTCTCGTCATTTCAAATTCTATATATGGTTGCCGCAAACAAATCTTATACTTTTTACGACAATACAAGTTTGCGGCAACCAGCTTCAGAATTTCTTTATTTTAACCGGTACTCAGAATTAGAAACGTCGAAAATTTGCCGGGCTCGAATGTGTTAAATGAATGCTTGTGTTATTGTTGTTGACGAGAGAATTCGCGCGTAACAATATATAAATCTTTCTCAGTATCTATATTTTAATCAACAGCGTGTTGTAATATGTTATTTTTTACTTTCTAATGATTGCCCACCAGAAAACAAACTGACTGTATAAAAAAAATATGGAAGCGTTCAGTAAAATTTAATACGGAAAATGGGGAAAGATTGAGGATATTAAGGCACATGGACCGGAAGGGTAATGTTTATTTAACAAACAGAGATATTTGAAAAACATGTTTGACTTTAATAGATATAGAAAATAGTATTTAATTTTGCTTAATCTATCTCCTTAGAAAAGACGAAGAGATATTTATTAATATTATATTGTCAGGTCGTTATTATTATCTGTAGTAAAAAACATTTCAATTCATGTAATTAATTTATTCCCAACTTTTATAAAATGGGTTATTCAAATTTTATACATTTATATATCTATTTCATATCACAAAGGTTTACAGGTAATAAAATAAATTTACAGAGACATTTACTGAGGAATATTTTATGCAATTTATTTTTATCGAAACATACACGTGGACAAATAATTTTAATTATCTCAACAGGGATCTTCAGAGTAATTTATTTAGCCTGCGTTAATACGTGTCATTTAACAATATTTTATACAATCGTAAAAGTGTCTTTCCCATTTCAAAGTAAAATAAACTGAAACCCTCCTAATCTACTCCGTGACCTTAAGGGTGTTAAGTTGTTATCTCTTATCACAGTGATTCATTGGATTTCGCTCACCTTAACCTTTCGCAATGGAACGTTAAAATGCGATTTTAAACAAAATAAATGTATTGTTTAAATTTTGAATTAATTGTTTGAAATTATATAATTCATCTATATAAAAAAGAGAGGTATATAATACTAATATATTACGCAAAATATTTCAAAATTGGGTTTACATAAATGCTTTGTCGTTCGAGAAATTATTCTCTTGTTTATTTAATTTAAACTGGTCTCATAATACCACAATCCTTAGACGTGCTTCCTTTAACTCAATCAGTATTACAGTTCATTTATTTATGTTGGACAATATTTAAGTTATTAATGAAAAGTATAGCTCTATAAAGTGCTACTGGTGTTGCGTAGTTCAAGGTGAAAGACAATTTATCGTTCCGTCCATCTTATTCCCGCTATTATGGAAGCGAGTGGGTTAATAAATGATGACCGATTACTATCTACCATAAGGCTGACCTTCAGACAGCCCTGTAGCAAGAAATAGTATTGTTCTGAACATTGATTTGAATCAAATTATAAAAAATAACAGTATCGACGCTCTTTTTACAGGATCGATCTACATCTAACATGACAAGGTAAATGCTCTATAATAAAAAAAACAAGAAAAAGAAAAAACCCGGTTGAAAGTAAGTCCAAAGGGACTTTTCTTTTTAATTACTTACGAGTCAAAACCGTTTCTGTGAACACTATTAAAATGAAATTCCTTTATTTTACTTTATTTTCCAACTAAATGGTGACAGTAGGTATATTTTATAGGGTTAAAAATATATATTACGATGTTAAAGTTTATTACAAAACAAGTACCTATATATGAAAAAAAGTGTAGTCGCTGTACCCCTCACACAACATACGGCATTTTGTTACGTGAAGGTTGTTACTTGTTGTACAGAAGTTATGAGTTAAGTATTCTTGATTTCGAATAAAAATGATTGAATTACCAAACGAGAGTTTAAACATTAGTTACCGAGATTCGAATCCTTATCAAGACGTCGCTGAGCCGAAATTGTTTACTCTGTGACCACGGTTTGTGAAATTTATGCGACATGTTTGGAAATACATAAAAAAATATCTTAAATTTTTATTGCAAAATAAACCTCTTATAATGAGTACAAGCACAATAGTTTAAAAGCAAAAGTTAGGGATTAAAAAACTCTTAAAAAGGCTTAGAAACTGCTATGTCTGTTTGCGTCACGAAATTACTATTGGATGGTTTTTGATATATTTGGGTTTATGTTTGATACATGTTTTTTATCAAGCAATTATTATTGCCATATTAAACATTTTTGAAGGAAAATTATCTGCTCAGGATATTTTTTTTTCAAAGAAGGTTGAAATAAAAATCACAAAAATAATAAAGGTGTAGAAGAAAAATCTGTGAACAATATAATATTTAAAACGAAGTGGCGGGATGGATTAGAACCGTGGCAAATGCATCAGGTGAATCAAATCAATCAAACAAAGTAAAGGATATGATAGCTAATGAAACGTGGTGGTGGAATGGAGATATCTAAAAGAATTACTTTTTAGAAGAAAGAGGCGTTTAAGCAATGGCAGAAAGAATCTTATGATAGTAAAAGTATGAAAGAGGTGGAAATGTTATATAAAGGAAGTAATAAAGGAGCTAAAGTAACTATAGCTATTACTAGAGCTGAGGTTCTAAACGAGGTTTATAGGTCGCTTGAGTTTTCCAAAGGTTAAAAGGAACTCTACCATATAACAAAGCATAAGAAGAAGGATGTTAGAGTTATATATGGAAAATGCATTAAAAAATTAACTGAAAAGATGTTGACGAGATATAAAGGAAATTATTACAGTGGAATTCTGGAAATAAAGCTAGTAAATGAAGATTAATTGAAAAAAGCGACCTGACATGAATTGTGGGCGGCTTTGCAAGATATTGACTGGAAAGGTATTTATTGGACTGTAAGGACGAATGTAATACCGGTGGGGATATGCAAAGTATTGAATGAATATGTATATAAGTTGCTTGCTGGCTTTGTTTCCTTAATAAGTTGTTGTATGGAGAAGTAATCCCCGATGAATGGTGCAATAGTTCACCAATGTTCATCTATAAAAATAAGGGTGATGTACAAGACTGAAACATTTGTCGTGGATTAAGGCTCATGTAACATTGTATAAAAAATGTGGGACAAAGTGATACAAAGAAGGATGGGAGATGAGTGTAATGTCTCAGAGAAACCGTTTGGATTTATGCCAGGTAAGGGTATGAAGGATGCCATATTCGCTCTCCGCCAATTTTCCGAGAATTAAAGACGTAAACATAGGAACTTACACATGGTATTCGTCGATTTCTAGAAGGCATACGACTGGGTTCTCTTTAATGTCGTGTGGTGGGCAATGAAAGAGAAAGGTACGCCTGGGTAGTATGTGGAATTGGTTTAAGCAATGTACCGTCGATCTATTACATACGTTCGGTCAGCTACTGAAAAAACCGACAAGTTCAATGTAGCAGTAAAGTTACATCAAGTGTCGGCTCTGCATTCCTCCTAATTCCTGTTGATAATGGATGCTCTAACATCGGATATACAGGAAGAGGCATGCTGTTTGTTGATGACATTGTTTTTGTCAGCGAGTATGGACTTAAGGTACAAAGTAGACTGGAAAAATATCAATAAGGGCTGCAGAATGCGATTTAAAAATAATCAAAATGAAAACAGAGCACTTGTTCTGCGATTTCGGCGGTGTTTCAAATTGTATAGCTATTTCGTTGAATGGAATGCCGTTACCAGTCTGCTCCGATTTTAGTTATCTTGGTTTCCTGATTAATTCGCTACAGGTCGTGGGGATGACATGCGATGCCCAAATTCCCTTCAAACCACAGGGGAAATCTATAAAACCCTTATAAGAAATGCCGTTATATATGGATCGCAATGCTGGACAATGAAGTCAATGGATGATAAGCGTTTGCATGTAACGCAAATGCGAACGCTAAGATGGATATATCGAGTGATAAGAAAGGATAGGATAACAAATGGGTATACTAGGGAAAGCTTGGGCCTAGAACCAATGAAAGAAATAACTAGAGATCGTCATGTTTATGACATGGTATGAAGAGAAGAGATGAAAAGTGTGTAATCAAGAGAGTGTTAGGTGTGGACGTGGTGTGTACAGAGATGACGAGTAACAGGGGACTGTGGATGGGTATACTGCGCTGACCCCAAAATTGGTACAAAGTCAGATAATGATGATGATGATGGTGATGATAAATACTTTTTCAATTAATTTCAATTATTAATGATAATTATGTAACGTTGAGATTACTTGTACTTTGTTATGTATAATGAGGTCGCATTCTGATTTTATAACATTATTTTTGGTAGGCTAATGCTGGATATTTTGGATTACTTACTAACTCTGATAAATATTTTTAATGCTTTATTATGTAACCAAATAATTTGAAGCACCTTCCACGAAACTAAATAGTTAGTGTTTATAGAGTTTACGAAACGTGACCGTCCTAATAAGCCGATAAGGCTCTGTTGACTTGATATCTTTTCCCTCAGCTGGGAATTTTACTTATAAGTATATGTTTTGTCAAAATTGTTATATATTTTTTTATTTTAAAACTCCTTTTACTTTATATTCTTTGTGAGTTTTTTCGTTGCAAGAACCGAATTTATGATGGTACTTTTTTAGCAAAACCTTTAGCAACGAAATAATATATGGATTGAGATATAGACATAAATATTTTTTTTAATATTTCGTGCAAAACAAGAGAAAAGAATAAGAAAATAAATCTGACGTTAAGAATGCTAAGCTGGGTAAATAATTTTTTTGTATAAAATCGGAATATAATTTATGTTCTAAGCGGGACTTGTTTTTATCTTTAGTCTGTGTATAATATCTATGGACCTCAGTTTTATTATGTATAATTTATTTTATACACTAATCATACTTAGAAGCAGCTGCTGTGTAAAATATAGAAGTGAAAGGCATCAAAATCAAGAGCCATCTGGTATCTAATTTGGCTCGTCAATTTATTTTGGTATTTTGTTGAAGACGTCAATAAAATCTCTATATTGCAAACTATGTCTCGAATTTATTTGTAAAACAGGTGATCTTAACTTCTAACATTATTATATAATTGATAGGTTATGAACTGTTTTTTTTTTTGGTATTTAGATATGTAATTTTTATTTTTTAAAGTTATGTGTCTGTTCTTAATTAAGTATATATAAAAATATATAATATATTGCAAGTACATACCATATTAGGAAGAAAAATGTAGTAGGCCAGATACAAGGAATCATTTTCTACGGCGGCAGACTGTGAAACGAGTCGTAGCAGGTCATTACAATGCCGATGAATTATCTGAAATATAACAGAATACAATCTAACAAAGAGTTTTATATTATTACGATAAATATCAAAATATCAAGTTCAATATTCGTGCACAAAGGCTAGTGATATTTATTTTATCATATTATCAAGAGCTCTGTAGCACTAATTAACATTCAGATGTTAAATTGTGTAGTTTCTTTTTTTGGTATATAATATCAATATTTTATTTAAGCCCAGTAGTAAACAGGATAGAGTTTTGTCTGATGACGTTTTTCTTAAAAATGACGTGACGTGACATCTTAAGACGTGATTTGGGGTATTTTATTATAACAGAGATAAATATTATACGAAATAGAAACTTCTACAGTCTAAGGGATGTTACAAATTCGTTGGAATCCTTTGCAATGTTGATATTTAGAAATAATTCATCATCGAATTAATGATTTCTGTATTACTTTTTATTGGAATGCGCCCTCTCCATGTTTATTTCTATTTACAATATTGACATGATCTAATTATGAACTGCTCGGCTTCTTCTTCCAATTCCATCTTGTGTGCAAATAAAACTTGCCCTTTGGCCATAAGGTGAAATCGGTGTAGAAGAGGTGAGAGCTCTTTCACTAAAATCTGACGTTCCTCATCTTAATCCTCACCCCATACGCATATTTTAGATAATCTTTATCGTTAGCTTTTTTATACAAGTCATATTAAGTTTATTCCCATTTCATGTTAAGCTAATCATAAAAAGTCAGTCTATGGTCTCTATAAATGACAGAGACAATTCTTTGTCATTTATTGCCGCAACTTTCAAATTTCTTCTAATATAAAATCTGTTTACAGTCTATAATAAAATAATTAACATTTTTTTTGAGTACATATATGGTTTTTGCCGGAAATCCTAAAAACAAAAACAAACCTAAAAAGAAAAACTGTAATGAACTGAAGAGGGAAGACAATAGGTTTAATTAAATATTAATTTAGGATGGTAATAGAATATACCTACAATATTTTGGAAGCTACAAGGACGACATATGTGTTGTTAAATTAATAAATATTAAGAGACATTATAATAATTAAATTTTTATCTTTCATTATTCACTCGTTCATGTTATAATAAAAACTTTGTTTAATAAATAATACTCTCTTAAATCGATATATCACTTGCAGCAATACGGTAAGTAGGACGTTCACAGTTAGTATCGATTCAATGAGATCGATTTATAGTTAATTTATTCAAAAGCCTTGACGATTTCTCAAAACTCTGTAACGATACATTTTATAGTTTTCGCAGTAACTTTTCATCCCGCATTAATGATTAAAATTATTAGATAGAAATGAGATTTGGTTTGATGTTATATTTTACATACTACTCAGTATTCTAGTACTAGTCTTTATAACATATAAACTGACAATTTCAAATAGCTACTAAACTTTACAACGGTGTAGTACTTAAAACATTGATTCGAAGAACAATTAAAATTTATTAAGAAGATAAAACAAGTTTTTTTTTAATATAGAATAATTAAATCTACATATTCTATTTAAATTTGATTATGTTCATAAAAGATGTACATTACACTGCTATTCTAAAATTTATCCTACATCCTGTCCTTTTACAAATTATCCCTAACTAGACACCCGATTCATCTCAAGGGACATCGTTTAGAGATCGCATCTGGTATCGGAGCTACGTACTTACTCGTTTCTAATTGCTGTTCAGAAACTACATTGTTTTTAATAGATATTAAGAATGTTTGTTATATGTCTAGAACGTTTACAATTAAGTTTATTATAGACAAGCTTAACGATTACAATTATGTGATTTACTTATAATATATATTTATACAAGGAACTATATTTATCTTTATAGTAAGTAATATGTTAATTTGATAAAGATTAGTATTGATCTTCGCCGAAGGCTTAAAAATTTTGTCGTATTAAATTTTATATTTTTAATTATAATTTAAAACTATAAAATCTTATAAATTCCTAATTGACAAGATAATGTCTATTTAACCTATATACAATTTACAAATTATGTATTAATTCTATTTAATATTTAATTCAATTATAAATATGCGAATTAACAACAAGGTAGTCATTCAGTACTAAACGAATATATGTATGCCAATATATCTATTAATTATTTAATCATAATACAATTTCAACTAGTATATCACAAAAGTGACCTTCAATTGAAGATTGTTAAAATTTCTATCCTTCATAATAGTCGAATACACGAAGTGACAATTGAGACCCACGCATGAGGAACTGAGAAAAGACATTTAGACAATAATTCAGTCTTCGTGCAAGCAATTTACGCCTTTTGATGGTCACTTCCGGATATTACATATATAGTACTTTTATAGTCATTTTAACTTTTGTATCTTATTTACATTTCATTAAGAATCGACTTACGAGTTTATTCTAAAATAAGTTTTAATTAGGTATACGTATAAAAACTGTCTAAGCATAAAAAACTTCTAGTATGTATTCTATAGTATATGTTTTAGTATATTTTGTATTTGGCGTCATTTACTTAACACTAATGATATTTTTTTTCGATTTCAAGTAAGATAAATATTTAATAAACTCTTTGTTAGTACGAAGCACTTATTTATTATATTTCAATGTTTGTGATACACAAGTTTGATATTAAACATACAGCTTCAATTGTACTTATGTTTGATGTAAAGAAAGGTTTAATACTAGTCTTTTTATTAAATTGCTATTTCAAAAAAAAAAAATGTCCTATTATTTATTTGACACTGTTACTATTATTTTTATTACACAAACGTAACGTATTTTTTTTAGTTCTGATACAATTTAAACTAAATAAAAGAATCTGTGAACTGTAATATCAACATACATAAATACTTTAAAAAAAATGAAATTAGAATAAAATAACAAACCATCGAATCATGCCTGTAATCCTGCAACGTCACAGCACTAACACTTATTTAGTTCTAATGTAATAGTTAAGCGGCCAGAACGGTTCCCGCGGTAGTTTTAACTGAAAACTCGTCGGCCAGCTCGGTTTGCGTGTTAGTCTGTAGACACCCACCGACCTCCTTGCCAGTTGCCCCCAACTGTTTATTATTTTAAATGTCCATAAGAATTTTATTATGGATTTATATTAATTCTATTAATTTATGTGTCTTATTCTTTACAGCTTCAATAAGAATTTAGTTAAAGATGGTTTCATGTAACTTAATCTTAATTAGTTCTTTATGTAATAAAAAAACGACAATATTCGTATCTTAGTTACCTAACCACCTTATTTTAATGGGTTAATTTTATGTAAATAGGTAATGATTTTGTATTAAACAAAACTTTTACTTTATCTTAATTGTATAGTATTTAAAAATATAAAATAGTTCTAACATTTTCAGAATATAGTAAAAGAATACAATTTCACATGTACAAAACTATATGCAATCCTGTTCTTAAGTTACAAATAGTAATACTTGAATACTTACCAAATCATTTCTTTAATTGAATCATATACCAAATCAATATGGGGTACCTAAACCCTTATATAATGAGATATAAAAGGTTGACAATCTATTATTCATGAAAAATAAAATATAAAACAAACGGTTGAGGATCCGCGTATAACGTTGGATTACTAATATGACATTCGACTGCGGCACTTGCTAGCAGCACGGTTACGTGACGTGACGGGACGGTGACGACATTGACCGACCTTGGGGTATGGGGCAGGTATGTTTATTTATATTAATTAATATTTTCAAGAGCTTTTTTATTATCAAGCAAATTAAAATCATATCAATTTAGATGGACTCGAGGGTGGGGTAAATAACATTTTCGGTTCATGAAAGAGCAATCCGTGCAATTTCGGCCTTAATGATACTTTATCAGATATGTTTGAGCAACTTATGCCTTTAAAATTTTCGTAACTTTACCGTTAGTTGTACTAATATAATAATAACATGAGAAACAAACAGAAGCTCGCGTTTCCTGTTCGTATTCAATAAAGTGTTATTCTGTAATAACTAAAATCTCTGTTATTGGGTAATATATACTTTTACAACAAAGTCACAGTAAACATTTAACTGTTACCATACAATAAACAGAAACTACAATATTTTATCGAGTTAACGAGGCCAGGCTTCTTCAAGATTTCCTGCAATCCGGAGAGAGGCTTTAGAAAATATCATTCATCATCATTGTAGTAAAGTTACTTTCAATGTAAAATTCATTAAGTCCAGAAGTTTTTACCTTTTTTAAATCCCGATTTTTTTTTACAAACAAATTAGTCAAGTACTAAATATTTGAAGGACGGAGAGAAAGCATTTCAAAAACAAGGTCAAGTTTTAAACTATGTTTTTGATTTCGATAAAGCGTTTTAGATCATAGATAAATAAGATGTCAAATAATACTACATGCCTTTATAAAATAACCTACTTCCAACTATTTAATATCTAATTAATATGTGAAGATTATATTTCATTTCAGTTTAAATGACGTGTATAGGAGAAGATCACAATTTTGTCTTATTGTAACACAGACAAAAAACGATCTGTATAACTTTATTAGCAGCCATTTTTTCTAACAATAATTTAATTTATAAAAGAACAAAAATAAATAAATAATTATAAAAAAGCTGTTCTATTAAAGTATATTGCTTTTCTATTAAAATGATTTTCTGAAGTTCTTTTTATCCTTTGTAACTTTATAAAAGAACGTTAGAGAGTTAGATCTTATTAAGATTCTCAATAATGAAATTAAGTAAATATTTTCCCGGACCTGTTTTATGAGAAACTCTGACTATTCAAAGAGTTAAATTGTAAAATTTAATGTATTTTTCGCTTAAAAGAAAAGTCAGTCAAAGCAACAGACAACATCAGGCTTCTGTGAGAACTGTAGCAACTAGTAAAGTAACGAATATCCGTATTAGCAGATTCGCATTCGCATAATTTCTACGAATATTTTGGAGTATGAATATCAGAAAAAACAATTTGACGATAATAGTAGGTTAGTAAAAACCGATTTAAAAAGAACTATTTCAAAACACATCAATATGCTCTAATAATACTGCGTAATAAGTAAAATGAAAAAGCCCGTATCAGCCAAGGTAGGTCCGTAAGTCTCGAGAACCTTTCATTTTCTAAAGTCGTCGTAAGTTTGTCGTAGATATACAAAGAATGACGATCATTTAATTTCCAATACTCATCTGTTTGGGAATGTGGAGCGTCGTTTGAAAGAACTGTAACCAACTCTGATAAAAAAAACTGCAAAAGGGCAAATATATGTTGCACTAAGGTGTGTCAAAAGTTTAAAAGGCATAGCTTTATCAGAATTGGACACTAATAAAATAGTAAATAGACCACATAATGTTAGATCGCTGACAGAAATAACGAGACTATGAAATCTGTCCTCCGATCATGAAGGTCCAACATAATATAGCTCGCGTAACGCAATTCGAACGCAAAATAATCGTTGAGGACATCATATTTGACGACATTTTAAGAGTTTTCTGATATATCTCCGAAGTCAAGGGCCCAACAACCATGAAATTTATTATGATTATATGGAATCAAACGGGAAGCAGCAGCTTTTAAATAAGAAAATTATTATAAAATGTTCAGAACGTTCAAAACATAAAAAAAAATACAGTCGAAATGTGAACCTCCTTTTTTATACTTAGTTAAAAACGAAAATCCATTCATTTCTTATGTTTTTTAATACAAAAAAAAAATTAACCTCGCAATCACATTATCAATCTTCACTTTTGTCATTTGGTGTTATTTATTGAACAAGTACCTCATTTGAATGCGACTACCACCAAGCCATAGACAATATGAACCAAATTTGGAAAAAAAAACTGAATATTTGTATTCGCATTAACGAATGTTTATAAAATGCCATTTATTACGTTTGTCGTTATGCGTTTGTTATGTTTGCCATTATTTGGTATGTTTGAAAAAAAATTGCTTCTGTTTGGATTAGGGAGATTGAAGCTGAATATAAGTTATAATATTGTAGTAGCGATGGAAAACGAAATGGTATGTGAGAAATATTAAATATAGCGACATGGAAAAATGAAAGATGTTAAAAGAGCAAGTAACAAAAAGATTTCTCTGTAAGTGATTAAAAGGTTTGTTTTTAACGTAGTTCGTTACGAGTAAGTATATAAATCACAATCTGTAAGTAAAGAGAGTATAAAAGATAAATTTTATGCTAGTTTGAATATGATGTTGCAGAGAAATTTTATGGACATCTGGGAGGAGTAAATGTAAATACGAGAGAGATTATGTAGCGTATGCAAACAGCTAATTAACAGTGAATGTAGCAAACCTGTAGCAAGCGGCTTAAGCATTCCATTTATTTATAATAAACTTTTGATTATTCTCTTGAAAATTAATATCTCAGAACTTATAAAAGTAGCTACCACAAGTTACTGGTTAATTATTATAAAAAAAGAAGAAAAGTCTTCTGTGTCAAGTAGTGTAAACTAGTTACTGCTTATCTTGGAAGTAAGGCTTTGTGCTCAAACTTCTTAATAGTAAGGACGGAAGCCTTGTCAATATTAATTAATTCAGGATATTAGAAAGGTATTAGAGGTTAAATATTGTTCATAGAATATTGGAAATTAAAAATAAGTAGCAACAATTGCAACATTTACAATAGTACAATAACTATTTGAGAAATAAAATTTATAGAAAGACAACTGCGTAAAGGAAAGTGACATCTCCTAAGATCATTTTGGGTTTTTGCCAGATCAAGAAATCATAGATGCGTATTGGGGCTAAAGAGTTTTTCAGATATCTTTTCAGTACTTATAACACACTTCGCGGTGAGTCTTTAATACCTTATCTCTTCCTGTATATGCCTTAACGTTAAATATATAATAGTATCAGTATGTCCTAGTGCTCTCGATAGACGACATTTTTCTTGTTTAGGTGTTCTTAAAGTAAATTAGAATTAGATTAATTAGTATAATATAAATTAGATCAATTTATACATTGTTTGTTTATTGTATTCTTTAAATTTCAATTAGCTCTTAGATTTAAAACAATTATCTTGTCACGATAACAGAAACATTTTTTTTCCTGAACTGTGATAAATGTTAATTGTGAAAATCCCAGTTTTGATAATATTATTTTCTGTGTAACAAAAACATAACTGTCTGAATAATTTGCGGAATTCAACAAAATCCAATCAACTATTTGAAAAGTATTCATATACGTGAAAACCTGTAACAATCCATATACGAATGAAAATAACAATGACTGATGAAATGAAATGTAAATTTTCATGGAAAAATATTTGTTTATTTTTGGTTATATGATGTTTTGCTGCAATGAAATACGAGGAATTTGTGTTTTAATTATACGTTAAAAATATACCAAAATGGAAGTCAGGTTTAAAATAATAATTAATAATAACTAACAAAATATTTTTGATTATTAATAATTAACAAAATTTCTAATGCATCTTTCTTGATTCTATCTAAATAGTTCATACAAAAAACTTAACGATATACTATGTATTTATGAATACTTTTACAGAATCTTCAATTAAATGATTTCTGGATCATAGAAGGTTTTAATCAATCGTATATTGTTGATAAAAGGAGCGTTGTAATAAAAGAAAAAATATACAAATAAAATAAAATCATTCTGTAACTAATATTCAAAATTGCCTTGAACTTTTCACAAAGTCAAGAGTGGGCGAGCTTATTATTTTACCGAACCCCCTGGTGCCAATCACTTAAACTTAGACTTTAAAACATCAAGGTCAATGTTTTTAGGTTAATATTTTAAAGATATCGGAAAGAAAAGTAGATTATATTTTAGTATGAAACTTAAACTAATTGACAAATATTCCATATTAAAAACAATTTTTTTTTTAACAGTGAAATGGTATCTATTGATTTCAATATAGTGATGACTGAGTGTGTTTCAAGGAAATATTTTTCATCTCGTGTTATATTAAGTCTAGACTAATTCTTATATACATGTTTATATGCTACATTTTTAATAGAATAAGATTTAATTTTTAATATAAATCAAAGTGAATCATACCAGAAATTAAAAAGGAAATGCTTTCTATTTGCTGAAGTCTGTCGCATCGGTTTAATTTTGATTCTATGCTCTAATGACTTCAATGCGGTCCGACCTTGGATCCGATCGATTCTTTACCGCCATGCCATAACTGAACAATTCATATAACATTATGTAATTTCATTGCTTTCAAATTTCTGTTTCTCATGGCACGGAGACATACAAGTGGATTACGCATTTCAATGATCCGATTAGATGGGTAATTCAGGTCTCTTTATTTAATTGCAATTTCAAGTTTCTGAGATAGGTTTTCTTATTTTTTTAGTAGATCCTTATAACTTTAATGAAATAAGGTTATTTCTTGTTTTATATGTTTTATATATATATATATATATATATATATATATATTTTTTTTAATTTTATAATTGAAACTATTCCTTTGATTTAAACTGTATATATTTTAGTCAGTATTTTATTATGTAACTAAAATTACAAATAAAAAATATAAGGCAATGCATTGTCCCTGAACTTGTTACCTTTGTTCAGTGCATTTCTTACCGTCGTCGACGGAAGCGCTAAATTGTCCTCTCGGTTTTAAAACGTATATTAGCAAAGGCATAGATTATGATTTATGAAGATGGCCAAGAATAGCGTCATTGTTGACAGTTTAAACGAGTATTAGGGGATCAATGTTTATTTTTTTTGTGTATTGAATATATTAAGGAAGCTAGAGAACGAGAAAGATGGCTAGAGAAACATAATTTATGATTAATATGTATTACTTTAGACAAGCAAAAACTTTAATAACATAAAAACTTTTGACAAAGTATTATGTTGCTATTATTAAAGCTAATTTATTTATATATCTAGCTTTTATAATTATACCTTTTAAATTTTCAAAGGGTTGTCAATTTTAAATACGTTTTTTTTTGTTGATCGATCTTGACAGATTTTTATTATTTTATCTCAATTATAATATAAAGAAATAAAAAAATATATAGTATTGAAACCCTGCTGCAGTAAACCTTAATCGTTTTTATGCCATAAGATGGTGCGAGACTATAGCATCGACGCTGAATAGCGAAACGGCGCTGTAATAAGGATATGCCGTCGGTCCGAGTCCATTAACTTACAATTACTGTGAACGCTAATTGACGTGACTGACGTCGTTGCGTCATTCTTACTATTGTCGTTTGATTTACTGTTTTTGAATCTTTGGTGATAGGATACGAAACCTGTACATTGGTTATCAGATATGTGACTAAATGTTAGTGTAGAACATCATGTTGATATAAAGAAATATTAAAAGTCGATAGAGGAATAGCTCTGAACCAATACGATGTTGGTTTCATGTTATTTATATTATAAATTACGGTTTACAGTTGCTTTGGCGTAAAAAAATATTTATTATATAAATTAGTAGAAACAAGAACAGAAATTCAAACAAAATTTAATATAAAGTTGTAATATAATTTTATTGAAATAACTTAAAACGAAAATACAACTAAAATAAACCTTGCGGATGGGGAATAGGAATATAATATTAAATCCACTAATTTAATATTAACTAAATTAGATTACAATGTTCGATGAAACCTTTCAAACGTTAGTGTTATTTCAGTTCCTCAACATGGTGGATGGTTAGAAATTTATAAATTTTATTTATAACATTATTCTACTGTGCTATTTTAAAAATACATTTTAATAAAGTTTTTGTCACTTCAGATTGCATGTTGTCGGTTATTGTAATTTACACCAAAAATGTTTTGTTTATAGTAGACACTGGAATAGCGAAAATTGGTGCATATAAATACGATGATGGGACACGGTATGTGGGTGAATGGAATTCGAAAGGTCAGAAGCATGGAACCGGTCATCTCATGCTCCCGGATGGTACCAGGTACGATGGTTCCATGGCAAGTGGACTCTGCTCCGGGCTAGGAGTCATGGCGTTTCCGGATGGGGCTAAGTAAGTTAAAATAATAATCGTGAACTTGTGTAAATAGTATTGTTGAACAGTTTTAGAAATTTGCTGTTGAGAAAATTATAAAAAGCTTTGCCTGTAAGAATAAAATAGCAATTTCAGACCATAATGTTTTAAGGCGCTTAGAATTGAATAAATGTATTAACGAAAGCAATAGCTTTTTTTGTTAATTTCTTAAAATAATTGTAAATAGATTTTAATATAATTTTTCTACACCATGAAATTAACATTTTTATAATCTGATGTTTTATACTCTCTAAAGTGCTAATCCTCAAAATTTTGTTGAAAATAAATAATTGCAAATATAGGAGATTACTTAACATGAAATAAAAAACATAATTATTGAAATAATGATCAATCCTGCTCTACGCAAAAGCAGAATTTAATCATTTTCGAATTGGATTGAATTCCATTCTACCTCTGTTAATTCAAATGCAAACATGATTACATATTTTTTTCATAAACCAAATTGAAAATCTGCTATTTAATTAACAGCATATTAAAAAATTTAGAATCTAGATCAAAGTTTGTTATAACTAACGCATTTTAAATTTTAGGTACGAAGGAGAATTCATGCAGGGCTGGTTCCATGGTCACGGCGTCTTTTGGCGAGCTGATGGTATGAAGTTTGAAGGTGAATTTCGTGGAGGTCGCGTCTGGGGATTAGGTGAGTTTAGAATAGCAATGAAATGGAAGCAGACTTATAAGTTCAATATAATCGTTGCTACTTAAATTACATTATAAATACATATACATATATATTTTTGTACACATATATATTTTTTTATAATCACCGAATATTACTCATCTGTAATATCAAGCGCAAAAATATAATGTACATTATACAAATATACGTGATTTAGACTTCATAAATTACTATCATTAGAAGGAAGAAAATAAAATTTTAGCAAGACTTTATAAAAATGGAAACTCAAACGGACGTTTATTTATACCCAGCTTACTTGTAAGCCTTAAAAATATTGTTTTATTCATACAATTTTGCAGGCAAATTTTTCTTCTTTTTATATACATGTCAAGTTATTGTATGTTATGAATTTATAGAGAAATAGCTTTAAAATCATATTATTTTCTTGATAATCTAATTTTATACTTTATTGATAAAATACTTTACTTAATAACTAAAGAACGAACTAAATGTGTTTATAAACTCGAGAAGGCTGTAATTTATTTCTTCTTGACTAAAATGATTTTTTCACCGCGATTTGTTTTTTTTAGGTATCGTTACTTTCAATGACGGAAGCAATGGATTTCCAAGAAATGAAGGTTACTTCCAGGACTGTAAAATGGTGCGTCGCAAGCGGTGCCCTGAGGTGGTGCAGAGAGCCCAGAAGGTGGCTTACATGGCACGAGCTCAATGCCAACAAATGTAATTGATTGTTAAGTAATAATACTTCCGTTTTAATTAAAATTTATTACAAAATACTGAAATTATGTAATCATATAATAAACCATATATTATATTTCTCTTTTATTTAAACCCTGTCTACTTTTAGTGTTGTTATTATGTCATTTTGAAAATTCAATTTCAAACTAACGTTCAATACAAATGGTTTTATTTTATTTAAAAATAAAACAGTTAGCTTAACGGTATACTTAACTTTACTTCCGGATTATGACGATGACCTTAATTAAATATAAAAATAGAGGAAAAGAGACCATTTTCTTGCAATTTTTACATTAGGTCAAGACAAATTTCATTTAAGCAAGTATGAGCTTAGTCTCGCCTGTCGGTGTGTGCTTAAACAAAATTATGTTTATCTTTTTGTGAGAAATTTGACTGCTATTTTACTTATAATATAATATTGACATAATAAATATTGTACTGCAGAACAATACAGATATACATATCGGAAATTCATTTCCACGAACTACCAAATATACATTTCTAGGTAGTCCATTCTGGTATTCCAATTTGCGTTCCAAATAAAATATGAAAACAAAATATTCTCTTAAATGTATCACAATTTAATTTATTTCAGCGTGATGTTATAAACATATATTTCATCAAATATTTGAAAAATTGCACAATTTCAATTATTCTATTGACAAGCAAAATTAATATGAAAACCTAAACACATTCTAAAATGTAACTTACTGTCATAATAAGTAATATGTTCTAAGTATTTGACTTTTTTACTTGCTTACCAACAAATACGAAAAGATAAAATAAACGAATAAAAGTATGTTTTATTTGTTTTTTTATTTATTAGAATAATATCTTTTCAATATCCTATTATGTAATGTCATAAATAAAAAAATTGTGAACCCAAAAACATCTTTATTAATATTAATGTACAAGCTACTAAATATTTTTACAGCTAGTAATATTTCTAATTAAATAAATAACAATTAATATGTATATTATCTTGATTATTTAATTATGTTTTAATTTCCTTTGACGTATGGTTTCTTCATCATCTAAACATTGGCCATATCTCACCTCCATACATTTGCTTCCCTGAAATAAAGTATTTATACAATCAATGTTATTAATGAACAACTACATAATAAAAAACGAAGTGAAGAAATAATATATTGATATCGCTTATTGGCGTTAACTTAATGTCTTGATTTTATAGTGTAAAAAAAGCAGCCGTGTCTTTAACAGGTTTAGTGACCGTGTCAAGACTAGATGGGTATTTTATTACTCTCTTACGGATGCCGAGTTGAAAGTAAAACGCCATGATGTAACGAGACTTGCTACAAACCTGTTACATAGACACTTTCACTCGGAATCTCCAGTTGTGTAAGCAAAACGTAACCGACCATTACTCATTATATATTTAATGTTACTGATTACCGTGCAGATCAAATCTCGGACGGTGACACGGTTGATGGTTTTAATAATTAAAATATTGAAGGTAATTACAACGTTCGTGAAAGCGAAGTTAACAATGGAATGGGGAAAATTATTGTGATAATGACGTGAACATACGTTTTTGGTAATTGTATTATAATGACATCAGTTTCTTATGCAAAAAAGCACAAATTATAAAAGTTATTAAAATTTCGGTGATTTTTGTGAAGGATGGTTATTTTTGTGATAACGAAAAATAATCTAACTTTTGCAAGATAAGCTTTCATGTAGAAGTTGCCGAAGAGGACGATGAAGGAGATCATATAAATGATGAGGACGTAGTGCATCCATAGCGGGAACTCGCAGCCAGTCCTGATGCCATTGACGCCGAGGATAAGAGCGCAGGAAAATTGTATCTGAAAATTACCAAAGTATTTTACAAATAAACACATAAATAAAAATAAATGAATGTTTGGCTTTAGGAGTAGCTATACATATATATATGTTGTTTATTTATTAGGAAATGAATTAAACTTTTATGATTTTTATATCTAATTTTACAGTTAATTCATTAAAATGGCCTATTTTAGTTTATACCTTTTTTTATTTTTTTGTTTATATTACTGCAGTCCCTATTTATTGTTAATATTAGATTAAGAATTTAGTGTTATATATAATAAAAAATACATACCAGTTGTAGAATAGTCAAGTACTTTTTCCACCACAAGTATTGACTCACTCTTGGACCGAACACCGAAAGACCATAGTAGGTGTACATGAGCACATGGATGCCGCTGTTTACCATCGCTGGTAGGAAGGCTGAAAAGGAATTAACCGAATTAGATATACACTAGCAATCATTACAAATCCTAGGAGCGCCAACAGACCCCCATTTTCGACTCGCTGCGCTCGTGAAATCTTGGTTGCTGTTTGTAATAACTCATCGTTTGCACATTGACTTCAATAGGATATCAGTTTTTTGACAATTATTCCTCAACGACATGACATTGTTCAATTTTTTAAAACCATCACCTAATGTGTGTCTTTTTGATTGCAAAATTTCATCATTTTCCGTTAATAGGTTTTTGAGCTTATTCGTGACAAATAATGTGAAAAAGTCTGCAGTAGAGCGCTCCGCTCAATAAATATTATTAAGCCTATTATTTATATCTTGTTCTTAATAACTTACTTGATCCACTTGGCACCCATTTGATACCAATCCACCAGAATCCAAACATAGTGGAATGATGATAAACATGTAAAAATGTTAGTTGTTCTTCCTTTTTCCTTAGTATAAAGAAGAACGTATCACAGAATTCTAGAAGCTTCGAAAAATAGTACCACCACACAGCGTTTGCTATCTAAGGACAAAAATATTATTATACTCGATAACTAATATAATGCTACATATAAAAAGACTAGTCCTATCTGATTCATCTTTTTATTTTATAGGGTTAAATCAATATTATAAAAACTTTCTTTTAGTTAGTTTGTAATAAATATAATAAGGACGTCTAGAATAACGCAGACAAACTCATTTTTAGGATTATTATAGATTAAGCAAAGGTAAATAGTGAGAAAACATTAAATAATGCTAAAACACTTAAAACCTCTTAGTCTAGGATTACTCTAAGCTTTTAATATCTCAAATTGAAAGACATCTCGACATTTAAATTTATATCCATCTAGTATTCTACTTCAGATAATAAAATAAGTTACGTCTAAAATAATACTTAAAGGATTTGCTATAAATATCGTTTCTTGATAACAATTTCTCGAGGAGCTATTAGTTTTTATTTCAATTGCTGCGATTCTATTCAGAATAATAAATTGCAAAATACAAGAAATATTAGTATAAAAATCACATTTTTATATGGTTTAAAATAAAGATTTTGTAATTTATTTTGCAATGGTTCTTAATAGAAGTTTTGCTAATACAATAATTTAATAATGATTGTTAAAAAAATCAGGAAAAGTGCTTTTTTCATTAACACAGCAAACTACAGCATACTGTTAAAGAAAACAGTGTATGTAATTGTATATGTACGTAAAATGATATCAAATAAAAGAGATAACTAAGATATGCTTCAGTACAATATGAATTAAATTCTCAGAGACAGACCTTACGAGTAGAGAATAACTTTTTAACGAGTACCATTCTGTATTTAATACTATCGAAGTCCTTTTCATGTTCGTTTAAGTCACAGTTTACTACTTTTATATAGTTTCAACGTTATGTGTGACCATATTAAATAACGCCAGCTGTTACCAAATATGTTGAAACTTCTCAGACATAGTGAGGATACAACAAAGTGCTACAAATTATTGCGGTACAAGTTGTTAACTATTTACATTATAATATCGTTTACAATTAATTAGTTTCAGACTTTTTTATTCGATACAAAGATTCACCTAGTACGCCACATACTAAGTTTAAGTTATTAGTCCAAAAGCAGCATTATGATAGAGATTTAAACTCTTTTGGCTTCAAAAATTATGACTTCTGTTCCATTAAGGAAACACAAATATACATGTGTAAGACACTAACACTAGTGAACGAATTAGTAACATAATTTGATTCAAAATATGATTTACACTTACTTGTAGCTCATCTGGGTCGTATTTTTGTCGACATGGTTCACAAATATAGCTGTATCGAAGTCTAAAGGACGCCGTTAATAATCTAAGAGCAATATACGCGTTAAGCGCTGCCATCGCTAAGTTATAAGGTACTAAGAGCCATGTTAACTGAAATGGTCTCCTATTCATCATAAGTTTTGGTCCAATCCATACTATAAATAGGTATAATAATGTATAGACTGCTGTTGGCAAGGGGGAGTCGACGAGTGGCCATCCTTCTGTCCTTTTATCTGTAAAAAGCGTTGTTTATTAAATTTATTGTTCAGATTTATTTTCTGCTGGGCTTTTATATTAATTTTCTACTTAAATGAAAATTCTTATAAAGATATTAAATGTTTAAGCAGAATCATTGGTATCCGGTAATGGAAATATTAAATGTTTTTTTCCGAATTACTATGAAAATATATATTATGAGGAAATTTACAGTAATATTTATAAAATACTAAATATAAAAATCATTAATTATAAGAATATAGTAGAAAAAGAGATTAAAACTTAATTATAATATTATATCTGGTCAAATTCTCGTCAATAGACAGAGGAAACAAAAACTAGGTCACCATACATCTAACATTATTATTCCCCATTTATATTATTATTAAATGTTTATTTTACAAAAACTTCAACTTTACTTAACTCACCAGACAGTGAAAGCGTCCATAAATAATAGTCGTAAGTGTCTTTTAGAACACTTTGTGTGGTGTTCACTATAGTTGCCATTTTAGCAGTGTCTCATCTGAAACAAGTAGAGTTCTATTGTCATACGCTATTTACATAGTCGAGATTTAAACAGGAATTGTTTAGTTTTGGTTTCGTGTTTACTATTTATCAAGTAATTAGTTATTTATGCTTTTATATAAATATTTAGAGAATTAAAGAATAATGAAATATTTCTCGCTCGCTTTTATTACAAAAGTTAACATGAATCAATTAAGTTTTTTTTATTTTAATCTTTTACAATCTTGTGTTGAAAAAAATTACCTACTTGTTTTTTGGAATTGTACTGTAAAGTTTATTTAGTAGAGACTAAAACCATAAAACTCAGTAAATGCTTTATTTAGGATTTAAAATCAAAGTAAAATTTAATTTTTACTATATATATATATATATATAACATCAAAATAACAAAGAAATCATTACATATATTTTGATAATAATGAAACTATAACTACACCATCAAAAGGCATCTTAGGGAAGTCTGTGAGGTAGAAAGTCATAATAATAGCTGAATCATCGGAGAAATTCATCTTATATAATCATAGAATTAAATTACATTTCTTGAATGCTACACTTCAAGTTTGAAGGGTACCTTTAGGTAATTGGAATGAGCTGTGTATTCCAATCGAAAACCATTGTTATTTATTAAGTTATTCTTTCAAAGATATATAAATATTTTTATCAAAAATAGAATTAAAAATATTTATAACTCTTCATAAATTGTAACACGAATAACAAATTTTTGATACGTAAGAGAATCGATTAATTTCATTTTATGAATCTTATTGTTGTAATAATAATAAAAAACAAATATTGATGTTATTTTATTGCTTCCTATATATTTGTATTAATTTGTATTCATAGTCATAATCTATAAATTAAAATAAAATTAAAGTATCTGTTTGTTATTCCAAATTAACAACTTTTCACTACATGATGCACCTGAAAGTGTATAATTACGTGCGGTAATTACGTGAAAAAACTATTTTTATAATTTTTATCTGTCTGTCTAATTTCTGAAAAGACTGAACCGATTTTAACACAACTTTCACTGGATACCTGACGTTGTAAGGAGTAACTTAAAATACTTTTATTTGAAAAAACATTCCGCGCGAATGAATCCGTGCGCACAGCTAGTGTCAAATAAGATACAAAATAAACCTTAACTAATTTAACCATAATAATATAAATTCTGCTTTTAAGAGGTACTTCAGCTAACCTTTGTTATTCTGCAGTAACAAAAGACGATTGTTATAAATATTCAATAGTTATGAACTCGGAGAAAGTTTTTGATGAATGAAAAAATACATAGACGTAAGAGAAAGTTTTGTTTAGACTTAAAATTTAACAATTATTACAGTATTATAGGACAATGTCAAAGTTTTCTTGCGTAATCAAATGAATATTACAATTAATGACAGTTTTTTCTATAATTATATTTGTAATAATTTTAATCGCCTTTTATTAAAACTGTATATAATATAAACTTCATTATATATATGTGTGTATTGTCAAAGTAAGATAATATTACTTAAATTTCTAGTGACGACATCTTTATAGTGCGTCATGTCACGTCGTTAAGGTGTCACGGCAGAAGGTAATTGCATTGCATACGATGTGTAATGCAATTAAATGCAGGTGGAAATTAAAGTGCTAGTCATTGCAATGTGCATTTTAGTATATCTGTGGTGGTTGCAATAATTACTATTTTTTATTATTACCAATGTGTTGTTATTGGTACATTAGAAACATATTTACATATTCTAATACGGTTTCAAGTAGATTTCAGTAATGTTAAATTCTTGTCTGTCACACTTAATATCCAGAATTAGAAGCAAATATCCTTATTTGTTTTGTTTTTAATATCTTCCATATTTATTTGCGTAGAATTGAAATGTCTATGACAACAGTACATCAACTTTAAGACATGAAATGTATGTACTATTTGCAAAATTCTCTATTGATATAGAAAGTTTTACCTAGGTTGTAACAAACTTGTGGAAATATTAAACATTGTTAGCTTTGACGCAAACCTACCAACACATTTCCTGATAAACATACGAGTACTTAGCGGGCTGTGTTAATAAACAATAAACTATTGCAAAACTTTTATTTAAACAAAATATATAAGTTTCAAAAGCTTATTTATGTTGTTTATTGATCAAACGACGGTAACTTGCTTAAAGTTAAACACAGCATGCCATATGTTTAAATGAACTTTTGTAGAAAAAACACAAATATTCAATTAACTAATTGACAAATAATAGCTTCGAAAACCAGCTCCTGTTATTATCAAAGTTATCAGATACGAGTGAAGACTTGGGTAGTTGTTAGTTACGAGTATTTGGGTACACTTCAAGTTTGCTCTTAATGTGGTTTAGACGACAAGAGGAAACCGCATCATTGTAAAACTATTTTGGAAAGTATTCGGTCTCTAAAACAGTGTTAACTTAGTGTTTTATTTAACATTAATGTTTTCAGTGTATACTAAATATGTTTATTATTAAATATGTCAATTTATCTTCAATCAATAATAGTTACATAATCTTTTTAAAGGAGGTAAAAGTCTTTTTAAAGATAGGCATATGTAGCATTAATGTCCACTCATCCATAACATCATAATATTAAATATTTTTTGTGCCCGCGCATTTGTTTAAATATGCATAACAAGGATATATACTATATCCTTATATATATTATTTGAATTATAAGGTAGTCTCAAATATATAAGTATGTCTCAAAGACAGTCTCAAATATATAAGTATGTCTCAAAACCTCTAACCAACACAAAAACAAAGCACACACCTTGAAAAAAAAAAAGAAATGACAAAAAAAAGATATTGTTTGAAGGAGCGAAGTTTATTAAGTTTTGGAATGAACTCGAATAAAAAAATATATTTTAAAATTAATTAAAAAGGTATGTATGTAAACAACCATGGTTTTGTCCTGTCTAGCTAAAAGTTTTGTTATTTATATATTTTTTATATTATCTGCAGTAGAAAAACTATCACTAATTTATCATTTGAAGCGTGCGGAGCGGTAAGCTAGTAATACGAAAAAAACTAGTATTCCTAAGGAATAATCGATGTTATATCATAATTTTTTTTTCTGTTTTAATCATTGTTCATATAACCATGGAAGGAAAGTTATTTAAGTTTACTTATATTAAAATACTTCATTTTTATATTAATTATTCATATAAATTAATTCTAAATATCACACTTGTACTTAGATTTTAAATTCTAATGTTGTGGTATTTATTATTATGTTGGATAATGTTCGTCTAACTCCAGACATTTATCTAGACCAGTATCTAGACATTTGAAACGTAGCCAGACAAATACTAGCAATTCATTTTAATAGCTTTCACGTTACACTTAACAGAAACCCAAGAATAATGAATGAAAAGCCCGCTTCATGTTGCAAATAAGGTCATCTGGGAAATGAGGTCAAAGAGCATTGAACTGAATACCTCATTCCTGTTTGTATCATTTCTGGAATGTTTTTTTTATAAATTATATTGTTCGATAACAGTATTGATCTTTTTATTAGATTTTATCTATTTAGTAAGATTATTTTGTTTTATAACTATTTATCCTCCATAAAATATGTTTTCCTTTACAAATAGATATTAATATTTTATTTTTATTACTTATTTATGGCCAATTTAAATTTGTTATGAACATTTTACGTAACATTATTTGATATAAGTTAATTTTATTTCACGAAAAATATATGTATTTATTTATAATCTCATAAGAATACTATATTAACCTCACCTATTCCCAATTGTTTTATACACAAACGCACAGACACAAAGTAGCGACGTGTGTCGCTAGCGAGCTTTGAACGACAACTGAAAGGTTTGCGCTTACGCAGCGAATTTTCTTACATTCCTCTAGGGGGTGAGGAGTAAACCAGAAATTACAATCACAAACTTCTTGATAAATAAAAACAAGTTTTAAATTGCTTTACTGTTTAGAAAATAAAATCATTATGTGTGTATAAATGTATATTATTATGAAGGACGTTTTTGAACGGCTGTCGGAATTTATTATTAAAAAACAAATATTGTTGGATAATGAATAGGAATAAGTATAATATTCTTTCATTTTGGTTTTTTAGAATTGAATGGATATAAATTATATAGTTTTGTTTATTAAAAAAATAATGATGTGAAAGTAAGTTTTAAGTAATTCTAAAAAAATACTGGTTAAGTTAGAGTCATAGTAATGTTTCTTTGTTAGTGAAAAATGATGAGGTAAATTTTTAACTTACAACAATCTTTTAAAAATATGTGTTTTAACTCTATGTTTAGACTAATACGGTAGACTTAAATTAAAAATAGGAAGCTAAAAAGCTTATAAATAATACATATAGAATGTCAAATATTTCCTTCTTTATCTATATTTATTTAGCTTAAAACCAAAAAATTATAAGGAAATGATAATGAGCATATAAAATAATTAATTAATTACATTAAATTTCCTACTTCCCCTGTTACATTAACATAACCAAATAATATCAATATTAGAACAAAGATATAAAATATTCATATAATTTATACATACTCGTAGCATAATATTTTAAAACTGTAGGCAAGGTCTATGTAACTTTAAGGTTTTACAGTCTTAGATATAAACAGAACAACAAAAAAATATTTGTTTCATTTACTTAGAATTTCTTTTTAATTCATGGAAAAAATATTTTGATGGGATTATTGTAATAAAGTGTTAATGACAAATATCTTTAAAAAATCTGACGCCTTTCAATTTTTCACATAATTCAATAATAATAACAATTTCAATAATAAGTCCATAAACCCGGAAGTTGGAGAGAAGTCGGAGAGCCTGACATTCTTTGCTATAAAACTAGAGACAGAATATGAAACTATGGACAAATTTATATATACGCAACATATTCTAAAATTATTGCTTATCAATAAACTAATGTAGATAATTAAAGAGTTAAAAGACAAGAACGGTTCATACAAGTTCCTTGAGAAAACGTTAAGTCCTCTAATAAATTAGTTGTATAAAAACTTTTATAGATAAACGTTTTAGGAAGAGAATTACCGTTAAAAGGTCTGGATTAATAAGGAACACTCAGCCGAAGTTTACTTGTTAGCTAAGTCATTGAAGGCTTTGAAGGAACTTATCTAATAAGTGATACTGCGGAGGAAAGTCTCAATATACGATGTGATGAGTGTTCATCTTTACTCTCTAGTAGAATCCTCAGATGTAATAATGAAAAGCAATCTTAAAATATATCAATCAATGTTTAAATGATTAACGTTATGTATTAATAAATAAAAGTTTTTTTTTTTAAATAATCTCAATTATATTTATTTTGCAATAAATCTTTAAGGGAAGATTATTATTTTGTTACAAAATTAGATTCCTAAGTTAACTTTCGAAGATATCAAAATCCACTTATTAAGTTCTGTATGAGTCTTTAAATCTTAATATGATCATAAACTTATAATATGTGATCACAAACGAGCCCACGAGAAATATTAACTCCAACGGTATTAGTTGTTATAGAAGTTTATTTTTAAATTTTAACCGTCTCCTAATCATTGTAGGATACTTTTGTACTGTCAGAATTTGGGTGTCCCCAGTTTATTAAAAAAGGGATCCTCAAAGTGTGTTTGTGTGTGTGTATTTGTGTGTCTACAGTAGGCCTCGCCGTTATATTACAACTGAGCAAAATTCATCCTCACTAGTGAGCCCAATTTATGGTAATATAATAAAATATAAACAGACATACTATTTTCATTCTAACTTTCACTCACTAATGATTCACATCTTTTATTCATTACCTCATTTATATAAAAAATTTGGATTACGCAAAATATTGTATACCAGTGTATTATATATATATATATATATATATATATATATATATTATAAATTATTACAAAACCTATATAATATTAATTAATATTCATTTTATAAATAATTCTCTTATAGTTTATTACAATTCCTTTAACATTTTAGTGACCTGATTTTATCGAATTAAGCTCATATTCACAATTATTATTATACATATTAATTATTCACATATATAACATTATTGCTTACCTTGAGCTCGGCCTAGCTACGTTTGAATATATAAGTTTTAATTGTTATTTAATTCTACACTTCTGAACCACAATACCTCTTAAGCGTGACATTTTATTATGTTATTCTCCAGGCATTGCTATTCATCGCGAACGATGACGCGGCGCGGGGCTTGTTTTTCTCTAAAAGATAGTGAAAGTTAAAAGATACTAAACTACAATTGGGACGTCACTGCTTTAACCATTAACTTTAAATTCATAAAATAATTAACACAAAAGTGTCAATATACAAAAATTTGCTTATAATTTTGAATAAGTGTGAAAAACTCTTTCAGTAGATAAGAGCGTAGAAATGTAGAATATGATAAAAAACAAATGTTTTTAAAAGTAACTCAAAATTTTATATATACATATATATATTTTATTTAAATTATCATATTGTATAACACAAATTGTATATATTATAATAAATAAGCATTCGAAATTTGAGATAAAATAACGTAATCATATCATGGCTAACGTGTTTATAAATATCTTCTCGTAACATCAAATATCCGGATATGAAAATAAAAATTGATTTTTCAAACATACACATTACCTTTGAAGTCCTTAAACTAGTGTTTTTATTATAAAACTTCCGTGCTTCTAAATAATAAAACATTTTAATATTAACTTCCGCTGAAGTTTATAAGAAAGCAATGAAAAGAGAAAATATGAGGTACATAAGTTGTCTTTGAAAGTATTTGTTCTTTTATATTTCTAGCAATAAAATTAACAAAAGAATATCTTCTAAGTTTAGTCAAGAAAAATTTATGTATGTACTCAATATTTATATTGCACTTACTTCTGCTTTACTTCCGTTTATTTTATAGGCTAGTGGGTGCTCGCAATCTTCAAAGTGGCAGTGGTAACTTTTCTAGATACTAATCTTCTTACGCATCGTACTTTAATCAATATTTTGTTACGTAGTTTGGCGTAAATTAATGGAGAAACATACGCCACATTTTATGGGATTTATTGTCGAAAGTAATTAAACCAAATAAATGTTATAAGATTTTTAAGAAAACGGAAAGGGATATAAACCGGTCGGAAATTCGAAAGGAGAGGTGTCGTAAGTATATCAATATAAAATTGAAAGCTAATTAAAATTAATCGACTATATATTTTAATGTTGTTAAATGTATAACAGCAGCCCGCTAATGTAAATGACTACCTTTAAACTTTTGTTTGTGAATTAACACACATATTTTTGTAAATATTCTGTAAGTATTTTTATCAGACTGAGATGTATTGACACAACTCAAAACTATGGGAACAATATAAAAAAATGTATTCTATTTTACATGATTATAAAAAATATATAAAGTGTGCATATATAATTATACTATTTTAATAACATCTACATTTTCCTTATTATATAACATGGGTGTTTCTAGAATAATTATTATTATTACTTGTATAAATGTTAGAATTATTAGTGATAGAGATTCATAGTGTCACAATACTTTTTACAATATTGGCAGTGGCTTATAAGGAGTATTTTATTTCATGTTAACTATATTTTTATTCTATTGAAAGTAATATTTACTATTGATGTAATCTGGGAGGAAAATAACCAAATACTAGGTTCAATGTTCAAATACGATAGATAAATTTTATCTTCTCATAAACATTATTCAAATGTTCAAAAAGGGATTCGGATCTAGAAATTTGATAAGCAATTCCGATTTCAGTATCAAAATCCGCTGAAAATAGTTGTAATATTTACATGTGAACAAATAGAATATATATTTTATATTTTACTGCTTCATAATTGTGTTCTTTGTTATATATTTTTTAAATAAATATTTTTAATCATTTAACATTTGCTATAAGATTACAATAAGTATGATTAATAGTATTTTTGTTTTAGTTTTTCTTGAAATTTAAATCATTTTTAAAAACAAAAACTAAAAAAAACATTAAACAAAATAAACCATCGCTCACTATTATGTCAACGATGCACATAATGTGATAAGTGACCTATAGCACCGCTTGGCAGAAGTTGGGGAAACACAAAATCCTTGAAAATGTCACAAAATTAACGTCTAGTTAAAAATATATATGAAATTACTTTTAAGTACTAAAATAAAACGGCATTACGATCTTATTAAACCTATGTACACAATACATAAAAATGTTATTCGTTGTCATATTAACAATTGTTGCTTAACGATAAGTATATTGTAGATAAGTATATGGTATATTATTTTTTTTATAAAAAATACAATTTGGTTGCTCATATGTTTAAAGGTTTTACAAAAAAAAAATGTTTTTGATTGTCAATGCTCAAAAATGTTATAGCCACAAAACTAGAAAGAAACGATAGCAGAAACTCAGATTTAGGCCTTTCTTTATATTAAAACTTTCACAGGCTTATAAATATTAACTATAATTAATACATAAACATAAAGATATAAATCTCTAATCAAAATCCACTCTTTAAATGTACAATATACAAGGAAGTTGATAATTATTTAAAAAGTATATATTTTTTCATATTATATACTATAGCATTTTAAAATTGTATACGTTTTTATATTAAAACATTGATTTGACTCCATGACTCGGTAAATGCTTGTTCCGATTTTATAATCGTTGGAGAGTCGAAAGCAAGTACCATTTGCCTTTCACTCAGCTGCTCAAATCTACTCAGATTTATGACTTTTTACTAATATGGACCTTAATATTTGTGTGTTAGGCTTAATTTTGAGTGTATTTTGACATGTTTTGTGGATAATCTGTAGGAGGCATCATGTTATACCACTTTTACTTAAAAAATTTGAAGTCTGACGTATATATCTATTTATAATAAAAATTTTGCTGGTTTGTAATCTGTTACATCATATAGTTATTAATTGTGTATCACTTTAGTATTATCAATATTTGATATTGAATGAAAATTTTTAGTAGGCCAATTAAAGTAAAGATAAAAAATATTACTATCTTAAGAAATAATTACCTACCCCTAAGGGTGAATAAATAATAAATTTATTTAGGGAATAACTCTACAATATACAGGAATAATTAAATATCAAGGTATTATCATCATTCAACCTAAATACCACGTTAAAAAGTAGTTTCTAGAACTTGATCTAAAAGCAGACGGTTTTAAAAGTGGAGGTCATAATATAAAAAAAAATTCTGTTCGAAAGTTTTAAGTTGATTTAGAAAAAATTTTGTTAAATTTAAAAACTAAAACATTATTTGATCACCAACATGTAATTTTTCAGCCTTTAAAAATAAAAATAAAACATTATTCAAATTACTTATGTTAAAAACAATAATTTAAATAAAAAAAATAATTGTGAAGTAATTACGGCTTGTTAGTGTCCGTGACGAAGTCATACATAATGATAATAAGCATAAGTATAAAAAAAAAATATTATTATCACATTAAAGTTAAGATAATATTTTATAAAGGATACTCCAATTTAATAACTTCATAATAATAATGTATGTAAAGTAGAATATTGTTTAACTTGTATTCTATCTACTACTCTATACTACGTATTCTTATATTGTAAAACACATGAGTATGATAAAGATAACAGAATATTAGCGTCTCTTTCCTATTCCTAAGCGGATTACGCCAGGAAATTCATCTATGATATATGAGAGTAAATCTTGTTAGATATTTTAATCTAAGATGATTTTTCAGATATCGTTACTATTTAATTCGATAAGGGGCACAATGCCATCTTCGTATATATAGAACTTATACCCATGAGACTGACAGTTTTAAACGTCATAATAAGTTAAAGTTTTAGAAAAGTATCGTTTTCTATAAAAAGTTAAATTTTTTGGAAGGGGTGGATGACTAGTTTTGAAACACCTTCAGAAGCTATTTAATACCGTGCTTCGCGAACGCAAGATGCAACAAGCATGGAGCAGGACTATGGTGGTGTAGTTCTTTAAAAAAGTTCATAACACCTTGTTGAAAAATTACAGATCCATCTTACTTTTGAGCCATGTCTACAAATTTTTCTTAAGGGTCATTTCAAATTGTGTAGACCACGTACAAACTCTGTGACAGATTATACAGAAAACTGAAGAGTATAGTCACATTGCTTGGCGTTTGTGAACTATGAAAAAGCCTTCGATACGGTCGAGATCTGGGCTGTACTGTAGTTTCTCCAAAGTTGCCATATTGACTATTAGTACATCCAAGTGCTATGTCTACAAGCTAATGGACTCGAGCGGGCTCAGCATCACCATAAACGACGAGTAATTCACTCATCTTCCCTTAGCCGATGACATAGTCATAATGGCTAAGAGTATGGAAGATCTGGGTTCAATGCTCGATGATCTCCTAGAACCTAGTACAACCTCTGGACAAGTAGGTGTTAAATTGTCAATAAAATGTCCATGACGTGCCTACTCAAGTAGTTGTCAGAGTTGCTACGTACGAAGTTGATGACAATTACATATACTTGTGACAAAGCGTCCATCTTACTCGCCGAATCGGATGTGATAATCGCTGATAAATAATCAGATATTACACTATGATAATTTTAAAATCATGAGCTTTAAATACTACAGCATTGCCAAATTTTTAGAGCATGATGTATCATGGGTACGAAACCCTTACTATAAGACTACTTCAAGATTGGTTATAAATATAGTTTACGTTTTAAGTATGGCTATTTAAAGAAAAAAATAATATAAATCTTAAACTGAGGTCTGAGGTCAGTGAGGTCCTAGTGACAGAATTGATAGAAAAAAATAATTTTTGATTGTTTAAAATCTGAGAAGCTTAATTCTTAACTAAGCTTTAGTTATAGTTACGTTGTAACTTAGTTAAGTTCAAAGAAAAAATACTACAAGGTAATAAATGATCGATGAACTTTTGTATATAAACATAAAAATAATTACAAAATGCTTGTATTCTGGGAAAGTTAATGGGTATCTATACACTTTTATACGGTAAAATTGATATGCAATACACAATAATTAAAATATTACTTTCACTTCGTTAAAGCTCGAATTACAAGTTACAATTTAGTACGAGGTGTTTCACGAAGTATTTGTTTTAACCTTTCGACTGCATGTCAAACATTTAATCATTTTTGTTTTATTCTAATGTTTACAAAGTAATGGTATTGGACAGAATCATATTCTATTTTAGAACGGAGCAACAATTAGCAGAGATAAGTTTTAATATGTGGCATTCCCAAAAATTGTACATTACAACCAGCTAGGCGATTGCTTTGATGTTTGTTTTTACAGCGCTTACCGTGTCTTGAAAGTGACTTGTATATCGAAGTTTGAACTGGGACGAATATATCAAAGTTTAAATTGTTTTTATTTAACAAATTACCATTGGGTTTATAAACAAAAAAGCAGTAGTGCTCAGTTCGAATGTGTTAATGTTTGAATGGGATGTAGAAGTTATATATTATTAATAGGGTATTTAATTAATTTTTCTTGAACAATTATTGTTGTTTAATGAGCTTAGCTATACAACTTTGCTGCAACATAAATCACAAAGATACAGTTTTTTAGCCTCTTTCATATTTAAAAGGTGTTTAAAATTTGGCATAAATGTAAATCCTAAAAAATGTCAGGCAATTGTTATTGGCAACAAATATGGACTCTCTAAGTTTCATAGTTGTAATGCTAAACCTATTATGTATAGCAATATCTTTCACGTCATCAGTAAAAAACTTGGGTCTTCATATTTATAGCATGCTGGATAAAGTTTAAACGTCCACATAGTCGAATTATGGCGAAAAGTAATGTATACACTACGACCTCTTTATCGACATAAACACTTTTTACCCATTCGGACCAAAATCCTGTTACAGCAGACCTTAATCTTTAAACTCATTGACTATGCTGATTTATGCTGCTCTAATATCTCAGAATCTAATTTAGACGAATTGGATCGTCTTTTTAATAGTTCCATTCATTTCATTTTTAATCTCCAATTTGAGCACATCTCTCAGTACCGCTTTAAACTTAAATGGCTACCTATCCGCAAAAGAAGACGATTCAGAATTTTATGTCAGTTATTCTCTATCCTAAATGATTCAGCTTCTTCTCGATACTTGAAATGTAAATTTCAGATACTGATGTCAACTCACGATTTACATCTTCGGTCAGATTCTAATTAATTAGCTTATTTGTACCTTCACATCATACTGGTTTTCTTTCTAACTCTTTCAGAGTACCCACTATTAAACTCTGGCTTAAATGGCTTCTCTGATATGCTTCGACGTGCTCCGAATAAACATGTATCTAAAAAGCGTATCCGTAGACATCTACACCAGAAAATGTCGTAATTGTTTTTCTTTTCATAATTATTATTGCGTGGTATTATTTATACCAATATTTATCTTTTGGTATAATATTATCTTAAATTTTATGTATAAATCATCGTCTTACTATCTATATATATATATATATACACATACGAGTGTGTCCATATATGTATTAAATGTTATCTACATAAGTTATTTGTTTGTTTTCTATTGTACCCCTCGTTTGTTTTTCTGCAATTCTTTTTTTCGGTTGACTGGTAGAGAATGCTTTAGCAATAAGTCTGCCACTTGTATAATTATTGTTGTACAGTATTTTTTTTTTTTCAAATTTTCTTAATGTTTTTCCCTATTAGTTAGCCAATCAATTTAAAAATTATATGTCATTGTTACAATAATATAACTTTAATTATATTGAATTATAATTTTAATTATATTGAATTAGCCATAGTTACGAATTATTAGATTTTTAAAGATAAACAAATAATTTAACAAGTTATTAGAGTTATTATTCAAATACAACGGTATAAAATACATGGAGTTGCGAGTCAACTTAAGTTGCCGGTGTAATAAATAGATTTCGTTCAATAAAAAATATTTCTTTCTTCATTTGAAGATTGTTAGCAATCTATATTATCATACTAAGATCTTCAAAAAAAAAAAAAATATTGTTTGATGCTCGAATTCGACCAGGAGTTTCAAAAGTAACTTTTTATGAAGGCCACACAGAGAAGGTCTCGACAACATCTAGCTTATAAATAAATAATCAATTTAAATTATACATTTAAATCATAACAGCCACTCATTTACTTTTGCAACCAAAAGTTTCTAATGTCATTGGGAAAAATTGTAATATAAATGATTATGCTGAACATTTTTTTAAAGTAAAAAGGAGTATACTTTGAATGGATAAAATTATTACATAGATATATCGCAATATGAAATTCAAGATTGCAATTGAGGCAGGTGAGATTAAGTGATAATACAGCACATAACCGGTCCGATAACTTGAAAACAGATTTAATGACTATTCTGTTACTATATATTTTTATATATGGTTTTGAAATATATTGTAAAGTATACCCTTTTAAGACAAAGAAACATACAGATTCAGAAAATTGTGATATTCATGTTCGAAGTCTAATATTAAAAAATAAAAATAAATTTGAACATATATTACAGTATTATAAAAATGGTAGTAAACAAAGTTTCTCAGGGATAATAGTGACTTAGGTTGAACTGAAAAACTTGGGACTTTAATAAGGAAGTCAGAAAGCTTTTGAGATGTAAATAAGCTTTGAAAAAGTTTGACTAGATAGATTAAATTGCTACGTTAAATGTTTATTAAACACTGTAATTTATGTTTCAAAATATGTTTTTTTTATCACTGCTATTTGGTTAAATATTATAATTTTAAATCAAAACTTTATTTGAGTATATGTTATGAATTGATGTAAAAAATATTATAGATTCACGATAGTATAAAACATTTTTTATAGTCTCTCAACTATTAAAAATGTTTTATACTATCGTGGTATTTTAAGACTCTTTTAACTGATTAAAATTGATTATTTCTTCATTATTAATTAAACACATAGATCACGTACAAAAAGTAATTAAACTTGCTGCCTTAATTCGTCTCATAGCGGCATAAATAAATTATTTTTTTTAAAGGTTTAAATTTTCTTGTAAGAAAATATTTTTATTTCATCTAAAACTTACATTTATATATAGTGACGTAAATTAAGCTGTTTACAAATAGAAAAAGCAAAAAAAAAAATGCTTATGTCAAAGTTATTAAGTAGGATTTAAAATTTGTATAGAATAGAATAGGTAGTAGATACATGCTTCTATGGTCTTAACTGTTTTTTTTTTTTACCTACAGATTATTTATATTTTTTGCCTACTCATTATATTCCTATATTCAGGTAAAATTGAAAATTCTATTACAATGTCAAAACTTATAAGACACATATTATCTTTTTGGAATTACTTACATATACTAACTATTTAACAATTTTACTGCCTCTAAGATTATTCTGTATTAAAGCAAATAGCCATAAAAAAGACTCGATTATTTGCTTACTCTCGTAGAAAGAAAAACATTTAGTTTTATTATAAAATTAACATACAAAATTAATTTAACTGAAAGGTAAATAAATCATAATTATTTTTAAATTTAAGAGTATATTAATTATTTATTCATTCGTATAAAAAATATTGGGCTTCATCAATAATTTTAAAATTTTGTTGTTAATAATGAAATAAATAATGTACGACCACTTAAAAATCTTTGTAAATTAAACAATATTTTTTTATATCATATATATATATATATCAATCTTGTTTTTTTCTACAATGTCATATCATGAATTTATGGTTTGTTAATAATTATTAATAATAATAATATTTCTTTAGAGAACAATACAATTAAAATATTACTTTCGCTTCGTTAAGGCGCTAGTTACAAGTAATAATGAGTATGGAATGTTTCTTAAGTCTTGGACTTTTGGACCGTGTGTATTAAAATGTCTTTTTATATTGGGATTATCTTTTTTTCTAATTTAGTACAGACTTTTTTTAATATTGCATCGAACTTAGTTCTCAAAGTAATGCTAAATACATTCATCATATTTTATGATAAGAAACTGTTATGACAAACAAAGCTTTTTTAATTTAATCATATGTATCTTTTGTGGTAACAATTTGTTGTATCCAAAGAAATCCCATCTTAATAACATGGGCAATATTATATAATTTATAACTCATGTATTTTGGTAATATATTTGCAAGACTTATATAACCCTTATATGTAGTAGTTTTTATTATCAAAATAAAATGGAAGTAGGTATAATCTAAAGAGTAATATCAGTAATCATCAGTATTTTTATTATTAATATAACACGCCTTGTTTATTACTTGCATAAATTTATTTACAAAATAGTTGTTATATATGTTTTTAATGATTTGCTAATAATGTAACATGGATGTGTGATTTATATATATTTTAACATTAATTTCTGTAGTTTGGCTATCTACGATAAAATATCATATAAGCCCTTTACATCCCTTGATCTTTTGTAAAAACATGCCTTTAGTACCTTTACTGAAGATTGATGTGATTTCTCAGCAACACGTTATTGCAATTTTGTTTTAAAAGGCGGTCTTTGCACCTTTACCGACGCTTCTTATTTCTTTATTAGTCAATATTATTTACTGACTGTCTTATATTACTTCTAATAATATTAATATTTTTAATAATCAAATATATGAAAAGAAAGGTTAAATTTAATATATGTGTGTAATTTACAAACCTAATTGTGATGTACTAGAAATTTGACTTCGAGTTCAGATCTTTGTTCTAAACCACTAGAAATTAATAAGTAGATGAAGCTGTTTAAGGCTCACTTCAGATCACAGAAGATTTAGTTTTTCTACCAAATTATTTTTCAGTGCTTCTCTTCATTAATTTGGTTTTGGTTCTAATCTATTCTTTGTACTACAGTTCTGGAATCTGGAACAAGTTACTTGAGTCTACTAGAAAAGCTCTGTTTGGGAGCACTTTTGAACTTTTCACACACTTTTCAGGTTAAATAGATAATCCTAAATAATACATCATTCAATATTTTTGTCTTTATCGAATGACTAGTTTTAAGCTCGTCTGATATGCATATTGTTATATTGCAATGAAGACTACATAAACACAGAGAATACCTTATAGAAGGCCCTATAGAAATAGGATCAATTAAGGAATAGTTCCTGTTCCTATTTTTATTTAATGCAAGAATTATCAGTGTACGTTTAAGATGAAAATGGAAATACTATTTAGTACAATATTTTTAATTTGGTGGTTAAAATAAATTCTTCCTTAAGGCTCCGTCAATTGCAATCTTCATAATAAATTTTACACAAACACATGTTGCAGTGAATGAACTGCGACTCAGTATTATGTTTTAAATTTCCATATGAATAAATATTAACATATGAAAATAAACGTACAATATATTGTGGTATCTTAAGAGTACCGTTACTGGGGTGATGACTTTATGATAAAGATTTATATGTATTTTTCATAACCTGTTCATGAAGTATTAAAATATATACAATAATTTATAAAATATATATAAAAGAGCGTAGCACGTTCGAAACTGCTATTCAAATCTGAAGCCAATAACATAATCACGAAGCAATATTTAAAGGTGACCCTCTTTTTACAGATTGTAGTAGTATGTACTTTTTTATTTATAGAAAGGGTACTTAACCCACTACGCCATTTCACTATATTTTAAGATATATAGGTTCGTGTATGCTGCTTTCCTTCACAAACTACCCAAGACATTTACATTGTCACAACCGAGGATCGAAACCAGAATAAATTCAATTAAAAAATATATATACATGGGTGTGCACGTGTTATTTATTCCTTGTTCTCAACACTATAATGGAAACAAAAATGGTCCTAATACAGGACCCTTTTTACTTAATACCCTTTGCAATAAATTTCAGACCAACTAGTGATTTAGGTCATACTTTTATTTGTAATAGTTAAAAAAGTAGAGATTTTGAAGTTAGTTTTATAAATATACAAACGAATTTTAATATCATGAAGTTTTGTTTTTTGTTATAAAATTACAATATCAAGCAAATAGGAAATTTCCTATTTGCAATTACAATTCTAAAACAAATATTTGCAATTCTAAAACAAATATTTTATGTTTAGACCGGTTATAAGAGGTAATCCCCGACTCTCCTGTAGAGGTCGAAAGTAAATAAAAATATTTTTATTTTAAGTATGCAATATTATAGTGTAGGTAAATGGCATTCTAATAGACAACATTAGAGAAAACTACATTGGTATATGAATGATACTAAATAAAAATCGTGGCTAACGATATTTTTTAGAATAATGTGACTTAGGGTTTTTAGAATAAAGAGCTTTGATATAAAAAGCCACTTTAGTTCAGAAATGCAGAAGTCCCTTGAAAACAACTTTGTATTTGTAGAATTGAAAGTATCCGACACTAAAATTGAATTTAAGGATAAAAGTATCCTATGGCTTTCATATGATTTTAAAGTGGATTTTGTATAGTATCTATACAAAATACAATTAGTGGTTTAGGTGTGAAGGTATAGAAATAGATAGAGTTATAATATTAATAGAATAGTTTGCAATTATAATATTAATATTCTAGTCTTTTGCTGCTTGTGTATGCCAAGTCAGTTTATTTATTAAGATATAAATAAAAGGTAATACTGATATAATTACAATACAATGTTGTTAATAAGCTAACTAGGAATCAATTATGACAAAGTAGTTGAATAGCTGATCTCATAGATAGGTTTACTGAATTAACCAACTTGGTTTATATTTACGGCATTGTGACACTTATGTTTTTTAGATTTTACGTTCGTGATGGGATTTCAGATTTTTTTAGGTAGTCTTTCCAGTTTTTTTTTATAGAATTATACTGATATTTTGCGCTTCAGTTCCAGGTTTCCTCAAAAGCGCACTCCCTGACTCAGTGGACTGTTCTCAGAGGTTTCAATATTTTGATTATAAACAAACATTGCCTAGCAGCCATAATTAAGCCACTTTTGAGTTTTTAAATAATACAAAATGTAATGGAGTCATTATATATGTAATTTGTTGAACAGACTTAGTTCTGCAGTAGACACGGTTCTAAGAATATGCCGGTTGACAAATTTTGAAACAGCTGGAATAATTTTCTTTAATTAATTTTACAGTAATTACTTGTGATAAATATGATGCATTATGGTCGTAAATAAATGGGTGCTCCTGGCGGTGACTGGTTACCGTTTTAGATACGGATTTTTCTTATATTATTAAGTAATCATTTATAAAGTTTATCGAATTGATTGCTAATGCTCTAGTTGTTCGTAAATTGATAAATAAATAATGAGTTTTGTGAAACAATTATTACAATTAAGAAGTAGATGGCTGAGTTTGTTGTGTGATTTTTAGACCAGGGCGCGTTTGGAAACCTCGTAATCTTATTTTTAGTTGGAGTGTTTTTACAGAATGGTTTATTAAGAAAAAGTATGGTAGCAAAATAGGTCTTTCTGACTTTCCTTTTTGACCAGTGGTCATTGGTATTTAAGCAAAGTGTATAAATATGCCTAAAATAAATAAATAAATGTCTCGAGTTTATTTTGGTACGAGAGGATAAACTAGGCTTTGTTTATCTATAAGGTTATCAAGATACATGTTATATTTTATGACTTAAAATGCGTTTTAACATTTTTATTTACTATCCAATAAACTATTTATATGTTATTAATTGTTTTATAGTCATATATTATTAAATGCATTTTATTTAAAACTTACAGTAAGGTAAAAAAATTATACAAACACCTTTAATTTATGTAGTTTTATGTAATATATTAAGAAAATGAGTTCAGGCAGTTGGTCATAAAAAATAACCCAAAACTTTTTAAGATTTTAAGTTGTAAAACACGAACTGAAGATATTTCTGAAATAATGATCATAAGCTGCTTCAACACACGTTAAAATGAAAAATCGGGTCTATTATGTTATATATAAATGAAAAGTTAAAAGACATTTATATTTCTAGACTTTTGAGCCGAATTTGGATCCGGGTTTGGCACAGGTTTTCTATTTTTTGGCATTTCTGAAAATGTCAGAAAATTAACGAATAAGAAGTGCGGATAAGGCTAATAATATATTATCAAAATACAAGAATTAATGTTAGAGGAACACGTGTGACAATTAGACCTCAATTACCTAGAAATTTAAATGTTGTAGATAGAGGAAAAATTAAAATTCTTACTGGTATTTTCTACATATCTTGTACCTATTCTACGAGCGACTTAAATCGTATCTTCTGTCAATAGAAATGCTTTAAATTATTAATTTGTTATTTGAAAGTTCATATAATATGAATTTAATGTTTTAGAAATAAAGAGTTTATATAATTTTATTTAATAGGGAAAATGGTTCTCGTGAAAATACTAGAAAACATGTCGATCGATCTGTTAAAAATGCACCATATCATTATGCTTAAAATTTAATATTCACCCAAGTTCATATTCTGTTGGGGACAGGTTGTACTGCCTTCTCTTTTATTCTACTTTTTTTTTACTGCACGGAAAGTGTTTGTCGATCAAATGTCTGCGAGTACGATGTTTGTCAGTGTTAACAGATATTCAAACAAAGATGTTATTCGACGTGGGATTATAAATTTGGTGTAAAATAATATAAATTGAAAAAAAAAAACAAAAAACACAAACAATTATGGCTAATGCAGCTATTGTGGAGAAAATCACGTATGTAAAGTAATTACGTGTAATATCGCAGTTACCGGACAAATTGTGGGGTCATTAAAACATGTACTTAATTCACATTGTGTACATATCAAAACACATTCGTTTCGAAATTTCTATTAAGATTAAATCTAATATTTTAAATATGCAAATAAAAACTTATTTCAAATAAAATATATTACGGACATTAAATCATTGAAATATATGTCTCATTTGAACCAAGCTTTAATTTACGATTAAGGATTTTATTCTCAAATAAAACTTCTCTCAAGTAAGTAGTCACTTTGTTGAGAACAATAAACAAGTAAATAAAACAACATTCACAGTTGTCGGTGAGAAAGAGATACATATAAAGAATAGTACAATTCTGACTGGCACATTATTGTTTAAAGTAAATGCATTGATTAAAATATAGTGAGCAAAATTGTTAAATGCGTTAAAAGGAAAAATATTTTTTTTATATTACTTTATTAAGTAGTTTTGCTTTCTTAAAGGTTACTGTTACGTCTATAATTTTTTTTTTTCTAATTTTAAAGATAATGAAAAATCTGAGCTTCATTCATTTCGATTTTTTAAACAAATAAAACTTATTTTTGTGTCCATATTTTTGTCGAGTGATTTTAAAATAAAAATACATTTATTATAAGTCAATAGTTGCTTTATAAATAAAAATCATACAATATAAACAGACGATATGAAACAAAATGAATGTAAAGCAAGAATGTATATACTATCGGGGATATTGGAGTACTATTTTTATTTTTTTTATTTGTATAACTTTGTAGCTTTGTTCATTTAATTTGGCCGGAACTTCCCCGAATTCGATTGTAATGGAGAATGTATTTGTTAATTCCTTGTTGCTGTTCATTCGTAATCCTATATACTTCTCATGCTTTTACGTTCCTTAAGAATATTTTTAGTGGTATCTGGTAGCTTTATATTTATAGGTTTAAAATGAAAATGAGAATACAGTTAAAAATTAAGATGCACTGGTAGTTGTGTACGCGATACTTAAGGATTGCTCCATCCATTAGTAGTTTGTTAAGTAAATTGCTTAATATAAGTACTATATTTGTTATGACGCTTTTAGTAGCTTTATTACTAAATCAAATATTGAGTTGTCAAAATATTGTTCTGGCGATAAAAAATCCAAAATTACTATAGTTTTTCAATATGATCCCAGATACAGAAGAAATATAAAAAAAAATGATAAGTACCTGCCAAAAATAAAAATTGACAGATTTAGGTCTTATAAAGTTCTAATTAAGGTCTAATATAGAATTTTTCAAATTACCGGTAACCACTAACACTGTTACACACGACAAATGCCATGAATTTACTAGGTGTATACTACGGTACTTTGTACTAAGTTATTTATTTGTAACTATTCGCTTGCAAATATTCATATAAATTCATCAATTTTTGGGGAATTTCATTCAGGATTTTGGCAAATTAATGGTCAATATAATTGTCAATCATATTTTAAGCTTGAATATTTGTATGTTATTTTCTTTAACAGGTGTCAAGTTTTATTAAAATAAACTTTTAAATTTTTTGATTTAATTGTTATAAAGATGGCACATAATGCTTTTGTTGTTGTGCTATTTTATATGAAATTAAATATAAGGTTATTAAAGCATCAAGGTTGATTGCTACTGTAATGTAATATATATAAGAGTTAAAACTTCAAGTTTTCCAATAATGATAAAAACTTGTTACTTACCAGCATGTACTGAACAGTTATGAACTATAATATAATGAAATACGACTTAATTTCCACTGTCAACCATATTTCAATATAATCAACTCGAGCGCTTTGTAGTATTTCGTTTGTTAGATCAGTTTGCTCTCAAATGTCAAGACTCGCTGTTGTAAACTGACGTATGTAAACAAAACTCAAGTGATCGATATATTTTCCGTTTTAAAGATTAAGGTATGTAAAATAATTGTTATTTAAATAATATAAATTAAATAATATTTTCCAATTTCATGATACTCTTCTAGTAAGGTTAATTAATTATTTTAAGAAATATTGATAATTCTCCAAAAATCAAATAACTTATATTTATGTTTAATTAAATATTAATAATATTTAGATTTTTACATTTAACTTATGTAAATAAATCAACATTATTATGATAAAAAAATAATTACAAGATATATAAATAATAATTTCATCGTCGAAACAAAAACCTGTTTGAATATTCACCTTGTAACCAAGGCTTCTTTTAAACCTATATTAATAATGACTTTCTAACCAACTAAGATATGTTATACATGAAAAAATATATATGAGTAAAATATGTAGTTAGCTAATTGATTTTTTTAAAAACATAAATTAAACATTATAAGAATTATATATTATATATTATATTATTAACATTTGAATATTCTAAATAATATAACCTGACAATATATATTTTTTAATTTAATTAATTTCTAAACCATTTTTTTTTAAATATTGCTGTAGTTGAGGTCGAGGCCTTGTGATCGCATGTTTCTTATAGAGGCTTGAATAAAATATTACTGTTCAAAATGTTTTTTTGCTCTGGTTTCAAAGTTATTAAAACTTAAATCATTTGATATTGTAAATATTTTCTGAAATAATCCGAACATTTTTTAACCTATAAAAAATTATAGCGAGAAAAGTAGGTATGGGAAATCTATCATTATAGAAAACAAGTTAATTTAATTATGTATTTGTATGTATTTATAAATATATTTAACATGATAGTATTTTAAAATATAAAATCAACAAAAGCATTACTCACAGACCATAATTGTTCGAAATCACGTTTACTGGGTCTTTCAGACCTTGAGGACTAATTAACAGAAAGACATCGACTAGAGCGATTGCAAAGATGAAAAAAAAACAATTTTTGTCGTGATTTTGTTATTAATTTTATTGAGAATCTATAAAAAATAAAGAACTTTCATTCGTTATGGCTCGCTATTTGACAACTCGTAATTAGGAGTTTCTCGCTCAATCCACCATTCTGATATTTCTTAAAATCTGTCCATGGAGAAAAATAAACAATCTTTTATTTATTTTTTTACTTTTGATTTTTTACCTTTTCGAGTTAGTGTTTTGTTGTTACGACATTTAATGTAGTAATATTATATATACCTAAAAAAATAATTAAACCAAAAATTTGCATTTCAAAACTCAAGATTTTTCCAAAACTATAAACGGTATCCATTAAATTTTGATGTATGCGTTAAAGAAATAATTTGTTTGTATAAATGTAAAGCTCATCTATTAATATTATTCTGTACAGTTAGTATATGGTTTCACAGGTATACAAAATGTACAAAAAAGAAGACGATAATTCAACTCAACAACCTGACAATTAAAAATTCTGCCATATCTAAAACCATAGATATATCTATTTTTTTTAATCTGTATGTCAATCATAAAAAAATGCTCTATAGATAAGTTTCAAGTAAAGATATTGCTTTTAAATAGTAGAAAATATATCACCTATATATTGTATACATTTAGAACGCAATAAAACAAGTTACTCGTATATCTTTGGTGTTAAGTGTACAATTCAATAATTTGTAACACTAAATTCATATGTTACTCAATACAGAAGTCATCTGTCAATATGATTGAAATCAATTTCAGTTAAGACACAAACTTAAGATAAGATTACTGTTTTCTACTGATAACAACTAATATCGAGATTTATCTCGTAAACTTTCAAGGTTTGATTAGTCTCCCTTTAGTTGTCATGGAAAGGAAAAAAAGATTTCAAATAAGTTGTTTGCGTTATAATCGTGACACACATCGTACATCTGAAATATGAGATAACAAACTGACAACAGACCACTAAATGCAACAAAAATATATTATTATATTTAAAATATATTATGCATACACAAACATTATTTGTACTCCCATTAAATTTTATTTATAATTACTGATCTTTAGCCAAACAATATATCTTTAAATATAGGTTAAGAACAAATAAAAATAACTTACAAAATATAAGAATAATAGAGTAGTAACATCATATTACCAAGTAGGAAGAGAATTAGTTTCATTTTTATTCATGGATAAAAATGTGAACTTGAAAATAATTTCTGTATTTTATTTGTTTTCATTGAACTTAAGTGAAACTTTAAGAAATTTTCCCCGGTGTAGATATTGTTTTTGAACAATCAAAAAATAATAATATTATTGATTATTAACATAATTCGAAACTTTAATACTTTATTTTTTTCCAGTTGAAGTAACATCATGTCGAAAGAAAAGCCTCTCGACAACTTTAATTCTACGTAAGTATGTTGGATATTTAATGTTACTTTAATTCTTTACCGTTGTGTATTTTTTGTGCAACCAAGAGAAATTTCTATACGGTGTCTTAGATAAGAAGAAATAAATAATATAAAAAAAACATCCAATACTCTTGTTGTATTGTAATTACATGTATACACACATTCTTTGTTATTTATTCTCATTTGTAAATATTCCGGGTCGAATAGTACCTATATAAGTTCACTTAAGTATATTGCAATGCGTAACAAGTATATTATAGCCAACATTGCATAAATTAATTTAGTTGTATTATAATTATGGATAAGTTATATTATTGAATGATTTTCATATTTTCCCTTTGAAAATGAACAAATTGTCAGCAGTAATATCCTTTATCTTGACCGGTGCAATAACCTAATACCATACCAAATTTCTTTGAAATTCATTCAGCAGTTATTTACAAATAACATGTAGCAGCAATTACTTTTTTGAATATTTAATTAACAAATAAAAAAACACAAGATGTATTCAAGCGTCAGTAACAGACAGCATCCAAATTATATATAGTCATCGCTTATCAACAACTTAATAAAACGCGTTGCCACCCTTTACAAACAAGATATATGATGGAAATAAGAGGGGAAAACAGAGGAAATGAACTTGCAGTTCTCAAGGCAGATTTTAAATTTGAATACAAGTACATAAGATGATTAATCTTATAGATTTGAATTCTATTGACAATATAATATGCTACCATAGAAGGTATTGTGTAATGTGGTCAACCTTACTCGAATGGTGAACAATAAGCCATCGATATTTAAAATCTATACTAATATAATAAAGTCGAAAAGTGTTTTTGTTTGTACATGCTGAGCTCTGGTTTATCTATAAGATTAAAAACAAAAAAGTTTAATTTTTAAGAAACGTTTTAGACTATATAATTTTACTCCAAATTTACATTTTTGAGATTAAACATATTTTAGTTGTAAATTAGCAGTAGTAGAAGTAGAACTCTAGTAGCAAAAAATATATTAATCATTCAGTTCAATAGAATACTTTGCAAAGCAAAAAAAGTAAAACTATATCCTTGTAAATGTTTTATTGTTAACTAAAAAAACGAATAGTAGATACTCGTAACATTGTGAGGAATATGTTATGATAGGTCTCTTAGATAATAATGTTATGGTCCTTTTAAGACTATCTTTAAGAACATAAGTGTTGGGTATTAATGTAGCCTGCCTCAGAGTGCGATGGTCATATGATATACTTCCTTAATAATAGGTGTATAATGGCACTAGGAAAATCTAATGATGACCTTGACAACTATAAATGAAATACCTAAATAAAATAAAATTCTACATAATATACTTTTCCTTAAATTCATACTCACTTTTTGACCATTTGGTCTACATAGTGAATCAATCAAATTAAAATAAATAGTTGTCAAACATAAGCAAACTTTACTATGCAATATTTAATTCACTTATCCGAAATATGTCATTTTTAATATTTTGTAAATTGGTTGGTATTATACATGGTTGGTTATATATAATATATATATATTATAACGAGAGGTGCATTTAAATATAAAAACACGAAACAGTTAGTCATGTTTGTAGATAATTTAAATTTGTAATTATTGTGATAACAGAAGTAGTTCAAATATTCTTTCCACTTTCCTTATTCAGTCACAGGAAATAAAAGTAATATCGAGGACAAAAGATCGACTGACACAAGGTCAATATGAGTTCTTTGTAAACAAGATTTCGAAATCTTTTTAGAGAAACGTCAATTCAATCTTTGGGAAGTTACTAAGAAAATCATATAATATAACCTTTTCATGTATTGAAAATATTTTCATTTACATTACAGATCTTATATTTTTAAAAACAATTTAAATATACATTGAAACCAACATCACCTCATATATATATTTATGAGCCAATGCTGATCATGAGCAAGGAAAAGATTAATTTTCACTTTCTGTTGTTAATGCATATATTGATTTAATTTTATGTGATCACATTTTATATTTGTTATATAAATCATAATCACTGGTAATTAATGGGTAAGTTACGCCACAAGTGCAATAGTTGTCAAAGTAATTACAACATTCTGAGACTCACTCGTCAATGACGATCATATCGTGTCCTTTTTTTTTGCTTTTTATTGACAATCTAATTTCAAATATTAAACATTTATAACGGATTGAGACTGCTTGTATTCTGCTCTAGATATCTAGACTAGTATACCAGCAAATCTATATTTATATGGATTTGATATTTTTTAAAATTGTAATCCACCAAATACATCTCAGAAAATCTTATAATTAGAATTGTTTTTGCTTGAGGCAAACATGTTATGCTAAATATTGTTATAACAAGTACCGATTTTTGACAGCTCCATTTGTATAGATTATGTAAAATATGAAATTCTGGCAATTAAAGTAAAGCCGTCAGGAATGGTCGATTTGTCTCCTGAAATATCTTAAATGTCGGTTTGTAAGGAAAAATACATATTATTATTTGACTAAAATAAATATTATTATTTGACGAAAAAAAATATTATTTGACAAATGGTGGTAAAAAATATAATGAGTTGATCGTGAATAATTGTAGTTACGTGCGCAGTGCAAACCGTTCACCAATTGGTGAAACAATGGCAGTTATAATTACTTGCCTCCATAATAAAATTATTAAAAATACTTTACTGTATACAAAAATAAACTGATTACTGAGGAAGTATTTTTTTTAATATAATACTTCCTACGACTGTGGAAAATGTCAGAAACCCTTGCAAAATACCTTATGAAAACATTTTTTACAAAATTATTAATTGATTTTATATATTCCTAAAAATTGGAGTGCATTTATATAAACAATTCGGAAATTGACAATTACCTTGAAAAATATTTTTTAACTAACTTTTTGAATTTGGTTTGGTTTCCCACAGTTTAATTATATCTGTTGTATATAATTAAACTGTGGGAAACCAAACCAAATTCTACGACGTATAAACAATATGTGATTTTAATGGTTTCTATAAAAATTTTACAGCATAACCTACAAATGCATAAAGATAATGAATGATAAATCCCAACGAACTTGCCTATAATCTTGAATAGCTTGATAAATAGATTTGAAAGAAAAAAACTCTCTCCATTAAGGTAAATGTTATTATTGAATAAAAATTGAGGATTCAATTATATTAAAAACACATCCCTAAAATTGGGTCAGGTGGAAATAAAAAAAAAAAGTTTGTTGACGATAAACTAATTAAAATATATTTTTGATAGACGCCATCATTTTGTATGATGATTACATCCCCGGTACATTTTAATTACATTGTTATATTATATTAACAGTTTTAAAATTTGGTCACATTTTCCTGTTTTCATTGTTTACCTCTTTGTATATTTTATGGTTATTAGCGGATGGTGCGCATAATATTGGCTTATCAGAGATGAATATCTAAGAAAATTATAATATACCTAAACGTACTTATTACAACTACGTTCTATTTTAATAAGTGCAAGGTGACAATAAATGATTCAATATAAATCCATGTGGCTTATCTCCTACATCTCTGTTATCGATTTGTAATGTGGCCTTGTAGATTGATCATCGTTGACATAGCCACTGGTCCGTAACGTGTTTTTTTCAATTGAGTTTGTCAATGCGAAAAGTTAATTTCGATCGACGTCACGCTCGAGTTATTACTTGTTGATTTAACAAGTTAGGTATGGTATGTGGAAATGTATTGAACTGTAATTAATAGTGTCGATATTTATGTTATTCATTATTGACTTCTTAGAATGTACAAAATTTATTTTTAATCTTTTACCTGAATAATGAATTATTTTTTTATGTTTAATGTTAAACGTTCTTTTGTATTTAAAATTTATTACAAAACTTAGTTATTGTTTATGTCTAATAAAATGGTGTCATAGATACTTTATGTTTGTCTTTTATTTGGTCTTTGTGTCTGAATTGTAAAGAATGTTATTTTTAATCATGTAGAATTAATCAGTTTTGTAAACAACAAAATAAATAAAAGACTACACCATCGGTATGTCCAGACAATTTTCTTAGGGAGAGCACACTGTCTAATGCATTTAAACGACAACATCTTAACGTTAATAACCTTAGAGTATATTTATGTTCTAAAGTTATCCTGTCTTATGTTTAGAAATAAAAGTGAATTTAGCGTAACTTTTATTATTATTATTAACATTATTTTTTCTTCTCTTTATCGTTAGTTACTTAAATTTGAAAAGTTATCACTGGCTTGAATTTCCTATAAAGTTAATTGTTAGTGAATATGTTTTTAATTACTATTAATTTGAGTAATAGATATTTTTTATATAATTTCTATACGTCATTCGTTCCAGAGCAAATCTAACTAAGAATAGCGGTTTCGTATCTACCGTCAGTTTAGATTCCAAGGACGGCGTCGAAGAACAAAAGACGTATAACCCCTTCGAACACCGTGAAGTTGCCCATCCGAATTCGTAAGTATACTTTAACCATGCCATATCTAAATTCTACATGTACAAGGTAAGAAAAATAAAAAAAAACAATTAACCACAGGATATTTGAATGGTATTCTACATATTTTACTCACTTTTTAGATTGTTATGTTTTTTTCCATTGCTTCAATTATTTTTAATTATGTATCATAATTTATGGTAAAAATAAAATGTTAAAATCTGTTCTCTGAAAGGATCACGTCTATTTGATGGGAAATTTGAACTTTTAATTATTATTATTTTTTCAGGGTGTTTGGGTCAATAGTTCATCTTCTCAAAGCATGTCTTGGATCCGGAATTTTGGCCATGCCAGCGGCTTTCAAAAACGCGGGCACAGCAGCTGGCGTTGTAGGAACGTTATTGGCGGGACTAATTTGCACACACACTATTCATATGCTGGTATTGTTATATTTAAATTAACTTATAACAATTTATAACTAAAAACGAAAAATAATAAAAGTAATTTTTATTTCATTTGGGATGAATTATTTATAAAGATTATTATTATCAACCTTCAATCTTACCTACTTTTATGGAGTTTTATATAACCATATCAAAGTCCGTATCAGTTTATCTCATCTGAAAGTATATTGCATAATAACATAGCATTGAGTATTTTGCAATACTAACTTATTTTATTGAAGAATTTTTGTTATCGTTATATAAATATATATTATAGTTTTATGAAAATATGTCACATGTCAAATGAACATACATTTATACTTTCATTAGTCCTTCATTTATAAATATATCTTGAAACTGTTTAAAGGTCAAAACGTCGCAAGATGTTTGTGTGGATGCTAAAAAGCCATCTATGAGTTTTTCCGAAACCTGTGGAGCGGCTTTTCAATACGGACCTAAGCGTCTTCAGCGTTTGAACGGATTTGTTAAGTATGAATAGTATTAATATGATTATTCTATAAGCTTCATCGACGTATACCCATTGTAATAACTACTTCTTCAATAATTCGAAATTATTATTTCAGATTATTAATTGATTATTCACTGATATTAACATACTTGAGTGTCCTGTGCGTATACGTTGTGTTCATCGGGGTTACATTCAAAGAGGTATTTTATCATCATATTATTTAATTTATGTTATATTAATAAATGCACTAAATCCAAATATAATCGTTGCAAAAGATATACGTAATATATAACAGATACATCTTAAAACATTATCTATTCCATAACCATGGTAAATCCATTTTTATTTTTTTTTTTCAATAAAATCTTATTTAATTATATTTTCTTGGTTTGAAAATCTAGATTTTTTTATATTTTGTTGTGTTCCAATAAAGATAAAAAAAATTCATACAATATAATATATGAATGGATTTGGAAAGTTAAAGTATATATATAATGTTTTTCCAGGTTTTGGACGTGTATTATCCGGAAACAAATTTACCAGCACAAGTCTACTGTGCACTAACACTAATCCCATTAGTGTTAATATGTCAGATTAGAAATTTAAAGCACTTAGTGCCATTTTCTGCGCTTGCAAATATTATGATTGTGGTGGTATTTGGTGTGACGTTATATTATATGTTTATTGATATACCTCCCTTAAGTGAACGTGAGGTAGTCGCTAATGTATCGACATGGCCTCTATTCCTAAGGTACTAATATGTTTATATTTATTTACTATAAAATAGAATATGTGTAAGTTTTATGACATTTCTTAATGCTCCTAGAATCGTGTCTCAAGAAATACCCTACGGAATCTAAAGTAGGCTTTACTTTAGAGTTAAAGATTTTGGTACATTTAAAATACTTTTCAATGGTTTCTTTTAAAACATTAACTGTAAATAAATAGTTTTATATTATATTCATATTTTAAGTTCATCTGTGGAATTATTTTTGTCTACAGCTTATTACAAATTCAAATTTATAGATTTAGTTTTTCCATAATAAGAAGAAATGTTTCTGACAATTACATTTAATTTTTAAACGAAAGTAAAGGGATTCTTATAATAAAATTCCAATTATAAAAATGATAAAGTATTTGTTATTATTAAACATTACATTTTGAATGAATTTATAAAAAAATACATGTTTAAATTAAAAATTCAACATTTAAAGAACAGATATTCTATTTCTATCTACTATTATAAAAAGGTTTTATAAAATTAAGATTATTAAAAGAAATAATTAAAAAATAATAATAATAATTCACCTACAATAAATAACTTTCTCCATAAATACTTTATAAAAAATTACTTTCAGCACAGTAATATTCGCTATGGAAGGTATTGGAGTTGTTATGCCAGTTGAGAACGAAATGGCTAAACCGAAAAAGTTTCTTGGTTGTCCTGGAGTGTTGAACATTTCTATGTTTATCGTCATCTCCATGTACTGTGTTTTTGGATTCTTCGGATACTTGAAGTATGGAGATGCTGTAAAAGGAAGTGTAACACTAAATCTACCACAAGACGAAATGTAAATAAAATAATAATAATATTTAATATTAAGTATATACATTTTACATTGAAATTTATCAAAAAAGAACAAATGGCCCTGATAATATATTTAACGCAATAAATGCAAATTAAAAAAACCTAATTAAGCAGGCACAGGTTGGCCGTTTGAGAGTAAAATATATGAGAAAACCTTTTTAATATTACGTATATATACATTATATTAAAAATATGTCTGTCTTTAATAGGCGTTGTATACATTTTACTCTTACTACGTAGTTTCGCGATCTTATTTGAGACAACATAAAGTACATACCATCATTTTACCATTAATCATTGTCATCATCATCATCTGTTTTTAATGATCAACTGATATTTAATGGCGCTCCATTAAATATCAGTTGATCATTAAAAACATTATTTACATGTTGTATTAAAAATCTTAGCAAAAATTACAAATTTGATGATAACTATGTAAATATAACAGGGGTTAAAATAATATAAACAATTTTTTCAGGGTCGCGCAAATAGCGAAATTGCTAATGGCTCTTGTAATTTATTTTTCTTTTGGACTACAGTTCTATGTCCCTATGGAAGGAATTCAGCGCCTTATGTTCAAAAACTTATCTACCAAATATGAGAACTTTGTACAGATAAGTGTAAGAACAGTCCTTGTGGCGATATGCGGTGAGTTTTAAATATAAATGCGAATTTTTTGGATTATTTAAAATTTTCGTTATAAAATGTAATAATTGTTCTTTAACTTGATTTTTCTAGTTGCACTTGGGGCTGCTTTTCCGAATTTAGAGTTGGTGATCAGTCTCGTTGGAGCACTCTTCTTTTCTACCCTCGGACTATTCGTCCCTGCTATAGTTGAGACTGTTTATAATTGGGAAAGAAAAAAGGCAGGCAAATTCTGCTACATGTTCATCAAGAACTTTATTATTGTTATCATTTCTATTATAGCTCTTGTCTCTGGTTCTTATGTTTCCATAGTGGCCATGATTGAAGATTTCTCTGGTAACCATAAAGAAGCTAATGTTACAATGACATAATTATCATGGTACTAATAAATTGATAGGACGGATTGTGCCAAATTAATAGTTGTTTCAAAAAATGCGGAAAAATCTAACATTATATTATTGTTATAATGTTATATTTATCCTGTATTGTATAGAGTTGCCATTTATTAAAATATGAATTATAACAGTAAAAGAACGCGTATAATTATATTTTGAATTAATATTTATAGATATTTTTTTTTTATAAAACATAATTTTAAATGTTTTTACAAACTAGATATTAATTCGAAACACATAAACGAGATTACAGGTACCATGGCGGCTATTTGATGCTGTTCAAGAATGTTTAGAATGGAAAAACGTAATGTTTTGGTGAAATACTTCCTAATTATTTTATAATGTAAATCAGTATTATTATTATTAAAATGTGTTTAGACAAATTCAAGCAAGACATACATAGAAGTACAAAGTTACTGAATGCTGTGGATATGTTGTGGGTTTAGATGAAAACTACTTCCCTATTAGAAAAGATTTAATTTTATACAAAGATATTATTTTATAATATTTTTATATAAAACTATTTTCTTATAAAAAGTAACAAAATATAGCTATAAGATTTTTTTTGTTAATGTATAAATTTTAATATAGCAATATTCTAGTTAAATGATTTTATTCAAGCTGTTATTAAAATCTAAAATTAGTAACATATATGCGTTTTCATGTCTCAAATACCTTTAAAAAGTTATGATGCTTTTTTTTTAGAAGCTGTTATTATTAACTCTTTTATTAAGTATACATGCGGCTTTAGAAAAAATTATTAATATTTTTTAATACAATAAAAAAATTGATTTGATTGATTGATTGAACATAATATGTTTTTGGTAAATAGAGATCGCTTACAGGAACTTACTATATAAGAAAACCTTTTTGTACAGTTTCTGAAAGTAACTTCAATTCTGATGTTACTATTAGTCTATTACTGTCGCTGTTGTAAATAATAGGAAGGGAGGCGTACTATATTAATATTCGATGCTTATCCATAATTTTAAATATCTTGTATGTTGGTGCTATCAATTATGGAGGTGAAGACATCACTTAAATAGGCAAATAAACTGTTGTCCAATTTTTATAAAAAAATTGTTGTGTAGTATATGATTCTGCGAATATTTTGGAACTACCAGAAATGTATGATATGTGTGTATGATGTCTACAAACTGTTAGACTAGATATTATTATGTCTTTAACCTAAGGCGATACTAAAAATTGACAAGCGAAGACATATACGCAATCCCCTTTTTTATCAGTACAAAAAGCATATGTAGCGTTGAACAAATGTGTAAAGTTGTAATCACTTGAAATTATTGTAACGATAATCGTTAATTTAATAACAGGTTTCACATTCAACTATAGCTAAGAATCAGAAAACTGGACAACCAAGATATTGCCCTGAAAGTTCACGTTTACACGCGATAAATATATATTTCATCCGTATCTACAGAAAACTGTTTATGGAGGAGAAAGGTCTCTATAAAAAATGTATGTCGACTCCAAAGGTCGAAACGGTACAAATAGAAATATTTTTCCAATATATTTTTTAAATTACCTGGTATGTGTCAGCAATAGTTATTTTGATTATTCTATAATATTAAATTAGTCCGAAGACTACTTATAAAATAAAATTCAGCTTCCGATAGAAAACAGATCAACTGGTGACGACATCAATTTAATATTTCACCAATACGCCTATAACCCCAGTGTTGCTACGCACACATAACTGAATGTGGATAAATGGAAAATAACAACCAGCAAGGATAATTAATTAAACAGTTTTAAAACGATGAACTCTAAGAACGAACAAGTATAATATTTTATTTCATATTGATATTTTATTAAACACATCAATAAACAGATGTTGGCATCTAAACTAATGATAGCTTTCTCTTAGATAATATTTTACATATATATAATATAATAGTTTATAACTTCAGCAAAACACTAAATACTAGGATCCGCCAACCGTACGCGGCGGGTGTTGAGCTGAGGCCCTCTCCTTTTTTCTTTTCTTGATAACTTTTGAATGGCCAAACATTTTTTCAATCTGATTTCGCTATAACATCCGCGTTCGGCTCAAACATACATGAGAAAATTTTTAGCTAATTATCACGTCGCATTCTGGAGACAACTAAATACAAAGAAGGTCTCCCAAACGGTTAAGAGCTTCGCTTACGCTCAGCTCAATAAATGGCATGTTAATTAGCTATCAATAGATAATTAACCTACAACAATATGAACATAAATATAACACCTTGCTTTTTTAATACCTTCAAATTTGGGAGGCAAGTAAGAATTTTCGGTAAAGCATCTAATTTCGTACAACTTTCCCTTGCCAAGAAACAAGATTAGAAGTAAGAGTAGAAAGCAACTGCCCTGTTTTTAAAAATTGTTCTAAATATAAAAATATCAGAGTATTATAAAGATAATTCCATATATGCTATTGGTATTAAACGCTGTATTTTTTTTTATTTTCATAACGTAAAATACCGGTAGCGCAGTCCTCAGTGCTACTGTGTCATGTATATATCAGTATCACGCACTGGCGGCCAAGCCCCTAACACTCTACAATATCAGTTTTTCAAGAGATACCCCAGAAGGGTACTGGCCCCATAAAAACCGGCATATCTTTCACCGAACATCTTCCCGAGCTTCTCTTATTTTGCCCTGCTAGAAAGGATTTAGAATTATTAGATTTGAATTGAGCTACCAATTATGACAAAATTTGTATAACAGATAAGTATTAAGCTATCTCTATTTATGATTTATACAATTTTATATTTTGGCTGTGTGATGGGAGGATATTGCGAATTTTTACGAATCTGATGTCATTCTAGATATGATAATTTTTTCTTGACATGTTTTTTTTATAAATGCAAATATTGATTTAAGAGCTGACGATATTTCTTTTTTTATAATTATTATATATTTATTTTATTATTATATAATAATCAACAGATGGTATACATTATTCGTGCGTAGTAAATATATTAATACATTTTGTCTGTTCGCATAACATTTTTTATACTAAGTATTTACTTTAGCTTCTCAGACCGTTATGGTACACCAGCCATAATACATTTTGTGGGGTGTAAAATATGGCTTTAAAAAAAATTACAACCTTAACTCATTTTATTTACACTGTATAAAAGTGGAAGAAGTAGCATTTACATATGCCAAAACTAATACTTTTTTTTAACCAAATGTCAACCATTATTTATTATTAGTATCTAAGTTTTAGTACCTATATGAACAAATGACTGTAATCTTACATCCATTTTAGACAAATTATTTAAGTGTTGTAATAATACTACATTTTAAACATTGTAAGATAACAACATAACATAATATATATTTAAATATTAGAATTTATCTAACTTAATGCATTTCTAAATAAGGATATGTTTAATAACGCTTACAAAAAAAAATACTAATTTTATTGACTTTTTATATTATCTTTACTATTTTGACACTAGGAACCATATAAAAACATGCTTGAACATTATTCATGTTCAAATATATTTTATGTTTTTATGTATAATAAGTATAATATTATTTCACAGTTATTAAAATATCACAAATGTCTTTTATTTTGATAAACTGTGTCTTTCATTTTTTTAACTACCAGAAAGTCGGCTTGGCTATCGTCGCCTATTCGGAATGAGGCTTGTCCAATAGGGAAGTATCTACTAGAAATTGTAACTTCTCCTTCTCCACAAAATACTTCAATTGAACTTCTATCAATGTATATGCTCAAATTCATGGTAGTTTTAGGAACCCATTTCGTCCGCCGTACTCCATCTTCACCACCACGATCTAGTGATACTTGACTGTTTTGATAATCATATTGTATTGTTACTGTCCTGGAGTTGTCTTCTGATTCAATAAAAAGCTCTAAGTCTTGGTCTATAGCTGCTTCCAAGTAAATGAGGCCGATATTATTTTCTAATATAAAATATTCTCCTCCACTAGCATCACCTACGAATATAGCACGATCTAGGGCTACTGATATTTCTTTTACAGGTTTTTGAAGTAGCGTCAAGTTTTCAGTAAGTGAAAGAGTTCTAGGTATCGTCATTTGTCCCGTAAAACCTTCTTTTTGTTCAGGATAATTAGTTTCCCACATATCATTCCAAGCTATAACTATTCTTTGATTTCGTTTATCAAGAATTGTTTGTGTTGCATAAAAATCATGACCATGATCTAATTCACGGAACTCTGTCAGTGTTTTAAACTCATATGTGGAATAATTGAAATCCCCAACCACATATCCAGTTTGATATAAGTTTTTATAATTATCACCATCAGCGTTCATTCCTTGAGGTGAAAATAACAAAATAAATTTGCTTTTCAGTTCAAAGAAATCTGGACATTCAAACATATATCCCAATTCTCCGTCCGATTCAAGAAGAACGGATACTTGTTTCCACATTATTTTGTTATATGATTTATATAATAGAACTCTTCCAAGTGTTTCATTATTTTCGTTAATAAAAGAATTACCTAGGACCATATAATACGAATTTTTGTGTTTCCAAACTTTAGGATCTCTTATATTTGGCTGATAATCTTCTCCTTTTAAAATTGGATTATTTTTGTACTTTTTAACGTTGATACCATCTTTGGATACGGCCAATGCTTGGTGTTGTTCGTGATCAGGACTACTTTCAGGGTAATTAACATTACCTGTGTAGAATAGAAACATTTTTCCTTCCTCAATTAAAGCACTCCCAGAGAATACTCCAGATTTGTCGTAGTTTTTATCCGGATACATAGCTACTGGAAGATCTTCCCAAGAAAATAGATCTCTACTCTTTGCATGTGCCCAGTGTGCGATTCCAGGTTCGTAACTACTATTTGGGTTATATTGATAAAACAAATGATATTCGGATTGGAATATACAAAATCCGTTGGGATCGTTCATCCATCCTTGTGGTGGAGCCAAATGATAGGCAGGAAAATAAGGACTGTCAATAGCTGAAGCACTGCTCTTATAAAAAAAAGAAACTAATATTATAATCTCTGGTGCCCCCCACATATTTAAGACGAGAAATAAGGGGACTCGCTGGATAGAATAATAACAATTTATTTCCACTTCCTCTCTTTATATAGTTGCGATGTACTGTTGCATGTTTGCAAAGATTTGTAACGCTGCTGTATTTTGAATTCAATTGCTAATAAGTATTAATACAACTGCTAGAGATAATACATCAATGTTATATTATGCAAAATAAGTAATATTTGTCCAACTATTTGTTATAGAAATTATTTGTTTTACATAACATATTCATTTTTACATATTATGTTAATTATTATTTAACTATATAAGTTAAAATAAAATATATATAAAATAATATAATATAAAATATACTTTTATATCAAGGTTAAATATTTAGACATTAGGTCTCTAAATCATTCGACTTCTAATCTACATTGTTATCTTCTAATTTATCAGTTTGTTTAGATAATAATGCTAATATTGCAATTTTAAAAAGTATATTATATATTTCTTTCAGTATTTGTACAAAACTCTATGCTTTTCACAAGGGCATTCAATATTTTAAGTTATAAGATAATATTAAAAAAATGTTTACAATCACTAATATAACAACATATACAAGATCCAGCTAAAGTATCTACTTCACGGAAATCTGCTGCCTCATTTTTGTCAATAAAATACTCTAAATTGAAACTGACCAGAACGTGTGTGAGGGTTAGAACCTTGTAGTAATGTATTTAATCGGGAAATATTTGGAAAAATTTTATATGAAAACGACTAAACAAATAATGCTTTTTAAGTTTTAACTGGGAACATACTATATTATGTTATGTTATGCTATGCTATGCTATGCTATGTTATGTTATGTAATGTTATTTTAGGTTACGTTACGTTACGCTACGCTACGCTACGCTACGCTACGTCACGTCACGTTACATTATATTATTTAGGGAGAAAAGATTTTTTACTAAATTTCGAAAGTACTTTTACTGATAGTTTCTAAACTAATCGAATCATAATCTCAAACTTCAAACATCCATATAGCTCCAGATGATAGATCATTATTAATATTTCGGATTATATCTTATATATTCCGAAATATGCAACTTGGCCAAAATAGGAAACAGGATAAAAAAATCCGAGAGGCACTTTTATATAAGACGACGAGTAAACTAGTTTTGAAGCTTGAAAATATATATCTTATATATGTATAGTCCAATCAATAATATTACCATACGTATAATATTTTGAACACCTCTATTGTACCTGGAGTTGAGAACAGAAATTCTTACAACCCATGACGCCAATAAGAGTTAGATTCGTCTTAAAACCTAGACTCACTCGCTGCGTAAAGGTACAACAATCACAACACCGACGCCAAGATAAAGAGTCTAAAGTAAAGGAATAGGAAAACTGAAACTGAATAAAACATATTTTATTTTATTTCATAAAATGGCGTGCAGTTAAGTATAACGTTCAATCAAATAAGAAGAGCCTTTTATCTTTCAAACAGTTAGTAATATTTTAAATCTTTTAACAAAATGACTCTTAATTTTACTATATACAACATTTGACTTCTATAAATTTCATCATCATTTCATTTTAATAAAAAATAACTTATGTGAAACATTTAAAACCCTGAAATCTGAACCATTTGCCCATGTTGTAAATTGTAAATAATGCTGTATTTAAGATTTTGAAATACGTAAGAAATATAATTAATAATATTTACTACTATTAAGTTTCAGATTGAAATTATTTTGATGTGCATTTTTGAATATATATTAAAAATATATTTAATTTGCTAATTCCAAAAAAAGGCATAATATATACAGAAATCTTGAAACGTGTAATTTTTTGTTTAACTTCATTATTATCTGTTGCATACAAATGTTATTATTATTATGTATCTTCTTTTGAAATTGGAGATTTTTGCTAGATACTTATGTTTAATTTAAATCAACATACTTTAATTAATATTATTGAATTTATTCGTCACACACAGACTGATTTAATATCATTTCTCCATTTTTACTTTGTACTTTTTTTACTAAAAAATATTAGTAATTTAAGCTAGGAACAAAAACTTTTTATATATATAATAAATGCATACAATAACAAGAATTTGCAGGTACTTTGTGATATTGATTACATATATTTTAAAGGTATTCTTTATAAGTTTATAACATGTATATAATTGAAATTCTTAGAGTAAATGAGTAAGTATATTAAATAGGTTCAAGGCTAGTCTATATCATGACAGAGACGTAATGTGGTATACATTACGACAACAACTAGTCGATTTTTTTACCCACCGTGAGCAAATATTATTTAAAAAAAATTCTTTATACATTGTCCTTTCTCATGTTCAAAGAGGATATAAGTCGAGATTAAGACCATTAAATAATTTTTACTTAATGTAAAATATAGGCAACACAGGTTTGAGCAACGGTAAGTCACCGGTGATGACATTTCTATTGTAAATATTTATTTTAATTTCTATTCTTCTTAGTAAGCGAGTGTATAAGATAGAATTGCGATGCATAAACATGGAATAAACAAGATTTAGAATTCTATAAAAACAATTTATATTGAAATGCTTTTATAATGAAGGAGCAAAAATATATTTATATTAAATCACATTGCCTGTAACATCAGAAAAATAGGAGATTGTTTCGCTATACTTTTAAACAACTTCAGAGAGTTTTCAATTTTTTTTATTTGTTACTTAATAACTTTGTAATTAATTTTAAGAAAGGTATTCCATTTTAATCAAATGCGTAGACGTAAATAGAAAAGACTGACTGGTATTGGCAAAGAAATAAGAATTTTATTAAGAAAATGCACTTAAAAAGTTCATTTAAAGTACATTTATGTGTTCGATTTTTTTTAACCTTCTTTTTTAAAGAATTTGTTCAAAATGTTAATACGTAATGTAATCACATCTTGTAAATAAGAAATGTTATTCTCGTTACGCTAAATTTTCCTAAATATATCTTAAATATATTATCATACTTGTAATACTATTATTTTAAATAAATATCAACAACCTGCAATACAATGTATGTATTGTAATTCTAATAACTAAATATTGTAAACATGTTTACGCGAAAATGGAAACTGAGAATAGAGAATCTCCAACTTTGTTCCCTCGTCACATCAATGATGTGTTCGATATCTCTAACATACACGACACGACATACCTACCTTCAAAATAATACTTGATAAAGTGTTAAATATTTTAACTAGTAATCTTTTTGTGGAACATATATATGTAGGAAATGTTAAACCATAGCAACTCAAGCTGAAACTTATAATGGAATCTGATAATGTATAATAGATGCTATATAGGATACCTTTACTTAATATTTTATTCTGTTGATAAAATTTTACAAGTACAAGTATTAATTTATTGCAAATATTTTGTATATTAGTTTTCCTTAAAAAGTTGTTATCTATTGTAAGTCATAAGTAAGTTATATTTAAAAAATTGTTTGCTTTTTTATCATTTTGGTTTTATTAATATTTATCGTATGCCCAATTTACTATATTATCAAAATCGTCTTAGTATTTTCTTTTTATTATATAGGGTCTTTATCTCCCTACAATATGCACATATCATCTGCACACATATAGTAGTTACTGTGTTTGATGTCATTAGTTATGTTGTTTATTATATATCCAATTGGACCAAATACCATATTTTATAATTTTCTTGTCATTATAAAACGTATCAGTCATTACCCTTATGTATAAATTTTTACACAAATGTGGCTATTTTTGAGACTATTTTTGTACTGTAATTGTACTTGAGACTGTAATTTCAATAACAGGCGTAATTTAAATTCTTAATCATATTTTATGATACAGTCGTCGAATTAAACAGTAATTGAATCGTGTTAAAGTAAGTAATAGATATTTTGCTTTTAAACCTGTAACATAACATGAAATTTTTTAAACATTTAAAAACTTTAATCCGAAAAAAACCGATGATGATTGGGGTAGGACAGTTAAATTACTTATAAAATTAATAAATGATATTGCCCCACATTTAACCTCTTAATTTTTTACATATTTACTGAAATTGGTATATTGTCAGCTTTGATGAAAAGCAGTAAAGCAATTCTTTTGTATAAAAGTGGCGATACCATTTTCCTTAAAATATCTATGGTACATTGTACTTTTTGCTGATGACGCTGAGCTTGAGCGTGAAAGGACTAATAATGACGACGTAAACAGTACTCTGTCACGAGTTCTTTATTGGTTTAAATTTAATAACTTACTCTTAAATACTAAGAAAAGTAAATACATGGAATTTAAACTTGCTAATGTAAAAAGTAAAAATTGTAGCTTGTTTCTTAATAATAAAGTGTTCGAATTGAATGACTGAACAGATTTCTTAGGTATAACTTTAGATAAAAAGCTCTAATGGGACCCTCATCTATCAACACTCACAAGAAAACTCAACTCGACCGGCTTTGCAATTAGAAAAGTTAGACAATTAGCGGACGTTAATACGACTCGATTTGTTTATTTTAGTTGTTGTCATAGTATTTTGTCTTACATTATATTATTATGCGGCAGTACTGCCGAAATTAATTCTATATTTATTTTACAAAAAAGAGTTGTGCAGGCTATTTATAATTTAAAAGCTAGAAATTCCCTTAGAAATATTTTTAAAGAAATTGGTATTCTTACAGTCACTTTTCAATACATATTTAATAACATAATCTTTATACGCCAAAATTTTAATTCTTATATATAAAATAGTGACAGATACAAAATATATTTGAAATTGAATTTGAATGAATTATTAATTATTATGAAAGGTTTTAAATGTTTGAATGGTTAAACAAACGTTACAAAAAACAGTCAAACCATTTTAAATCTAAATATAAATATTAGGTCTACAATTTTGCTCCCGCCATTTTCCAAAAGATGGTGCTAGTAGCCAGTAATAGTTCAAATAAATAAATCACAGTTGTTTTCCATCAGTTTTGACATCTATAAATATAACCTTACATCGATATTAGTTAATTTTTGTTTGCGTCATATAGTTACACTTAATTAAATATGTCTACTTATAAACCGAATTCACGTCATTTGCGGGATATTTTACTTTTTCATTTCAACATGAAAAAATCGGCGGCAGAGGCTCATCGGGTTATTTCAAGTACTTATGGTGATGATACTTTTAGTGAAAGAACGTGTCGCGAGTGGTTGCAGCGCTTTAAAAGCGGTGATTTTGTTGTTGAAGATCGGCATAGCGGTGCAAGAGAAAAAACTTTTGAAGATGATGAACTGGAGGCTTTACTTAATGAAGACTCAAGCCAAACTCAAGAACAGCTAGCAAAATCATTGGGAGTAACTCAGCAAGCAGTATCAAAACGCTTGAAACAGCTGGGGATGATCCAAAAACAAGGATACTGGGTACCGTATCAGTTGAAACCAAGAGATGTTAAGCGACGTTTATTTGCTTGTGAACAGCTGCTTGATAGACAAAAACGAAAAGGATTTCTTCATCGTATTGTTACTGGGGACGAAAAATGAGTGCACTACGACAACTCTAAGCGACGCACATCATGGGGATTTCCCGGCCACACTCCTACGGCGACACCTCGACAGAATATTCACGGATCCAAGGTGATGTTGTGTATTTGGTGGGATCAGCTTGGCATAATTTATTATGAGCTGCTAAAATCTTCTGAAAAAATTACTGGTGCACTTTATCGAACGCAAATAATGCGTTTGAGTCGGGCATTAAAAGCAAAACGGCCGCAATACGCTGATAGACACGAAAAAGTAATTTTGCAACACGACAATGCTCGACCTCACGTGGCGAAAGTAGTCAAGACGTATCTCGAAACACTGAAATGGGAAATTCTACCTCACCCGCCATACTCTCCAGATGTTGCTCCATCTGATTACCATTTATTTAGGTCGATAGCACACTGCCTGGCGGGCCAGTGCTTCGATTCTTTTGAAAAAGTGAAAGAATGGATCGATTCTTGGATCTTATCAAAGGATGAAGAATTTTTCCGACGCGGGATTCGTTTGTTGCCTCAAAGATGGGCCAAAGTAGTGGAAAGTGACGGACAATACTTTGAAACATAAATAAGATACCATTTTTTTTATATAATTTTTCAAATTAAAAAAAAAACGGCGGGAGCAAAGTTGTAGACCTAATAAAATTTAAATCTATTTGTAAGTTTCCAGATTAACAGCATTTCTTCGTAAAAAAAATTAATGTTTTTGATTTTTTTTTCTATCCCTCTGTCTGTCTGTTCGCTTCAGCTAATCTTTTAAACGGTTGAACCGATTTTAACAGGAATTATACTGGCGGATAGCTGATGTTACAAAAAGTAACTTATTTTATTAAAAAAAAATCACAACAGTCAAAAATGAAAAAGTAATATAAAATATTTAGAAAATAAAAGTAAAAGTTATTCATCACTTTTGTCATAAATATTTAACTTACTTTTTTTAGTAAAAAAGAAAAAGATATTAATAAGACAAACAAAATAACCATAAATAAAACCAAATAGTGTGTGTGGTTATATAAATCAAGGACGTCATACCCGTGCGTGTATTTTAACATTTGTTATATGTGTATGCGTGCTGTTTTATTTATATCCTTGTGTGTACAATTATGTATTCAATTACACTCGGAAACAGTCTTAATTAAGATTTAATAATTCTTCAATACCTCGTTAATCTAAACTCATCAAAAATTTCGTACAAGCTGATGAATGTTTAATTTGTTATTGAGTTCGTTGTACATGAATGAGGATTGAAAATTGAGTTTTGAATTTAATTATATATTGAAGAAATAGGCGAAAAGGGTACGTAATTTCTGTTTTTAATTTTTCCATTTTTAATTATTAAAAGGGGAATTTTTAAAACTCTTCATCCGTTTATATCCACATTAATATAATATCCGAACTTATAGCAGAGCAATTCAGAACTCTTATTTCAAATGTATCTAAAGTGCGACGTGGTATCCATTTTTATATTTAGTTGTGGCTTCAACCGTGCTCATGTTCACTATACACTATAAATCACCCATGTAACGTAGAATACAGAATAGATGAAGGAATATAAATTTGTAAAATAATTAGTCTCTTTAAGAGTATTCATATGGTAGAGATATGTTAGTAGTGTCTAAAATACCTTAATTACAATCTCACACACACTAAAAAAATAAAACTAACATAGAATATGATATATCATTATTATTTAACATATATGTTAATAGCAATTTATTTTTAATTCATTTGGAATATTTAGAAATAAATTACAATAACACACATTTTGCACTACTACATGTAAAGATATATAGATACGCCATAATAAATAAAAGAGTGATTTGACTAATTTTGCTGACAAATATGACAAAAAATGGTGATGCTGGTTTCAAAAAGATCTTTTATCTTACGTTATGATAAAGTGATATTGCAAAAAATTATAAACATATAAGAAGATAAATAAGAAATTTAATAGATAACTTCAATAGCGGTGTGGACGAGAAACTGCAATCTAAATTAATAAAAATTGGTGGCGATGAAAATGTGAGCAATAACTGAAGCATTTTACCGAGAAACTTCACAAATAAGCTGATGACGGATGGTTATTAAGGGATGGACACACTCACCTTCAATAATATCGTCGTCATTGTAATACGAAATGTAATACGAAAGCATTTCTAATCTGTTGAACTTTTTGGTGGTGGCTTTATATAATTTAATAAATGTGTATATAGCGCTCTCCCCTAATTTAATTTAAATCTTTTGTATTTTATGATTTATATTTCTTCCTATACCGTTAAGAGACGATGACGATTCCACTTTTTTATAAAAATTATATCCTTTCACGCCTGTCTACTCCCGAATAATTTATTTGTTATATCTCTTTTCTTAAAACTTCTAAAATCTATAATTTAACAACAAAAATCGCTCCAAAAATGTATTCACCTACAATTTAGAAGTTAAAAATTTTGTGAGACATGGTATGTATAAAATATAATTGAACGAAGGACGAATGCTGAGCGTAGCGAAGCGTTTGTCCGTAGGACTACGTTTCCACATGATAGTCCCATTCTGCTATTATCCCGTTTGTATTCCAGTATGTTTGTTCTGGTGTAGCCGGCGTATTTTTCATCCTATCGTCACGAAAATTGGCAGGCGTGTGCTTTAAATTATTTGAATTTTTATGTCGAGCCGTTTTTTTTATTGGGCGAAAAAATCCAAAATGGCGGCGTTTTTTAGTTTTGTTTTTGGCGTAGCAGGAGCAATTTTCATCTGATCGCCACTAAAATTGGTGACCATATTCTTTGAGTTATTTATTTTTTTTTGTCCGACCAGTTTTCTGACTGGGAGGAAAAATCCAAAATAGCGGTGATTAGAATTTTTGTTTTGGCGTAGTAGGCGTATTTTTATGCAATCGTTCGCTAACGCGGCACGCTTAAACGCGGCAGCTAGCGGGCTGAAATTTCGTCTAAGTATTCTTTGCAGAAATCTAAGGTGTTTTTGTTATTTCAAAATCCAAAATGGCGGCCATAGCGAATCTTCTAACGTACTGAGATCTATTGTTCACAGAACGACTAGAATATTAATGCTATGTTTAAAAAATATTAAAAATCAATTAATTATCCAGATTAAAAGAACTTACTATTAAGAAACCAACGTAACGCACCTTAATATTAAACATTATACAAAATTATAAAAAAATACAATGTATAAATTATAAAAAAAGTTTAAAAAAGCACCGTCACTTTATAGAAGGCAGCATAAGCAGAAAGAAAACGTATAAAGTAAAAGCCACTTAAAAAAGGATTCCAAGATTTGAACAAATTTCTGGAATTCATAATTTCCAAGAATAACAACAATAGAAAACGAAATCGCATTTTTGCAGTTATCTCAATTCCTAAAACACGTCACGGTAAAAAACGTACTAAATCCTATATTTTTTAATATTAAAGATTTTATAGATAAGTCATATGTAACTAAAACTATTTTGCGTATATTTCGGTACAGTTTAACTTAAACCCAATATCTTAAAATAATGATTTGCAGCAATTGTGTTCACGGTAAGACGAGATGTAGGTCAGCCTGTGGGTCAGTCAATGAATTTGTTGTCTACCTCAAACAGTTTCTTGGTTTCGGATTGTACGATTCAGGATGTACAAAACTCACTTATAGTAATCATGGAATCTACATATCCTATGAATGTTAAAGGCTAACGGCAATAAATTCATGGTTGCTAGAACATTTTGTTTACTATATTTATTCCATTATATTTGGAGCATAATATTACCCATTTGTAAATCAAATTGTACTTGTCATTCCAGCTTGCATGAGCTCCAAAATATAAACAACAATTAACAAAAAAATAAAGTTTTTTTGTATATACGAGTAAATGCATTATTCACCGAAAAACAGAAATTTAATTACGCATTAATTAAATGTTTACAGTTGTAAAAAGAATGGATACTGTGAAGCTAACGAATTATTTTTATATTACAATACCTATTTCATAGTAAGAAAATAAATATTTATTTAAAAAAATGTTTCTAATAAAATTATTTTAAATGGTTCTATAATCATAACCGTAATCATAAGTAACAATAATATTATAGTTATAAAATTGTATAATTTTTTCATGAAATAATATACAATATTTTGAGGTTTTATGTTTATTTATTAACCTCAAAATAAGATACGTATCAAATAAATTGTAAACTTAACAGTCCTTAAGTTAAATAAACGTAAGCTTAAAATATTAAACATAAGAGTTAGATGGATCACCACTTCAATAATTACATACAACATATAATTTTATTTAAGTTATAGTTACTATTACAAGATAAAAAAGAAAAGAATAAAGTAAATGCAAAAAACTTTTCAGGTGTAAAATTTCTACACATTAAATATTTTAACACTGAAGAGTAAAGTGTATTTTTTAAATTTTATACAAAAAACTTTTCATATTTAAAATCTCTACATATTAAATATTTTAACACTGAAGAGAAAATTATATTTTTAAAATTTTTGTTACTTATTATTATTATTTCATATCAAGGATATTGTAAAGTTATCAACTTTATAAGTATCAAAATGCGAGTATCACGCATGCGTAGAATATTTGAAAGGTCCCTCACCGGTACCAACAGGCAGTTCGTTTTCTCCACTCGAGTCTCCGTGAGCCTTAATTCTACCGCTCTGTAAAGTTTCGCGTGAAACGTCCGATAATTTTGTAATAAAACTTAGGTTAGGAAAATAATTTTTAAAATAGTTATAGGTGTACAACAATTGTTAATAATGAATTGTAGTGTTTAAATGTTTAGCTTTTAGTAGTTAAGAAGTTTTTGAATGTGTTTAAGGAATATGTGAATTGATAGTGTTTTGTGATTAACTTAAAAATGTGTTGAATTTGATCGAAGAAGTAATTTAAAACAAAGTAAGTTGAGTTTACTTTAGTATTATTAATTAATTAGTTACTCGTTTGGGGTTATATTTTATTAAGAGAAATTAGTGTGTAGAAAGCCAAAGAATGACATTTTTTTTTAATTTTCTTAATAAAATAAAACACAAGATTCATCAAAAGTGATGTATGTTAATAACATTCTTTTATAACAATTTCATTTTTAAAAGGCTAATAATCTTTAAAAATTAAGAATTATTAAAATTTTAAATAACTCTGTGTAAAGATATTAAAATAATATAAAAGACACCAACTGAAATAATAAAAAAAATAAAGAAACATTAATTATTTCTATACAAATGTGATTATATCATTATTATATGTATTTATTTGATAATTGTTGTTCAAATTCAGGTACAGTCAACCCCGAAACAAATCTGTAGATAATCATTTTATTATATTAGGAATTACACTACAATATCACAATTATAAAAAAATATGATATAGTTGCAATACAAAGTTTATATCTACTTATTAATAAGTATACGTCCAATATTTTCACCGAGTCTTTTAATTGTTAAGTATAGAGATCAACTGATTTAAGATCCAAAAGATATTCTGAATTGAATTGAAGAAGCATTCGAAGATGTTAGGGCAAATATAGGAATATTCATTGAGAAAAAGGATTAATTATTACAATGACACAGTTTTCTTTTGAATGGGGAATATATTTCATGACAATAAAATGCATATAGGTTGAGTTAGTTTGAGGCTTAACTCAGTAACTTACATAGAGGTCCAGATTTTTGATAGTTAGTGTTAAAGGATTGAGTATATTTTAAATCTTATAAATATTAAGAGGTTATCATCAGCAATATAGCTCTTCGGAACACTTTCTATTGTAAATAGTAGAAGCCGATATTACGAACACAGTTCTCCATGCGTGGCTGACTTGCGCCTTATAGAGTGCTAGTCTTTGGCCAGTCTTGAAATACTGCTTCGCTTTATGAGTCACTCCTAATTTCATCGAGATCAACTTATCCTTACTCTCCAGCTGACCACGAAATCGACCAACGCTCGAAATTTTGAGGCTCAATATTTTGATACTAGATGTGGCATTGAAGGGACTGCTTTCAAAGAGCAGTATTACATACAAATAGGGTTTTAGAGGTAAATACATCAACTTGTGTTTTTCGGGGGATTAAACTGAACGAGGTTTATTTCACCCCATTCTAAGACCATCTCCAGACCGGTCTCTTTAGAAGACACAAGTGTTTTTCGGTACTCGTCAACGTTTTGCGAAGCAGCCCTAAACGGTCGGGATATACCACATCCCCATTGCTGTCAACCGCATAACAATGTAAGCTGGGTTAGGGCACCTAAAGGTAAGGGTACCTTCAAAAAAGGCATGTACTCTTACCTCTAAGGCCGGCAACGCTCTTGTGAATCATCGGATGTTGCAAAAGTTCATGAGCGGCGGTGATCACACATCAACGATGACCCGCATGCTCGTTTGTCCTCCTCTAACATAACAAAAAAATTTTTGGAAATATGCAACATATCATTGACATGATATATAGCTAGATATAGCTTCTATATCCAACATGTATTTAGGAAGGTCCCAACTTACGCATTAATCATATTTCACGCAATTAATCTAAGTAAGAATATATGTTAAATTTGCCTATTCAATATTTATATTTTTACATATTACAGTAACAACTGTAACAAATAACAATAATAAGAACAACAACAACAACAATATTTTATATATATGAAGACAAATAACATTTGCAAAATTTCCTAATCTCGGGTTTAAGACGTTTTTTGTTATAATTTTTCTCAAACTTGATTTCCACAGGCTTTGTCAAACTTGGTTCCCAATACAAAAAACTATTGCAATGCAGTGTTATATTTACAAGGATTAGTTAATTTTTTTGGTTATTATTTCAATAAACAGAGGTGAATTACAAGTTTGTATTTTGGTTAGCATAATAAATCTGCAGTTTTACATTTTTAAGTAGATAAAAACATTGGTTTATTTGTACTTTAACCTTATAAATATGTAAATAAGATTGTAATATAATACAATTTGTTGGATTTATAATATCTCTTGCATCTAAAATTTTAAGAAAGTCTTAGTCTTTTTACAATATAGTAACTTAAATATAAAGTAATAAAAGGTTTTAAAAAAATATATAAATTAAATAAAAAAAACAAAAGATTTTCTTCAAAAGAAACTTTTTAATTTTATATGCAAATTAATACAATAGAAATTTAATGTTGTGGTCATAGTTTAATTTATTAATTACGTTATCTTTGTTTACATTTATAAATTAGTAAATTCAATGCCATTATAAATTATTGTTTAATGATGTCACATATAAATTATTCATAAAAAAGATTTTTCAGTCAAAAGTTTAATTATGACTTGTTATATTGTATTTTATCATATTTCATTAAAACACCATAACTGATCGCTACTGATTTCATGAAAATATTAGTAGCACCTAGTAATAGCAGCCAGTTTTGCAAAGACAATTAGTAAAAAAATATTATTATTATCAGTAATATTAGATTTCTAGACGAAATTAACTTATTATATAATAACAAATCGCTACAGAAACCAAAAACACCTATTGGTCCTAATAAAAAGACTACAAAAGATTGATCGCAACTTTTACTGAAGGGACTAATATGCTTTATATTTTACAAAATAATATTTGTAATATGTAGATGTCTTTTTTTGTAATATGTAGATTGATTGATGACTTTATATTGATATCAAAACAGATGTAACATGCTCTTTAAACCAAGAAATAAGAGGTACAAATTTCTTAAATTAAATATAATAATATTTTGCGATTCATTGCTAATTGTAAGAAATTATAATTTTTCGCAATTATTTTGCGTTTCCATGGAAATCTCTGACAGAAAGAACATTGCTCGTGATATACAGTTGACCAGTTGTAAATCTGTAGGGCCTAAAATACACAACCTTTAATATTGTCCGCTGAGCTCTTTTCAATTCAATAAATCTTGTCTTAGTGCCACCATCCCAGACTGATATACAATAAGTCAAGATTGATTGAATCAGAGCTAGGTAAATCGTTTTCAAAATAGAGAGGCTACGTGTCTTAAGCTCTTAAAAATACAAACAAGCTTCCTTACTCTATTTGCAACCATTTCAATATGGGGATATTGAAAAGCCTTAGTGCAATTTATTATATTGTGAATTAATTTTGTGCTTAAAAATTGTTATCTAATTATTGGGCATATATTTTTTTATTTAATCTAAGCTTTTAATAATTACTAAAAATATGCGAACAAAAAAAACGCCAAAGAAGGTTTTTATCTCTCTCATTTTAAAAATCTCTGCAGTCGAATAGAGTACACTATAATTAATAATATTATAACGAATAATTCTAATAAAATTAAAAATTAAGTAACTAAATAATAATGGTGTTTTAATATTTGATGAATCAATCGGAAGTCTTATAAAATACAAAAGTAATAAATAATTCATGGAAGGATGCTGAGTTGGTGCCGATAATAACAAAATATTAATATGTTCCTTTCTTATTTTGGCCAATATTTAACTATTTATAATACGGATTCTAAACTACAATAAAGCTGTGATTGATAATATAGGAAAATGTATTTATATACATTACTCATTTCTGACTATACTAAGAAGACCACATTGTGAAAGTTATATAATTCATTAATATTTTCCATCCAATCTCAATATTAAATTATTTATTCGGGAATGATGTTATAAACATCTCAATCTCAAGTCCTGCTTGTCCTGAGTCTTGTAAGTGTTGACAAGTTTTACAATGTATTTTATCATATACTTTAAAGTTCTAGACGGCGGTTGAAATACAAAATTAGAAACTAATTCACATTTGCTAATATATTTTCTAGTGTTTTTTAGACATAAGAGTATAAATAATATATATCTATTTAGAAGCTTTGTACACAAGATAATAAAAGTACTGACTATTTCAAATACTTCGCTACTTTGGGTAAAATAGTATTATCGTACTTTGTGAAACCCACAACACAGACCTTAATTAATCTCTAACTAGACATTTTGCACTAAAAAAGTTAAGTTAATAAGTAGATATATATAAATAATGACAAATAATCTAGTAACATTTTTATAAAGATCTGCAACCACTTTACTTTACAATTTAAAATGAAACTACTCTTATTTGTGGACTGTGCCAAGAAAAATCTCTTTTCGCGGGTATTATAATAACTCTGAATTTTTCTGAAATTATTGGGGAATATAAAGATTTTAAAATTCAAAATGATTCATATTTATTTTGGATCCGACACGATTATAGTTCTTCTTAAAATCACAAAATATCAGCTTAACAGATTAAGAATATTGGATAGGAAATGACTAAGAATTTATAATATTTAATGGTTATACGTTATACATAAATATGTCGGCATAACACTAGCGACCATTTTCAGAACGTTAAAGAAACTCAATACTAGTGCCACCTAGTGATGCTCAAAAGAATCATTACGATATCACAGGGACTTGGCTTGTGGCTGTCCTGGTAATTTTACTCGTTGAATATTTTTGTAATAAAATCTGTTATTGGCAGACGTTATTATTTTGTAGACTGAAATAAAAATGTTATTCAGTTTCACTCACTTTAATTATTGTCATCAACATTTGTTCAAATAACCACAGAAATTAATTAATAATGGCAGAAGTAACGTAATTTTTTACACACTTATATATGTATTATTGTATAACATAAATATGTTGTTTACACACATACATATGCATGTATAACATATTTATTTGTATTGATGTATGTTTATGTATGAATTATTATTAAATAATGTTTTTTTTTATATATATATCCAGTATATTATCATTTATGTATTGAATTGTATTTCTTTTCCTAAGATCTTTTTTTTGCGTTTTTGCTCTACGCATACAAGGTTTATATACGTTCTGGATTGTTAAATTGACTGTTAGAAAATGCGTTAACGTTAAACTCACTATAATATATATATATATATATATATATATATATATATATATATGTATACATATATATATATATATAAACGTGCAAGTGCATTATAAGGAAATCAAACGGTACGATGTCATTATATGTAAATAAATACATAATAAAGTCTTTAATAATTTCCTTGATTTGAAATTAATATTTTATATTTCATTACAGATAAAAATGGAATCAAATATGACTGATTACAACGTAAGCTTGCTTGTACTAAGAGAAGACACTACGCCAACTACAATAACAAATATTGTCCGAAACACGACATTAGCTAGCAATGCCTATGAATGGAGATTCATTCTACCACCATACTTTCTCATATTCCTGCTCTCAATAACTGGAAACTGTTTGGTGATAGCAACACTAGCTAGCAACCGTAGGATGAGAACGGTCACCAACGTTTATTTATTAAATTTGGTAAGTAGCTCTGTATTATTTTAACTCTATGGTTAACGATCGGTTGTACTTAGATTTTTCATTAAAACTATTAATTTTTAAGTAATATATCTCATAAAGAACATGTCTATAAGATATTCAAATTCATTTTACTGTCATATTTTTTTATTATTATTATTATCAATTGGTATCTTTACCACTAACTGAATTTAATTTTTATAATATAATATTAAAACAAAATACACTTGTTGAGGAAATTTTAAAATAATTTTGAAATGTTACCAAAAGAATTGCAATATTTTTTGTAATAGGTTTTAAAAAGGGAAATTTTAATAAAGGCTAGAAATACTGTACTCAGATTATAGAGAGGAAAGATTTGTATATGTGTGTGTGCTTGTTTGTAACATATTGACCTAAAGCTACTGGACATATTTATTTTTTTTCTTACAAATTGAATGCTAAATTATCACTAATCAATGTAGGCTATAATTATTTTAAAAAACTTAACATGTGCCAAAAAATTGTTTATGTTAAGAAAGGTTTAAATAAGCGTCTCAAAAATTTCCTATATTTAGGTGCGCTATAAATGTTTAAAAATAAGATAATTCATACTAAATTCCATTCAAACATGATTAAGATTACAGTTGTATTTAGTACAAAAATAGAATATTACCAAGAATAACACATAGGCCACTTGTTATAACGGGAAATACCTTATTTTCATGAAACCTAATAAGTAATATTTGGTAAATAGATGCCGCAATCTATAATGTTGGGTTTTACACAAAGTTTACGCGGACAAAGTCGCGTAGGTCAGCTAGTTATATTTATTTAATTCAATAGGCCTTAACTTAAAAACCAAAAAAAATTATAATATTCACTTATTACGCTTAACAGTCCCATATCCAATATCCATACATACATACGCCATCTAAACACTTATACGATGGTAATATTGTTTGTGTTAATTATGACAAAGGAGATATTTTCTTAATAGCTACTATGCTTTAAGACAGCCATTCTTAATTAAGACTGTCAAGAGCGGCAATCGCCCTACCATTGCGTTTCAAAACAGATTGTATATTAACCTGAAAGATTAAATAAAAATTTAGAATTATTTAATCGTATTCATTGAAAATAGATGTTTAATAAATCTTTTTGCAGTATGATTCAATTATTACATATTGGTACATTTTTATTATCGGCTTCTTTAACTTTATTTATTATTGATATACATCAACTTTAAAAAGTTTAGAAATTGTCCCAGTGTACTTTGTAGTATTCAAATAAATTCTAATTCAAAATAATTTTTTTTATCAAATTCAAAATATTTATATGTATTTACACGCACTTTTGAATCATCGATTATTACAATAAATACCTCGTTCGACAGGGTCGATCGTGTTAGGTAGATTCCCGTCACGCGATTTTCGATATGCAATATGTGAAGGTAACAATGAAACCGAGAATGCGAAAAACATGTAAGGTATGATAAAAGATGGTATCACCACACCAATAATTTCACCGCACTTGTCCTAAAACGAAAATAAATCATTTGTTTCCAGTCAACAACAGGAGATATAGTTAATTTTCTTAAGATTGAATTATTTACTTTAGTTGTAGGGGGGGGGGGGGGCGGGGTCGGATCGACAGAGAAAAACTAGCCAGCAGTATTTTACTGATCATTACGAGTCTTATGACGGGTCACTCTGCATATATTGGGTGAGGGGTTAATTTTCTAGGATTTTTCCTTGATTGATCTGTAGCGTGTCCTAAAGGTTTCCCAACACCCCCTTTCACTTTTTCCAAAAAAACGATATGCTACGTTTGTCCTACTAATTTATCCTATCGACCTGTGAATTCAGATTTTGCCTGATGGATCATATACACATAATATATCGGGATATATACTTTTTTTTTTCGACGGATTCTCAATCTCCAGTTCATAAACGGCGTAGCGCCCCTACTCTGGGGTCTGGGTCCCGTCATCGCATCGATTGCAATAGGTAGATTCATCTATGGAATCTACCTAAAAAGAGGTCAGTCAGTCAGTCCGTGAGTAAGCTACCACCGGCTCGGAATGCTGCTCTGTTGAGAAGAGCCGGCCAGAAACTCAACAGCTGCTCTTTTTAGGAAGTTTAACAATCTTAGATGACGTGTGTACATTATAATATCAATCCTGCAAGTGGGTAAACAATTTAAGTTCCATTTCGTTCCACTAAAAACTCTTGAACTTTATAATAACATTTATTGAATAATAAAATGTTGATTTTAGAATTCCAGGAAAGGAAGGTCTAAGATATCTTGTAGTACTTTATTATATATGCGTATACTTAAGAACATAAAGGTTTTTTTAACTAACTCGTGCTTTGTGTGGAAAATGAATTGAAAAGCTAGTGCATATTCAATGCATATCAATTTTATAATATTATGGTACATACACAGCATACACTACATAAACCATAGCCTGATTTATGTAGACATCACATATTCTACATAATAATTTACTTTGCAAACATTTTCAATAACGTTATTGTTATTATTTAATTATTTTTGTTACAATAACAATATTATATCTTGTGTCTTCAAAAAATAGTAGCATTGAACTGCAATACTTAAATTGCATTTCGGGTCAAACTTGACATTTTAACCAAATCGTATGATTTGAAGTTCTTTCCTTGAGATATAGCTATGTTTTCTTTTAATTAAAGTTACTATTTAATCATAAAATGTAGACATTGGTAAATTTTTTGTTTTTTAAATTACATAAATATATTCGATATTGACATTCATGTTAAAATTATTTCTTCATCAGTAATTTTAGTAAATTGTACCCGGTACATGAGAAAATAAATTAAAAGACTTTTTAATTAAAAATTAAATATATTGACTCAATATATTCATCAACAATTCATCCTCTAGATCTGTACGAGTATATTTAAAAACAGTTAAAACCATAACAATAAATTGAAAACAATCACATATATTTATATCAAAACTGTACAGGATTTGCCAGTTAATATAAGTACTCGTAACAACCTCTTGCAACTCCCATTATTGATGAAAGTAAGTAATGAGAGATTGGGCAAGAGGTGGAACGGTTCGTCGGTTTAAGGTCGAACGTAGTATATATAAGTACATATTAAGGTAATGATGGTATTGCTTTATTTAAAAAAAAACATTGAAATAAAAAAAAATAGGTACTTTTCAAATATTATTTAGTACTTTTTATTGAATCATTAAAATAAATGAATAATATCGGTCTAAATAAATACATAATATTATTTACTTATAATTAAATTAAATGTTTATTATACATTAATCATCTATCTTGTTTTATTAAATCCATATTTAATCCTTAGGTTTAACACAGTACCGCATTCTCTAACGGGTATAATATATATATATATATATGTATGCTCATACATTGTTGTTCTGAAAGGTCAAACTAACAGATAATAGAAGTTAAAACCAATATTATGTTAACATAAGGATACCACAGTGCATACCGTTGCAGTAATATAAGCATTATAATAAATATCTTAATTTATCAATGGCCGCTGTATGTTTAGCTCGACGGCTATTGTTGATCTCGTCATCCTTTTTACTGTTTTACTCTAACCTCGTTAATGACATTCGTGCTTAAATTTCATTTTTAATAGTGTGAAATAATTTCGAAAGGCCATCGCCTGATTACTTTAGGGCATTTTTTTATTTGACAGTAATAATGTACTACAAATTTGGGCTAAATTCATTGAGAATTTATACTGCCTTATTTAATGCAATAAATATTTTTTTTTATTGTAGAGTATTTATAAATTATGCTATTACTACTTATTTCATGAAATACAGACATTGACAAGAGATGCTAGCCAACCTAACTTAATCAAATATTCACTAAGACGTTTATCTTTACATCTTTTGACTGGCTTTTGAAATACTAAGTGGTTTGTATTTGTATTGACACACTTTATACATTTCCAATTTGATTTAATTCAATGGACCATTTAATATCAGTTTGAATCCTACAGGCTTTAGCCAGTAACTGTAGAAATTATGAATAATGAATTCATATTACTCTGATGGTTCTAATTGTTGATGTGGAGTCTGTATGTCATACCACTTATGTAATTTGTGGGAGTCCGAATGATCTCGCTAGTTTCATATTACTGGAATAAATCTAATAGTTCAACGTGTCACGGTATTTAAACGGTCACGGGAATTCAGGTATAGGATCCTCAAAATCGCGTGGATTGAGTCACATTAATAAAAGTAATAATTCATTTTTTAAAGGTATGTTAACTTACTTACTTACTTAGCTTCACGCCATATCCCTTGCGGGGTAGCTAGAGCCGACGGAGCGCCAAACGCTACGGTCCCTGCATACCCCTTTCGCCTCGATCACAGACATTAACCTCTTCATCCATGCCCTCCGGGGGGTCCTCATGCCTTTAACGTGATCTTCCTCCAGTATCGTAACTACTGTGTTTTCGAAGGTCACTCGAGGCCTCTCCCTGTCTCTCTTACCGCTCACTTTTCTTTTATAAGTCTTTTTTACCATTCTTTCATCACTCATTCGTTCCGTGCCCAAACCACCTGAGCACGTTCTTCTTCATTCTCAACGTGACATCTTCGCTAGTATCTGCCATTCTGTGGATCTCTTCGTTGCGGATTCGGTCAGCTAAACTGACTTCGCGCATTCGGCGAAGAGATCGCATCTCCACAGCATTCATCTTTCTTACATTCTTCTTCGGTGTTACCCACGTTTGGTTTCCGTGTAACAGCGTCGGTAGCAAAACTGCATTGTGTACAGCCAAACGTGCAGCTATGCTAAAGTTTCGTCGTCTCAACAATGCAGCCAAGGCACCGTTGACTCTGTTACCGGCAGCAATAAACCTTTCCACATCCATTTCGTATCTTCCATTCACGTTGATCTTACATTCTGCTCTTTCTTCATTTCTTTCAAATATTAGATTCTTCGTCTTATGTGTATTCAGGTTAAGACCATTATTTTAACACCCATCTTTCTGAGTGGTGATCAATGCCTGCAAATCGCATTCTGATGATGCAATGACCTCCCCTGATTTCCAGCATAAATTGGACAAAAACCAGAACAAGTCCAAGACAAGTGGAACACCATATTTGATCATCTCGGCAGTAACTTTATCTGCTCCAGCAACCTTACCACATTTTAGGCTTCGAATCGCGTTCTCCACTTTTTCTATACTGATTTCACCATCGGCTACATCCGGACTCGGCATTTCACTGGTACTCAAGACCGCGGTATCCTCACATTCATACGTCTCCTTGTAGAATTCCACCCACCACTGCAAAACTGTGCTTGCTCTGTTAAGTTTTCACCGCTCTTCGAAAGCACCCCTTTCATTCTACAGGTTACCGAACAACCCCGGGAATCACTAACTTCTCGCCAGAAAAGCTTCATGTTTTCCCGGAAGTTGTTCGGCAACCTTTCATCCCTTCTCTCTCAGAATTGTCACGCTTCATCTTTATAAGTGCTTTCGTTTTGTGCTTTTGTAGTTTGTACTCTCTTTTTCTTATCTATCTGATACTTTTATCTTTACCCGAGACTTTATATTCGAGCCATGCTTTCTTCTTTAACTCCACGGCGTCTTTCACTTCATCATCCATCCATTTATCGCGCTTTTTACTAAAACCTCTTTTCCTTGTACCACATACCTCTGTCGCTACTTTCACCATACCATTCCTAAGGTTCTGCCAGCATTCTTCAGCACTTTCATTTCCAGAATTAGAGCTTTCAAGCTTTTTGGAAACCCTTTCTTGATATTCCTTTCTGATCGGTGGACCTTGTAGCTTTCAGCTTCTTATGCGATAATTCGACTCCAAGCTAGGAGACGTCGTGCGGCTGCACGAACCTGCAAACAGACCTCTTATTCTAGCAACGACTAGATAATGGTCCATTCCCAGATCAGCACCCCTAAACACTCTCGTGTCCATAACTTGGCTTCGAATACGCTGATCCACATGAAATAAATCAATCATACTTCTTTCTTCCGCTCGCTCCCATGTGTACATGTGAATTTGTTTGTGATCAAACATCGTGTTTGCCACAAACAATTTTCTCTCCTTAAAAAATTCCAAAATAAGCTTTCCAGCCTCATTTACTCTCTTATCTCCGCATTTGCCTAGCAAGTTTTCGTAACCACTTCACGCGGTTCCAACCAATCGATTAATATCCCCACCTACTATCAACTTTTTATTACCTCTGACACTACTTAAAACATCCCTAACACTCTCCCAAAACTCCTCGAGTTCGCTCACTGGAGCTGAGAATATTGGCGCATAAAGAATACTCTTGTTATACCCAGCTTAAAGCGAACCCAAAGAAGCCTCGGGTTGATAGGCTTGTATTCGACCATTGCATTAACGATACGAGGACAACAACACGCCTACACCTCGACAATCTCGCTCACCCTTTGAAACCCCTGCCCAGTAAGCGATCCGCTTGCCAGGCAAATCGGTCGTATCATTGCCTTTTCTCTTGGTCTCAGACACACAAATAACACCCAGATCTTTGTCATCCATTACGTCTAATAACACAGGCACACAAAAAAAAAAAAACGTCATGAACCAGAGGGGAGACCCCATTATTCCTAGGTTTTTGGGATCGCTGAAACCGAATATGACAATAAAAACTAATTTTAAATGCCAGTTTTCCCGCTAGCACCCCCTTACTACCTCTTAAGGGGTGAAAATTGAAATTTTTGTAAAAAATCAAGATAGATGTGTCTTTCTACGTTTTTTGGGATGCTGAAACCGAAAATGATAACTAAAAATAAATTCATGACCACTATCACCCCCTACCATCCCTTACAGGGGGTGAAAATTTCATTTTTTTCTATAAAATCAAGTTAGATGTATATTTCTACGTTTTTTGGGATGCTGGAACCGAAAATGATAACTAAAAATAAATTCATGACCACTATCACCCCCTTACTACCCCTTAAAGGGGGTGAAAATTTCAATTTTTCTATAAAATCAAGATAGATGTGTATTTCTACGTTTTTTAGGATGCTGGAACCGAAAATATGTGAATTTCTATGTTTTTCAAGATGCTGAGAGTAAAAATTATTATAAAGTATATGGTAACCTTATTGTATGCATATATTTGTTATTATGATACTAAGACTGAATCATGATTTTTGTCCTATTCTTAACAAGTTGTTTCATTTTTTGTTTTTTTTTTTGCTTTCTATTTAATTCTGTTTATACTGTTATCCATCCGGCAGTCTTGTAAAACGCTTAAAAGATGCTGAACCTAATTCTATGCCTCCGAAATAGAAAGGTTACCATTTTTCGGCCAATTTAGGAGACTACAGTGAGGAGCAAGGTGAAAGGTTCCATCAGACAGGATCTTAAGACAATGGAACAGCGCTATCAGGGTAAATGGGATGTCAATATGTTAGCAGACTACTGTTGGAATTTAAAAAGAGATTTGCCAGAACAGAAAAGAACCAATAAAAGGAAACCACTTAGAAGAACTTTTGACAACAAGAGAGTTCGTTATCGTAGAAACAGGTAGACGCTGAATAGTGAGAGGCAAGGGGACTCACTTTAATTCAGCACCCCGGATAGTGAGAGGCAAGGGGACTCACTTTAATCCAGCACTCCAAAAGGGAACAGAAATCTACTACGTCCACGCCGTTGTTCCTGGGTTACGCTAAGAATAGAATTAAATCATGAATATATATCAGATACTTCTGATCGATAAAGCATTTGAATTTCTAATATAAGAGCTAAGAGTAACTTCAAACTAGTTTGATAAACATGTCATTTACTGTAAATCGTCAAAAATTCTTCATACATCTTGATTTTATACAAAATTGAAACTACCCCCACCACCTCCCCCCCCCCGTTAGGGTTAGTTAGGGGGTGATATTGAGTAAAAGAGGTATCAAATTCACTTTTGGTTGTCATTTTCGGTTTCATTATACCAAAAAACGTAGAAATACACATCTGTCTTGATTTTATAGAAAAAAATGAAATTTTCACCCCCTGTAAGGGATGGTAGGGGGTGATAGTGGTCATGAATTTATTTTTAGTTATCATTTTCGGTTTCAGCATCCCAAAAAACGTAGAAAGACACATCTATCTTGATTTTTTACAAAAATTTCAATTTTCACCCCTTAAGAGTTAGTAAGGGGGTGCTAGCGGGAAAACTGGCATTTAAAATTAGTTTTTATTGTCATATTCGGTTTCAGCGATCCCAAAAACCTAGGAATAATGGGGTCTCCCCTCTGGTTCATGACGTTTTTTTTTTTTTGTGTGCCTGTGTTATTAACAGTGGAGTGATAACTTCATTACATATAATTTATTAATTATGCAGCTCATATTTTTCTTTCAATAGTTTAATAAATGTATAATTCATGTTATCTATGTTTTATCGTTTAATTGTACTCTTTGATATAATTGACTGGGAGGCCACAAAAGTTACCAGTCAAGGCAATAATATTAATGTCAATTCAATTAAAAGATTACTCTCGACCAATTCATCAAGAGAAGTTTTGTCCGATTTAATTATTAATAATTATAGTTAGACTAGCAATATGTTGTACTATAGTTACAGCTTCAATTTTTTTCTAAAATAATAATTGTAAAACTGATTGTCTGAGTACACTCAGATAATCAGTTTTAGAACTTATATAATGTTAGTAGGTGACATTTATTTATCATGAAATGAAAAGGAAAATAATTTAAATAAATAACTTAAAAAAAAAACAACTTTTGTATAATACTGTTTTTATAAAATACAACTATTAGCAATATAAATAATTTAATTAATTGAAATAGGGAGAAGGTTTCAATATCCTATGAAAAACATTTTTATTACAAATTCTAAGGATAATTTATCTACGAACGTGGCAATCGAAATAATACTCTCATAAATATTGATTAATTCGTTTTATAATGGCTCCTACAAATGAAAAGGCTACGTTCGCCTAGATCTGTGCTTTTAGTACACATATTTAAATCAACAAACAAATAATGAGTTTTACAAAGAAGTGTTAACATACAGCGTTGGGGATCGCCAACCAATATACCATGTTCCGAACGGCGGGAGGTGGAGGACGGAGCTACAAATAGCTACGTGGATTGTACGAGGAGGAATGGAAAAGAAGTTGAATTAATTACACAGGCACACAAAAAAAAAAAAACGTCATGAACCAGAGGGGAGACCCCATTATTCCTAGGTTTTTGGGATCGCTGAAACCGAATATGACAATAAAAACTAATTTTAAATGCCAGTTTTCCCGCTAGCACCCCCTTACTAACTCTTAAGGGGTGAAAATTGAAATTTTTGTAAAAAATCAAGATAGATGTGTCTTTCTACGTTTTTTGGGATGCTGAAACCGAAAATGATAACTAAAAATAAATTCATGACCACTATCACCCCCTACCATCCCTTACAGGGGGTGAAAATTTCATTTTTTTCTATAAAATCAAGACAGATGTGTATTTCTACGTTTTTTGGTATAATGAAACCGAAAATGACAACCAAAAGTGAATTTGATACCTCTTTTACTCAATATCACCCCCTAACTAACCCTAACGGGGGGGGGGAGGTGGTGGGGGTAGTTTCAATTTTGTATAAAATCAAGATGTATGAAGAATTTTTGACGATTTACAGTAAATGACATGTTTATCAAACTAGTTTGAAGTTACTCTTAGCTCTTATATTAGAAATTCAAATGCTTTATCGATCAGAAGTATCTGATATATATTCATGATTTAATTCTATTCTTAGCGTAACCCAGGAACAACGGCGTGGACGTAGTAGATTTCTGTTCCCTTTTGGAGTGCTGGATTAAAGTGAGTCCCCTTGCCTCTCACTATCCGGGGTGCTGAATTAAAGTGAGTCCCCTTGCCTCTCACTATTCAGCGTCTACCTGTTTCTACGATAACGAACTCTCTTGTTGTCAAAAGTTCTTCTAAGTGGTTTCCTTTTATTGGTTCTTTTCTGTTCTGGCAAATCTCTTTTTAAATTCCAACAGTAGTCTGCTAACATATTGACATCCCATTTACCCTGATAGCGCTGTTCCATTGTCTTAAGATCCTGTCTGATGGAACCTTTCACCTTGCTCCTCACTGTAGTCTCCTAAATTGGCCGAAAAATGGTAACCTTTCTATTTCGGAGGCATAGAATTAGGTTCAGCATCTTTTAAGCGTTTTACAAGACTGCCGGATGGATAACAGTATAAACAGAATTAAATAGAAAGCAAAAAAAAAAACAAAAAATGAAACAACTTGTTAAGAATAGGACAAAAATCATGATTCAGTCTTAGTATCATAATAACAAATATATGCATACAATAAGGTTACCATATACTTTATAATAATTTTTACTCTCAGCATCTTGAAAAACATAGAAATTCACATATTTTCGGTTCCAGCATCCTAAAAAACGTAGAAATACACATCTATCTTGATTTTATAGAAAAATTGAAATTTTCACCCCCTTTAAGGGGTAGTAAGGGGGTGATAGTGGTCATGAATTTATTTTTAGTTATCATTTTCGGTTCCAGCATCCCAAAAAACGTAGAAATATACATCTAACTTGATTTTATAGAAAAAAATGAAATTTTCACCCCCTGTAAGGGATGGTAGGGGGTGATAGTGGTCATGAATTTATTTTTAGTTATCATTTTCGGTTTCAGCATCCCAAAAAACGTAGAAAGACACATCTATCTTGATTTTTTACAAAAATTTCAATTTTCACCCCTTAAGAGGTAGTAAGGGGGTGCTAGCGGGAAAACTGGCATTTAAAATTAGTTTTTATTGTCATATTCGGTTTCAGCGATCCCAAAAACCTAGGAATAATGGGGTCTCCCCTCTGGTTCATGACGTTTTTTTTTTTTTTGTGTGCCTGTGTAATCAATGACAATTAGCATTAAAATTAATTTCTGAACATATATTGACCATTTATTATTGGTAAGGTTGAAATTCGTTTAAATGATTCAGAGCGCTATATTTTATTATAAAATAATAATTCTATACTATAACATAATTTTGTTGATCAAAAGTTTGTTATGCAAAATGAGTGCTAGATGCGGTTACTCTTTAGTATTTATTAATAGGAATAATTAATATAGGAATAGTTTGTGTAAATTTAATGTGATTGAATATAGTTTATAAATACAGACGTTGGTTTAAGTTTGTTAACTGATTCTTTTGCATCTGCATGAGACAATGTTTTTTCTTAACTATCTGAATCTAACAAAAATATAATTTTGTGTACATACATACAATAGTGTATGTATTTTATCTTATCAGATAATTTCAATCTAAACGATTCTTAAAACGACGAATTCTTCTAACGATTCTGGCAACTAACATCATTTAATTACAAATTAATTTATAGTCACAAAAAATATGTCTCTATGACTGTAAAGCGCATGAAAGAGCTTACAAAGAATATTTTGATTAAATAATTTTATTTAGAATATATATTTTTTTTATATTTGATTCGTAACCGTAATCCTCAAGTGTTCGCGGCGAGGCTACTAAAAGATTTATTATTAATATATTTAAGGCTTAAAGTAAATAATAATAACGCACAAGAAAATGGATGAACTACTTTAGTTATTTTAGTTCTAATAATAAGAGATTATGATTTAGTTAAAGCCAGTGGACGTTGACGTTATTCTGAACATAATGTAAGAAACAACAGAATCATGTTGTTATCTTAAAATGTAATGCCATTTATTTTCATTATTGATTATTCAATTTAATAAATTAACTAACAATTTAGATTCGAAAGTGGGCATATTTATAAAAAGAAACCTAACTATAAATTATTTTTTCATTTAAGTGTTGTATAAAAAAAATATTTAAATCTCACTATACACTACTATGTACTAGATACAATAGACAAAGTTTTATCTGAGGTAGTTTAAATATTTATTATAGCCTTTGTTATCTACCCTCAAAACTTATATGTAACTTGTTATGTAACTTTAATATTGGGTTAATAAATCCACCGTCAGAATTGTAACATAAGACATTTTCAATTTTACTGATTTATACTAATATCACTTTAACTGAAATACTTTCAACCATAAAATAAATCACAGAAAATTCGACTGTTGCAATTCGTCTTGATTTATAAAATAAGGCAAATGACGCATTTAAGGTTATAGGAAACTTATTTGAATAAATCTTGTATAGTCATTATATTACTTTATATTATCTGAAATTTTCGAAAGATTGGAGATTAGAGATCCGTATTGTTGAGAAAATTAGAAACCACTGACATGACATCAATTTCTTTTAATGATTACCTAAAACCCTGGTATCTGACATGATTGATTCATATGACATTTTTTGATGTACACAAGTGGTGTTACTTCAATGTCTAAAAGATATAAATAAATATGTGATTAGTAGTTTAAAAATTTAAAAGATAAAACAAAAAAAAAATTAAAATATTTTTTAGAAACAAAAATAAGGTGAATAAAACAAACCGATATACTTATCTTTATGTAAGGGTTTTAATTTATTTTGTTTACAGGCAATATCTGACTTCCTGCTCGGAGTTTTCTGCTTGCCTTTCACTCTCATTGGTCAAATATACCGGCGTTTTCTCTTTGGAGCCCTGCTGTGCAAATTGATACCATTTTTGCAAGGTAATTGATTTTCTCCTACAATTTATTTATTTTTAAATAAATTTTGTCCTTAAATATATAACATAAATGTTTAGCCATGTAATTTATTTATTTATATTGTAGGTCCTTACATATGAAATTGGCGTTTTGGAGTACTGGCCACTTTAATTACAAATTTCTCCTCTTCGGTTAGGAATTCAAAATTCAAATTTATACAGCTATTTTCACATATATCTGTGTGTGGGAAACCGTTATACATTTAATTTTTTTCTTCTGTTCTTTCTGTTTGCGTGACTCAGTTTTCAAAATGGAAAACTTTAAATATCGCGTTATTTCCGAGTTCGAGTTCGAAGGATAAATGATGTGTATGGATGTCGTGTCGCAAAAGACAACACAGTTTTCCAAATTTCGTTCCAGAAATTATGATCTGCAAAACAAGCCCCGTGGACGGCCGGAGACCCAAGTTGTTAATGAAGAATTGAAGGCTATTGTGGAAGCGGATCCATTGCAAACCACGTCTGAGTTAGCTGCAGGCTGCGGTGTTAGGGATAATACTGATTTAATCCACTTGAAGCAAATTAAAATGATTAAAATTCTTGAAAGCTTGTACCTCACGAATTTAGTGAAGCAAACCGGCAAACGTGCGTTACAGTCCAAACCGCCTTCAAAGATTTTAAAGATTCCCGTCCGATTTTTTTTTTAGTAAAGAGATCAATGAATTACCTATAAGATGGCATAAGTACATAGATAGTAATAGTTCATGCTTTGATTAAATAAACATAGCATATTAAAAAATATTCGACTTTTTAATCCTCCCATACCAAACGCCAATTTCATATTTAAGGACCTAATATTTTTTTATGATTTCAAAAAAAGTTTAGTCTTCAAGCAATCCTATAAATAATTACAAAGTAAGTAAGTAAGAAAGGATACTTAATGATGGATACCTTGTTTTCTCACCAAGGAGCAATAATCACGTCGTGTAAGCTTGCTGCAAATTTATGCTGGAAAAGTTTAAAGGTGGATGTTGCAAAATATATCCAACATCCTTAAAACCGAAGAGTCTTGGGTCTACAGAAGCAATCCACGTAACTGATGTTTAAAGAAAATGAATCACCTAAAAACCTTGTGTGCTATCAGTTAAATAAAAAAAATATAGCAGTATTTTTTGACGCAGTAATTTCACTAGAAGATCTTAAAATAGTTACTAGTGAGTGGTATTGCTAGGTTTGTTTACCTCAAACTTATGGGCAGCTGAATAGCGAGTGCCCGTACAAAACGGATCGTGATTTTTTAAATCATCTGGAGAGCACGGCCAAGATGACCTCGATGAAATTGGGAATGATCAATAGAGTCAGCAGTATTTCAGGCCTGGCCAAACACGGGCACTCTATAAGACGCCGTTCACCCCAATATCAGCTTCGTACAACGAAGAGCCGTTTAGACTTTAGGGAACTCGGTGCTCTGTGAATGGATTATTATCCATCCATATGATCTGGATTATTTGACATGGTGTAGAACGTAGCCTTTTAGTGGGTTTCGCATTTACAACGAGATGTGTTATGAAGAGCTATTTAATCTGATATCTACTGCCCAATTTCAAAATCGCACAGCATATCACCGCCTGCAATACCATCCGTACTACCTGGTTGCGTGGCGTTTTTCTAGGACCTTTCGTCCATCACTAATAAAGGGAATGGACATTTTTCAGCAGTGCTACTAGATCGATACGACTTGGGTACCTTTAAAAAAGGCCTCCAAGACCGTGAAACGTTTTTAAAAATTTCCCGGAAATTGTAAGAGTTCGTGGGCGGCGGTGACCCGCACGCTCGTTTGTAATAATTTTTTTCTATTTTGTGTATATATATATATGATTATTAAAGAAAAACTTATTATAGTAGATTAAAATTATTTATTGTTTTTCATAGTAAACAAAAGGGGAATTTATTTCTTAAAAATCATATCATCATTACAATCTTTCATTAGTCTGGCATTGCTGCAATCTGGAGCGGAAATTTTCGATAACAGCTTTACATGTTTCTGTTGAGATGTTTTGGATTACTGTACGATCCTTTAACTCGTCAAGAGTTACTGGGTTGGTGTCATAAACTTTAGCTTTAAGATATTCCCAATGAAAAAATCCATTGTGGATAGATCCGGGCTACAAGGCGGCCTGTTAATATCCCCTCTTTTCGATATCACTTTTGGGCCAAAAATGTATTGAGCTGTCCTTAACGAGTCAATACATATATAACAAGTGGCTCCATTCTGCTGAAACCATGAGCGTTAATTATAACCAACAAAATCCTGCACCGCTGGAGCGTAACCGCACGTTCTCTTGAGTTTTCAAAAAAGTATGGAGCAATAACGGCTCATACTGTGACTTTGGGTAAATGCAAGGGTTTGTGATGCTTTAATTTCGGATAAGTGTCACTTCAATAAAGTTTATTTTCTCTGTTAACAAATCCATTTAGGTGGAAGTGTGCCCGTCTGAAAAAAAAAATTGTATAGCCGGTGAATCGCTCTACCATTTAGTTTGTAAACTGCAACCTAGTGGCATGGTCCTAAGGCCTTAATTCCTGCACCATTTGGATTTGATAGGGATGTTCTTGGCAAGTTAAGGACAACAGAATTTCGGGTTCCCTCGACGTTCTAGGCTGGCCCGATCAATGGTATATCCATTGTTCAAGCGGTCTTCTCAAACTTGAGTACCGATTTTTTAATTAACACCTGATGGAACTTGATTTTTGTGTCGTACCTTGTAAAGACCGCAAAACTTTCGTGGAGCTAAGGTCGCAGAATCGTTGTTTCGATAGAACTATTGTACACAAAACGCACGTTACCTACCGCTGAACGACGCTAAGGTATTAAAATACTATGGACCGCTCTAGCAATGCTTACCCCCTCTGCCGCCGCTGCTAGACGCGGCAACCGATTCAAATGTTAACGGACTTTTGGTTCACCCTGTATTCATATATATTTATAAAATTGCATCCCTTGTTCTTCTCTGATCTATATTTTGTAGTAATAGAAATATCTAAACAGGAAAAAACTATCTAGGTACCAAATTGATATACTATTATATAATATTATTATATTTTAAAACTTTTACTTAATTTATTTTTCCAAGTTATTAAACTCCACGAAGAACGAGCCTTTAAAAATAATTATGTTATTTGTTAATTTATTTGTTATAAAATATTAAGATTATCTCATGTTCATTCATTGTAAACAAATATATTTATTTTTCATGCGAACTGAAAAATTAAATATTTGAAAATGGTTAAATCAAAAATTGCTTTGAACGACAAAAAAACCAATATCCGGCACGAATATAAATCATGACCAGGCACCTGAGACAGGTCGTTTTGATAAAATTTAAAAATCGAAATGCAATAGATTTGTTGTAATTATAACGACAAAAAATGGAGAATTTATATTCTCTCGGAGCAATCTAGACAAATTAAAAGTTAATTAAGGCATTTTATGTGAAAAGAAAATAATAACCCACTTAAAGGAATACATTTTTTATAATGAATATAATTAAATAAATACTTCTTTGCCTGTTATTGGACTTGTACAACGAACAGTTCAAGTTTTTATGTAGTACTTTTCTACTAACTGAATCCTGCTAGTATCGTCTTCTACCATTTGACCATACCTAGTGAAGAGTTGTACAGAATTTCAGTGTTTGCGTGTGTGTCTATGGGAGTACATGCAGGGGTATGCGCTGTTACGTAGCAATTTCATTCCTGCAGTATTTTAAATACGTCATTATACATTCTAATTTTGATGTTGTTTGTGTGTGATTAATTATCTGTTGACAAGTAATTCGAAAGATTAACATTCTTTAATAGTCTGTGCCATTCCGTGCCATTTAAAAAGTTTTGATGTTGCCAGCTTGGGGATGCTTTGGATTCCTCGAAATATCATACTATTTTATAATTTAGATTCAGTGTTATTCCTATGTCATAAATTATATAAATTGAGAGCATACTGCGGTATATAATTTAAAATTAGCTGACATTCGTTTCAGATGTGTATTAAAATGTTGTCAACTAATAAAGCTTATTTGTTTCGTTCTACGTGGTGGAGTCACATTATTTGCTTATTGATTGTTTAGAAGTCAACGTCAACAGGGTCTTTCTAGTTCTTTTCTATCGGAAGCACTTCCGATATTACTTTTTTAATTAGCCTCCGGGTTGATTAAATGTTATGGATTAACCATATTTCGTATTGCCGGCATTTTCCGGTTACTTTAAAAGCTTATTTGAAGGACTTTTGTATTTGTCCTGTTTCGATCATTGAAGTCGACATTGGCTATAATATTGATTGTGAGGCCTTCTTCCTGCATGCCCTGCTTCCTGATCTATTGCTATTGTAAATTTAGCTGCATATGAGATCTGCCTTTAAATGCATTAAGAACGTATCTGGTGATGTAGCACTTTATATATAATTGTTTTAAACTATAAATTATTATATGAAAAATAATTATTTGACTGCAGTCTTTTTGTACTCGCGAACAAGGGGGATGTGTATAGGTCTACACTGGTTCATTGTCAGTGCTGCGTAGGAATTAATTTTAAGAGATCGTAATATTAAGGATCTTATTGAATATAAATATTTGAGTTTTTTTTTACTCAAGTGATCCAACGCTGAGTCTAGCTGGCATATTATTTATTTTAAATGAATACATTTAAATTTAAGTATGAATAAATTTATTTCTAAATTTTAAATTTGATATTTGATTTAAAGTGACCCACTACTAACACAAACTCTAAATTGGAAAAGTTACAGTGCGTGCGTGTGTATATGTATGTGTATGTGAGTTTTTGTAGACAGGAGCGTCTGTGAATGGTGTTGCGTAAAGCCACAGTAATGTCACAACATTACAAGGCTTTTTCTATTGCATTTATCATGAGTAAATATCACAAGGGCTGTTTTCTTCTTCTTCTTTTTCTTCTTGTCGGTTTATACACGCCCTCTTAAAGCATAGGCCACACCTAAAGATTGCCACGATGACCGGTCTTAAGCTGTCCGCATTTAGCGACCTCCGGCCAAGTTGATTATGTCGTCGGTCCATTTAGTCACACCGCGTTTACATACTCGTGGTTACCACTGGAAATCCTTATATAGGATAGGTTCACTAGATAAAAAATCTAAGCACCCTAGATTTTTCTTCTTATCAAACCGGCCCAGCGAGCTTAAAAGCCACTCTTCTACAGAGTAGCCTTGATATCATAGTAGCAAAGTCCCAACATTGAACTACAAGGTTTGATCCACACATTAGGATATAGACGGATACAATATATATCTTACTTTAAAAAATGTTAATTGTCTGAAATAAATTGTTAATTAAGTGCAAAGCACACAGCTGTTTTACTTCCTTTTCATGATATATATATGAGGTTTTGAAATCATTCTAATTACAACTTCACAATGATTCTACTATATGCACCAAAATTAACAAAACCTTCATTATACCTTATACCTTCATCACAAAAGTTAAATACATTTAAATAGCTGGAAGTTAAGTAAATGTTTATTAAGTAATTGAATATTTTACATGGTTTTACGAATAAAATTTATATTCTTTTTTTATAAAAAATACAGATTTTCAGGTCAGTAATAATTTGTAATTGCTTTCGCATTCATTTTATATTATTTATATTTCTGAAAATTAGAAATACTTTCAGATGGATGAAGGTATCTTAATTTTTTTTATAGGAAACTCTCTACTTTAACTTAAAACAATTAGAAAATTATAACTATTATATACTAATTTCGTCTTTGTTTCAGCTGTATCGGTATCTGTGGATGTGTGGACTCTAGTCGCGATTTCATTAGAGAGATACTTTGCAATATGTAGACCTTTAAAGTCAAGAAAGTGGCAAACGCAATGTCATGCATACAAGATGATAGCTATCGTGTGGATCTTCTCCGTAATGCTCAATTCGCCTATTCTTATTGTATCCACTTTGCAACCCACGAGAGGAAATGGTACATGTTTTTTTTTACTTTTATTTGACAATTCAACATTAATTTGTAATAAAATCCTGTTGAGACCAATTAAATTAATTAAATGCTCGAACACTCCCGAAGGACCAATGTCCGAATTATAATTTAATCTGACTGTAAAAATTTGAACTTTAAATTAACTTTGGATTTTAAATTTTGTCTAAATTAATGCATAGAAAATTATGTACAATATTTTTAAAGTAAGAAGTTAGAAAAAGCTTTCTCTTAATGCTTATTTAAGCTAAAGAATATATTAAATAAGGTTGTTTTAAATAAATTAATTGTTATTCGGCTATGTTCGGCTCTAAGTAGTAAGTTCAGAATAGTCAAAGTAAATTCATACAAAATTCGTAGATGTGTTATAATTAAAGAGAATATTGAGCAATGAAATTTAAAACACAATTTCATTGCTAAAAACAAACAGATAAAAATTTACAGGTAGCAATTACTTTATTCGAATTTTCCTATTATTATAATATGGAATCGGATATATAAAATGATTTTTTTACAATATTATTTATAAACTAAGCATCTTAAAGCATCACAATTCTTTCATAAGTTATTATGTTATAATCATGTAAAAATTAGTTAATAACATGCATAATACACATAATAATATAATAAAAATGTTCACTATTTTTATTTTAAATATTAAGTTATTAGTTTTAAGAACAGAACTAAACTTAAAAAAGTGATTGAAATGACGGTGTTATTAATAATATAGTAAATATTTTTTTTATTTATTCTGAACTATGTTGATACCATGACACCATATATTCAATATATTACTTATGGAAATCACTTTATAAAACTTTCGTTCCCTACTCATCCGTCCGTTGGTCCGAAAGATAAGGTAATCAACTTTTTCCACGCTTCACTTTCCTTTACTATCTTTATTTTTCCAAAAGCCGACACTAGACTTGTACTTGGCCCTATTAATCCCTTCATATTCTGATAAATCACACTCTTATTTGACTCGGCCAAAAAACTCTAATAATAATGTTAATTTACCGTTATTTTCTCGGTTAATTATCTGCTTTGGTGGTTTTAAATTAGGTTTTTACAACGAATATTGCCTGATGTCTATAGTAACTGTATTGTGTTGTTTTGTCTAAAAATATGTCAATATTTTAATTTTAATTTTCTAAAAAATATTTTAATAGCTAGCAAATTGTAATAACAAATGAAATTTAAAGAATTTTTTATAATAATTGAGAATGCTGTTTAATAGTAATGTATATTAATGAGATTATATTATTTGAATTGTGTTTTAATGCACACTTTTGTTGTCTACTCTCAGGGGTGTTTGTATCTTGTGCTATTTTTATATTATACGTGAATACCTGAAAAAAAAAAATTAATATTTAAAATAATTTTAGCTAAGATATCTTAACTAACTTTTCCTAAATATAAAGGTGGGCATATCAAATATTCAAAATTTATTGAATTGCCTTAATGCCGAACGTCACCTTGAAAATAATTTTCAGAAAGGGAAAATCTTAACATTTATATTAAAATTAAATTATTTTAACAACATACAACTAAGTGTAGTTTTGAAATATAATGAACGATGTATATATTTTATTGTTTTGGAAGTTACTAGGAATATATATAAATATGGAATTAATAAAGGAATATTAAAGGTATAAATAACAAAACAAATAGTACAAAAGTACCTACATTAATACTATTTTTCGATAATAAAATTTTAACCATAACAATAGCGTCTAAGTATCTTCTTACTTATGGTTAAAGAAAAGATTTATTTTATTAAAATTTATAAAATGTAATCAAAAATTTATCAAATAACAATTTTAAGTTAAATATTAGAGTTCGATCTCTAAAATTGTGTTTTAATTATAAACTATTAATTCTAAAACTTTTCAAGAAACGAAAATTATTAATTCATCAATTAATTATAAGCCTTTGTAAACATTACCAACCAACCAATTTAAAATGAAAAGGTGAAAATTTTAAGCGATAGAAACATTAAAAACAAGTAATTGTTAATTACTTCTAAGATAAAATATGTGGAGGTATATAATTAGATTAGATTAATAATAGATTGAACTTTCAGTATGTATTGAATCATTACACAATATCCTACGCATCTATTACTTTACATTTTAGAAAATATAATGTAAATCCGAGTAAATTGTAAATTTTTAAAGTAAAAAAGTCATAATATTAACTCTATATATATTCATAAAATTAAAAGAAAAATAAATTTAGACTATTGGATGTAGTAAGCAGGAACCTCAAAATGCCGCGCTCCGACAACGCGACGATTGACATAGAGATGTGTTGAGCAACTATGGCATTTTTCTGAGAGCAAGTCATTGTCACGTACGTTGTGGGGCGAGTCACGCAAACAGTATCGTAAGGGAATGTGTCGTAAGCGAAAACTGTAAAATGAGGAGAGAATATGCCCGCCATTTGATTTTCTAGCCATAGTGTCTTAATGAGAGGGGATGGTGACCTCTCATCTTACACCAGCCTACAGTCCTAAATCTAACGGGCCATATATTTTTCAGTTCAATACAAAAGTGAATCAAAAAACAATATTGAAAATAGTAATAGAAGCTTCAAATTATAAGCAAAAAGCTTTTTTTGGAAATACTCTTAAACAATGGAAATATACTTAATCGCTTTGCAACATGGGTATAGATGTAATATTATATACTGTATGTAAATAGTTAAGCACAAAAACAATTTTAACGAATTTTACCATATTACTTGGACCTTCCGGCGAACATGAAGAATGCTCTTCCGACATGTCAATCACAAGAAAATTGAATGGTCATTGTTAGCCGTCAACGTATTACATTTAGATTAATAGTCCCATACAAAGAAATGTCAAAAATGACATAAAAAGGATCTATGTTGTAAAAAGATTACGTCTACTTCGTCTTCTTCATACAAAATAACAGGTAGTTGGTCTATTGAGTAAAATAAAAGTATTTATAAGGTCATTGAAGACTTAAGGACCTGTTTTTATTTTAAGAAACAAAGAAAACAACTGTTAATGTTGATATGAATTTTGCTAAAATAGTTTCTCTAATCTAATCTAATCCAGTATTATGTAAATAATGACATTCATTATGTTAATAATTTTCTCTTACATTTCAAAAGAAAAAATAAGATGGTTTTAATTACTAGGATCCGCCGTCGTGCGCTGCGGGAATTGAGCTGAGCGCCCTCCCATTCTTTAATGCTAACAAACTTAGCATATAATATTGCTCTATATCATGCTCAGCAACTTTCGGTTTAGAATCTCAATTGAAAAGAAAATCAGTTCATCGTCAATAAAATTATAGCCATATATCTGTCTTTTAAATGAATCTTAACTTTTTTTAACTTTTTTTCTAGACGGAATTTTTTTGTTCTGTTTTTTGCAGGACAATCTTTAGTAAAAGGTCTAGCCATGTGCCAAATTATAAAAAAATACATATATAAGATTTATTATATCAATTATATTGGTATATATGATTATCATTGTGAAATAGGATCTTCAAAAAGGTCTATTATTATTAGTATTGAATTAAATTGAATGATTTTTATAAATTATATGCAATACTAATGGGTAATACTTTTTTAATAAAAGATTATTTTTTTTTAATTAAAATTAGTTTTCAGTTTTGTAAGTATTGCAAAGATGTTTATTAAATTTTTTTCGTTAATTTCTAAAGATCTTATATTTTATCTTTGGAGAAGAATGTTTAAAACAGTAGCGTTAACTACATAATTAGCATATTTCTTTGTATAATTTTGTAATGTTTCACTAAAATACATTCGCAGTTACATAAAAGAGAAAAAAGTTATAGTTTATTTGTACAATAATTAAGTTTGGTGAAATCGAACTGTAAACAACGTTCGTTTCGTTAACACATTCCTGGAAAGGGTCTTAAATATAATCAGACGGTAATTTGTTTCTGGTTAGAAATGAAAGAAAAATCTTTCTTTTAAACCTTTAATCTCTTTACGGGTCCTTTGAAATAGCTTTAAGCCTTTTTGAATTAAATCGGAAAAATAAATCGGAAATATTTTGGTATCAAATTTTATTTACTTCACTGTAAGCGGACCGGCACTATATATACAATTAGGTTTCTTCAGAACAAGATAAAAACAACCTTTAAATGTTTTATATTTCTGGCAGATCTATTTTAAAACATGTAGATAAATAGGTGAAATACAAGTTTGGATCTACTTACACATCTTATACGTACAATTTTCTGTTAAATTCAGTCTTTAGTCTGCCTTAAAACTGAATTATTTTAAAAAGAAAATTAGAATAAAAGTTTCAAGTGGATAACTTTTATATTTTCATGAACTTATAATCCTATTATAAATTAATACAATATATATACAGATACACATATACGCAGATACGGGATATATACACAGATACGGGAACACGAGTTCAGTTGTAATTAAAATTTCATATAAACACAATTTGATCGAAGAGATTACGCATGCATTTTCATATAATATAAAAAATATTTTTTTTGTCGCTTAAGGTTATTGAAATTGCGATTTATATATTTATTTTCTTGATATTTTATGGTTGATTACTTTCTGCCAACAGCTTACAAATGCAGAGAGGTTTGGACAAATCTTGAAATGGAAAGGGTTTTTAATCTGGCGCTGGACGCAGTTCTGCTCCTCATTCCATTCTTTATAATGTCCTTCGCGTATTCACTTATTGTTACAAAGCTGTGGAGAGGAATGCGCCATGAGATCCAGCATAACTTTAATTGGCAGAAGCATTGTAAGTACAATTTTATAAAACTTCTAAAGCAAAGTCGTTAATTTTTTATTGTTGCAAAATATCAACGACTTTGCTTTAGTAGCCTGAAAAAAAGAATAAGGAATGCAAAATGTAAGAAGCAAATAATTTAGAAAAATAATAGCTCTATAAAATAATTTTGATTTTGTACTTGTTTTCTATTCAAAGTCACGACTTATGTTAGACTTGATTTTTGGATAAATTTAAATATTATTTTACTCTGTTAACATTTCATTTGACATTCGAGCTTTTACCTATCTGGTATATACATTGTCATAATTACACAAATTATTTGAATTCATTTCCAGTTACAAGTATTGAACAGTCGCAATTTCAAGTATACCCGTTATTTTTATATTTTCACATACAGTTCAACTTATTATAGATTATTTGAATTTGATTATTTGAATCCAGGCGCTCGGTATTTGTGGTCATTTGAATAGGTGGTTTGTCTGATATATGACAAAGAGAAGACAAGCTGTGGCATTAAGAAGTGCTCTAAGTCATTATGTATTTACAAGTAGTTCTGGTGTCCCCATAAAGGTCCTAAGTTTAAAAAATCACAAATTATTTGATATGTATTTTGAAGCATGCAGGTATTACCACATCGATACTTTAGAAACAAGGGGTAAGAACTGTAAAATGATGATTTTATATTCTCTATTATCCAATGAAATTGACTGCAGTGAACTTCTCAGTGCACTCCAGTTTAGAATACGGAACAAGAGAACTCGAAGTACATCACTGTGCTACCTCTCACATGAATATAAATTGGGGATGGAATTAAGTTATAAATCGTATTAGCAGCACTAACAATGACATATACTCCCAGATAGATCTTATCAATATAAAAAAGGAAATAAAATGGGTAGACATTTGAATACTTCATGTTATATATTCAATAACATAAAAAAATACATAAACATACAACTATGCTACACTTACTCATATTCATACGCACGCATACGTACATGCTTACGTACACGCACACGATCTTTAATTTTGTAACACTGTTGGACTACCAAATAAATAAATAAATAAATAAATAATAAAAAAAAAAACTAAATAATAAAGTATTCAAAAATTAAGCAATTCAAGTTATAAAAATATAAGACTGAAAGAAAAGTAATTTTCTTTAGTCCTTTAAGGTAACGACCAAAATGTTTCTTAATGTTATGACCATTATTAACACGTGTATCAGAGTAGATAAAGTTTTTCTTTAACCGTAATAACGGTACCTGCGTTCAGTGCCCTATGATATCTATATCTATTATCTATGTTTATATATACATTATTAGTAGACTAGCTATAATCATTTGAGCTCGCATGGGTTGGATCCTCCGTAACTACCGATTTATTAATTATATAATAATTATTATATTTCGTATTTTCTTTGAAGCAGAATATCAGAAATCCTATTAATTATTATCTTCCCTTCCCAATGGCCAGTCTCCTTCAGTTATTTTTCATTCCTCAAAGACAACAACGGTTGTATTTATACTTGTAAATGAAATAGCTAAAAAATATTTTTATACAAAATACTGTACGACTACGTAATTATATCTCTAATGCTTAATTTTTTTTTAACTTTCGATAATTTAAGTTAATTTGCGAATCTTTTTATTAAATTATAGATAGATTTTTTTTATATTTTAAGGTAAAAGAAGTAAGTTTATGATATCTAAACATTTTTTTACAGTAAACGGGGAATCTTGTAAAAATAACTTGGTCCCTTCAACACCAATACTACAAGAAAACCCAACTGAATGTTGTTGTAAAAACGGATGTCTGTCTAAAAAAACAACTAAGGTTTGTTTTTTTTAAATATAATAAACTCTTGGAGGCTTTTTAATGTATTTAGTAATTAAAAATAATACTAAATATATAACCATTAAAAGTTCAAAGAATATATATTTTTTGAGAATATTTATCATTATCTTATGAGTAACGATTGACGTACCTTAAAATTAAGTCATTTAATTCAAAGAAATTGTTTTTTGATTTATATAGTTACCGCATTCATTTAAAAAGGTTCATGATTATCGTTATACCAGGAAACAACTTTTACGTGACACGAAAATGGTTACCAACTCTCACTTAATAATTTTCTAATTAATCGATAAGAACTTTAGTATTGGCCACGACAACTTTTTATAGTGTAAAATTTAAAACTGGTATTCGTAGTATGCTTTCCACTACATATATTTATTTATACTAATTATTTCTATTAAGAAAATATTTTAAAAATAATTTTAAAAGATTTATACTATAAACATATTAATTAAGAAAAAACAAAAAACTGTCTCAACCAAAAGTATTTTAAATTTTCTACAGCGACAAATTTGATGTTTCTCTTGAAAGTTTTGTATCATTACTTTTTAACATTTGAAAATGTAAGTTGTTTGAAATTGTGTAGAAACATATTCAGCAATATTTAACCTTTTAGATGTCCGAAAATAAATTAAGAATGAAAAACTCAACATTGTTGCATCTTTAAAAAATAACCCTTTTCTTGCATCTTCTCCATGTTATTCTATACTTTAAAGTTAAAAGCAATAGTTAATATTTTTCTAAGTTTTGATAAAAACAATATTAAGACTGTTATTGGTACAGCGGACAGTTTGCCAGGATTTTTCTTGAGTCCAACTCGTATTGATGAATTTTTCATTTTATGTCCATACACATTTAAAAATATCTATGTTATGAAAATAATATATTTATGGAGATTTATATTTATGGAAAATAGTTTTGTATACTTATGCTATAACATTGAAATATGGACAGGATACAGAAAAAGCTATCGAGGAACGAAAACTACATAGCTGTATGCACACAGACTTGGAGTTTAGACATGTTGTGAGATCTACACACATAGATAAAAGTATCGACGCGAAACGAAAAGTAAGTAATATATTTTGTACAAAGCCATCTTAACTCTCTACAACTAATTCACTAGCTTTAAACGAACATTATTAAGTCCTAAATGTTTATTTTGTGTGGTATATAGAATGATGTGTTGATTTAACAACGATTGCACAATATGAAATTCTGATATGCATTGTATTCGTTGGCGACATTTCCTCCTTTGTTAAATGATTAGGTGTATTACCTTTCAATACAATATAACGAAGTTAATAGCTCTACCACATTGCGTGTATATGTGTAAGATATATATGTGTAAGAAGAAATCAAGGACATACATAATTTTTGAGCTATAAAACCACTTCGTAGTATTGTTATAATATAATAATATGTATTATTACTATATTAATATAAATACATAAGAAGATATTCATATATTTTGTATTTTAATGTAAAATTAAACTAAACGTATCGCCTTCCATTTAATGTTAAGTGACCAGAGGTAACATAATAATATTTTAAATTTTATTATGTCCAACCAATATAAAACAATTACTTGCATTTTAATTGTAATAAAAGTACATACAGGCTAAACTAATATTGATTTAAAAATAACACTGTACATATAATAGTAAATATGAATATACAGATGAAAAACGCGTTATTTCTTTTCGCAGGTCATTCGAATGTTGTTTGTAATAATTTTGGAATTTTTCGTGTGCTGGGCGCCGCTACATGTCATAAATACAGTAAGTAGAAAAAAAATATACATTCAGTCATTTATTCAATGCATACAAAAAATACTTCATAATTAAAACTCAATACATAAAAAGTAAGCTGTTTAATGAATTTTACAAAAATTTTAGATACTTAGTAATGTACAAGGTGGGCCAAAAATTTTTGCAAATAGCAACACTTGATTTCTCCAAAACCGTGAGAGCAAGGGGCGCGCGGGTGGCGGGGAATTGTGCGTCGTTTAATGCAATTTTAGCCACGATGGAGCGCTTCACGGGACAACAGCGTGCTTTTTGCGTAAAACAATTTTACAAAAACAACGATTCCTACGTTACTGTACGACGCCTCTTTAGAGTTGAATACGGATTACAACGTGTAAGTGAGTGTCAAAGTGTTAATTTAATTAAAGCTTGGGTTAAAAAGTTTGAGCAAACGGGATCGACAACGAATATTAAAGAAACTCGGCGACCACGTTCAAGAAGAAGCGAAGAGAACATTCGGGAGGTTGAAATTTCTGTAAGGGACGATCCAGAATCATCTACGCGTAAGCGGTCGGCGGCTCTTGCTATACCAAGAACTAGTTTGCGGCGAATCTTGCATTTGGAACTTAAACTGCACCCATATAAGCTTCAAATTGTACAGGAGATGAAACCAAACGATTACATTCAACGCAAGTTATTTGCTGACACTATACTGGAGCGATTCTCTAGCCTTGAGAATGTATTGTTTACGGACGAGGCCCATTTTCACATTAATGGTCACGTAAATAAACATAATTGTCGATATTGGAGCACAGAAAACCCTCACTATAAACACCAAAAGCCTCTTCATTCACCAAAAACGACAGTGTGGGCTGCCATATCCGCAAAGGGCATAATCGGTCCATACTTCTTTCAAAATAATCAAGGAAATCACGTAACTGTCAACTCAGTGGAATACGTGAAAATGTTGCGAGAGTTTTTGACACCACAGTTGCATGAATTTGAAGGATACAATAGCCGGACTTGGATGCAACAAGATGGAGCAAAATGCCATACATCAAACGTGACTTTACCGGTGGTCAAAGAAATGTTTCCTAATAAATTGATTTCTCGCAGAGGTGATATCCCATGGCCTCCCAGAAGCCCGGACCTTACACCTTGCGATTTTTTCTTGTGGGAATATCTGAAGAGTCGAGTATACCTTAATAAACCGACGACCATATCCCAATTAAAAGAAAACATCCACGAGGAGATAGCCGCGATTCCTCGCAGCATGTGTCAACGAGTTTTCCAAAGCTTACGTAGTCGACTACGTACTTACGTACTACGTAGTTGCAGGAGTGCCAACGACGAGACGGAGCACATCTCGACGATGTCATTTTTAAAGAATAAATTTTAATAAATGATAATTACGTTAAATAAATCGTAAACAAAATAACATTTGTACTTTTATTTCTAGACATGTTTCAAAAGTGCAAAAATTTTTGGCCCAGCCTGTATAATTCCATAAAGATAAGAATTTCATTTTCTTGGTTAACTATAGGATACATAACTTTTTTTATAATAACTAAATTTTATGCATCGTAACCCTTTTCATCTTATTTATTACTAAAATATACAAATAAGTTTGTAAGCCCACAGACAGATGTTTTACTTGATTAAAATTTTCTTTTGAGTATTACTCTTTTACGAGCTAATCTTGAAAATGGGGAGATTTCAGTGAACCTCTTTTTGACAAATTGTTTATAACAAGAGTTTACGGGTCATTACAACGTTTTGAAACTTTCAAAATTGCTAATATAAATATATATAGACAACCAGTTTATCAATGGCGGACTTTATATTAGGTTTCTGCAGGTTATTATTATTTTGTGTATTTTTACTCCCTATGTATATTTTCTGCTAATTGTAATATCTATAACAAACCAAAAAAAAACCGTACCAAAAAATAAATCTTTATATACTCGTATATTAATTCATATTTATTTGTTTGGAAAATACCTACCTCTATAATTATTGTATTTATCTTCTTTTAATTGTATTCTACTATGTCGGGCGACCATCTACTCTGGGTCAAATGATTTATTTGATATTAACATTATTAATGTAATTAATTATTCTTTAAATTGCTATATACATATTTATATGTATCTTTCTTTTATATAGGTATTCGATCATACGATTACGCTCCAAGTTGTTTATAATATTAGGTCGTAGAAATAACGAATAGGATAAAGCCATAATAAAGTTAAATTGCTATGTGCTGGACGAGGCAAGTATTTATATAGGTCATATTTTTTAAACATTTTATACACTTTTCTTTCAATAATTCAATATTTTTCATCAATTTTCTTAAAAACAAACAAATTACTAATAAATATACTAATTTTGTAGATTAGAACAATTAATAAGTATCGGTTATTTGATAGCGAGTTTGTCTATTACCGTTTACAGATCTATTATCAGTTAGTAATTATTTTGACAGACTTCCAAAAGCTTCATACCTTTACCGTACATTTACAAGCAGTTTTGTTTGGTTCAATAGGATGATACATGATTTGGTCGTGGAGTTTCATCATCCTAAGTGAAAAAACGATTCAGAATCCATTTATTCAATAAGTTAAGCCATGGTTCGAAGTGGTTGCTTTTCAATGAGATTCATTCTATTTGTAAAAGCTGTAGCTGTACACTTTTATTTTTATTATATATGTATTTAAAATTGTTATATATTAATAATGTACGTGACTTAACTCCCATGAATTATAGAAAGGATCATTATAGGAGGAGACAACGGCTTTATAGGAACAACAAAAAGAAATTATAATTTATATGTGTGAAATTATTTAATACAATATATTTAATTATACCTATCTTACTAATCATTATCATTTATTATTGGTAATTAATTACTGCTACATGCCTGTATATCTAAGATGTACATTTTCACTAGAAAATTAAGTTGAAATAGATTAATTAAATTTATTTGTGTTTTAAAATAATATATAGTGATATTTTTATTCGATAACCGATATGTTTAATGTGAATTATGAAATATGTAATTGTATACAAATACATTTTTTATATTATATTTACAAGTATTTTAAGACTCGTCTAACAAAAAAAAATATTTTACAGATATATCTTTTCTATCCAGAAGAGCTGTACCAATATATAGGATCCAAAGGCATCGTTTCTTTACAACTGCTGGCCTATTGTTCCTCCTGTTGCAACCCTATTACATATTGCTTTATGAATAGGAAATTCAGGCAAGCGTTCATTGCGCTCTTCAAGAATTTCAATCTGTTAAGGTGTGTTAATTTAATATTTAGATATCTTTTTTTATGGATTGCAGTTATAAATTTATGCATATTGGTATTAATTTATTGTGTATTTTTTTCTTATTATCCATGTTTCACTTCATGTAAGACTTCATTATATTGCTATGAATATTTTCCTTATTGTTATACTCTACCCAAAACGTTTTTTTTTTTGCATGCGACTAGTGATTTGATTCTACCTCCATTTCAAAGAAGCAATAATAATATGTCAAGTAAATAACAATTAGGTCGACATATTAATGGTTATACCATTAGATATCAGGAGTGTATTTAAGTATGATCTTCAGTCTTCGTCTGCCATATTAGTGTATGGTGAGCTAAGTATGTTAAACTGGGCAAATATTTTTAATTTAGGAATTCACCTTTCGCATATTCCATTTCGCATCTAAAATTATATACCTACACTATATGCGACTGCGCCTTACAGTCATGTTACATGGGCCCTTAGGACTAGACTTTGAATTACTAGCATTTTAAATAACAAAATAGATGGGAAAAGACTAAAACTTAGCTTTATTCTCAAAAAATTATTTGTTTTTCTGTATGTCTACTGCATCTCTTTCATATAAAGAAAAATAATAATGGAGTTACACCTTGTTTCGATGCTATTCCAGTTCCAAGTTCCAAGTCTATTCAGGTTAGAAATTATCGTGATGGATAAAACAATTTAAAATATTAAAATTAAATAGTCATTAAAGTTAGTCTATATTAAAATAATCACTCTGAGTAATATAGATAAGTTAATTAAGTGAATCAGTATCTCAGGTGTTGCTTCTCTGAGGGTCCAGACGGCGGAAAACAGGTAACTCCTCAACCGTCTAGCCAAGACGCAATCGCGTGTGTTATTCGAGGAAGCCACACTGGACGCACAGGTAATGTACAATATTTAATATTAATGTTTACATTTAAAAAATATTTTAGATTTTATTTCTTAATCTGCGATTAAAGTTATAGAAATTTAAATTCAGTTTACATTTTTATTTGCCACATGTTTGTTAAACTAAACAAATGTATGAGTAAAGTTATAAATAAAAATATATAATCAAGCACCTTGAAAATAAAATGAAAATATACCGGGATTAATAAAAAAAAGCAGTCACCTAATAATCGCTAAATTACTTAAGCTAACTGATAAAGATTTAGTAACAGCAGGCTGGATTTAAATATACAATTCCTACCAAACGCTATCATGCTCATGATTACATTCGCAGATATATTAAATTCTAAACAACTATTCATATTTACGTTACGTTTACTTTAGCACTTTTTAGAACCAATGTCTTATTCTTCCACTTATAGGTAACGCTGTAGTATTTCACTCTAATATATCTGAAACCAATCTTGATAAATTTTATCGCTTTGTTAATTGCAATCGCTTTATTTTTAGTTTATGTACATTCGCTCACATTTCTGAATTTTAATTTAAGCTAAAATAGCTTCAATTCCGTAAAAGTCGAATTTCAAGAACTCTCTGTCAGTTATTTTCTATCTTAAATGATAATTTTTTTCCTCTTTACTAGCATTCCAAATATCAACTACTGAGAATAGCTCATGACTTTTATCGCCATTCATTACCTGTCTTTACCTTATTTATCTAGGATAGGATAGGATATGTATGTATTTATGTAGTATTTATTATTCTTAAATTATTTTAGTGTTGCTTTTTAAATCATTTGTGTCTTTCTAGTATTTTTTTTGTTTATTGGTTTCCCTTATTGTTCATTTTGGGTAGACCTCGAAGAATTCGGTCTGCCCATTCATTTGTACCCGACTTTCGAATTTTGGAAAAATTTCTTCACAGGAGGTCTTCTTATGACCCCCTGAGTCCGAAATGACCATTGGTCAAAATGTTTATATATATATATATATATATATATATATATGCGTGCGTGCGTCCAGATTCGACTTTTGTCAGCACGATAGCGGCCGCAGTTTCGCTCGGATCACTTTCAAACTTTGCACAAAAATCAACCAACCAAAAATGAAGGTCAAGTTCGTTAACCAGAGAAATCCGGCCACAGGGGGCGCTAGGGCCTCACTTTTTCTGATTTCAGTTTTTCGACCATAACTTTTTCCCTATACAAAGTAGATCTATCGCGTTCATATTATATGATGTCTTTGATGAATACCTATAATTAATGTAGATAAACCGAAAACCTAACTTCAATAACTTAGGAGTGGGGGTAAAAAAACCGAAAATTTTTGGAAAAAAATTCACAACTTTTTTCTGCTAAACATTCTTACATCACAAGTATTTTTAATAGAAAGGTTATTTTTTACTCTAAATTTAGGTATCAAAAGTTTTTTCGTAGATACCGTTTCCGAGAAAAAAAATAAAAACCACATTTAGCTTGAAAATTTAAGGTAGGTAAAACCACGGCAACTTTTTTCTGGTAAATATTCCCTCCTCGCAAATATTTTTAATAGAAAGGTTTTTTTTTACTCTAAATTTAAGTATCAAAAGAATTTCCAAAAAAGACACCTTATCCGAGAAAAAAAATAAAAACCGCTTTTTGCTTGAAAATTTTTGATGTAAACAACGGCATCATGTGTTATTCTTAGGTAGTGAGTTATATTTTAAACGAGTCAACGAGGTCTACCCACGCGTGTCCCCCTGCGGGCACGGAATTTTTTAACGTTGTTGCTTGACTGGTAGGTAATGTTCTAGCATTAATAAATAAATAAATATAATAATAAATGAAACATGGATCATTAAAGGTGAATTCCTCTTAACAAAACTTCCATATTTTAAAATAAATTTCAAATTGCTTCTCATTTTAAGATCTATGCGACATGAAAAATAAATATAAATCTATGTAATTGTAAAAGAAATTTAAATGCATTTTTTAAAATTTCCAAATCATAGTTTGAGGTTGCTTATTGGACGGTCAATTAGTAAATTCTCAAATATATGCATAGGTTTATAAAGGATTAAAATATCTAATAACAGCCACGGCATACCTGACCGGTCGTTATAAATGTAATTAAGGTTCTCCAAACTTCCTCAATGACACAACAGTTGTGAATTTGGTGCTATTGTTACGTATCTAATGAACAAACAATTTTTTGTTCTAATTTAAAGAATGTTGTGTCTAAAACTTATAATCAAACTAAGGATTACTCTAACGATACTCAGATCTGGCAAAAAACAACTTGCTAACAATTCTGAACGCTTCATTGTAATTACTTCCAAGGAGTATTCTATTAGCTTTCTTAGTTAGAACAAGGCATTTTACTATTACTATTATTATTCAAACTTAAAATTTGGTTCTTTTATTTCTTTCTAAATGAAAGATCATCATAGAAACACTAGTGAAGTAGTTAGTTATTATAGTCCCATTTTGATACCATGCTTTACTTGAAGTCTATTCTATTCATTGAATTCATGCTACTAGAGTCTGACTTTTAAGATGTTTAATGTTTGTCTATTTGAAATAATAAACTTTGACTTGGATATTTATTGAGAAAGCTTATCGACTATTTGTGTTTAGCGGACCTGTATAAATAACATAAGTTAAATTATAATAAGTATTAGATACTACGTACCTTTTCCAAAATTTTTGCAAATATATCTGCTGTTCCTGTCAACGTAATATCTCTTGCAGTTTATATTATTTACATGGGTAGGTATATATGTAATCGTAGGACCTATTTGTGTAGAAGAGTTGAATATTTAAGTTCCGTATTAGTTCCGAACGTTTTACGCACTTTGATAAACAGCCATAGTCACAGGCAGCAGCTACTAATAATTGCAGTCATCATTTAACTTAACTTTATCTATGCTTTATAATTCTTCTATTTACAAAGTTATATTGTGTTTTATAACGTACCACACTTTAAAAAAAGTAACTTTCATAAAACTGAATTGGATACGGATTTTATTAATTTTTAATTGGTCTTAATAGAACTGGATGGACTGGAAGGTGAGGATTGTGTTTAGCAGCGGTTCGCAAAGCACTGCTTTGGGAAGCGGCGCGCATCCCGCTCTGCCCGCGCCCGTTGTCTCGCGGCCTGTGACTCAAGTAACTACTTAAACGATTATTAAGATCTGATCTGATCAATCACTTATTCATACATCAATACGTCCCGTTTTGCGTTTCTCTTTGCTCTAAGATGCTATTATTTCTACACTTTATATATTATAAAAAATAGTTTTAAAAATTTGAAACATATTAAGCTATGGCTAAACAAATATTCTTCAACCTTCGATTAATATGTGTATTTAATATTTCAAATCAATTTTTGCCTAAGCTATTTATTCCTGTTAAGTTTAGATATAAAAAAATATATAATTTGTGTGTTGGATGTATCATGTATGTATTTATCATGTAGGTATCTATTTATAGTGTTAATACGAGTACTCGTATAGTACCTGACATTGAGATGCATACACCCTGTAGACCCGAGAGCTGAACTGTGAAACACTATTTTCACATTATACATGAGTACCAGGGCTACTATATTCACGTTAATTAAATCAAAATATTCCTGACTAATTCAATCCTATTCGAGATGTTTAAACTTAAGTTCGTAGTATGGTAAAACCACGGTATAAACTCATCAATTTTCATTCGATTTCATTAACGTGAGTATAGTCAGCTAAATATAAGTAATAGCAATCATAGACATTGCAAGTTTAAGTATAAAGATTAATTCCCTAATTAAAATTTCTTAGAAAAACAATGCGTTAATAATGTACCATAATTATTGTATGTTTTATGTCTATATAAATATTAAATATTACAGTTTTAAAGTATTAACAGCAAAAAAGCTATTTAAATTTCCAAAAAGCTCTTGAATTATATATAAGGATAAATAAGCAATATTACGTTATTGTATGTTCATTGCATTTTTAATACGCAAAGTGTTTATTTCTAAAATGCTTATTTAATTATTATTCAAATATATTTACGTATTTTGATTTACTTTTTTTTTGCGCAGGTTATCGAAACAGGAGAAGAAGGGAGTCAATTCCTGTATCGTATAACGTGGCCGAGGTCGGGACAGTCCAAGAGCAATATGCTTTCACAACCAATCTATGAATAAACAGACTTAGTAAGTGAAAGTGATATGGATACTCTAAGACAACGCATGATGGCTTTAGATATATGTGTACAAATAAGAAAGACGAAACATACTTTATATAAACAATATATTGTGATAAGGTTAAAGAAATTCATGGGTACAATATCACGTAATGTATAACATTTTCAAAGATCTCACATTCCCTTTGAAAACTAGAATTTATACTTAAACAAAATATTAGATAATTGTGCATTTAATGTTTTGTTATCATTATTATGAATTAAGGATCTATACAATAACACCCGTAAGATAATATTGTAGTATGCCAATCCAGAACTATGCTAAGTCATATGTCATATTTTACATGCGTGCATACAGTCACAGCATGGGACTTTTTGCGCATTTAATTAACAACATCTTATCAAATCAAATATAAAATATTACGTTCCTTTGTTACATTTTCATTTGTACATTTAAATACACATTTTTATTATTTATTCAAACCCGATAAAATAAATGCAAAATACTATTTGCATTTCGTAAAATCTCTCTAATTTCAGAGAAAGTCAATGAGTGACATATTGTTTTTATTTATATAAATAGAGATAGTGTTTAATAAAAATAATTTGTGTCACGACTGAGAAACGAACGTCACGTTTGAAACGATAATATAGAATATGAGACAAAAATTAATAATTAACTAAATAATCAGATTTAAAAAATTAAACATTCACTTTATGGAGTAAAATATATAAATAATAGTTTTTGTTGGTTTTTCACTAATAAAAATATTAATAAAATAGAAAGTACTAAATTCTGTGAGATCTGCTACTATGAATATTTGTTTGTAACTATGATTTTCAAAAATACTATTAGGAATGGATTAATATAGTAATCATCAAAAAGTCAGTTAATATTATTGACTTAAAACGTTTTTATCATTAATACTGAGTTACCGTGGTTAATTAAAGTATCGTATTTGATTAATTAGTGGTCTATAAATTTTAATTTGATTTATTTATTTCTTTACAGTAATAAATTTACGTATTTTATTAAAGTAAAATTTACAACGACGATAAAATGGTGTTTAATAAAACAGAATATGTAAATACAAACAAAATATATATTATGAATATTATATTAGTACCCGTAAATATAATTTACTTATCTATATAAGCGATTTACCACACACTGACTCATCACGAAATCTCCGAAACTATTTGTCCAATTAACTTAAAATTTTACATAGTTACTTCTTTTGTGAAGTAGACGTCCATTAAGAACGGATTTCACAGAATTCCTATTCTATCCTATAAACTTTTTACATTTCAAGTTTTTAAGCTATACTCTTAACGCGGGGGTAAGAGTTACTAAAGCAACGGTTACCTTAGCAACGGTTAAGATAACAACGGATAATATGACAAAGGTTACCATAGCAACCTAAGTTTACATCCAAATTACCTAGCGAAGCAGGAGGGAATAAGCTAGTATATATATAAACTAAAAGAAACTGTTGATATAAATTATATCACAAGTCGCTTAAAACGAAATGGTTCGACCACATTGATTTTTGTAATAGCAATATTATATATTTTAAAAGCTAAGGAGCGTAAGTTATTGAAAAACTTTGCCCAAAATGGCATAAGGCGTTTCGATGATCAGCTTTGAATGTAAATCATTTTGTTCCAAACTCAAAACACGAACTTAATATCCTCGATTTATTATAAGAGCCATCTTTAATGATCATTTTATAATTTTGTTTCACAGCATAATACATAAAATGTTTATTTATGTTATTTCTTTTTTACTTGGTAATTAATCAACATCATAAATATTTTACTTCTTCCAAAGTAACAACTTTCTACTAAGAGATGACAAAAGGGGTAACTCTTGAAAATTTTGATGATAAACTCAAAAAATTTTCATAAGAAGGAATTCAAGAAGAAGCAGAGAAAACAGTTTTTACAATGACAGAAACACATCCTTGGATTAGCCAAACCTTCAAAAACTAATTTATATAACTAAAAAAAATATCACAGTTTCGAGAAAATTTAAAAGTAAAAATAAAAAAAATTGGATATGGTTCCCGAACGAGACTAGTTGAAATCCTTGTTACACACATACACACAAACAAAGAAAAATAAGATTACATCGACTCTCGGCTTTTATACAGGTAAGTATTTTATTATAATACATTCAGCTACTGAAAATAGTAATTATATACAAAATCCTATTTATATTTTTAAATAATATTATTAGATTAAGTTTTATGATATTTTTGAACTGTATTTTTTTTGTACTTAGGTTTATCTGTATTTATTATACGTGTTATTATAAAGGGTGGTTAAATTACAAGGGCCGATGTTGATTTTGAATAAAACACAAATTATATAGGAAATTATAGTCATTTCTTTTTATTATAACAATATAGTATGATTCAATTATGTATGGAACAAAATTTCGGCCAAATGACCGCCGCGACCTTTGCGGCACACCTCCGTCCGATGGTCCAAATTTTCGATGATGCTGAGACATGTTTGAGGTGCTCAATTATCTCATCCTTTAACTTGAATTGTTGCTGGATTATCGAAGTACATATCTTCTTTCAAATAACCCCAAAGAAAGAAGTCCTACGGTGTCAAATCACATGATCATGATCAATCAAGACCCAGTCTGCTCAAATTTTCGCACAATTTTTCCGATTATACGTATATGTGGACGATTAAACTGACCGAAAAAATCACGAAGTGCACGAAGTGAATATGCATTTTGATTTGAACGCCCATTTTCATAATAAGCATGAATAACTTTAATTCGTTGCTCGATTGTGTATCTTTCCAAGGTTCCAATTGAGTTAGTCTAAAATTGAGAAATGTCAAATGAAATGCAGAAAAAAATCTTGACGTTTAGATGTGATTCACATTCAACATCGGCCCTTTAAATTTAACCACCCTTTATTTATATTATGAAGAAAACTGTATTGATGTATATTGTTTTAACACGTTTACACAAATCTATGTACAATGTAAATATTGTAAAAAATCGAAAATATATAAATAAATGAATGTTACATTATTTTTATATCAGATGTGTTTTTGTTACTGATCATTTCATCCGAGAAATCAAATTAGATCCAATAGACGTGAAAATTCTGTGTTTCTCTTGTCACCTTGAACTCACACGACGTATTGATGTCCCTTAACTTCTTTGATAAGTTGAAGTGGGACAATATAGTTGAAATACTTTAATATAATCATAGATACATATTTTATAATGCCATATATGTAACTTGACTAACGTAAGGATAAATAACCTTTTCTTCACTTCTTAGCAACGCTTCATTTATGCCAGGATTGGTTACAGTCGGATAATTATAATAGAGATATCGGAAAATACTACTGTCTGACATTGAAATAAACTTATTGCATTGGCCAGGACTATACAAGCCAGTTGCCATTTGGCTTCAGTTCAAATAAGATACGATTACGATTTTCAACCAGACCTTCAATTATGAGTGATGACCATTAGAAGGTTCTTTAGAGCTCTCTTCAACCGTTTCATAGACAATATTAGTTTAAAAATAAAAAATAAACAATAAATAAAAATATAAATCATTTAATAAAAAAAACTGTTGACATATCAAGTCATTGTCATAACTTGTTATTCAATTTATGCCATTAAATTTATGGTAAATAATATGTACAAAGCATCTTGGATTGCTACCCTACGAGATTTAAATAGTCATTAGGATACAAGTGATCGTTTTTACCGCATTGGCGTCGAGTAGCTGTCTAGTCTCGTCCATAGTATCAGAATCTACGACGAACATTGTTCCGTAAGGAAAGACTCCTTCGGAAACCATGTAAGTACTCCAGATTTTTCTAGTAGTTTAATATTATTTTTTAGTTTAATTAAGAGTTTAAAATGTGAATTCACGGTTCTGCTTGTATTTCTAGAAAGCCAATATATGTTTTTAAATGCTTTTATTTAACTTGACATGTATCGGATCAAATCTTGTAACGCGAAATTTTAATACTCAGACTCAATGAATTTCGATGAAAATTAGAGCACATGTTCGGCTCCGGTGACAATACAAGTAAATGGGGTTACCCGAAGAAAACATCCCCTTTTGACCCCTGTTTGCCACCCCTACGTGTTTTTAATCGCGTTTTCGACCATATTTGCCGAATTTTATTGTCCGGGTTAAATGTATTGTATTTTTTAAAAACTGCTTTTTAAAAAATTTAATTTTTTATAACTGTAGAAAATAAATGAGATAATCATATTATTATGAACTTGAAAGGTAAAACAGTTCAAATAAACAGAAAATTCAAATTTTTTATAATGATTTTTTTATATAGATATGTATTTAATTTTTTTCATATATATATATCATATGATGATTAATATTATATAATAAATATTAAAAAAGCGAAATAATTAATCGCGATAAATTAAAACAGATAAAAATTATCATGTTCATTACCTTTAACATACTACATTAAACTAATAATAATAACATTACTAATAATTAAAATAAATAATTAAAATTTAATCTAAAAAACACCATAATCATATTCTTTATTTTTTTGTCACTTTGGGTTTTTGGGATTGTATAATTGACGCAAAGTAAAATACTTTTATAGATTTTTTTCATACCGCAAGATATTATTAATAATCTACAACATAAAGCAATGGCGTTTAGATACGAATGTCTGCAATAGTAGTTAATAGACATAATAAACTTAGACCTTGGAACTTCTACATACTTCGGGATAACGATTATACGTTGAAACTAAGATACATCATGTTTGTAATGTCACGTTCATGCAAAAAAAAATCTATAGCTGTTTATAGTATACAAATATATGAAGCACTGACAAATTTTGAGGTGTTTTTGCCGTCCTACGATATTAAACAGTAAAATTTTATGTCAGGGCTTCTTGGTATAATAATTTATGTTCCTACTTCTTATTAATTATTATCTACATTTATATCGTATTTTCAACCATGTTTTAATTCTATTCGGCTTACAAATAAAAATAATAAAATTGCCTAAATCGTATATAAATTATATGAATAGGATTTATTTATTTTTATTATATAATTAATAAAATAATCCTTCATTACTGTAGTAACTAACTACTTCACTAAGTTATCTTATTTTCAGAAACTATATATATTTATATATATAGATAACTTCAGCTGCAATTCAGGCAATTATTCTGGACAGCATGGAAGCCTTCGATATGGTATGGAACAAAGTGCTTTTAATATTTGAAGAGGATAACCTTTTCCTTTTACCTGGTTCAAATAAATATTTCAAAAATTACACTGACAACAATGTGAGGAGGGTAACTAGAAAAGGTTGTTCTGACTTGCGCAAGGCGCATTTCGAACGAGTTGGGAGAGAAAATCACAATATACGCCGATAGAGTTGCGAAAAAAGTTAGATTTTATCAAAAACTAGTTGCAATTAAGAAAGGATTAAGAAAGCTCACTCTGATTAAAATGTATATATTTCAAACATTTTTTTGCTTCGTTGGTGCGTTCTTTTTGATTTACTGAGCCTGGAAAAATTCTATTATGACGTTGTCAATAAAACAACAAATTTAGAGAAAAAATTTACAATAAATGTTCAAACTGTCTGCTTTCAACCGTAATACACGCTCTACATCTTCTTATAAATGATCGTGTAATATGACGAACAAAAAATGTTTGTATGTAAAATTTTAACACCTGTCTCGGTTACACTAGTTAATACAGCGTATCTTCTTGTCTCCATTTTTTCGTGGTAGGGGTAGGTATAAGACTTGTTATGTAGTGGCGTGTCTATCACTCCCTATCATATTGGTAACAGTTTGTTACACTTTTTACATTTAAACTATTTGAAATAACATAAGTGTGTACTAAAACACTTTTTTATTTATTAAAAAATTGCTATATTATTAATTTTTTTTCCAAGTTACCAAATAATCGGCAACTGTATAACATTATTTAACTGTATAACACCATTTGTGTAGTACACTTTTTTTTTCAATTGATATTTGATATAAAAATGATTTAATTTTACATAAAATATATTTTAAAATCCCCTTATTGTAGTATGAAATTTTTTTCACGTTTAAAATAAAAACATAAATTAAACATTGATAAAAGTAAAAAGTGAAAATTAAAAAGTAAAGATTTGTAGTCATAATAGCAGTAAGAAATTCCTAGAGTGTTTATTTGTTTTCTAAATGGCAATATCGTTTAAAATAGTTTTCATAGTTTTACCCACTTCAGTATCTGTTTTTGGCTTGACGTTGATTTATGAGACACCTTATATACATTCACCCTACATTACGAAAATAATTAAACATTACAGTCTTTTATTTGCAATTGTAATATACGAGTATATTTTTTAGTATTTCCATTGTTTTATATTATTATTGATACTAACACATTTTCCAAAGGATATAAGGTCATGGGATGCCAACCTAAGTTTCATAAGTGCCATTAACACAATTGGATGATTCTGTACGTAGGAAGGATAGTAGCAGCGGTGTTATTATAATGTAATAAAAGACATAAAAATTTTGCCAATAGTTTTATGTGTAATGTCATATTACAGCTGCTACAGATTAGTTAGAAAATCGTCTATTACACCTTTCCACTGCGTTTATATATAATGAGAATTACAATGATGGTTTATAAATTCTCTTAAAAAATATTTGTAATAAACGACAAATGGCATTCTATATAAACGATGAACTCCAAAATTGGTTTAATCTATTAAAAGGTTATAGGTAGTCGATGGAAAGGTCTTGAAGTCTGCAATAAACAACCAGGTGTTATACATTGTTTGAATCACGAATTAATATGGTAGACAAAAATTTTGTGTTCAAAGTTTAATTCTCGATTGAGGTGCTTAATCACCACAATGAAATGTATTGAAGCCTACTTTCAAAACCCATATGCTAAAACGTTGTTCGCTATACTAGGTTGGATTTTTTAGAATATTGATTTTGAGAAAAATATTATGTATGAAATTGAGACTTATCGTTTTGCGGCTCTTTTAACATGTTCACATATAAATAACCAGTTGCTATTTAAAATAACCAAATTAAATATAATTTAATTTAATAAACACAATACCAAAAAATAGTTCGGAAAACTCCAAATACTCGAATGTGTACAATATTGCTATTTCTATTTCTATATCTGTGTGTAACAAAAATCCCTGTTGGTATTCATGCACATTTTGAAAACAAAATTTAATTCACGGAACATTACAAAAAACACACCATAACTACTGGACTACTTTTAATAATATTCGGTATGGTTATTTCCCTGTTCAAAGTATAGGACACTTTTTACTCTTTTTTAAATTTGGTGTGGTTATAGTTAATAATGAGTTTATGTAGGCTGTTTTTCGACCTAGTCAATTTATGTAAGTAATTATTAAAACAAAAAAGTGGGATAGGCAATAAAATGTAAGTAGAATTATATTATTTTTTTAATCAATTTATAAATAAGTAAGATTAAAACAATTACTCTGTTCTGAAAATTAATAAATTCCACGAAAATACGTAACCAAAACTCCATGTGCCGATATCGAGTCAATCTAAATAAATATAAATTAAAAACATTCACGGAAATATCAAAACAAAAATAACAAAAAAAATACTTATTTTGTGCTACAAAAAAAAAAGTAGTAAATTATATACGGTGAATAAATTTTCCATGTATAATATCTTTTAACGGTAAATTATACGCACTAATTGTATGTGAGCAAGTAACTACTGAGCAACTACTCGATTATATACATATTACCATAAAAATATCATAGAAATGCCTTGAACAACATAAAGTAAATATACTGCAGAGCCATCTGGTTCCGATTTATAATAATGGACATAGCAAAACAAGTACATATTTTGATTTAGTTTCATGAAATTTGAGTTATATAATTCAAGTATATAAAATCAACCAACTAAACGGCTAGACATCAACATATAAATAAAAATTAGTTCAATTGTGGCATCGAGGACTATACACACACATAACGGACTATATGCATACATAAAAAAATCTAAATGGAATGCAGAGTCACTTTCAATTGTGAATCCAGTAATAAAGCCACATAAACAGACACAAAAAATCATCACTAGCAATCCATATAGCATATAATTGAGGAGTTAAACAAACGACGATACGATACGACAAACACCCGTCACAAAGAATTTTTTAATGTATAAATCATTATACATAATTACGTATAAAAATTTATAGCTGTATCTTAATAATATCAATTTACGAGACAAGTATCTTCGTTTTCGTATAACAATAAACATCTTTAAATTAAACCCAAGGTATATTTATCTTTAGTGTTTCAAACTTAAGTACGCATACTTTTATTTGACAAATAAATATTTAATTATTTTATTTCCCTAAACTACAACTCCATCGGTATCTAATAAATCGCAAAGACGTCCTTATTTTTCATATTGTGAGTAACCGGAAGAGAGTGAAAGATATAGAGATAGAAAGAGGGACAGAGAGAATTAGGGTAAGTACCGTTAGTGTAATATATATTAAACCACTCAACCAGGTTTACTTGATAATCTTTTGAGTTGCAACGTTATCATCGTATTAAAATTTTTAAGTATTCAGCTTAAAAATTCATAGTTCAATGGAATATTAAAATATCGTTAAAACTTTGGTTTATTTTAAGTTAGTAATAATTATGACAGAATTTTAATAATAAGATTATTCTACTAACACTTTATTAATGAAGCAATCGTAATATCAACTCCAAAGTTTCACGTTTAATTAAAATATTTTAAAGTTATTTAATGTTGTATTATTATATGAAATTCCCTTTTTCTGTAAAATAGTCTGTAGTGTAACATCAGTTATTTTAATCAACCGCATTTATTCATTAAATTAAGATTCAATCGGAATTTTACCAAACAAAATATATCTGAATGCTGGGAAATTCCTAAATAAAAAAGTAATCAATAAAAAAAAATCCGTGCCCGCAGGAGGACACGCGTGGGTAGACCTCTTGTGTAACTCTTTTAAAATATAACTCACTACAATAAACTTTTCAAATATTTTAAATCACAGTGTATTTGTTTTGAAAAAGAACAGATTTTAAAATGGCTCCTACGTGGTTGTAGACTTTCTGCAAAATGTGACCGTGTAATAGTCATTAAAAAACAATTAAAAAATATTTTTCTATGTTTGACTATATAAAACTATAATATTTAATTTTTAAAAGTCAGTATGATGAGTTTGTCTTTAAAATAACAATTTTAACAAAATAGCCCGCCACTTCACGTAGCTCTCCACATGTTTCAACATGATGCCGTTGTTTACATCAAAAATTTTTAAGCAAAAAGCAGTTTTTATTTTTTCTCGAAAACGGTACCTTTTACGGAAAAACTTTTGGTACCTAAATTTAGAGTAAAAATAACCTTTCTATTAAAAATACTTGTGAGTAAGAATGTTTACCAGAAAAGTTATGAATTATTTTCCAAAAATTTTCGGTTTTTTTACCCCCCCTAAGTTGAATTGAAGTTAGGTTTTCGGTTTATTTACACTAGTTATAGGTATTCATCAAAGACATCTTATAATATGAATGTGATTGATCTACTTTATATAGGGAAAAAGTTATGGTCGAAAAACTGAATTCAGAAAAGTGAGGCCCTAGCGCCCCTCGTGGCCGGATTTCTCTGGTTAACCAAATTGACCTTCATTTTTGGATGGTTGATTTTTGTGCAAAGTTTGAAAGCGTTCCGAGCGAAACTGCGGCCGCTATCGTAAAGTTTATATATATATAAACTTTTTGACCAATGGTCATTTTGGACTCAGGGGGTCATAAGAAGAGCTCCTGTGAAGAATTTTTTTCAAAATTCGAAAGTCGGGTACACCTGAATGGGCATACCGAATTCTTCGAGGTCTACCCAAAAGTTTGTCTCTTGTATGTCAATGCTCAAGAACCTTTCCACAAGGATACTTAAGTTACTTAATGATATGCTTTTTTATTTGATTACGATGGAATAATATAAAACAAAATAAATCAACGCGTAGAAAAGACATAATCTTAAAAAATGTATATTATGTAAAATGTTGCATACTATAAATATTTAATTTGTAATTTAATTTAAAATATAAAAAAATCACGCGAGCCAGTATAAAAAAGTAATAAACATTGTCTGTTGGAAGTCAACATTCTTGATTCTATTACGTTTCTATTACTTAATGTGTATATGGATACATATTTTAAATGTTTGTATATAATACTAATTACAATTGTATTTTGAAAACTCATTTTATAAGACAGTAAAAACTAATTTTAAAAGATAAATCCATTAAAATTAAGGTATTCTGTCTTTTATTATGGCCATAAGAGATTTAACGTCTGAAACAATACTAGATTTAATCGACTGTGTTGAAATTATTGATTCAATTAAAAGTTACCTATTAATTATGAAAGTAACTTTTAATAACATTGAATTTATTTTAGACAAAACCAAAGAGAATAAATTAATGAAATAGATTCTATAAGTTTCAGTAAAATATCATAATTCTTTTTCAGTAGGGGATTAAATATAATTATTTAAATATGATGTACCTTGTATAAAAATAGTTTTGAATTTAAAAAATGTTAAATTATAACGCTGTATTTCTTTTACTTAAAAGAAAACAAGGGTAACATTATTAAGCAAATCCGATACCGGAATAATTTTGAGGTAAGATTTTCGTTGATAAGCTTCTTTCCGTATACCTCCTTAGGTTTTAAGACTTACTGGAGGATTATTTACATTCATTTTATCATTCTCTTTATAATCTGTTTTTACCCGACAAAGTTTGTATAATGAATAAAAATAAAAATATATTAAATTATAGTGAGGTAAGGTCTTGCCAGCATTTTGCCCTTCTTTCCTTTCCTTTCATACACAAACATATATATTTATATAAAATTAAAATTATTTTAAAATCAATATTTATATATATTTGTCTAAATATGGAAGCCTACGTATTGTCCTGGAATTTGGAAAACTGTCATTAATTTAAAGCATCATTTTAACTTACATTATAAGCAACACCACAAATTGCCTAAAAAATTGTAGTAGTTTTATTGTATTGTAGTTAAAGCCAGAATTAATTATTTTAACTTTAAATGATATATAGAATTGAATATTACAATGCTATTCATTGTAATATTCAATTCTACAAACAAAAAAAAACAAGAAAAAATTAAAGGCAATTGATTTTTGATTTACATACCCATTACGTTAAATGACCGTATAATTATAGTTATTTCCTTATTTTTCATATTACGTATTAGAATTGACTTTTATATACTGTCATATTTTTATGACCTTACATTAATAACTACTAAAGAAAACTTGCTCTAGTCATACATACGTTTAGTTAACTAAATTTTAAATGCTACTTTCATTTGGTGAAATATAATTTAAAACTTTATGCTTTATAACTTTGTCTTAATTGTGACTTAATAATATATAAATTATATTCCGATAACAATTGAGTTATAACATCTATAATATAATTGAATAATTAATAACTAAATGGTAATGAGATGAAATCTGTACAATATACATAAAAAATACGTATAAAAAACCTTCCATAGCATGTTTTAAAATTTGTTGTCCGTTATTATTATTATCGATTTATAGACGAGCAGCTATGAGCTGATGTGTCTATGTCAATTGTGTTGAGAAATTGAGAATTCCCATTTGCAAAAGTGATAGCTTTTCCGATTTCAACTACTGATTGAGTCGGTTTTTAAACCATTAATTGAAGTGGCCAAAACAAATTGTTTTGACAGTTTTTTTCAATTTGTATATACGTATACCTCATACAAAATCTATTGAACGATTTAGAGGAAATCTTCTGCTTGCAGTTATCTTATCTTGTCATAATCCACATAGAGGACAGATTTTTCTCACTAATTGGTATGTTTATATCAAAATCTCTTAAATCAAAAATCAAAAATTATTCTGATAGAAACACAAACTGGTTTGGTGTTGGTTTTCTGTCTCATTTACATGAAGGATGCTTTTTGAAATTGGAAAATTTGTAGTATTGCACCAATATAACAAATTTGGGATATAAACAGAATGCTATGAACCTACGCGTCAGAATTTCATACAGTGCGGTAGTGTGTGGTGTTTTCTAATCAATACTTTTTAAATTTGCATAAAAAAATAAAAACTGGTTTCGATCATAGTTACAAAAAATCTGAAAATATGTTGTATAAGTTTTAAGAGATAACAGATTGCTTATAATTTTAGCAGAAGACGAGAAGGTGAAAGTGGTAACTGCATACACAAAATATTAGAGGCACTGATAAAGGTGTATTGGTTCCGTGCTCATTACGTCTCTACCATTTTAGGCAAGTCACTGTAGGTAAGATCACAAAAAAAACAATTCAAAATTAAGACTAATTCGTTATATGTTAAATGTGATAACATAGTTCAAACAATATAGGTATTCAATAAATACATACGAATATAGTATATTGTTAAGACAAGTGATTCATCTCACGACTTTAAATTCTCAAATAAACCTGTTACATTTTCTAATTTCATTGAGATAAAAAATTCTGACAAATATCCTCTTTTTATCATTCATAAACGAGTTTTTAAAAACGGCATATATAACCTATAAAATTTTTCTACATAAAATAAGCCATAAGTATGCAAAATTAAACATAGAACCGTAAAAGTTATTGAGATTGTGTCAATCTAACAATTTATCTTATCTTAAAGTAGAGTGGCCACCTATTGACGACAGAGATTGTAATGACAGTTGTGCATATATATATATATGCACAATATATGTATATACATATATATATATATATATATATATATATATATATATATTAAGTTAAGTTTATTACCAGACATAATAGATATTTCGCTTTACTTTATCATTGATACAATATATACATATATTGATATAATATACCTACAAAATTTGTTAGAAGCGCTGGTCATTCTTCGACCACAAGAAAAAATTGACGACCAAAAAAACGCGATTTAATTTTAACCTCAATAAAAACGTTATTTGTTAAACAGGTTTTTTATAACACTTTGTATACATTTTTTGTAAGCAATATACATGGAATTCACGAATGTGAATACAGTGAGTACAAGTTAGGAACTAAATATAAAACAATTATAATTTTTAAACATTCAAAAAATAATTTGTTTCTTTTTATTAGTTAGGTATATAAGTACATCAAAAGAAAAAAAAACATAAATAAATGAATGAATTTTTAATTTATTATATTTATCACTCATACAGTGATTATAAATATTATTTTATATTGATATATAAAAAGCACAATAGTAGAATAGAGAATCCGGTTTTACCGTCACGGTGTATGGTCACCCCACTGTCAACTGTGAAATCTTGATTTTACAAGTGAGCCAAGATATCAGTCAGTCTTTGTCTTAATTCCTTCGTGCCCGTGTTTTATAGCGATGTGATTTATTTGTGTACATTTCAACATGACACAAAATACAAGGTGTGTTTATACAACTGTTATTAACCAACAATGTGATGTATACACAAATATATAAAGAATATTTTTAAATTATTCGTTAAGAAGATTCTAGAAATCTAGGAGTTGTAAATTATTAAAATAATTTGTTTTAGAATTGGTCTGAGTAATTCGTATGGTAAGAGCAACTTCTTTCAAAAATAATGCATACAATAATTGAGAGGAAATGTTATTTATATAAAATTATTATTTGAATTGGATATGTATAAGGTTTGAATCAGGAAATTCAAAGACCTAAATAATATTAAGTGAATTGTGTTTATAAAATAAACATCATATCAAAGTTTCAAGTGTTGTAGAGGGAACTAGGTACTGAATATCCTGGAGAAGGAGCTTCTTAGGAAACGTATTAAAATAGTAAAATAATACAAATATAAGCGAAATGTATTGTACAAAAATATATAATATACTTCTTTTTAAACTTATATAGCTTTTTTTCAGAGAGAAATAAATATATGCTATGGAGTTAGCGTTTGGTAAATTAATTATGAGGAAAAATCTTAAGTATTGTTAACCATAAACATAATTATGTAAATAAATTTCCCGATTGGTGCATATTAAAACAAGTCAGCTGTGCTTGTTTGTACCCACGTTTCAGTAGTAATCATTTCATAATATAATATAAGTATGTATGTATAAATAAATATGTGTGTGTATTGTACATATGATTTCTTCCAATGAAGTGTGACTTTTAGTAATGTCAATGTCATACCAGAGTTATATATAAAATTTGTGTATGTAGATATTTTGTTACTTCTTTTGGTATTTGCTAATCTTTGCAGTAATTATTTTATTATTATTATTATTACTTTACGCTAGTCAAGTAAGGATTTTCTATTCTAATTCAATGTACAATTCAATTGTGTTGTCACAAGATATTACACAAACGTTAATTTATCAAATCTACTGAATACTAAAACGTCATTAGTGATATTGAACTCTGTTACAATGTGCAATAATTTGACACTAATAAAAAAAATCTTGGTTCATCTAACAAGGTGGTGCATAGGTCAAACATGTGGGTCACCAGATTTATATGCAAATGTGACATCTCTCCAACTCTGCATTGCAAGTCTCAGGCATATTGTGCATATCTATCAGTTAACATATATTACAACAATTACAATTTATGTTATACAGTACCAGCATCATGGAGGACTCAAAATTTACTTTTCAATTTATATTTGTAATGTTTAAAGACTCTTACTTCAATAATAGAGCGGGGTTTTGTATATTATGACAACTTGAAATTTTTTATACAATCTTCAGAGTTTTACAGTTTATAAATAATTTTTTAATCCATTTATACGTATATGTATGACAGAGTTTACAATGTTTTTTACGTTTTACTTTAAATACTTGTTGCCTGCGTTCCTCCTTGCCTTCCGTTGAAGGCTGCATTAGTAGGAAACGTATTGGCGACGTTTTTTCTTAGTATTGGTATTAAATTTGGCCTGTATAAAAATATTTTGATTTAAACAGGATAATAAACGGTTTGTCAAATATGAAGATAGAACAAGATTTTGTTTGAACATTTTTTAAATTGGTTAGTTCGAACTGAAAATTTATGCTTCTTATATCCAAACTCACTTCCGCTTCGCCGATTTCATTCTTTTTCTTATATTATTCTTGCTAAATATGATTTAGCTAATATTTCTAATATTAAAATAATAAGACTACAAACATTTTATTTAAGTAATTTAAATGTGAAAGACACAATTCAAAAATTTTAAACACAGAATCGGATAAAAAAATTTTAAGGTCCACAAGTTTTTTTTTCATAAAATAAAAATAATCCACTCAAGCAAAATTTCTTAAGATACCATAAGTTTTTGTATAGACTCTCGAATTTAAATAAAATCAGCTCAGAAATGTGACGAATGGATAAAAACTCCGATACAACTTTGAATCTTACGACCTTACTGAGTAATTGTAGTTTGTCAAGTCATTTGAATAAAATATTTAAGACATATTAAGATTCAAACGAATTTATGTCGTTCAATAAATAATATTTACCAAATGCATTTAAATGGTACTTAGACAAAATTGAATAAACAACCAAAATTTTTTTATATATGAAATGAAAATGGATTTTTTTACATATGAAAATTAACATACCGTATTAACATGAAAATAAATAAACGCTTAAGATATGTAGTCTTTATGTAAACCAAATATCACGCATTGCATTAGTGACTGCTATGAGATCACTACTTAAAGAAGAAATTTTAGAAATATACTTAATTTATTTAAATATAATAGACTAACGAGCGTCAGAACTTGTCGTTGAATAACAATATCTCCTCTCACTTTGAATCATATAGAAAGAAGGCTAAGCTAATATTGTTTTTCTAAATCGATATACCGTTACCATATTTGATATATTATAGCAATAAATTTGTTTCATTAAGAACATAATTACATTTTAGAGTGCTCATTGTTAGTTTAAAAAACGATCAAAAGAATTCTATTCATGATTTCATTTAATAATTCTCTTTGAAAAACTAGTGATTTATGTTATAGTTCTATTATTGTTTAATATCTGAGCTGTGTTATCTTTTTCTGGGAAAAATAAATTTGTCTATAAGTGTAGTCATAGAAACATACTCATTATCATAAATTGGTTCTCAGTATGGAACAAAAGAGTGAAGTCTTCAGAATGGAATCTACGCTGACTCTGCGATCTGAGAATTTGGACGACAAGGACGACTACAATCCATTTCAACATAGAAAAGTTCCTCACACTACATCGTAAGTGTTATGACATTATAGACTATTTAAATATGTGACGAGTTTCATTTTAAATGAAGATTAATGCGAAGAATCTAGGTTTAAATTTATTTTTGGTTTTCTTCTTATTTATTTATTTCAGGCATCACAAGATAACTACTGAACTGAACTTGATGGCAATTAATATATTTTATATATTATCTCAGTCAATATATGAAATAGTTTTCCTCCGGTTAACTTTGTTTTTTTCTGATATAATTAGGATACAAAAAAATGACTGAACATATATAATTTTTGGAGCCTTAGCTAACATCTAGACGTTTTTACTTCCTAAAATTTTACAAGAAAACCAAAACTAACCCAAAATATTTAATATTATAATAATAAAACTATAAATTTATGGACGTGTATACATAAAAAAACGTAATGATAAGGTTGGGGGCTACTAAGTAAATAAAATAAGTTAAGAAATAAATTGTACGGCACTTGTGCAACGCTATCATTATATCGCAATAAAAAGCATGCATGCTTACAGAAAACTTTAGCAACTCTATAATCGATCGAATTGGGAGGCTCGTGACCTTGCCCAACTTTTTCAAGCAGAGTATGGGAACCCTTTACAGATGTTACGTATGCTAGTGTGAAATTTATTATACATATTTACAATACATACATTATTTATATATTTATTTTACTCAGCATCAAAATCAAGTATTAAACAAGCAAACCGTCTACAACTTTATGATCCTTGTGCGTGTGGTACAACAAGACGCAATAGGAAACAAATACTTGTAAATTTTATTATTAATATTTTATCTGCGTAGCCTGTGGCTTCGACACCTTTACAAGGAGTATATACTAGTGTCTGCAAGTTCAACTACTGCTATTATTTCAGAAAATTAAATAGATACAATAGGCCTAAGATGTTTATAAGTAATTTAACTGTAGAAAAATTAAGAGACAATCATACAATAGGTGATTATAATATATAAAACTTTTGTTAGTTACTTTTTGTCTTGATCTTCTAATTAAGTTCAAGACAAAAAGTAAGTCTCGTTTTATTTATTTAAGAAATATTTTTAATCATTAAATTTGATAAACTCTATATAAAAACGATAGTCAAAATACAAATAAGTAATTTGTATTGTCTAAGCATTAAGATTTTATATTAATTTACATTTTATTTATTTTAAATTTCTTTTTTTTAAACGGGTGGTTATTCACAAAAAATAAATATGCAACTGTAAATGATAAAGGATATTGTAAAGTAGGTCCGATTTTTTATGGTTTTAAGTCACTCATTTTTGCAGATTATTAACCGTAAAAATTATAAATCTATAAAGGTTTATTCAAAAGTATAAATATCCTCTTATATTTACAGGACCCTCGGTTCTTTCTTCCACTTACTCAAATCAGCACTAGGCACAGGACTGTTGGCGATGCCAGCAGCATTTAAGAATGCTGGTCTGGTACCGGGGTGTATAGGAATAATACTTGTAGCAATTATTGCTACCCATTGCATACATATATTAGTAAGTACACATTTATTTCGTATTCTATAAAGTCTGTAGGGATTTTATTGTATAACATAAAATCATTGCGATGACGTGAAATATACCAATTTAATTCAGTCTATAGTTACAGGAATAATAAATAACATTAAGATAATCTATCTATCTATCTAAGTTAAGTTCAATTAAATGCATTAAACTTGTGTGAAAAAAATTGTATTCATATAAAATTGTTGGATGCCATACAAATAATTTAAATAAGATGTAGATGTAGTAGATGTAGATGTAAAAAAATATGATAAATAACACCACATTTCTAAAATTTACCATTACTGTACATTTTTAAGTTAAACCCACATTTGACAGCATTTGTATTAAATTAATTTATATAATTTAATCGAGGTCATTATCATCTCTTTTAATAATTGCGTCAAAACGAATCTCTATCTCCGGTTTTATCGATAGATTTCTATTCAATAGAAGTGGACAACTTGTAGGTGGGGGGGCTTAGTTTAACAATCTTCAAAGTACCTTCTCTTTAATAGCTATAATAACCTGATTTAAAATAGCAGTAATTAGTTTGTGAAGTACAAACCAAAATTCTTTATTATGTTTTGTATAGCATTAACGATATCCTTATAGTAATTTACATATTTTTTGTGTATATTTTAAAAGGCCAAACGCCTATATAATATTAAACCACTTTATAAATATTCATACGAATAAAATAAATTTAGTGATTTTTATTTTCTAAGAAATCTTTGTTCATAAGTGAACGTCGTAAGACAAGTCATCAATTATACTCAAACATGTATCTAATGTGACATGATGATTTAGGATTATTACCTAAGTCAATTAATATAATGCTTTGCAAAAATAGATTATTTTCACAGTAAAATACAATATAAGATTAAAACAATAATATTGATATTCAGTGCAAAACTTATACGCCATATTTGATTGTCTTATTTATGACGTCATAATATCATATTCACACAATGGTTTCGTCAAGGATTTTTACTAGTGTTTTGACTAAAAACATGGTGACGTGCATCAGTATGTCTGGGAATTTATAGCGTGTTTTTGGTACTCAGTTAAAAATATTAATATAACTCTCTAATTATAATGAATAATTAACATATAAAAATAGATCAAATTATATAAAATCTTTTGACTATAATGACTTTGATAATAAGACTAATAAAAGAAGTCTGCATTCTATTGCCACCATAGCAAAATGCTAATGCCGACTTTACATAAATTGCAAACGGAATATGGTTAATGAAATAAAATATAAAACATTTGGAAGTTCTTATGTATTTGAAAATCTGCAACTAAAAGAAATAAGCCCTTATGCCAAATACTACAACAAACTATATTCACACTATTTTTACTTCAATAAAATGTTAATTGCACAATTTGGAATGTTATCTTCTTCATAAAGAAATTACAGAGAAACAAAAAAAATTACACATTTGCAAATAAATGATTACTTTCATTTATTTACTTTCATTAATTTATACTTTAAAGAAACCAGTAAGTACAGTGGATTTCTCGTGTTCTGTTTCTTAACTCGGAATATCGATCGAAGTAAAAGTTTTCGTACTTTTTATGTTAAATGCCGAAATATTACACTTATCACACAAGTGTTTTAGTATACAAATTTTGTGAGAAAAAGTAAAATAAATATGTAACTATATTAATAATCGTTGAGTATAGAGACCTACCCTTGTATGATACTTGTACGCATCGCATATCGTCTAAAATATTATTTTACTAGATGAAAACCCGTCTTCTCTTGGTTGAAATGTGACTCATAATACACAATCAACAAAATGTAAAAAAATAATTAAAATAGATTTTTTTTATTTGAAGACTGAATTTGTTTGTTGTGACAACTCAATCAATAAAGGCTCCTTTACACACTGTGTCTGTCTGTGTTACTGACATTGACTGACATGGATGCGCCCAAAGATAATATTGCAGTACTATGACGGACGGAACTAACTTCAATGACACGTGTGATAGCATCCGGTGGCAGTGACGTTTCGCTAGAGTGGCCAATATGGCAACTGCGATTTGTCTGTTAGCACCATTAGAATTTACTACTATTGTACGCTTTGACGAATTTATTAATATAGATTGTCAATTTGTAATTACTACTTTAAATTACAGTCACAACGTTCTGTGAATCACACAAATAGTTATCCCTTCGTAAAATCGGACCCACTATCAGCACTTAGGTTCATTAACCAAGTATCCATCAACTATCTCGATTACTTATATCTTTGATGATATGTTCTATATATACTAACTTAATGCCACTCTTGATAAACTTGATGTCTCTTTACTTTATCATCTAATAAACGTAATAATATCTTATTATAATTTTTCTTAAACAACAATTATTTAAATTGTAATTGCCATTTTAATAAGCCCGCGACCTTTAATTGTTTAGTTGACCTTCAGTTAATTAGATATTATACGGAGAGATTAAAGAAAAATAAATATATTTTATAATTAGTTGTTGCCAGTGAGTTTAACCGCTCAATTACCATTTAACTCAAATTATAATTTTAACCCAAACCCATTCTATTTTTTCATTTTCATAATAAAAAAGTGAAGTAAAAAGTGTCCTCTATTTTAACGGCAAAATTTTTGTATTGTAATAAAAGTAAAACCAATTTTTGTATTTCACCGTAAAAATGGAATAATTTGTACGTAAAGAATAGCTTTTAGCAGTTTTATTGTTTTTATTTATTTATTCGTGTGAAGTTTTTAAATATATACTATATTTTGATAGGGGCAATAACCTATAGTCACAACAAACTAACTTGTTTTATTTATTATTTTGTATTGATATTATGTTATGAGTATTTTTGGAGAATTGACAAATCTTCGACAAATCAAATCTTCGTTCATCATCAAATCATTTTGTAGTCCGTCTCTGTCGATCTGTCAACTAATCTACACAACGATACTCGCTTTGATGAATGTTATTTCCTATAGATAATCATTTTAACACGAATGGCTGTTTCTGATACTATTGTTTAAGATATTGCCTTATGTATACATTGTGCAATGGTTACATAATGGGTTCAGTCTATATTGAGTGACGTAATTTATATAGAAGTCTTAGTCTTTTAACTGTTTATCTTGTATAGTTTATGGGTTATGTTTTTCATTTAAAATGAGATTATCTATTAAGTACTGAAATATTTTAAAGAGACATTATTATGGAGCTACTGAGACACACCGGTAGTATCAAAGACAACTTAGCGCACAAAATAGAAATTCATATCTCTATAATATTTTTAGACCTTTCAAATAGATATTAGCAGCATTTTGTAGTACTACAGCTACCAAATTTATGCGTTGAAATAAATATATATATATATATATATATATATATATATATTTCAGTACTATAGTTGTCATTCTTTTTGTTTCTCTCCCTACACCATGGGTTCAGTTTTAAAAATTGTTTTGGTATAAAATTCACCAATCGCAAAAAATAATTAAACTGGAAAAAAGTACTGTATATCGTCGATGCTTCTAATTCTGCCTCTGTTAAGAATAATCTTTTAAATATTTTATCTTAATTTTAATGTTACTGTAAAATAATGACTTGATATGTAATATCTGACGTGTGATGTACCGTGATGTATTTAGCAGTTGATATATATATATATATATACTCGTATATATATATGTATATATATATATATATATACTCGTATATATATATGTATATATATATATATATATATACATTTGCAGGTGCAGACATCTCGCGATATTTGCAAGGAATGCCGTATTGGATCTTTAAGTTACACAGATACGTGTGTTAAAGTATTTAAACATGGGCCAATGAGGCTAAGAGCTTATACGGGATTTGTAAGGTCAGTATGTCATGTACGTCATAATCTTTTTTATTAGTTACACAAGTGAGTTACCTCAAAATAATAAAATTGCTGCAACTTTTAAAATTTAGACAAAATCAATACAATTTTAATTTCATGTAATTATAATCTAAATTAGTAAATTTTCGGCGACAAAGAGTTATCTTAGTTGTGAAAATAAGCTATAACTCCACCAGATTCGTCAAAGTACATTCATTCCTTCCTTTCCTGTCCCAGGCGGTCCCATTCTGTAAATGTATATATTTGTGTATGAAATGAAAATTTAATGTATTAAATTTTAGGATCGAAGTAGTTTATTTCAACGTTTATATTTTATTATGATATACTTTTTCAAAACATAGTAATCAGACAGGATTTAAACATTAAAACATATTTTTTTGTAAAAGATGGAAAATTTATTAGTTTCATTAAATTAATTTCAATAATATAAATAACTACTAAATAATCATTCGGCAATTATTTTAATTGTAAATATTTAATAGTCTGTCCGCTAATGACATTAAACTACTATGTAAATTTCTTAGCAGATCTATTGTATTGGTCTAAGACAGGCTATGCTTTTCTTAGAATCTACAAGGTTGATGAAAGAATAATGTATACTTATGGGGGAATAATCCCGGAGCATTGTCGCTGTCTTTTATTATTATTATTATATGAAGATATATTATTATTATTTACCTTCACGCCATATCTCTTGCGGGGTAGCCAGAGACAACGAAGCGCCAAACGCTACGGTCCCAGCATACCTCTTTCGCCTCGGCCACAGACATCAACCTCTTACATACATACATGCCCTCCGGATCCCTCCGGTCCTTATGCTTATTACGTGACCTTCCTCCAGTATCATAGATACTGTGTTTTCGAAGGTAATTCGAGGCCTCCCCCTGTCTCTCCTACCGCTCACTTTTCTTTAATAAATAAGTTTGGCTGCCATATAACAGCGTCGGTAGCAAAACCGCATTATGTACAGTCAAACTTGAGCGATGCTGATGTTTCGCCGTCTCAACAATGCAGCCAAATCACCGTCGACTCTGTTAACGGCAGCAATACCCCTTTCCACATCCATTTCGTATCTTCCGTCTCTGCTAACCATACTTCCCAAATATACCACTTCATTCACTTGTTCTATTATCTTACCATTCAAGTTGATCTTACATTCTGTTCTTTCTTCATTTTTTTCAAATATCAGAACCGTCGTCTTATCTACATTCAGGTTTAGACCATTATTTTCACACCCATGTTTCAGAGTGGTGACCAATGCCTGCAAATCGCAATGAAATGAAATAAAAAGATATTACATAATTAAAATAAGTATTTGTGTTTATGCAGGCACTTCGTCGATTATGCTATGGCCGGAGTCTGCATCGGTGGGACTAGTGTTTATGTAATTTTCATCGCATCGTCTTTAAAAAACGTAAGTCATATTTCCTGAACATTTAGAAAAATTATAGCTAAAATGTTAACCCAAATCATCCTACTTTAGGCCAAGACACAATTGAATATCAGTAGTATCCGCACTATTGATATTTTTGCAAGATATTTATTTGCAGATATAATTTAAGTTTGCGGTAGTAACAGAGAACTATAAAATGTAAATATAAACATTTTATGTGCTTAAATTAGATGGAGCAAGTGATATCGCAGTAATCATGTAAAACCATGCATAATTTAAAAATAGGTTTCCTTACCTTACATCAAATTAAATCTGTAATAGAGTACGTAACAAATTAAAAACACCCCAATTATTTAGACTATTTGTATAATATAATATACCTTTTATCCTTGTAATCCTTTCCTAAGTTCTTTTTCTTTGGGATAAATCTTGAAATATTAAATAAACGTAACGATAGACAATAATACAGTATTGCTTGTCTGAAATATGTTTAATTGCAAATACTATTATTTTTATTATATTTCTATCTTCATGTTCTTTAACACTATGATGAATTAAAGCAATAATTATTATAACAAGTTATTTTGTGTCATAAACATTTAAATGAATTATTTGTTTTCGTTATAAACATCACATCTAACTTCTCAAATTAGAATTATTAAACCGGTGATAATTCTATCAACTGCGAAATGTTTTACTTGTATTTTAATACAACAAAAGTTACGCGTATACGTGGAATTTTGAAATTAATTCAACCAAAAAAGTCACGACACTATATTTCTGTATTTTATGTGTAATCAATTATTGCCAAAATAATGAGGCGTAAATACAATGATATTTCATTTTCATTATAAATTTCACATTATGAATAAATATATAAATAAACTACGTATTGGTTTTTATAAAAATAGTTATTTCTTTATTATACTACATAAACTAAAACAGTCTTGCCCGGCGTTTGTCTGTGGTGGAAAAACGATAAATACCCCGACATAATAGCCGAGGAAGTTGGAACATACCAAACAATGTCAAACCTAGCACGAACAAAGCCGCGTACAAAAACTAGCTCTAAATAAATGTTTTCCAAACACTGATCGAATTAAAATCGAAATATAAAACCAGTTTTGTACAAACTGCTACAACAATATTAAATATCAAACAATATAAAATTATATTTCCGTGAAACGTAAAATAAATTAGCAAAATTATGATTTAAGAGCACAAGATTCTCGTACATATTCTCAGATGCAATAGATCTTATTTAATTAAATAAATGTTTAAGAAATACAATCGAGACACTCAAGTTTCTAATAAAATTAATTTCTATAATCTGAATATTTAGAATCAATCAAGACAGGTAACAATAAGTTACGGGGTTTTAGAAGAAATTTAATGTTCTGTGTTATTTATGATATAGCAATGATATGTCTAATTGCTAATAAAAAATCTGATATATTCTAGGTTGTAATATTGTATTAGAGATTAAATTACTTATTACTTACTTACAGACAATCAATTTAAATAAGTTAAAATTATATGCTTCAAAAGTAAAGTATGTTGAAATAAGTGAATGATTTTAATAAAATATATATATCCACAGGCTATAGCTATATTCGACAATTCCATTATTTGGTTTTCATTTATTGTTATTGTATATATAAAAGGCGTTATAGGTTAACTTAAGTTCAAAATTTCTATTATTTAGTTATAGGCTGATATGGTTAATGCAATATTTAATATTTTATTTACTATTTTAGATAACTGCATTAAAAATTTTATACAGGTGTCTTACTAATTAAAAAGGTAATTACAAACCAAATAAAACGATAATATATTCTAAGTTATTTGTCTATTTGCGTTTGGAATTACTTCATATCGCATTTATCCTAGCGCAATACAACATGTATTGCGCTTAAAATAATATTTCTGTTATGCGAGTAAACATCGGAGAGCCAGATTCAAATATAAATGGGTTTATATTATCCTATATACTAATGGAAGTAACATGCATAAATTCACAATCATATTGTGTGATATTTTACATTGACTGATTTGTTGTTATCTGTCAATACGTTTTGGTTTGAAAACATACTATTTAAATAATATTAATATATCTATTTATGTATTTCGTGATCATAGTTATAGTAACATTACATATAGACAAGATCGTATCTATTTACATTCTGTGTAGCGTGTTAATGTTATAAGATTGATTTAAATATACTTAATTTTTCAGATTTTAGATCATTTTTTTCCAGACAACAAATATCCTGTGGAAATTTACTGTGCCATATTGATTTTACCACTAGTAATATTGACTCAAGTGAGACATCTCAAGTTTCTAGTTCCCTTCTCAGTATTTGCAAACTTATGTCTTCTCCTCACGTTCATAGTCACTTGTTACTATACGTTTGTGGATCTATCCGACGTCGCTGATATAAATCTTGTCTCTAGTGTGGGGCAATGGCCATTGTTCCTCAGGTATGGTAATTTTGACTTACATATTATAGTCTACATAACATATAACACTTACTTTTTTATCACAATATCCTCTTAAAGTTATTAAGGTGATTCTGTGATAAAAATGTAGTAAAAATATTTTACTATACTAGAAATATATATGTTAAAAAATGTATATATAGTAATATAAATAGTATACTATATATACTCGTAGTAGTGCAATTTATGGTTATTAAGTAATACAATGGCCTACATTCCAACCAAGATCATAAAGTATCCTCAATAATGAGTTAATAAGTGTATTTTATATTTGATCTGACTTAGTAGAGATCTTTATTGTTAATTACCTCATAAAGTAATATTACTACTTAACTATATGTAATAAGATACACATCAATGTGATAATTTTGTTGTAGTACAGCTATATTTGCGATGGAAGGCATCAACGTAGTTATGCCGGTGGAGAATGAGATGAAGAACCCTGAACACTTTCTCGGCTGTCCAGGAGTGTTAAATACCACCATGATAGTGGTCGGTTGTCTTTATGCTGTTGTTGGAATATTTGGATATTTGAAATATGGAGAAAAAGTACTTGGAAGTATCACTTTGAACTTACCCGAAAATGAGATGTGAGTATTTAATTTTTCGTGCAGAGTTAAAAAGACATGATTAAAATAAATCCATTAATTAATTGATATTTAATCTTAAAAAAACTTACCAACAATATTTATGATTTCATAAAGAAAAATATAAACTTAAATCCTCTTCATAACATAGTCACAAGAGTAACCAATAAAGACAATTTTAAAGTGCTGCTTGCACCGTAAATTTGGAATTAAAAAATTGTGTTTGAATTTTCTTTCAATGATTTTATGATCCAATATTACCTTATTATGAACAGATACCCTTCAGAGATTAATTATAATTTATTTATGAAATATTTTCCTTACCTTAATTTAAACTAAATCGTCAAAAAAACAAACAAAAGATTATCATTGACCTAGGTCGTTTATTGTGTTATGATTCATTAAATTGTATTCTTTTAATAACAGTCTTAACTCTATGCCGGTTTTAAAAATCTAAAATATTTAAAACCAGTTCTATTACCTAAAATATTAAAGTTGTGATACTAAGACTTAATCTATAAAACATAATAAACTCTATGTCCACACAAACAAATTTAAAAAAATCTAAATCTTTTGCTTCTACACAAAACATTTTTAAATTTCAAAGCTACCACCAGTTCGGAAAGTTATTTGCCACAGCCCTCTAAAGAGCAGCGACAGACACTACGGTAGTTTGTCTTATGTCTTGAAAGCAATTATCGAATATAGAATATAATTTACAGATCAATCAAGTCAATTATAATTTATTATTGTTACTTACTTATTATATTTACTTTTTATATTTTATTGCCTATTTATAATTACCACTTATTATTTGATAGTTTGGAACTAATTATTTAAGTTAGACGTTGTTAGAATTGTTAATACGTTGTTAGAATTGCCGAAAATTTCAAAACATTCTGTAACAATTAAAACTTGGATCTTTTACATTAACCCCATTTCAGTACGCAAGTATTTAACTTAGAAACATAAATTAACTAAGAGTAAGAATTTTCAGTTACAATAAATAGAGTTAGTACATTTATTTAAATATGAGATAACTATTCTAATAGTGATCCAATGATGTTATTTCACAGGAACCTAAACTACTTTTTTATTATATTCTTTCTGGCAAAAAATATTCAAAAATATTTTTTTATTCTGTTGGTTCGAATTAAGTATCGTTTCAATTGTAATAATACAATACCTCTATAAAGTTAAGCAAATCTATAGATCTAAAGAAATATATTGTCCACAGGGACTTTGCTTGCATTGAAAAATTTTAATTGCTTGTTCCCTAAGGTACTACGAAGTAAATAAAAAATATTCTCATATAAAGGCAACATAGTATATAAAACTAAATTCTATTCTTTAACTAATTATTTTTTTATGTTTACTTTACAAATATACATACAATGAGAAGCTAATTCTGTACATTTTTTGTTGTTTACGTTATATTATGAAGCCCCAAATGATAGTTTTTGTTTACAAAAAAAAAAGTTTGACATTTTAAAATATTATATAATCCCTGTTACGACAGGACTTATTTATATAGAAACAACAATGAAGGGAATAATAAATAGTAATAATGATATATCTATAATTAAATTGAAAACTAAATTTTATTTGTTTTGTATTAAACAAGCATTTTATTTTAAAAAGGTTAGGTATAACATATATAATACAACCATTTCAGTCACAGTCAGTATTAGAAAGTATACCTATTAGGTCTACAACTTTGCTCCCGCCGTTTTCCAAAAGATGGCGCTAGTAGCCAGTAATAGATCAAATAAATAAATCGCAGTTGTTTTCCATCAGTTTTGACATCTATAAATATAACCTTACATCGATATTAGTTAATTTTTGTTTGTGTCATATAGTTACACTTAATTAAATATGTCAACTTATAAACCGAATTCACGTCATTTTGCGGGAGATTTTACTTTTTCATTTCAACATGAAAAAATCGGCGGCTGCGGCTCATCTATTGCTATTATGAGCTGCTAAAACCTTCTGAAAAAATTACTGGTGCACTTTATCGAACGCAATTAATGCGTTTGAGTCGGGCATTAAAAGCAAAACGGCCGCAATACGCTGTTAGACACGAAAAAGTAATTTTGCAACACGACAATGCTCGACCTCACGTGGAGAAAGTAGTCAAGACGTACCTCGAAACACTGAAATGGGAAATTCTACCTCACCCGCCATACTCTCCAGATGTTGCTCCATCTGATTACCATTTATTTAGGTCGATGGCACACGACCTGGCGGACTAGTGCTTCGATTCTTTTGAAAATGTGAAAGAATGGATCGATTCTTGGATCTTATCAAAGGATGAAGAATTTTTCCGACGCGGGATTCGTTTGTTGCCTGAAAGATGGGCCAAAGTAGTGGAAAGTGACGGACAATATTTTGAAACATAAATAAGATACCATTTTTTTTAATATAATTTTTAAAATTAAAAAAAAAAACGGCGGGAGCAAAGTTGTAGACCTAATAAGTATTTGAATAATTGCAAACCTTATTTGGATGACTCTGTTTCTCAGTCAGTAATTTTCAACTAATGTTTTGAATTTACTATTATCATTAAGGCTGATCGACGAGTCAGTTGTAAATATAGACGAAAGTAAACAAACAAACAACTAACTATCCTAGTAGGATTGGATTTCTGTCTATTGACATATTTGTTTGATATAAATATAGTACGCAGAAAAATATAGCTCAAATACAGTATTTTCTAAATGTCGCGAGTATTTATACCCTATAAATTTAGTCTCGTACTAGATAAAAATCAAGCAAAGAGATCGGAGAAGAAAACGCAAAGAAATCATATTGTTGAGCCTATTAGTTTGAGATAAATCTACCTTTATCTCTGTATATATAGGGTTCAATAGAAAACGATATCAATCTATGATTAAGAGTTCCTTGTGAATATAATATATGTATACTAACCTACTTATGTTACCACCAGGCATTGGTATCAAAGTAATCAAAAGATACCTCAATGATGTGAAAAACAATCAATTTAATCATGAATTATTTTCGCACTGAAGAGCTAGAATGACTAATGTTATAGTTAACAGTAGATATATATACTATTTCTATGCTATTTTTGATGATTAATCAATGATGCTTAATAATTTTAAAATAATTTTTGAATTAGTATAATTATAAGTAATCCAACATTTTAGGTGATCAAGTCGTATAAAGTGAAGTATCTATTATAAATAGTTTTCCTCTTTTATGGGGCATATAACTTCCGATACTAATGATTTTATTACTTGAGTTTAGTAATCTTATAGTTTTACAAGTGAATGGCATTTGAAATTAATTATTTTGATTTTGCATTTATTTTATTGCCGGGATATTTCACTATATTCAAATTTGGTTGTAAGCTTTCTGTACAAATAATGCATTATTTAATAAACATTATTTTTTCAATAGTACTCGTTATAAAATCTTACACTCAACAATTTTTTTTTTAAGTTTTAATCATTATATTCCAAATGTATTTTTAGATTGGCATTAACAGCCAAAATTTTGGTTGCGGTTGCAGTATTCTTCACATATTTTCTTCAAATGTACGCACCAATGGATATTTTATGGTTGCGACTGAAGGATAGAGTCAGTCAAAGGTTTCATAATGAAGGACAAATAATACTAAGAACATTGAGTGTAATACTCACTGGTAAGAATCTTATAACATACGTTCCGTTGTTAAAAATATTTTTTGATATGGACTCAAACAAATAATTTTTGTATGGTGTATAATAATAAACATATATTTTTTTTAATTAAATGTAATCCCTATTGAATAAGTAATCTAATTTAATCTATTTACTATCGTTACTATAATAACCAACCCTAAAGGGTTAAGTTAAATGGTTTTTTAGTAAATACAGATCCAAAAATCATCAACACCGATAGAAGAGAAACCTTTGCGAGTCGATTTCTTTCACTCTGTTAATTAAACTGCTGTATTGTGTCCCGAACTGGTAATTAGCATCCTATAATCGCCTTTGTCAGGACGAAGGCGAATTTGTAAGGTTTATTCGAGTCATGTCAGCGTTGACAAATTTTTATTCGATATTTATTTGCATAATATGTCTCATATGTTTATAGACAACTTAAAATAATGATAAATAAGTATCTTTTTGATCCATTTCAATTATCATATCTTAATAAAGTATAATATATAATTTAATATTTCTTCCTTTCAGTTGTTTTAGCAGTAGCAGTTCCAGACCTTGAGCTTCTAATAGGTCTTGTCGGCGCCATCTTTTTCTCCACATTGGGGCTTCTTATTCCTGTCGTGGTCCAAACTGTCCACAAGTGGGAGAGGGGCTTGGGGAAATGCTCCTATATTTTGTGGAAAAATACTCTTCTATTAATTATATATCTAATTGTGATAGTTTCTGGTTGCTTTACCAGTATAACGGCCATTATTGATAAGTTTATACAAAAGTGAGACAAATAAACAATTATTTGATAATATACAAATCAATATTATACCTATGAATGTCCGAACAATTAATTATAATTTAACATTATTTATATTTAGAACTGTTATGTCATGATTGTTAATAGTGCAACAATTTTAGCTGTAAATAAATAAATAAAATTGTAATTAAATTATATTTTAATTTTATTGCACTCTAATTCACTAATCACGTGACGACTTGTCTTGAACATGTGATTTAATCGTGCTTATGCATACCATTTATACATGTTACTAAACTTATTTTTAATTATTTGAAATTCACAGAAAAAATGGCATATATAATGTATTAATAAAAGAAGCAGTTAGTAGACAATTTTGAAAAAGTCTAACATTAATATCCATGTTAAGCTTATTTAATTATTCAATTAATTAAAGAATGTAAAATTATCGATACGGTCAGAATTCGATTTTGTCGCTGTACCAATTAAGCGATCGTACTACTACCTGCATCGATGAATTCGGAATTCTATATTATATACTATTATATTTATCGAAAAGATTGCGATATCTGTAAGGCATCTCTCAAAAATCTATATTAAAATGGATATTGATACATATTCACAAATTCCTTCTGATGTCATACTCTTTTTCCGGTTATAAGTAGCCACATACCCTCTTTTTTAATTCCTGTCTTAAATATCCCGACAAATACCAGGTCATAATATATGCCTCGCTCGGAACGTCTGCCCATTGCTTAGTACGGAGTTGAGTGCCTATACAAAAGACAGACAACGTAACGGCACGCGTGCCATAACGAACCAGTGGATTGGAATGAGTTGTAGTATTAGCTTTGATTCCTAGACTTGTCAAAGTCAAAGATTAGACTTATTATTTCAACATTTTTTGAAATTGATTAATTCTTTTCACTTTATATTATTTCAGTAAATATTAATGTAGTTTTATAAGTAAATAATAAACATTTTTTACTTGCGGCCTCTTAGTTTTTCCTCGCCCTCGGTAGACACTCGTATATTATAAAAATCTACGTTCATATTAATAAAAGGCAAAACAACATTATATTTTGTACATAATACCTTTTTTTTACTTTTCTTACTAATCTACCTTTAGTATCTTTATGAAAAATAATGCAATCCCTTAATCTTAAATATTACTTAAATATATTTTTATTTTCAAAATATATTTTCAAGCAGAGATGAGAAACAGGTGTCATTTTTTAAAACTAATTGCTTTAAATTTTTAGGTGGTAGAGCCTAGTTGTAGTTATTTGACTGCAGCTCGTATTGGGCTGGCTCGACTGGGGAAGGACCACCCTCTCACAGAAGACCCACTTGTAGTAACCAAATTCATTTGGTTATGTTTCGTCTCACCTTCTCCCACCTTCTCATCGCCTCCTTATTGCCTTTTATGTTTACTTAGGGAAAACGACGAGTCAGCGACACCCCGCCCCACTCTAAATGTGGACTTTTGCAATATCTGGGGACTTCATTCCAACTTAAACGCCTACCATTACCATCATTAATATGTAGAGACGGCGCAGCCGGACTTGTTGTTTTTGACGGAGACGCAGATATCTCAAACTAGCACAATCATTTTATACAACATGCCGAGGTATCTGTGTTCGTAAGGGAGGATATCGTCGCCTTCAGGTTGTTGAAGGTCGGTCCTGTCTGTACTCTGGCTACGCGTGGACATGGACGACCATGTGAGAGTCTACGCGTGCCTCTACAGGTCCCATAGTGGTAATGCAGAGACGGATCAACTCTTAGGCCATGTCCAGGCGAAGATTGACGACCTGCTCTCACAGACCCCCTCCACCGAAGTTGTAGTCCTCGGGGACTTCAATGCGCACGATACTGATTGGCTAGGGTCACGTGCCACCCACTATCTGTTTTTAACTTTGCTCTGCCAAATGATCTGTCCCAGTTGGTCAAGACGCTCTCGTCTACAGGACGTGGACAGATATATGCCCACTTTGTTGGATCTTCTGCTAACTACACATCCCGGGAAATACCAAGTCACTGTCGAGGCTCCCTTAGGGTCCTTCGATCATTGCTTGGTCCAAAATGTAGTGCCCATTCCACGTCGTCCCAATAATCGCGCCTCCAGATACTTCAAACGGAAAATTGCTAGAGCATAATTCAAGCATGTCGTCAAAATTAGGGATCAGCTGGCAAGGTACCCGCCTGACACGCGCAAGTTCTGGGCGCTTTCCAAAGCCTGGGAAACTTTTGCCAGCCATCCCTACCACCACTGCACGCTGGGAATGACTCTCTGGCCCACAGGGCAAAAGAGAAAGCCGATCTCTTGGGTTCTCTTTTTTTCTCCAACTCGACTTTGGACGACCAAGGGAAGATACTGCCTATCATCTTGCGATGTCAGAGCTTAATGCTGGAAATAGTTTTTCGGCAAAAAATCATCCGAAAAGCCCTCTTTTCCTTGGAAGTTCATAAGTCGAGTGGGCCAGATGGTATCCCTACAATTGTGCTTCGGACATGTGCCCCTGAGTTGACACCAGTGCTAACGCGTCTATTTCAGTATTCCTACACGTATATGCATGCTATCCCAACTCTGTTCCTCCTGCACATCAATGATATGTTGGATATTTCCAACATACATTGTTATGCGGATGACAGCACTGGGGATGTGGTATATTCCGGGCGTGCAAGTCTCTCTCGGGAAAACGTCGACAAGTGCCGAAAGAAACTTGTGTCTTCTATAGAGACTTCCTTGGGGATGGTCTCTGAGTGGGGTGAACTGAACCACGTTCAGTTCAATCCTCAGAAGACACAGGTTTGCGCATTTACCACTAAGAAAACCCCATTTGTTGTATCACGGCTCTTCGAGAGCACTCCCCTCATTGCCTCGACAATTATCAGAATACTGAGTATCGACATTTCGAGCGATTGTCAGTTTCGTGGTCATCTGGAGAGCAATGCCAAGTTGGCCTCGGTGAATTTGGGCGTGATTAATAGAGCGAGGCAGTATTTCAGTCCTGGCCAAAGACTTGCGATCTACAAAGCGCAGGTCCGGCCACACATGGAGTACTGTTCTCATCTCTGGTTCGGATCACCCCAATATCAGCTTCTACCATTTGAACGCGTACAACGGAGAGCCGTTCGGATTGTCGGGAACCCGGTACTCTGCGAACGGCTGGACTCTTTGGCATTGCGTAGAGACGATGCATCTCTGTGCGTCTTCTACCGCATTTACCACGGGGCATGTTCCGAAGAGCTATTCGATCTGATGTCTACCGCCGAATTTCATCACCGCACAGCGCGCCATCGCCTCCAATACCATCCGTACCACCTGGATGTGTGGCGATCCTTGACTGTGCGGTTCTCAAGTACATTTTTCCACGTACCACTCGAATGTGGAACAAACTCCCTTCGGCAATATTTCCAGATCGGTATGACATGGGTACCTTCAAAAAAGGCGTTTAGGTTTAGGCGTTAACCTTCAAGGTCAGCAACACTTTTGTAAATCTTCGGATGTTGCAGGAGTTCATGGGCGGCGGTGATCACGTCCATCTGTGTCCCGCCAGCTCGTTTGCTCTCCTTTTAATTAAATACGGAATTTTTAAACTAATACGGAATATTTCCTGTGTCGGTTACCAAATGGACATTAAACTATGACTGACATAAATGTTCAACATACAAATCATTGCCTCCAATTAGAGTCGTTTCTAACTAAAGAAAATTATGAACAAAAACATACATATTGTTGTATTGTATATAAAACTGACTGTCTTTAATTGTTTTAATAATGAGTATTATATTATATTACAACACCGAATTAAATAATTTAGCTAAGCTTATAGTCAATAAATATGGATTTATTAATCTAATCTATATTTTTTAATCTAATATAACATAACACATAAGCATTGTTTACGCTACCACCAATTCTAAAGGAGCAAGGAAGTTTTAATCACGTATGAACTAAATAATAATATTATATAATGTATTAATAATTAATTATGTGCATTATATTATTTCAATAATTACCACAATACTCAAAATCTACATAATGAGTGTGTTAAAAATTGCGTTCGTATCGATATAGTACACCTACATATAACTGTATATTATCACACAAATACTCACAACCCCATTCCGAAAATAATGTGAGCCCTAGCGTAGATTTCAAATTTCTATCGACTGCAAGCCATAATTAATAAGCCCTATATATGTGTATGGTTTATTTTCTTTCTAAGTTAGAAGCTTGCATACTATACTACTACAACGCGATAATGCATTTCTCATAGTAGCCAAAGATTCACGTTTTAACTATTATAAAATATAATGACATTTTCGGCAGTTCTAATTAGATAACAGTATACCTATAAGTAAATAGTTCGCTTATTACAATATTATGTTTTAAGGTTCTATTAAACTTTCAAATACTTTTATTTATTTGCAATATATGCAAAACAACCATAATAAATTTTAATCTTCTTGCTCTTGACGTATATATTAAATACTGTTATCGGAAATTGTATGTTACCATAACAACAATAAGGAAACTTTGTACCGATATAATTGGCTTTTTGGTTGCGTCTATTTATTTGAATACCCTGAGCGTCTCTAATTATTTGACGCTGACTGTACTTGAATTATGTTATAAACTCAAAATGAAAATATGTAAGAATTAAACTTCAGTAAGTGTACTACAAATGTTTACTTAAATATATATTGAAATATGTTTCATCTTTAAGCATTTCTGTTTGTTTTATATATAAACTAGCAGACCCGGTCACGCGTTGCTGTGACTATTATTTTTGATATATTACATTGTAGTAAACTATTTAAGGGGTAACGTTCAGAGTACTTCTGTCATGAAAATCATAATGTTTTCTTACAGTCGATATTAAGCAAAAATAGAAACAAAATTATTTTTTAAATTTAATCCAAATTTATAACACTATTTGTAAATTACAAAGTTTTTAGTAAATAACTTGGAACACTAAACTTACGAATGAGGTAGGTAGGGTAGATACATCATTCGTAATTATTCAATCCAGTCAACAGATACCGCCATCTTTTAGAATTGTTAGGAGCTAACAGCAAAATAATAAACAAATAAAATAATATTGCGACTATGAATTGAGTTGAAAATTATTATATATCTTTTAAGTTAGGTCAAACTGTACGTGGTGTGTAAATTTATTAAAATCGGTTAAGTAGTTTAGGAGTCCATCGCGGACAAACAACGTGACACGTGATTTATACATATTAAGATTTCTGGTGGATCTTTTTTATCATTTAGTATTTTAATTAATGTGATAAATAAATCGTAAAATTATCCTTTTTTTAATATGTTACTTTATCATTTTAATACGATGAAATAAAGAATAATGAAATAAAACGTATATAAGTATTTTCAGTAATCGTATTAATAACAAAAATCTGTTTTATTTTTATTGTAGTGCTTTATGATACACAATGTTTTTTGTTTGATTAACTGGTGAATACAAACGAATCTGATGGTTTTCCAACATGGGAACAGGCAACATACAATTGACCCCTGGGACTTATTTATGGTCATAGCAAAAGCAAGCCGCACTGGAAACTGTCAGTCGGAATCATTGCGATGCGTGGTATCAACACGTCTTCTCCTTTATACTTTCCTTTCAGTATAGTTGCTTCTATCACGTTGTTCAATAATTTTTTATCGCTAACCGTGTGCCGTTGCAAAGACGTGATTGGTTGATATTTCTCCACATTATAACTAACGATAATTAAAGGTTTAATTGAAGATTGTGAGGTGGAAATCCTGGTAAATCCAGCGAATTTAAATATTCAGGCGGATAGTTGACGACATCATCTTGGTTAGTAGCCGAATCAACTGATATATCCTCAATTCGCCTGTAATTTGTTCTTGAATTTTGAAATTTAATTCATTTACATCTATGTTTTTTGCAGCCAATATAGCCTTTTCGCTCAACCAATCATGGTTTCTGTAATTTTGAGCAACATCTGGAAACACCTTTTGAATAAGTTCATCTTTTGATCTAGTTAAGTGACAAAAACTTTGAGGAAAGTTAATGCAACCAGTCAAGGTGTCTATAGGAAATTTGCCATTACCAATGTCAATGAGTTGTTTAGAGAATATGTCTCCAGATTGGACATTTTGCAACTTGACACGCATATTCTTGCTTAAATGTAATACCTTCACATGCTTCCACAAATTGGAGGACTTTAAATATGCATTAAGTTCATCAGCTAACGTTGATCGTAGAATCACTGGCAATATTTGACGAAAATCTCCTGCTAATAAAATCATTGCACCACCAAATGGGTTATGATTGCTCCGTAGATCTTGTAAGGTTCTATCTAAAGCCTCAAAAGATTTTTTATGTGCTATCGTGCATTCATCCCAAACAATCAATTCACATTGCTGCAAAACCTTTGCCATTGCAGAGTTCTTCGAAATGTTGCAGGTTGTGGTTTCGTTGCTTTGCATGTGTAATGGCAATTTTAGTGCCGAATGAGCTGTTCTACCAAAGTTGATGCGATTCCCCATGAAGCGAGTGCAAGTGCAATTTTATTTTGTGAGCGAATTGTTGCTAATATCAATGATATAAAAAAAAAAATTCCTGTACCACCAGGTGCATCTAAGTAGTAAATCTCTCCTCTTTTATCATTTATTACTTTCATAAGTGTATCAAATACATTCTGTTGTTCATTCAATAGTGGAAGATTTGTTTGAATTAATTCTTTCAAAGTATTGAGATCATACAGTTTTTCTCGGTGCAACTCTTGGTTAAAAGCATCATGCATTGGACGATTGGGCGCGGCCAGGCCTAATTGAAATAATAGTTTGTTTGACATCATCAAGCACATGTCCTCAATTGAAATCAATACTTCATTGTAAATTTCTTCGCTTATTTGTATATTTGGATTTCCCCTTCTAATCCGTATTTGATACAAAATATCATCACACATATTATCTTTGTACTTGATCCACAAATCCTTTGGGTTTGATGGGAAGCAAGTAGATATGATTATAGAAAACAATGTTCGTATTTGATGAGCTTGTGATGATATTACAGCATCATTGAGAGTTTGATCCCAATGAGCATTTTTCTAGCAATCGCAAATGTTGGCAAGCTTTTTTGTATGATCCACACAAATCACCATCAACAGTTCGTACATGTTGGAATGATGTTGGGCCACGTACATTGTCTAATAGCAGTCGTGAATAAAACTTTCGTCATTGCTTTGATGTACTGAATAAATTCGACCAATCGCATCGGTAGAATATACATCTGGGTATCCTGAAACTGGTTTTCCTTGATTCCGTGGTATAAATCTCCTTAAGGATTGATTCCAAGTATATAATAATATTTTGGCATTTCAGAATATAACAATGTTTGAGCAAAAGCATCGTTTTGGCATGTCAAAAAAAACTGGTTAATGTAATAGATGGTGGCTGTACAGCTCTTTGTACTGCGTTCTGTGCTGTAAAATATACTCTTTGTCCATTTTCTAAATGCACAGCTAAATGAAGAACAGTAGGGTGTCTCTCATGAATAGGAAAAGAAAATTTTCGCCAAACTGCTTCATTACTACTGACATAGCGACCCATTTGGTATTGGGTAACTTCATCATTGGAATTCTCTGCATTAATACCAATCACAGCCATATCACTCCCTTTGGTTACATATTTGCAAATGTATTTAATAGATTTTACTGAATGGCAAGATTCAACGTTAATGTGCGCTTTGAAGGTCTTTGATAAAATGGGTGAATATGGAACAGTCCAGCGATTATCTATTTAAATATCTTGTTGATTTAATTTGACAATTGTTGATCTTCCATTTTCTGCTGTCGATTGGCGACGATACAAAGGATAACCATCAATACCAGTGATTGTGTCAGATATTAATGTCCGTGGATATCGTTTTGAACATTTACCATCCACCATACATGGTAAATTTTGATTAAGAGTTCCACTGGGACCATGTACCATGTTTTTGATAACTACCTCATGCAATCCAGGATCTACTTCTACATTAGGGATTTCAGCTGATATTACTGCATCAACTTCATTTGATTTTATCTTGTCAACTAACCAAATCAAAATATGTGCATGTGGCAATCCCCGTTTCTGCCACTCCACAGAATGCATCCAGCGGCGTGTCTCTCCAAACACATAATGTTTCACAATGAAATCCATTAAAGATTTCAACTTTTGTATAAAGACTCTGGCTGTGTCTATTTCTATCCAGTGTGGATTGCATGTAAATGTAATGAACAAATCTGCTGTACCATAATGACAAACATGGCATTTTGAGCATATTCATGCATATGTCGAGGGCTTACGATGTATGTTGCTGGAAGAATAGTTATTCGACTAAGATTCTGTGCATTACCATCAGTATTAATCGCATCTCGAAGGTGAATATACTCTTCAGATCTGAGTTTTGTCTGATTCAACCTGATGAATGTTAATCTATCCGTTTCAATTTTAACATACATGTCTACAACATACTTGTGATATAATCGCCGACGTTTGAGTATGTGATTGTCATCATTAGGCGGTAGGAATAATAATTCATTGAACTGACTTTTTTGTTGGTTTTAGAACCTGAAAATAGATTTTTGTTGTCATAACATTGAAAATTAAAAAAAATAATATAGTGACTGATAATATATCTCCTTGCTAAACTAATATTTTTTATTACCTGTAATGGGATTTATCATCTTGTTTGAGAAATCATAGCCATCTTCACCTTGCCCAAATATAATGGGATATTGCAATGCATCATATGAGCGGTGTGTTTCCTTTATACGTTGTAATTGATCATTCCGACGATGTAAAACAATATCAAGGGATTCCAAGTTTTCTCCAACTACAACGATGGCAACTTCATCAATAGTTGGTGCATTAAAATCTCTTGCATGTTGGCCAACAGGTGTTTTATCAGCTCTGATTACAATTTTGTGATTATCAGATGACATCAGATCCAGTGCAGTTTTAAACAACATAATCAATTGATTGTACTCATGAAATAAAGTTTGTAATTGTTCTACAATAGACCTCTTTACTGAATTGTTATTTGAACAACGCATATCAATTTCTTGTGGTGAATTGCCAATGAAATAAAATTTTCAGGAACTTGTAATTGCTATCTGACACTGGTAACAGTGAACCTGCGCTATGATATAGTTGGCCTTGTATCTATAAATAAAAAAAAAATGATTTTTGTCAAATATAAATAATATTTGTTCGTAAAAACTATATCTGTCTCCTAATTTGAATCCCCAATTTATAATTGATATGCTTAGGTATGTCAATGTGTAATAATTAGTTGTAACTAATATCCATCATTAAATAATTATATTGTGTTTCAAAATAATAAAAGTATTGCTAATACTGAATCACCAAATAATATTATGAGTAAGTAATATATTTGTTGGGGATTAAGGAACTGAAGGTTAATGACACACCTTTACTTAATTAACAGGAAATTTTGTTCACTAAAATAATAATGATTAACTGCTATAATACCTACCTTAAAATTTGGCATGAAATTTTCCCGAACTACGTTTGTTGCCCCAAATGACGTCATTTGAAAGCAATTGTTATATTGTTGGATATTTAACAAAAACTGTATGGAATCTGGTTCTATTCCTGAAACCAATGAGTACAATGGCTCTGGTGGTAGATCCAATGGTATCAATTTCACTTTCCCATTTGCGCAACACAATCCATTGGCTTCATTTGCCTTACAATGAGAGCAAACCAAGTTCATAGATCCAATAGTAACACATTGGTGGTTACTGTAGTCAATTGACAAATCATAATTGAAAACAGCTCGATTCAAACTTTCGGGATTATTGGTTGAATCTCTCGCTCTCGCTTCCCGCGTTCGTGATATACGAATTCTTTCACGTTCTTTTCGGTCGTCACGTTCTTGTGCAGTATGATAAGATCGGTAATTAGTTTGGTTTGTAGCATTTCGGGTTCTTCTACCTAAATTACTTCGTCTTATAGGAGGCATATCGAATATACTCACCTAAATTATGTCACATGCAATAATTATTAATCACAGGTATTAAAACACTTTGCACAAAACACGATATAAAACAATCAAAATTAATTATTAAATATTATAAACGTTTTTTAACGCGGTTTGTTTGACAGGTGCAATGACGTGAAAACTGATGACAATTTATGTCGCATTCCAAAACTAAAACAAAAGAAAGAATATTCCAAGGCCAATCAAATCTATAGCTCTTAAATTTTTTGACTTTTCAATTTGGTCGGGTTCACGATATTATCACTTTTGCGTGAACCTGCACACACATATATTTGATTGAATTTGAACTTTGTGCAGAGACAATAAAGTGCGAAATGACTCTTCGACGTTAGCAACACACCTACATTGTTTAGACAAAAATGAGAGCTTGTAATTTAATATGAACTTTATTGTATAGCAATACAGTTCAAATTTACTCTAAATTTAGTTAGAAAATATTTGTATAGGAAAAAGAAAAGGGCTCTTTTAGGGTTTTCCTGGAAATTATTCGAATTTTTCTCGCCGTAAGAACCATCCTTGGGCTTCAAGGAATATTTTAAAAAAAGAATTGTTAAGATTGGTCCATGCGTTGTTGAGTTGTGCGCTTACCAACACATTTTGCGATTCATTTTTATATAATAGATTAATTTTTGCTTAAAATAGGACTAAAAAGAAATATCGCGACTATACGAGTTAGCGTCATAGCCTAAAACAATGGATAGAAAGTCTGTTAGTTACCCTAAAATATCATATATAATATGGACAGTATATAAATTTACTTTATTTAATAAAATTTAAGTAAGAGACATTATGGCGGATATTACTATTCTCATACCACATATCTGAACTAACCTCACTTCATTATTCTTTTATTTTTTTATGGAAGACATTCAATGGTTACAAGACTGCGTTACACGCAATGCTATTCTTTGCTATTGGATTGATGGAGATGAAGAACCCGGAACACTTCGTCGGCTGTCCAGGAGTGTTAAATATCACCATGACAGTGGTCGGTTGTCTTTATACTGTTTTTGGAATATTTGGATATTTGAAATATGGAGAAAAGGTACTTGGAAGTATCACTTTGAACTTACCCGAGGATGAAATGTGAGTATTTTATTTTTCGAGTAGGATACAAAAAGACATGATTAAAACGAAAAAAATATTCATGAATTAATAGTTTTTAATAAGCTAAATTAGTTTTTTTGTTCAAGTCATATCAATTCTTGATATATAATCTCAAAGAACTAATGTAGAAATAATAGTACAAAATTTAAGTATTTATATCACTAATATTTATGTTTTCATAAAGATAAATATAAACTTAAATTCTCTTTATAACATATTAAATGTAGTCAAGAGTGAACAGTAAAGACAATTTTAAAGTACCGTTTGCACCGTAAATTTTGAATTTAAAAATTGTGTTTGAAATCTGATAATTTATGTTTTCTTTCGAAGATGATCCAATTTTACTTAATTATGAACAGAGATCCTTCTGAGATTAATTATAATTTATTTATTAAATATTTTCTTCTTAATTTAACCTCAGTCGGCAAAAAAACAAACAAAAGATTATCATTGACCTAGGTCGTTTATTGTGTTATGATTCATTGAATTGTATTCTTTTAATAAGTCTTAACTTTTTGTCAGTTTTAAAAATATAACAAATTGAAAACCAGTGCTATTACCTAAAACATTAAAGTTGTGTTACTAAGACTTAATCAATAAAACATAATAAAGTTTCGGTCTATACACAAATAAAAAAAAACTAAATTTAACCTTTAGCTTTTATACAAAACATTTTTAATTGTCAAAAACATTACCAGCTCGGAACGTTATTTGCCACAGACCTGAGAAGAGCTGGCGACAGAAATTACGATAGCTCGTCGTATGTTCCTCAAATCTAATTTTCGAATATCGAATCAGAATATAAGTTACAGATCAATCAAGTCGATTATAATTTAACTTGACTTATCAGTAGTTTGCCGTCTACATCTGTATGTTCATAGTAACTTTTTATTATATTTAATCAATTAATTCTAAGTATGTCAATTTTAGTTAACAAATTTCTATAAAGTTACACAATTAATTAATTAATTACACTAATTCAGGTTACTTTATGTTCATGGCTGTGTTGCTGAGTGATGAATTGCTTTTTAAGCTAATGTTATTTGTTTTGTTATCATAACTGTATATAGTATATATCTATATCTTCATTGTTTAATATGTATATATATATATATTGTTAAAAACTTATTGAAACGTTATATAAAAAAAGAACACGCAGATGTAAACTTAAGACACATACAACGCTTTATTTAACACAATTTAACCTAATAATGAATACATCTATCTATTTTCAATTATGTGGCACAAAACTATTTATATACAGCACTTTTAACAACTTTGAAACGAATTACGACCGCACGTCCGACTTGTTCAAAAATCGACCGAGAAATGTGAGCTCCGTACTGCGCCTTCTCTTTTTTATAAACTTCAGCTCGGTCCAGGTTGAGAAGAGAGGGTAATTTGTAAGACGGCCGTTCCTGATAGAAGGTTGTCCTCGACCGACTCGTCATCATCATCCAGTCTGTCTCGCCCATCCTGATTATCGCCTTGTAAGCTCTCTAAAACATAAAGGAATCAATTTAAGATGTGAATTCAATTGTTTTTTTTTTTTTAATTTAAATGAAGAAATATCATAGCTTTCGGCGCAAGCGTGCACTCAAGCGTCCTTAAGCGACGATTTGTAACAAAAAGGAATAAACCATTAATTTCAAGAGATAAAATGTAATTTTTAGTGGATGCATACGATTGGTAAGATTCCGGACTCTGACCAATCGAAACATCGTGATATGAAATAAAACTACATGTAGGATAGCATCCGTCAATGTAGTGAGTAATATTTGCCTATTAGATAACGAATGTACAACATTGAGAAATGTCGTAGGTTCGTATGGCAGGCATGATTTGGCATAGGCCCCACGTTTGCTTACCCATGCACTACCATGTCAGTGTATACTGACCAGTATCAAAGAATGCCGCACATGTATCTGGCGTCCACTCACCGCGCCACTGAACCATGTGTTCAGAGGCGGCTTGTGTTTTCTTGCCGTAAGAGCCAGCTAGTAGTTCTAGCTCATGGCGGTTATGTGGCAGTACGCTTAGCACCTTGTAAGGGCCGCGCATGCCAGAGTCTAGTTTTCCAGTACTCTGCATGGGCTTTATCACAAAGACAAAGTCTCCTACTGCAAAGGTACGCGGCTGCCGGCGATTCTTGTTGACGTAGGCGTCTTGGTTACGTTGGTTAGCGCCAAGCAGTTCAGATGCCCGCTGTCTATCGAGGATGAGCTGAGCTTCTCGATTGGATGGTTTTGAGGTCTCCAGTGCTACATCCCGTATGAGTGACCTGATGACCGGAGTGGCGGCATCCACACCGACAAGTAGCTGTAGCGGCGAAGTCTGTGTGGTTGTTTGTCTGGTGATGTTAAGGGTTAGTTGCACTTTCCATAACACATCGGACCACTCTGCACCTTTGGTTTCCACATCGACGCGAAGCATGTTTAAAACAGTACGACAATACCTTTCAACTTGTCCGTTTTCGCGGTGCATACCCGGCGTGATGTAATGTATAGAAGAGCCCAACTCACCTATGAAGTTCTGGAAAGCTGAACTTTCAAACATCCTGCCACGGTCGCAAACAATAGTGTTAGGAGTACCAAACAGAGATACTGCGTTTGCAAATACCCGTTTAAGCTCAGTACTGTCTTGTCGGTAAATCGGGTATAATAAACAGTACTTAGAAAAGCCGTCAATAATAATTAAAATATATTTGAAGCCATTTGATTGAGGCAACGGTCCCAGGACATCGGTATGTATTACGGCAAATGGTATATCAGGTTTAGTCCATGACTCAATAGGAAGCAAAGGAGCTCTTGGAACTTTTTTATGGGCCAAACATACAAGACAATGGGTAATGTACTTTCTAATAAATCGACGTAAGTTAGGGAACCAAAAATGTCGTAATATTAGGTCAGTCGTACGGTCAACACCAATATGATTATGGTCATCATGAAAAATTCTTAGCAGACTAAGCCTATGTCCTTTCGGTATAAAACATAATAAACGTGGCTCTTGTCCGGTTGGTAAGTATTTATAAAATAATAAATTATTCTTAATGACGTACCTAGAAGCATCTAGTTGTCCATCTTTTACTCTAGCCATCAAGTCTTGCGTTTCCGCATCAGCTGTCTGAGCAACTTTGGCCCAGTTGTTTGCATTTCGGATATGGGATACTTCCGCAGGAGGATGTCGGCTCAAAAAATCGGCGTGTTGCATTAAACAGCCTTTCCTGTATTCTAACGTGAATCTAAAATCTTGCAGATAAACCCACCAGCGCGCCACCCTGGGTAAAAGATCTTTCTTCCGTTCTGTAAGTTTCAGAGAGTTGCAATCCGTCACTATTTTAAAGTCGATGCCTATTAAATAGTGGCGGAAATGCTGAAGTGCTCGTACGATTGCGAGAGTCTCAAGCTCATAGCTATGATAACGGGATTCTGCGCCTTGGGTAGATCTGCTGAAATAAGCCACAACTCTCTTTTTCTTGCCTTCATGCTCCTGCGACAGTATTGCTCCCAATCCGATAGCACTGGCGTCTGTGTGGAGCTCTGTTGGTAATTTTGGGTCAAAAATCGCTAAGACTGGCTCATTAGTTAGACAATTAATGATGTAGTCGCGGGCTGTGTCCTGTTCACGGCCCCACAAGAAAGGTTCACCTTTCCTTAGCAATTTAGCAATACTAGCAGTTTTCGTAGAATATGACGCAATATAACGCCGAAAATAACCTGCTAGACCAAGGAATTGGCGAACCTGCCTTACGTTGGTTGGTTTTGGTGCTCGAATTAGAGCTTTAATTTTACTAGGACTCGGTCTTACCTGGCCCTGTCGAATTAATCGACCCAGATACTCTACCTCCGTGTCTAGAAAGGTGCACTTTTTGAGGTTAATTGAAAACCCGGAACTTTTGAGGATTGCTAAAACCTTCCGTAAGTACTGTAAACCCTCATCAATTGTGTTGGACAATATAAGCACGTCATCGATATAAGTTAGGACCCTTCGAGAATCTATCAGGGGTTTAAGTGTTTTAGTTATAATCCTCTGGTAGACTATTGGTGCATTAGCCAAACCGTAGGGCATTTTTAGATATTCAAAATGACCCTCCGGTGTGATAAACGCAGTTTTACTAATCGAATCATCGTCTGCACGCATAGGAACCTGATGGAAACCGGTTGCCATATCTAAACTCACGAAGTACTTGGAGTTACCGAGTTTGTCAATATGGTCGTCAATGAGCGGCAATGGGAACTTCTCTTTAACGGTGATGGTATTAAGCGCACGATAGTCTACGCACATCCTGTCACTCCCGTCTTTCTTTTTGACCAGAATGACAGGACTAGCGTATTGGGATTGTGACTCGCGAATTATTCCCTTGCTGAGCAAATCATTGACAATATCACGTACTCTACGCTTCTCATCGACAGATAACTTATAAGGCCTATGACTTATTGGCGTGAGGGACGTTAACTTAATCTCCATATTACCCGTATTAACCGTAGATATCGCAGTACCCGAAATAAATATGTCTGAAAACTCCTGGATAAGGTTTTCAAGACGTTTCCTATCATCACCTACTAAAGGAGTCCTAAGATTCTCGAATTCGATGGTATTTACATGACGAACAAACAATGGATTGTGTTCATCCGACCTGATAAGTCGCTGTTCGCTGTCAGTTCGAATGTATTTTAACCCTTTGCGATTAAGTACATCAGTACCAACCAAAATTGACGCATTAATACACTCGGGACAAACAACGTGCAAATCTACCTCTAATTTTAATTCTGGAAATTCAATAATAGTTGTTACATATGATGTGGATTCGACATCCTGACTTCCTATTCCTCGCAATAATCGATAAGAAGGCAATCGGTTTAAATTAAAATATTTAAGCACTGATTGTGAAACAAGAGAAATATCGGACCCACTATCAATTAAAACGTCTACCTTCACACCCTGAATTTTAGCTGAGATTAGGTTTTTTCGTTGGGAGCTACTTCTCTGCAAAAATTTACTTCGGTGCTATTATTATAACTCGGTCCGGTAGTAAGCGAACGTTTTTTAAAACATACGTTAGCCAAATGACCGTTACGTCGGCAAAAGGTACAAAATATCGCTGACCGCCTATCAGTAGAAGTCTGAGATATTTTTGGCTTCTCATTGATATGCGCGGGGTCGACAAGGTTTAGTTTACGCTTTTTAGGACATTGCCACTTCTTGTGACCCCCCAAACCACAAATACCGCATTTACTTACTACGTTCGTATTATTAAAGCGTCTATGCGACGATGAATGGCCAAACTGACGAACGGAACCATTCAAATTACGTAACTCAGTCTTAGGTTTAACGTAAGCAGTGAAATGCTCAACTAAATTAGAAGGCGTTAATTTGGCATTAATTGCTGCCGCCCTTACTTGGGGATCGGTTATGCCACGCAAAACTATCAAGGTTTTTAATTCGTCAGATAGACTCCTAACAATATTTAACCGTAAAAGCGATCTACGAGCATACTCGGCATAAGTTGGGTACTTATTGGAGTCAGTACACATGACGTCGAACAAAATAGAAGCCAAATCTATATAACGAGGGCATAGTGACTTAAATTCGATTTTAAAGTTAGTCCATGATCTATCCTCGGTCACCCAATCACTTAACCAAGAATGCGCTTCGCCCCGTAAGCAACTACCTACGCGACTAAGACATTCACGATCATCCCAATTATTTAAAATACGGGCGCGATCTACCTCCGCGCACCAAACATCAAAATCATGAATATTTGGATCAAACGGTGAAACATAAAAGCTGTGAGTATTTACACGCAATAATTCGGACAATGCCCCTACCAAACTGCCCGGCGCGTTTTGCTCTTTGCCTAAACTAATATTCGAAACGTTTTGAGACGTATCGGTCGCTGTTTTCTCAAACGTCCCGGAACCCTGATCGTTGCTGGCGACGGATGTCGACGGACGTTGACGGACGTTAACCATCGGACGGGATGGAATGGCACTATCCGACGGTTTGGACGTTTGAATTCGACCTTCAATAGTATCTAACCGTGAGAGTATTCGGTCCAAAACACTTTCGTGCTCACGAGAGCGGTCCTGGCGGTGACGAGAAACGTGTCTACTCCTAGAACTATCACGATAACGACCCGTATTAATCGAACGTTCTCGATGTCGACGCGGCAACGGAGGTGTTTTACGACCACTCGATACGCTATGTCTATCGCGAGACCTAGACCTAGTATATTCTCGAATATTATTACGATCCCTAACTCGAGACGATCGATGAGACATTATCAGTTTAATTATTTAAAAATGTGGGTAGAAAATAAAAATATTTGTAGCTGAATTTTAAGAAGTAAAACCACAAAACTAAACCGAATGAAACCAATAATCACGTATTTATACACCGAGACAAATGAAACCAATAATCACGTATTTATACACCGAAACAAATGAAACCAATAATCACGTATTTATACGAATCCCGCTTCTGATGTTAAAAACTTATTGAAACGTTATATAAAAAAAGAACACGCAGATGTAAACTTAAGACACATACAACGCTTTATTTAACACAATTTAACCTAATAATGAATACATCTATCTATTTTCAATTATGTGGCACAAAACTATTTATATACAGCACTTTTAACAACTTTGAAACGAATTACGACCGCACGTCCGACTTGTTCAAAAATCGACCGAGAAATGTGAGCTCCGTACTGCGCCTTCTCTTTTTTATAAACTTCAGCTCGGTCCAGGTTGAGAAGAGAGGGTAATTTGTAAGAATATATATATATATATATATATATATATATATATAATGTGGTGAAATATTGTTACTTCAAACTTTTTGTTACAACAGAATCCTGTTAAAGTTACTGTTATGTAAACTTTATAACATGTAAATCAAAATTATATGAAATACCTGTGGAATAATGGCCACTGCACTACACTAGGGACAAGATTTATATCAGCCACGTTGAATATATCCACAAATGTCTACTAACAAGAGACTATGAACGTGAGGAGAAAACATAAGTTTATAAACTAACTAGTTTGGGAACTATAGATGTCTCACTTGAGTCCATATTACGAGAGGTAAATTTGTACCTGGCTCTTGAATATACCCAACATTTATAAGAGAAATATCATTTTAAAAAGTAGATAAACAGTATAACAATTAAGAATATGTATAGTTTTATATCACTTATAATTACTAAAAATTCGGCAATTTTAATGCAGGTATATTCAAATTTGTAAATAAGATATTCCAATAACTATATTTTTGTCTCTATAAAGTTTTAGACATAAATCAACCTGTAACGCCTTTTATTTATTTAATAACCATAAATAAAATAATGACCCAATGCTAAAATTCTCGAATAAATATAGGTACGAAATGTTTTTCCTATGGGAATATTGAATCGTTAAATTTAAATACGCGGTGAAAAATCTGAATACACAGTGTTCGAAAGTTATCAAATATATTTTTCAGAAATATAATTTAACTTTTATTTTTTTCAAATTATAGACTTAATCCAACAACTAAGGGGAACAATTATGACAATTGTTTGGAGTTTGATTAATTAATTAAGTATAACTCGACATTTGAGTTTAGTGTATCTATCTAGTAAAAGAAGTTGTTCTATTTTCTTGTATAAATAAGAAAGTATCACTTTATTTGTTTAGCGAAGAAACATCTATACGTCTCTACGTATGCACATACTGGCAATCTTACGTACCATATATATATAAAACTTTAGTCCGATTATATTAGTCTGATTAGTCATATTTTTATAATTATGTTGGATTAAAATTAGTGACGTTTTTCAGAATATTTTGCAGCTATAGTGTTTATGACAAAATGGGATATAGATCTTTGAAATTGATGTTAAACTAGCCCAGCCCAGTAATAAAAGTGTTAGATTTAAATTATTTATCGTCCGAAATGCAATTAATATTAACAAAGATAATAGCTAACAAACCCACTAAGAATATATGTGAAGTCTCTGTTTATCTTATCAGATCTGTTGTGTATGCTATAAGTTATTTAATAGAAGTTGTGTTTATTAGGTGTTTGAGAGATGAAATATATTCTAAAGCATTTAGACAATATGTTCTTTGTATAAAGACAAGGGGGAAAAGATTAAACCTAAATATCATAAACCAATATCGATGATTTCGGGTGTCGCAAAGTATTTGAACAAACGCATTGTCTGAGCAGCAGTATGCATATACCTCTGAACGTTCAACGACAAATTTTGTTCGTGAAGTCTTTGACAGGATAGTAGAGCAAGAGAACACAAACAGGAGGTTGCGTTACTGTTAAACGCGTTTTATGTTGCCGATAGACAAGTCATGGAAATGAAATTCAGGCACTATGATTTCGTTGCACTTGCGTTGAGATAAAATATTATCTATGATACGTTAGCTTTTGCCATGGTGTACACTTATATGTACACCAAATGTAATACCTTTATAGTCTGATAGTATATTATAGTCGCTTCATTTAAGTGATGTACTTATTTTTAATTAATTTGAACTTAGACGTTTAAGTATTTTGATTAATGTACACATGTACGTACATTAATTTGTTATTGATTACATCTGTGAAGACATTAGAAAGTGTAATAGGCTAGGCTACGAGACGTGTCTTGTTTATGTACTTACTATGTTGATCATTTAATAAAATATATTCTGGAAATTTTATTAGGAAAAAATCGTTTTTATTATTATTAATGAAATAGTAAGAGTTTGTTTTTTAAAGGCATGGCATACATTTGATTACTGATTCTTTTTAAAACTATAAACAAATATTTAAAAGTTATTATATAAGAACAAAAAAGAATCCAAATAGTTTATCGTCAGGAACTTTCCATAAAGCAGTGCACTCTACAATATAAAATACATTTACAATATGTACTCTATATTTTCAATTTTTATATCTCACCATATAGTGTACCCAAGAACTTTTACTATGGCAACTGTTTCATATCTTTGATAGTTTAACTTTGTTATGGTAATCCACGTCAAGTACTCAAAATGTTCGTTTCAAAGGTTTGATAATTTTGTGCTTGTTACTTTTCATTAGTAAAAGCTCAGCTAAAGTTTGGTATAATAGACTTCTGGGGACGCGACGCTGATTGGGATTGCTTTTTCAATCTCCAAAAACGGGCTCTACGACTAATGGCAAGAAATCCTTCTGATTCGTCTGGCACGATCTTATTTTAAAAGACATTTTGACATTTTTATTGTTAACTTATTCAATAACGATATACGGAATTAAACATGAGAAAGATGAATGTAGATATAATAATATGCGGTATCACTTTAGACAAGAGAATAGAATTCGTAAAATCAGACGAAATCTGCCAAAATCATGTAAATCATGAATACAAATAATAGGACCAGCAGTGTGTAACATGTTTCCATTAGTTATTTGAAATTCTTGTAGTGTTTATAAATTCAATATTAAATAAAAGGACGGTTGATTAAGCATTTTTTATAGCTATAAAGACTTTTTTTATATTAATAAAATTGATATTTAATTTATTTTGTTTACATAACAATAAACTATTAAGGTTTAAATAGAACAATAATATATTTGACTTTTAATAATTAATTACCAATATTAATGATTATTATTATTATTATTATATGAAATATTAATAATACAGACAATAGTAATAACTAAAATAAAACTGTATATTCCTAATATGCAACAAATACGTAAGTAGCTATAAGAGATATACATACGTAGGAAGAATATTTTAATCCAAGCGTTATTGTGTGGGATCTACTTCATGGTATTTGATGGTATAATTACTTAGGGATATCTATATCTATAATATGCTCAGCTGGAACTCTTCCGATGGCCGTTTGCCTGTTACCCTGTTTTTATGCACAAAATGTGTTTCTCTATATATTTCAATTATAATATTTTACGTCACTTTAGAAAATATTAAGGAATCTATCACATACTAGTAAGCAGTTTATTATTAAAGTGTGCAAGAATTTTATAGAAATTGCAAAAAGGTCGAGGGTTCTTCCAGTGTTTTTAAATTTTTGATTTTATATTTATTTTTTTATCTCTAAAAAATTAATTAGCTAACTTCTTAATAGACAATTCCAAACTATATACATATTTGCACCTGCCTGAAATAGTGTGTAAACAAATTAAGTTAGTTTGAAGCTAAACACAGACTTTCGATTTAAGAAACATTGTAATAGAAATATCGAAAATAAAAAAGTTTTATATTTGGTCAAGAAATTAAGTATATAAAACATGTAGATGTATGTGTAATAAATGCATCTGCAATGCATGAATTGAAAAATGTTTAATCACATTTCGCTACAGACATGTTATGCATAGTCTGGTAACAATACTGATATCATCATCAAAAATTAATTGTATTTAAAACTGAGTGATAAAATTTTAATTTATGAGACGGTTATTTAACTTCAAGTAATATAAATTTGAATTACTTTAGTTGGTACTTTTGGAGTTCTTAAATCTTTTACGAACTTGTCTTTAAACGGAGTTACGAATTCTGATAAATGAATTAGAACAGTAGAAAGTAGTGATAACAGTTTGATATTACAAAAACATTCGGTGTTCCTCAGGCCACGCTTAGAAGATATGCACTCAATATGAACAAAACCTTGAAGTCTAACTCTAAAGGATTAGGAAGATTCAAAAAAATATTTTCAACTAAAATTGAGCAGGAGTTAGTGGAACACATAAAATTTTTAGAAACGGACTTTTTTAACGCGTACATCACTCCAAGAGCTTGCCTTTGAACTAGCCGAAAAAAAATGTTTTGATTACCCATTTAAGAAAGACAAGCAACGTGCTGGACAAGAATGGCTTAAAAGTTTCCTGAAAAGAAATAGGGACATTTCTTTGCGCGTCGCAGAATCAACTTCTGCTGCAAGAGCGCAAGCGTTTAATAAACTACAGGTAGCATAACTTTTCCGTATTTACAACGAATTTTTGAAGTCTCACAATTTGGAACCTCAGCAAATATTTAACATGGATGTTAAATAATAATATATATTTTAACAGAAGTTTCACTGGCGATTATATAATCGCTAGTGAAAGTTCTGTTAAAATCGGTCTAGTCATTTCAGAGACTAGTCGGTCTAAGCAGACAGATAGACGGACAAAGAAAAAAAATTATAATTGATTTTTTTAAAGTAAATACTGTACTTACTTTCTTATGCATCTAGTACAAAGTTGTTAATTTGGAATTACTAGCACTTTAATTTGTACATATAAATAATATTGCTGATGTGTCAGTTTTGTAAGCAACTTAATTAAAATCCATAATTACATTTCGACAAAGTTCACGAAAATATATTTTGCAGCAACGCAACATCAGAGGAACTCGTGACAACAGTAAGATTAAGCTTAAATGTTAATTAATTAAATGTGTAAAAATATGTTTTTACACAGGTAAAATAATTTTATGTAAAAAAAAAGATTTTTTCATTCCGATTGAATGGTTATGTATCAATTCAGGCTTACATGATTTATGTTTCCACTCGATTCGATACAATACTGATATTAATTAGTAATTATGTCTAGACAGACATTGTTTCAATATTCGCTTTATCTTAGATATTTGGATTCATAAATAAAAGAGAGATATCAGTACTTTATCTTACATTAATGTAAGTCACAAAACTCAAATATGACATATTTGAGTTTTGTGAGATTATTAATTATTTTTCATTTCGTTGTGTTTATATTAGAATCAGTGCGAACTTTGTCATATTGAACATTTAATTTTTCTGGAGGTTATAAATATATATTCAGTTAATAAACAATCGTGTTAAGTATTCATAAATTATTTGGTGATAATCAATTGTCGTCATTAAACATCCGAAAACACATATCTTTGGCAGAAATTCGTGTTCTTAGAATTCTCGTCAAAACGAAAGTGTAATGACTTCCAAATTGAGTATCGAAAGGGAAATAAGACCTATTTGATATAAGAAAAAGGAAAAAAAGAAAAAATATATAATTTCATGTACAATTTTTAATATCCATTCAAACAATATCATGAAACATGATTGAATAAAGGAATAATAGTAATAATACTACAAAGAAACTTGAATTTTTGTACAGATTTGTATTATTTGGGTGGAATGTTTTATCATATAAACGAAACAGAGAGAAGAGGACCGTGAAATCGTCAGTTTATTCGCAAGAATTACCCTCAGAATTTTCGCAATGTCACTGGTGCGAGCACCACTTTTTAATACTTCTTTTTAGGTCGTATTTCCCACGAGATGGTAGACAATATATCTTATAAACATAAAAATAAAATAATATATGCTGTAATATAAAATATTCATTACAATAGCTTCGTCTTGTGTAAATATAGTTAGGATAATGCGAATTTTCTCCACCTAGGAGTATTAGCAGTGCTAATGAAACACCAAATTTCTATAAAATCTCTTGTGAACCAAACGATATGAAGCGTTCTGTTAAAACAAATATTATTTTAATGTTTAATTTTTAGTACCAAATAAATGTATCCTATTTAAAACGTATATTACAATGTATGTATGTCTAAACGGTAATACAATTATACAAAAATATATATAAATGTCTTAAAATTGCTTGTAAATGTGCATTTAAGTTACATTCACAAGTTTTAATATTTGTGTAGTCGCGAAATATTATATTATCAAAGCTGTTGGTGTACTAAACAAAAAATAAATGGTCTTGAAACAAACAAATTTTGTTATTATTTGCCTTCTGACTTGTTAAACTATCATTCCCCCGTTCAATTTTCTATACAGATGGAATGTCAGAAATTCTTTGAATTCCAGATCTTTAGCGTTAGCTTCAAAAAGCATACCTACTTCCTCCGTCAGGTCAGGCAACGCTTTTTGCATCCTCTAAAATTGCAGGAAAGTGCAGTGGCAATTGTAAATTTTCACAAGGTAACACTATATTACATTTTAGTTTGTTTAATATCAAAATTTATTACGAACGTATCCTTAACGCTCTAATAAGTTTTATTTGGTTCAGGAGCCTTGAGAATACGTATAGGAAAGCCAATTGTAACTTATAATTTATCACATAGCTGTTGAGATTAAATAAAGTTTTTATACAATGTAATGCCAGTTGATAAATAACTTGTGGCATAAGATATGTTTACAAAAACAAAATCTTTATATCTATTATATTTTTTGGGTATTTTCAGTAGCACTTAGTAACATTTTTTTTTGATTACTTAGTTTGCAGTAATAAAAACAGTTGGATGGACAGAACTCCAAATAAATATGAATATTATAAATTATTATCCAATAATTCCAGAAATTATATAGTAACATAATATTCTCTGCAGGAAAAAAAACATAGGATTTTTTTCTGAGAAATACCATAAATATTTAACAGCCAAAAATATTAACCACCATAGATTAAAAATATATATACTTACTTACTTAGTTTCACGCCATATCCCTTGCGGGGTAGCCAGAGACAACGGAGCGCTAAACGCTACGGTCCCTGCATACCTCTTTCGCCTCGATCACAGACATTAACCTGACCACTGACCATTTTACGTGACCTTCCTCCAGTATCGTAACTACTGTGTTTTCGAAAGTCACTCGAGACCTCCCCTTGTTTCTCTTAACGCTCACTTTTCCTTTATAATTTTTTTTTACCATTCTTTCATCACTCATTCGTTCGACGTGCCCAAACTTCTTCATTCTCACCGTGACATCTTCTCTAGTACCTGCCATTCTGTGGATCACTTCATTGCGGATTCGCTCAGCTAAACTGACTCCGCATATTCGACGAAGAGATCGCATCTCCACAGCATTCATCTTTCTAACATTCTTCTTTTGTGTTACCCACGTTTGGCTGCCGTGTAATAGCGTCGGTAGCAAAACCGCATTATTTACAGTAAAATTTGCAGCTATGCTGACGTTTCGCCGTCTCAACAATGCCAAATGCCAAATCACCGTCGACTCTGTTAACGGCAACAATACGCCTTTCCACATCCATTTCGTATCTTCCGTCTCTGCTAACCATACTTCCCAAATATACCACTTCATGCACTTGTTCTGTTATCTTATTATACCATTCACGTTGATCTTACATTCTGTTCTTTCTTCATTTTTTTCAAATATCAGAACCTTCGTCTTTTGTGCATTCAGATTTAGACCATTATTTTCAAACCGATCTTTCAAAGTGGTGACCAATGCCTGCAAATCGCATTCTGATAAAGCAATGAGCACTGCATCATCTGCATATAGCAAGCAATTGACCTTAAGATCACCTACTTTCACTCCCATATCACTGTCTTTCATGCCTTGGAGACAACTATCAAAATACAAATTGAACAACCAAGCTGACATAGCACAATCTTGATTAACACCCGATTGGATGTCAAACCAGGGCGACGTGTCAGCTTCTACTCGCACATAGGCTGAGTGATCTTTTAAAGAGACTTTACAGCCTGTAGCAAGGGTCCGCTCACATTGTATCGGGGCAGTATCTCCCATAATTTCTTTCTCACAACCCTGTCAGACGCCTTTTCCAAATCTTCAAAAGCACAGAAAACCTTTTGGCTTAGGGCCATAAACTTTTCCGTGATCATGCGGAGAGAAAGGATCTGATCTATACACCCTCTTCCGGGTCTAAAACCTCCTTGGGCCTCCCACAACAGCCTTACAGATCTCTCTTGCATTCTTCTCGCTAATAATTTTGCATAAACTTTACCGTCCAAGCTAATCAAACTGATAGCCCTATAGCTTGCACAGTCTATCTGTGAAACTTTGCCTTTATACAAAGATACGATGACTGCACCTCGCTAATCGTCTGGGACCTCCCCTGATTTCCAACATAAATTGCACAAAAACCAGAACAAGTCCAGGACGCGTGGCCCACAACGTAGTCTTGTTCTGTTAAGATTTCACCGCTCTTCGAAAGCACCCCTTTCATTCTACAGGTTACCGAACAACCCTAACTCACTAACTCACTAACTTCTCGCCAGAAAAGCTTCGTGTTTTGCCGGAAGTTGTTCGTCAACCTGTCTTTTGTACTTTTGCAGCCTGTACTCTCTTTTTCTTATCTCCATCTTCCATCCTTCTATCTTCTTACATTCCACTTAGCTATTTGTAGCTCCGTCCTCCACCTCCCGCCGTTCGGAATATAGCGTGTTAGTTGGCGGTCTACAACGCCGCATCTGTTCATATTATAAATATCTATTATAAATATATATTATGTTCTAAATCACACAAATAAAAAAAATAAAGGAATTTTATTCAAATAATCAAGTATGTAAACCTATACTTATGAAAGTCCATTATTTAATAACAATTATTTTTAATTATATTTGTTAAATAAATATGGACTTTAAACTGCTGGTACGAGGGTTCAAACTTGCCCTGCACTGTAAAGAATCCAAAACTGATTAAGTTGGATAAATCGAATTTAAAACTTCGGACACTGTTTCAGCAATCGAGCTTAATCACTTTATCCAATGATCCGCAATGACCAGCATTTCTGATCAGGACGAACACAGAACGAAAATTAGACTTTTTTATTTTTCCTATAAACGCGGTTTTCATTATTTCGTATCTAATAGTTTAGCACTTAAACTTTTACTTAATTTGTATTCTTCTACTTGATACCTATAGTATAATAAAATAATCAATAAATATATTTTATATCATAACGCTCTATAGCGATGTAAATGGTGTATTTATTTATCGTATTAAACAAATAATAAACATATATTAATATTTCAACAATTCAAGTCACCAGATTGTTGCGTGTGTTGGAGCTACATTATAGTAGCGTTTACTACGGAAGACAGATGACAGACACTTTTATTCATCTTTTAGTTTTACAAACGTAAAATGTAGTCCCGTCGCTCATAGACATTTGCAAATACAGAAATGCAAAGTCAGATACAGAAGACTGCCACTCTTGATAAGGGAAACTGAGAAAAGAAATGGAATGGTAGGTGTTTCAGCTTTCGGCTTTGTCAAATCACCGTACATAGCTATCATAGCAGGTTTAAGAATATATATTGGAATAAACTGAATCAACATTAAAAAAGGTGAAGTTTAGTAAATCATTAAACTAATATCATAATAATCATTAACAAAAATAAATAAATTCTAATATAAGTTATAAAAAAATAGAATATACACAGAATAGAATAGAATATAATAATATCCCCTATATATTATTGGAGGGAGGAGACTCATTTAAGTCCAATATGTATCAATATCAACACTGCAAAAAACAATAAACGACTAAGTTCTTCACATTCGATTCGATCCACTAAAACCTTTTGAATGTTATAATAAGAGTTATTTAATAATATACTTTCGATTTTACATATCTTGTGGAAATTTATTATATAATCCCATGAAAATTTTTTTAACTTGAGAAGACAAAATTTAGGTGTTACAAGTTTAGTTTTATTTCTTGTATTTATCGTATGCCTGTCACAGTTTTTTATTTAACTCTTAGAGAATCTCTACCTACCGTATACGTTATAAATAGCTTGCGCAGCTCTTTCTTTTTTAAATTAAAATAAAATAAATTTCGGCAGTACTGCCCCATAATAAAATACCGTAAGACAAAATAATATGAAAATGACTAAAGAAATGAGTTGAGCCGTAAAAACGTCTGTTAATTGTCTTATTTTTTTAATTGTGAATACAATCGAGCTACGTGGTGGTGTGGTACCGAGTGTAGTGCCCATTCAACGTCCGGCTCGCACAAGACCTGCGACTCGACGCGTTTGGCACTACCAGTCAGCGGGTTGGGATGGAATGCGGTCTTTTTTTGCATCCTACCCATGGGGGCCGATTTGTTTCTTTCCGATGATCCTAGTGACTGCGCTGCGGTTGTAGCTGATGTGATACTACAGGGCATGGAACTATTTGTACCAAGCTCTGTGGTACTACTTGGTGGCAGATCACGGCCTTGGTTTGATGCGTCTGTCAGGGCTGCAGCAGCTGGCAAACGGTCAGGCTTGGGCCAATGCGTTAATCACTAAGGATCTGAAGTCTAGATTTCTGAAGAGGAAACACAACCGTGCCACCAGATTCTTGAAACGGCAAATCGCTAGAGCAAAGTTCAAGCATGTCGTCAAAATTGGGGATCAGCTGGCAAAGTACCCGCCTGGCACGCGCAAGTTCTGGGCGCTTTCAAAGGCAACTCTGGGCAACTTTAGCCAGCCGTCCCTACTCTTGGGCAATGAAAGCCGATCTCTTGGGCGCTCTTTTTGCCTCCAAATCGACTTTGAAGACACCGCCTATCATCCCGCGGTGTCAGAGTTCAATGCCCGAAATAGTTTTTCGCCAAAAAACTATCAGGCAGTCTCTTTTTTCCTTGGACGTTCATAAGTCGAGTGGGCCGGATGGCATTTCTCCATTAGTGCTACGAACGTGTGCCCCTGAGTTGACTCCAGCGCTAACGCGTCTATTTCGGTACTCCTACCTTAAAGGCGTAGTCCCGGTCTCATGGAAGTGTGCCCTTGTCCATCCGATCCCTAAAAAAGGTGATAGCTCGGACCCAGCTAACTACAGACCTAGCGCCATTACCTCCCTTCTCTCCAAAATTATGGAGATAATTATCAACCGACAGGTCCTAACGTACCTCGAAGATCACCAGTTGATTAATGACCGACAGTAGGGTTTTCGCCATGGTCGATCAGCTGGTGATCTTCTGTTATACCTTACGCACCGTTGGGCAGCGGTTATTGAAAGCAAGGGAGAGGGTCTGGCAGTTAGTCGGGATATGGCAAAAGCCTTCGATCGTGTATGGCACAAGGGGCTTCTTTCGAAGCTACCTTCCTATGGGCTTCCCGAAAGTTTATGAAAGTGGATCACCACAGTATCATCAGACAGTATTTCAAACCTGGCCAGAGACTTGCGCTCTATAAGGCGCAGGTCCGGCCACACATGGATACTGTTCTCATCTCTGGTCCAGATCACCCCAATATCAGCTTCTGCCATTTGAACGCGTGCAACGGAGAGCCGTTCGGATTGTCGGGGACCTGGTGCTCTGCGAACGGTTGGACTCTTTGGCATTACGTAGAGACGTGGCTTCTTTGTGCATCTTCTACCGCATCTACAACGGGGAGTGTTCCGAAGAACTATTCAATGTGATGCCTACCGCTGAATTTCACCCCGCCATCGCCTCCTTTACCACCCATACCACCTGGATGTGTGGCGATCTTCCACTGTGCGGTTTTTATGGACTTTTTTCCCACGTTCCACTCGAATGTGGAACGAACTTCCTTCGGCGGTATTTCCAGATCGATACCTGAGTACCTTCAAAAAAGGCATATATTCCTATTTACAATGCCGGCAACGCTCTTGTGAATCCTTGAATGTTGCAAGAGTTTATGGGCGGCGGTGATCACATATCAACTGTGACCCGCAAGCTCGTTTGCCCTCTCTAACATAAAAAAAAATCGAGCATAATTGGCCTGTGATTGTTGAGAGATAGGATTTCCACTGAAGCCTAACTAAAATTGTGGAGTCAATCAGTTGTAACACTTCATCGTTTAGGAGTAAGCCACAATTTAGACTTTTTGCATTGAAAAGTGTTAACCTCATGTATTTATTTAGTTTTCTTAGCATTTAAAACCAATTTATTTATTTCCAACCGACGAAGAACACGTTAAAGAGCACTGTTTACTGCGTGATAATTATCAACTTTAAAAATAAGTGAGGTATGAGCAAAAAGTACAATATTGTAAAGATCTTTTACGAAAAATGTTACAAGAAGGGACCACGAAGGGATAGATAGATTGATCTTTGCGGAACACCCATTTTTGGATGACAGCTAGCCGATTTCGAATTATATACATAAATCTACCGTCTGAACTATTTTATTCAAAATGGCGGATTTCTGATCCGTACCACAAAAACGGATTTTGCGGCCGCTAGCGGACTGAAATGTATTCTTTGCCGAAATCTAAGGTGTTTTTTTGTTATTTAAAAATCCAAAATGGCGGCCAAATTTCGTCTTAGTATTTTTTTTTTGTTTTGTTTTAGGTCCAGTGTACTGAGGTTACTGCCACCCCAGTAACCTCCGTACACTGCTCATACTTGGTTCACGGGTGAAATATCGTAACCACTGCACCTCGTGAAATCCATCCACTATAAATAATTTCACAACATCATCTCATCCTCTAACGTACTGAGGTTTGCTGTTCACAGAACGACTAGTAATAGAAACAACAGTTCTTTTGCCGTTTAATATAATATTAAGTCGTTTAAGCAGTGATGAACATCAGTTGTGCTTTTACTGAACATAGATGATGGAGTAACTAAAAAGTGATAAGTATTTCTTAGAAATATGAGACACTTGTTAATTTACATCAACATTAAGCCGATTTTGATAAAACTATTCTCAGAAATGTAAGTATTTTTAATCTATGATGTTTTAAAATAAGTATAAATTGTTTCAAAATTAATGAATAATGTTTTATAAAGAGATTAATCACTGAGTCTAGACGATAGCGTTCAAGGAATAGTGAATATTCTTGAGATGTAGTTTTTGTTTTAGTTTTAATATAAATAACTTAGTAAGGCTTGGGCTATTTTTTTAAATGAACTGTAATTTTGGACAACCTTTTTCGTACAATTATTAGAAAAGTAGCCTTTCAGTTCTCGACTTTTCAAATATCTCACTATAAGCGAGTGGCCATCTGTTGTTCAGATGTTACTTTAATAAAGGATATACTAACATCAATCCGTCAAGATATTATTATAAGTATTTCGTTAGTTCGTTTTTTAATACTTCAACCTTCTAGAGTAAAGATATTTAATAATAAATATTCACTACAGTCAAACTTCGTGTGCTATTACTATTTTCATCTCCGTACAGTATGCAATATTGTAAGTACGGTATGTGAAGGTCTTGTAATATGACACGTAATATATGATGAAATGAGGAAAGTCGAGATGTCTATGGATATAAAAATGATTTCCTATGTTTCTCGGACACGCCATAACTTGAGAGTAAATGGCCATTTGAACATGACCATCACCATTTCAACATTTTTTTTTATTATATACATAAGGATTAGAGAACATTGCAATTTGGTGTGGTGTCAGCTTATTATCTGAGAATAAATCTAGACGCTTTTCAACCCGGATTTTTATTTGATTTTCAAGACAGTGTACAAAAATTTATTTTGGCTTATAATTAAAATACAACTAAATTTGCTTTCTCTATAAATATAAACTGTAAGTGATCATTGATGGTATACTATTTTAGCCTTGGGAGGGAGGTAGTGGATCAATTACTAACAATTGCTTATAGTTTCATTAAAACCCAAAACGTTCGATTTGGCAAGGATTCGATATACAAATCAAACTCTTATATCGTTCTGATTACATTAACTATTTTCTTAAAATAAGTACACATCAATTTTGTTATTTGTTACTTATTTTTCATATTCTGTTTTTTTTATTAACTTATTAATAGTCAGCTCAAAGAAATAATCAAGTCAGATCTCTTTGATTCTTTCATCTTCTTGACTTCAATAAATTTTATCAAAACTTAGACTAGATGGTCAAAATTCTTGTTAAAATTGATATACTGCATATATATATTTTTTTTAAATAATAAAATATCTAACTTGAACCGTCAAAATCATTGATTCCTTGGGTTGACTATTACACTTTAAAGTTAGTGTCAATGAAGGGTCATAGTCACGTTGATGGAGCCACCTATAAAATAAATACGTAAAAACAAACGCTGTTTCAACGACCTCTAACTTGTGAGAAAATAAAACTCTTAATCTCTCCCTTGAGAGCTGATAATGTTTTCTTTGATACTCCAGGAGCATATCAATATGAACTAACGTTAAGTCAGTTAAGTTAAGAATTTATGTTTAGCTACATAAATATTTTTAAGTATGCAATTTTAGTCATGTAATTAAGGACTGAAGTTTTTATTAGGGCTGCTTAATAATTAATAGTTAGATTATATTTCATATATTAATCCATATAGCCGTATAGCCATCCATATAGCCATTTCATATATATTAATCCATAAAGCCGTAATAAACTATGATCATAAAAGCTGGATTAAAATGTTCTGTTAATAATAGAATCTATTTTGATTTGATTTCCTAAATCTTAATCCCTGAAACAAATAATTTTTTTTATGTTAAAATGTAATTATGAATATTATCTTTGTTCCAAGTTCATTTCTTTAAGTTCTTATAATGTACGAGCATTATAAATATAGTGACGTGATTAGTTATTCTAGTCTCCTGTTGGTAACCGCTTTACTCAGATTCTTATTTTTACATAGCAATTGTGTTTGTGGCTATTGAGCCACATTATTCAATTGATACTGTAACCTAATGAATGAGTTGAAAAGTATTCGGACCCATCAACTAGAATTTGATGTATTGAGTTCAGAAGTACTTTTTTGAGTTAGGAAAATTCATTGCCTTATACCCGTAATGTGGGAGGTTTATTCTGGAAGATGGGTAGGTGGGTGGGAACTCACCTCACTGTGCCTTACCTCGAGATCTTCTTGAGCTTACGCCTTGACAGTTAGGTCACCTGACACACTATCCTCCCTGAGCCCGCATTGCCCACAGCCGCTCTGAAGCCCTTAAGATGGAGGATTACGTAGTTTCGCGCTAGGGGTTTGTGGCTTCCAATCTGGCGCTACTCCGAGTGGGATTGGTTGTAATGCTCGCGACACCGTTCAAGCCTATGGCGCCGCGACCATAGCTTCGATTTGAACTAATTTACGTCACCGAGAGTGTAGAGGTCAATTATAACGCCCAACTATAAACAACATCAAAAAGGCAAAGTGGCGGAATGTTCAAATGCTCTTTTAAATCTCCCTGGCGAAGGGAAGCATCAATGGAAATTGGAATAAAATATTTAAAAACTCAAGAGCAATTCGAGTGCGTAATAAAATAGTGCACATACGCTGTCCTTAAACGTCAATGTAAACATCATTCCAAAGCATATAAAAACAATATACCCTTGGTGAAATACGGAACTAAAAAAATTGGTCGAAAGGAAAACACAAAGAATAAGAAACTAGCCATGAATATAAATCACCATGACGTCTATTACCATATTAATATCAACAACAACTTGGATCTTTTTAACCTCAAATGTTAACTAATTTAAAATTTAAAGCTGTCTAATTTTGAACATTCTTGCAGAGAAAATATGTGAAACAATTTAGAAGGTATTTAACTCAAAACATTAACAGAGATAAACAGCGACTAGAGAAAATCCCAACTATTGCAGTCAGGGCTGGATTTAGTAGTCTGGGGGGCCTGGTACAACGAAGGAGTGGAGGCTTCTAATTATTAATTATTATCTAAATAAAAGTTTTTTTTTTTGTAGTAAATGGAAATTTTAAATAAGGGCATTCTAATATATAAATAATAATATTATTATATTTGTCGAGTATTCTTAGTAAAAGTGCCGTACTAAATATTTCTTGTTATAATGAGAATATATGCGAGTATAACCCGTCAATAGTTTCATCAAGATTCACAACAGTGATCCAAGCCGAGTTTATTTATGCCTCACATTGACTGATTAAAGATCGTTAAAGAATTATAACATTTAAATTATTATATACCAAGAGTGCACTATATCAATGTGTTATAATATGTCTACAAATAATTTTATATGACATTTTTTTTTTATATTTGTATTTTAGTTTTAAACATTTACAACATCAACATCATTTAGTTTTAAACATTGTCAACATTCCGTAGTCTAACGTTTAATTATAAAATAAAAGAAGCCAAAGATCCAAAATTTTAAAGGAAATAAAATCAATTATAAATCTACTGACAGATTTCAATATAACGCTGACAATTTTATAACGAACTATCGTACTCGCAAGATTTCTGGAAAAGCTTATATTTATAAATTTTCAACATCATGTCACAGTGAAAGCATTCCAGTATTTTTTAGCTATTTTACTATAAATATTTAGTTAATAAATTTATTCGTTTAAAATAGTTGCCGCCTAAGCCTTCGTTAGATTTACAAGTGACTAGGATAGCATACGATATTGTACTATGACTGGAACTATATTAAATTTACTTGGCAGTAGTCTTTTCAGTATTTTTAATATGAGGCAAAACTAAATTCTAAGGAACTGGTACAGTGATTTCAAGATTTTTTTTTTAAGTCACTTAAATTTCTTTCTCATTTAACAGTGTATTAGTATGCAAAACAGCAATATCGTATTTATTTTAATTTTTCTACAGTTATGATTTATCAATACGAGACAATGGAATTATAAAAGATTGTTATATCATTTTACACTTTTTAGTTATCTAAGTGAAGCTACTTTGCTGTTAAAAACCTTGTTTTTGTTAGATTTGCACGAGATTCCAAGACAATTCAATTAAATTTAATAAATTAATTATTAAGTTTATAAAGTGCAATGACCTGACCTGTGAATAGCTTTCTAATATAGTGAGTAATCGAGGCACTGTGATTAAGTTATCTTGTATTGTTAAAGGCCATAGCAATGTTGTATACTGTTTTCAAATCAATGGGACGCTTTATTACGCGACATATATTTTGTTACAGCGCAAGTTTAGAAGAGAAAATACAAATAAATTTAGAATTTATAACTGGAAGAACTTACAATAATATAATAATATTGCTCTGAATGTAATGTTCGAAGTATTGCCTAGATTATGAATATTAAAGTCACCACACCAATATTTTTGTTACATTTAGATAGTAAATAAAACAATTAACTTATATTTGACGAAACTACACCTAATAAAATTTTAACATATTTCGCAGTTTTTGTTCGATAAGTTACCAAAGGATAAATATGAAAAAAGTTTTTAATTGCCGTCAACTATGGACGGACACCAGGCTTTTTACTAACAGGTACTAATTGTTTTAATTAAAAATATATAACGTACAAATATCTCCTTTTTACTGTAAAATTTTTGTTTGTAAAACGATCATCCGGCTAAAAGATGAGTTAGAGAAAAGACAAAACCATACCTCCCTTATTATTAAAGTTCAGAAGTCTAATTTACCTGAGATCCAACTTGGGGAAAAGAAATACGTACAATGTAGAAACATGTAATTATATTTTAGAGGTAAAATGTTAATGTGCGATGATTGATTGATGCGAATTTATTTACTTTACATTACTCGGGATTTATAAAATGATGTATGTTGAAACCCTTACGTTCTCAAACTTATAACTTTGTATGGTTTTTAAACTTATTTCACCGTTGGATAACTTGACTGGCTATAGTTGGATAACTTGGTATTGTTCAGTCGACCGAGTAATAAAAGTTGACAACATAATCTATATAACTACTTAAATAATTTATAAAGTAATTTTTCTACGTAATATTTTTTATTTAATATAAGAACATATATTTTTTATTATCCAGTTTATCCTTGCAAAATAAAAAAACTAAAAATAAGTATCAGTTCTGAATAACTTAATGAACCAATATTGTTTTACGTTACTTTCGATTACTGAAATAAATTTTAATAAGTTGAATTATTATTAAAAAAATACATAATATGAGTAATCGTACTTATAATAATGAATTCCGGTAGTTAAATTGCTCATTGAATCCTAAATAGTAGGTAATATTATATGCTATGCTACTTTTAAATTTAAAATGAACCGATAATAATAATTTTTCTTCCCTACCTCATACATTATTAGATTCGTTATATTTCCACACTACCTATTTTAACTACCTTTTATTAGTTTCCTGAAGCAATTGTCCAAAACTTTTTAACTTTGGTCCTCGTCATAACATTTGCACAGCACTACTGAAGATTACAAAAGATATGACAATTTTTTTAACTGTATTAATTTTATTAGATTTTTAATTAGCTTTCTTTCTTAGGTGACCGTAACTTGTAATATGGACGACAGAGTCCCATCCCATTGGTAGGTAAACAGGTAAACGTTTCACTTCTGATGTATATTTGTATGCTTCTGAATTATAATTTAAGTTTTGCTACCAAATGTATCCATTAGTTTTATCATTCATGTTTACGGGTCGCGTAGTTCGAAAGCTCTGTTTATTAACGTACGAGGCAACGCTGACGAGATGTGCTGGATGATGTTGCAACTGAGCATGTACGTTATATACGAATATAACGATCGCTGGGCGTAGGTTTTTTCATATTGTTGTATGCTATGAGAAAGTGTTGTGTATTTTGTTTGTAATGTGAATCTTATCTTGTGTTTAATATAACGGTTTTACACAACAAAAACAAAAGATACTATTGAAAGGGAAAATCGTTCCAGGAGAAGCATTAATTTTGTTATCCTTATTAACCCGCATCCAATATCCAATTACTGTACGAGAAGCAGCTTTGTATAAATATAAAAGTCCCTTCTTATCCATGTCTTATTTTATATTACTATAGTATTTATAACATTTTTCAGCGATTAAAATTATATTTCATAAATTTATTCAGGAATTGATACTGATTTCAAAAGGAAACATTTCCAACTAGAATATAAAGTCTGAATAATAAGTAAGTTTACTTTCCTATAACAAGACAAAACCCTGAACGCGTGCATTCGTAGCACGTGCTGAAACTGATAAATTTATAAGAAAGTAAATGTTTAAGGATATTGATTGGATATCCTTATTGCATTTCTTATTTGGAAACCATCTTATATACTCGTAAGTCATAAGCCATATTTTGTCTTGCTTACAACAGGGCAACTATTCCATTGTTTACGACAGTAGCAATACGTGCAGTGCACCTTTAATGAGTTTGAAGAAAACATCACATTTTATTGTTTTATCTATTAAAATTAAATCGAATTAAAAAGGATATAAGTATATAACGAAAGAACATCTTATAATACCTACAGGTAAGACGAAGTTCAATTAGAGCTTTTTGGTTTAAGGCAATACTACAATTTTTGTTAATTATTTCAAGACACAAATTATAAGAACATAAAACGGTATAAAAACGAGACTAACAAATAATTTTATATTAAATTTATACATACATAGTCATAAAAATTTTAAAATCAATTTAAAAAACAATAGTTACGGCTACAAACATATATCTACTTCTTACTTCTTAAAACTAATTTGTATTCGATATATATTGTTTATATTATCTTTCTCTCTTCTGTAATTAATTTACATAATTATATATGTTTGACATTACAAACTTTAAACGAATGTGACCAGTCTTAACTTGTTTGTATCTGATGCTGAAGAGTTAAATTTAATTACACGTTTGTGAAGTCTGTAATTTGTAATTAATTCCCTTTGAATACCGTGAAATCTTCAATTTACATTTCATTACATTTTATTACTCAGAGATGTAACGAGAACAAAAAGTTTCAAATCACAGTTGTCATCAAATGGTTAATTAAATTCATTGTATTATCGTCTTTGCTCAGGTCGCGATAACTGCTTACGGACCGGAATTGAAAGTAATTTACTTTTAATAATAAAATATCTTTAGACTAGACTAGTAAACTTTAACATATTTCCTTACGTTTTTAAGTCTACTGGAATATTCATACAATGTACTAATAAAATCAAACAATTTTGATTTTCATTGTAAGTCATTATGATTCTCTGTTCTAATGTCTAAAAGTTAGGTTATAGCGTTATTCTTTTTGTTTATAAAATATCTATGTATTGAAGTTTTAAATGGAATTCGAATTATAAGAAAAATAAATCATCCATTAGTTGATAACATAATCCATTACTTCAAAAAAATATATGATATATGAATGAATGAAGGGTCTGAAAAGTTTCCGACCTAACAAAGATACAAGACATTTTAATTTGACCGAACAAAAGGTAGATACGGGCTAGATTTCGTAAAATGGTTGATCAAGCAGTTTAAACCGTAATTCGTAGATTTTCGCCAAACACTGAGATGTGAGACGACGTGTTTTATTGGTCAAACTGTATTATCTTTTTCTTGCAAATATGACTTATTTAGTTAAGTAATGAAACGAATTATGCTCATGTAATGAATATTTAAAAAAAAAAACAGTCGGCATCAGGGTCTATTTATTTATTTATTAATCTTTGTTGTTCAATAAAAGGAATAATGAGCAGACTTAATACTACAAAGCATTTTCTACTAGTTGACGCGAAATATAAAAAAATAAAATAAAGATATATAATAATGAGGAAATACTAGAAAACTTAACTATATAATAAATAATATATATTATTCAAATTACAAGGAATACTATCAACAAACGCATACTAATATATACTCAAATAAATAAAATATATAGCTAAATATGAAACTTAAAATATAAAATGTTAAGTGACAAAAATACTTATAATTTACTTAAATAACATATACCAAATAAGTGTATTAATTCTTGTTACACTCACATAAATGTTTATAAATAGCGTTCTGAAGATCGTCTTGCTAGGAGAACGTCTGATGTGTTCTGGTAAACCGTTTCAGAGTTTAATGTCGTAGATTATGAAAGAATCTGCACGAAATCCAGAATAATGGGAAGAAACAAAAAGTTTAAGATTAGGAGGAGGATAATTCAAACTTATGCTTTAAACACTAAGGAGACAGTGGATCGATAAAGATAGAGAACAATTGACATAAATATCTTGAAGATCATCACTCACGGATGGAAAGCCATTTTAGCTGTGAACGGTAAGGGAAGCTGTGGACATATTTACGAAGACCGAAATCAAAGCGTATAGAAAGCATATATTGAGAAAGCTATTCAGTTTGACTTCACAGATGTTAGAGCTGCAGTCATTTGCATATTCAATGAGCGGAAGGATCAAAGATTGCATAATTTAGTTTGTTATGTGGATGACAGTACTGGATATGTGTTATATTCCAGCTTTGCAATGTTATATCGGGAAAACTTCAACGAGTCCCGAAACTTGTGTATCTTATTGAAACCTCCTTATCGATGGACACAGAATGGGATGAACTGAACCTCGTTCAATTTAATCCCCCAAAAGACACAAGTTTGCTCGTTTACTACTAGCAGGTAGATAGTATGCTATATTTAGTTGTCTAGGAATGATCTCGTATACTATTTAGATACCGAAACTGGAATGAAACTGTAATGCTATTAATGAATATTCCAAAGATGGTCGAAGTTACACAAAGTAAGGCTCCACGCTGAAATGAATCCATCAATCATAATAATGACCTTGTAGTCTTTCAAATGTCCAAGTCGAAGACTTAAAGGAAGTGATGATATCAATTAACACAGATCCTTTTTATAAAAGGATCTTCGAATTTCTTTCTAACCTTTTTAATGACATTGAAGGCACTGAAAATAAATCTATTGTTTCCGAAATATATAATATATCTGAATAGTAAATAACAAAAAATATAATAAGTTTTATCACTGTTAATTTTGTAGTATATTTTATTTACGGTTATAAATTGAAGAAAGACAGAAAGGTATGTAACTATTTTTTTTTAAGGTTTTATTTTTTTCAGTTTATCTGTTTATTTTCTGCAACTCAAACACAATGATTCCCTTAAAATTAAGGTATGGTCATTGATTAAATTGTACATGTTATTAATATGTGACTTTCACAAGAAAATACAATTATTTATTATTATTAAAAAGCGCGGCTGTGCAGGGCTGTGAGAGCCCAGTATCACTGCGACCTGAGAGATCTATTGTGATCGCCACTGCCTACAGTTCACTGCATAGGTCTGCCACTCTGAGGTATTGCAGAATCTCCTTTGCAGTGAGGTGTCGGACATCCACTGGGTCCAGGATGTGTCTCCCCAGGATGTCGGTGCGTTTGCGCATCAGTGGGCCACACTCGCATAGCAGATGGAGCGGGGTTTCATCCGCCTCGTGGCAATATCTGCACACTTTTCCATCCACTAATTTGAGGGTCGCAAGGTGCTTATTCAGGCAACAGTGCCCTGTAAGCGCTCTAGTTATGATGCGTAGATTATTCCTGCTCAGCCCAATGCGTTCCTTAGCTGCTTTCGCATTAAAGGGTTTGATAAGGGCTTTGGAATGCTTGTGGCCCGGGATCTCCTCCCAACGCCTCATGGCCTCGCACCTAGTGAGGTTATTTAGGGTCATACGAGCTAGGCTGCTTGGAGCACCACATATTGGTTCTGGACCATATGTTTTGCTCCTAGCTCCTGCACGGGCCAGCTCGTCGGCAATCTCGTTGCCGACATGGCCCTCGTGGCCCGGGACCCATCTTAGGACCACTCTGTTTTTGCAGCCCAGAGTGTTTAGTTTCGTCAGGCAGTCAAGCACCAGTCTCGACGTGATGGTATTTGAGTTTAGGGCCTTTAGTGCCGCCTGACTATCCGAGTTGATGTAAATGGTCCTGTTCGTGTAGTTGCGCTGCAGATTCAGGGTCGCACAAGCGGTTATGGCGTACACCTCTGCCTGAAAAATGGAGGCATATCTGCCCAGGCTTACGCTTTCCCTGTGGCCAGGGCGCTCTCCATATACCCCGCATCCTACATTAGGTCCCATTTTGGATCCATCGGTGTACCATACAAGGCACCCGTTCCTCCAGGGGAGGCCGGTCGACCATTCCTCCCTTGTCGGTATTTCCACAGAATAGTTCTGCACAAAGTTGCAGTGTGGAACCATGCTGTCGCTATTCATCGCCAGTACGTTGTCGCTCATGACCGAGTCCTTAAAGGTCCTCAGCCTGTTCGACATCCAGTTTGTACTGCCCTGGGCCGATACTCTGAGAATACTGCCCCTAGCCACCCTCTTGACATGTAAGTCGAGAGGTGGGAGATCCAGTAGGGCATTCAGAGCCGCTCCTGGGCAACTGGACATGGCGCCAGTCACCATGCGACAGGCAGTCCCTTGGAGGCTGTTCAGCCTGTCCCTGACCGCAACCTGCTGACACTTGCTCCACCATACCACGGATGCGTAAGTCACCACCGGCCTTACGATCGCGGTATAGAGCCACAGCATCATCTTGGGCTGAAGGCCCCACCTGCCGCACGCCATCCTACCACACACTCCCAAGGCCATCTTAGCCTTGGATATGGTGTTATCAATGTGGGTGTTCCATTTCAGTCTTTGGTCTAAAGTTACGCCTAGGTACTTGACCTCACGAGAGAAAGGAATTACCTTCCCATTGAGGACTGGGCACCGCAGACCGTCCAGACGCCTCTTATTTGTAAATGGAACAATCACCGTTTTATCCGCATTGATGGATAGCTCGTTCTCCACACACCAGCTTGCAACCAGGCATGATGTCAGAGACGGTCATTTGGCTGAAGCCACGAACGACAATGACAAGGTCGTCTGCGTACCCTTGCACATCATATCGGAGTTCAGCCATACTGTGCAGCAGCTCATCCACCACCAGTGTCCATAAAAGCGGCGATAAAACGCCACCCTGTGGGCATCCTCTGGTGGATGTAAACTCCACAGTGGTATCATTGAGGGTAATAGTTGCCCTTCTGTTTGAGAGCATTGATTCGACCCATTTCACCGTGGTCGGGTCTGCTTGTTTGCACACAAGGCTCTTGACCAGGGATTTGACAGGCGTGTTGTCAAATGCTCCCTCCACATCTAGGAAAGCTCCCAAGGCAATTTCACGGTCCTCAAGCGCCTTTTCGATTTTGTCAACCAAGTTGAGAAGGGCAGTTTCGGTAGACCAGCCCTTGCGATAGGCGTGTTGTGAGGGGTGGATAGGTTTCACCATTTGGATACTTTCTCTGATGTGTAAATCGAGTATTTTTTCCATCGTTTTAAGAAGGAATGAAGTAAGGCTGATTGGTCGAAAGGCTTTCGCTGTACTGTAGTCCTTCCTGCCAGCTTTTGGTATAAAAATAACCTTTGCATTTTTCCAAGAAGAAGGTATATATCCACAGGCAAAACTTGCCCTGTAGATTTTAATTAGATGCGGCCGCAGTATCTCCAATCCCTTTTGGAGGAGTACTGGAAAGATACCATCCAGTCCGCATGCTTTATATGGTTTGAAAGAGCCTATGGCCCATTCCAGCTGCTTCGGGCGGATTACTAAAGCGGCTCTTCTCCAGTCCTCAGTACGAGTTCTATGTTGGAGGGCCGGTTCGTTTGCAGCAGCACCGCTGCAATCCGCCCCAGGGAAGTGAAGAAAATACAAAGTATCCGATATGTTGTATCCGGCATGATTAACACTTAAAATTTATTTCAGTAAAATAAAAACTATAATTAGCTAAATATATATAAGAGATGTTGAGAGAGAGTTAAATAAATAAACAATTTGATTACCTGCCGTCTTCATTAAAAATGATACAAATATATGTTAATGTTCTACTGGAATACTAGAATTAGATAAAAAGTTCATATTTTGCACTAAGTATAACCTCTTATTGTCGAGAAAAACAAAAAAAAATATTTAGACTATGATATTACTACAATAAAATTAAAAATTTACCAATTTGTATGAGTTTCTTGTGATGATAAATTCTTAATACGGCTCAAGGTAGAGATGGAAACATTTACAGTTGAACAGTAGGGACAGTGTGACTGATAATCTTTCTGACGATAGTTGAGAGCCGAACGCCTAAATCTCCCTCATTTGAATCATCAAACTGCCCAAATTTTCTGCTCTAATACTCAAATTAGCATCGTCAAAAGAGTTTTTGTGGTTAGATAAGAAATAAATAAACCGTGTTAATTGCTCTATTGTCAAGTATTTTCGATTACCAATGCAATTAGTATACATTATAGTGGAATAGTTATGCGTCTTGTACCTTTAAATTAGTAAAAACAAAGTCTCAAGTAATCCTGATGAACGAATGTTGGGTGCGTTTATGAAACGTGATCCGCAGATCTTAAGATTGTATTAGCCTTTTTTCCTTCTTTACATGTTTTTTAATATTTTATATACGCACATATTTCATTTATTTTATTACTAAACAGATATTTAAACCGGTTTTAAGATCGTGAATATCCAATAACCACAAAGCAATTATTTTTTCAATTTATTGGAAATTCTAAATAAAAAAATAAGCTACATTTTATAGAGAACAAGCTATCACTGTCCGCTATTTTAATTGTAAATTTTTCGTAAACTTTCCTAAAAAATACTGATTTTAATAAAAATAAGCCATAGAAACACTTATAGTATTTTAATCTTGACAGTACGGTGACAGAGATAGTATTTTACATTGACCATTAGTCAAAGCGTTCAAAAATCACAAACCATCTTTTCTAACAAAATTTGAATGTTCCTTAACTTAATTGGCATCGCCAATCATTACCTAAGCTATTACTAGATAGTATATTTGGTTCATTAAATATTGTATAATTATTGTCTAGTCTCCGTGTATTCACCGCTATTTGCTATCTTCAACGTACATTTACATTTCGCCTTCGAGATTCCCTGTCGCTTGTATTGACTTCTCATTTCAATATTGTTCAACTTAATCGGCGTCAAACAATAAAAACGCAAGAAAGAGAAGTTTTGTAGCGAAGACTTTATGAAAATATTGTATAAATTCGGTTGTTAAAAACTCCGTTAGATTGCATGTGATGGAAATGTTCGGAATTATGCTTGCACGTAGACGATGTAGCGACAACAGACGACTGTAACAAACATTGCATGTATGCATGTACATGAGTACAGTTGTGTAAAATTTTATTCATAATCTTACAATTTTAAAATGATTTTACTCTAATTATACTGTTTTTGTGAAGATTAATAGAGGCTGTTATCCACCATACTTCTACTGATACCGACATCGTGTTTCACAAACAAGGCGAAAACAATAGTAATTACTTACACGTTTCTGAATCTTGTCGTTTTCAGTGATTTGAATAAAATAATATATTATATTTCTCATACTGGTTTTTTAAAAACCATATAAAATAGAAAACTTGTTTATTTCTATCTATAATATAGTCAGAAAAATGCCACGGCCACGCTTACCTCGAGTAATCATAATAAATTAGTGTCATGAACAGAAAGCACATTCGATGTTGTTTTTTGTGGCATTATATTTCTACCGCTAATGATGCCCGTAATATAAATAAAAAGAGTTAACTATAAATTAACAGTTTCTAAATTTAGATTGACATTTTGATATCGTTCGAACAAGTAATTTTTGGATAATGCTGTTCTATATAGTTTCTACAATATTTTCTCATAATAAATTACCTCTCAATATATATGAATATAGACTCCTTTGGCTTTAGATAGTGAAGTAACAAATGTTACTTTAACCACTTCCAAGAATTTATTTACTTACATTTGTCCAAAAATGGCGTAGTTCATTATCATAGACATCTAGTTTTGGAACCACGAATAGTCCAAAATAATCAGTACTATTAAAGGTCTGACGTTCTATTAAAAAAAATCATAAAAAGAATAATGAAATGGTAATCAAATATTTTATAAATAAGCCAACCAACCAAACCATCACTAGTAATAATTATAACTTTAAATGTAAACCAGTGAAGATGCAAATACCCAGGGTATTTCCCGAACGAGATTTGACGAAATTATAAATGTTAATAAAAAGACAATTGATTTTTAAGTAAAATGATTATGAAAATAAATGTTTAAAAGTAATCATTAAAGATAACTTAGACTATACACAAAATTAAAATGTTAAAAATTGTACATAAATTTATATACACACTAATTAAAAAAAAAAAATTACAAAAAATTAAAAAAAAACGTTTTTTATTAAACTCAGCAAGACCCAATAGATGTTTTTCGATTATATAAAAAAAAACTACAAACTTTCAGGACTTTTTTTCCTGTCCACAGACATCCATCCGAGAAAAGTGAAAATAATACAGAACGAACAAAGTTCGTTCGTGATAAAAAATAAATCTATTTATTGTTTACTTAATAGAATAAAATACTACAGAGACATATATTGAAGGTCCGCGTGAAAGGTCCAACTTGATACGAAAGCCAATAAAAAGGCTAAGGCAGTAAAGAAAATTTAAGAATACTATCTGAATAAAATAAAATTTTTTGAATTCTCCTCAATATGTTTACATTCTATTATGAAACGCTATTTCTAGGAACAATGCTTAAACTGGAGATGTTAGTTTAAAATATAGCATACGAGAACGAAAATTACTTATTGTGGAACAGACTATGTAGAACCATCTCAGTGTTTCACCGTTGACTTAAAACGTAAGATGTTGACTTAAGACGTAAAATAAACAGTATGGAAGCAAACATGTTAGAAATGTTGTTTTAGAGAACAGATCTCTAATTTAAAACATTGCAGCACGAATCATATTTAACAAAGGAAAAAAAGATAGATAAAAGTACATTTTATTGTAATGTAATTTATTTTATTATTTCGCTTTATTATATTTTAAATAAAAAAATTGTTTCAGTATTTTCAGTTTCAGTTTTAATTAGTTTGTAATTTTTGGGAAGCAAGAAATAAAAACAAACGAACGAATTGATTTACTTGCATTTTAATTATACTTAATATTTTACTTTATAGCCTCACAACTATACAAGTCTATTAGTTACTTACTTTATTACAGATAGTAATTTCATCTTACAAATGTTTCGGTTATTATTCGATGCAAATATCCATTCAAAGGTAGAGTTATGTGTTATTTGTCTGTTATTTCAAAGAGACAGGGACTGTAACCTTTGAAATGTCAAACTCGAATTTCATTTCCACGGTAAGTCTCTCACAAGGCGTACAACAAATATCGAGTCCAATTAGTACGTACAATTACAATTCCTTATTTCAATCAAGGTCGAAATGACCTATTTTGGGACTCATAGGGTTCATAATAAATAGTACATTCCCTTAAACTGACATTTTTTATTTTTTTAATGAAATAATTAATAATTCTGACAAAAGTATATAAATGTTTTGTCGTATCTTTAAGTTTGTATTTTCTTATTCTGTCTATAGGTAACATTCGACTTTCTGCTACGGTATTCTGCTTGTATTTCTGTTAATCGCATAATATGTATTCATTTACCTACTCGTACATGTATTGACAAGCTGCGAGAATGGATGGATACAATGGGTTTACATCTCATCATAGTTACACAATATAGGTATTTTCTTTTTATTTCAATTAATCTTCAGCCATTTTTATTAAGCTGAATCGTAATGTTTAAATCATAGTTACAAATAGCAAAGAATGAATCGTGCTCCATTTCAAGGTCTTAAATAACATTTTCCAATACTACATAGCAGGTAATCGTAGTGTACTCATAATTTATATATCGCTGATACATGATGATGAAATTATCGTCAATAATATAATATTTTCTTTTAATTAATATCTTATATTTGTTATAGTTTTCGTTTTTATTATTATTACACTTTATTTATTTTAAATAATTATACCAATAGTAACTTTTATACAATGTCATGTATTTGGAGTTATTATTTTAACGAAAATAAATTAGGTTAGGTAATCGGTTTGAAATGAGTGCTTTATTGCACATTTATAAAGTGTTTTTTTTTAAGAATCAGGTTTAATAGGTTCAGGGTATTTAAAAGTCCCAATCGCTATATAATATGTTTATTTAATAAAGTTGTATATATGACAAAAAATGCATACATATTCTATGCGACTAATATATTGGATAAGTTAAATAAAATTACTCAAGTGAACTCAATATTTCCTGCAAATATTGAGTTCCAATTTATAGGAGAGTATTATAAGAGGAAATCAGTAAACTATTTCTACTATTTCTCAAGTTACTTTACTTTGTTACTTAAACGAAATGTTTTCATATTCATATAATACTCGTATTATGAATATCATTCACACTTCTTACTTTTGGGCAAAATATCAATAACAAAGCGTTCACGGTGCTTTATCTTGTATATTAATTAAGTAATTCCTTGTCGTTGTAAGTTGTCCTGATTTATTAAGTAAATAAACATTTGTACTTATTTACATCAATAAATTTTGTTGATATAATTTATTTACAGGAATTATTAAAGGAAACATATCCTTTATTAAAGTTAGTTTTGTGTAGCGCTTCAGGCGTTAAAAACGTTAAAAAGAGGAAAATGAAATTAACAAATTTTGTGGGAATTAGTGTCTACATATTTAAAATTTGATATTATAAAAAATATGATATGATATGATATGATATGATAACATAGATAACATTGTTTTATTGTAAAAAAAGGAAATCTATTACAAATAATAAATAAATTATTATTGTATGGATAAAAAAAAACTATTGTTTATTTATATAAATAACTTATAATTTATTATAAAAAACTTACTTTTTGCAAAACAATTGGGTTGATTTTCTTCGTAACATGTGTTTGCTTCACGGATTTATGAAGCGATTTTAAACTAACTGCATGATATTTTGCTTCAAATGTTTGAAAATCTATTACAACAGAAATTTTATGTTTTTCTCTATAATCATCATAATCATCTTTCTGTCCAACGATAAATTTTAGGTCGTAGTCGCGAATTTTATATGGATTTGCTTCTTATCTATATAATAAAACGTAATATCTGAATAATAAAACAATTATTTTTCAAATCGAAGTGAAAATAATTAAATTCGCAGTTTTTGTTTTTGTATTGGTGTTATGTCAATGTGTTTTTGGTAAATTTATTTTCCAAGACGACCTGAATGAGCGTATACAAATTCAGCTCGTAAGTGAGGTAACAAATCACCCCGTCGCTTACTTGGTGCAGATCTCAAGTTGTAGATAATGATAAGTAGAGGAATATCTACTTATTTTTACAATTTTCTCAAGATCTTCAACATTTACTTTGGAAGATGGACAGAATTTGTCGCCAATTCCTTTGTCATTGCTTGATCTATTGATCCATATTCGAAAGCTGGAATAGAAAACAATTAAATATTCTTATGATGGTTTTTGAAATATTAAACAAAATCACAAAATTTTACTATTCATGCACACAAAATATATGGATATGTGTCTTGAAATGATGAAAAGACGCTTGTTTTTACATATAATTTAAAAATATGTTTTCATATAAAATATTATGCTCTCGTATTTTTTAAAATATTTGCACAATATTATATTGCTAGAAATGGCAAATTAGAGTATAAAAAAATATAATCTCGTATGAATTATTTCACCCCCGCCCCTGGGTATAACCACCACATAATGCATATCATTAACTTTTTATTAATATTTAATACATAGATTTGATATAAGATAAATATTGAAAGATAGATATCAAATATAAAGATTACTAATTCAAATATATTATTTACCAAATGTAGAACAAATATTATAAAAGAGCATAATTGTAATGCATTGATGAAAAAATATATATATATATATATATTAAATATTGGAACACAGAAGTCAGTTTAAAACAGGTTTTGAATAAAAGAAAGCACTTGATAGGATTTAAAATTTTCTTCGTTCCAAGATATCAGTTTAGTTTTTTTCTAAATAACTTAAACTGTTCATTCGTTAAATACATAATAAATTCAATTCGTAAAACGATTTCTAGGAAGTAAGTAAAAACGTAATCTTCCGTAAATCTTCTCTTTTCAAAAGCACGAAAGAGGAAACACAATTTTATTAGTTTTATCTTTAACCACTCGACGGATTCTTTGACATTTTATGCTCGACTGAATTTAATCTTGCCTTAAAGTTAATTTCTTTTTCTTTAATTCATTTCATTACAAACATAAAATTATCAATTATAAGGTAGACTCAGATAAAACGTTCAACGTTTTCTAGATTAAAATAACTGTTTTAGTACATTGGTAATATTTTCGGTACTAATAACGACGAAACAAATATAACACAAACTTTTTTGAAATTAATATACTTACATAGAATTCTCTAATTACTAAAAACTGATTTCTAATTATATATGATTAAAAAAAAAAATCTTTTACAAATAATTTTGTCAATTTCACGGGAAAATGCAAGAGCTGCTTTGGCTTTCACTGATATGAGTTTGTCATTACACACGTGAAGGTGAAGGTCCATGAAGGTCTTCGCTCTTTTTTTTAAATTCCAGTTCCTTCAAAATATTCATCAACATTTTCTTGAGAGAGTCATAGAAGGCCGATATAGACTGAGGATCCAGTGCTGTCATCTGCATAACATTGAATGTTAGAAAGTTCATCAACTTTTAGTTTGAGGATAGCAGCAGCCTTAAAGAACATCGACGTTTAGTGCCAATTCAATGCCCACCACAACGTGGGCATTGAATTTGGACTACAAACAACACCAGATAATGATTTGATTTTCCCACTAAGACATCGATTGTGGCTTGGTACTTGTGTCACTTTGACACTTTGACTTTAGACTCGTGTGTTGTCATTTGATAAGTGGAATGGAAAACCGAATAGTCAATATCAATGTTAATTTGCACTTGGTAATAAGCGATTTTTTTATCAAAATTATGAAGGTCAGAATGAAGGATACAGGAATTCTTTAGCTACCATGTGGAAAGCACCATCCTAGGGTAATACGTCTTTTAGGATCTTTGAGATAAACGTCGATTTTGTGGCTCTGAGTGAATGTGTCGAGGTAATGGTTAAAGTAATTGTTTGTATTACTGTTAGGAGAAGACAATATAATTCTAATACGTTTTGGATCCTTTGCAATTTCTAACGACACATACAAATACCAGGGGAAGTCTTATTATTATACAGTACGATACAGATAAAACAGTACCCATCCAAATATTATAGAAAAGATTATTGTACCGCCAGAATATCACGTTTGTATCTATCACCAACAATTATATTTATATGAATATAATTTAATTTCAATATCCACAAATTTGTTTATATAATTAAAAATATAAATATAGTAACTATATATAATGTATAGGTTGTAGGTTGTATAAACTTATATTTATTATCACGTGAATCGACAACCTTCATTAGTTTACGGCTGTCCTACAGATAAAGATAAAAATTCATTTCTTAACTCTAACGTAATTAAGTAGTAAAATATACAATATTATATACATTAATAATGTAAATCTGTATTATCAATAGAATTAAATAATCACAATACATGCGTTAATGAATATTACTTCACAACTTTTATATTTCATTTAATCCATTAAATTTATTTGCGAAATATCTGACTCGAGTTGCGCGTGTCGAAAGGGTTTATATAAAGTATTGAGAAAATCGATAACGTTTTGTAGGTTTTCTTTTACCTTATTAATTAATTAAAATTTTGTAATGGCTGTTGAGTCACAGCCGTATTTAATATAAGAATTGTTATAGATATAAAATACTTTGGAAGTTGTTACAATGAAGCAAAATTTGTAGTAATAACAATATAGCAAATTTTTTATTACCGTCATTATTTTTTTTAATATATTAGAAGAAATGAAGCTAGCAATAAGCAATAAGATACTATCACTATTTTTGTGTTGTTAAATGAATGTCAGAATAATATTTGTTTTAGAATGATTGAGATCAACTTTGAGATCGTTTGACTTATGAACACGTAAGTTGAACAGTCTCAAATTTTATTTATAGACCAACTGGCCTATTTAAGCTTTTTATGAACTATATATGGGTTTTGCACTTTGTTCTCCTTTAAACAACGCAGCACATCGAAAGGACACCGTTAACATGCGAAGTTCATAACAAACCTTTAAATAGGATTATTTGTTTTTTACTACCATGTATTATTGTTATCACAGTTTACTACCATAAAAAAACAATCTTTAAGAAATTATAAAAATACAAAGCCATACCACACTTCTTTTAAAAAAATATTAAATTATATTTATTAAATATATATTTTCATACATTCTTAAGTAGCTAAAACATTATTACGAACTTTTTTTTTATAATAATTTTTTTTTTTAATAATAAAATATCTACAATATTGGAAATTGAGAATATAAATATGTTACTAGAATTACGAGTACATATATAAAATTGAAAAAAACAAAAAAAAAATCATCCAGTCATAATTTCCTATATAAATGTATTTTAACGTTGTTGAGAATGTTTAAGAAAATTACGATATTTCTCAAACATTGCAGACAACATATAATAATTAAACTTCTCTCCGTAAACATTCCCTAAACTCCTAAATACTAAACAATCAACTATATATAAACACTATCTCATATAAACACTAAACTTCGTTAAAAGTTTTCTACGTAAAGAACTTACATGAAGGATGACATGAATTGGGTAGCAGTCATTGTGTGGTAGACATTTATATTTACAATGATTAATGATATATAGACATAACTAAACCGATTAAAATGCGACTTTTGCGAACGTATTGTAGTATCTTTGACTTAAAATGTTGTGTTTGTTTTATTAAAAATTGTCAATATCGATTCTACCTCTGTTTCACCTTAGATAAAATTATTATTAATTAAGTATTTTGTGTAAATGGCTAAACTTTCAGATTTCTATATAAATACGGTTTCTACTCGTAAAATTAAGATAGTTGTAAGTAAGTCCACCATTAAAGAAAATTCCACGCGAACGGAGTAGTGAGGCACAACTACTTAAAAAACATAATTTGCGCAATTTAGTAAACTACAATAAAACTTTTTAATTTAGTTATTGTGTAACACTCCGACAAACAATTAAGAAACAATTAAGAACAAACTTAACATGTATATAAGATGTGCAAAATAAGTTATTGGGCGTCCTGGAACGAAATAGGCCACCACAAAAACCTCATAATTTCATAATTTCATTTTAATAAATATAAATATTTAAAGTTATATTATAAGTATAAAATTATTAAAGCAAAATATGAAATATAGAAAAGTAAAATCAAATATTGTAACTCACAAACCGATACACTCCGATTATGATCGCTTGAAATGAAATATAATTCATTGACAGCAAGTTATACTTAATTTATAACAAGTTTTTCTTTACTTATAAAAGAAATAAAAACACGAAATATAATAAAAAAACACGGTGTTTTATACAAATTTATGTTCCCTACATAATCTGAAAGATAGCAATTATATGTTTTATTCTGAATTTATTATCCTTAAAGATATCCTTCTTAAATTTCGTCTCCAACTTACGTCTTATAAAATCAGGCTTTAAATAAATAAACAATTAGTGAGTATTTACTCACTAATTGTTTATTTTTGCTGATAATTTTCGTTAATTATTATTATTGAATGTGTGAATGTGATATGTGTCTTGAAATGATGAAAAGACGCTTGTTTTTACATATAATTTAAAAATATGTTTTCATATAAAATATTATGCTCTCGTATTTTTTAAAATATTTGCACAATATTATATTGCTAGAAATGGCAAATTAGAGTATAAAAAAATATAATCTCGTATGAATTATTTCACCCCCGCCCCTGGGTGATTCGAGGTCAAAACTTAGTATCGAGCGCCGTTGTTTTTATTTTGTTTCAACGGCTTTATCTGCACCACATAATGCATATCATTAACTTTTTATTAATATTTAATACATAGATTTGATATAAGATAAATATTGAAAGATAGATATCAAATATAAAGATTACTAATTCAAATATATTATTTACCAAATGTAGAACAAATATTATAAAAGAGCATAATTGTAATGCATTGATGAAAAAATATATATATATATATATATTAAATATTGGAACACAGAAGTCAGTTTAAAACAGGTTTTGAATAAAAGAAAGCACTTGATAGGATTTAAAATTTTCTTCGTTCCAAGATATCAGTTTAGTTTTTTTCTAAATAACTTAAACTGTTCATTCGTTAAATACATAATAAATTCAATTCGTAAAACGATTTCTAGGAAGTAAGTAAAAACGTAATCTTCCGTAAATCTTCTCTTTTCAAAAGCACGAAAGAGGAAACACAATTTTATTAGTTTTATCTTTAACCACTCGACGGATTCTTTGACATTTTATGCTCGACTGAATTTAATCTTGCCTTAAAGTTAATTTCTTTTTCTTTAATTCATTTCATTACAAACATAAAATTATCAATTATAAGGTAGACTCAGATAAAACGTTCAACGTTTTCTAGATTAAAATAACTGTTTTAGTACATTGGTAATATTTTCGGTACTAATAACGACGAAACAAATATAACACAAACTTTTTTGAAATTAATATACTTACATAGAATTCTCTAATTACTAAAAACTGATTTCTAATTATATATGATTAAAAAAAAAAATCTTTTACAAATAATTTTGTCAATTTCACGGGAAAATGCAAGAGCTGCTTTGGCTTTCACTGATATGAGTTTGTCATTACACACGTGAAGGTGAAGGTCCATGAAGGTCTTCGCTCTTTTTTTTAAATTCCAGTTCCTTCAAAATATTCATCAACATTTTCTTGAGAGAGTCATAGAAGGCCGATATAGACTGAGGATCCAGTGCTGTCATCTGCATAACATTGAATGTTAGAAAGTTCATCAACTTTTAGTTTGAGGATAGCAGCAGCCTTAAAGAACATCGACGTTTAGTGCCAATTCAATGCCCACCACAACGTGGGCATTGAATTTGGACTACAAACAACACCAGATAATGATTTGATTTTCCCACTAAGACATCGATTGTGGCTTGGTACTTGTGTCACTTTGACACTTTGACTTTAGACTCGTGTGTTGTCATTTGATAAGTGGAATGGAAAACCGAATAGTCAATATCAATGTTAATTTGCACTTGGTAATAAGCGATTTTTTTATCAAAATTATGAAGGTCAGAATGAAGGATACAGGAATTCTTTAGCTACCATGTGGAAAGCACCATCCTAGGGTAATACGTCTTTTAGGATCTTTGAGATAAACGTCGATTTTGTGGCTCTGAGTGAATGTGTCGAGGTAATGGTTAAAGTAATTGTTTGTATTACTGTTAGGAGAAGACAATATAATTCTAATACGTTTTGGATCCTTTGCAATTTCTAACGACACATACAAATACCAGGGGAAGTCTTATTATTATACAGTACGATACAGATAAAACAGTACCCATCCAAATATTATAGAAAAGATTATTGTACCGCCAGAATATCACGTTTGTATCTATCACCAACAATTATATTTATATGAATATAATTTAATTTCAATATCCACAAATTTGTTTATATAATTAAAAATATAAATATAGTAACTATATATAATGTATAGGTTGTAGGTTGTATAAACTTATATTTATTATCACGTGAATCGACAACCTTCATTAGTTTACGGCTGTCCTACAGATAAAGATAAAAATTCATTTCTTAACTCTAACGTAATTAAGTAGTAAAATATACAATATTATATACATTAATAATGTAAATCTGTATTATCAATAGAATTAAATAATCACAATACATGCGTTAATGAATATTACTTCACAACTTTTATATTTCATTTAATCCATTAAATTTATTTGCGAAATATCTGACTCGAGTTGCGCGTGTCGAAAGGGTTTATATAAAGTATTGAGAAAATCGATAACGTTTTGTAGGTTTTCTTTTACCTTATTAATTAATTAAAATTTTGTAATGGCTGTTGAGTCACAGCCGTATTTAATATAAGAATTGTTATAGATATAAAATACTTTGGAAGTTGTTACAATTAAGCAAAATTTGTAGTAATAACAATATAGCAAATTTTTTATTACCGTCATTATTTTTTTTAATATATTAGAAGAAATGAAGCTAGCAATAAGCAATAAGATACTATCACTATTTTTGTGTTGTTAAATGAATGTCAGAATAATATTTGTTTTAGAATGATTGAGATCAACTTTGAGATCGTTTGACTTATGAACACGTAAGTTGAACAGTCTCAAATTTTATTTATAGACCAACTGGCCTATTTAAGCTTTTTATGAACTATATATGGGTTTTGCACTTTGTTCTCCTTTAAACAACGCAGCACATCGAAAGGACACCGTTAACATGCGAAGTTCATAACAAACCTTTAAATAGGATTATTTGTTTTTTACTACCATGTATTATTGTTATCACAGTTTACTACCATAAAAAAACAATCTTTAAGAAATTATAAAAATACAAAGCCATACCACACTTCTTTTAAAAAAATATTAAATTATATTTATTAAATATATATTTTCATACATTCTTAAGTAGCTAAAACATTATTACGAACTTTTTTTTTATAATAATTTTTTTTTTTAATAATAAAATATCTACAATATTGGAAATTGAGAATATAAATATGTTACTAGAATTACGAGTACATATATAAAATTGAAAAAAACAAAAAAAAATCATCCAGTCATAATTTCCTATATAAATGTATTTTAACGTTGTTGAGAATGTTTAAGAAAATTACGATATTTCTCAAACATTGCAGACAACATATAATAATTAAACTTCTCTCCGTAAACATTCCCTAAACTCCTAAATACTAAACAATCAACTATATATAAACACTATCTCATATAAACACTAAACCTCGTTAAAAGTTTTCTACGTAAAGAACTTACATGAAGGATGACATGAATTGGGTAGCAGTCATTGTGTGGTAGACATTTATATTTACAATGATTAATGATATATAGACATAACTAAACCGATTAAAATGCGACTTTTGCGAACGTATTGTAGTATCTTTGACTTAAAATGTTGTGTTTGTTTTATTAAAAATTGTCAATATCGATTCTACCTCTGTTTCACCTTAGATAAAATTATTATTAATTAAGTATTTTGTGTAAATGGCTAAACTTTCAGATTTCTATATAAATACGGTTTCTACTCGTAAAATTAAGATAGTTGTAAGTAAGTCCACCATTAAAGAAAATTCCACGCGAACGGAGTAGTGAGGCACAACTACTTAAAAAACATAATTTGCGCAATTTAGTAAACTACAATAAAACTTTTTAATTTAGTTATTGTGTAACACTCCGACAAACAATTAAGAAACAATTAAGAACAAACTTAACATGTATATAAGATGTGCAAAATAAGTTATTGGGCGTCCTGGAACGAAATAGGCCACCACAAAAACCTCATAATTTCATAATTTCATTTTAATAAATATAAATATTTAAAGTTATATTATAAGTATAAAATTATTAAAGCAAAATATGAAATATAGAAAAGTAAAATCAAATATTGTAACTCACAAACCGATACACTCCGATTATGATCGCTTGAAATGAAATATAATTCATTGACAGCAAGTTATACTTAATTTATAACAAGTTTTTCTTTACTTATAAAAGAAATAAAAACACGAAATATAATAAAAAAACACGGTGTTTTATACAAATTTATGTTCCCTACATAATCTGAAAGATAGCAATTATATGTTTTATTCTGAATTTATTATCCTTAAAGATATCCTTCTTAAATTTCGTCTCCAACTTACGTCTTATAAAATCAGGCTTTAAATAAATAAACAATTAGTGAGTATTTACTCACTAATTGTTTATTTTTGCTGATAATTTTCGTTAATTATTATTATTTAGTTCTATTTATCTTTTTGTCGATATTTCATATTTTCATTTACTACAAAATTTATGACAATATTTTGTTAATTTTGTTAATTGCTATTAATATCTTGGATACGAGTCGTCTTAAACAACTGGTATAAATCATTTATCAGAGCAAAGTTAAATACTGATCTCCTCGCGTAGTCGATGGCACGTAACCCTAGTTAAACGACATTGTGAGCATTAAAGTCAACGAGGAATATGACTTCCGGGAATGGGGTCTGTGAGAGCAGGTTGTCAATCTTCTTAACATGGTCCAAGAGTGGAACCGTTTTTTGCATTACCACTACGGGACTTGTAGAGGCAAGAGTGGACTCTAACATTATCGTCCATGTCTACGTTCAACCAGAGTACAGACAGGTCCCGACCTTCGAAATTCTAAAGACGGCGGTAGCAGATTTCACCCTTATGAATATAGATGTCCCGGTGTGTGCAATACTATTATGTTCAAGTTTATACCTGGGGTATGAAAGGTACGTTATTTCGTTATATCTTCTCCGTCAGAATCAAAAAGGCCGGTCGGGTCTCTAGATGGTAAGAGACAGCGTTTAGTTGTTCGTCTTTCCCCGATCGAGCCAGCCCAGTACGAGCTGCAGTCCAATGGCTACATCTAGCCTCTTCCACCACCACGCTCGTATTGATTTATAATAAACAACAATAACTCTGCCTAGATATGCGGTTGCTTACTTGAGGAACACGTTCAATTACTTATTTAATTTGTAATACTCCGAAACTATAACGATAATCTTAAGCGTAATTGACGATGACTAACAAATATACACCCTTGTGTGTCACTACAAGGCGACTGCAATTAAACGTTTGTTTTTTAGATTACTTTAGTTTGATCAAACATTTAAAAAAAATATATCACTAGAAATTTTCTTTCTATGTAATATAAAGAATCTGAAAATTAATAACAGCAGTTTTTCCGTTTACAAATAAATGAAATTTTTAAAAGTTTGATGTTACTTTACCTTTTAGTACTACAATTTTTAAAACTTTAGGTCAAAACTAAGTTTCTTAAAATCTAAATGAAAGTATACACTAATATTTTAATTAGTTGTAATTCATATTAATTTAATATTTGTAGTTATTATTTAAGAATAATTGTCTTTCGTTTCAGATTTTTGGATGCAGTCTATGTTGTTTTATTAATATATACCAACTTATATATATATATATATATATATATATATATACATCAACCTTAATATATCAACTTTAAATCATTTAATAATACTTGTTCAACCTCAGTGGGGACCAGTGCTGCATTTTTAAATAATTAAAATAATAACTTTGTTGATAATTAATTTTGTATTTATGTGGTTTATTTTTTATTTTGATATATAACATTTGTAGTATTATAAATCAAAGACATCTCTGAGTTCCGTTTTGTAATCATCATACAAGGAGTTGTCTAGTAATCAATGTAGAGTGCCATTAACGTATGTAAATCGTATTAATTCTAATTCATTGATTAAATATCAAGGAACAATAAATGATATTGACAAAATTTACCGAACAGTTTCAATGTTTATCGCCTAAGTTCTTTAAACATTTACTGTATATATATATATATGTATATATATATATATATATATATAAGTTGGTATATATCAATAAAACAACATAGACTGCATCCAAAAATCTGAAACGAAAGACAATTATTCTTAAATAATAACTACAAATATTAAATTAATATGAATTAAAACAAATTAAAATATTATAGTGTATACTTTCATTTAGATTTTAGGAAACTTAGTTTTGACCTAAAGTTTTTAAAATTGTAGTACTAAAAGGTAAAGTAACATCAAACTTTTAAAAATTTCATTTATTTGTAAACTGCTGTTATTAATTTTAAGATTCTTTATATTACATAGAAAGAAATTTTCTGGTGCTATATTTTTTTAAAATGTTTGATCAAACTAAAGTAATCTAAAAAACAAACGAGCGTGGAGCGGTCAGATGTATATGTATATTGCATTTTTTCAAATACTTTTTTCGACTGCTGAAATGATCGATATTGGCTTATGATATTTGGGATTAATCTCTTGGCCCTTTTATTTATACAAAGACCACTTTCCTAAATGGTTTAAAATGTATTTCATCTCTCAAACACCTATTAAACACAAATTCTAATAAATAATAGATTAGATGAACAGAGACTTCATACATATCTTAGTGTGTTTGTTTTAATAATCTTTTATTAACATTGATAGCATTTCGAACGATAAACAAATTAAATCTAACACTTTTATTACTGGACTGGGCTAGTTCAACATCAGTATCAAGGATTCACATGATAAAGAACCACTTATAAATTTTGTATTTAAATGACTAATTATATGAATCATTGTTCGACATACATCCCGTCTTATCATAAACACTATAGGTGCAAAATATTCTGAAATACGTTACTAATTTTAATCCAACATAATCATAAAAATTTGCACTAATCGGCCAATCGGGTAATCGCAAAATAAAAAGGTATACAAGGTACACAAGATTGCCAGTATGTGCTTACGTCTATATGTTTCTTAATAAGCGGTTATTTGCTTAGCGAAGACTAAACAGACAGACAGACAGACAAAGAAAAAATTTTATAATTGATTTTTTAATTAAATACTGTACTTACTTTCATATAAATTTAGTGTAAAACTGTTAATTTGGAATTACTAACATTTTAATTTATACGTACAGATTTCTTGCTGATATTAGTTTTGTAAGCAACTAAAATAAAATCCATAATTATATTCCGACGAAGTTCACGATAATATATTTTGCAGCAACGTAACATCAAAAGAACTCGTGACAACAGTAAGGTTAAGCTTAAATGCTAATTAATTACATGTGTCAGAATATGTTTTTACACAGCTAAAATAATATTATGTCATAAGATATGATTTTTTTCATTCCGATTGAATGGTTACGTATCTGAATTGATACGTACTTACATGGTTTATGTTTCCACTCGCTTTAATACAGTACTAATATCTAGTGACGTGGCTAGACATTGTTTCAATATTCGCTTTATCTTACATATTTGGTTTCATAAATAAAAGAGAGATATTAGTGCGTTATCTTACATTCATGTAATGTCATATTCCAGTTTTGTGAGGTTATTGATTATGTTTCAACGTTTGGTTTCGTTTATGTTAGGATCAGTGCGACCTTTGTCATATTGAACACTTATTTTATATCTGGAGGTTATAAATATATAATCAGTTGTTGTATTCATAAATTATTGAAGCATACCAGACAATCAATAGTCGTTATTAAACATCCGAAAACACATATCTATATCAGATTTTTCGTGTTCTTAGAATGCCCGTCAAAACGAAAGTGTAATAACTTCCAAATTGAGTATCGAAAGGGAAATAAAACCTGTAGAAGATAAGAAAAACACGAAAAAAAAATTATAACCTCATGTACATTATGAAAATGTACATTATGAAAGCATGATTAAATAAAGGAATAATAGTAACAAGACTACAAAGAAACTAAATTTTTTGTACAGATTTGTATTATTTGGGTGGCGTGTTTTAACCATGTAAGACGAAACAGAAAGAAGAGGACCGTAAAAGCGTCGGTGTATTGGCAAGAATTACCCTCAGAATTTTCGCAAGGTGGTGGTGCTGGACTGGTGCGAGCACCACTTTTTAATTCATCTTTTTAGTTCTTATTTCGCAACAGATGTTAGACAATATATCTTATAGAAATAAAAATAAAACTATATGCGCTGTAATATAAAATATTCATTACAATAGTTTTGTCTTGTGAAAAATATAGTTAGGATAATCCGAATTTTTTCCACCTACGAGTATTAGCAATGCTAATGAAACACCAGATTGTTATAAAATCTCTAGTGAACCCTACGGTATGAAGCGTTCTGTTGACACAAATATTCAAATAGCGTTTCATTTTTAGTAACAAATTATTGTATCCTATTTAAAACGTATATTACAATGTATGTATGTCTTAACGGCAACATATTTATGCAAATATATATATAAAAGTTTTAAAATTGCTTGTAAATGTGCATTTAAGTTACATTCACAGCTCTTAATACTTGTCTAGTCGCGAAATATGATATTATCAAAGCTGTTGGTGTACAAAACAAAAAAAAAGTGATCTTGAAAGAAACTATTTTTGACTTGTTAAACTATCATTCCCCGTTCAATTTTCTATACTGAAGTAATTTCAGAAATTCTGTGAATTCCCGATCGATCGATGGGGTTAGCTTCAAAAAGTATACCTATATCCTCTTTAAGGTCAGCCAACGCGTTTTTGCAGGAAAGCTTCGGTGGCAGTGGTCAATATTCACAGAGTAATTTGCGTCAGTTTGTTCTTCTTTTACAAACTGTCAAATTCAATGTCCGTTTAATCAGGAGTATCTTTTTAATATTCACTATATTACATTTTAGTTTGTTTAATATCAAAATTTGTTATGAACGTATCCTTAAGGCTCTTATAAGTTTTATTTGGTTCAGGAGCCTTGAGAATACGTTCAGGAAATCCAATTGTAACTTATAAAATATCAGATAACTGTTGAGATTAAATAAAGTTTTTATATAATGTCATAAGATATATTTACAAAAACATAACATTTTTTTTAATACACAACTTTTATATTGTATCTTATGTAGAAAGTGGATATTTTCACTAACACTTGGTAACAAATTTTTTTTTTGATTACTTAGTTTGTGATAATTATTAACAGTTAGACTATTACTCCAAATGTTTATATATATTTATTTATTTATCTTCACGCCATAATCCTTGCGGGGTAGCCAGAGACGACGGAGCGCCAAACGCTACGGTCTCTGCATACATCCCTCGCCTCGGCCACAGACATCAACCTCTTCATACCTCCGGGGGCATGCTTTTTACGTGATCAGTGTCATAGAGACTGTGTTTTCGAAGGTCACTCGAGGCCTCCCCCTGTCTCTCTTAGCGCTCACTTTTCCTGTATACTCCAAATAAATATGAATATTATAAGATATTATACTAATATTTTCGGAAGTTATATAGTAACCTAATAAATAATCTCTGCCGCAAAAAAATATACAGCAGCTGTCTTTGAGAAAAGGCCTTAAATGTTTAAAAACCAAAGAATATTAACCACCACAGAGTAAAAATATATATTATGTTCTAAATCGCTCGAAATAAAAAATTAAAAGTATTTATTCAAATAATCAAATAAACCTATACTTTTGTCAGTCATTATTTAATTACAATTATTTTTTCAGATTTGTTTAATAAATATAGACTTTAAATTGATGTTACGAGGGTTCAAACTAGCCTGCACTGAAAAGAGCCGAAAAGTAATTAAGTTAGATAAATCGAATTTAAAAGTTCGAACATTGTTTCAGCAATCGAGCTTCATCACTTTACCCAATGATTCCCAATGACCAGCGTTTCTGATCAGGATGAACACAGAACGAAAATTAATTGTTTTTATTATTTCCTATAAACTCGATATTTATTATTTCGTATCTTATAGTTTAACTCTTAAACTTTAACCTAATTTGTATTCTTCTACTTGATACCTATAATAGAAAAAAAATATATATAAAAACAACAATAAAAAAATTTATAACAAAAGCCCTATAACGATGTACATGGTGTATTTTGTTAGCGTATTAAACACTTAATAAACATCTATATACTAACATTTCAACAATTCAAGTCACCAGATTATTGCGTTTATTGAAGCTACACCACACTATCGTGTACTACGGAAGACAGATAGCAGACACTCTTTTTTCATGGTTTACTTTTACAAGAACAGGTACATGTAATATGTGGTTCGGTCGCTCACAGACATTTGCAAATACAGATATGCATTCAAATATTTGCAAATGCAGATACAGAGTAGATCAAATATTTGCAAATGCAGATAAGGATCAGGTGGTTTAGGCACGTCGAACGCATGAATGAAAGAATGATAAAAAAGATTTATAAAGGAAAAGTGAGCGGTAAGAGAGACAGGGGGAGGCCTCGAGTGACCTTCGAAAACACAGTATCTATTATACTGGAGGAAAGTCACGTAAAAAGCATGAGGATCCCACGGAGGGCATGTATGAAAAGGTTGATGTCTGTGGCTGAGTCGAAAGAGGTATGCAGGGACCTCCCTCTGTCCTAATGTTTATGTTTATAGCATCTCAACCCCACCAACCCTTCGGTTATAAAGGTTGAGCCGCTATACATGTGGTCTAGGTTTACCCCGGTCACATGGATCCTTGGTACGGCAGATCTGACCTCCGAAGTCGTCCGACAACGATACTATAAGACTAGTAAGCTCGCAAGGCTATCGGTCATAGACAAGTCCAATCGCTACCACCCAGCTACCTTTTTGCCATGAAAGGTTCCGGAGCTGTAAGGCACGCTCACTTCCCGTGTGATTTCTCGCACTAGCAATAACTTGCTGAGAACGTCAGAGAGGCTAACTACCAGTTTCCAGCTGGTGCCGGAGCTGTAAGGCACGCTCACTTCCCGACAGGCAGTCAGGCTGCAAGCCTACCCTACAGTACAGTCGGGTGACCGGATAGATGCTAGCACATCCATCTAACCTCTAAGCAGGAGGCTACCCGAACTGCAGTGACCCCCGAAGGGATCTCTGCTTATGGACCGTTCCAAGCCTCGAAGTAAAAGACCGCAGCAGCCCTACGCCTTAAGCTGGTCAATCACCTCTCGCTGCGCACGAGATCCGACGAGCCCCCGACAACTGTGGGAACCCAGACGAACAGCGCCGAACCTCTACAGCTAACCACATTACCACTACGAATCCAACACCAAAACCGTTAACCCAGCAGTTTACACGCGCAAGGGCATGCGTCGCTGCCGGAGGGCTTAGGTACCGGGGTCCCGTAGTACCCTGATCTTAGCAGCTGACCCGTAGTTCAGCTGCAAACTATCTACCGCCGGGTGTCTCAGTAGATAGGGACCGTAGCGTTTGGCGCTCCGTGGTCTCTGGCTACCCAGCAAGGGATATGGCGTGAAGCTAAGTAAGTAAGTAAGATACAGATGCTTTACCACTCTTGATAACTTAAACTAATAAAAGAAAAGGAATGGTAGGTATTTCAGCTGTCACTCACCGCACTGAACATAGCTCTCATAGAACTTTAAGTATATAGATTATTTATAATAGAAAAAAAATATAATTCATTTTTGTTTTTCAAATCTGAGGGGTAATTACTGTAGCCACCGCAAACAGAGTCTGAATTACCTGGTACTTCATAAACTATTGGAATATTAAGATAAGTGAAGTTTAGTAAGTCATTAATCTTAACAAAAATAAATAAATTTCAATATAATTTAAATAATTTCAAGTATCAATATCAACTCTGCAAATAACAATAAACGCCTAAGTTCCACACATTTCGATCTACTAAAACCTTTTGAATATTATAATAAGAGTTATTTAATAATATACTTTTGATTTTGAATTTTAAACTAAGAAAAGGAAGGTCTAAGATATCTTGTGGAAATTTCTTATATATGTGTATACTGAAGCCCGTGAATTATTTGTTAACTTGAGAAGACGAAATGTAGGCGTTACTAGTTTAGTTTTATTTCTTGTATTTATCGTGTGTCTTTCACAATTTTTTATTTAACTCTCAAAGAATCTTTACCGTACATGTTATAAATAGCTCGCAAAGCTCTTTCTTTGTAAAATAAATATATAATTAATTTCGGCTGTACTGTCCCATAATAAAATACCCTCAGTCAGAATACTATGAAAATAAGTAAAGGAAATGATTCGAACCGTAAGAACGTCTGTTAATTGTCTTAATTTTTTAATTGTGAAGACTTTTGAGCTCAATTGGCCTGCGAATGTTTAGAGATGGAGTTTCCACTGGAGCCTATCTAAAGTTGTATCTAAGAAAACTGTTAAGTCAGTTAGTTCTAACACTTAATTATAAAGGAACAGGCTACAATTTAGGCTTTTTACATTAGGAAGTATAAACCTAATGCATTTATTTAGTTTTCTTAACATTTAAAACCAATTTATTTATTTCGAACCAACAAAGAACACGTTAAAGAGCGCTGTCTACTGCGTGATAATAATCAACTTTAAAAATAAGTGAGGTATGAGCAAAAGTACAATGTTGTAAAGACCTTTTACGAAAAAGTGCAAGTCATTAATACATAGCAAGAAAAAAAATTCGTGCCTGCAGGGGGACACGCGTGGGTAGACCTCGTATGTAACTCGTTTAAAATATAACTCACTACCTAAGAATAACATCCCTTGCCATAATAAACTGTAACTGTAATAATTTTATTTGGCTTAGTCCAAGAAGTACCTAGTGCGTTGCTTTAAATTTAGAGTAAAAAATAACCTTTCTATTAAAAATATTTGCGAGGAGGGAATGTTTACCAGAAAAAAGTTGCCGTGGTTTTACCTACCTTAAATTTTCAAGCTGAAAGCGGTTTTTGTTTTTTTTTTCTCGGAAACGGTACCTTTTACGGAAAAACTTTTGATACCTAAATTTAGAGTAAAAAATAATATTTCTATTAAAAATACTTGTGATGTAAGAATGTTTACCAGAAAAAAGTTATGATTTTTTTTTTCCAAAAATTTTCGGTTTGTTGTACCCCCACCCCTAAGTTATTGGAGTTAGGTTTTCGGTTTATGTACATTAGTTATAGGTATTCATCAAAAACATGATATAATATGAACGCGATTGATCTACTTTGTATAGGGAAAAAGTTATGGTCGAAATACTGAAATCAGAAAAAGTAAGGCCCTAGCGCCGCCCGTGGCCGGGTTTCTCTGGTTAATGAACTTGACATTCATTTTTGGATGGTTGATTTTTGTGCAAAGTTTGAAAGCGATCCGAGCGAACTTCGGCCGCTATCGTGCTGACAAAAGTCGAATCTGGATGCACGCATATATATATATATATATATATATATATATATATATATATATATATATAACTTCATAAGTTTATATATATATATATATAAATTTTTAAACCAATGATTATTTCGGACTCAGGAGGTCATAAGAAGACCTCCTGTGAAGAAATTTTTCCAAAATTAGAAAGTCTAGTATACCTGAATGGGCAGACCGAATTCTTCAAGGTCTACCCAAAAGGGACCACGAATAGGTAGATAGATGCCCTTTGCGGAACACCTATCTTTGGATGACCGGTAGCCGATTTCGAATTATATACATACATCTACAGTCTGAACTATTTGATATAGGTATGGGACAATAAGATCAAGAACAGAACCACTCACAACATAGTGATTAAGTTAGAATAGTAACATTTTGAGGTTTACGCAAACAAAGGCTTTGTTTAAATCGCAAAACACATTGCATTCTGCAAATGGGTCCTAAATGTGCTTAAGAAGCGTGGCATCCGCATCAGTTAGTCTTGTTCATTGTGAATGGTTAATTGTTTTAATGGTTTAATGGTTTAATGGCTAAAAATAAAATCTATCATTTCTATAAGGTTGCAGGCAAATATATTGAAAAAGAAAATAATTATGTCAAATTATTACATCTTCTTGTATTCCATTCTGCGAAGTTTAAAAACCTCGTATAGAGTGATAAATTTTAATTGTGGTTCACAAACGCTGTTTATAAGTAGAAAAATTGCAATCTCTCATTACTACGTTAATATCGTAACAGAAAACGGTAAATAAGAAAATATCACAACAGTTACTGTAAATAAAACACTTTGCAAGAAATAAAAGAAGCTTTGCCTTCTCAAATCCCTGTTGGAATTACAATGAGCCCCAATATGAAGAAAAGATAGCACTCGGGACTTAAAAAAGTTCGGCTCATACTAAAATAAATAAAACAGTAAAAAACTTTTGAATTCAGTATGTCATTTATGTACATAATTTGCTATAGACACAAGTTATGCAAAAAATGTTAAGTAAAAATAAGTTATTAATGAAAATTTAAGAAAATTTACTAACGAAATTATTGTTCCTGGCAGATGAACTTATTTAATGTTTTATCTATCGGTAATAGGTTTATAATAAGCCTGGGAAATATCGTAATTTATTAACTGCGAGTAGGTGGCTGGATATTAAAACATTTGAAAGCAAAATGAATATAATATCTACAATATTCAGTAATAGAAGACCGGTATCATTTGAAATAGCTATCTTTTTAACTAAAAGAATACAATTATAATCCAATTTGTCAATTGTAATACAATAGTAGGCTAAGGTATAAGTAAAGGTTTTTTTAATTAATTTTTTATTAATTTAACACATTTAACATTTTGCCACAAATGTTTCTTTAATATTTCCTATAATAATCTTATAGAAGGAGAAAAAAAACTAGAAAGACAAAAAATTTCTTAATTTTAGAAAAAGTTGTGCAATGCGTTATTATAGATTCTATATGGGTGGTGTAAAGAGATTTGTTGTTTTTAGGTATATAGTAAATAGAGTATAGAAAAAGTCAAAGTGACAATTTTGAGACAATGCTTTTCAATCGCATCAATGTTGCTTAAATGTGCATTGGAATATGAACAGTAAATCTGCATCTTAGAAAACTGTACCTAAAAAAGTATGAAGAAGATTAGTTGAATATTGCTTTTATGTTTTATAAAGTCTTTAAAATTACCAATAATTAACCAAATAATTTATTTTGTTCATGATGTTATCGTAATGCTCTTGTTAAAATGTTGAAGTGATCTTTCTATGGAAAAATATACCAAGATCCTTTAAAGATATAAATTATAAAGTTTATTTATGTTGTGTGTTGTTATGTTGAGAATATTATCTTAATTTGATAAAAGAAAACAGCGTTTGCATTTATCTATAAGCTCGATCATCTATTATAAGCATATGTAAATATTAAATAATAGAATCAAAAAATTCTCGACACGGACAGGATTTAAATTTGCGACTTCTGCCAAATGTTAAGTAATTTTGTGGCTACCCGCCTCGATGAAGCATTAAATTTAACAAAGAATAAGCATTTAACAAAGAATTGTCAATAAGGTATTTCTTGAAAAATAGTATTAATAGAGACAATAGTTCTTTTGGCGTTTAATATAATATTAAGTCGTATAAGTTAAGCAGCGATGGTCATCAGTTGTGTTTTCACGTAATTTTGGTGATAGGTTAACTAAATAGTGATAATTATTTATCTTTCTTAAAAATGAGACACTTGTTAATTTCCATCAACATTAAGCTGATCTTTATATAACTATTTCCAGAAATGTAAGTATTTTTAGTCTGTAATATTTTAAAATAAGTATGAATTAATTTAAAATGAATGAATAAGGTTTTATAAAGACTTAAGTCACTGAGTCTTAATGATAGCGTACAAGGAATAAAGAATGTAATTGAGATGTAGTTTTTGTTTTAGGTTTAATATAAATAGTTTAGTAAGGCTTGCGCCATTTTTTTCTTTTTAAATCAACTGATATTTCATACAGTTATTAGAAAACAAGGGAACTTCCCGGCCCTTCGGGCCAGGAAGGGTCAAATGTCACGTATGAGGTTGGCACCTACCCTATTTTGTAGCCTGATTCAATAGCTTTTGGGTAGACCTCGAAGAATTCGGTCTGCCCATTCATTTGTACCCGACTTTCGAATTTTGGAAAAATTTCTTCACAGGAGGTCTTCTTATGGCCCTGAGTCCGAAATGACCGTTGGTAAAAAAAATTTTATATATATATATGCGTAATATATATATATATGCGTGCGTGCGTCCAGATTCGACTTTTGTCAGCACGATAGCGGCCGCAGTTTCGCTCGGATCGCTTTCAAACTTTGCACAAAAATCAACCATCCAAAAATGAAGGTCAAGTTCGTTAACCAGACAAATTCGGTCACAGGGGTCGGTAGGGCCTCACTTTTTCTGATTTCAGTTTTTCGACCATAACTTTTTCCCTATACAAAGAAAATCATTTGTGTTTATATCATATGATGTCTTATATGAATACCTATAACTAATGTAAATAAACCGAAAACCTAAATTCAATAACTTAGGGGTGGGAGTAAAAAAACCGAAAATTTTTGGAAAAAAATTCATAACTTTTTTCTGGTAAATATTCTTACATCACAAGTATTTTTAATAGAAAGGTTATTTTTTAATCTAAATTTGGGTGTAAAAAGTTTTTCCGTAGAAGGTTTGTTTCCGAGAAAAAAAATAAAAACCACTTTTAGCTAGAAAATTTAAGGTAGGTAAAACCACGGCAACATTTTTCTGGTAAAGATTCCCTCCTCGCAAATATTTTTAATAAAAAGGGTTTTTTTTACTCTAAATTTAAGTATCAAAAGTATTCCCACAAAATATACCTTTTCCGAGAAAAAAAATAAAAACCGCTTTTTGCTTGAAAATTTTTGATGTAAACAACGGCATCATGTGTTATTCTTAGGTAGTGAGTTATATTTTAAATAGGAATATTTGTTTTTTTTGCAAATAAACAATATTTTAAGAAATTATAAAAAAACAAAGCCATACAAAACTTCTTTTAAATAAGTATAAAAATAAATTTATTAAATATATATTATCAGACAAATTTTAAGAACTACGACAGGATAAAAATAGGTATAAGAAAAATTCTTATAGGGATGTTTTAATTTGAATTATAACTACAACTAAGTTAAACTATAATAAAATAAACTTAAGTAGGCAAAAATTTTACTGGGAACTTTTTTCTTACACTATTATTAATTCCTGTTAATGAATATCTGCAATCATTGAATATAAATATGTTACTAAAATTACATTAAATATAAGATAGTAAAAAAAAAAATATATAAATTATCATCCAATCATAATAATAACGTTTAGAATGTTAAAGAAAGAATTACGATACATCTCAAACATTATAGACAACGTAAAATAATTAAACTTCTCTCCGTAAATCATATAAACACTAAACCTCGTTAAAAGTTTTCCACGTAAAGAACTTTCATGAAGGATGAGATGAATTCAGTGGCAGTCATTGTGTGGCAGAAATTTATATTTATAATGATTAATGATATAAAGAACTGACTAAACCGATTTGAATGCGACTTTTGCAGATGTATAAAAAACACGAAGTTTTATACAAATTTATTCTCCCTGTATAATCTGAAAGATAACAATTAAGTGTTTTATTCGGATTTTATTACCTTTTAAGATATCCTTCTTAAATCTTGGGTCAAACCAATGTCTTATAAAACTTTCTGCTGAGAAGGCTTTAAATAAATAAATTGGTGAGTAAACCTCTTATGTTTAATAATAATTATTATTTAGTTCTATTTATCTTTAAGTCGTTATTTCATATTTTCATTTACTACAGAAATTAATGACAATATTATGTTCTGTAAATGTAATCATCCACTCTAACTAAATTGGTTTTCACTTCAACCGTGAGCCAGCTGCCGCCGTTGTACTGTAAATGATAATCGCAGTAATCCTCTATATTATACCGAATGTGGTAACAATTAATCACTACTAACATGTTAGAAGATACTAGATATCATAATTTTAACTTAATTCGTAAGGCATAGATTGGAATATATTTGTCAAATATATATTTTATACATAATATATTACAAAAAAGCAAATGTTTTATCATATATAGCTTACAAGAGATAAATGTTTTGAGTTAAACATAGAGTCATCTCTTTTTTTGTTATCCAAATCGCTCTCCGTTGTACGTAGTCAAAAGGTAGAAGCTAATGTTGGAATGATCCAGACCAGAGACGAGAATAGAGTACTGCGCAGTGTAAGTGTTTGGCTAGGCTTGATGATTCTCTCCACTACTTTGGAGAGGTAATGGCGATAGGTTTGTAGCTAACTGGGTCCGAGTTATCATCTTTTTGGAAATCGGATGGACACACACGCAAACACTTCCATGAGACCTTTAAGGTACGGTGTACGGAAATAAACGCGTTAGTACTGGAGTCATCTCATGGTCACATGTTCTTAGCACCAGCTGGGAAATGTCAGTCAGCCCACACGATTTATGAAAGTCCAAGGAAAATAAAGACTTTGGGATAGTTTTTTTTGCCGTAAAACCGTTTTTGGCATTGAGCTTTGACACCACAGGATGGTAGAAGATGTGTTTCCTTGGTGGCCCAAATTAGAGTTTGGATAGATTAAAATAATAATTTTGTTGATAATTAATTTTCAATTCATCAACATTTAGTGTGTTTATTTGGTTTATTTTTAATTTTAATAAATATCCTTTGTATTTATTTTTTATAAATCTAAAGCATTTCCGAGTTGCATTTTGTAATTATCATACATAGAGTTGTTTAGTAATTAACGCTATAGAGAGCCATTAACGTATGTAAAGGGTACAAATTCAAATTCGTTGATTAAATATTAAGGAACAATAAATGATATTGACCAAATTTACCGAAAATTTTTTATGTTTGTCGCCTAAGTTATTTCAATATTTACTGTAGATTGGTAAGTGTTTAGATTATTTTTCCTAATGTTTAACAATGTAAAATTTATCCCGTTCTGACCATTGTAGTTGACAAAGGCTATTGAATATAAAGAATAATATGCCTAGCTTTTGACGACATTAGCAATTTGTTTTGTAGATACTGCGTTGTCATATTTTTTAACGAGGTTAGTCAGAGATTATATGTATTTTTTGTTATTCAGTGGGTGTAGTTTCATGTGTACTAGTAATGGCGTCGTAACTTATTCTAATTTTCATTTGATATCACACTTTACTTCAAATGTTTTCACATATCAATTATGACTAATTGTCAAAAGTAATATAGGCCTAATTGAAATAAAGAACTTTAACATTCGTTTGGATTTATAGATAAGGATTCAAGAGACTAATAAATACACTAACGACAAATAAAACAAGTGGATAAAAAAGACTTAATTGGTGGTGGTGGTAAAGTGGATAAAATACTAGACATTAAAAATATAATAAAAAAAGACCTTTGTAAATGCTAAAGGAGTAAATGCTTTTTAAAGATAAATCTCATAACGAGAACTTCGTATTCGTGAAAGAAAGCTTCTTGAGAACCGTACGGTTCAAGCGAGTCATTTATACAGATTGTGAAGGCCGTATAGTACATATTATTATTATTTTTTTGTTTTAAATTTTATATTTTAAATTATTTTTAATTTTCTATTGATTTGTACTATTTTTTTTTAAAAGTAACTCAATTATAACAATTTTCGTAACTTATACTGTACAACGACAGCTTATGTGTTCACTTTAAGTAACTGAAACTCACAACTCGATAACTTTTCACCACAATAAGATTATTAATAAATAATTCGTTATAATTTTTTGCGAACACACTAACTAACACGGCAAATAAAACAAGGTGGAAAAAAGACTTAAAACCACTGAGAGAAATTGAAAATTTAAAAACAAAATTGTAATTTTAAATTGGAACTTAATTAAATTTTAGGTTTTAGGTTTAGTTTATTTTAAATTTTATACAAAAATAAATTGTTATTTCTAACGATTTCTTACAACATCCGAAAATGCAAAAGAGCTTTGCGAGTGCTAAAGGAGCAAATGCTCTATTAAAACATAAACCTCATAACGAGAATAAGATGTTGAAATTTATCTTTGTGTTCGTCAAAAAAAGCTTCTTTCACGAATCGTATGGTTTCAGCCAATAACTTATACAAATGCTGTAGTCAGTATGTTACGATAGATATCGTTGGTATGGAAATATGCCATTACAAGAAGTTCCACTATAGCGATGATGTTAAGTAGTATTTAGCAGATAGAATTAAAAGTGATAGCTTCCTCTGTGTAGCTCCATAGCCTCTCATCACCGTCCCGGCTGAGTCGGTAAGGGAATATTCATATAGGATTAAAAAAAAAGAAGGATTTGGAAGAGTGCCTTGAGATAATGGAATAAAGCGGCATTTTTAAGTGACAGAGATGGACAAAATCGGAGTACATTCAGCAGTTGACAGACAGACGGGCAGATAGATAGTTCATGACACTGTCTTCTGAGCTAAAGTTATAGGTTTGATTTTCATTCGCGACAGTTCAGTTTTATGTATGATGAGATTGCTGTTATGAATTTGGATGTTCTTTCTTGTTATTTCTTTTTTAATATTAGTAATTTTACTTATTAATTATATGTAAATACACATAATTAATTTCCTAGTGCAGGTTTTTTTAAATATAAGAGTACTAATGACGATCATTAAATTAAATATTTATTCGAAATTATGATTCGAATTACAATAAAATTAGCCATAGAAATCGACAGGATGAAAATAAATGTTTTATAGTATGGGAAACGACAGAAAGTAGTACTCATTGTCTTGTAAGTTAAGATAATTAACTTAATTTAACTTATAAATCTTCAAAAAGACCTAATTAAATTGAATCTTTGGAAACTAATGTAAAAAATATTTAATCTATAACAACACTCACAAGATCCGAGTTAGTATTACTAAGAATTTCATATATAGGTGTCGATGATGTAATTTACGGTTAAATATTCCTAGAGATAAAGAAATAGGCCTAGATCTAAAAAAGAAAATATGTATTTTAGAATTTTTTAACTGTTTCTCTTTAGAGAAATCATGTAAAATTTACTAGATTGATTTAGATATAATTCTTTAATTTTTAGAGAAATCAAAAAAAAAAATTGGCCTTGGCCTGTAATTAAAATACAATTATACTAATGGGCAGCTTTTGATTACATTTTGTGTGATGTTAAACAGAAAATAATCAATAAAAAATGTAAGTAAATATATTATATATTAATATAATTGAGAACATTTATTACACCAATACCTTAAAGGAATATCAATTTGAAATATCTTTCAGTAGTAAAATTTACTAATTCATTATTGTAATGAGCGATTTATATTCAACAATTTCTACTACAACGGTGTACTACTGTGCTGATTTTGACACTGATTCACATGTTTCCTCTTTTACGTCAAAATTCGAGTAGCCATAGCATTTAACGATAGCACATTTATAAAACGGTAAAAGGTTTTTAATGCGCTTCCTTATATTACGACTCCAATTTTACGTGACATGGAAATAGTTAACTTTCTCTAATGACTTGCGTGTGCCTCGCGGATTAGAATTATACGTAAAAGTTTACTAAAAAAAAATTATTATGTTGCTCACGTAGGCTTAATTAGTGAACATATTTGATATATTAGTGAATATATATGATAACCGTTGCTATGTTTATGACTTACCATATACTAAACTATAACAGAAGTACTAAAGACCATGAAATAGCAGCGAGAACTTATGCAGGAGTACAATTTCCTGCGAAGTTTCCATCACAATGAAAATCATGGCAAAATTATTATAAAATTACAATGAAAGGCATGAACTACAATAAACATGAAGAAAGGCATGATGTCTATGAATATTAACTTATAACATAAAAAAAAACCGTTGCTATATAACTGTAATTCTTACCCCCGCGTTAAGTATATATATAGTTTCTACATTTTTAAAACTTTGCGAAATGCAAAAAGTTGAAATCCGTTGGGATAAGAATTCCGTAAAATCCGTTCTTAGTAAACGTCTACGTCACAAAAGAAGTAACTATGTAAAATTTTAATCAGACAGTTTCGGATATTTCGTGATGGGTCAGTGAGTGTTAAATTGCTTATATATATAAAGATAAAACAATCCTGTTTGATGATATCAAAACTCTCGTAAACTAAGTTTATATTTGTTCGGTTTAAGTTAGTGTGTACTCGTATAATCTCTAACTTCATTTGGGCTACAAGACAAACATTCTAATCACTTTCTGAGGATGTAAACAACTTTATATTGTAGAATGTTTGGGTTTATTGTTGGATAAAACTTTAGGTATAGGTATATTGCTCCGTATGCCTTTTTTTAATTTTGATTAAAAATGACAACGAGAATTCACTATTTAGTAACAGAATTGGTTATATTAAGTGTGTTTTAAGTTTTATATAAAATCCTAGAATAAAGTTCTTGAAAGTTTATATATTACGTTTAACAATGTTAAAAGGTATGTGTCAAATTATGTTTATTTAGTGTTGCCCAAATGCAAGAACAAGACGAGACTTAGCCAGTCTTGGTCTTGGTCTTGCGCCAATACACCTGGTCTTGGTCTTGGTCTTGGTCTTGCGCTCCCAGTCTTGGTCTTGGTCTTGGTCTTGCAGCAAGAGTCTTGCAAGTCTTGCAATTACCTATTAGTCTATTACTATTTATTAAAGTTTACTTTAAATCTTAAAAAACGTATTAGAATTGGAACATTGTGAGCTTGAATTAACATAGCCATAGTAAAGATCAAGCAGATTAATAAATAACTGAAGATTTGATAAGAAATTCGAAAAATCAACTGACCTATATGTCGTTTTCCATGGAAGTAACTGTTTCTTAATAAACATTTATGATTTATAAGCTTACATTTGCTAAAACATGTAAAAAAACAAATTAATTACAATAACTTGACTGTATTTTAAAGAACAATACTTATCTGTCTAGAAAGAGATTGAACCCTCAACTTATAAGAAATTTAATAAAAGAGTTTTACGATTTATCATTTATTTGAACAAAAAATAAAATACAACACTAATCAACAGCTTTATCATTAGGTTATGATACTTTATATCAATTTTTTTGACCAATAATTAATACAAAGTAACCATCTGGCTGACTCATCATTTAACCTATTTCTATGTTTTCTAATTACTAATGATGCTTTAGAAAATAACCTCTCAGCAGGTACTGAAGTTTTTATTTTTTTTTTATTTATTTTTTTTTTATGGGAGAGGAGGGCAAACGAGCTGGCGGGTCACAGATGACTTGTGATCACCGCCGCCCATGAACTCTTGCAACATCCGAGGATTTACAAGAGTGTTGCCGGCCTTGTAGGTAGAAGTAGACGCCTTTTTTGAAGGTACCCATGTCGTACCGATCTGGAAATACCGCCGAAGGGAGTTCGTTCCACAAGCGAGTGGAACGTGGAAAAAAAGTCCTTGAGAACCGCACAGTGGCAGATCGCCACGCATCCAGGTGGTAGGGATGGTAAAGAAGTCGATGGCGCGCTGTGCGGTGATGAAATTCGGCGGCAGGCATCAGATCGAATAGTTCTTCGGAACAATCCCCGTTGTAAATGCGGTAGAAGACGCACAAAGAAGCCACGTCTCTACGCAATGCCAAAGAGTCCAGCCGTTCGCAGAGCACCGGGTCCCCGACAATCCGAGCGGCTCTCCGTTGTACGCGGTCAAATGGTAGAAGCTGATATTGGGGTGATCCGGACCAGAGATGAGAACAGTACTCCATGTGTGGCCGGACCTGCGCCTTATAGAGCGCAAGTCTTTGGCCAGGTTTGAAATACTGCCTCGCTCTATTAATCACTCCCAATTTCTTCGAGGCCAACTTGGCCTTGCTCTCCAGATGACCACGAAACTGACAATCGCTCGAAATGTCGAGACCCAGTATTCTGATACTTGGCGAGGCAATGAGGGGGGTGCTCTCGAAGAGCGGTGATACGACAAATGGGGTTTTCTTAGTGGTAAACGCGCAAACTTGTGTCTTTAGGGGATTGAACTGAACGTGGTTCAGTTCACCCTACTCAGAGACCATCCCCAAGGAAGTCTCTATAGAAGACACAAGTTTCTTTCGGCACTCGTCGACGTTTTCCCGAGAGAGACCTGCACGGCCGGAATACACCGCATCCTCAGTGCTGTGCTGGTAGTTGCAGGTATTGAGAAAAAATCACGGGCCATTTTCGATAAAATCGGATACTCTGTCTCATGCGTCCTCCACCAATCTAAAATGTCTTGCGAGCTGGCAGTTCTTGGTTTTCTCAGGTACTCCTCCAACTCGTCTATCACTAAGCCTTGAAGACAAGATCCAGATGACGTCGAGGGACATTCATAGAGTTTATCAAAGTCTATTACGTCTTCATCTTCATCACATACTTTATTTTCTTTTTCTGGTAATTCCAGAGATTTGTTCAGTGAGTGTAGACTTGTATATTCTTCATAAAGTTCATTGACCTTGCGCAGACTTTCTGTTTTAAGTTGCTTCCCCCACATTGTCAGGTCAAAAGTCTGAGCCTTATGCCTTGGGTCTAAAATTAAAGAAGTACAATAAATCCAGTTGCTCTTCTTGTAATGTTTAAGCATTTTGTCTCGAGCTGCTTGGAAAGCTAGAATGAGCCTTTCATCCACTTCAGATCGATTAGGTTTCTCATCTAACTGTTTTACCATAGATTCAATTTTATCTAGCAAGAGATTGAATGATACAATGACTAGCGGTAATGTAACATATTTGTCTCCACCAAGTTTTGTACTTAAAAGTTTAAAGTTTATTAGAAATTTATGTAATTTTTCGAGTACCTGCCATTCATTAGCTGTGATTTGAAAATCATTTAATTCGGTGACAGAACTGCACAATATGTCAATGCCCGCTCTCACTTTTAAACCAAATCCAATCATATCATGTGTGGAATTCCATCTCGTTGGACAGTCAAGAATGGCATTTAGATTTGATGGCACGCCAGCTGCTTCACAAGCAGACTGAAACTTCTTCTTCACTATCTCACTTCTTTTTATTTGACTGGAAATACTGCGTAACTTTGTTACAGATGTACGCGAGTCAGTAATATTTGGTACAGATTCTTCATCTTCCTCATCCTCAGTTTCGTCTGCATAGTCTTCGTACTGCTGATCTTGCGCGTTAGTGTCAGACTCACAGTGTAATGCTAAGGTCTTTAATAAATCTTGTACACCAAGGTTTAAAATGTGAGCAAAGCACCGGAAATGTTGATTGTCTGAATCAAAGTGTGGCGGCAGCTGTTTGCCCAGTTCATACATAAATTTGGTATTTGCAGTTGCGTTGTCGACCGTGATACCTTGTATTTTATCAATTATGCCATATTCCAATAAACATTCATGGAAAATCGTTGCAATATCTTCCCCAGTATGTCGACCGCGTGATGGTATAAAATCAAGAACTACAGATTGATACTTCCATTCGTTGTCTATATAATGAATAGTAACCCCGTAGTAACTCCTACCAGCAATTGACGTCCACCCATCAATGGTAAAAGACATTTTAGATGATAATTGTTGAAGTCGTTCCTTGAGATTCAATTGGAGCTCTTCAAATCGCTCTTTGACTTTCCTTCTAAGTGTAGACCTTTTAGGAAACACCATATTAGGGCAAATACGTCGAAAATACACTTGTGTAGCTTCGTCATCGAAAAATGAGAAGGGAAGATATTTTTTCACCACCCAATCAACTGTAGCTGTCGTGATGTTGTCACTGCTGTTTTCCGACTGAAACAAAACAATAAATCTTGTGTTATTATTTAAAACATACTAGGTTTGAGCGTATAAGAGGAGGAGGTTTGTTGTTGTTAAATCGAGAAAATCGTTAAATTGATATTTGTTATATTAAGGTTGCACTGTACTGTAATTTACCAAAATAAAGTACTTAGTTGTTACTGGCCGATTAAATGAAAATATGGGTGTTTATAAAAAATATTTAAGACGATAATTACATACTTAATATGTCGCACCCCTAGATGAAAACACCACTAACTCAAAAATACTTACGTAAGTTAATGGCGTTTTTGAAAGTATCGCATGAATAGCTACGCAGAGTCAAAATTCTTTTAACTGTTAAAAAAATATTCTGACCTGTCCACTTCTTCCAGCGGTTACTAAAAAGCTTGTGATATCTCCACTTAATTTTGGTTTACCAGGAAGAAATATTTCTGATTCCTTTTTGTGGAAAGATATTAGATGTTTCCTTAAGCCTGAAGTGTTTCTGTTTTTCATTTTTATTTCAATCTTTTTATGTTGGCACAATTTACAGAAGGCAGTTTGGGATGCATGAATTATTTCGAAAAACTCCTCAAATTTGCTTTTGGGTCTTTTAGATCTGTGACTCAAACTCTCGTTACTCGGACTAGAATAATTTGAATCTTCGTCACTCATATTAAATTGCACACGTGATACGTTTTTAGAAAACAACGAGAATTAGTAAAAACAATTATTAAGTTAGACTCGAAGCACAGCTCAATTGGAAATGACTGGAATTAAAATAATTCCTTTATTTATTAGTACGTTTCCTTGCTTTCTACCGCGCCGCCTCGCCACGTGCCGGCTCTATGAAAAGGATGCCGCCGCAAATCAAACAATGCCGCGTGCGGCGTACAAACACACACTAAATATTACCTACTTGTACAGACGCGACGCGTGAATAAAATATATGTAAAGAATTAGTGCCAATCACTATTCTTTACATATAAGTGAATGTTTTGGCGTACATCTATACTAATATTATAAAGCTGAAGAGTTCGTTTGTATGTTTGATGACAGAAGTTTTAAAATAAATAAATAAGTCCTGAACGTCACTATACCTCCAAAGTTACTATTCCTCGTGGACGAAGTCGCGGGCACAGCTAGTAAATACTTACTCTCATCATCTCTGTCAGAGATATTCGGGCTGGTAAGTAATACAAAACTCTTATCGCAGGCTTTTTATTTTATTAGTAGGTAAGTACCTACGCTTTTTATATTATTTTATTAGTTTTGTAGATTTTTATTACACGTTTCAAGTATATTTAAAAGTGGCTACAATATTTAATAAACGGGTGCGGGGTGATATTTGAACACTTTTTTGCTATTTTTTCTTGTAAAAACTTAAGAAATATAATGACTAAATGTACAATAATAGTACCTAAGTAATTAGTTTAAAACCATATAAGTAATCAATATTATAATATATACTTACTAGAATGAATTAATATGACATCTACTACCTATCCTTACCATTTTATCCCAATCATAATACTACTTGCGTGATCAGTATAATGTATTCATTTTCATTCTAAGCACTCTGAAACTTATTTATTCTTTGGAACACCTGTAGGTACTCTTAAAATTCGAAATTATTTTGCATGAGTATACCTACGCCTACGCCCTATGGCGGCAATCAAATAGTGTCAAATGTTATGATTTCGGCGTGGCGGCAACGATTGTTTTAGATTTCAAAAGAAGCCGCCGGCGCGTGTATCATAACCATGTACTTCCGAAAAGCGGCAAATTTCTTTGAGAAGTAAGTACAAAACCTTTGATGCCGCATTATCAAAGTGCCGATGGTTAAAACATAACTATGCATGCACTCAGTTTGATTTTAATAGATAGGTCCAGTTTTTCATATTCTTTGATACAGTTTTTTGCGTCTCATAGAATTCCTAAGCGTACCTACCTATACACCGAACTGTTACACCTAACTACTCAGTGAAATAGCGCTAAGTCCTAGCTGCAAGACGCAAGAGTCTTGCAGGCTATGTCTTGTTCTTGCTCAAATCTTGCACGGTCAGTCTTGGTCTCGGTCTTGCTAAAAATACGCGGTCTTGTTCTTGGTCTTGGTCTTGCAAAAACGCAAGAACAAGACCAAGACTGCAAGACCAAGACTGAATTTGGGCAACACTATGTTTATTTATAGCAATATAATAAAATAGTGGAGTTTATTTGTTTGAATATATTAACCTCTGAAGCTAACAATCGTATCTGTTCTATAGGACATAATACAATAGTATTTGCATTTAATATCACGATGAACTATATAACATTATATTATATAATATATAACATTATATTATGATCGCTATAACCAGTTGTGAGAGATATTGCAAATGTTAAGATCCGTTTTTGTTTGCAGTTTATAGTTATTAGTTTACTGGATAGTAGATTTAAATTCCAAACGGATTCCAAAAATCATTTCTAATCGGTGACGGAGGAGGATAACGTGTATGTAACAGCCGGAAGTACAAACACCCACCCTTTCCTCCCCTTCGCAAGGGTGGAAAAGCATTTGCAACTATATTTGCAAATGTCAGTAGACGAAACTTTTGATCATTTAATTCCATAACCCACATACTTGTATGTAAGTCTAATCTAAATATATAGCTATATGATATGATCATGTATGTATATAAAACTAATATAAGAAAGTTCTTACTGTAGTTTCTACTTAGATACGTATTTATTGCACAGTTATAAATAAGTATTTATTTACATAGTTATTTAGTAAAATACTGCTGCCGTGGACGGTGTACATAAAATTCAATTATGGCTTGCATCAACAGAAATTTAATCAAAACCTAAGCTTATGCTCACACTAGTTTGTGTGATAACCTATATCAGATATATGTAGGTGTAGGAGATCAATACGAACGCAACTTTTAAAACACTTATTATGTAAAATTTTACTGTTATGGAAATTATTGAAATATTATAATGCACACAATTAATTATTATTACATTATATAATATTTTTATTAAGTGCATACGTGATTAAATTTCCTTGCTCCTTTAGGTTTCATGGTGGCGTAAAATAATCTTATATTAAAATAAAAAATATAGATTAGATTAATAGACTTCTATTTAGGCACTATAAGCTTAGCTAAGCTATTTAATTCGTTAATACTCATTATTAGAACAATAAAAGGTTCAGTTGTCACTGAAGTAACAAATAAATACAAATAATTATAAGGTATCCATTTAATCTAGGTAATGTCATATATTAGTCATACAGTGTTGTGTTATATAAATAACTCAAAAACTAAGTTTATCTACATACATTCACCACATAAAACGTCTAACTTCATACCTTCTATGCAAACTTTGTAACAAACGACCTCAGTGCATTATATATATACTAATCATTAATCATATTTGTTTTAGAAATTTCATTTAAATAAAATAAGTTTATAAAAATATATATTATACTTAGAAAATTAAAGGCATTTTTTATTTTTCATCTGTATCTTGCTTTTATTTGAAGTTATCCCAAACATTTTTGAATTATCATTTCATAAGTAAACGACTGTATTTGTATTACAAGATAAGTTTAAGTTACGCTATTTTAAACAATAAAGTTTGTAAAATACATATGACGGGTAATAACAATTTTCAACCAAGACGTGACAAAAATGTAATATATTAAACAAGCAATTTCTTTTAATATTTTATGTAAAAGCTATAAACCGTAACTGCATCTTGAAATAAATCAGACCAAGACTAATTGCAAGTGCCAACCCCTTTATCGAAGCGCATTCTAATACTTATTCTAAAACTAGCAGTGCCATGATTTGTAATGTCTAATTCTCGATAATTGCTATAAAATAAAACAATATAACTGAGAAACCCAGGTCAGGCTACAAACAAGAAAAACAAAACTTTTTCTTTATTATTGGTTAAACTCAATGTCAAACTTTTTTTAAACAGACAGACACATATTGAACGTATGAAAGGTCATACATCAGATAAACTATTTTCATACGTTGGTCCACGGAGAAAAATCGGCAAGAAACTGGATGAATTAAATATTTTTAGTCATTGTAAATAAATTATGATTAAGATTTCTAAAGTAAATAGAATTGCTAAATTTCTTTTATAAATATAGCGATAACTATAATAATCTGTATTCATCTAAAAGAAAAAAATAATCCAAAATGTTAAATTAAGAAAATAAATAACAAAATATTTGAGTGACTCTAAACTCAACGATATTATTATGGTAATAAGATAACCCCTTGTGAAAAATGCAATAAAACTGAGCTACCTAAATCACTAGAGTTTACGATGTTCACAAACGCGTGAGAAAGAAAGAAAATACACTTCTATATTCGTGCATTTATTGTGAAATAGAAGTCTAATTAAAGTAATAGATAAGCAATGAATTAATTATACACCATTATAGCTAAAATAATTTTTAAGAGACTGTATAAGCAGTAAATTATGTTAGTTCTTATAACAATATGAATGTTTTTGTTCATAATTCTCTTTAGTTAGAAACGACTCCAATTCGAGGCAATGATTCGTATGTTGAACATATGTCAATCATAATTTAATGTTCATTTGGTAACCAAGCGACACAAGGAATGTTTCTTATAGTAGTAGTATACCACTGTTTTACTTTGATATGCAAAGAACTTACTCTGAAGAGGTATTTAATATCCCAATATTTTTGTTTTTTAATGAAAATGCCATAAACTCTACAATAAAAAATACGGATAACGTTAATTGGGTTTCATACTCTTAAGTGTAATTCACATCACGTTGATATAATAACTTTAACTTATTTTTCAGCATACGATCAGCAGTTACTTAGTTTATGCGAATAGAGACATAGACAATAGCTACTTCATAAATCACAAAAATATTAATTTAAAATGTAATTACTTCATCATACTGATATCATTCTTAATAGAACGGTTACATATATTATAAAAACCAGTTACTTATTGTTGTTATTTCTGGTTACCAATATATCTCTTAGTTGATAACAAATATTATCCATGTTTAAGTGGTGGTCTATTTTTAGTCCCAAATACATATATTCTGATTAACCATTTCACACACATGAGGTATGACTTTCATGTATGGTGTCCATGCAGCTATGGTAAAGCGCCAAAAAACAAGGTATGAAGTTAGAAGTTTTATGTGGTGAATGTGTGTACATAAACTTAGTTTTTGAGTTATGTATTTATGTAACAATCTATTTGCATTATATTATTAGAAAATTCTGTGATATGATAAGCGGTGATTAAATGTATTTATTTTCAAACAAAATTATGCATTTTAGAAGTTGCTAGTAACAAAAATATGACAATAAGTAGATTAAATGGATATATTATAATTATTTGTATTTATTTGTTATTCAGTAAAAACTGGATCTTTTATTGTTATAATACTGAGTATTATTATTACAACACCAAATTAAACAGCTTAGCTAAGATTATAATCACTAAATACGGGTTTATTAAACTAATCTATATTTTTTATTCTAACATTATTTTACGCTACCACCAAATCTAAAGGAGCAATGAAGTTTTAATAACGTATGCACTAAATAATAATATTATATAATGTAGTAATAATTAATTATGAACATTATAATATTTCAATAATTGCCACAAACTCAAAATCTACATAATGAGTGTTTAAAAACTTGCGTTCGTATCGATCTACTACACCTACATATATCTGTATGTTATCACACAGATACTCACACCCACATCCGAAAACAATGTGAGCACTAGCGTAGTTTTCAAATTTCTGTCGAAAGCAAGCCATAATTGATAAGCCTTATATAAGTGGGATATGGTATTAAATGATCAAAAGTTTCGTCTACTGACATGTACTAAAATAGCTGTAAATGCCACCCCTCCGAAGGGGAGGCAAGGGTGGGTGTTTGGACTTCCAGCTACTTTATTCACGTAATGTAACTTTAATAACTATTTACTGCCGACTTGCTTACATAATGTGATGATGCTCTGGCCGAATGAAAACAGCTAGATTATATAACCTATAAATTTTCATAGAAGAACATTTTAGCAATCTCTTTAATACTTCAATATCATTAATAAATGACAGTTACAATGTACAATGTATTACATTACAATAAAAAAAACAACTAAATATGGTACATATTATAAAAATATCAAATAAAATTTAAACATTATATTTTATTAGATTTAAGATTCCGAGACAGAAGTTGCATCATCCATATTTACAATACTTTGCTATAATTTCTACTTCTACTTGTAAGGTATATGGTTGTCATCTTATATATACGTATGCCTATCCTGATTATTATTTTTTTATTGCAAATATTTTTTTTTAATGTGAAAGTATATTATTTGCAAGAAACAAGATAAAAAGTATGGTTGAAATAATATAATTGGATTTACTACGATAATATTTATCATATCTAAACAGATATGCTAACTCGAACTGAAAATTCTTACCTTTAGTTAGCTAATTTTCTTTCTAAGTTAGAAGCTTGCATACTTTACTACTACAACGTGACCATGTATCTCTCATAGCAGCTAAAGATTCACGCTTTAACTATTACAAAATACATTGACATTTTCGGCAGTTCTAATTAGATAACAGTATGACGTATAATTAAATAGTTCGCTAATTATTATATTGTTTTAAAGAGTTATTAAACTTTCAAGTACTTTTATTTCACTGCAATATATGCAAAACAAATAATAATAAATTTTAATCTTCTTTTTCTTTCTTTCTTCTAAAATTGCATGATACTTGAATTATGTTATAAATTTGAAATGAAAATATGTAAGAATTGAGCCTCAGTAAGTGTACTGCAAATGTTTACTTACATATATATTGAAATATGTTTTATATTTAAGCATTTGTTTGTTTTATATACAAAACTTGTTTTTGCTTAGAAGAGGACTAAAAAAAATATCGTGACTATTCGAGTTAGCGTCATAGGAAAGGTAAACTATGTATAGAAAGTCTGTTAGTTACTCTAAAATATCCGCATTAGATGGTATACATACTTTAATTATTTAATAAAATCTGAGTAAAGAGATATTACAACGTATATTACTATTCTCATACCACATATCTGAAGTAATCTCACTTCATTATTCTTTTATTTTTATATGGAATACATTTATTGATTACAGGACTGCGTTACACTCAATGCTATGCTGTGTTATTGGGTTGATGGAGATGAAGAACCCGGAACACTTCCTCGGCTATCCAGGAGTGTTAAATATCAACATGATAGTGGTCGGTTGTCTTTATGCTGTTGTTGGAATATTTGGATATTTGAAATATGAAGATAAAGTACTTGGAAGTATCACTTTGAACTTACCAGAAAATTAAATGCGAGTATTTAATATTTGATCAGGGTACAAAAAGACATGTTTAAAATAAATTCATGAATTAATGGTTTTTTATAAGATAAATTCGTTTTCTTGTTCAAGTCGTATTAATTGTATGATATGTATTGTTTATATTATCTCTCTCTCTTCTCTAATTAATTTAAATAATTAAATATATCTCACATTAGGAACTTTAATGTGATCAGTCTCAACTTGTTTGTATCTGATGCTGAAGAGTTAAATTGAATTACACATTTGTGAAATAATTAATTCCCTTTGAATACCGTGAAATCTTCAATATGCATTTCATTACATTTTATTACTCAGAGATGTGATGAGAACAAAAAGTTTCAAATCACAGTTGTCATCAAATTGTTAATTAAATTCATTATATTATCGTCTTTGCTTAAGACGATATATCTGAATACGTACCGGAATTAAGAGTAAATGTACTTTTAAAAATATAATATCTGATTTGTTATAATTATAACTACTTGACGGAAAATTATGAAATTTTGCAAACAAAAAGACACACAGTAAGCGATGATGATTAGGCAATGATTCATACTATATACTAATAAAAATAAATTAATACAAATTGTTGACTCTGACTGACTGACTGACTCTGTAGGTAATTTTGATTCTCTGTTCTAATGTTTATAAAGTTAAGTTGAAGCGTATTTTTGTTTATAAAATATCCATCTATTGGAATTATAAATGGAATTGGAATTATAAGAAAAATAAATCTTCCATTAGTTGATAACATAATCCATTAGTTCAAAAAAATAAGTGATATATGAATGAATGAAGGGTCTGAAAAGCGTCCGACCTAACAAAGATACAAGACATTTTTAATGTTTTTTTTCTACATAGTCTCCTTGTAACTCTCCACACTTCTTCCAGCGATACTCTTATCTTTTTAACCTGTCCAAATAGTATTTAGTAAAGTAATAAGAGGAGTTCAAAGAGGAGTCATTTCACTAAAATATTTGTTTTCTAAGCGCAATTTGTAGATAAGCGAACAGAAAGATAGAAGATAGGGCTAGATTTCGTAAGGTGGTTGATCAATCGGTTTAAATCGTAATTCGTAGATTTTCGCCAACCACTGAGGTGTGAGACGATGTGTTGTATTAGTCAAACGTATTCTTCTTTTCTTGCAAATGTGATCTTTTCTCTGCAACTCCTGCCTTCAGCCTCTCCAGTAATCATACGAATTATACTCCTGTAATGTTTTTTTGAATTTTATCGATTAAGATATCCCCCTGACTATCCTAAAGAAACAGTCGGCATCAGTTTCTATTTATTTATTTACTTATTTATTTAATCTTTATCGTTCAAGAAAAGGCACAATAGGTAGACTTAATGCTACAAAGCATTTTCTACCAGTTAACCCGAAGAATAAAAAAATAAATAAATAAAGAAGTAAAGAAATATGACAATAAGGCGGAAATACTAGAAAACTAAAGTATGAAATAACTTAACATTATACATTATTCAAATTACAACGATTACTACCAACAAATGCATACTAATATGTACTCAAATAAATAAAATATATACATATTAAACTTGAAATATAAAAGGTTCAGTAACACAAGTACATATAGTTTGCTTAAGTAAGATATACCAAATAAGTGTATTAATCCTTGTTACTCTCACATAAATGATTATAAATAGCATTATAAGCTGTATCAGAGTTTAATGTCATAGACTGTGAAAGAATCTGCACGGAATCCAGAATAGTGGGAAGAAACAAAAAGTTTAAGATTAGGAGTGAAGATTTCCAAATAATTCAAACTTATGCTTTAAATACTAAGAACAATTGACATAATTATCTTCAAGATCATCGCTCACAGATGGGAAGCCATTTTAGCTGTGAACGGTAAGGGAGCTGTGGACATATTTACGAAAACCGAAATCAAAGCGTATACAGTTATTGAGAAAGCTATTCAATTTATTTAGCTTGTTATTTGGATGACAGTACTGAGTATGTGATGTATTGCGCCATATAATGCTATATGGGGAAAATGTCAACGAGTGCCGAAAGAATCTTCTGTGTTTTATAGAAACCTCCTTATCGATGGTCACAGAATGGGATAAACTGAACCTCGTTCAATTCAATACCCCAAAAGACACAAGTTGCACGTTTACCATGATTTCCATGACCGCCTAATTTAAATACCAAAATTTTTCAGATTTGTGGTATCTGGTAGTAAACCAGGTAGATAGTATGCTAATATTTATGTTCAGTTGTCTAAGAATGGTTTCAAATACTATTTAAAAACTGAAACTGGAACAAAACTCTAACGCTATTAATAAATATTCCAAAAATGCTAGGGGCTACACAAATTAAGGCTCCACGCTGAAATGAATCCATCAATCATAATAATGACTTTGCGGCTTTTCGACTGTCAAAGTCGAAGACTTAAAGGAAGTGATGAAATCAAGTAGCACAGATCCTTTTTATAAAATGATCTTTAAATTTCTTTCTAATCTTTTTAATGACATTGAAGGCATTGAAAATAAATCTATTGCTTCTTAAATGTATCATGTATCTGAATAGTAAATAACAAAAAATATAATAAATTTTATCACTGTTAATCTTGTTGAATATTTTATTTACGCTATATTTACGCTTATAAATTGAAGAAAGTCAGAATGGTAAGTACCTACTTTTTTACAAGTTTTATTTTTTTCAGTTTATCTTTTTATTTTCTGCCACTCAAACACCTTCCACCGCAAAAAAGATATCTTTAAAATTAAGGCCATGCTCATTTATAAAATTATACATGTTACTAACATGTGATTTTCACTAGAAAATACAATTATCCGATATGTTGGGTGGTATCAATTTTCCTAATATCTTCAATTTATCTTTAAATTTCTGTTATACTTATAATAATTGTAGTTTATTGATTATTAGATTGTGTAACAGCATTTAATTACGAATCGTATTGCATCTAATTTAATAAAAGTAATATACATTAATGTTACTGTTTTCTATTAAATGTATAAAATTTATGTATTTTATAATATTTTCGTATTGAAATTGTATATTTACGTATTGATGTGTTTTTTTAAGATAGTTCTAAACTATTCCTGGACACAGTTTTAAGCTACATAGCTGTCCAATTTCTTCTAAACGCATACCCTGTTGAAGTTAACCTGTAACTAATGTATTGATATGAGCGCCCTACTGTAATGATCAATTAAAAAAAATAACTACAACTACTGTTTCATTAATAATCTCAATTACGTTATCATTAGGCCTATTTGAGGAATATGAGGCAAAGAAAACTTGAGACAGTTTGTTTCGTTATTATAAAGCAAAAGGCTATTTGCCGTGTTATTTGCTCTATTTTCAAGTATTTTTGATTACAAATGCAATTTGAATGGTTATGTGTCTTGTACCTTTAAATTACTAAAAACAGAGTCTCAAGTAATCCTGATGAACGAATGTTGTCTGCGTTCATGATACGTGATCCGCAGATCTTAAGATTGTATTAGTCTTTTTTCATTCTTTACATGTTTATTAAATTATTTTAAATACGTACGTATAAAATAAACGACTTTTTTATTATTAAACAGAGGTATACACCGGTTTTAAAATCGTGAATATCCAATAACCACAAAGCAATTATTTTTTCAATTTATTGGAAATTCTAAATAAAAAAATTAGCTACATTTTATAGAGAACAAGCTATTACTGCCCGCTGTTTTAATTGTACATTTTTCGAAAACTATCCTAAAAAAATACTGATTTTAATAAAATAAGCCATAGAAACACTTATAGTATTTTAATCGTGACAGTACGGTGACAGAGATAGTATTTTATATTAATCATTAGTTGAAACCGTTCAATAATCGCAAATCATCTTTTCTATTTAAATATGAATGTTCTTTAACTTAATTGGCTTCGCCAAACATTACTGAGCCTATTACTAGAAAGTATATTTGGTTCATGTAATATAGTGTAATTATAGTGTTTGTCTCCTTGTATATTCACCACTATCTGCTATCTTCGACGTACATTTACATATCTCTTTCGAGATTCCCTCTCTCTCTCATCCTCCCTCATCTCTTGTATTGACTTCTCGTTGTTTGAATATTGTAAGACAATCAACAATTACAGTTATATACCCTGGCACGTGGGCCATATTGAGAATAAACTTAATCGGCGTCAAAACAATTAAAAAAAAAAAGTTTGTAGTAGTTTTGTAGTTTTTTTATGAAAATCATCCACCATACTTCTACTGATACGGACATCGTGTTTCACAAACAAATCAAAACCAATAGTAATTACTTACGTGTTTCTGAACCTTGTCGGCATCAGTGATTTGAATAAAATAGTTAATTGTATTTCTCGCACCGGTTTTTTAAAAACTATATAATTTAGTAAACTTGTTTATTTCAAAAATGGCGTCGTTCATTATTATAGTCATCTAGTTCTATTCTTGGAACCACGAATAGTCAATAAAAATAAGTATTATTAAACGCCTGACGTTCTATGCGAAATAAAAAATTAATAATTTCATAAAAAGTTGAAAAATTTAAATATTGAAATTCAAATATATTTTTTTAATGCTAGTGAACCAAACTATCACTTTAATAGTTATAACTTAAAATGTATATAAAAAATAAACGTATTAATTGTTTGATCAATAGAATAAAATACTACAGAGACATATATTGAAGGTCCGCGTTAAGGTCCAACTTGAAATGAAAGGTAATAAAAAAGCCGAGTCCGTAAAGAAAATTGAAGAATACTATCTGAAATTGATTCACAGAAGCTGAATTACAGGTATTTTTATATAAATATACTATTCTACTTTTATTTCAATTGTTACAGAGTATAAGGTTTTATATAAATATATTTTTGAATTTTCATCAAAAGTCTACATTCTGTGATAAAACTTTGTTTCTAGGAATAACTGTAGATGTTAATTTAAAATACAGCGTACGGGAACCAAAGTTACACAATGTGGAAAAAAATTCAAGCTATTTGAAATACGAGTATGTAGAACTATCTCAGTGTTTCAAAGTAGACTTTTGAAATAAACAGTATAGAAACATTTTAGAAATGTTGTTTTAGAGACCAGATCATTAATTTAAACCATTTCAGCGCTAATCATAATTAAAATACGAAAAAAGATTTTCGTCTTAGATTAAAATTAAAATATACATTATATTATATGATAAGGTATTTTTATTTTATTATTTTTTAAACAAACAAGTTATTTATGTATCATTCGTTTTAATTAGTTTGTAATTTTTGAGAAGCAAGAAATAAAAAAAACAAACAAACGAGTAAATTTACTTACATTTTATTTATACTTAACGTTTTAGTTTACAGCCTTAGATCTATACAAGTTTATTTCTAATTCAATTTATCATATTAATTGCTATTACTATATTAGGTACAGTATTTCATCAAACAAATGTTTCAGTTATTGTTCCATGCAAATGTCAATTTAAAGGTAGAGTTATATGTGTTATTTGTCTGTTATGTCAAAGAGACAGGTACTGTAACCTTTGAAATGTCAAATTCCAATATCATTCCCACGTTAATTCTCACAAGGTGAACAACAAATATCAAGTTCAATTAGTACGTTCAATTACAATATCATATTTTAATCAGCATCGAAATGACATATTGTGGGACTCACAGGAATCATATTACTACATTCTTTCAACATCAAACTAATTTTGTCCTACGATTGTACATATAAGATATTGCTGGGCCTTACATTTTTTATTTTTTAATAAAATAATTAATAATTCTACCAAAAGTATACTAGTAACTTGTCGTATCTTTAAGTTAGTGTTTTGTAAATTATCTTATTTTTTTATTCTGTCTATAGGCAACATTCCTCTTCCTGCTACAGTATTCTGCTTGTATATTTATTGATGACATAATGTTCATTTATATACGTACTCGTACGTGTATTCACAGACACGATAGATGTGAAGATACATTGGGTGTATATCTATAGTTACACAATATAGGTATTTTCTCTTTACCTCAGTTAATCTTCAGCTTTTTTATTAAGCTGAATTGTCATTTTTAAATTATTCTTACAAATAGCAAAGATTGGATCGTTTCAGGGCCATAAATAACATTTTCCGATATCACGTAGCAGGTACTCGTAGTTCGTATATTGCTGATACATGATGATGAAATTATATCAATAATGTAATTTAATTAATATCTTATACTTGTTATAGTTTAATTCCTATTATTATGGCACTTTTTTATTTTAAATAATCATACCAATAGTGACTTTTATACAACGCCATGTATTTTGAGTTATTATTTTAACGAAATTAAGTTAGGTAATCGGTTTGAAATTAGTGGTTTGTTGCACATTTATAAAGTTAATATTTTTAAAGGATCAGGTTTAATAGGTTAAGAGTAAAAGTAACCAATCGTCATATAATATGTTTATATAATAAACTATTCTGTACGACTAATATATTGGATAAGTTAAATCAAATCACTCTAGCAGAGAACTCCCTGCAAATATTATCCGCAAATATTGAGTTGCAGTTTATGGGAGAGTTAGAAGAGGAAATCACTTTAGTGATCACTATATGAGTCCCTATATTGCCATAGTAATATGAATGAAAATGGCGCAGACATCAAACATCGTGTGTTTGATAAAACTAAATGTATTTAAACTAATTAGGGCAGATATAACATAGGATAATTAAATGCTGCCAGTTTATAATGTTTTCACTCGCAATTAATTAACCCTTTTTTTAGTTTTATAAAGTATTTAATTTGTCATTTTCAAGTACTTTATTTTGTTAGTATGAAATGTAGTCTTATTTTTTCATATCTTGTTTAATTATTGCATAATAAGTTTTTTAAGTATTTTGTTTTAAAGTTTTGGATTCAAGCGTCGAGTTGCATAGAATAAAAATAAATAATAATAATATTGTTAAATTACGTTTTTTCTAGATCATTGTCAAAATAGATATTGATTTAGATAATCGCAAAATATATTTATTATGAATATCATTCACACTTTCTACTTTTGGGTGAAATAGCAATAACAAAGCGTTCACGGTGCTTTATCTATATCTAAGTATTTCCTCACACGTTTACTCATTTATTACGTAAATAAAAATTTATACTTTTTTTACATTAATAAACGTTCTACATTTAGTTGATATCATTTATTTACAAGAATTGTTAAAGAAAACATATCCTTTATTAAAACTAGTTTTGTGTAGCGCTTCAGGTGTTAAAAATGTTAAAACCTCGAATTTCGTAGGAGCAAAATGAAAATAACTAATTTTGCGGGAATTAGTCTCTCCTTATTTAAAATTTGATATTATAATAGAAAATAAATATATAATAGAAAAGATATAATTAATCACTCTTCCATAGTGTATTTCATAAACATAAGAATACACGTCGCCCGGTTTCATCGGCGCTGGTTCAAATCTCAGTTGAGGAATTAATTTTAAGATTTTGTTTTGTTCATTTATTAATTTGTTTTTGTAAACTTTGTTGATTTTAATTTTATTTTTTATTTTTTAATTTTAATTTTGTTTTTTTTTTTTTTTTTTTAATTGTTATACCTTTGACATGTCTATATTATATAATTTTATGTCAATGATTTAATAATAATTTTAATAGTAATAATAAAATTAATTATTATAATCATTGTAATTTCTTGACATGTCTGTATTTGTATATATTTTTAAATGGATAATTAATAATAGTAATAACAAATTTAAATAATGTTTGTAATATTGACATATTGTATTGTATTGATTTGCATTGTAATTATGTTATAACATGAACGAATGCGGCGTTGGGGACCGCCAACCAACACGCCATGTTTCGAACGGCGGGAGGTGGAGGACGGAGCTACAAATAGCTACGTGGAATGTAAGAGGAGGTATGGAACAGAAGATGAATGAATTATTAGAGGTGATGAATGACAAAGATCTGGATGTTATTTGTGTGTCTGAGACCAAGCGAAAAGGCAATGATATGACCGATTTGCCTGGCAACCGGGTCGCTTTCTGGGCTGGGGTTCCAGAGGGTGAGCGAGGTTGCCAAGGTGTAGGCGTGTTGTTGTCCTCTCGAATGGTTAGTGCAATGGTAGAATACAAGGCTATCAACCCGAGGCTTCTTTGGGTTCGCTTTAAGCTGGGGATAACAAGAGTATTCTTGCTAGGCGTTTATGCGCCAGTATCCTCAGCTAAAGTGAGCGAGCTCGAGGAGTTTCGGGAGAGTGTCAGGGATGTTCTAAGTAGTGTCAGAGATAATGAAAAATTGATAGTATGTGGAGATATGAATGGATTGGTAGGAACCGCGCGAAGTGGTTACGAAAGCGTGCTAGGCAAGTACGGTGATAAGAGAGTAAATGAGGCTGGGAAGCTTATTTTGGAATTTTGTAAGGAGAGAAAATTGTTTGTGGCAAACACGATGTTTGATCACAAACAAATTCACATGTACACATGGGAGCGAGCGGAAGAAAGAAGTATAATTGATTTATTCCTAGTGGATCAGCGTATTCGAAGCCAAGTTATGGACACGAGAGTGTTTAGGGGTGCTGACCTGGGAACGGACCATTATCTAGTCGTTACTAGAATAAGAGGTCTGTTTGCAGGTTGGCGCAACCGCACGACGTGCCATAGCTTGGAGTCGAATTATCGCATAAGAAGCTGGAAGCTTCAAGATCCACCAATCAGAGAGGAATATCCAGAAAGGGTTTCCAAGAAGCTTGAAAGCTGTGACTCTGGAAGTGAAAAAGCTGAAGTATGCTGGCAGAACCTTAGGAATGGTATGGTGAAAGTAGCGACAGAGGTATGTGGTAAAAGGAAAAGAGGTTTTAGTAAGAAGCGCGATGAATGGTGGGATGATGAAGTGAAAGACGCTGTGGAGTTAAAGAAGAAAGCAGGGCTGGATTATAAAGCCTCGGGTAAGGTTAAAAGTATGAGAGAGATAAGAAGAAGAGAGTACAAGCTGCAAAAGCACAAAACGAAAGCACTTATAAGGATGAAGCGTGAAAATTCTGAGAAAGAAAGGGATGAAAGGTTGACAAGCAACTTCCGGGAAAACACGAAGCTTTTCTGGCGAGAAGTTAGTGATTCCCGGGGTTGTTCGGTAACCTGTAGAATGAAAGGGGTGCTTTCGAAGAACGGTGAAATTTTAACCGAGCAAGCACACGTTTTGCAGCGGTGGGCGGAATTCTACAAGGAGACGTATGAATGTGAAGACGCCTCGGCCTCGAGTATCAGCGAAATGCTGAGTCCCGATGTAGCCGATGGTGAAATCAGTTTGGAAGAAGTGGAGCGCGCAATTCGAAGTCTGAAATGTGGTAAGGCTGCGGGAGCAGATGAAGTTACTGCCGAGATGATCAAATATGGTGGGCCACGCGTCTTGGACTTGTTCTGGCTTTTGTGCAATTTATGCTGGAAATCAGGAGAGGTCCCAGACGATTGGCGATGTGCAGTCATCGTACCTTTGTATAAAGGCAAAGGTTCACAGATAGACTGTGCAAGGTATAGGGCTATCAGTTTGATTAGCTTGGGCGGTAAAGTTTATGCTAAAATATTAGCGAGAAGAATGCAAGAGATATCTGAAAGGCTGTTGTGGGAGGCCCAAGGAGGTTTTAGACCTGGAAGAGGGTGTATAGATCAGATCTTTTCCCTCCGCATGATCACGGAAAAGTTTTTGGCCCTAAACCAAAAGGTTTTCTGTGCTTTTGTGGATTTGGAAAAGGCGTTTGACAGGGTTGTGAGAAAGAAGTTATGGAAGATACTGCCCCGATACAATGTGAACGGACCCTTGCTACAGGCTGTAAAGTCTCTTTACAGAGATCACTCAGCCTGTGTGCGAGTAGGAGCTGACATATCGCCCTGGTTTGACATCTAATCGAGTCTTAAGCAAGGTTGCGCTATGTCAGCTTGGTTGTTCAATTTGCTTTAGTTGTCTGTGTTTGTGATAGTTGTCGCCAAGGCGTGAAAGACTGACATGGGAGAGAAAGTAGGTGACCTTAAAGTCAATTGCTTGCTATACGCAGATGATGCAGTGCTCATTGCATCATCAGAATGCGATCTGCAGGCATTGGTCACCACTCTGAAAGATGGGTGTGAAAATAATGGTCTAAACCTGAAAGCAGATAAGACGAAGGTTCTGATATTTGAAAGAAATGAAGAAAGAACAGAATGTAAGATCAACGTGAATGGTAAGATAATATAACAAGTGAATGAAGTGGTATATTTGGGAAGTATGTTTAGCAGAGACGGAAGATACGAAATGGATGTGGAAAGGCGTATTGCTGCCGGTAACAGAGTCAACGGTGGCCTGGCTGCATTGTTGAGACGGCGAAACGTCAGCATAGCTGCACGTTTGGCTGTACACACTGCGGTTTTGCTACCGACGCTGTTATACGGCAGCCAAACGTGGGTAACACAGAAGAAGAATGTAAGAAAGATGAATGCTGTGGAGATGCGATCTTTTCGCAGAATATGCGGAGTCAGCCTAGCTGACCGAATCCGCAATGAAGAGATCCACAGAATGGCAGGTACTAGTGAAGATGTTACAGTGAGAATGAAGAAGAACGTGCTTAGGTGGTTTGGGCACGTCGAACGAATGAGTGATGAAAGAATGGTAAAAAAGATTTATACAGGAAAAGTGAGTGGTAAGAGAGAAAGGGGGAGACCTCGAGTGACTTTTGAAAACACGGTATCTATGATACTGGAGGAAGGTCACGTAAAAAGCATAAGGACCCCCCGGAGGGCATGTATGAAGAGGTTGATGTCTGTGGCCGAGGCGAAAGAGGTATGCAGGGACCGTAGCGTTTGGCGCTCCGTCGTCTCTGGCTACCACGCAAGGGATATGGCGTGAAGGTAAATAAGAAATATGATCGCCGCTATACTATGGTATAACATAGATATAATTGTTTTATTGTGAAAAAAGGAAATCTATTACAAATAATAAGCAAATTATTAATATATGTATAAAAAAATAAAATAATTTACATTTTTTTTTTTATAAATAACTTATAATTTGTTATAAAAACATACTTTTTTTAAACAATTGGGTTGATTTTCTTCTAACATGTATTTGTTTCACGAATTTATGAAGCGATTTTAAACAAACTTCAGGATATTTAGCTCCAAGTGTTTGAAAATCTATTACAACAGAAACTTTATGTTTTTATCTATAATAATGATCTTTCTGTCCAACGATAAATTTTAGGTCGTAATCGCGAATTTTATATTGGATTCGCTTCTTATCTATATAATAAAACGTAATATCTATATAATAGAACAATTCTTTTTCAAATCGAAGTGAAAATAATTAAGTTCGCAGTTTTTGTTTTTGTAGGAGAAGATGCACCTACTTTTTGTGGTTTATTATTTGGTGTTATGTCAATGTATTTTTGGTGAATTTTTTTTCTGCGACGACCTGAAAGAGCGTATACAAATTCAGCTTGTAAGTGAGGTAACAAACCATTCTGTCCCTCACTTGGTGCAGATCTTAAGTTTTTATTCCTCTACTTATTTTTACAATTTTCTCAAGAAGTTCAACATTTGTTTCGGAAGGTGGACAGAATTTGTCGCCAATTCCTTTGTCATTGCTTAATCCATTGATCCATATTCGAAAACTGGAATAGAAAACAATTAAATATTCCTATGATGGATTTATTTAGTAAAACTAAATATTTATTATTTTTTATTTACTTTAATCATACATATAATAACAAAGTAGTAATATAAATATTAATTATAATACTTACCAAACGATATATTAAAAATAACTGTACATAAAACACTTTTGGTAAATTAAACTTGCGTCAGAAATATGTAAGGCTTTTAAGTTGCTCCAGTAAAGAAACAGCTTTGAAGTTTTTGAAATATTAAACAAAATCACGAAATTGCACATGCACACAAAATATACGGATATGTGTCTTGAAATGATGAAAATATGCTTGTTGTTATCTATTTAAGTAATCTTTTACGTATAATTAAAAAATATGATTTCATATAAAATATTATGCTCTCGTATTCTTATATTTTATACAATATTTGCACAATATTATATTGGTAGAAATGGCGAATTAGAGTATAAAAAATATTATCTCGTAGGTTATATATGAATTCTTTCACCCCCTGAGTGATTCTAGGTCAAAGCTTTGTACCGAGTGCCGTTGTTTTTATGCTGTTTCAACGGCTTTATCTGCACCACATAACGCATACCATTAACTTTTTATTAATATTTAATATATTCATATAGATTTTACTTTTTGTCGGTAGTCTTCGTTTGTAGATATCAGGTTAGTCTTTTTAGAAGTAACTTAAACTGTTTAATCGTTATTAATAACATAAAAGGCTTTCATACACATTTGATTCTGTTCCATTCATGAAACAATTTCTAGGAAGGGAGTAAAAACATAATCTTCCGTAAATTTTCTTTTTTTATAAGAATGAAAGAGGAAACACAATTTTATTAGTTTTTATCTTTAATCTCTCGACGGATTCTTTGACATTTTACGCTTGGCTGAATTTAGTCTTGCTTTAAATTAAATTTTTTTTTCTTAAATTCATTTCATTACAAACGTAAAATTATCAATGTTAAGATAGACTCAGAGAAGCTGATCAACGTTTTCTAGAATAAAATTACTGTTTTATGGCATTGGTAATATTTTTGACACTAATATTGACGAAACAAATTTAACACAAACCTTTTTTTAATATACTTACATAGAATTCTCTAATTACTAAGAACTGTTTTCTAATTATATAAAACACATTCTATAACTTTTACATTTAGTCGCTAAATAAAAATATTTCTTTTACAAATAATTTTCTTAATTTCACAGAAAAATGCAATTGTTGCTTTGACTTTCTTTATTATTAGTTTGTCATTACACACCGCCATGAAGGTCCTCGCTTTATTTATTAATTCCAGTTCCTTCGAGATATTCATCAACGTTTTCTTGGTAGAGTCATAGAAGGCCGATATAGGCATCCCCAGTTCTGTCATCTGCATAGCAATGAATGTTAGAAAGTTCATTAAATTTTGGTTTGGGGATAGCAGCAGCCTTAGGGAACACAGACGTTTAGGATCTTGCAGCTTGCTTACTTTCAGTGATCGCCGCTTGTTAGTATGTAAGTTATAGATAGCTCGACGTCGCTTTTATTGAAGGACGTAGTCATTGAATTGGCACTACAATACTATACCAGGTAATGATTTGACTTTCCCACTAAGACATGGCTTGGTACTTATGAATATGTATAATCCGCAAAAGATTCGACAAAGAAAGGCTATTCACGTCTCCAGAAGATGAGTAGGCATCTCCACCAATTGGGATAGACCAATCGCCGTCAAAAGTCAAATACAGATCTCTCTGCGGAGTTAGGTGGCATGAAGTTAGTCAATGTGGTGAGCATTAAAGATAATATAGACTTCAGAGGATTCGTAAGAGTCACTTTCGCTTCATCGGAATTTTGTTATCATTTGACACTTGAAGTGAAAACATAATCAATTTTTTTCCCAAGATTATGAAGGTCAGAATGAAGGATATAGGGATTCTTTACCTACCATATGGAAAGCACCTTCATAGGGTAATATGCCTTTTAGAATCTTTGAGATAATCGTCAATTTTGTCATTCTGAGTGAATGTGTCGAGGTAACTGTCAAATCAATTGTTTGTATTACTGTCAGGAGACGACAATTTGGACATTTTGGACCCTTTGTCATTTCTAACGACACAGATAAAACCGTACCCGTCCAAATATTATTGTAAAGATTATTGTATCACCAGAACATCACGGTTATATCTATCACCAATAATTATATTTATATAAATATAATTTAATTTCAATATGAATGAAGAAGAACGTGCTCAGGTGGTTTGGGCACGTTGAACGAATGAGTGATGAAAGAATGGTAAAAAAGATTTATATGGGAAAAGTGAGCGGTAAGAGAGACAGGGGGAGGCCTCGAGTGACCTTCGAAAATACAGTAGCTACGATACTGGAGGAAGGTCACGTAAAAAGCATGAGGACCCCCCGGAGGGCATGTATGAAGAAGTTGATGTCTGTGGCCGAGGCGAAAGAGGTATGCAGAGACCGTAGCGTTTGGCGCTCCGTCGTCTCTGGCTACCCCGCAAGGGATATGGCGTGAAGGTGAAATAAATAAATAATTTCAATATCCACTAATTTGTTTATAAAATTAAAAATATTAATATAGTAACTATATATTACAATTTATAGGTTGTAGGTTGTATAAACCTATATTTATTATCACGTGAATCGACAATCTACGATTACTAAGAAGCCCTTTAACTTTGTAAAGTTCTAACCATTAATTCGAGATAAACTTTAAGACTCCTTTAAACAACTTTAATAAATATCAATATCAAATTAAGCAATTTCTTAACTCTAAAGTAATTAAGTAGTAAAATATACAATATTATATACATTAACAATGTAAATCTGTATTATCAATAGAATTAAATAATCACAATACATGCGTTAATGAATATTACTTCACGACTTTTATATTTCATTTAATCCATTAAATTTATTTGCGAAATATCTGACTCGAGTTGCACGTGTCGAAAGGGTTTATATAAAGTATTGAGAAAATCGATAACGTATTATAGGTTTTCTTTTACCTTATTAATTAATTAAAATTTTGTAATGGCTGTTGAGCCACAGCCGTATTTAATATAAGAATGGTTATAGATATAAAATACTTTGGAAGTTGTTACAATTAAGCAAAAATTGTAGTAATAACAATATAGCAAATTTTTTATTACCGTCATTATTTTTTTTAATATATTAGAAGAAATGAAGCTAGCAATAAGCAATAAGATACTATCACTATTTTTGTGTTGTTAAATGAATGTTAGGATAATATTTGTTTTATAATGATTGAGATCAACTTTGAGATCGTTTGACTTATGAACTCGTAAGTTGAACAGTTTCAAATTTTACTTATAGACCAACTGGCCTATTTAAGTTTTTTATGAACTATATATGGGTATTGCACTTTGTTTTATGGCTATGCTTGCGTAACAAGTACATCGAAAGGACAACGTTAACATGCGAAGTTCATAACAAACCTTTAAATAGGATTATTTGTTTTTTGCTATCATGTTTTATTGTTATCACAGTTTACTACCATAAAAAAACAATCTTTAAGAAATTATAAAAAAACAAAGCCATACCACACTTTTAAAAAAATATTAAATTAAATTTATTAAATATATGTTTTCATACAAATTTTAAGAACTACGACCGAATAAAAATAGGTAGAAAAAAAATTCTTATAAGAATATTTTAATTTGAATTAAATGAATTAACTATGACTAAGTTAAACTATAATAATATAAATTTAAGTAGCTAAAAACATTATTACGAACTTTTTTTTTATAATAATATTATTTTTTTTAATAATATCTACAATATTGGAAATTGAGAATATAAATATGTAACTAGAATTACATAAATATAAGATATTGAAAAAAACAAAAAAAAATCATCCAGTCATAATTTCCTATAAAAATGTATTTTAACGTTGTTGAGAATGTTTAAGAAAATTACGATAAATCTCACACATTACAGACAACATAAAATAATTAAACTTTTCTCTTTAAATCCTAAACACTAAACTATCAACTATATATAAACACTATCTCATATAAACACTAAACCTCGTTAAAAGTTTTCTACGTAAAGAACTTACATGAAGGATGACATGAATTGGGTAGCAGTCATTGTGTGGTAGACATTTATATTTACAATGATTAATGATATAAAGAACTGACTAAACCGATTTGAATGCGACTTTTGCGAACGTATTGTAGTATCTTTGACTTAAAATGTTGTGTTTGTTTTATTAAAAATTGTCAATATCGATTCTACCTCTGTTTCACCTTAGATAAAATTATTATTAATTAAGTATTTTGTGTAAATGGCTAAATTTTCAGATTTCTATATAAATACGGTTTCTAAAATTAAGATAGTTGTAAGTAAGTCTATCATTAAAGGAAATTCCACTCGAACGGAGTCGTGAAGTCGTGAGAAAACACTAGATATCATAATTTTAACTTAATTCGTAAGGCATAGATTGGAATATATTTCTCAAATATCATTTTTTTACATAATATAGTACAACAAAGCAAAAGTTTTATCATATATAGCTTACAAGTGATAAACGTTTTGCGTTAAACATTAATTACAAAAAATAGAATCTGTTTTTTCATACAAATCGCTCGCCGTTGTACGCAGTAAAAAGGTAGAAGCTGATGTTGGAATGATCCAGACTAGAAATGAGAATAGAGTACTGTAGAGCGTAAGTGTTTGGCCAGGGTTGAAATACTGCCCCGCTATATTAATCACTCCAAATTTCAAAGTGGCAACCATAGCCCATTATTCTGATACGTGGAACACAACTACTTGAAAAACATAATTTGCGCAATTTAGTAAACTACAATAAAACTTTTTAATTTAGTTGTTGTGTAACACTCCGACAAACAATTAAGAAACAATTAAGAACAAACTTAACATGTATATAAGATGTGCAAAATAAGTTATTGGGCGTCCTGGAATGAAATAGGCCACCACAAAAACCTCATCATTTCATAATTTCATTTTAATAAATATGAATATTTAAAGTTATATTATAAGTATAAAATTATTAAAGCAAAATACGAAATATAGAAAAGTAAAATCAAATATTGTATTATACTCACAAACCGATACACTCCGATTATGATCGTTTGAAATGAAATATAATTCATTGACAGCAAGTTGTACTCAATTTAAAACAAGTTTTTCTTAATTTATAAAAGAAATATAAACACGAAATAAAAAAAAACACGGAGTTTTATACAAATTTATGTTCCCTATATAATCTGAAAGATAACAATTAAATGTTTTATTCTAATTTTATTACCCTTAAAAATATCCTTCTTAAATCTTGTCTCAAACCAATGTCTTATAAAATCTTCTGTTTGGGTGGTTTAAAATAAATAAATTGGTGAGTGAATGCCTTTTATTTTTGCTATAAATTTTTGTTAATTATTATTATTTAGTCCTATTTATCTTTAAGTCGCTATTTCATATTTTCACTAACTACAGAAATTAATAACAATATTATGTTATGTAAATGTAATAATCAACTCTAACTAAATTGGTTTTCGTTTCAACCCTGAGCCAGCTGCCGTCGTTGTACTGTAACTGATAACTACGGTAATCCTCTATACTCGTATTATACCGAACGTGGTAAAAATTAACTACTACTAACATGTTAGAAAACACTAGATATCATAATTTTAACTTAATTCGTAAGGCATAGATTGGAATATATTTCTCAAATATCATTTTTTTACATAATATAGTACAACAAAGCAAAAGTTTTATCATATATAGCTTACAAGTGATAAACGTTTTGCGTTAAACATTAATTACAAAAAATAGAATCTGTTTTTTCATACAAATCGCTCGCCGTTGTACGCAGTAAAAAGGTAGAAGCTGATGTTGGAATGATCCAGACTAGAAATGAGAATAGAGTACTGTAGAGCGTAAGTGTTTGGCCAGGCTTGAAATACTGCCCCGCTATATTAATCACTCCAAATTTCAAAGTGGCAACCATAGCCCATTATTCTGATACGTGGTGATAAACGCGCAAAACTTGTGTCTTTTGGAGATTAAACTGAAGGAGATTCAGTCCATCCCACTTTAACAAAATCCCCAGTGAGGTGTCTATAAAAACAAAAGACTTTCAGTATTCGTCGACGTTTTCCCGAGAGTGCCCAGCATGGCCGGAATGTACCGTATCCCCAGTGTTACCATCCATATGTATGTTTTTGGATATATTCAACATAACATTGACGTGCAGGAGCAATAGAGTTGAGGTTAGCATGCAGCCTTGTGATACACGTTCACGGGCTTGACGTCTAAGCAAAAACTATCGAAAACGACCTCAATGCTCAGCCCAGTGAGAAAGCCGGAGATCCATTTGCATAATCTCTCGGGCATCCTATAGGAAAGAAGCTTTGACGAAGACGGGGAACCCCTCTCCGAGCAAAATCGGGGGAATAATTCTCGGATTTTGTTCGGGCTGCCCATCGTATCTGGGGCGGGCAAAGTATCGCCTTTTGTGTTTTTTGAGGGCAAACGACGAGTCAACGCAGCGGCACCCCGACCCACTCTAAGTGTGGAATTCTGCAACATCCGGGGACTTTATTCCAACTTGAACGCCGTCCACTATCATTTACAGACGGCGCAGCCAACCTTGTTGTTTCTGACGGAGACGCAGAATTCTCAACCGAGCGAAACAGCGTACCTGTCATACCCCGGGCATAAACTAGAACATCATTTTATACCACACTCCGGGGTATTTGTGTTCGTAAGGGCGGATATTTGCTACTATCGCCTTCAGGTTTTTGAAGGTCGGGACTTGTCTGTACTCTGGCTGCGCGTGGACATGGATGACCATGTCAGAGTCTACGCGTGCCTCTGCAGATCCCATAGTGGTAATACAGAAACGGATTAACTTTTGGGCCATGTTCAGGTGAAGATTGACGATCTGCTTTCACAGACTCCCTCCGCCGAAGTAGTCCTTGGGGACTTCAATACGCACAATGCCGAATGACTAGGGTCTCGTGCCACCGACTAAGCGGGGAGATCTGTGTTTGACTTTGCTCTGGCAAATGGTCTATCCCAGTTGGTCATGACGCACACTCGTCTACCAGACGTGGACAGCCATATGCCCTCTTTGTTGGATCTTCTGCTGACTATACATCTCGGAAAGTAGCAGGTCACTGTCGAGTCTCCCTTAGGGTCCTCTGATCATTGCTTGATACGGAGTGTAGTGCCCATTGAACGTCCAGCTCGCACAAAACCTGCGACTCGACGCGTTTGGCACTACAAGTCAGCGGATTGGGATGGAATGCGGTCCTTTTTTGCATCCTACCCATGGAGGCCGATTTGTTTCCTTTCCAATGATCCTAGTGACTGCGCTGCGGCTGTATCTGATGTGATACTTCACGGCATGGAACTATTTGTACCAAGCTCTGTGGTACCATTGATGGCAGATCGCGGCCTTGGTTTGATGCGTCTGTCCGGGCTGCAGCAGCTGGCAAACGGCAGGCTTATCAAGCTTAGGCTAATGCTTTAGTTACTATGGATCCGAACTCTAGAGTTCTGAAGAGGAAATATAATCATGCCTCTTCAAATTTCAAGCAAATTGCTAGAGCAAAATTCAAGCATGTCGTCAAAATTTGTGATTAGCTAGCAAGGTATCCGCCTGGCACGCGCGAGTTCTGAGCGCTTACCAAAGCCAGTCTGGGTAACTTTTGTCAGCCTTCCCTACCATTGCACACTGGGAATGACTCTCTGGCCTACACGGCAAAAGAGAACGCCGATATCTTGAAAGGGAAGGGAAGGTTTTACGATGGGAAGGGAAGACACTGCCATTCCAGATTCCAGAGAATAATAAATACACTAACAATAAATAAAACAAGATGGAAAAAAGACTTAAAACCACTGAGAGAAATTGAAAATTTAAAAACAAAATTGTAATTTTAAATTGGAACTTAATTAAATTTTAGGTTTTATGTTTAGTTTATTTTCAATTGTATACAAAAATAAATTATAAAATATTATTTCTAAAGATCTCGAGCGAACGTTGCGAGTACTAAAGGAGTAAATGCTCTTTTAATAGATAAACATATCGATGGTATGGAAATAGGCTATCCCATGAAGTCACACTATAGCGATGATGTTAAGTAGTATTTAACAGATAGCTTTAAAAGTAATAGCTTCTTCTGTGTAGCTCCATAGTCCCTCATCACCGTCCTGGCTGAGTCGGTAAGGGAATATTCAAAGGGACAATATCGGAGTACATTTTGCAGTTGACAGACAGACAGACAGGTAGCCAGATAGTTCGTGACACTGTCTCCTGATCTAAAGTTATAGGTTCGACTCTCATTCAGGTCAGTTCTTTCTATGATGAGGTTGCTGTTGTTGGTTTTGAATGTACTTGCTAACTATTATATCAATGTTAGTAAAACATAAATGATTTCCTAATGCAGATTTTTTTTTTATAAAAGAGTGTTGATTACGATCATGAAATGAAATATTTATCGCCGTTCTATTATATTCGCCGCTAAGCAAAACAGCTTGGAGAGAATAAATCGTTTTATAAAATCTTTTTTAAATAAATTAATAAATTAATTAAAAAAATAAATAAAAATAATGACGCATTACAATCAAATTAGCCATAAAAATCGACGGGATGAAAATAATTGTTTTATGGTTCATGAAACGACATAGAGTACTTATTATTTTATAAGTTACGACAATTACTTATAAATCTTCTAACAGAACTATTTAAATTGAATCTTTGGAAACTAATGTACAGATTGTTCTAGAACAAAACCCACAAGATCAGAAATAGCACATCTCAGAATTATAAATATACGTGTGGATGTTGTAAGTTACAGTTAAATAATGATAATTTTAACAATCATAACTTGGGGATTTATTTATCAATCTATTTTTTATCAGTAATTATACAAAGGGATAATGTTTAACCGTAATAGATGGTGCAGTCGGCGCTAACAAATGTTAGTAAGATTGTTTAAAAATTTGCGGTACCATTCTTGAGATCTCTCATACTAATATTTGGCAATATTACTAACTTGGCAATATTAGTGTTAACCATAAGTCGGAGCTACTTGTGACTAAATAAACAGACAGAAACATGAAGAGACTAGTCGCTTATATAATATTTAAAACTTACCAGAGCCGCTTAGCATTTCTTTGACTAACGGACTATAATATATTATATAAATATGGTATTCAGACAAATTGAACATTTCTTATATATTTTTTTAGAGAGACGCCTAGATCTAAAAAGAGAAAATATATTTTAGATTTTTTTTTACTGTTTCTCTTTAGAAAAATCATGCATTGAATCAATCAATCTCGACAAATTTCATAAATTTTAAAAAAGAGAACAAAATAAATGGCCTTAGGCTGTAATTACAATACAATTAAACTAATGGGCAGCTTTTGATTACATTTTGATTATGATAACATTTTATGATGTTTTTTTTGATTACATTTTACGATGTTAAACAGAAAATGTTCAATAAAAAAAATGTAAGTATATATATTATACATTAATATAATTTATTACACCAATGCCTTAAAAGAATATCGATTTAATGTATCTTTCAGTTTTAAGATTTACTAATTCATCATTGTGATTTGTGATAAGCGGTTTATTTTCAAAAATTTCTACAACTCACTTCTATGCTCATTTTGACACTGATTCACATGTTTCCTCTTTTATGTCAAAATTCGAATAGCCATAGCATTTAACGATAGCACATTTATAAAACGGTAAAAGGTTTTTAATGCGCTTCCTTATATTACGACTGCAATTTCACGTGACATGGAAATAGTTAACCTTCTCTAATGACTTGCGTGTGCCTCGCCGATTAGAATTATACGTAAAAGTTTACCACAAAAAAAATAATTATGTTGCTCACGTTAGGTTTATTTCGTGAATAAATTTGATTATTATTTCAAATTTTTAAAAATATTAAAGGAATCTCTTGTAAATTTAAAGGTATTAAAAAAAACTTAACCTGACTTTGATATTCAAGTAAATAATTAAATTTGATCAAATAATATATAATTTATTTATAAGGGAAAGAAATTATTATTCATGTAACTTTTAAAAAGATAACTAAATAGCGCAATTACATTGCACTGCATTTGTTTTGTAAAAAAATAATATATAATAGCATATACCATGTATAATACAATCCTGTTAGATGGCTATCAAAACTCCCGCACTATGTTTATATTCGTCCGGTTTAAGTTAGTGTGTACTCGTATAATCTAACTTCATTTCGGTTACAAGACACATATTTTAATCGTTTTCTGAGGATCTAATCAACTTTATTTTGTTGAATGTTTGGGTTTATTGTAAGATAAAGCTTTAGGTATAGATTGTTACGTAAACCAGTTTTGAAGACAAACGACAACGAGAGTTCACTATTTAGTAACAGAATTAAATATGTTAAGTGTGTTTTTATTTTTTATATAACATTCCATAACTTAAGTTTTGAAAGTCCGTCTATTATGTTCAAAATTTTTAAAGAGTATCTGTCTAATTATGTTAATTTATAATAATATAATAAAATAGAGTTCATTTGTTTGAATTTAACTCTGACGCTACCAATCGTAACGTAAATCGTAATCGTAATATCCACATTACTCATGATAAACCATATAACATTATATTATACTAGGATCCGCCAACCGTTCGCGGCAGGTGTTAAGCTGAGCTCCTCTCCTTTCTTCTTTTCTTGATAATTTTTGAATGGCTTAACATTTTTTCAATCTGTTTTCGCTGTGACATCCGCGTTCGGCTCAAACATATATGAGAAAATTTTTAGCTAATTATCTCGTCGCATTCTGGAGACAACTAAACACAAAAACAGGTCTCCCAAACGGTTAAGAGCTTCACCTACACTCAGCTCAATAATATATATAACATTACATTATGATCGCTATAACCAGTTGTGCTAAAATATTACAAATGTGAAGACTCGTTTTGTTCCAAACGAATTCCATTAATGATTCCTAATCGACGACGGAGGTTAATAAAGTTTATAATGTACTTAATGCTTTCATATTTATATTACATATGTTGTCTAACACTATTTAATGTTTTATCAAGGAGATATATTTGTTACCAACAATCCAATATAATAATATTGAAAAGATACCACAATCGAAATTAATGATTGAATATGAATATAGAGGTGACGTTAACAGTTTTATCATGATCCTTGATGGATTGTATATTTTGGTAATATTTTGAAAATTTTATTTATTTGAAATGGGTAAATAATGTTTAGATTTTATTTGATATTTTTATAATATGTACCACATTAAATTGTTTTTTTTTATTGTAATGTAATACAGTGTACATTGTAACTGTCAGTTATTAATGATATCGAAGTATTAAAGAGATTGCTAAAATTATCTGTTATGAAAATTAATAGGTTGTAGAATCTAGCTGTTTTATCACCAGTTTATGTAAGCAAGTCGACGTAAAATAGTTATTAAAGCTACATTAAGTAAATATAACAGCCGAAAATACAAACACCCACTCTTTCCTACCCTTTGCAGGGGTGGCAACGCATTTGCTGCTGTATATACAAATGTCAGTAGACGAAACTTTTGATCATCTAATACCATAACCCACATATGCGTATACTAGCTGATTCCCGCTTGCTTCGCTGGCCACACTATTAATTTGGATATTAATTTAGTTTGCTATATTATCATCGTACCTTTGTCCTCGTAACCGTTGCTATAGTAACTCTTACCCCCGCGTTAAGTGTATAGCTTACTTTAGGTTTTACATAGGTACGTGTTTATTACAAAGTTATAAATAAGTATTTATTTACACAGATATGTAGCAAAACACTGCTGCCTTGGAAGGTGTACATAAAATACAATAATGGCTTGCATCAACAGAAATTTCATCCGCAACCTACGCTACGAATCATACTAGTTTTAGATGTGGGTGGGAGTGTTTGTGTGATAACATATATCAGATAATACATCGGTATGAACGCAGTTTTTATAACACTTATTTTTTAAATTTTGAGTTTTATGGAAATTATTGAAATATTACACATAATTAATTATTAATACATTATCTAATATTATTATTTAGTACAGACATGATCAATACTTCCTTGATCCTTTAGATTTGGTGGTAACGTAAAACAATGTGTTATATTAGAATAAAAAAGACAAAAGATTAATAAACCCATATTTAGTGATTATAAGCTTAGCTAAGCTATTTTATTCGTTAATACTCATTATTAGAACAATAAAAGATCCAGTTGTTACTGAAGTAACAAATAAATACAATTCATTATAATGTATATTTAATCGACGTAATGTCATATAGTGTTGGCTTTTATATAAATAACTCAAAAACTAAGTTTATGTACATACAGTCACCACATAAAACGTCTAAATTCATACCTTGTATGCAAACTCTGTCACCACTTTCAGTGCATAATATATATAGTAATCATAAATTTTTTAGAAACCTTATTCAAATAAAACATCAAGATAACTTTTTTAAAACATATACTTAGAAAATTAAAGGCATTTTTTATTTTTCATCTTTATTTTGCTTTTACTTGAAGTTATCCCAAACATTTTTCAATTATCATTACATAAATGGGTAAACAACTGTCTTTGTATTACAAGATATGTTTAAGGTACGCTATTTTAAACAATAAAATTTGTAAAATACATATGACGGGCAATAAAGACCGGTCAAACCAAGACCACCCCGTGAGGAAAATGTAACATATTAAACAAAAAATTTCTTTTAATATCTTATATAAAAGCTATAAGCCGTAACTGCATCTTTGAAATAAATCAGACCAAGACTAATTGCAAATGCCAACCTCTTTATCGAAGCGTATTCTAATACTTATTCTAAAACTAGCAGTGGCATGATTTGTAATGTCTCATTCTCGATAATTGCTATAAAAGAAAACAATGTAACTTTTAGTATGTTCAGGCCATGTGAGACTAAAAACTAGAAAAATAAAACCTTTTTCCTTATTATTGGTTTAACTCAATGTCAAACTTTTTTTAAAACAGACAGACAGATATATACACTGAAAGTATGAAAGGTCATACTTCAGTTAAACTATACTTATGTTGGTCTACGGAGAAAAATCGGCAAGAAACTCTATGAATTAAATATTTTTAGTCATTAAAAATAAATTATTATTAAGGTTAATATATTAATAGCCTCGCAAAAAATTTTATATAAATATAGCGATAACTATGACAATCTGTATTCATCCAAGGGAAACAAAAAAAACATCCAAAATGTTGAATCAAGAAAATAAATAACAAAATATTTAAATGTCTCTAAACACAACAATATTATTATGGTAATAAGATCACCCCTTGCGAAAAATGTAATAAAAAAGAGCTACGTACTCGTAAATCACCAGAGTTATCGATGTTCAGAAACGCGTGAGAAAGAAAGAAGAAATTTACTTCTTTACTCGTGCATTCTTTGTGAAATATACAAGTCTTATTAAAGTAATAGATAAGCAATGAATTAATTAACATTAGCTTAACATTGTGAACATTTATGTCAGTCATAAATTATTGTTAATTTGGTAACCAAGTGACACAGGGAATGTTCCGTATAGTAGTAGTTTAAAAAGAAATAAATTTTATTGACATACATCATAGGTAATAAATAAAAAAACTAATTTAAAATATTGCAAAGAACCGCTTTTTTAATTTGATATACAAAGAATTGACTCTAAAAAGGTATTTATATTAATATCTTTTATATTTTTGTTTTTTTATGAAAATGCCATAAATTCTACAACAAAAAATATGGATAACGTTAATTGGGTTTCATACTCTTAAGTGTAATTCTCATCACCTTGAAATTATAACTTTAACTTATTTTTCAGCCTACGATCAGCAGTTACTCAGTTTATGCGAACAGAGACGTAGGCAATAGGTAGTTCATAAATTTGAAAAATATTAATTTAAAGTATAATTACTTTATACTGATATCCTTTTTAATTGAACAGTTACATATATTATAAAACCCAGTTATTTATTATTGTTATTCTTGGTTGCCTGGTTGCCTTGGTTACATCTCTTAGTATCAACTAAGAGATGTAAACAAGGCAACCAAGCTTTGTTATCAAACAAATATTATCTATGTTTAAGTAGTGGTCTATTTTTAGTCCCAAATACACACATTCTGGTTAACCATTTCACACACATGATGTATGGTGTCCATGCAACTATGGTAAAGCGCCACAGTACAAGGATTGAAGTTAGACGTTTTATGTGGTGAATGTGGACATAAACTTAGTTTTTGAATTATGTGTTTATATAACACAATCTATTTGCATTATATTATTAGACGAGTATGTGATATGATGCGCGGTAATTAAATGTCTTTATTTTTAAACACAATTATGCATTTTATAAGTTGCTTGTCACTAAAATATTACAATAAGTAGATTAAATGGATATATTATAATTAATTATATTTATTTGTTACTTCAGTAAAAACTGGATCTTTAATTGTTCTAATAATGAGTATTAATGAATTAAACAGCTTAGCTAGGCTTATAATCACTAAATATGGGTTTATTAATCTAATCCATATTTTTTATTCAAACATAACAAAACACATACACATAGTTTATGATACGAAAACAATGTGAGCACTAGCGTAGGTTAAATTTCTATCGAATGCAAGCCATAATTGATAAGCCCTATAGATGAGGGATTTGGTATTAAATGATCAAAAGTTTCGTCTACTGACATTTGCAAATACAGCTTCAAATGCGTTGCCACCCTTGCGAAGGGGAGGAAGAGGTGGGTGTTTGGACTTCTGGCTATTTAATTCACGTAATGTAGCTTTAATAACTATTTGCCGACTTGCTTACATAATGTGATGATGTCCTGGCCACACGAAAACAACTAGATTATATAACCTATTAATTTTCATAACAGAACATTTTAGCAATCTTTTAACATTTCAATATCATTAATAAATGACAGTTACAATGTACATTTTTACATTACAATAAAAATCAACTAAATATGGTTCATATTATAAAAATATAAAAAAAATATATATATTATTTATCAGATTTAACATTCCGAGAGAGAAACCGCGTCAACCACAATAGGCTTACTAATACTTTGCTATACTTTCTACTTCTGCTTGTAAGATACATTGTTGTGATGTTATGGACCCATGTGCCTACCCTTATTAATATTTTTTAATTGCAAATATATATATATTTAATGTGAAAGTATATTTTTTGCAAGAAATAAAATAAAAGGTGTGGTTGAAATAATATCATTGGATTTACTATGAAAATATTTGTCATATCTAAACAAATGTGTTAACTCGAAATGAAAATTCTTACCTTTAGTTGGTTTATTTTCTTTCTAAGTTAGAAGCTTGCAAACTATACTACTACAATGCGATCATGAATTTCTCATAGTAGCCAAAGATTCACGTTTTAACTATTACAAAATACATTGACATTTTCGGCAGTTCTAATTAGATAACAGTATGACATATAATTAAACAGTTCGCTTATTATAATATTATGTTTTAAAGTGCTGTTATACTTTCAAGTACTTTTATATAACTGCAATATATGCAAAACAAACCATAACAAATTCTAATCTTCTTGCTCTTGACGTATTATGTTATGAACTCAAAATAAATATATGTAAGAAATAAGCCTCAGTAAGTCTGCTACAAGTGTTTATTTAAATATATATTGAAATATGTTTTATGTTTAAGCATTTCCTTGTTTTATATATAAATTTACTTTTGCTTAGTAGAGGATTAAAAAGAAATGTGACTATTCGAGTTAGCGTCATAGGAAAGGTAAACTATGTTTTAGAAAGTCTATTAGTTACTCTAAAATATCCGCAATAGATAGTTATATAAGTATCAGGTAAGTACCTGATTTAATAAAATCTGAGTAAAGAGACATTAAGACGGATATTACTATTCTCATACCACATATCTGAACTAACTTCACTTCATTATACTTTTATTTTTTTATGGAAGATATGCAATGATTACAGGACTGCGTTACACGCAATGCTATGCTTCGCTATTGGATTGATGGAAGGTATCTATGTCGGTGGAGAACGCGATGATGAACCCTGAACACTTCCTCGGCTGTCCAGGAGTGATAAATATCAACATGATAGTGGTCGGTTGTCTTTATGCTGTTGTTGGAATATTTGGATATTTGAAATATGAAGAAAAAGTACTTGGAAGTATCACTTTGAACTTACCCGAGGATGAAATGTGAGTATTTAAATTTTCGAGTAGGGTACAAAAAGACATGATTAAAATAAATAAATAAATTATTCATGAATTAATGGTGTTTTATAAGATAAATTAGTTTTTTTGTTCAAGTCATATCAATTCTTGATATATAATCTTAAAGAACTAATGAAGAAACAATAATATAAAATTTAAGTATTTATATCACTAATATTTATGTTTTCATAAAGATAAAGATAAATATAAACTTAAATCCTCTTTATAACATATTAAATATAGTCAAAAGTGAACCGTAAAGACAATTTTTAAGTACCGTTTGCTCCGTAAAATTTTAATTTAAAAACTGTATAAATTGTGATAAGTTATGTTTTTCTTCAATGATTTTATGATCCAATATTACCTTATTATGAACAGATACCCTTCAGAGATTAATTATAATTTATTTATTAAATATTTTCCTTACCATAATTTAACCTAAATCGGCAAAAAATTAACAAAAGATTTTCATTGACGTAGATCCTTTATTGTGTTATGATTGTTCTTTTAATAACAATCTTAAATCTATGGTAGTTTTAAAAACATAAAATATTTAAAACCAGTGCTATTACCTAACACATTAAAGTTGTGGTACTAAGACTAAATCAAGAAAACATAATAAACTGTTTGTCCATACGGAAAATCTAAATAAAAGTATTTAGCTTTCATACGAAACATTTTTAAATTTCAAAACCACCACCAGCTCGGAAAGTTATTTGCCACAGAACTGATATGAGCTGGCGACTGACACTACGGTAGCTTGTCTTATGTTCCTTGAAAGTAGTTATTGAATATTTTAATTTACAGATCAATCAAGTCGATTATAATTTAATATTGTTTTTGTTACTTATATTACAATTAAATAAATAATATTATTTCATACTCGTTAGTGCTATGCTATTTTGGACTTATCAGTAGCACGCCGTCTAAATCTGTATAATCATTTTATCAACTAATTCTAAGTATTTCAATTTTAAAGTTTCAGTTACATTAATTGAAACATTAGAATTGTCAAAATTTCATAAAGTAACACAAGTATTAATTACTCTAATTCAGGTTACTGTATTGTCATGGCTGTACTACTGAGTGATAAATTACATTTTAAGCTAATGTTATTTATTTTGTTACTGTATATAGTATATATATCTACATTGTTTTATTTTTGTTACAACAGAATCCTGTTAAAGTTACTGCTATTTACACTTTATACCATGTTAGTCAAAATTGAAATACCTGAGGAATAATGGCCACTGCTCTGCACTGCTCACACTAGGGACAAGATTTATATCGGTCACGTTGAATATATCCACAAATGTCTTCTAACAAGAGACTATGAACGTCAGGAGAAAACATAAGTTTATAAACGAATAAGTTTGGGAACTAGAAATTTGAGATGTCTCACTATAGTCCATATTACGGGAGGTAATTTTGTACCTGACTCTTGAATATACCCAACATTTATAAGAAAAATATTACTTTAACAAGGAGATAAATAGTATAATAATTGAGAAAATGTATTGTGTTATTTCAGTTATAATTACTAAAATATTACTATATATATTTTTGGCTCTATAAAGTTTTAAACATAAATCAACCTGTAACGCCTTTTATATCTTCAATACAATAAATAGAATGATGACCAAAGGTAAAATTCTCGAATAAATATAGGTACGAAAGGTTTTTCTTTTAGGAACATTGAATCGTTAAATTTAAATACGCGGTGTAAAATCCGAATGGACAGTGTTCGAAAGTTATCAAATATATTTTTCAGAAATATATTTTAACTTTTAAGCCTTCAAACCATAGACTTAATCCAACAACTAAGGGGAAACAAATATGACAGTTGTTTGGATTTTGATGAATTCATTAGGTTAGAGTTTTGTGTATATCTCTACTAAAAGAAGTTGTTGTATTTTCTTGTAAAAATAAGAAAGTATCAGTTTATTTACTTAGCGAAGAAACATATAGACGTAAGCACATACTGGCAATCTTACGTACCATTTTATTTTGTGTTTTCCTGATTGGCCGATTAGTGCATATTTTTATGATTATGTTGGATTTAAATTAGTAACGTTTTTCTGAATATTTTGCACCTATAGTGTTTATGATAAGACGGGATGTATGTCGAACAATGAATCAGATAATAAGTCATTTAAATAGAAAATTTATAAGTGGTTCTTTATCATGTGAATCCTTGATACTGATGTTAAACTAGCCCAGTCCAGTAATATAAGTGTTAGATTTAATTTGTTTATCGTTCGAAATGCAATCAATGTTAATAAAAGATTATAAAAACAAACACACTAAGATATATATGAAGTTTCTGTTCATCTAATCTATTATTTATTAGAATTTGTGTTTAATAGGTGTTTGAGAGATGAAATACATTTTAAACCATTTAGGAAAGTGGTCTTTGTATAAATAAAAGGGCAAATAGATTAATCCCAAATATCATAAGTCAATATCGATCATTTCAGCAGTCAAAAAAAGTATTTGAAAAAATTCAGTATGCATATACATCTGACCGCTCAATGATAATCTTAGGTCGTAAAGTCATTGACAGGATAGTAGAGGCACGAGAACACAAACAGGAGGTTGCATTACTGTTGTGCGATCTCTTAAAAGCGTTCTATGTTGCCGATAGACAAGTCTTGGAAAAGAAATGATTTTGTTGCACCTGCGTTGAGATAAAATATTATCTATGACAGGTTAGCTTTTGCTATGATGTATCATATCAAGTACTCTATATCTTCAATTTTAATATATCACCATACAGTGCTCATAAGACCCAATAACTTTTACTATGGCGACATTTCCGTATTTTTGATAGGTTAACTTTGTTATAGTGTTCCACGTCAAGTATTCCATAATTTCGATTTTCAAAACTTTGATTTGTGCTTATTTCTCAACATTAAAAGCTTAGTAAGAGTATGAAATAACTGACATGGTAATACTTTTTCATTGTACAGAAACGGGCTCTACGAATAATTGCAAAAAATCCTTCACGACCTTATATTAAAATTATGGGCATTTTGACATTTTTACTGTTCAGTTATTCAATAGCAATGTATGGAATAAATTGATTTATGGAATTAATTGGGACATAAGAAAGGCAATCAATGTAGAAATAACAATATGCGGTATAACTTTAGACAAGAGAATAAAATTCGTAAAATTAAACGAAGTCCGCCAAAATCATCAAAATTTTTAATAAGTAATGGTACCAGAAGTGTGTAACAGACTTTCATTATTATTTGAAATGCTTATAGTATTTATATAACAAAAAAATCTATACTTATATTTTTTTTAATACTAATAAAAATTTTATTTAATATATTTTGTTTACATAACGATGAATTATTAATGTTTAAATAGAATAATAATATATTTAACTTGTAATAATTAATTACCAATAATAAATTATATATATTGAATATTATTATTATTTTATGAAATATTAATAATACAGACGACAGTTATAACTAAAATGAAACGATATATTCCTAATATGAAACAAATACGCAACCACCAGTAGCTATAAGAGATATACATAGGGAGGTAGGAAGAACACTTTAATCCAAGCGTTATTGTGTGGGTGGATCTATTTCATGGTATTTGATGGTATAATTACGTAGGGATATTTATATCTATAATATCCCCAGCTGCCACTGCTTTAAAAACTGTTTAATCACATTTCGCTACAGACGTGTTACGCATAATTTATTACAACAATCTGGTAAAACAGTCTGGTAACAATATTGATATCATCATCAAAAATTAATTGTATTTAAAACTGAGTAATAAAATTTTTAATTATGAGACGGTTATTTAACTTCAAGTAATATATATTTGAATTACTTTAGCCTGTAATTGTGGAGTTCTTAAATCTCTTTCGAATTCTTCTTTAGACGGAGTTACGAATTCAGATAAATGAATTAGAACTTTATAAAGTAGTGATAACAGTTTGATATTACAAAAACATTCGGTGTTCCTCAGGCGACGCTTGGAAGACATACACTCAATATGAACAATACCTGAAGTTTAACTCTAAAGGATTAGGAAAATTCAAAAAAATATATTTAACTAAAATTAAGCAATAGTTAGTAGAACACATAAAACTTTTAGAAACGCGACTTTTTGATTTGACGCGTACATCACTCCAAGAGCTTGCCTTTGAACTAGCCGAAAAAAATGTTTTGATTACCCATTTAACAAAGACAAGAAATGTGCTGGAAAAAATGGCTTCAAAGTTTCCTGAAAAAAAATAAGGACATTTCTTTGCGCGCCGCAGAACCAACTTCTGCTGCAAGTGCGCAAGCGTTTTATAAACTACATGTACCATAATTTTTCCGTATTTATGACAAATTTTTGAAGTCTCACTATTTGGAACCTCAGCGAATATTTAACATGGACGTTAAATAATAATAATATATATATATATATATATATATATATATATATATATATATATAATCGCAAGTGAAAGTTCTGTTAAAATAAGTCTAGCCATTTCAGAGATTAATCGATCTAAACAGACAGACAGACAGACAAAGAAAAAATTTTATAATTGATTTTTTATTTAAATACTGTACTTACTTTCATATAAATTTAGTGAAAAGCTGTTAATTTGGAATTACTAACATTTTAATTTATACGTACAGATTGCTTGCTGATATTAGTTTTGTAAGCAACTAAATTAAAATCCATAATTACATTTCGACGAAGTTCACGAAAATATATTTTGCAGCAACGTAACATCAAAAGAACTCGTGACAGCAGTAAGGTTAAGCTTAAATGTTAATTAATTATATGTGTAAGAATATGTTTTTACACAGGTAAAATAATATTATGTCATAAAATATGATTTTTTCATTCCGATTGAATGATTATGTATCAATTCAGGCTTACATGGTTTATGTTACCACACGCTTCAATACAATACTGATATCTAGTGACGTGTCTAGACATTGTTTCAATATTCGCTTTATCTTACATATTTGGTTTCATAAATAAAAGAGAGATAATAGTACGTTATCTTACATTCATGTTATGTCATATTTCGGATTTGTAAGGTTATTGATTATGTTTCAACGTTTGGTTTCGTTTATATTAGGATCAGTGCGACCTTTGTCATATTGAACACTTATTTTATATCTGGAGGTTATAAATATATAATCAGTTGTTGTATTCATAAATTATTGAAGCATACCAGACCATCAATAGTCGTTGTTAAACATCCGAAAACACATATCTGTTTCAGATTTTTCGTGTTCTTAGAATTCTCGTCAAAACGAAAGTGTAATAACTTCCAAATTGTGTCTCGAAAGGGAAATAAGACATATAGAAGATAAGAAAAACAAGAAAAAAGAATTATAGCCCCATGTACATTTTTTAATATCCATTCAAACAATATTATGAAATCATGATTAAATAAAGGAATATTAGTAACAAAACTACAAAGAAACTAAATTTTTTGTACAGATTTGTATTATTTGGGTGATGTGTTTTTACCATGTAAGACGAAACAGAAAGAAGAGGACCGTAGAAGCGTCGGTATATTGGCAAGAATTACCCTCAGAATTTTCGCAAGGTGGTGGTGCTGGACTGGTGCGATCACCACTTTTTAATTCATCTTTTTAGTTCTTATTTCGCACGAGATGTTAGACAATATATCTTATAGAAATAAAAATAAAGTTATATGCGTTGTAATATAAAATATTCATTACAATAGTTTTGTCTTGTGAAAAATATAGTTAGGATAATCCAAATTTTCTCCACCTACAAGTATTAGCAATGCTAATGAAACACCAGATTGTAATAAAATCTCTTTTGAACCACGCGGTATGAAGCGTTCTGTTGACACAAATATTATTTAAGCGTTTAATTTTTAGTAACAAATAAATGTATCCTATTTAAAACGTATATTACAATGTATGTATGTCTTAACGGCAATATATTTATGCAAAAATATATATAAAAGTTTTAAAATTGCTTGCAAATGTGCATTTAAGTTACATTCACAGCTCTTAATACTTGTCTTGTCGCGAAATATGATATTATCAAAGCTGTTGGTGTACAAAACAAAAAAAAATGATCTTGAATGAAACTATTTTTGTTATTATTTGCCCTCTGACTTGTTAAACTATCATTCCCCGTTAAATTTTCTATACTGAAGTAATTTCAGAAATTCTGTGAATTCCAGATCGATCGATGGGGTTAGCTTCAAAAAGTATACCTACATCCTCCTTAAGGTCAGCCAACGCGTTTTTGCAGGAAAGCTTCGATGGCAGTGGTCAATATTCACAGAGTAATTTGCGTCAGTTTGTTCTCCTTTTACAAACTATCAAATTCAATGTCCGTTTAATCAGGAGTATCTGTTTAATATTCACTATATTACATTTTAGTTTGTTTAATATCAAAATTTGTTATGAACGTATCCTTAAGGCTCTTATAAGTTTTATTTGGTTCAGAAGCCTTGAGAATACGCTCAGGAAATCCAATTGTAACTTATAAAATATCAGATAACTGTTGAGATTAAATAAAGTTTTTATATAATGTCATAAGATATATTTACAAAAACATAACATTTTTTTTAATACACAACTTTTATATTGTATCTTATGTAGAAAGTGGATATTTTCACTAACACTTGGTAACAATTTTTTTTTGGATTACTTAGTTTGTGGTAATTATTAACAGTTAGACTATTACTCCAAATGTTTATATATATTTATTTATTTATCTTCACGCCATAATCCTTGAGGGGTAGCCAGAGACGACGGAGCGCCAAACGCTACGGTCTCTGCATACATCCCTCGCCTCGGCCACAGACATCAACCTCTTCATACCTCCGGGGGCATGCTTTTTACGTGATCAGTGTCATAGAGACTGTGTTTTCGAAGGTCACTGGAGGCCTCCCCCTGTCTCTCTTAGCGCTCACTTTTCCTGTATACTCCAAATAAATATGAATATTATAAGATATTATACTAATATTTCCGGAAGTTATATAGTAACCTAATAAATAATCTCTGCCGCAAAAAATATACAGCAGCTGTCTTTGAGAAAAGGCCTTAAATGTTTAAAAACCAAAGAATTTTAACCACCACAGATTAAAAATATATATTATGTTCTAAATCACTCGAAATAAAAAATTAAAAGTATTTATTCAAATAATCAAATAAACCTATACTTTTGTCAGTCATTATTTAATTACAATTATTTTTTCGGATTTGTTTAATAAATATAGACTTTAAACTGATGTTACGAGGGTTCAAACTAGCCTGCACTGAAAAGAGCCTAATAAATCGAATTTAAAAGTTCGAACATTGTTTCAGCAATCGAGCTTCATCACTTTACCCAATGATTCCCAATGAACAGCGTTTCTGATCAGGATGAACACAGAATGAAAATTAATTGTTTTTATTATTTCCTATAAACTTGATATTTATTATTTCGTATCTTATAGTTTAACTCTTAAACTTTAACTTAATTTGTATTCTTCTACTTGATACCTATAATAGAAAAAAAAATTATACAAAAACAACAATAAAAAAATTTATAACAAAAGCCCTATAACGATGTACATGGTGTATTTTGTTAGCGTATTAAACACTTAATAAAAATCTATATACTAACATTCCAACAATTTAAGCCACCAGATTGTTGCGTTTGTTGGAGCTACACCACACTATCGTGTACTACGGAAGACAGATAGCAGACACTCTTTTTTCATGGTTTACTTTTACAAGAACAGGTACATGTAATATGTGGTTCCGTCGCTCACAGACATTTGCAAATACAGATATGCATTCAAATATTTGCAAATGCAGATACAGAGTAGATCAAATATTTGCAAATGCAGATAAGGATCAGGTTTAGGCACGTCGAACGAATGAATGAAAGAATGATAAAAATGATTTATAAAGGAGAAGTGAGCGGTAAGAGAGACAGGGGGAGGCCTCGAGTGACCTTCGAAAACACAGTATCTATTATACTGGAGGAAGGTCATGTAAAAAGCATGAGGATCCCTCGGAGGGCATGTATGAAAAGGTTGATGTCTGTGGCCGAGTCGAAAGAGGTATGCAGGGACCTCCCTCTGTCCTAATGTTTATGTTTATAGCATCTCAACCCCACCAACCCTTCGGTTATAAAGGTTGAGCCGCTATACATGTGGTCTAGGTTTACCCCGGTCACAGGGATCCTTGGTACGGCAGATCTGACCTCCGAAGTCGTCCGACAACGATACTATAAGACTAGTAAGCTCGCAAGGCTATCGGTCATAGACAAGTCCAATCGCGACCACCCAGCTACCTTTTCGCCATGAAAGGTTCCGGAGCTGTAAGGCACGCTCACTTGCCGTGTGATTTCTCGCACTAGCAATAACTTGCTGAGAACGTCAGAGAGGCTAACTACTAGTTTCCAGCTGGGGCCGGAGCTGTAAGGAACGCTCACTTCCCGACAGGCAGTCAGGCTGCAAGCCTACCCTACAGTACAGTCGGGTGACCGGATAGATGCTAGCTCATCCATCTAACCTCTAAGCAGGAGGCTACCCGAACTGCAGTGACCCCCGAAGGGATCTCTGCTTATGGACCGTTCCAAGCCCCGAAGTAAAAGACCGCAGTAGCCCTACGCCTTAGGCTGGTCAATCACCTCTCGCTGCGCACGAGATCCGACGAACCCCCGACAATTGTAGGAACCCAGACGAACAGCGCCGAACCTCTACAGCTAACCACATTACCACTACGAATCCAACACCAAAACCGGTAACCCGGCAGTTTACACGCGCAAGCGCATGCGTCGCTGCCGGAGGCGTTACTAGTTTAGTTTTATTTCTTGTATTTATCGTGTGTCTTTCACTATTTTTTATTTAACTCTCAAAGAATCTTTACCGTACATGTTATAAATAGCTCGCAAAGCTCTTTCTTTGTAAAATAAATATATAATTAATTTCGGTTGTACTGCCCCATAATAAAATACCCTCAGTCAGAATACTATGAAAATAAGTAAAGGAAATGATTCGAACCGTAAGAACGTCTGTTAATTGTCTTAATTTTTTAATTGTGAAGACTTTTGAGCTCATTTGGCCTGCGAATGTTTAGAGATGGAGTTTCCACTAGAGCCTATCTAAAGTTGTATCTAAGAAAACTGTTAAGTCAGTTAGTTCTAACACTTAATTATAAAGGAACAGGCTACAATTTAGGTTTTTTACATTAGGAAGTATAAACCTAATGCATTTATTTAGTTTTCTTAACATTTAAAACCAATTTATTTATTTCGAACCAACAAAGAACACGTTAAGGAGCGCTGTCTACTGCGTGATAATAATCAACTTTAAAAATAAGTGAGGTATGAGCAAAAGTACAATGTTGTAAAAACCTTTTACGAAAAAGTGCAAGTCATTAATACATAGCAAGAAAAAAATTCGTGCCCGCAGGGGGACACGCGTGGGTAGACCTCGTATGTAACTCGTTTAAAATATAACTCACTACCTAAGAATAACATCCCTTGCCATAATAAACTGTAACTGTAATAATTTTATTTGGCTTAGTCAAAGGAGTACCTAGTGCGTTGCTTTAAATTTAGAGTAAAAAATAACCTTTCTTTTATTAAAAATATTTGCGAGGAGGGAATGTTTACCAGAAAAAAGTTGCCGTGGTTTTATCTACCTTAAATTTTCAAGCTAAAAGCGGTTTTTGTTTTTTTTTTTCTCGGAAACAGTACCTTTTACGGAAAAACTTTTGATACCTAAATTTAGAGTAAAAAATAATCTTTCTATTAAAAATACTTGTGATGTAAGAATGTTTACCAGAAAAAAGTTATGATTTTTTTTTCCATAAATTTTCGGTTTGTTGTACCCCACCCCTAAGTTATTGGAGTTAGGTTTTCGGTTTATGTATATTAGTTATAGGTATTCATCAAAAACATATAATATGATGAATATGAAGTTCATAAGTTTATATATATATATATATATATATATATATATATATATATATATATATATATAAATTTTTAGACCAATGGTTATTTCGGACTCAGGAGGTCATAAGAAGACCTCCTGTGAAGAAATTTTTCCAAAATTAGAAAGTCTGGTACATCTGAATGGGCAGACCGAATTCTTCAAGGTCTACCCAAAAGGGACCACGAATAGGTAGATAGATGCCCTTTGCGGAACACCTATCTTTGGATGACCGGTAGCCGATTTCGAATTATATACATACATCTACAATCTGAACTATTTGATATAGGTATGGGACAATAAGATCAAGAACAGAACCAGTCACAACATAGTGATTAAGTTAGAATAGTAACATTTTGAGGTTTACGCAAACAAAGGCTTTGTTTAAATCGCAAAACACATTGCATTCTGCAAACATGGGTCCTAAATGTGCTTAAGAAGCGTGGCATCCGCATCAGTTATTGATTTTCCTTTGATGAAAGCATCTTGTTCATTGTGAATGATTTAATATTTTAATGGTTTAATGGTTTAATGGCTAAAATTAAATCTATCATTTCTATAAGGTTGCAGGCAAATATATTGAAAAAGAAAATAATTATGTCAAATTATTACATCTTCTTGTATTCCATTCTGCGAAGTTTAAAAACCTTGTATAGAGTGATAAATTTTAATTGTGGTTCACAAACACTGTTTATAAGTAGAAAAAATTGCAATCTCTCATTACGACGTTAATATCGTAACAGAAAACGGTAAATAAGAAAATATCACAACAGTTATTGTAAATAAAACACTTTGCAAGAAATAAAAGAAGCTTTGCCTTCTCAAATCCCTGTTGGAATTACAATGAGCCCCAATATGGAGAAAAGATAGCACTCGGGACTTAAAAAAGTTCGGCTCATACTAAAATAAATAAAACAGTAAAAAACTTTTGAATTCAGTAGGTCATTTATGTACATAATTTGTTATAGACACAAGTTATGCAAAAAATGTTAAGTAAAAATAAGTTATTAATGAAAATTATAACTATAATTATATATATATAAAATATTAATTTCTTTTTTTTACTAATCATAATATTATTGTATTTTTTTTTGTATTATTGTTTAATTATAATTTATGTTAATTTTAATTTAGTATTATATTTTTTAATATGTTGTAATTATGTAATAACCAATTTTAAATATGATTTTATTATAGAATGAACGAATGCGGCGTTGGGAACCGCCAACCAACACGCCATGTTCCGAACGGCGGAAGGTGGAGGACGGAGCTACAAATAGCTACGTGGAATGTAAGAGGAGGAATGGAACAGAAGATGAATGAATTATTAGATGTGATGGATGAGAAAGATCTGGATGTTATTTGTGTGTCTGAGCAACCGGGCTGCTGCTGCTGCAACCGGGCAATCGGGTCGCTTTCTGGGCTGGGGTTCCAGAGGGTGAGCGAGGTTGCCAAGGTGTAGGCGTATTATTGTCCTCTCGAATGGTTAATGCAATAGTAGAATACAAGGCGATCAACCCGAGGCTTCTTTGGGTTTGCTTTAAGCTGGGGATAACAAGAGTATTCTTGTTAGCCATGTATGCGCCAGTATCCTCAGCTCAAATGAGCGAGCTCGAGGAGTTTTGGGAGAATGTCACGGATGTTCTAAGTAGTGTCAGAGATAATGAAAGTTAATAGTATGTGGAGATATGAATGGATGGGTTGGAACCGCGCGAAGCCGTTACGAAAGCGTGCTAGGCTAATACTTAATAGGTGATAGGAGGGTAAATGAGGCTGGAAAGCTTATTTTGGAATTTTGTAAGGAGAAAAATTTGTTTGTGGCAAACACGATGTTTGATCACAAACAAATTCACATGTACACATGGGAGCGAGCGGAAGAAAGAAGTATGATTGATTTATTCCTAGTGGACCTGGAAATTTTAACTGAGCAAGCACACGTTTTGCAGCGGTGGGCGGAATTCTATAAGGAGATGTATGAACGCCTCGGTCTTGACTACCAGCGTAATGCTGAGTCAAGATGTAGCCGATGGTGAAATCAGTTTGGAAGAAGTAGAGAACGTGATTCGAAGTCTGAAATGTGGTAAGGCTGCGGGAGCAGATGAAGTTACTGCCGAGATGATCAAATATGGTGGGCCACGCGTCTGGGACTTTTTCTGGTTTTTGTGCAATTTATGCTGGAAATCTGGGGAGGTCCCAGACGATTGGCGAAGTGCAGTCATCGTACCTTTGTATAAAGGCAAAGGTTCACAGATAGACTGTGCAAGCTATAGGGCCATCAGTTTGATTAGCTTGGGCGGTAAAGTTTATGCTAAAATTTTAGCGAGAAGAATGCAAGAGAGATCTGAAAGGCTGTTGTGGGAGGCACAAGGAGGTTTTAGACCTAGAAGAGGGTGTATAGATCAGATCTTTTCCCTCCGCATGATCACGGAAAAGTTTTTGGCCCTAAACCAAAAGGTTTTCTGTGCTTTTGTGGATTTGGAAAAGGCGTTTGACAGGGTTGTGAGAAAGAAGTTATGGGAGATACTACCCCGATACAATGTGAACGGACCCTTGCTACAGGCTGTAAGGTCTCTTTACCGAGATCACTCAGCCTGTGTGCGAGTAGGAGCTGGCATGTCGCCCTGGTTTGACATCCAATCGGGTGTGAAGCAAGGTTGCGCTTTGTCAGCTTGGTTGTTCAATTTGTATTTGGATAGTTGTCTCCAAGGAGTGAAAGATAGTGCCATGGGAGTGAAAGTAGGTGACCTTAAGGTCAATTGCTTACTATATGCAGATGATGCAGTGCTCATTGCATAATCAGAATGCAATTTGCAGGCATTGGTCACCACTCTGAAAGATGGGTGTGAAATTAATGGTCTTAACCTGAATGTAGATAAGACGAAGGTTCTGATATTTGAAAGAAATGAAAAAAGAACAGAATGTAAGATCAACGTGAATGATAAGATAATAGAACAAGTAAATGAATTGGTATATTTGGGAAGTATGTTTAGCAGAGACGGAAGATACGAAATGGATGTGGAAAGGCGTATTGCTGCCGGTAATAGAGTCAATGGTGCTTTGACTGCATTGTTGAGACGGCAAAACGTCAGTATAGCTGCACGTTTGGCTGTACACAATGCAGTTTTGCTACCGACGCTGTTATACGGTAGCCAAACGTGGGTAACACAGAAGAAGAATGTAAGAAAGATGAATGCTGTGGAGATGCGATCTCTTCGCAGAATATACGGAGTCAGTCTAGCTGATCGAATCCGCAATGAAGAGATCCACAGAATGGCAGGTACTAGCGAAGATGTCACGGTGAGAATGAAGAAGAACGTGCTCAGATGGTTTGGGCACGTCGAACGAATGAGTGATGAAAGAATGGTAAAAAAGATTTATGTAGGAAAAGTGAGCGATAAGAGAGACAGGGGGAGGCCTAGAGTGACCTTCGAAAACACAGTATCAATGTTACTGGAGGAAGGTCACGTAAAAAGCATGAGGATCCCCCGAAGGACATGTATGAAGAGGTTGATGTCTGTGGCCGAGGCGAAAGAGGTATGCAGAGACCGTAGCGTTTGGCGCTCCGTCGTCTCTGGCTACCCCGCAAGGGATATGGCGTGAAGGTAAATAAATAAATAAATAAAACAGCGTTTACATTTATCTATATATTGATCATCCATTATAAGCTTATGTATAGAATCAAAAAATTCTCGACACGGACAGAACTTAAATTTGCGACCTCTGCCAAATGTTAAGTAATGTTGTGGCTACCCGCCTCGATGAATCTAACATTTAACAAAAAATTGTCAATAAGGTATTTCTTGAAAATACTATTAATAGAGACAATAGTTCTTTTGGCGTTTAATATAATATTAAGTCGTATAAGTTATGCAGCGATGGTCATCAGTTGTGTTTTCACGTAATTTTGGTGATAAATAAACTAAATAGTGATAATTATTAATCTTTCTTAAAAATGAGACACTTGTTAATTTACATCAACATTAAGCTGATCTTCATATAACTATTTCCATAAATGTAAATATTTTTACTTTGTAATGTTTTAAAATAAGTATGAATTAATTTAAAATGAATGAATAAGGTTTTATAAAGACTTAAGTCACTGAGTCATAATGATAGCGTACAAGGAATAAAGAATGTCCTTGAGATGTAGTTTTTGTTTTAGGTTTAATATAAATAACTTAGTAAGGCTTGCGCCATTTTTTTCTTTTTAAATCAACTGATATTTCGTACAGTTATTAGAAAATTATCTTTTAGTTCTCGACTTTTCAAATATCTCACTATAAGCGAGTGGCCATCTGTTATTCAGATGTTACTTTAATAAAGGATATACTAACATCAATCCGTCAAAATATTATTATAGCTATTTCGTTAGTTCGTTTCTTAATACATCAACTTTCTAAAGTAAAGATTTAATAATATATATTCACTCAAGTTAAACTGTATGTATATTACTATTTTCATCTCAGAACAGTATGCAGTATTGTAAGTACGGTATGTGAAGGTCTTGCAATAAGCAACGTAATATACAATGAGGAAAGTCGAGATGTCTATGGATATAAAAATGATTTCCTGTTTGCGGTCAGACTAAAACTTGAGAATAAATAAAGCATTTAATTTTTTTTTATTATATACATAAAGATGAAATTTGGTGTAGTGTCAGCTTGTTATCTGAGAAGAAATGGAAAAGAAAACGCTGAAAAGCGTCTAGCTCTTTTATTACCCGGAAATTTATGTGATTTTTAAGGTAGTGTACAATAATTTATTTTGGCCTGTAATTAAATTACAATTTAATTTGCTTGAGTTTCTATAACTATAAACTGTAAGTGATCTTTGATGGCTTACAATTGTAGTCTGGGCAGGAGGTAATTAACCAATTATTAACAATAGCTTATAGTTTTATTAAAAATCAAAACGTTATGTTTGGTAAGGATTCGAATTATAAATCAAACTTTTATATCGCTTTGATTACATAAACTACGTTCTTAATAAAATATTTTAATAAGTACACATATATTTTTTTATTTATTACTTATTTTAGACATTCCGTTTTTTTTGGTAAACTTTTAAACAGTTAGCTCAAAGAAATAATCAATTCAGATCGCTTTACTTCTTTCATCTTCTCGACTTCAATAAATTTTAACAATACTTAATGGTAAAAGTCTTCGTAAAATATATATGCTGCACTCATTTTTACTCAAAAATAATAAAATATCTGACTTGAACCGTCTAAATCAATTCCTTGGGTTGACTACTACACTTTAAAGTTCGTGTCAATGTCATAGTCACGTTGATGGAGCCACCTACAAAATAGATAAGTAAAAACAAACGCTGTTTCAACGACCTCTAACTTGTGAGAAAATAAAAGCATTAATCTCTCCCTTGACAGCTGATAATGTTTTCTGTGATACTTCAGGAGCATATCAATATGAACTAACGTTAAGGATTTATGTTTAAATAAATAAGGACTGAAGTTTTTAGTAGGGCTGCTAAATAATGAATAGTTAGACTATATTTCTAATCCATACAACCGTATAAAACTGTGATGACAAAAGCTAGATTAAAATATTGTGTTAATAACAGAATCTATCTTGATTCAATTTCCTAAATCTTAAACACTAAAACAAATTAATAATATTTAAAGGAAGTTTTAAAATATTATTATTAATATTATCAATGTTCTAAGTTCATCATATTCTTGAAGTTCTTGCAATGTGCGAGCATTATAAAAATCGTAGTGACGTGATTAGTTATTCTAGTCTCCTGTTAGTAATTGCTTTACTCAGACGCTTATTTTTACATAGCAATTATGATTGTGGGTATTGAGCCACAGTAATCAATTCATTGCGAGCAGAAGTACTTTTTATGAGTTAGAAAAATTCATTGCCGTATGTATACCCGTAACGTGGGAGGTTTATTCTGGAAGATGGGTAGGTGGGTGGGATCCCACCTCACTGTGCTTTACTTCGAGATATTTATGAGCCTACGCCTTGACAGTTAGGTCACCTGCTACACTACCCACCCTGAATCCGCATCGCTCACAGCCACTCTAAAGCCTTTAATATGGGGGATTACGTAGTTTTGCGCCAGGGGTATGTGGCTTCCATGGGCTGATGGTATGATCGGCTGTGATGCTCGCGACGCCGCCCAAGTCGATGGCGCCGCGAGCATAGCTTCGACTGCGGGTGGCGGAATACTGGAACACAGGAACTACTCTAAGTCGCCAAGTGTATTGAGGTAATGCCCCTTAAGTATATTAAAACGCCTATCTACAACAACACAACACAAACAACATCAAAAAGGCAAAGTGGATCGAAAGTTCAAATGCTCTTTAAAATCTCCCTGGCGAAGAGGAGCATCAATGCAAATTAGAATAAATTAAGTAAGAACTCAAGAGCAATTCGAGTGTGTAATAAAAGATTGCATATACGCTATCCTTCAAAATCATTGTAAACATCATTCTAAAAGAAATAAAAAATAACATCACCCTGGTAGACCACGGAACATGAGGAACTCAAAAGAAAAGAAAACACAAAGAATAAGGAACTAGCCGTAAACATAAATAACCATGTCATCGATTACTATATTAATATCAACAACAACTTGGACCTTGTTGACCTCAACTGTTAACTAATTTAAAATTTAAAGTTGTCTAATTTTAATCTTTCTTGCAGAGAAAATATTTGAAACAATTTAGAAGGTATTTAACTCATAACCTTAACAGAGATAAACAGACACTCGAGAAAATCCCAACTATTGAGATCAGGGCCAGATTTGGGAGTCTGGAGTTCCTGGGCCAAAGCAGTGGTGAAGGCCTCTAATTATTAATTATTTTCTAAATAAAAACATTTTTTTGATTTGTAAATAGAAACTTAAATTCCGGGGTTTCTAATATCGATAACAATTTTATTATATTTGTGCAATTCTTAGTAAAAGTATAAAAAAATATATTGGAAGGAAAACACGTAAAAGTGTCTAGCCATTGAATTATTTTTTTTCAGAGACCTCGGGGCAGTAGCCTCGCCTGCGCTTCCCTAAATTCGGCCCTGAGTAAATGTATGATACTCATACTACATTTTTTTCTTGTTATAAAAAGAATATACGCGAGTATAACCCGTCCATAGTTTAATCGAGGTTCACAACAATGATCCAAGCCGAGTTTGTTTATGTCTCACATTGACTGATTATAGAACGTTGAAGAATTATAACATTTAAATTATGATAAACCAAGATTGCTCTAAATTAATATGTTATAATTTGTCTACAAATAATTTATATGACATTTTTTTAAATTTTTGTATTTTAGTGTAAAACATCCTGTCAAAGAATATTCAAATACTTAATTACGTATCTTCCGTAGTCTAACGTTTAATTATAAAATAAAAAAAATCTATATATTCAAAATATTAAAGGAAATAAAATAAAATTGTTGTAAATCTACTGATAGATTTTAATATTAACGTTGTTGCTTTGACAATTTTATAACGCAATATCGTACTTGTAAAATTTCTGAAACCGCTTATAGTTTTAAATTTTCAACATCGTGACACAGTAAAAGCATTTTAGTTCTTTTTAGCGCTCGTTCTTTATAAATTTCTATTATAACGTTAGTAAATTCATTAGTTTAAAATAGCTGTTGCCAACGCCTTCGTTAGATTTACCCCAGAGTAGGATGGCAGACGATATTAAACTATGACTATGACTGTAAGTATACCTATTAAATTAACTTGGCAGTGGTCTTGTCAGTATTTTTCATATGCGGAAAAAATAAATTTTAAGCAACTGGCACAGTGATTTCAAGAATAAATCACTTAAATTTCTTTGTCACTTAATTTATTGTATTACTTATATTTATTATATATTTTTATTATTATAATTTATTGTATTGTACACAGTGTATTAGTTTGAAAAATAGTAATATCATATTTGTTTATATTTTATATAGTTATGATTTATCAATACGAGATATAGGAATTATAAAAGATTCTTATATCAATTTGTCACTTTTTGGTTATCTACGAGTATGTGAAGAGTTACATTGCTGTTAAAAGCTTTGTCTTTGTTAGGGTTGCACTAGATACCAAGTCAATTTAATCAAGTTTATGATGTGCAGACCTGATCTGTGAATAGCTTTCTAATATATTGAGTAATCGAGGCACTGTGATTAAGTTCTCTTGTATTGTAAGGGTCATAGCAATTTATTACAGCGCAGGTTTAAAAGAGAAAATACAATTAAATCCAGAATTTAATAATTGGAAGAATTTATTATAAAATTGCTCTGAAGATTATTTTCTTTACTCCAGATATGAGCATGTAACTTAAATATTAATTGTTAGGTCATCCACGGACCTAACATGTTTTGGTTTTCCTTGTACAAATTAATTTGTAAATAAAGAACAATTGTATAAATTGCCGGCTTTAGTCGCTTATCTTTTGGTATAAAATTTGCTAAAATTGTGTCAATGGAGGAAGCCTATTTTAGTTATTCTATTTCTCGCTATGTACAAATTAAAAAAAAAAATAACCGAATATTCTACGTCTTACGAACATTAGATTCGAAGTATTAGATTATGAACATTAAAGTCACCACACGCATTAATGTATTTATTAGATATAGATTGTTCAAATAATACAATTAACATATATTAGGCAAAAAGTTACAACTACACCATAAATAAATTAAATTATTTTAACTATACTAGTTTAGATACGCGAATATGCCCAAGGACTAACAAAGACAAAAAGTTTTAAATTGTTGTCAAATTGTTATAGACAGACACCATTTTTTTACTAACATTTATTTATTATTTTATTTAAAAATTATATAACGTTTAAATATCTCCTCTTTACTGCAGAATAAAATTATTGTTTGTAAAACGATTATTCTGCAAAAGTTGAGAAAGACAAAAGACAAAGGCATACCTCTCATATTATGAAAGTTCAGGAGTCTAATTTACAAGAGATCTAACTTGGTGTAAAGAAAGACGTACAATGTAGAAATATGTAATTATATTTCAGAGCTAAAATGTTAATGTGCGATGGATAATCAAGCAATTTATTTAAATTTATTTGCTTTACATTACTCGGGATTTATAAAATGATGTATGTTGAAACCCATATGTCCTCAAACTTATAATTTTCTATGGTTTTTAAACTTGGAATTAAATTTCACCGTTGGATAACTTGACTCCGTTGGTATTGTTCAGCCGACCGAATAATGAAAGCTGACAACATAAGCTACTACGTATAACTACTTAAATAATTCATAATGTAATATTTTTTTATTTAATATAAGTTTATCTTCGCAAAATTAAAAATTTAAAATAAGTGTATGTGTGTACTGAATAAGCCAATATTGTTTTACGTTACTATCGGTTAATGAAATAAGGTTTAATAAGTTGAATTATTAATAAAAAAATACTTAATATGAGGAATCGTACGTATAATAATAAATTCAGGTAAATAAATCGCTCATTGAAGCCTAAATAGTAGGTAATATTATATGCTATGCTGCTTTTAAATTTAAAATAGACCGATAATAATAATTTTTCTTTCCAACCTCACTATACCTTATTATATTCGTTATATTTCAATATTACCTATTTAAAGTACCTATTCTAAGTTGTTGAAGCAATTATCCAAAACTTTTTAACTTTGGTCCTTGTCATAACATTTGCACAGCACTACTAAAGATTACAAAAGATATGAAGAATGTTGTGAAACCTAGTTTTTTAACTGTATTAGTGTTATTAGATTTTTAATTAGCTTTTGCTCTTAGGTGACCGTACTTAACTTAACTTGTAATATGGACGAAAGATCCTATCCCATTTGCAGGTAAACAGGTAAACGTTTCACCTCTGATGTATATTTGTATTTATTTATTTATTATTTATTTAACTTCACGCCATATCCCTTGCGGGGTAGCCAGAGACGACGGAGCGCCAAAAGCTACAGTCCCTGCATACCTCTTTCGCCTCGACCACAAACATTAACCTCTTCATACATGCCCTCCGGGGGGTCCTCATGCGTATATTTGTATGCTTCTGAATTTAAATTTAATTTTTGCCCACCAACTGTATCTATTAATTTTCAACACCTTTCTAACATTTTCAGGTTCATCATCCATGTTTACGGGTCGCGTAGTTCCAAAGCTCTGTTTATTAACGTACGAGGCAACGCTGATAGATGTGCTGGATGATGTTGCAACTGAACATATGTATAATGATCGTTGGGCGTAGGTTTTTTCATATTGTTGTATGCTATGAGAAATGTTGTGTATTTTATTTGTAATGTGAACCTTATCTCGTTTAATAGTTATGAAAATATTATTTAAAATATTAAATTCTTTTTGTTTTACTTTTTTCTATTAAAATCTAATAACAGTTACTGAATAAATATTTCAATCGGAATGTTTAGAATGTTTCCACATTTATCGTCGGAAATTGTATGAAACTGTCCTTGAGATAAATACCAATTAAATAGATATTTTCACATTATCAAAGAAACTATTAAGTCATGGATTGTGCACCCTGAATTGCGTAATAATAAGGTGGCTGTTGTACAAGCTACGTCAAATTTTGGATTTGACGCACCTTTTGCTCCAAGAGTATGATTAATTATGAAGGTAGTAAAAATTGATTTTTCTATATGTGGAGCACAAAAATTAAAATTAACAGTTTTATGAGTAAGAATATTAATTACTAAATGATAATTTTTCTCTAAGACTGATATATATAAAAAAATCTAGAAATTTCACTGGGTTTAGGGTAATGGGCTGACACACTTATTTAACCTCAGCTCTTTCTTGTCGATACTTCGTATTAATATCTGCATTTTGCGATTTAGTAATTAGCCCCGGAGAATAACTAAAGTGCCAAAATTATTTTGTCCCAAAAGACATTGTAGTTCTCTTGGAATTATATGACTTTTCTGTAACACTTGGGCTTGTGCTTGTTTGAGTTTCTCTGTATTATTTATTGGAAGACTGGTAAAAGTTTAGATTTGAAAAAATTAAGTTTACTTTAGCAAATTAAGTATAATTGTTTGTATAAGATAGATTTAAAAGAATAAGGAAATTAAATAAATAATGATTATTCTGTAAATTAATCTATCGAATTTTACAAAATGTATGTTGTAATATGTGTTATATCTAAAATTAAATCTTAATCCGGATTTCCTTACACGGAGAAATAATTCAATATTAACATGCTATTATTGTTTAGTAATAAACTTTCTTTTAACGCCCATGGCCCCAATTATGGTAGACAGAAACCTTAATATTAAATCTTCTACTTTAGTTCGTTAAGGTAGCCATTTGCATAGCAATAAAAAACTTGGTTCTTTAGTTTGTTAGTCCAGTGACTTAATGTAGAAGGTTCCTAGGTATATTCAATTAATTTCATTACAGATACTTTTTTCTGTAAATAATATTTTAAAGAAAATTAGAAATATATATGACATTTGTTTACATAACTGTGTATAAAAGTCGTATATATATTTTTTAACCTGAATGTCAATATTCGAATTCATAATTTTCTAGTCTGCCTTAATCGTAGTTGCTCTATTTAATACTCAGTTGGTGGACCACTGTTAACGTTTTATTATTTGATCCAGATGTTATTATTTCTGAAATATATAGGTGTTCTCGCTCTTGGTATTGTTTCTGTGGAGTATAACCGTAAGTATATAATACAACTTTGTCCTACTTCTTGAAAGTTGCATACTACATGAAACATACTATAATAATGGCCGATTATTCAATAATTCAATATTAATAATAATGTAAATGTGACTTTTTTGTCCGCAATTCCTGCCTTCAGCCTGTCAAGTAATCATACGAATTATGCTCCAGTGTTAGTTTTTTTAAGATAATCGACTAACATATTTCCATGACTATTCCAAAGAAACAGTCGGCATGAGTTTCTATTTATTTATTTATTTAATCTTTATTATTCAAAAAAAGACACAATAGGTAGACTTAAAGCTACAAAGCATTTTCTACCAGTTAACCCGAAGTATAAAAAATAAATAAATAAAGAAGTAAAGAAATATAACAATAAGGTGGAAATACTAGAAAACTAAATTATGTAATAACCTAACATTATACTTTATTCAAATTACAACGATTACTATAAACAAATGCATACTAATAAATACTCAAATAAAGACAATTTATACCTAGATATTAAACTTAAAATATGAAAGGTTCAGTAACACAAATACATATAATTTGCTTAAGTAAGATATACCAAATAAGTGTATTAATCCTTGTTACTCTCACATAAATGATTATAAATAGCGTTCTTGCAGATCGTCTTGCTAGGAGAACTAATGATAAGTTCAGATAAGCTGTTTCAGAGTTTAATGTTGTAGATTGTGAAAGAATCTGCACGGAATCCAGAATAGTGGGAAGAAACAAAAAGTTTAAGATTAGGAGTGAAGATTTCCAAATAATTCACATTTATGCTTTAAATACTAAGGAGACAGTGGATCGATAAAGATAGAGAACAATTGACATAAATATCTTGAAGATCATCACTCACGGATGGGAAGCCATTTTAGCTGTGAACGGTAAGGGGAGCTGTGAACATATTTTCGAAGACCGAAAACAAAGCGTATACAGTTATTGAGAAAGCTATTCAGTTTATTATGATTGACTTTAGAGATGTAAGAGACATCTGCATAGTCAATGAGCTAAAGGATCAGAGATCGCATAATATAATTTGTTATGCGGATGACAGTACTGGATATGTGGTATATTCCAGCCATGCAACGCTATATCGGAAAAACTTCGTCGAGTGCCGAAAGAAACTTGTGTATTCTATAGAAACCTCCTAATCGAAGGTTACAGAATGGGGTAAACTGAACCTCGTTCAATTTAATCTACCAAAAGACACAAGTTTGCACGCTTACTATGATTTCCATGACCGCCTACTTTAAATATCAAAAATTTTCAAACTTGTTGTATCTGGTAGTAAACCAGGTAAATAGTATGCTATATTTATTGTCTAGGAATGATCTTGTATACTATTTAGATACCGAAACTGGAACGAAACTGTAACGCTATTAATGAATATTCCAAAGATGATCGAGGCTACATAAAGTAAGGATCAATGCTGAAATGAAACCATCAATCATAATAATGACCTTGCGGCCCTTTGAATGTCAAAGTCGTAGACTTAATTGAAGTGATGAAATCAATTAGCACAGATATTTTTTATAAAAGGATCTTCAAATTTCTTTCTTACCATTTTAATGACATTGGAGGCATTGAAAAGAAATCTATTGTTTCCAAAATTTATCAAAGAATTTTTTTTGGTTAGATTAGAAATAAATAAACTGTGTTAATTGCTCTATTTTCAAGTATTTTTGATTACAAAAGTAATTGATATTCATTTAAAGGGTTATGCATTCTGTACCTTTAAATTAGTAAAAAGAAAGTCCAAAGTAACCGTGATGAACGAATGTTGGGTGCGTTTATTATGCGTGATCCGCAGAGCTTAAATTTGTATTAGCCTTTTTTTTTCTCTACATGTTTTTTTTATATATTTTATATACGTACGTATTTCGTTTATTTTATTACTAAACAGAAGGTTTTACTGGTTTTAAGATCGTGAATATTCAGTAACCACAAAGCAATTATTTTTCTCCATTTATTTGAAATTCGATATAGAAAAATACAATGTATTTTATAGAGCACAATCTGATACTGCCGACTGTTTGAATTGTACATTTTAAAAAATACCTATTTTAATAATAATAAGCCATAGAAACACTTACAGTATCTTGATCTTAACAGTACGGTGATAGAGGTATTTAATATTCAACATGAGTCAAAAGCGTTCAAAAATCTTAAAACATCATTTCTATTAAATTATGAATGTTCTTTAACTTAATTGGCCTTGCCAACCAGTACCTAACCTAAGCCTAGGAAGTATATTTGGTTCATCAAATTTAGTGTAATTATTGTCTTGTCTCCTTATATATTGACCACTATCTTCTATCTTCGACGTACATTTACATATCGCTTTCGAGATTCCCTAACTCTTGTATTGCTCCTCGTTGTTTGAATATTGTAAGACAATCAACAATTACAATTATATACCGTGGCACGTGGGCCATATTGAGAACAAACTTAATTGGCGTCAAACAATAAAAACGCAATAAAAAGTTTTGTAGTAGTTTTGTAGTTTTTTATGAAAATCATCCACCATACTTCTACTGATTATAGTCATCTAGTTCTATTCTTGGAACCACGAATAGTCAATAATAATAAGTACTATTAAACGTCTGATGTTCTATGCGAAATAAAAAATATAATAATTTCATAAAAAGCTAATAAACCAAACTATCACTTTAATAGTTATAACTTTAAATGTGTATAAAAAATAAAAGTATTTATTGTTTAATTAATAGAATAAAATACTACAGAGACATATATTGAAGGTACGCGTGAAAGGTCCAACTTAATACGAAACCCAATAAAAAGGTCAAGTCCGTTCAAGAAAATTGAAGAATACTATCTAAATTTGATTCATAGAAACTGAATTACAGTAGTTTTTATATAAATATATTACTGCCTTCTTAATGAAATTGTTATAAAGTAAACATTTTTAAAACTTGTTTACATTCTATAATAAAACTCTATTTCTATACAACTGGAGATGTTAGTTTAAAATACAGCGTACGAGAACCAAAGTTTCACAGTGTGAAACACAACTCAAGCTATTTGAAATATGTAGAACTCAGTGTTTCAAAGTTGACTTTTAAATAAACCTACATATATCTGAAATATGTTATCACATAAACACTCACACCCATATCCGAAAATAGTATGAGTACTAGCGTGGATATCGGATTAAATTTCTGTTGATGCAAGCCACAATTGAATTTTATGTATAGCCTCCACGTCAGCAGTGATTTGCTATAAAACTGTGTAATAAATACGTATCTATGTAAAAACTACAGTAAGAACTTTCTTATTTTAGGTTTTATTTAGATACATGAACGTATCATTTAGCTATATACGAGTATGTAGTGTAGCCTTAGTTGTATGGGATATGATATTAAATGATCAAAAGTTTCGGCTACTGACATTTTCAAATATAGTTGCAAATCCGTTTCCACCCCTGCGAAGGGAAGGAAAGGGTGTGTGTTTGGACTTCCGGTTATTACATTCACGTCATCCTCCTCCGTCATCGACTAGGAATGGTTTTTGGAATTCGTTTGGAATTTAGATCTACTATGGTTATAGCGATTATAATGTAATATTATATAAATTATATAATATAATGTTAAATAGTTCATCATGAATAAACGGGATATTAAATGCAAATACTATAGGACAGTTATGATTGGTAGCTGCAGAAGCTAGTATATTCAAAGAAATACACTCCCCTATTTTATTATATTATTTTAAATTAAAATAATTTGACAGACACCTTTTAAAATTTTTAAACATAATAGATGGACTTTCATAACTTAATTTCTTGGATATTATATAAAAAATAAAAACACACTTAACATATCTAATTCTGTTACTAAATACTGAATTCTCGTTGTCGTTTGTCTTCAAAACTGACAAAAGAATTACGTAACAAACTATATACCTAAAGCTTAATCTTACAATGAACCCAACCACTCTACAATATAAAGTCGTTTAGATCCTCACAAAATGATTAAAATGTGTATCTTGTAACCGAAATGAAGTAAGAGATTATACGAGTACACACTAACTTAAACCGGACAAATATAAACTTAGTTTGCGGAAGTTTTGATATCATCAAACAGGATTGTTTTATCTATATATATATATATATATATATATATATATATATATATATATATATGTAAGCGATTTACCACTCACTGACTCATCACGAAACATCTGAAACTTTCTGTATGATTATCTTAAAATTTTACATATTTACTTTTTTGTGACGTAGACGTCTACTAAAAACAGATTTTACGGAATTCCTATCCCAACGGATTTCAACTTTTTTCTTTTTTTTTTTCTTTTTTTTTGCATTTCGCCATCTTTTAAACCTGTAGGACCTATGCACTTAACGCGAGGGTAATAGTTAAGTATAGCAACGATTACGATAACAACGGGAAATATGACAAAGGTTACCATAGCAACCTAAGTTAACATCCAAATTAATAGTGTGCACAGAGAACCGGGATCCCTCCCGGTTCGCTGTGCACACTATTAATAATAAAAGAATAAGCTAATATATGATATATGCTATTATATATTATTGTTTCTAAAAGCTTCTAAAAGTTACATAAATAATAATTTATGTCCCTTATAAAAAAAAAAATTTTTTTTTCAATATAATTATTTCCAAAAATATCTTGCAATATTTTAATATTAATTTTAATTTGTAGCAAATAAATTATTAATATTATAATTATATTTGAAGAAAACGGATGGCATAGCCATAGTGGTAACGAAAGCGGTAGTAGCATAGCAGATGATCATAATAGAAAAGAGTCGTACGTTTAAAGTAAAGAATATGACTTAGAAGACAGAGAAAGAAAATCGAAAGTGTAGAAACGATTTTAAAGTATATAAAAAAATATATAGCAAAATATACAAAGCAGTAACAAATGTAATAAATGTTCAAAGTCGGTTAAGTATTTTTTTTTCATTTCGAACACTTATGAAACACTGCACTTATGAAACATCAAACTCTAGTTACATAACTACATATTTCATATTGAATCATCCAAATAAATTCTTATACCAATAGAAGACTAGAATAAGTAACTATAGTTATGATGCTCTAAATTTAAGTCGTAATACAAGGAAGCGCATTAAAAACCTTTTACCGTTTTATAAATGTGCTATCGTTAAATGCTATGGCCACTCGAATTTTGACATAAAAGAGGAAACATGTGAATCAGTGTCAAAATCAGTGAGTTGTAAAAATTGTTGAATATAAATCACTTATCACAATGATGAATTAATACATTTTACTACTGAAAGATACCTTAAATTGATTTTTCTTTAAGGTATTGGTGTAATAAATGTTTTCAATTATATTAGTATATCATATATATGGGCGCAAATCATTATGTTAAGAGAGACGAAGCTTCTTAGCATTCCATGGATTCACCGTGCGGGTGCCGGGCCCATCGCGTTGCAGGAAAAGGAGCGCAAACAATGCCTGGGACTTGCGACCTAGGTGTAGGTTTAAGGGGCCCCTTTATTATGCGCATACACGCTCACCTTCACTGTTCACGCTCCTCTCCCTACCTAACCAAATATCGTAAGAACCTACTAAAGCTGCCTTTGAAATACGTTCCAGAAATGAACTGATGATCGTTCTAGAAAGGCCGAGATCCTTAAATAAATTGTAGAGAGATTTTGCTGTTATACCTCTCTGTCCTACTTCTACAGCGTACAAATTAACTATAAATTTATTCCTGATCAGTTCGTTACACAGTTCGTAATACTTGTTAAGCTTAAATGTATGATCTTTGGGTATGTTTGTTTCCCAGGGTACAGTAAGCTCCACAAGTATAACGCGCCTTAGTTGTTTTGAATACAGGAATAAGTCCGGCCTAGATGACGAAACACAAACATCCCCGGGGATTTTGTATTGCCTTTCATACGTGTCCATCATGAGAGTCCAATCAGGAGACGCGTCCAAGATGGAATAAGGTTTTAATTTAGATTTTTTGGACGAACCTGCCTTTACGAACTCTACTGATTTTTTGGTGGTTGTTATACCCCTCTGCGCTCTTGCTACAGAAAGACTAACCGCTTCTCGTATGATTTCTAATACTTTATCGTGGCGACGCGAGTATTTACCTCTATTTAATAGTACCCTACACCCTACTAGCAAGTGTTTCGCGGTTCCTACTGCCTCCCCGCAGATGTTGCAAGATTTTTCGGTGGCTTTGCCCCATCTTACTAAGTTACTTTGATCTGGGAGAGTCATTTGGAATGCATTAAGATAAAATTTTAATAATGCTGGGGACCAATCATGAAGCAGGGTGCGCCATCTTAAAGCTAGCGGAATACAAAAATCTCCTATGGTCACCCATTCATTTTGCAATTCTAGGCTCATCGCGTGCAACCGGTAATTATCGTTTTCATCTTGCCGAATAAAGGATTTTGTTATTTCTAAGTCTAGTTGTTTCCTACTTGATCCTAACCCTGTTTTATTTGTTTGAGCACCTATCATAAATGGTTTATAGAATTGAAGTCGTGACTCTAGTTCTGCGGCAATTTTATCTTTTGGGAGAGACGTTATAGTATCATCATTCGATTTTGAGATGATATGTCTTTTGGTCACTCTTAGGTGTTTATAGAGTTCCGATGGTTTCTTTAATTTTAACCCAAAATTGTGTCGGTCTCTAAATAAGGTAGAAGAGTCCGCTGGATGCGCTAACCCGAGCCATGACTTCAATGTCCTTATGACGCTTGCATCTAACTTCAACAAAAGGGTCTTATTGATATCGTAAACGAGGAAAGGCCAATTTAGACGTGATGTTAAGTAATTATCGTATATCCAAGTCTTTTTGATGTTACTTATTGGTTGATTGTCTACCTTTTTTAGATCGTTCAAAAAGCTATCGACTATTATATCTAACGATGGAGTGCGCCCTTGGTAATCGATTTTTTTGCCTAAGAATTTGAACGGAGCTGCGTCGGTAATAGTAGTAACGCACTTACCGCCTATTGTAAGACCCGGATCGTAAGAGGTATATCTGGTGTTCCGCCTACCCAGACATAGACTGTAGCATTTATTTGGTTTTGTCCTCAATCCGTCCGTCCAAACACAGAAATCCTCCACAACATTTAAAAGTAGCTGACATTGTTTTGGATTACGTGTCAGTATCGCGAGATCGTCTGCGAATGCTAGTATGGATTCTGTATATTTATTGTTAAACTTGAACCGATAACCCCATTTCTTTTCGTTTTTAATTAATTTATCTATTAAAATATTGATTACTATGTTAAATATTATTGGAGAAATACAACAGCCTTGAAATAAACCAATGTTGTAATTTATGGGTTTGGAATGATTTTCATTTGTGATTATGGAAAATTTTAATTTTGAATAATATGATGCAATCATGTTACTAACTAACGTTGGAAAGTTATACCACCTTAGCGCGAACATCATCAGTTCATGTCGTACCGACCCGAAAGCGTTTTCTAAGTCTATCCAACATACCGTTATTTGTCTTTCACCAGTTCTGGCATCTTTAAGACTTTCCGATAGTAACGTGTTATGTTCGAGGCATCCAGAAATGCCAGGCAAAAACCCTTTCTGGTGATTAGGCCCGAAATATTTGTTATTTATCATGAATTGCGTCATTTTCGATTGTAAAAAGGAAAAAAATATTTTTGATATTGTGTTTGTAAGAGCTATCGGTCTAGTGTCCCTAGGATCCGAGACATTGTCACGTTTGGGAATGAGGACAAAAAGAGCATTTCCGAATGTTACCGGTGTTTGTCCTCTTGACCAGATTTTACCGAATATATTCAATAGATGTTTATGAATCGACGGACATTTTTTATAAACTATATAAGGGATACCATCCGGACCTGGTGCTGACTTAGATGGTTTCTTTTTAATTATTTTATTGATCTCCTCCAAAGTTGGAGGGTTGGCATGAAAATCTATGGAAGGACTCTCAGGTTTTCGTTCGTTGGGATCCCCATACAGCCTTTGATTTTTTGGCACTTCGTATGTGCTTTTATAATAATCAAAAATTTGCTCGTTGGTCAAGAGAAGCTTACCTTTTTCGTCTTTGAAAATGTTTTTGGAGTACTTAAAAGGATTTTTGTCAAAGTCTACTTCGTGTTTTGCCCGGTCAAAGCTATCACGGTTTTTTGTTATTTGTTGTGATATGCCTTGTATTAATTTAAGAATTGACCTTAATGCCCTAGGCAGTTGGTGCCTAAGTTGGTTGTCGCCCATGGCTTTGGCCCTACGAAGTTTCTTTATGTTTATTATATATTTAAAAATTCCGTAATTATTTATAATTAGTTTTTAAATAATCATTCGTAATCACAAAACTGTTATTTCTCTAATTTCAATCTCTTAAAGACATTGTATTGACTGATTGGTTGGTGATTGGTAAATTTCACATCCAATCGGTGAGATTCACATTGGATGTGAAATTTATTATTTAATAATTCATATTGTTGCACCTTTTCATGTTAAACATTTAAAGTAAAACTAAATTAGATTTATTATAACTCCAACATTCATTATGTTATTAAATAAAACAAACTTTATTCAATTTGCATCTTGCATCGTGGTGCGACATCTGTTGTAGATTCATGTAAACTTGTAAGAAATGGAGTTTATAATCTTAAAATAAATGTAATTTGTATAAAATAAATCATTTAGAGTTAGATAAAATTCATTATAATATCAATTGTAAAGATTTAACTATATTTGAAGATTTTATATACAGTAATTTTAATATTTGCTTTAAACAAATTTTGATTGTTATTTAATATAAATGTAATTTGTATTAAATAAATCATTTAGAGTTAAATAAAATTCATTATAATATTAATTGTGAATATTGAACTATATTTTAAGATTTTATATAAAGTAATTTCAACTCTTGCTTTAAAATAAGTTTTGATTTTGACCACGCCTAGAAATAAGTATAAATATGGCTGCTATTATTCAATTGCGTCATTCTTGTTACTAGCAGTTATGCGAAAATAAACTATACAAATTCTAAGTGAATTTTCATTATAATGGACAACGAACACGGAATCTCTGGCCTATCGCCGACATATACATACTTACATTTTTTTATGGAACTTTTTTGTTTAACATCGTAAAATGTAATTAAAAAACATCGTAAAATGTAATCATAATCAAAATGTAGTTAAAAGTTGCCCTTTAGTTTAATTGTATTGTAATTACAGCCCAAGGTATTTTTTTTGTTCTGTTTAAAAATTTAAAAATTTAATCAAAATTGATTTAATAAGTTTTGCATGATTTCTCTAAACAGAAACCGGTAATAAATTCTAAAATATATATATTCTTTTTTATAGATCTAGGCCTCTCTCTAAAAAATATAACAAATGTTCAATATGCCTGAATACCATATTTATTTATTAAAGTCAGTTAGTCAAAAAAATTTTAAGCGGCCAGTATTTACATGTTTCTGTCATTTAATTGGCCACATGTATCTCCGACTGGTTAACACTAAAATTGCCTGGTTAGTAATTTTATTTAATTCTAATTAATTAACCTTGTTAGTGCCGACTGCATCATCTATTTCGGTTAAACATTATGTCTTTGTATAATCATTGATAAAATAATCAATAAATCAATAAATCCACAAGTTATGATTGTTAAAATTATTATTATTTCACCGTAACTTACATCATCCACACCTATATTTAAAATTCTTAGAAATGTTAACTCGGATCTTGTGAGTTTTGTTTTAGAATAATCTGTACATTAGTTTCCAAAGATTCAATTTAAATAGGTCTTAAAAACTCTTTTCATAGTTTCAAGAATTGTATATATAAGTAATTATCATAAATTGTAAAATAATGAATACTATCTTTCGTTTCACATACTATAAAACATTTATTTTCATCCTGTTGATTTCTATGGCTAACTTGATTGTAATTTCGGATAAATATTTTATTTAATGATCGTCATCAGTACTCTTTTATTAAAAAAAAACCTGCATTAGGAAATTAAATATGTGTGTTCTACCAATATTAGAAAAGAAATAACAAGAAAGAACATCCAAATTCAAAACAGCAATCTCATCATAGAAAGAAATGTCCCGAACGAGAGTCGAACCTATAAGTTTAGATCAGGAAATAGTGTCATGAACTATCTGTCTACCTATCTGTCTGTCGACTGCTGAATGTACTCCGATTTTTTCCCTTTGAATATTCCCTTACCGACTTAGCCGAGACGGTGATGAGGGACTATGGAGCTACACAGAGGAAGCTATCACTTTGAAAGCTATCTGCTAAATACTACTTAAGATTATCGCTGTAGCGGGACTTTATGGGATAGCCTATTTAAATACCATCGACATGTATCGTAATATACTGGCTACACCATTTGTATAAGTAACTTGATTAAGCCGTACGATTCGTGAAAGAAGTTGTCTTTCACAAACTCAAAGGTAAATTTCAACATCTTATTCTCGTTGTGAGGTTTATGTTTTAAAATAGCATTTACTCCTTTAGCACTTATAACGGTCTTATGCATTCTCTGGCGTTGTAAGAGATCGTTAGAAATAACAATTTACCATTTATTTTTGGATATAAAATAATAAACTAAACATATGACCTAAAATGTAGTAAAGTTCTGATTTAAAGTTACGATTTCATTTATAAATTCTTCAATGTCTAGTAGTGATTTTAAGTTTTTTTTTCCATTTTGTTTAATTTGCCGTTACTATATTTATTAGTCTCTTGAATCCTTTACATAAACATTGAAACTGTTCGGTAAATTTTGTCAATATCATTTATTGTTCCTTAATATTTAATCAACGAATTTGAATTAATACCCTTTACATACGTTAATGGCACTCTATAGCATTAATTACTAAACAACTGTTTGTATGTGATTACAAAATGGAACTCGGAAATGCTTTTGATTTATAAAAATAAATACAAATGTTATATATCAAAATTAAAAAAAACAAATAAACACACTAAATGTTGATGAAATGACAATTAATTATTAACAAAGTTATTATTTTAATCATTTGAAAAAACGGAGCACTGATATCGAAAACGGAGTATTATTAACTGATTAAGGTTAAAAGTTAAAGGTAATATTATGAAATCTATTAATAAAACAACATACACTGCATCCAAACATCTGAAACGAAAATTTCAATGATCCCAGTGTCTGGGCTGCGGCTGTTGCTGTTGTGGTATTACAGGGCATAGAACTATTTGTACCAAGCTCTGTGGTACCTTTTGGTGGCAAATCATGACTTTAATTTGATGCATCTGAAAGGGCTGTAGAAGCCGGTAAACGGCAGACGTATCAGACTTAGGCCCAAGCTAAGAATCCGAACTCTAGAGTACTGAAGAGGACATATTACCGTGCCTTCAGATTATTTAGAAGGCAAATCTTTAGAGTAAAGTATAAGCATTTCGTTTACATTGGCGATCAGCTGGCAAGGTACCAAGGTAAGCAGGCACGCGCAATTTCTAGACGTTCTCCAAAACTACTCTGGTAATTTTTTGCCAGCCGTCCCTATCGCCACTTCACACTGGAAATGACTCTCTGGCCTACATGGCAAAAGAGAAACTCGATATCTTGGGTACTGTTTTTGCCTCAAACTCTAATTTGCGCCACCAAGGGAAGACACTGCCTACCATCCTGTAGCATCAGAGCTCAATGGCGAAAACGGTGTTTTGGCAAAAAAAAACTATCCCAATGTCTCTATTTACCTTGGACTATCACAAATCGAGTGGGCCGGATGACATTTCCCAGGTGGTGCTACGAAAATGTAACCATGAGATGAATCCAGTACTAATGCGTCTATTAAGGGTATTGCGACCTTAAACGTCTCATGGAAGTGTTTGTGTGTGTGTGTCCATCCGATCCCCAAAAAGGTGATAACTCGGACATAGTTAACTATAAACCTATCGCCATTACCTCTCCAAAGTAGTAGAGAACATCATCAATCAACATCTTCTAACGTACCTCGAGAATCACCAGTTGATCAATAACTGGCAATATGGCTTTCGTGATAGTCAATAAGTTGGTGATCTTCTGTTATACCCCTGTCAGGCTGTTGTTATTAAAAATGAGGGAGAGGGCCTGGCTGTTAGTCTGGAAGTGGCAAAAGCCTTCGATCATGTATGGCACAAGGAGTTTCTTTCGAAGCTTCCTTCCTATAGGATGCCCGAGTGCTTATGCAAGTGGATCTCCGACTGTCTCACTGGGCTGAGCATTGAGGTCGTTTTCGATGGTTTTTGCTTAGACGTCAAGCCCGTGAACGTGTACCCCAAGGCTGCATGCTAACCTCAACTCTATTGCTCCTGTACATCAATGATATGTTGAATATTTCCAAAACCATACATACGGATGGCAACACTGGGGATGCGGTACATTTCGACCGTGCAGGGCTCTATCGGGAAAACGTCGACGAATACTAAAAGACTTTTGTTTTTTAAAGAGACCTCACTCTTAGAGTGGAGTGGACTGAATCTCGTTCAGTTTAATCTCCAAAAGACACAAGTTTTGCGCATTTATCACCAAATATCAGAATACTGGGCTATGGGTATACTATGGAATTCGGAGTGATTAATAAAGCGAGGCAGTATCCCATTCTCAACTCTAGTCTGGATCATTCCAACATCAGCTACTACCTTTTTACTGCGTACAACGGAGAGTGATTTTTATAATTAAAACAGAGTATTTTTTGTAATTAATGTTTAACTCAAAACATTTATCTCTTGTAAGCTATATATGATAAAACTTTTGCTTTGTTGTACTATATTATGTAAAAAAATGATATTTGGGAAATATGTTTCAATCTATGCCTTACGAATTCTAATATGTTAGTAGTGGTTAATTGTTACCACGTTCGGTATAATATACAGGATTACCGTGGTTATCAGTTACAGTACAACGATTACGACTTACAGATAAATAGGACTAAATAATAATAATTAACAAAAATTTACAGCAAAACTAAAAGACATTCACTCACCAATTTATATATTTAAAGTCACCCAAACAGAATCATTTATAAGACATTGGTTTGAGACAAGATTTGAGAAGGATATCTTTGAGAGTAATAAAATCAGAATAAAACATTTAATTGTTATTTTTCAGATTTTATAGGGAACATATTTTTTTATAAAACTCGTGTTTTTTTTTTATTTCGTGTTTTTATTTCTTTAATAAATTAAGAAAAACTTGTTATTAATTAAGTATAACTTACTGTCGATGATTTATCTTTAATTTCAAGCGATCATAATCGGGATGTATCGGTTTGTGAGTATAATATAATATTTGATTTTACTTTTCTATATTTCGTATATTGCTTAAATAATTTATAAATACTTATAATATAACTTTAAATATTCATATTTATTAAAATGAAATTATGAAATTATTAGGTTTTGGTGACCTATTTCATTCCAGGATGCCAAATAACTTATTTTGCATACCTTATATACATGTTAAGTTTGTTATTAATTCTTTCTTAATTGTTTGTCGGAGTGTTTGTTCCTCTGCACAAAATTAACGATACGATTAAATCTGAATGTTCAAAATCAGATATTCAACATTTATAAATTTATGAAATTAGATGAAATGTACAATTTGTCATTGAAAAGATAAGCAAATTGTAGAAAATTACATTTAAAAGAACAACTAAATTAAAATATTTTATTATAGTTTATTCAATTATGTTTTTTAAGTAGTTGTGCCCCACGACTCCGTTCACGTTTAATTTGCTTTAATGGTGGACTTTCAACAATCTTAATTTTCCAAACCGTAATTATAAAGTAATCTGAATGTTAAGGCATTTACACAAAATACTTTATTAATAATATTTTTCAAATTGAAACAAAGGTAGAATTGATATTGACAAATTTAAATAAAACAAACACAACATTAATAAGTTACTACAATACATCCGCAAAATTTGCATTCAAATCGGTTTCGTCAGTTAAATATCATTAATCATTATAAATACAAATTTCTGATACATAATGACTACCCAATTCATCTCGTTTATGTAAAGTTTCTGCTTTACGTGGAAAACTTTTAACGAGGTTTAGAGTTTATATGAGATAGTGTTTATAAATAGTTGATAGTTTAGTGTTTAGGATTTACGGAGAGAAGCTTAATTATTTTATGTTGTCTGTAATGTTTGAGATTTAGCGTAATTTTCTTTAAAATTCTAAACGTTAATAATACGTTTTTTATAGGAAATTATGACTGAATGATATTTTTTTTTGTTTTTCTAGTATCTTATATTTCATGTAATTACGAGTATAGTAACATATTTAAATTCTCAATTTCCAATATTGTAGATATTTTATTATTAAAAAAAATAATATTATTATAAAAAAAAAGTTTGTCATAATATTTTTAGCTACTTAAGTTTCTATTATTATAGTTTAACTTAGTCATAATTATAATTCAAATTAAAATATTCTTATAAAATTTTTTCTTCTACCTATTTTTATTCTGTTGTCGTTCTTAGAATTTGTATGAAAATATATATTTAATAAATTCAATTTAATACTTCTTTAAAAGAAGTTTGGTATGGCTTTGTTTTTTTATAATTTCTTAAATATTATTTTTACGATAGTAAATTGTAATAAAAATAGTGCATGGTAGCAAAAAAACAAATAATCCTATTTAAAGGTTTGTTATGAACTTCGCATGTTAATGTTGTCCTTTTGATGTGCTGAGTTGTTCAAATGAAAACAAAGTGCAAAACCCATATATAATTCATAAAAAACTTAAATAGGCCAGTTGGTCTATGAGTAAACTTTGAGACCGTTCGACTTACGAGTTGATAAGTCAAACGATCTCAAAGTTGATCACAATCATTCTAAAACAAATATTATCCTGATATTCATTTAACAAAACAAAAATGGTGATAATGCATTATTGCTTATTGCTAGTACTTCATTTTCACTTTTTTTAATATATTAAAAAAATTATGAAGGTAATAAAAAATTTGCTATATTCTTATTACTACAAATTTTGCTTCATTGTAACAAATTTGAAGGTATTTTATATCTATAACCATTCTTATATCAAATACGGCTGTGGTTCAAAAGCCAATACAAAATTTTAATTAATTAATGAGGTAAAAGAAACCTATAATATTCTATCGATTTTCTCAATACTTTATATAAACCCTTTCGACACGTGCAACTTGAGTCAGATATTTCGCAAATGAATGTAATGGATTAAATGAAATATAAAAGTTGTGAAGTTCATTAACGCATGTATTGTGATTATTTAATTCTATTGATAATACAGATTTACATTATTAATGTATATAATATTGTATATTTTACTACTTAATTACTTTAGAGTTAAGAAATTGCTTAATTTGATATTGATATTTATTAAAGTTATTTAAAGGAGTCTTAAAGTTTATCTCGAATTAATGGTTAGAACTTTACAAAGTTAAAGGGCTTCTTAGTAATCGTAGATTGTCGATTCACGTGATAATAAATATAGGTTTATAGAACCTACAACCTATACATTGTAATATATAGTTACTATATTTATATTTTAAATTTTATAAACAAATTAGTGGATATTGAAATTAAATTATATTTATATAAATATAATTATTGGTGATAGATACAACCGTGATGTTCTGGCGATACAATAATCTTTACAATAATATTTGGATGGGTACTGTTTTATCTGTGTCGTTAGAAATGACAAAGGGTCCAAAATGTCCAAATTGTCGTCTCCCGACAGTAATACAAACAATTGATTTGACAGTTACCTCGACACATTCACTCAGAATGACAAAATCGACGATTATCTCAAAGATTCTAAAAGGCATATTACCCTAGGAAGGTGCTTTCCATATGGTAGGTAAAGAATCCCTATATCCTTCATTCTGACCTTCATAATATTGGGAAAAAAATTGATTATATTTTCACTTCAAGTGTCAAATAATAACAAAATTCCGATGAAGCCAAAGTGACTCTTACGAATCCTCTGAAGTCTATATTACCTTTAATGCTCACCACATTGACTAACTTCATGCCACCTGACTCCGCAAAGAGATCTGTATTTGACTTTTGACGGCGATTGGTCTATCCCAATTGGTGGAGATGCCTACTCATCTTCTGGAGACGTGAATAGCCTTTCTTTGTCGAATCTTTTGCGGATTATACATATTCATAAGTACCAAGCCACCATCAATGTCTTAGTGGGAAAGTCAAATCATTACCTGGTATAGTATTGTAGTGCCAATTCAATGACCACGTCCTTCAACAAAAGCGACGTCGAGCTATCTATAACTTACATACTAACAAGCGGCGATCACTGAAAGTAAGCAAGCTGCAAGATCCTAAACGTCTGTGTTCCCTAAGGCTGCTGCTATCCCCAAACCAAAATTTTATGAACTTTCTAACATTCATTGCTATGCAGATGACAGAACTGGGGATGCCTATATCGGCCTTCTATGACTCTACCAAGAAAACGTTGATGAATATCTCGAAGGAACTGGAATTAATAAATAAAGCGAGGACCTTCATGGCGGTGTGTAATGACAAACTAATAATAGAGAAAGTCAAAGCAACAATTGCATTTTTCTGTGAAATTAAGAAAATTATTTGTAAAAGAAATATTTTTATTTAGCGACTAAATGTAAAAGTTATAGAATGTGTTTTATATAATTAGAAAACAGTTCTTAGTAATTAGAGAATTCTATGTAAGTATATTAAAAAAAGGTTTGTGTTAAATTTGTTTCGTCAATATTAGTATCAAAAATATTACCAATGCCATAAAACAGTAATTTTATCCTAGAAAACGTTGATCAGCTTCTCTGAGTCTACCTTATCATTGATAATTTTATGTTTGTAATGAAATGAATTTAAGAAAAAAAATTTAATTTAAGGCAAGATTAAATTCTGCCAATCGTAAAATGTCAAAGAATCCGTCGAGAGATTAAAGATAAAAACGAATAAAATGGTGTTTCCTCTTTCATTCTTTTAAAAAAAGAAGATTTACGGATTAAACAGTTTAAGTTATTTCGAAAAAGACTAACCTGATATCTAGACTACCGACAAAAAGTAAAATCTATACGAATATATTAAATATTAATAAAAAGTTAATGGTATGCATTATGTGGTGCAGATAAAGCCGTTGAAACAACATAAAAACAACGGCACTCGGTACAAAGCTTTGACCTCGAATCACTCAGGGTGAAAGAATTCATATATAACCTACAAGATTATATTTTTTATACTATAATAATATTTATTAATATATAATACGTAAAAGATTACTTAAATAGATAACAAGCATGTTTTCATCATTTCAAGACACATATCCGTGTATTTTGTCTGCATGAATAGTAAAATTCTGTGATTTTGTTTAATATTTCAAAAACTTATTCAAGCTGTTTATTTACTGGAGCAACTTGAAAACCTTACATATTTCTGACGCAAGATTAATTTACCAAAGTTTTTATGTACAGTTATTTTTAATATATCGTTTGGTAAGTATTATAATTAATATTTATATTACTATTTTGTTATTATATGAATGATTAAAGTAAATAAAAAATAAAAAAATTTACTAAATAAATCCAATATAGGAATATTTAATTGTTTTCTATTCCAGTTTTCGAATTAAGAATTAAGCAATGACAAAGGAATTGGCGACAAATTCTGTCTATCTTCCGAAACAAATGTTGAAGTTCTTGAGAAAATAGTAAAAATAAGTAGAGGAATAAAAACTTGAGATCTGCACCAAGTGAGGGACAGAATGGTTTGTTACCTCACTTACAAGCTGAATTTGTATACGCTCATTCAGGTCGTCGTAGAAAATAAATTCACCAAAAATACATTGACATAACACCAAATAATAAACCACAAAAAGTAAGTGCATCTTCTCCTACAAAAACAAAAATTGCGAATTTAATTATTTTCACCTCGATCCGAAAAATAATTGGTTTATTATACAGATATTACGTTTTATTACATGGATAAGAAGCGAATCCAATATAAATTCGCGATTATGACCTAACATTTATCGTTGGACAGTAAGATGATTATTATAGAGAAAAACATAAAATTGCTGTTGTAATAGATTTTCAAAAACTTGGAGCTAAATATCCTGGAGTTTGTTTAAAATCGCTTCATAAATTCGTGAAACAAACACATGTTAGAAGAAAATCAACCTAATTGTTTTAAAATAATAAGTTTTTTATAACAAATTATAAGTTATTTATAAATAAACAAAAATTTTGTAAATTATTTTATTTTTTTATACATACATTAATTTGCTTATTATTTGTAATAGATTTCCTTTTTTCACAATAAAACAATTATATCTATGTTATACCATAGTATACATAGCTATAATATATACTATGGTATAGCGGAAATCATATTTCTTTTCTATTATAATATCAAATTTTAAATAAGGAGAGACTAATTCCCGCAAAATTAGTTATTTTTTAAATAATAAATTAGGAATTCGAGGTTTTAACATTTTTAACACCTGAAGCGCTACACAAAACTAGTTTTAATAAAGGATATGTTTTCTTTAACAATTCTTGTAAATAAATGATATCAACTAAATGTAGAAAGTTTATTAATGTAAAAAAGTACAAATTTTTATTTACTTAATAAATGAGTAAACGTGTGAGGAAATACTTAGATATAGATAAAGCACCGTGAACGCTTTGTTATTGATATTTCACGCAAAAGTAAAAAGTGTGAATGATATTCACAATATATGTATTTTGCGATTATCTAAATCAATTTCTATTTTGACAATGATCTAGAAAAAACGTAATTTAACAATATTATTATTATTTATTTTTATTCTATGCAACTCGACGCTTGAATCCAAAACTTTAAAACAAAATACTTTAAAAACTTATTATGCAATCATTAAACAAGATATGAAAAAATAAGACTACATTTCATACTAACAAAGTTAAGTACTTGAAAATGACAAATTAAATACTTTATAAAACTAAAAAAGGGTTAATTAATTGCGAGAGAAAACATTATAAACTGGCAGCATTTAATTATCCTATGTTATATCTGCCCTAATTAGTTTAAGTACGTTTAGTTTTATCAAACAAACGATGTTTGATGTTTGCGCCATTTTCATTCATATTATTATGGGAATATAGTGACTCATATAGTGATCACTAAAGTGATTTCCTCTTCTAACTCTCCCATAAACTGCAACTCAATATTTGCGGATAATATTTGCAGGGAGTTCTCTGCTAGAGTGATTTGATTTAACTTATCCAATATATTAGTCGTACAGAATAGTTTATTATATAAACATATTATATGACGATTGGTTACTTTTACTCTTAACCTATTAAACCTGATCCTTTAAAAAAATTTACTTTATAAATATGCAACAAACCACTAATTTCAAACCGATTATACCGAAATATGATATTGTAATTGAACGTACTAATTGAATTTGATATTTGTTGTAAAACGTTAAGTATAATTAAAATGTAAGTAAATTTACTCGTTCGTTTGTTTTTTTTATTTCTTGCTTCTCAAAAATTACAAACTAATTAAAACGGATGATACCATATAATATAATGTATATTTTAATTTTAATCTAAGACGAAAATCTTTTTTCGTATTTTAATTATGATTAGCGCTGAAATGGTTTAAATTAATGATCTGTTCTCTAAAACAACATTTCTAAAATGTTTCTATACTGTTTATTTCAAAAGTCAAATTTGAAACAGATAGTTCTACATACTCGAATTTCAAATAGCTTGAATTTTTTTCCACACTGTGTAACTTTGGTTACCATACGCTGTATTTTAAATTAACATCTACAGTTATTCCTAGAAACAAAGTTTTATCACAGAATGTTGATGAGAATTCAAAAATATATTTATATAAAACCTTATACCCTATAACAAATGAAATAAAAATGGAGTAGTATATTTATTGAGCGAAGCGAACGAAGTGAGCGGAGCGTTTTACTGGAGACTTTTTACATTCTTTGTCACGAATTGGCTCGAAAACTACTAAACGGAACATTATGAAACTTTGCAATCAAAAAGACACACATTAGGTGATGGTTCTTATAAAAAAAAAATTAAAAAGGTCCTCAAAAAAAAAAAAAAATTTTTTTAATATTATGTCGAAAAATTGATATAAGCAAGCCCAGAGTATTGACGAAACGATGAGTCAATACTCTGGGCTTGCTTCGCTCAATATGCAAACGGCACCCAAGATTTCACGAGCGCAGCGAGTCGAAATTGAGGGTTTGTTGGCGCCCCTAGTATATATAACCTGTAATTCAGCTTCTGTGAATCAATTTCAGATAGTATTCTTCAATTTTCTTTACGGACTCGGCTTTTTTTATTAACTTTCGTATCACGTTGGACCTTAACGTGGACCTTAAATATATGTCTCTGTAGTATTTTATTCTATTAATTAAACAATAAATGCGTTTATTTTTTATATACATTTTAAGTTATAACTATTAAAGTGATAGTTTGGTTCATTAGCTTTAAAAAATATATATTTGAATTTCATTATTCTTTTTATGAAATGATTAATTTTTTATTTCACATAGAACGACAGACGTTTAATAATACTTATTATTACTGACTATTCGTGGTTCCAAGAATAGAACTAGATGACTATAGTAATGAACTACGCCATTTTTGAAATAAACAAGTTTCCTAAATTATATGGTTTTTAAAAAACCGGTGCGAGAAATACAATTAACTATTTTATTCAAATCACTGATGCCGACAAGGTTCAGAAACGCGTATGTAATTACTATTGGTTTTGATTTGTTTGCGAAACACGATGTCCGTATCAGTGATGATGGATGATTTTCATAAAAAAACTAAAAACTACTACAAACTTTTTATTGCGTTTTTATTGTTTGACGCCGATTAAGTGTATTCTCAATATGGTCCACGTGCCAGGGTATATAATTGTAATTGTTGATTGTCTTACAATATTCAAACAACGAGAAGTCAATACAAGAGATAGGGAATCTCGAAGGAGATATGCAAATGTACGTCGAAGATAGCAGATAGTGGTGAATATACAAGGAGACAAACACTATAATTACACTATATTGCATGAACCAAATATACTTTCTAGTAATAGGTTTAATAATGGTTGGCGAAGCCAATTAAGTTAAAGAACATTCATATTTTAATAGAAAAGTGATTTGTGATTATTGAACGGTTTCAACTAATGATCAATATAAAATTCTATCTCTGTCACCGTACTGTCACGATTAAAATACTATAAGTGTTTTTATGGCTTATTTTATTAAAATCAGTATTTTTTAGAAAAATTTACGAAAAATTTACAATTTAAACAGCGGGCAGTAACAGCTTGTTCTCTATAAAATGTAGCTTATTTTTTTTATTTAGAATTTCCAATAAATTTAAAAAATAATTGCTTTGTGGTTATTGGATATTCACGATATTAAAAACAGTGTATACCTCTGTTTAGTAATAAAATAAACGACATACGTAGGTATTTAAAATAATTAAATAAACATGTAAAGAAGGAAAAAAGTCTAATACAATCTTAAGATCTGCGGATCACGTACGAGTATCATAAACGCACACAAAATTCGTTCATCAGGATTACTTGAGACTCTGTTTTTACTAATTTAAAGGTACAAGACGCATAACCATTCAAATGTATACCAATTGCATTTGTAATCGAAAATACTTGAAAATAAGGAAATAATACAGTTTATTTATTTCTAGTTTAACCACAAAAAACTCTTATGAAGGTGTTAATTTGAGTATTAGTTCAGAAAATTTGGGCAGATTGATGAAATAGATGAGGGAGATTTAGGCATTTGACTCTCAACTATCGTAAGAAAGGTTAACACAGCTGTACACGTTTAAATCTCTACCTTGAATCGTATTAAGAATCTATCATCACAAGGAACTTATACAGATTGGTAAATTTTTAATTTTATAGTAGTAATATTATAGTCCGAATATTTTGTTTGTTTTTCTCGACAATAAGAGGTTATACGTAGTGTAAAATATGAATTTTTATCTAATTCTAGTTCTCCAGTAGAACTAGTACATTTGTATTATTAAAAAAAACTGCAAGTAATTAAATTGCTTGTTTATTTGACTGCAACTCATAAGAGCTACCTTGACCAATTAATTAACATAACCCCCTCTTACTGAAAATCGACGTAAAATATGTATAACTGCTACGTTTCGTATGGGGAATAAAATCTGGAAGATGAAAATAGATATAGTATTAATGTACCGTAATATATGATTTAATACAAAAAAATATAATTAGGACCTAACTGTAAATTTTATACTTGCCATGCCATATATGTAAAACAATGTACGAAAACCTCAAACTTGTGATCACCTTTTAATTTCGTATTAATCTAATAAAAAACAGAGAGTTAGTTTAAATGTTGTTATTCTTTCGATTACTTTAATCAAATCGGTGTCCCTAAACAACAACTTTTTGATCCTTTTGAAAACAGTAAGTAGCGTAGTCGTTCTTTCCAAACGGTTAACGGCAAATAGCCTTTTGCTTAATAATAACGAAACAAACTGTCTCAAGTTTTCTTGGCCTCATATTCCTCAAATAGGCCTAATGATAACGTAATTGAGATTATTAATGTAACTATAATTGTAGATATTTTTTAAATTGAACATTACAGTAGGGCGCTCATATCAATACAATACTTACAGGTTAACTTCAACGGGGTATGCGTCTAGAAGTACGAGTATTTGGACGGCTAACTATGTAGCTTAAAACTGTTTCCAGGAATAGCTTAGAACTATCTTCAAAAACACATCAAAACGTTATATACAATTTAAATACGAAAATATTATACATTTAATAGAAAACAGTAGAATTAATGTATATTACTTTTATTAAACTAGATGCAATACGATTCGTAATTCTCTCTAATCTAATGTACACTATTTTCGTCATTTTGAGTTTAATTTCTAAAACTATATGAGTTTTGTTTTTTTTTTTTTCAATATGATTATATTGAATTTCAATGTACTATATCCATTCGAGTGAACTACAGTTACTATACTCGTAAGTGTAACAGAAATTTAAAGATGACATTCAATTAAATTGAAGATTTAGGAAAACCCCCTCGTTTTCCTGCCACCCAACATATAGGATACTTTATATTTTTTCGAAAAAATCACATATTAATGACATGTATACTTTAATCAATGGAAATGCCTTAATTTTAAGGGAATCTAAGGGAAACAAACACATTTGAGTGCCTAAAAATAAACAGATAAACTGAAAAAAAATAAAACCTGTTATTTAGAAATCATTTCATTCATTAAAATTAACTAACAAATAAGTAGATACTTACTATTCTGCTTTTCTTAAATTTATAAGCGTAAATATAGCGTTAATAAAATATTCAACAAGATTACCAGTGACAAAATTTATTATATTTTTTGATATTTACTATTCAGATAATGATACATTTCGGAAACAATAGATTTATTTTCAATGCCTTTAATGTCATTAAAAAGGTTAGATAGAAATTTGAAGATCCTTTTATAAAAAGGATCTGTGCTAATTGATTTCATCGCTTCCTTTAAATCTTCGACTTTGACATTTGAAAGGCCGCAAGGTCATTATTATGATTGATGGATTCATTTCAGCGTGGAGCCTTACTTTGTATAGCCCCTAGCATCTTTGGAATATTCATTAATAGCGTTAGAGTTTTGTTCCACTTTGAGTTTCTAAATAGTATTTGAAACCATTCTTAGACAACTGAATATAAATATTAGCATACTATCGACCTGGTTTACTACCAGATACCACAAATCTGAAAATGTTGATATTTAAATTAGGCGGTCATGGAAATCATAGTAAACGTGCAAACTTGTGTCTTTTGGGGATTAAATTGAATGAGATTCAGTTCTCACCATTCTGTGACCATCCATAAGGAGGTTTCTACAGAATACACAAGTTTCTTTCGGCACTAGTAGAAGTTTTCCCGATATAGCTATTCAAGAACGCTATTTATAAACATTTATGTGAGAGTAACGAGGATTAATACACTTATTTGGTATATCTTACTTAAGCAAACTATATGTACTTGTGTTACTGAACCTATTATTTTTCAAGTTTAATATGTAGCTATATATTTTATTTATTTGAGTACATATTAGTGTGCATTTTTTGATAGTAATCGTTGTAATTTGAATAATGTATAATGTTAAGTTATTTCATAATTTAGTTTTCTAGTATTTCCACCTTATTGTTATATTTCTTTACTTCTTTATTTATTTATTTTTTTATTCTTCGGGTTAACTGGTAGAAAATGCTTTGTAGCATTAAGTCTACCTATTGTGCCTTTTCTTGAACGATAAAGATTAAATAAATAAGTAAATAAATAAATAGAAACTGATGCCGACTGTTTCTTTAGGATAGTCATGGGGATATCTTAATCGATTAAATTCAAAAAAAAACATTACAGTAGCATAATTCGTATGATTACTGGAGAGGCTGAAGGCAGGAGTTGCAGAGAAAAGATCACATTTGCAAGAAAAGGAGAATACGTTTGACTAATACAACACATCATCTCACACCTCAGTGGTTGGCGAATTACAAATCTACGAATTACGGTTTAAACCGATTGATCAACCACCTTATTACCTTAGCCCTATCTTCTATCTTTCTGTTCGCTTATCTACAAATTGCGCTTAGAGAACAAATATTTTAGTGAAATGACTCCTCTTTGAACTCCTCTTATTACTTTACTAAATATTATTTGGACAGGTTAAAGAGATAAGAGTATCGCTGGAAGAAGTGTGGAGAGTTACAAGGAGACTATGTAGAAAAAAACATTAAAAATGTCTTGTGTCTTTGTTAGATCGGACGCTTTTCAGACCCTTAATTCATTCATATATCACTTATTTTTTTGAACTAATGGAAGATTTATTTTTCTTATAATTCCAATTCCATTTATAATTCCAATAGATGAATATTTTATAAACAAAAATACGCTTCAACTTAACTTTATAAACATTAGAACAGAGAATCAAAATTACCTACAGAGTCAGTCAGTCAGTCAGAGTCAACAATTTGTATTAATTTATTTTTATTAGTATATAGTATGAATCATCGCCTAATCGTCATCGCCTACTGTGTGTCTTTTTGATTGCAAAATTTCATTATTTTCCGTCAAGTAGTTATAATTATAACAAATCAGATATTATATTTTTAAAAGTACATTTACTCTTAATTCCGGTACGTATTCAGATATATCGTCTTAAGCAAAGACGATAATATAATGAATTTAATTAACAATTTAATGACAACTGTGATTTGAAACTTTTTGTTCTCGTCACATCTCTGAGTAATAAAATGTAATGAAATGCATATTGAAGATTTCACGGTATTCAAAGGGAATTAATTACTTCACAAATGTGTAATTCAATTTAACTCTTCAGCATCAGATACAAACAAGTTGAGACTGATCACATTAAAGTTCCTAATGTGAGACATATTTAATTATTTAAATTAATTAGAGAAGAGAGAGAGGTATATTATCTCTACACTATCTATCTTAACAATACATATCATACAATTAATACGACTTGAACAAAAAAACGAATTTAGCTTATAAAAAACCATTAATTCATGAATTTACTTTAAACATGTATTTTTGTACGAAATATTAAATACTCGCATTTAATTTTCTGGTAAGTTCAAAGTGATACTTCCAAGTACTTTATCTCCATATTTCAAATATCCAAATATTCCAACAGCATAAAGACAACCGACCACTATCATTTTGATATTTAACACTCCTGGACAGCCGAGGAAGTGTTCCGGGTTCTTCATCTCCATCAACCCAATAGCAAAGCATAGCATTGCGTGTAACGCAGTCCTGTAATCATTAATTGTCTTCCATATAAAAACAAAAGAATAATGAAGTGAGATTACTTCAGATATGTGGAATGAGAATAGTAATATACGTTGTAATATCTCTTTACTCAGATTTTATTAAATTAAGTAAGTTTGTATACTATCTAATGCGGATATTTTAGAGTAACTAACAGACTTTCTATACATAGTTTACTTTTCCTATGACGCTAACTCGAATAGTCACGATATTTTTTTTTAGTCCTCTTCTAAGCAAAAACAAATTTATAAATAAAACAAACAAATGCTTAACTATAAAACATATTTCAATATATATTTAAATAAACATTTGCAGTACACTTACTGAGGCTCAATTCTTACATATTTTCATTTCAAATTTATAACATAATTCAAGTATCATGCAATTTCCGATAACCGTATTTAATATATACGTCAAGAGGAAGAAAATTAAAATTTATTATTATTTGTTTTGCATATATTGCAGTGAAATAAAAGTACTTGAAAGTTTAATAACTCTTTAAAACAATATAATAATAAGCGAACTATTTATACGTCATACTGTTATCTAATTAGAACTGCCGAAAATGTCAATGTATTTTGTAATAGTTAAAGCGTGAATCTTTAGCTGCTATGAGAGATTCATGATCATGTTGTAGTAGTAAAGTATGCAAGCTTCTAACTTAGAAAGAAAATGAACTAACTAAAGGTAAGAATTTTCAGTTCGAGTTAGCACATTTGTTTAGATATAACAAATATTATCATAGTAAATCCAATTATATTATTTCAATCATACTTTTTATCTTGTTTCTTGCAAATAATATACTTTTACATTAAAAAAAAAACTAATTGCAATAATAAAATAATAATTAGGGTAGACATACGTATATATAAGATGACAACCATATACCTTACAAGTAGAAGTAGAAAGTACAGCAAAGTATTGTAAGCCTAATGTGGATGATGCGGCTTCTCTCTCGGAATCTTAAATCTAATAAATAATGTTTAAATTTTATTTGATATTTTTATAATATGTACCATATTTAGTTGTTTTTTATTGTAATGTAATACATTGTACATTGTAACTGTCATTTATTAATGATATTGAAGTATTAAAGAGATTGCAAAAATGTTCTTCTATGAAAATTTATAGGTTATATAATCTAGCTGTTTTCATTCGGCCAGGGCATCACCACATTATGTAAGCAAGTAGGCATTAAATAGTTATTAAATCTACATTACGAGAATGAAATAGCCGGAAGTCCAAGCACCCACCCTTTTCTCCCCTTCGGAGGGGTGGCAACGCATTTGCAGCTGTATTTGTACATGTCAGTAGACGAAACTTTTGGATCATTGAATACCATATCCCACTTATATACGGCTTATCAATTATAGCTTGCATTCGATAAAAATTTGAAACCTACGCTAGTGCTCACATTGTTTTCGAATGTGGGTGTGAGTGTATCACACAGATAACATACAGATATATGTATGTATAGCAGATCAATACGATCGCAATTTTTTAAACACTCATGCTGTAGTTTGTGGCAATTATTGAAATATTATAATGTATATAATTAATTATTACTACATTATATAATATTATTATTTAGTGCATACGTTATTAAAACTTCATTGCTCCTTTAGATTTGGTGGTAGCGTAAAATAATGTTAGAATAAAAAATATAGATTAGATTAATAAACCCATATTTAGTGATTATAATCTTAGCTAAGCTGTTTAATTTGGTATTGTAATAATAATACTCAGTATTATAACAATAAAAGATCCAGTTATTACTGAAGTAACAAATGAATACAAATTATTATAATATATCCATTTAATCTACTTATTGTCATATTTTAGTTACTAGCAACTTCTAAAATGCATAATTTTGTTTGAAAATAAAGACATTTAATCACCGCGTATCATATCACAGAATTCTCTAATAATATAATGCAAATAGATCATGTTACATAAATACATAACTCAAAAACTAAGTTTATGTACATACATTCACCACATAAAACGTGTAACTTCATATCTTGTATTGTGGCGCATGACCATAGTTGCATGGACACCATACATGAAAGTCATACATCATGTGTGTGAAATAGTTAATCAGAATGTATGTATTTGGGACTAAAAATAGACCACCACTTAAACATAGATAATATTTGTTATCAACTAAGATATGTATTGGCAACCAGAAATAACAACAATAAGTAACTGGTTTTTATAATATGTATATGTAACCGTTCTATTAAGAATGATATCAATATGATGAAGTAATTACATTTTAAATTAATATTTTTGTGATTTATGAATTAGCTATTGTCTACGTCTGTTCGCATAAACTAAGTAACTGCTGATCGTATGCTGAAAAATAAGTTAAAGTTATTATTTCAACGTGATGTGAATTACACTTAAGAGTATGAAACCCAATTAACGTTATCCGTATTTTTTATTGTAGAGTTTATGGCATTTTCATTAAAAAACAAAAATATTAGAATATTAAATACCTTTTCAGAGTAAGTTATTTGCATATCAAAGTAAAACAGTGGTATACTACTACTATAAGAAATATTCCTTGTGTCGCTTGATTACCAAATGAACATTAAATTATGATTGACATATGTTCAACATACGAGTCATTGCCTCGAATTGGAGTCCTTTCTAACTAAAGAGAATTATGAACAAAAACATTCATATTGTTATAAGAACTAACATAATTTACTGCTTATACAGCCTCTTAAAAATTATTTTAGCTGTAATATCGTATAATTAATTCATTGCTTATCTAGTACTTTAATAAGACTTGTATATTTCACAATAAATGCACGAATAAAGACATGATATTTTCTTTCTTTCTCACGCGTTTGTGAACATCGTAAACTCTAGTGATTTAGGTAGCTCAGTTTTAGTGCATTTTTCGCAAAAGGTTATCTTATTACCATAATAATATCGTTGTGCTTAGAGTCACTAAAATATTTTGTTATTTATTTTCTTGATTCAACATTTTGGATTATATTTTGGTTTCTTTTGGATGAATACAGATTATCATAGTTATCGCTATATTTATACAAAATTTATTTATATATATATCTATATATAAAACTTTAGAATTCTTAATCAATTTTTTTTTATGACTAAAAATATTGAATTCATAGAGTTTCTTTCCGATTTTTCTCCGTGGACCAACGTTTGAAAATAGTTTATCTGATGTATGACCTTTCATACGTTCAATATGTGTCTGTCTGTTTTTAAAAAGTTTGACATTGAGTTTAACCAATAATAAAGAAAAAGGTTTTGTTTTTCTTGTTTGTTATTTTTTTATTTCATAGCAATTATCGAGACTTAAACATTACAAATCATGGCACTGTTAGTTTTAGAATAAGAATACGCTTCGATAAAGAGGTTGGCACTTGCAATTAGTCTTGGTCTGATTTATTTCAAGATGCAGTTATGGTTTATAGCTTTTACATAAAATATAAAAAGAAATTGCTTGTTTAATATATTACATTTTGGTCACGTATTGGTTGAAAATTGTTATTACCCGTCATATGTATTTTACAAACTTTATTGTTTAAAATAGCGTAACTTAAACTTATCTTGTAATACAAATACAGTCGTTTATTTATGAAATGACAATTAAAAAATGTTTGGGATAAATTCAAATAAAAGCAAGATACAGATGAAAAATAAAAAATGCCTTTCATTTTCTAAGTATATATTTTTGTAAACTTATCTTCATATTTTATTTAAATGAGATTTATAAAAAAAATATGATTAGTATATATATAATGCACTGAGGTCGTGACAAAGTTTGCATACAAGGTATGAAGTTAGACGTTTTATGTGGTGAATGTATGTAGATAAACTTAGTTTTTGAGTTATTTACATAACACAACACTGTATGACTAATATATGACATTACCTAGATTAAATGGATACCTTATAATTATTTGTATTCATTTGTTACTTCAGTAACAACCGAACCTTTTATTGTTTTAATAATGAGTATTAACGAATTAAATAGCTTAGCTAAGCTTATAGTGCCTAAATAGAGGTCTATTAATCTAATCTATATTTTTTATTCTAATATAACATTGTTTTACGCCACCATGAAATCTAAAGAAGCAAGGAAATTTAATCACGTATGCACTTAATAAAAATATTATATAATGTAATAATAATTAATTATGTGCATTTTAATATTTCAATAATTTCCACAAAACTCAAAATTTGCATAATTGAGTGTTTTAAAAATTGCGTCCGTATTGATCTCCTACACCTACATATATCTGATATAGGTTATCACACAAACTAGTGTGAGCATAAGCTTAGGTTTCCGATTAAATTTCTGGTGATGCAAGACATAATTGAATTTTATATACACCCTCCACGGCAGCAGTGTTTTACTATATGACTATGTAAATAAATACTTATTTATAACTGTGTAATAAATACGTATCTCAGTTGAAACTACAGTAAGAACTTTCTTATATTAGGTTTAATATACATACATGAACATGTCATGTAGCTATGCCTAGATTAGCCTTATATACGAGTATGTGGGATATGGTATTAAATGATCAAAAGTTTCGTCTACTGACATTTGCAAATATAGTTGCAATTGGGATGAAGGGTGAGTGTTTGTACTTCCGGCTGTTACATTCACGTTATCCTCCTCCGTCACCGATTAGAAATAGTTTTTGGAATGCGTTTGGAATTTAGATCTACTATCCAGCAACTGAAAACAAAAACGGATCTTCACATTTGCAATTTCTCTCATAACTGGTTATAGCGATCATAATGTTTTGTTATATATTATATAATATAATGTTATATAGTTCATCGTAAATAATCGGGATATTAAATGTAAATACTATTGTATTATGTCCTATAGAACAGTTAGGATTGGTAGCTTCAGAGGTTAGTATATTCAAACAAATAAACTCCTTTATTTTATTATATTACTATAAATAAACATTTGTCTTTTAACACTTTTAAACGTAATATATAAACTTTCAAAACTTTATTCTAGGGTTTTATATAAAAATTAAAACACACTTAATATAACCAATTCTGTTACTAAATAGTAAATTCTCGTTTTTATTTTTAATCAAAATTAAAAAAGGCATACGTAGCAATCTATACCTAAAGCTTTATCTTACAATAAACTCAAACATTCTACGATATAAAATTGTTTAGATCCACAGAAAGTGATTAATATGTGTGTGTTGTAACCCAAATGAAGAGATTATACGAGTACATACTAACTTAAACCGGACAAATATAAACTTAGTTTATGAGAGTTTGGATATCATCAAACAGGATTGTTTAAGCAATTTACCACTCACTAGCTCATCATGAAATATCCGTAACTGTCTGTCCGATTAAATTAAAATTTTACATAGTTACTTCTTTTGTGTTGTAGACGTCTATTAAGAACGGATTTTACGGAATTCCTACCCCAACGGATTTCAACTTTTTGCAATTCGCGAAGTTTTAAAAATGTAGGAACTATAACACTTAACACGAGGGTAAGAATTACTATAGCAACGGTTTTTTTTGTTATAATATCCATAGACATCATGCCTTTGTTCATGTTCATGTTCATGCCTTTCATTGTAATTTTAAATCAATTTTGCCATGATTTTCATTGTGAAAATTGTACTCCTGCACAAGTTTTCGCTGCTATTTTATAGTCTTTAGTACTTCTATTATAGTTTAATATATGGTAAGTCATAAATACACCAACGGTTATCATATGTTTTCACTAATATATGAAATATGTTCACTAATTAAGCCTAACGTGAGCAACATAATTATTTTTTTTTAGTAAACTTTCACGTTTAATTCTAATCGGCGAGGCACACGCAAGTCATTAGAGAAGGTTAACTATTTCCATGTCACGTAAAATTGGAGTCGTAATATAAGGAAGCGCATTAAAAACCTTTTACCGTTTTATAAATGTGCTATCGTTAAATGCTATGGCCACTCGAATGTTGACATAAAAGAGGAAATATGTGAATCAATGTCCTATATGAATATTTCCTTACCGACTCAGCCGGGACGGTGATGAGAGACTATGGAGCTACACAGAGGAAGCTATCACTTTGAATTCTATCTGCTAAATACTACTTAACATCATCGCTATAGTGGAACTTCATGTAATAGCTTATTTCCATACCAACGATATGTATCATAACGTACTGACTACAGCATTTGTATAAGTTACTTGGTGAAACCTTAGGATTCGTGAAAGAACACAAAGATAAATTTCAACACCTTATTCTCGTTATGAGGTTTATGTTTTAATAGAGCATTTACTCTTTTAGCTCTCGCAATGCTCTTTTGCATTCTCAGATGTTGTAAGAGATCGTTAGAAATAACAATTTACAATTTATTCTCGGATAAAAAATAATAAACTATACACATAACCTAAAATTAAGTAAAGTTCTGATTTAAAATTCCGAATTCTACACATGAACCTACACCCACCTAATAACCAAAACGACATCCAATCCCTGACTAACCTCGTTAAAAAAACAGATTGCTAATGTCGTCAAAAGAGACGCATACTATACTTTGTATTCAATAGCCTTTGTTAACTACAATGTTCAGAACGGGATAAATTTTGTATTGTTAAACATTAGGAAAAATGATCTAAACACTTACCAATCTACAGTAAATATTCAAATAACTTCGGCGACAAAGATTGAAACTGTTCGGTAAATTTTGTCCATATCATTTATTGTTCCTTAATATTTAATTAATGAATTTGAATTAATACCCTTTACATACGTTAATGGCACTCTGTAGCATTAATTACTAAACAACTCTATGTATGCTGATTACAAATTGGAAGTCAGAAATGCTTTTGATTTATAAAAATAAATACAAATGATACTTATTAAAATTTAAAATAAACCAAATAAATGCACTAAATGTTGATGAATTGAAAATTAATTATCAACAAAGTTATAATTTTAATCTCTCCAATCTCTAATTTCTCCACCAAGGAAACACAGCTCCTACCATCCTGTGGTGTCAAAGCTCAATGCCAAAAACGGTTTTACGGCAAAAAAAAACTATCCCAAAGACTTTATTTTCCTTGGACTTTCATAAATCGTGTGGGCTGAATGACATTTCCCAGCTGGTGCTATGAACATGTGACCATGAGATGACTCCAATACTAACGCGTTTATTTCCGTATACCGTACCTTAAAGGTCTCATGGAAGTGTTTGTGTGTGTGTCCATCCGATTCCCAAAAAGATGATAACTCGGACCCAGTTAGCTATGAACCTATCGCCATTACCTCTCCAAAGTAGTGGAGAGAATCATCAAGCCTAGCCAAATACTTACACTGTGCAGTACTCTATTCTCGTCTCTGGTCTGGATCATTCCAATATTAGCTTCTACCTTTTGACTGCGTACAACGGAGAGCGATTTGGATAACAAAAAAAGATATGACTCTATGTTTAACCCAAAACATTTATATCTTGTAAGCTATATATGATAAAACATTTGTGTTGTTGTAATATATAATGTATAAAATATATATTTGTCAAATATATTCCAATCTATGCTTTACGAATTAAGTTAAAATTATGATAACTAGTATCTTCTAACATCTTAGTAGTGATTAATTGTTACCACATTCGAGATAATATAGAGGATTACCGTGATTATCATTTACAGTACACCGACGGCAGCTGGCACACGGTTGAAGTGAAAACCAATTTAGTTAGAGTGGATGATTACATTTACAGAACATAATATTGTCATTAATTTCTGTAGTAAATGAAAATATGAAATAACGACTTAAAGATAAATAGAACTAAATAACAATAATTATTAAACATAAGAGGTTTACTCACCAATTTATTTATTTAAAGCCTTCTAAACAGAAAATTTTATAAGACATTGGTTTGATACAAGATTTAAGAAGGATATCTTTAAAGGTAATAAAATCAGAATAAAACATTTAATTGTTATCTTTCAGATTATAAAGGGAGCGTAAATTTTTATAAAACTCCGTGTTATTTATACATCTGCAAAAGTCGCATTCAAATCGGTTTAGTCAGTTCTTTATATCATTAATCACTATAAATACCAATTTCTGCCACACAATGACTGCTACTGAATTCATCTCATCCTTCATGAAAGTTCTTTACGTGGAAAACTTTTAACGAGGTTTAGTGTTTATATGATTTACGGAGAGAAGTTTAATTATTTTAGGTTGTCTATAATGTTTGAGATGTATCGCTGTATTTACGCTGTATTTAATATATTTTAATTAGTAAGCTATCCTATCCTATCCTTCAATACATTATCTTTATATACAATAAAATAAAAAAATCAATTCTATATATATTAAATATTAATAAAAAGCTAATGGCATGCATTATGTGGTGAAGATAAAGCCGTTAAACCAACAAAAACAACGGCGCACGATACAAAGCTTTGACCTGGCATCACTCAGGGGGTGAAATAATTCATATATAAACTACGAGATTATATTTTTTATACTCTAATTTGCCACTTCTACTAATATAATAATGTGCAAATATTTTATAAAATATAAGAATATAAGAGCATGATATTTTATATGAAATCATAAAATAGATAAAGACGAGCGTCTTTTCATCGTCTCAAGACTCGTTTCCGTAAATTTTGTGTGCATGAATAGTCAAATTTTGTTATTTTGTTGAATATTTCAAAAACTTATCGAAGATGTTCATTAAACGGAGCAACTTGAAAACTTTACATATTTCTGACGCAAGTTTAATTTACCAATGTTTTTGTAAATATTACAAATAAAAATTTTATTGTTATTTTGTTACTGATTAATGGTATGGAATGATAATGAAAATAAAAAATAATAAGGCTAAAACTAAATAAATCCATCATAAGAATATTTAATTGTTTTCTATTCCAGCTTTATATAGATCAACGGATTTATATCGATCAACCGATCAACCAATGACAAATAAATATGCAACAAATTCTGTCCATCTTCCGAAACAAATGTCGAAGATCTTTTGGAAATTGTAAAAATAAGTAGAGGAATAACAAGTCTGAGATCTGTACGAAGTGAGTGACAGGATGGTTTGTTACCTCATTTACCAGCTGGATTTGTATACGCTCATTCAGGTCGTCGTGGAAAGTAAATTCACCAAAAATACATTGATATAACACTAAATAATAAACCACAAAAAATAAGGGCATCTTCTCCTGCAAAAACAAAAATTTCGAATTTAATTATTTTCACTTCGATTCGAAAAATAGCTGTTAAACTATACAGATATTACTTTTTTTTATATAGATAAGAAGCGAATCCAAAAAAAGTAATAAAATTAAATGAAAATAATAAAATGAATTATTTCTTATGTAACTACTCCGAGGAATTGCGAGATAAAATTTATCGTTGAACAGAAAGATGGTTATTATAGAGAAAAACATAAAATTTCTGTTGTAATAGATTTTCCAGCACTTGGAGCTAGATATCCTGGAGTTTGTTCAAAATTGCTTTATAAATTCGTAAAGCAAACATATGTTAGAAGAAAATCAAGTCATTTGTTTTGGAAATCTTTAAGTTTTTTTAAATAACTTATAAGTTATTAAATATTCTGTAAATTCTTTTATTTTTCTATTTATACAATTATAATTTACTATTTTTTTTTTGTAATAGACTTTTCTTTTTTCACCATAAAACAATGTTATCTGTGTCATAGTATATAAAGCTGCTGCAATCATATTTTAGGTAGATTCCATAGATGAATCTACCTATTGCAATCGATGCGATGACGGGACCCAGACCCCAGAGTAGTGGCGCTACGCCGTTTATGAACTGGAGATTGAGAATCCGTCGAAAATTATATATCCCTCTATATATATATGTATATATGGTACAAATTCATAGTAGGCGAAATCTGACTCGATTTTTTGGAAAAAGTGAAAGGGGTGGCTGGGAGGGGGGGGTGAAAGTGAAAACCTTTGGGACACACTACAAGTCGCAAATATTGACGGAGGATTTTCAAACTCGGTATACACATTCTTAAGGACAAAATGAAGGTAAAGTTCTTGAACGGGGGAAATCGGTCGGGGGTTTGGGGGGCTGGGGGAGTTGAAAGATAAAAATCGAAAAAAGTCACAGAAGAAGGCAAAATTTTGCCGTTGGATAAATCTTAGAAAATTAACAAATTAAAAGAGGAAACTTTTTTGTACGAAAAGTTTTTTGATGCGACCCCCCGTTTAGGAGATAGAGGTGGGTAGTGGTTCCCCCCTCACCCAATATATGCCGAGTGACCCGTCATAAGACTCGTAATGACCAGTAGAATACTGCTGGCTAGTTTTTCTTTGTCGATCCGACCGACGGGAATCTACCTAACACGATCGACCCTGTCGAACGAGGTATTTTTTTTTTGTTATAATATCAAATGCACAAATTTTAAATAAGTATAGATTATTATTTATATTATTCATAACACATTCCCGCAAAATTATTTAATTCCATCCCTGAGAAATCCGAAAATTTAACATTTTTAACGCCTTAAGCGCTACACAAAAGTAGCTTTAATAAAGAGTGATTTCTTTAATAATTCCTGTAAACAAATTATACCAACTAGAAGTAGAACATTTATGAATGTAAAAAAGTACAAATGTTTATTTACTTAATAAATGAGGAAAACGTGTGAGGAATTACTTAGATATAGATAAAGCCCCTTGAACGTTGTTGTTGATGTTTCACCCAAAAGTAAAAAGTGTGAATGATATTCATAACATATATATTTTTTGCAATTATCTAAATCAATTTCTTTTTTGACAATGATTTAGAAAAGGAAGTAATATAAATTCTAACAATATTATTATTTATATTAGTATTTATTTTTATTCTATGTAACTCGACGCTTGAATCCATAACTTTAAAATAAAATTCTTTAAAATCTTCTTATGCAATTATTAGTCTTGTTGAATTTCTCCAAAAAAAAATTTATTCCAATTAAGTAACATATAAGTATTTGTAAGGAGTAGAAATAGTTTAGTGATTTCCTCTTATAACACTCTCCCATGAACTGGAACTCAATATTTGCAGGAAATATTGAGTTCACTGCTTCAGTGATTTTATTTAACTTATCCCATATTTTGGCCGTACAGAATATGTTTGCATTTTTTGTCATTTATACAACTTTATTATCAAAACATATTATATGGCGATTGGTTACTTTTCAATACTTTGAACCAATCACACCTGATCCTTAAAAAAAAATTTATAAATGTGTAATAAAGAACTCATTTCAAAACGATTACGAAACCTAATTTATTTTCGTTAAAATAATAACTAAAAATAAATGACGTTGCATAAAAGTCACTATTTATATAATTGTTAAAAAAATAAAGTACATTAATAAAAAAAACTAAAACAATAACAAATACAAGCCATTAATTAAAAGAAAATATTATATTGTTGACGATAATTTCATCATCATGTATTAGCGATATTCGAACTACGAGTTCCTGTTCCTGAACTATTATGTACCTGCTACGGAATATTGGAAAATGTTATTTATGACTCTGAAATGGAGAACGATTCATTCTTTGCTATTTGTAGTATGATTTAAGAATTACGATTCAGCTTAATAAAAGAGGCCAAAGATTGATTGCGGTAAAAAGAAAATACCTATATTGTTTAACTACAGATATACACCCATTGTATCCATACATCTATCATAGCTTGTGAATACATGTATGAGTACGTATATAAATGAATATCATGTCATCATTTTAAATACAAGCAGAATACTGTATCAGGAAGTGGAATGTTGCCTATAGACAGAATAAAAAAATAAGATAATTTACAAAAGTTACTAGTATACTTTTGTTAGAATTATTAATTATTTTATTAAAAATTTAAAAATGTAAACCCAGCAATGTCTTACATGTATAATCGTAGGACCAAATTAGTTTGATGTTGCAGGAATGTAGTCTATGATCCCTGTGACTCCCAAAATATGTAATTTCGATGCTAATTGAAATATGATATTGTAAATGATCGTACTAATTGGACTTGATATTTATTGTATACCTTGAGAGAGTGGGAATGATATTGGAGTTTGACGTTCAAAGGTACAGTCTATCCCTTTGAAATAACAGACAAATAACATATAACTCACCTTGGAATGCATATTTGCAACGAACAATAACTGAAACATTTGTATGATTAAATACTGTATGTAATATAGTAATAGTAATTAATGTTATATATTAAATTAGAAATAGACTTTTAAAGATCTAAGGCTATACAGTAAAATGTTAAGTATATTTAAAATGTAAGTAAATTTACTTGTTCGTTTGTTTTTATGTCTTCTTTCTTAAAAATTACAAACTAATCAAAACGGATGATACTGAAACAATTGATTATTAAAAATATGATAAAGCGAAATAATAAAATAAATAGCATTATAATATAATATACTGCATATTTTAATTTTAATATAAGACGAGAAATTTCTTCTCTTTTTTTAAAATGATTAATATGATTCGCGCTGAAACGATGTAATTAAGGATGTGTTCTCTAAACAACATTTTTAAAATGTTTCCTTCCATAGATTTAAAAGTCAAATTCGAAACACTGAGATAGTTCTACATATTTCAAATAGCTTGAATTCTGTTCCACAATGTGTAACTTTGGTTCTTGTATTGTATTGTAAACTAACATTTCCAATTATTCCTAAAAATAAAGTTTTATTATACAATGTAAACATATTGACCAGAAAACTAAAATATTTTTTTAACTTTTAACAACTTATACTCTACTCTACAATAATTTTAATTAAAATGGAGTAACATATTTATATAAAATTGTAATTCAGATTCTGCGAATTAATTTCGGATTCTTCAATTCGTATTCTTCAATTTTCTTTACGGACTTGACCTTTTTTATTATCTTTCGTATTATGTTGGACCTTTCACGTGAACGTTCAATATATGTCTCTGTAGTATTTTCTTCTATTAATCAAACAATAAATAGGTTTATTTTTATATACATTTAAAGTTATAATTATTGACGGTTTAGTTGGTGTTACTTTAAAAAAAATTTATTACCATTTCATTTTTTTAAATGTTTTTTTTTCTTTCGAATAGGACGTCAGACGTTTAATAGTACTGATTACACAGGCACACAAAAAAAAAACATCATGAACCAGAGGGGAGACCCCATTATTCTTAGGTTTTTGGGATCGCTGAACCCGAATATGACAATAAAAACTAATTTTAAATGCCCGTTTTCCCGCTAGCACCCCCTTACTACCTCTAAAGGGGTGAAAATTGAAGTTTTTGTATAAAATCAAGATAGATGTGTATTTCTACATTTTTTGGGATGCTGAAACCGAAAATGATAACTAAAAATTAATTCAAGACCTCCATAACCCATTAACACTTTCTTACTACCCCTTATGGGGAGTGAAGTTTTCCATTTTTGTATAAAATAAAGATGAATGTGTATTTCTATGTTTTTTGGTACGATGAAACCGAAAATGACAACCAAAAGTGAATTTCATACCTTTTTTACTCAATAAGACCCCCTAACCACCCCTAACGGGGGGGGTGGGGTAGTTTCAATTTTGTATAAAATCAAGATGTATGAAAAAACGATTTACAGTAAATGACATGTTTATCAAACTAGTTTGAGGTTACTCTTAGCTCTTATATTAGAAATTCAAATGCTTTATCGATTAGAAGTATCTGATATGTATACATGATTTAATTTTACTCTTAGCGTAAAACAGGAACAACGGCGTGGACGTAGTAGATTTCTGTTCCCTTTTGGGGTGCTGGATTAAAGTGAGTCCCCTTGCCTCTCACTACTCAGCGCCTACCTGTTTCTAGGATAACGAACTCTCTTGTTGTCAAAAGTTCTTCTAAGTGGTTTCCGTTTATTTGTTCTTTTCTGTTCTGGCAAGTCTCTTTTTAAATTCCAACAGTAGTCTGCTAACATATTGACATCCCATTTACCCTGATAGCGCTGTTCTATTACTGTCTTAAGATCCTGATGGAACCTTTCACCTTGCTCCTCACTGTAGTCTCCTAAATTGTCAGAAAAATAGTCCCTTCTATTTCGGAGGCATAGAATTAGGTTCAGCATCATTTAGTCTCCTAAATTGTCAGGAAAATAGTAATAATTCTATTTCGGAGGCATAGAATTAGGTTCAGTATCGTTTAAGCGTTTTACAAGACTGCCGGATGGATAACAGTATAAAGTAGAATTAAATAGAAAACAAAAAAAAAAACAAAAAATGAAAAAACTTGTTAAGAATAGGACAAAAATCATGATTCAGTCTTAGCATCATAATAACAAATATATGTATACAATAAGGTAACCCTATACTTTATAATCATTTTTTCTCTCAGCATCTTGAAAAACATAGTAATTCACATCCATCTTGATTTTATATAAAAATTGAAATGTTCATCCCCCGTAAGGGTTAAAATATACGAATAAAACAGCCAGTAGTATCCACTTGTTCTCTAAAAAATGTAGTGTATTTTTCTATTTAAAGTTTCCAATAAAACGAAAAAATTATTGCTTTGTGGTAATTGGATAACCACGATTTTAAAACCTCTGTTTAGTAATAATATAAACAAAATAAAACGTTACGTATATGTGTAAAATATTAATAAAGATGTAAAGAAGGATAAAAGGCTAATACAATTTCTCGACTCTGCGGATCTCATCATAAACGCATCCAACATCAGGATAACTATGGACTTCGATTTTACTAATTTAAAGCTACAAAAGGCTTTAATTGTATATCATTTGCATTTGTAATTGGAAATACTTGAAAAAAGAGCTATTAACACAGTTTATTTATTTTTAATCTTACCACAAAAAACTATCATAATAATATTATAATAAAACATTTTGTTTTGTATCGACAATGGGAGATTATACCCATTGTAAAGCATAAACATTTTATTTGATTCGAGTACTCCAGTAGAACTAGCACATTTGTATCATTTTAAAAAAGACAGCAAGTAATCAAATTGTTTGTTTATTTGACTGCAACTCGTAAGAGCTACCTTGATCAATTACTTAAAACCCCCTGTCATTGAAAATCGTCGTAAAATATGTATTAATGCTGCGTTTCGGATGGGGAATAAAATCAGGAAGATCAAAATAGATATAGTACTAACATACCTTATAATATGATTTAATACAAAAAATATAATTACCACCTAACTGTAACTGAGTTTTTTTTTGTGTGTCTCTGCTGTTAGCCCTACTGGCCATGACAGCGTCACCGCAATGTAATTTTTATACTTGCCATGCCATACAAACAAAACCTCTAACTTTGCCTTCTATTATGTTGACCACAATACCTTAATCCGTAAACTTCAATACGGAGTTTGTGATCGTGCTGATGACCTTGTAATTTCGTATTTATCTAATAAAAAACAGAGAGTTAGTTTAAATGTTGTTATTCTTTCGATTACTTTAATCAAAATTGGTGTCCCTAAACTGCAACTTTTTGATCCTTTTCAAAACAGTAAGTAGCCTAGACGTTCTTTCCAAACGGTTAACGGCAAATAGCCTTTTGCTTAATAATAACGAAACAAACTGTCTCAAGTTTTCTTTGCCTAATATTCCTCAAATAGGCATAATGATAACTTAATTGAGATTAAAAATGAAACTGTAATTGTAGATATTTTTTTAAATTGAACATTACATTAGGGCGGTCATATCAATACAATAGTTACAAGTTAACTTCAACGGGGTATGCGTTTAGAAGTAATTGGACAGCTAACTATATAGCTTAAAACTATCTTCAAAAACACATCAATACATAAATATACAATTTCAATAAGAAAATATTATAAAATACATAAAATTTATACATTTAATAGAGAACACTAGAATTAATGTATATTAGTTTTATCTACTACAGTTACCATAAGTATAACAGATATTTAAAGATGGCATTCAAATAAATTGAATATTAGGAAAATTGAGGGGTATTTCATGCCACCCAGCATATCGGATAAAACCTGTTGTTTAAAGATCACTTCACTCATAACAATAAACTAACAAATAAGTAGGTACTTAACAGTGATAAAATTTATTATATTTTTTGTTATTTACTATTCAGATACATGATACATCTCGGAAACAATAGATTTATTTTCAATGTCTTCAATGTCATTAAAAAGGTTAGAAAGAAATTTGAAGATCCTTTTATAAAACGGATCTGTGCTAATTGATTTCATCGTTTCCTTTAAGTCTTTGACTTTGACATTTAAAAGGCCGCAAGGTCATTATTATGATTGATGGATTCATTTCAGCGTGGAGCCTTACTTTGTATAGCCCCTAGCTTCTTTGGAATATTCATTAATAGCGTTAGAGTTTTGTTCCAGTTTCATTTGTAAATAGCATTTGAGACCATTATTAGACAACTGAATATAAATATTAGCATACTACCTACCTGGTTTACTATCAGATAACACAAATCTGAAAAATTTGATATTTAAATTAGACGGTCATGGAAATCATAGTAAACGTGCAAACTTGTGTCCTTTGGGGTATTAAATTGAACGAGGTTTAGTTTACCCCATTCTGTGACCATCAAGGTTTCCATAGAATACACAAGTTTCTTTCGGCATTCGTCGACGTTTTCCCGATATATCGTTATACGGATGGAATATACCACATACCAACAAGCTAATTTATACAATTTATGCAATCTTCCTTCAATTCTTTCGCTCATTCACTATGCAGATGTCTGCTGCTCTAACATCTCTGAAGTCAATGATAATAAACATAATAAACATATAACCACATCTCCCCCTACCATTCACAGCTGAAATGGCTTCCCATCCGTGAGCGATGAACTTCAAGATATTTTCGTTAATTGTTCTCTATCTTTAACGATCCACTCACTCCTTACTATTTAAAGCATAAGTTTGAATTATTTGGAAATATTCGCTCGTAATTAATCTTTCTGTTCCTTCCCATTATTCTGAATTCCGTGCAGATTCTTTCACAGTCTTCGAAATTAAACTCTGAACGGGTTATGTTCTGGACATATGAGATATTCTCCGAGCATGACGATCTTCAAGAACGCTATTTATTCATACGAGAGTAACAAGGATTAATACAGTTACATGGTATATCTTAGTTAAGTGAATTATATGTACTTGTGTGACTTAACATTTTATATTTTAAATTTAATATGTTGCTATATATTTTATTTATTTAACTTTATATTAGTATGCCTTTGTTGATAGTAACCGTTGTAATTTGAATAATGTAAATTGGTAAGTTAATATAGAGTTTAGTTGTCTAGTTTTTCCACCTCATTGTTATATTTATTTATTTATTCTTTATTTTTCGGGTTACTGGTAAAAAATGCTTTGTAGCATTAAGTCTGCCTATTGTGCCTTTTCTTGAACAATAAAGATTAAATAAATAAATATATAAAAACTAATACCCACTGTTTTTTTTTTTTGGAGATAGTCATTTAAATATCTTAATAGATTATCTTCGAAAAAAATCATTACAGGAGCATAATTCGTATGATTACTTCACAGGCTGAAGGCAGGAATTGCGAAAAAACAGTCACATTTTGCAAGAAAAATAAAATACTGTTAAAATATAAGAGCAATGTCTTGTATCTTTGTCAGGTCAGAGACTTTTCAGAACCTTCATTCATTCATATATCGTATATTTTTTTGAACTAATGGATTGTGTTATCAAATAATGGATGATTTATTTTTCTAATAATTTCAAATCCACTAATAACTCCAACACATAAATAGTTTATAAACAAAAATACAAACGCTTCAACCTAACTTTATAAACATTAGAACATAGAATCAGAATCTGGAGTATGAATATTCCAGAAGACTAAAGAAAACGTAAAGAAATACGTTAAAGTCTAACTAGTCTAGTCTGAAGATATTTTATTTTAAATCACTTTCAATTCCGGTCCGTAACCAGATATCCCTTCGTTAGCAAAGACGCTAATACAATGAATTTAATTAACAATTTGATTACAACTGTGATTTGAAACTTTTGTTCTCGTCACATCTCTCAGTATATATAGTAAGGTTTCACATTTTAATCTCTATAATACCTGTCACTTAAAAAGACGATGTTTCAAATATGCGATTCCGAAGAATGCTTTAATTTAACTTACCTGTAATTATTATAAGATGATTCTTCGTAATATATTTATGCCCTTTTTTAATTCGAAATTAACAAATAACAAATAAAATTTATATGTATAGTTAGTATGTATGTATATGTTTTATTATATAACATATATATAATATGGGTATATATAATTTTTTTAAATTTATTTCATGCACCAATTACTGCAATTTTAATTTGAAATAAATGTCCTTATAGTTGTACGTTGCCTGTAAAAGATAACTCGAAGTGATAAGACCGCCTTCGTACTATTTTGTAGCAATAAATTTACTGTTCATCTTTTATATGTCTATTGTGTGCAATAAAGAGTTTTAAATAAAAATAAATAAATAAAATGAGATGTGTTCTTCAAACTCTACAAAGGTACACTGCACGTACTGCTAGATGCGTAAACAATGGAATAGTCGCCCTGTTGTAAGCAAGACAGTAAAATGCTCGGCGTCGGGGGATTCAAACTTAATGTTTTCTTGAAACTCGTATTACACGTGTTCCTAGTCAGAGTCATCTCAAAAATGAGAAAGAAACCAATTGGATTTCAGCTCTCTTCATGAAAATTTTAAGTTTTTTTACCCATTAACAAATAAAAATGTCTTCCAGAGTTATATTCTTGTATATATTAATTGCAAATTATGGCTTAAGACTTACGAATTTATTAGATAATTTTCAAAATGCAATAAGGATATCCAATCAATATCTTTAAACATTTACTTTCTCATAAATTTATCAGTTTCAGCACGTGCTTCGAATGCACGCGTTCAGGATTTCGTCTTGTGATAGCAAAGTAAACTTACTTATTATTCAAACTTTATATTCTATTTGAAAATGTTTCCTTTTGAAATTATGAAATCAATATTAATTCACAAATAAATTTATAAAATATGATTTTAAATGCTAAAAAATTTTATAAATATTATAATAATAAAAAAGAGACAAAAAGTAACTTTTATATTTATACAATTACTCATTCCATATAAATACTGCTAAAACCTGAGATTTACTGTAGCATTAAATGGTTAATTAAATATTCGGCAAATATTTTAGTATGTTTAATGCGGTATGAAACTTTCAAGAACTAGTACAAAATTGTTTTACATACTGTGTAACTTACAAGTTACAGAGTACATCCACCTCCTCCTTCTCCACATCAACAATACAAAGAACGAAAAAACTTATCAATTATAGAAACAACAACATTAGTATCAAATAATAAAACACCAACAGTTATCCACCAACAGAGTATTACTATACTTACTTACTTACTTATATTAGTACTAAGGTAGACTGTAGAAAATTATGAATTAAAATATTAACTTTCAGGTTAAAAAAATATATACGACTTTTATGCACAGTTATTTTAACAAATGTTATACATATTTGTCTTAATCTATTCTTTTGCTAAAAAAATTAACAGATAAAAAAAATTCTGTAATAAAAATAATTGAATGTAACTAGGTACCTTCTTCTACTGGACTAACAGACTAGGAACCGAGTTTGTTTTTACTGCAAAGGTAGGGTAGATATTAAGGTAGGTAACCTTAACGAATTAAAGTAGAAGATTCAATATTAAGGTTTCTGTCTATCATAATTGGGGCACTTGGCGTTCAAAGGAAGTTTATTAGTAAACAATAATTGCATTTTAAATTCTCTCTCCGTGTAAGGAATGTTAAAATTCAAAATTGGCAAAATTGGATAATAAAAAAATGATAATGTATTTAAATATCAAAAAAGATACTGAATTTAGAGAAGACTTTGCTTAAAAAAAATATAAACGAATAACGATATGTTTCATCAAAATATAAACGAACTAAAATTTAGTTCTACATATAACCCATAATACAACATATGTTTTGTCAAATTCGATAGATTAATTTACAGAATATATATATTATTTTGTATTTTCCTTACTTTTTAAAAACTGTCTTATACTTATAATTATACAAGTGGAGGACTTAATTTGATAAAGTAAATAAAACTTTTTCAATGCTAAACATTTTACCAGTCTTCCATTAAAATATACAGAGAAACTCAAACAAGCTCAAACCCAAGTGTTACAGAAAAGTCATATAATTACACTCTTGTAATGCTACAATGTCTTTTGGGACAACTGAATTTTGCCACATTCGTTATTCTCCGGGACCAATTACATTGCCACAAAATGCAGATATTCCTACGAAGTATCGACAAGAATAGCCCGAGTTTAAATAACTCAGTCTATTACCGGACTAAACCCGCAAAAATTTCTAGATATTTAATATATATCAGTCTTAAAGAAAAATTACCATTTAATAATTAATTAACTTTTTGTGGTCCATGTGTAGAAAAACCAATTTTAACAACTTTCATAATTAAACATATTCTTAAAGCAATAGGCGCATCAAATCTTACGTAGCTTGAAGAACAGCCATCTTATTATTACTGGATTCAGGGTGCAGAATCCATAAATGAGACGAAGCTTCTTAGCATGGATTCAATGTGCGGGTGCCGGGCCCATCGCGTTGCAAGAAGAGGAGTGGAAACTATGCCTGGGACTTACGACCCAGGTGTAACCTACACCTGGGGCACCTTTATTATGCGCATACACGCTTACCTTCACTGTTCACGCTCCTTTCCCTACCTAACCAAATATCATAAGAACCTACTAAAGCCACCTTTGAAATACGTTCTAGAAATGAACCCATGATAGTTCTAGAAAGGCCGAGATCCTTAAATAAGTTGTAGAGAGATTTTGCTGTTATAGCTCTCGCTTCTACTTCTACAGCGTACAAATTAACTATAAATTTATTCCTGATCAGTTCGTTACATAGTTCTAATGCTTGTTAAGCTTAAATGTATGATATTTGGGTATGTTTGTTTCCCAGGGTACACTAAGCTCCACAAGTATGAGGTATATCTGGTGTTCCGATTACGTGTCAGTATCGCGAGATCGTCTGCAAAAGCTAGTATGGATTTTGTGTATTTATTGTTAAACTTTGTATTTATTGTTATTCTTTAATAATGTGAAAATATCTATTTAATTGGTATTTGTCTCAAAGTTAGAGTCACAAAGTTTCCGACGATCCATGTAGAAACATTCTAAACATTCTGATCGAAATATTCATCAAGTAACTTTTAATTGACTTTTAATAGAAAAAAGCAAAACAAAAAGAAGTCAATTAATAATAATAAAATAAAAGAGCTGCTTCTCGTACGGTAATTGGATATTGGGTGCGAGTTCTTAAAGATAGTGAAATTAATGCGTTTTTCGTTGTGTAAAATGGTTATATTAAACACCAGATAAGTACACAATACAAACAAAATACACAACACTGTCTCATTTTATACAATAATGTGAGAAAGCCTACGCACAACGATCATTATATACATGCTCAGTTGCAACACCATCCAGCCCATCTATCAGCATTGCCTCGGACGTTAATAAACAGAGCTTTGGAACTACACGATCCGATAAATATGAAAGATGAACCCGAAAATTATAGAAAGGTGTTGAAAGCTAACGGATACAAGTGGCAAAACTTAAAATTAAATTCAGAAGCATACAAATAAATATATATCAGACGTGAAACGTTTGCCTGTTTACCTGACAATGGGATAGGATAGGATCTTCCACCTATATTATAAGTTACGGTCACCTAAGAAAAAAGCTAATTAAAAATCTAATAACATTAATACAGTAAAAAAAATACGTTTCATCGCATTCTTCATATCTTTTGTAATCTTCAGTAGTGCTGTATAAATGTTATGACGAGCACCAAAGTTTTGGAAAATTGCTTCAAGAACTTAGAATAGATACTTTAAATAGGTAGTGTGGAAATATAACGAATGTAATAATATATAGTGAGGTTGGAAAGATAAATTATTATTATCGGTCCATTTTAAATTGAAAAGTAGCATAGCATATAATATTACCAACTATTTATGCTTCAATGACCAACTTAATTACCTGAATTCATTATTATACGTACGATTCCTCATATTAAGTATTCGTATTTTTTAAATCAGAATTCAACTTATTAAACTTTATTTCATTAACTGATAGTACACCTGAGACATGAACAACATTGGCTCATTAAGTTATTCAGTACCCTTATACTTATTTTTAAATATTTAATTTTGCGAAGATAAACTAAATGTATAAAAATATATGTTCGTATATTAAATAAAAAAATATTACGTAGAAAAATTACTTTAAAAATTATTTATGTAGTTATGTAGATTACATTGTTAGCTTATCAAGTCAACCAACGGAGTCAAGTTATCCAACGGTGAAATAACTTTAAAAACCATAGAAAATTATAAGTTTGAGGACGTAAGGGTTCAACATGCATAGTTTTGTAAGTTCCGAGGAATATTTAAATTTACTATGAAATTTAATTTTTACTCGATTATTCCATCGCATAATAACTAATAATATTTTTACATCGCATATATTTCTTTACCCCACGTTGGAACTCGTGTAAATTAGACTTCTGAACTTTCATAATGGGAGGTATATTATGTCTTTTGTCTCTCTCAACTTTTGCCGGATGATCGTTTTACAAAGAAAAATTTTAATTTATAGTGAAGAGGAGATATTTGTACGTTATATACTTTTTAAATAAAATAATAAGTACCTGTTAGTAAAAAACAAAAATGGTGTCCGTCCATAACAACTTGATAACAATTTAAAACGTGTTTGTTTTATATTTGCCCTTGGCATGTTTGCGTATCCAAACTAAACTGCTAAAACAATTTACTTTATATATTATGTAGTTATAAGTTTTTGCCTTATATATGTTAATTGTTTTATTTGAACAACCTACATCTAGTAAATACATTAATGCGTGTGGGGATTTTAATGTTCATAATCTAATACATCGAATCTAATGTTCGTAATACTTAGAAAATTCGATTCATAACTTTTTAATTTACTCCTATACATAAAGAAAAATAGAATTACTAAATTGACTTCTTTCATTGACACAATTTTAGCAAATTTTATACCAAAAGATAAAAAACTAAAGCCGGCAATTAATACAATTATTTATTTTTTTTACAAACTAATTTGTGGCAAGACAAAAACAAAAAAATGTTAATTCCTATAATTGTAAGATGCGTGGATGACCTTAGATATTTTAGTTACATGCTCATATCTGGAATAAGGAAAATAATCTTCATAGCAATATTATAATAATTTCTTACAGGAAATTCTGGAATTAATTGTATTTTCTCTTCTAAACTTGCGCTGTAATAAAACATATGTCGCTTTATAAAGCGCCCCATTGATCTGAAAAAAGTATGCAACATTGCTATGGCCCTTAACAACAAAAGATAACTTAATCGCAGTGCCTCGTTTACTCAATATATTTGAAGGCTATTCACAGATCAGGTCACGGCACATCATAGACTTAATAATTAATTTATTAAATTTAATTAAATTGCCCTGGAATTTAATGCAAATCTGGCAAAACAAAGCTTTTAATAGCAATGTAACTCTTTACATAGATAACCAAAAAGTTATAAAATGTTATAAGAATCTTTTATAATTCCTTTATCTCGCATTGATAAATCATAACTGTAAAAAAAATTAAACAAATATGCTATTACTATTCTGCAAACTAACACATTGTTAAGTGAGAAAGAAATTTAAGTGATTTATACTTGAAATCACTGTACCAGTTCTATAGAATTTAGTTTTGCCGCATATTAAAAATACGGAGAAGACTACGGCCAAGTTACTTTAATATACAGTCATAGTTTAATATCGTCTGCTATCCTATTTTTGGATAAATCTAACGAAGGCGAACTATTTTAAGCTGCTGCTAACGAGCAGCAGCTTAAAATAGAAATTTATAAAGAACGAGTGCTAAAAAGGACTGGAAAGCTTTCACTGTGTCATGATGTTGAAAATTTAAAAATATAAACGTTTCCAGAAATTTTGTGTGTACGATATTTCGTTATAAAATTTCAATATAAAAATATGTCAGTAGATTTACAATAATTTTATTTTATTTCGTTTAAAATTTTGAATCTTTGCTTTTTTTTATAATTAAACGTTAGACTACGAAAAATACGTAATTAAGTATTTGAATATTCTTCGACGGAATGTTTTATACTAAAATACCGTTACTAATAAAAATAATGTCATATATAATTATTTGTAGAAACAATTATAACTTCTGAAATTCTTCGACGTTCTTTAATCAGTCAATATACTCGGCTTGGATCACTGTTGTGAATCTTGATGACACTATCGACGGGTTATACTCTCTTTATATTCACGTATATTCTCTTTATATCAGTATGAGTATCATAAGTTTAATCAGGGCCGAATTTAGGAAAGGGCAGGCTGCCAAAGGCATAAAAAAATATTCAAGGACACTTACGTTTTTTTCCAAAATGTTTTTTTTTTAGCTTTTACTAAGAATATCACTTTCACAAACATAATAAAATTGTTATCGATATTAGAAAGCCCGGAATTTTAGTTTCTATTTACAATTCAAAAAACTATTTTTATTTAGAAAATAATTAATAATTAGACGCCTTCACCCATACATTGCCCCAGAGTCTCAAGACTCCCAAATCCGGCCCTGATCCCAATAGTTGGAATTTTCTCTAATGTCTGTTTATCTTTGTTTACGTTTTGAGTTAAATACCTTCTAAATTGTTTCACATATTTTTTCTGCAAGAATGTTCAAAATTAGACAGCTTTAAATTTTCAATTAGTGAACAGTAGAGGTCAGAAGGTCCAATTTGTTGTTGATATTAATATAGTAATCGACGACATGGTTATTTATGTTCGCGGCTAGTCCCTTATTCTTTGTGTTTTCCTTTCGACCTATTTTTTGAGTTCCTCAAGTTCCGTGGTCCACCAGGGTCATGTTATTTTTTATTTCCTCTGGAAAGATGTTTACATTGACTTTGAAGGAAAGCATATGTGCACTCTTTTATCCTTATATGAGCACTCGAGTTGCTTTTGAGTTTTTATTTATTTCATTTTATTTGCAATGGTACGAGTATTTCCCTTCGCCAGGGAGATTTTAACGAGCATTTGAACATTCGACCACTTTGCCTATTTGACGTTGTTTGTTGATTGGCGTTATAATTGATTTAAGGGGATTGCCCCTTAAATCAGTTATAACGCCAATCAACAAACAACGTCAAATAGGTATTGACATCTATATCACTTGGCGACTTAGAGTAGTTCCTATATTCAACTATTCCGCCAGTCGCAGTCGAAGCTATGCTCGCGCCGCCATCGGCTTGGACGGCGTCACGAGCATTACAGCCGATCCCATTCTGAGTAGCGCCAGATTGGAAGCATACCCTTAGAGCAGAACTACGTAATCCCGCATTCATTCATCCCCCATTCAGAGTGGCTGTGGGCGATGCGGGCTCAGGGAGGATAGTGTGTCAGGTGTCCTAACTGTCAAGGCGTAAGCTCAAAAAGAGCTCTCCGTAAGGCACCGTGAAGTGGGTTCCCACCCACCTGAACTCAATAAATCAAATTCTTGTTGATGGGTCCGAACACTTTTTAACTCATTCATCAAGTTACAGTATTAATTAAATACTGTGGCTCAATAGCCACAATCATAATTGCAATGTGAAAATAAGAGTCTGAGTAAAGTGGTACCAAGAGGAGACTAGAATAACTAATCACGTCACTACTATTTTTATACTGCTAGCACATTGCAAGAACTTACAGAACTTAGAATACAGATAATTTTAAAAAATAATAATATTTAATAATTTTTATATCCTTTAAATATTATTAATTTTTTTTAGTATTTAAGATTTAGGAAATTAAATCAAAATAGATTCTGTTATTTTAATCCAATTTTTGTCATCACAGTTTTCTACGGTTGTATGGATTCGAAATATAGTTTAACTTTTAATTATTAGCACTACTAAAAACTTCAGTTCCTAATTACATGACTTATATTGCGTACTTAAAAATATTAATGTAGCGAAACATAAATCCTTAACGAAGTAACGTAGTTCATATTGATATGCTCCTGGAGTATCAAAGAAAACATTATCAGCTCTCAAGGGATTAAGGCTTTTATTTTCTCACAAGTTAGAGTTCGTTGAAACAGCGTTTGCTTTTACGTATTTATTTTATAGGTGGCTCCATCAACGTGACTATGACCCCTCATTGACACTAACTTTAAAGTGTAATAGTGAAGTAAAGGAATCAACGATTTTGACGGTTCAAGTTAGATATTTTATTAATAAATTAATAAAAAAAAAGTAGAATATCAGAATTAAGTAATAAATAATAAATTTGATGTGTACTTATTTTAAAAAAGTTGTATTTTATATCGAATCCTTGCCAAACCTAACGTTTTGGATTTTAATGAAACTATAAGCTATTGTTAGTAATTGGTCCACCACCTCCCTCCCCAGACTAAAATTATAAACCATCAAAGATCACTTACAGCTTATATATAATTATTAATCAAAAGTAATTAATTAAATAAGTAATTTAAGCAAATTTTATAAGCCAATATACATTATTGTACAGTGCTATCTGATAATATTCCGGGTTGAAAAGCGTGTATATTTCTTCTCAGGGAATAAGCTAACACCACACCAAATTTCAACGTTCTTTTATCTTTAGGTATATAATTAAAAAATGTTGAAATGTTCCATTTTTCTCAAGTTATAGTGTATCCTATAGATATAGGAAATCATTTTTATATTCATAGATATCTCGAATTCCGTTATTGTACATTACGTTGCATATTTCAGGACCTTCACATTCTGTACTTACAATATACTGCATACTGTTCTGAGATGAAAATAGTAATAGCACATGCAGTTTAACTTTAGTGAATATATTATTAAATATCCTTACTCTAGAAAGTTGAAGTATTATAAAACGAACTAACGAAATAGCCAGAATAATATCTTGACGGATTGTTGTTAGTTTATCCTTTATTAAAAGAAAACATAACTTATCAAAATTCAAACACAATTTCTAAATTTAAAATTTACGGTGCAAACAGTACTTTAAAATTGTCTTTACGGTTCACTCTTGACTACATTTAATATGTTATAAAGAGGATTTAAGTTTATATTTATCTTTATGAAAACATAAATATTAGTGATATAAATACTTAATTTTTTTATTATTATTTCTTCATTAGTTCTTTAAGATTATATATCAAGAATTGATACGACTTGAACAAAAAAAACTAATTTAGCATATAAAAAACCATTAATTCATGAATTTATTTTAAACATGTCTTTTTGTACCCTGATCGAAATACTAAATACTCACATTTCATTTTCTGGTAAGTTCAAAGTGATACTTCCAAGTACTTTATCTCCATATTTCAAATATCCAAATATTCCAACAACAGCATAAAGACAACCGACCACTGTCATGTTGATATTTAACACTCCTGGACAGCCGAGGAAGTGTTCCGGGTTCTTCATCTTCATCAACCCAATAGCACGCATAGCATTGAGTGTAACGCAGTCCTGTAATCAATAAATGTATTCCATATAAAAATAAAAGAATAATGAAGTGAGATTACTTCAGATATGTGGTATGAGAATAGTGATATACGTTGTAATATCTCTTTACTCAGATTTTATTAAATTAAGTAAGTATGTATACCATCTAATGCGGATATTTTAGAGTAACTAACAGACTTTCTATACATAGTTTACATTTCCTATGACGCTAACTCGAATAGTCACGATATATTTTTTTGTCCTCTTCTAAGCAAAAACAAATTTTGTATATAAAACAAACAAATGCTTAAATATAAAACATATTTCAATATATATTTAAGTAAACATTTGCAGTACACTTACTGAGGCTCAATTCTTATATAATTTTTATTACAAATTTATAACATAATTCAAGTATCATGCAATTTCCAATAACTGCATTTAATATATACGTCAAGAGGAAGAAGATTAAAATTTATTATTATTTGTTTTGCATATATTGCAGTGAAATAAAAGTACTTGAAAGGTTAATAACTCTTTAAAACAATATAATAATAAGCGAACTATTTAATTATACGTCGTACTGTTATCTAATTAGAAAATGTAAATATATTTTGTAATATTTAAAGCGTGAATCTTTAGCTACTATGAGAGATTCAAGATCATGTTGTAGTAGTACAGTATGCAAGCTTCTAACTTAGAAAGAAAATTAACTAAATAAAGGTAAGATTTTTCAGTTTGAATTAGCACATTTGTTTAGATATGACAAATATTTTCGAAGTAAATCCAATGATTATTTCAAACACTCCTTTTATCTTGTTTCTTGCAAAAAATATACTTTCACATTAAAACAAAAAAAATATTTACAATTAAAAGATATTAATGGTTATGATGTTATATACGGGTACGGGTATATAACATCACAACCTTACAAGCAGACGTAGAAAGTATTGTAAGCCTAATATAGATGACGCGGCTTCTCTCTCGGAATCTTAAATCTAACAAATAATGTTTAAATTTTATTTGATATTTTTATAACATGTACCATATTTAGTTGTTTTTTATTGTAATATAATACATTGTACATTGTAACTGTCATTTATTAATGATATTGAAGTATTAAAGAGATTGCTAAAATGTTCTGTTATGAAAATTAATAGCTTATATAATCTAGCTGTTTTCATGCGGCCAGGGCATCATCACATTATGTAAGCAAGTCGACATTAAATAGTTATTAAAGCTACATTACGTGAACGAAGTAGCTGGAAGTCCAAACACCCTTGCCTCCCCTTCGGAGAAGTGGCATTTACAGCTATTTTTGTACATGTCAGTAGACGAATTTGATCATTTAATACCATATCCCACTTATATAAGGCTTATCAATCATGGCTTGCATTCGATAGAAATTCAACTGGAAACCTACGCTAGTGCTCACCTTGTTTTCGGATGTGGGTGTGAGTGTATCACACAGATAACATACAGATATACATAGGTGTAGTAGATCAATACGAACGCAACTTTTTAAACACTCATTATGTAGTTTGTGGCAATTATTGAAATATTAAAATACACATAATTAATTATTATTACATTATATAATATTTTTATTAAGTGCATACGTTATTAAAACTTCATTGCTCCTTTAGATTTGGTGGTAGCGTATTATTTTACGCCACCACCAAATATAAAGGAGCAAGGAAGTTTTAATCACGTATGCACTTAATAAAAATATTATATAATGTAATAATAATTAATTATGTGCATTTTAATATTTTAATAATTTCCATAAGAGTAAAATTTTGGGCTTCCGGCTGTTACATTCACGTTATCCTCCTCCGGCATCGATTAGGAATGGTTTTTGGAATCTGTTTGGAATTTTGATCTATCATCCAGCAACTGCAAACAAAACAAAACAAAACTGTGAGAAAAATTACAAATGTGAAAATCCGTTATCTTCACATTTGTAATTTTTCTCACAACCGGTTATAGCGATCATAATGTATTGTTATATATTATATAATATAATGTTATATAGTTCATCGTGAATAATCGGGATATTAAATGCAAATACTATTGTATTATGTCCTATAGAACAGTTATGATTGGTAGCTTCAGAGGTTAGTATATTCAAACAAATAAACTCCTCTATTTTATTATATTGCTATAAATAAAAATAATTTGACACATACCTTTTAACATTGTTAAACGTAATATATAAACTTTCAAAAACTTTATTCTAGGATTTTATATAAAACTTAAAACACACTTAATTTAACCAATTCTGTTACTAAATAGTGAATTAAAGTAAATAGTGAAATACCTAAAGTTTTATCTAACAATAAACCCAAACATTCTACAATATAAAGTTGTTTACATCCTCAGAAAGTGATTAAAATGTTTGTCTTGTAGCCCAAATGAAGTTAGAGATTATACGAGTACACACTCACTTAAACCGAACAAATATAAACTTAGTTTACGAGAGTTTTGATATCATCAAACAGGATTGGTTTATCTATATATATATAAGCGATTTACCACTCACTTACTCATCACGAAATATCTGAAACAATTTTAATCAGACAGATATGTTTGATTAAAATTTTACATAGTTACTTTTTTGTGACGTAGACGTCTACTAAGAACAGATTTTACGGAATTCTTATCCCAACGGATTTCAACTTTTTGCATTTCGCAAAGTTTTAAAAATGTAGGAACTATACAGTAACGGGGGGGTAAGAATTACAGTTATATAGCAACGGTTTTTTTAAATGTTATAAGTTAATATTCATAGACATCATGCCTTTATTCATGTTTGTTGTAGTTCATGCCTTTCATTGTAATTTTAAATCAATTTTGCCATGATTTTCATTGTGATGGAAATTTCGCAGGAAATTGTACTCCTGCATAAGTTTTCGCTGCTATTTCATGGTCTTTAGTACTTCTATTATAGTTTAGTATATGGTAAGTCATAAATATAGCAACGGTTATCATATATATTCACTAATGTATCAAATAAGTTCACTAATTAAGCCTAACGTGAGCAACATAATTATTATTTTTTTATTAAACTTTTACGTAACAGTTAAAAACAGTTAAAAAGTTCTAAAATATATATTTTATTTTTTTTCGATCGAGGCCTCTCTCAAAAAAAAATATATAAATTTTCAATATGCCTGAATACCATATTTGTATAATATATTATAGTCAGTTAGTCAAAGAAATGCTAAGCGGCTCTGGTAAGTTTTACATATTATATAAGCGACTAGTCTTTTCATGTTTCTGTCTGTTTATTTAGTCACAAGTAGCTCCGACTTATACAACACTAATATTGCCTTATATTAGTATCAGATATCTCAGGGACAGTATTATCATTATTTAACCATAACTTACATCAATGACACCTATATTTAATACTCTTAGTAAAACTTACTCGGATCTTGTGAGTTTTGTTTTAGATTAAATATTTTTTACATTAGTTTCCAAAGATTTAATTTAAATAGGTCGTTTTGAAGATTTATAAGTAATTATTTTAACTTACAAGATAATAAGTACTACTTTCTGTCGTTTCCCATACTATATAACATTTATTTTCATTCTGCCATTTCTATGGCTAATTTTATTGTAATTCGTAATAATTTAAGATAAATATTTCATTTAATGATCGTCATCAGTACTCTTTTATTTAAAATAACCTGCACTAGAAAATTAATTATGTGTATTCTACTAATATTAGAAAAGAAATAACAAGAAAGAACATGCAAATTCAAAATAGCAATCTCATCACACAAACAGCTGTCCCGAATGAGAATCGAACCTATAACTTTAGCTCAGAAGACAGTGTCACGAACTATCTATCCGCCTGTTTGTTAACTGCTAAACTCCGTACTCCGTACTCCGATTTTGTCAATCTCTGCCACTTAAATTAAATGCCGCTTTATACCATTATCTCAAGGTACTCTTACAAATTTATCTTTTTTTTATCCTATATGAATATTCCCTTACCGACTCAGCCGGGACGGTGATGAGGGACTAAGGGACTATGGAGCTACACAGAGGAACCTATCACTTTTAATTCTATCTGCTAAATACTACTTAACATTATCGCTATAGTGGGACTTTATGGAATAGCTTATTTCCATACCATCGATATGTATCGTAAGATACTGACTACACTGCATTTGTATAAGTTACTTGCTTAAACCGTACGATTCGTGAAACAATCTTTCATTCACGAACACAAAGATAAATTTCAATATCTTATTCGAGTTATGAGGTTTATGTTTTAATAGAGTATTTACTCCTTTAACACTCGCAATGCTCTTTTGCATTTTCGGATGTTGTAAGAGATCGTTAGAAATAACAATTTACAATTTATTTTTCTATACAATTTAAAATAAACTAAACATTAAACCTCAAATTTAATTTTTTCTAATTTAAAATTACTATTATTGTTTTAAATTTACAATTTCTCTCAGTGGTTTTAAGTCTTTTTTCCATCTTGTTTTATTTGTCGTTACTGTATTTATTAGTATCTTGAATCCTGATCAATCAGTCCGAATGAATTTTAAAATTATTTATTCTTTAGGCGTACATGGCACGTAAAAACATTAAATCAATAATTCCACAGATCCATAGTTCCATAAACATTAATTCCACAGTTCCATAGTTACAGGAAAAGAAGCGACAAAACAGCGATGGATACTCTTTCAACCTACTATGAATGTTTATTTTTATAATATTGACTTGACAATTTGTCATAATTGGTGTGTGAATACAAGTTTGAATTATGGTGAAAAGTTATCGAGTTGTGAGTTTTAGTTACTTAGGGTGAACACATAAGCTGTCGTTGTACAGCATAAGGTACGAAAATTTTTATATTTGAGTTATTTTTTAAAAATAAATAGTACAAATCAATAGAAATTTTAAAATATAAAATTTAAAACAAAAAAATAATAATAATGTGTACTATACTGACTTCACAATCTGTATGAATGACTCGCTTGAACCGTACGGTTCTCAAAAAGCTTTCTTTCACGAATACGAAGTTCTCGTTATGAGATTTATCTTTAAAAAGCATTTACTTCTTTAGCATTTACAATGGTCTCTTTCATTCTCTGGCGTTGTCTAACGATGTCTTACGTTAGAAATAACAATTTACAATTTATTCTTGGATAAAAAATAATAAATTATACATATAACCTAAAATTAAGTGAAGTTCTGATTTAAAATTACGATTTCTAAATTTTTAATGTCTGGTAGTGATATTAAGTATTTTTTATCTACTTTGTTTTATTTGTCGTTAGTGTATTTATTAGTCTCTTAAATCCTTATCTATAAATCCAAACGAATGTTAAAGTTCTTTATTTCAATTAGGCATATATTACTTTTGACAATCAGTCATAATTGATATGTGAAAACATTTGAATTCAAGTAAAGTGTGATACTCAATGAAAATTATAATAAATAACGACGCCATTTCTAGTACACATGAAACTACACCCACCTAATAACTAAAAAGACATCCAATCCCAGACTAACCTCGTTAAAAAAATATGACAACCCCGTATCTACAAAACAGATTGCCAATGTCGTCAAAAACGACGCATACTATACTTTGTATTCAATAGCCTTTGTTAACTGCAATGGTCAGAACGGGATAAATTTTGTATTGTTAAACATTAGGCAATATGAACTAAACACTTACCAATCTACAGTAAATATTGAAATAACTTAGACAACAAACATTAAAACTGTTCCGTAAATTTTGTCAATATCATTTATTGTTCCTTAATATTTAATCAACGAATTTGAATTAATACCCTTTACATACGTTAATGGCACTCTATAGCATTAATTACTAAACAACTCTATGTATGCTGATTACAAAATGGAAGTCGGAAATGCTTTTCATTTATAAAAATAAATACAAATGATATTTATTAAAATTAAAAATAAACCAAATAAACACACTAAATGTTGATGAATTCACAGTTAATTATCAACAAAGTTATTATTTTAATTTCTCCAATCTCTAATTTGGGCCACCAAGGCCAACTTTGTCAAAGCTCAATGCCAATAACGGTTTTACGGCAAAAAAAACTATCCCAAAGTCTTTATTTTCCTTGGACTTTCATAAATCGTGTGGGCTGAATGACATTTCCCAGCTGGTGCTAAGAACATGTGACCATGAGATGACTCCAGTACTAACGCGTTTATTTCTGTACACCGTACCTTAAAGATCTCATAGAAGTGTTTGTGCGTGTGTCCATCCGATTCCCAAAAAGATGATAACTCGGACCCATTTAGCTATAAACCTATCGCCTTTACCTCTCCAAAGTAGTGGAGAGCATCATCAAGCCTAGCCAAACACTTACACTGCGCAGTACTCTATTCTCGTCTCTGGTCTGGATCATTCCAACATTAGCTTCTACCTTTTGACTGCGTACAACGGAGAGCGATTTGGATAACAAAAACAAAGATGACTCTATGTTTAACTCAAAACATTTATCTCTTGTAAGCTATATATGATAAAACATTTGCTTTGTTGTAATATATTATGTATAAAATATATATTTGACAAATATATTCCAATCTATGCCTTACGAATTAAGTTAAAATTATGATATCTAGTATCTTCTAACATGTTAGTAGTGATTAATTGTTACCACATTCGGTATAATATAGAGGATTACCGTGATTATCATTTACAGTACACCGACGGCAGCTGGCACACGGTTGAAGTGAAAACCAATTTAGTTAGAGTTGATGATTACATTTACAGAACATAATATTGTCATTAATTTCTGTAGTAAATGAAAATATGAAATAATGACTTAAAGATAAATAGAACTAAATAATAATAATTATTAAACATAAGAGTGAGTAAACCACTCACAATTTATTTATTTAAAGCCTTCTAAACAGAAAATTTTATAAGACATTGGTTTGACACAAGATTTAAGAAGGATATCTTTAAAGGTAATAAAATCAGAATAAAAAATTTAATTGTTATCTTTCAGATTATATAGGCATATAGCATAAATTTGTATAAAACTCCGTGTTTTTTATACATCAGCAAAAGTCGCATTCAAATCGGTTTAGTCAGTTCTTTATATCATTAATCATTATAAATATAAATTTCTGCCACACAATGACTGCTACTGAATTCATCTCATCCTTCATGAAAGTTCTTTACGTGGAAAACTTTTAACGAGGTTTAGTGTTTATATGATTTACGGAGAGAAGTTTAATTATTTTACGTTGTTATTATTATAATTGGATGATAATTTTTATTTGTTTTTTCTACTATCTTATATTTAATGTAATTTTAGTAACATATTTATATTCAATGATTGCAGATATTCATTAACAGAAATTAATATTAGTGTAAGAAAAAAGTAAAATTAAAATTGTTACCTACTTAAGTTTATTTTATTATAGTTTAACTTAGTTGTAGTTATAATTCAAATTAAAACATCCCTATAAGAATATTTTTTCTACCTATTTTTATCCTGTCGTAGTTCTTAAAATTTGTCTGATAATATATATTTAATAAATTTATTTTTATACTTATTTAAAAGAAGTTTTGTACGGCTTTGTTTCTTTATAATTTCTTAAAATATTGTTTATTTGCGAAAAAACAAATATTCCTATTTAAAGGTTTGTTATAAACTTTGCATATTAAACGTTATCCTTTCGATGAGCTGCAGTGTTGTTTAAATGAAAACAAAGTGCAAAATTACATATATAGTCCATAAAAAACTTAAATAGACCAGTTGGTCTCTAAGTAAATTTGAGACCATTCAACTTACGGGTTTTTAAGTCAAACGGTGTCAAAGTTGATCTCGATCATTCTAAAACAAATAATATCCTGATATTCATTTTTGAACTGAAAAACATGCATGCATTTACCCCTTATTGCTTATAGTTAGTACTTTATTTTCACGTTTTCTAATATATTAAGAAAAAAAATGACCCTAATAAATAGTTTGCTGTATTGTTGTTACTACAAATTTTGCTTCATTTTAATAGCTTTCTAGGTATTTTATATTTATAACCATTATTATATCAAATGCGGTTGTGGTTCAACAGCCAATACAAAATTTTAATTAATGAATAAGGTAAAAGAAAACCTATATAAACCCTTTCAACACATGCAACTCGAGTCAGATATTTCGAAATTAAATTTACATGGATTAAATGAAATATAAAAGTCGTGAATTAATATTCATTAACACATGTATTGTGATTGTCCACCATAATTTAATTCTACTGATAATACAGAATTACATTATAAATGTATATAAGATTATATATTTTACTACTTAATTGCTTTAGAGTTAAGAAATGAATTTTTATATTTACCTGTAAGACAGCCACCTGATTGTCCAGAAAGCTCTGTATTTAGCTTTTGACGGTGACTGGTCTATCCCAAGTGGTTGAGAAGTCTACTCCTCTCCTGGAGATCTGAATAGCCACATACTTTCTTTCGAATCTTTTCCTGATTACACATACTCACAAGTACCAAGCCACCATCGATGCCTTACCAGGAAAGTCAAATCATTACCTAGTATAGGTTGTAGTGCCAATTCAATGTCCACGTCATTTAACAAAAACGACGTCGAGCTAACTATAACTTACACACTAACAAGCGGCGGTCACTGAACGTCGATGTTCTCTAAGGCTGCTGCTACCTCAAAGCAGAATTTGATGAACTTTCTAACATTCATTGTCATGCAGATGACAGCGCTGGGAATGCCTATATCGGCCTTCTATGACTCTCCCAAGAAAACGTTGATGAATATCTCGAAGGAACTGGAATTAATAAATAAAGCGAGGACCTTCATGGCGGTGTATAATAACTAACTCATATCAGTGAAAGCCAAAGCAGCTATTGCATTTTCCCGTGAAATTTTAAAAAATATATGTAAAAGAAATATTTTTTAAAAATTATAGAATGTGTCTTATTATATTAGAAATCAGTTCGTAGTAATTATAGAATTCTATGTAAGTATATTATCTAAGTATATTAATGTCAAAAAGGTTTGTGTTATATTTGTTTCGTCAATATTAGTAAAGTAAATATTACCAATGTACTAAAACAGTAATTTTAATTTAGAAAACGTTGATCGGCTTCACTGACTCTATCTTATAATTTTATGTTTGAAATGAAATACATTTAAGAAAAATAAATTAAATTTAGGGCAGTATTAAATTCAGAAAAGCGTAAAATGTCAAACAATCTGTCGAGAGGTTAAAGATAAAAACTATTAAAATTGTGTTTCCTCTTTCATTCTTTAAAAAAAAGAAGATTTACGGCAGACTACGTTTTTACTTTCTTCCTAGAAATCGTTTCACAAATTGAACAGAATAAAATGTATACGAAACTTTTATGTGTTATTTATTTAACGACTTAACAATTTAAGTTATTTTGAAAAAGACTAACTCGATATCATGGAACGAAGACTACCGCCGCTGTTCGGAAACACCATGTGAACATACCGCATAGAAATACCTTTGTTGTTAATAAATCTTAAATCCTATCAGTGTTTTCCTGTATTCAAAGTCAAATTTCAAATTCAAATTTTATTTTTTTAACTCAAATACATTTATTTTAAATGTCATCTTTGTTCCAATATCTAAAAAATATATATATATATATCAATGCACTAAAATTATGCTCTTTTATAATATTTGTTCTACATTTTGTAAATAATATATTTAAATTAGTAGACTTTATATTTGATGCCTATCCTACAATACAATAAAATAAAATAAATCAAATCTATATATTAATTGTAATAAAACTTAATGGTATGCATTATGCGGTGCAGATAAAGCCGTTGAAACAAAATAAAAAGAACGGCGCACGATACAAAGCTTCGACCTGGAATCACCCAGGGGGTGGAAAAAATCATATATTAACTACGAGATTATATTTTTTATACTCTTATTAACCTCTTCTACCAATATAATAACATGCAAATATTTTATAAAATATAAGAATATAAGAACATGATATTTTATATGAAATCATATTTTTTAATTATACGTTAAAGATTACTTAAATAGATAAAGATAAATATCTTTTCGTCGTTTCAAGACTCGTTTCCGTAGATTTTGTGTGCATGAATTTACTATTCATTGTGATTTGGTTGAATATTTCAAAAATTTATCAAAGTTGTTTATTTACTGGAGCAACTTGTAAACCTTACATATTTCTGACGTAAATTTAATTTACCAATGTTTTTATGTACAGTTATTTGTAATATATTGTTTGGTAAGTATTATAATTAAAATTTATATTACTACTTTGTTATTATATGAATGATTAAAGTAAATAAAAAATAATAAGGCTAAAACTAAATTAATCCATCATAGGAATATTTAATTGTTTTCTATTCCAGCTTTCGAATACGGATCAATGGATCAATGGATGAATGTGCGACAAATTCTGTCCATCTTCCGAAATATTGAAGGTCTTGAAAAAATTGTAAAAATAAGTAGAGGAATACCAACTTGAGATCTGCACCAAGTGAGTGACAGCATTGTTTGTTACCTCACTTACAAGCTGAATGTGTATGCGCTCATTCAGGTCGTCTTGGAAAATAAATTCACCAAAAATAAATTGACATAAACTACAAAAAGTAAGTTCATCTTTCCCTCCAAAAACAAAAACTGTTGCTGTTACTTAAAAATACTATTTATTATACAGATATTACGTTTTATTATATATATATAAAGCGAATTAAATAAAAGTAATAAAATTAAATAAGAATATAATATGAATATTTTTTATCATATTTAAATTATTTAGTTTTTTATACATTAGTAATTTTTTTATTATTTGTAATAGATATTTCTTTAGTCATAATAAAAAAAATAATCCATCAATCATTTTTTCTATTATAATATCAAATGCACAAATTTTAAATAAGTATATATTATTATTTGTATTATTTGTAACACATTCCCGCAAAATTATTTAATATTATATTCCTCCTGCGAAATAGGAGTTTTTAACGTTTTTAACGCCCCGAGCGCTACACAAAACTAGCTTTAATAAATAATGTGTTTTCTTTAACAATTCCTGTAAGTAAAAGTAAAAGTAGAAAGATATTTTAAATCTGATTATGCAATTATTAAACATTTCGAATTCCTCTAAAATATGACAACATTTCATTTAAGTAATAAAGAAAAGTAACATATAAGTACTTGAAAAATTAAATACTTTATAAAAGTAAAAAAAGTTAAATAATTTCGAGTGAAAACATTGAAAATTGGCAGCATTTCATTATCCTTTATTATATCTGCCCTAATTAGTTTAAATTGATTTAGTTTTATCAAACAAACGATGTTTGATGTCTGCGCCATTTTCATAAATATTATTCTCACGTTATGGTTTAGTGATTTCCTCTTCTAATACTCTCCCATGAACTGGAACTCAATATGTGCAAGGAATATATTATTTATAAAATAAACTTTATTATGCAAAAATATTATATGGCGATTGGTTACTTTTAAATACCCTGAACCAATCAAACCTGATCCTTTCAAGAAAAATTTTATAAATGTGTAATAAAGAACTCATTTCAAACCGATTACGAAACCTAATTTATTTTCGTTAAAATAATAACTAAAAATAAATGACGTTGCACAAAAGTCACTATTTATATAATTGTTAAAAAAAATAAAGTATATTAATAATAAAAATTAAAACAATAACAAATACAAGACATTAATTAAAAGAAAATATTATATTATTGACGATAATTTCATCATCATGTATCAGCGATATTCGAACTACGAGTTCCTGTTCCTGAACTATTACGTACCTGCTACGTAATATTGGAAAATGTTATTTATGACTCTGAAATGGAGAACGATTCATTCTTTGCTATTTGTAACTATGATTTAAGAATTACGATTCAGCTTAATAAAAGATGCCAAAGATTGATTGCGGTAAAAAGAAAATACCTATATTGTTTAACTACAGATTTACACCCATTCTATCCATACATCTATCATAGCTTGTGAATACATGTATGAGTACGTATATAAATGAATATCATGTCATCATTTTAAATACAAGCAGAATACTGTATCAGGAAGTGGAATGTTGCCTAAAGACAGAATAAAAAAATAAGATAATTTACAAAATACAAACTTAGAGATACGACAACTTACTAGTATACTTTTGTTAGAATTATTAATTATTTTATTAAAAATTTAAAAATGTAAGCCCAGCAATGTCTTACATGTATAATCGTAGGACCAAATTAGTTTGAAGTTGCAGGAATGTAGTCTATGATCCCTGTGACTCCCAAAATATGTAATTTCGATGCTAATTGAAATATGATATTGTAATTGATCGTTACTAATTTGACTTGATATTTATTGTATACCTTGAGAGAGTGGGAATGATATTGAAGTTTGACGTTCAAAGGTACAGTCTATCCCTTTGAAATAACAGACAAATAACATATAACTCACCTTGGAATGCATATTTGCAACGAACAATAACTGAAACATTTGTATGATGAAATACTGTATGTAATATAGTAATATAGTAATAGTAATTAATATGATATATTAAATTAGAAATAGACTTTTAAAGATCTAAGGCTATACAGTTAAATGTTAAGTATATTTAAAATGTAAGTAAATTTACTTGTTCGTTTGTTTTTATGTCTTCTTTCTTAAAAATTACAAACTAATTAAAACGGATGACACTGAAACAATTGATTATTTAAAATATAATAAAGCGAAATAATAAAATAAATAGCATTATAATATAATATACTGCATATTTTAATTTTAATATAGGACAAGAAATTTCTTCTCTTTTTTTAAAATGATATGATTCGCGCTGAAACGATGTAATTAAGGATGTGTTCTCTAAACAACATTTTTAAAATGTTTCCTTCCATATTGTTGATTTAAAAGTCAAATCCGAAACACTGAGATAGTTCTACATATTTCAAATAGATTGAATTCTGTTCCACATTGTGTAACTTTGGTTTTTGTACGTTGTATTTTAAACTAACATTTCCAATTATTCCTAAAAATAAAGTTTTATTATAGAATGTAAGCATCTTGACAAGAAAACAAAAACATTTCTTTAAGTTTTAACAACTTATACTCTATAATAATTTGAAATAAAATGGAGTAGCATATTTATATAAAAATACCTATAATTCAGATTCTGTGAATCAATTTCAGATAGTATTCTTCAATTTTCTTCACGGACTTGACCTTTTTTTATTATCTTTCATATCAAGTTGGACCTGTCACACGGACCTTCAATATTTGTCTCTGTAATATTTTATTCTATTAATTAAAAAATAAATAGTTTTATTTTTGATATACATTTAAAGTTATAATTATTTATGGTTTGGTTGGTTGAACTTTAAAAAATAATATCACCATTTCATTTTTTTTTATTTAATGTTTTTTTTATTTCGAATATAACGTCAGACGTTTAATAGTACTGATTATTATTGACTATTCGTGGTTCCAAAACTAGAACTGTAATAAAGAACTACGCCGTTTTTAGATAAATGTAAATAAATAAAATCTTGGAAATGGTTAAAGTAACATTTGTTACTTCACTATCTAAAGTCAAAAAAGTGTTTAGATTTATAATAAGCTTTGGATACAAGAACGATCAAAATGATCTATAATTTATTTTATTCCATAGTCGGTAATATTATGAGACATTATTGTAGAAGCATTATCCAAAAATAATTTACATATTTTAATGTGTTTTTACTTAATTTAGAAACTCTTAATTTATGGTTGACTCTTTGTTTCCTATTTTATATTGCTTTTAAAATACCGGTGCAAGAAATGCAATAAACTATTTTATTTAAATCACTGATGCCGACAAGGTTCAGAAACGCGTAAGGAATTAATATTGGTTTTGGTTTGTTTGTGAATCACGATGTCGGTATCAGTAGAAGTATGGTGGATAACAGCCTCTATTTACCTTCAGAAAAACAGTATAATTAGAGTACAATCAATTTTAAATTGCAAGATTATAAATAAAATTTTGCACAACTGTATGAGTACTCATACAAATGTAATATTTGTTACAGTTGTCTGTTGTCGCTACGTGTAAGCACAATATCGAATATTTCAATGACATGCATCTAACGGACTTTGAATAACCGAGTTAATACACGAATTTCATAAAATCTTCACTACAAAACTGCTTTTTATTGAGTTTTTAATATTTGACGCCGATTAAGTTGAACAATATTCAATGCGGAGTCAATACAACAGATAGGAAATCTCGAAGGAGATATGTAAATGTACGTTGAAGATAGCAGATAGCGTCGAATGCAACAGGAGACAAGACAATAATTACAATATATTTGAAGAACCAAATATACTTTCTTGGAATAAATAGATTAGGTAATAATTCGCGTGGCCAATTAAATTAAATAACATTCAAATTTTATTAGAAAAGATGTTTTGAGATTATTGAACGCTTTGGACTTATTATTTGGTATTTTTTAACATAAGTTTAGAAAAAATATACGAATAAAACAGCCGGTACGAATAAAACAGCCGGTTTTTCTTAGAACAAGCGGATACGCTTGTTCTCAAAAAAATGTAGTGTATTTTTCTATTTCAAGTTTCCAATAAAACGAAAAAATTATTGCTTTGTGGTAATTGGATAACCAGGATTTTAAAACCTCTGTTTAGTAATAATATAAACAAAATAAAACGTTACGTATATGTGTAAAATACGAATAAACATGTAAAGAAGGATAAAAGGCTAATTTAATTTCTCGACTCTGCGGATCTCATCATAAACGCACCCAACATCAGAATAACTATGGACTTTGTTTTTACTAATTTAAAGGTACACGATTGTATAACCATTCAAATGTATATCAATTGCATTTGTAATCGAAAATACCTGAAAATAGAGCAATTAACACAGTTTATTTATTGTTAATCTTACCACAAAAAACTATCATAATAATATTATAATAAAACATTTTTTTTTATATCGACAATGGGAGATTATACCCATTGTAAAGCATAAACATTTTACTTGATTCTAGTACTCCAGTAGAACTAGTACATTTGTATCATTTTAAAAAGACAGCAAGTAATCAAATTGTTTGTTTATTTGACTACAACTTGTAAGAGCTACCTTGATCATTTAGTTAACATAACCCCCTGTCACTGAAAATCGTCGTAAAACATGTATTAATGCTGCGTTTCGGATGGGAAATAAAATCAGGAATATCAAAATAGATATAGTACTAACATAGCTTATAATATGATTAATACAAAAAATTTTATTACCACCTAACTGTAATTTTTATACTTGCCATGCCATACAAACAAAACCTCTAACTTTGCCTTCTATTATGTTGACCACAATACCTTAATCCGTAAACTTCAATACGGAGTTTGTGATCGTGCTGATGACCTTGTAATTTCGTATTTATCTAATAAAAGACAGAGAGTTAGTTTAAATGTTGTTATTCTTTCGATTACTTTAATCAAAATCGGTGTCCCTAAACAGAAACTTTTTGATCCTTTTCAAAACAGTAAGTAGCCTAGACGTTCTTTCCAAACGGTTAACGGCAAATAGCCTTTTTTTTTTTTTTTTTTATGTTATAGGAGGGCAAACGAGCGTGCGGGTCACCGTTAATATGTGATCACCGCCGCCCATGAACTCTTGCAACATCCGAGGATACACAAGAGCGTTGCCGGCCTTGGAGAAAGGAATATATGCCTTTTTTGAAGGTACCCATGTCGTATCGATCTGGAAATACCGCCGAAGGAAGTTCGTTCCACATTTGAGTGGTACGTGGGAAGAAAGTCCTTGAAAACCGCACAGTTGAAGATCGCCACGCATCCAGGTGGTATGGATGGTAAAGGAGGCGATGGCGAGCTGTGCGGTGGTGAAATTCGGCGGTAGGCATCAGATCGAATAGTTCTTCGGAACACTCCCCGTTGTAAATGCGGTAGAAGACGCACAAAGAAGCCACGTCTCTACGCAATGCCAAAGAGTCCAGCCGTTCGCAGAGCACCGGGTCCCCGACAATCCGAACGGCTCTCCGTTGTACGCGGTCAAATGGTAGAAGCTGATATTGGGGTGATCCGGACCAGAGATGAGAACAGTACTCCATGTGTGGCCGGACCTGCGCCTTGTAGAGCGCAAGTCTTTGGCCAGGTTTGAAATACTGCCTCGCTCTATTGATCACCCCCAATTTCGTCGAGGCCAACTTGGCCTTGCTCTCCAGATGACCACGAAACTGACAGTCGCTCGAAATGTCGAGACCCAGTATTCTGATACTAGGCGAGGCAATAAGAGGAGTGCTCTCGAAGAGCGGTGATACGACAAATGGGGTTTTTTTAGTGGTAAACGCGCAAACCTGTGTCTTGTCGGGATTGAACTTAACGTGGTTCAGTTCACCCCACTCAGAGATCATCCCCAGGGAAGTCTCTATTGAAGACACAAGTTTCTTTCGGCACTCATCGACGTTTTCCCAAGAGAGACCTGCACGACCGGAATATACCGCATCCCCAGTGCTGTCATCCGCATAACAATGTATGTTGGAAATATCCAACATATTATTGATGTGCAGGAGGAACAGAGTTGGGGATAGCACGCAGCCTTGGGGTACACCAGCGTTCACGGGCTTGGGGTCCGAGCAAAAACCGTCGAGAACGACCTGTATGCTCCGCCCAGTGAGGAAGCTGGTTATCCACTTGCATAAACTCTCGGGAAGCCCATAGGAAGGTAGCTTCGAAAGAAGCCCCTTGTGCCATACACGATCGAAGGCTTTTGCCATATCCAGACTAACTGCCAGACCCTCTCCCTTGCTTTCAATAACCGCTGCCCAACGGTGAGTGAGGTATAACAGAAGATCACCAGCTGATCGACCATGGCGAAAGCCATACTGCCGGTCATTGATCAACTGGTGATCCTCGAGGTACGTTAGGACCTGTCGGTTTATGATAATCTCCATTATTTTGGAGAGAAGGGAGGTAATGGCGATAGGTCTGTAGTTAGCTGGGTCCGAGCTATCACCTTTTTTAGGGATCGGATGGACAAGGGCACACTTCCATGAGACCGGGACTACGCCTTTAAGGTAGGAGTGCCGAAATAGACGCGTTAGCACTGGAGTCAACTCAGGGGCACACGTTCGTAGCACCAGTGGAGAAATGCCATCCGGCCCACTCGACTTATGAACGTCCAAGGAAAATAGAGTCTGCCTGATAGTTTTTTGCCGAAAAACTATTTCCGGCATTGAGCTCTGACACCGCGGGATGATAGGCGGTGTCTTCCCTTGGTCGTCCAAAGTCGAGTTGGAGGCGAAAAGAGTGCCCAAGAGATCGGCTTTCTCTTTTGCCGTGTGGGCCAGAGAGTCATTCCCCATGTGCAACGGCGGTAGGGACGGCTGGCTAAAGTTGCCCAGACTGGCCTTTGAAAGCGCCCAGAATTTGCGCGTGCCAGGCGGGTACTTTGCCAGCTGATCCCCAATTTTGACGACATGCTTGAACTTTGCTCTAGCGATTTGCCGTTTGAAGAATCTGGAGGCACGGTTGTATTTCCTCTTCAGAACTCTAGAGTTCGGATCCTTAGTGACTAACGCATTGGCCCAAGCTTGATAAGCCTGCCGTTTGCCAGCTGATGCAGCCCTGACAGACGCATCAAACCAAGGCCGCGATCTGCCACCAAGTGGTACCACAGAGCTTGGTACAAAAAGTTCCATGCCCTGAAGTATCACATCAGCTACAGCCGCAGCGCAGTCACTAGGGTCGTTGGAAGGGAAACAAATCGGCCCCCATGGGTAGGATGCAAAAAAAGACCGCATTCCATCCCAATCCGCTGACTTGTAGTGCCAAACGCGTCGAGTCGCAGGTCTTGTGCGAGCTGGACGTTGAATGGGCACTACACTCCGTACCAGACAGTGATCAGAGGACCCTAAAGGAGCCTCGACAGCGACCTGGTACTTTTCTGGATGTGTAGTCAGCAGAAGATCCAACAAAGAGGGCGTGTGGCTGTCCACATCCGGTAGACGAGTGTGCGTCTTTACCAGCTGGGACAGACCATTTGCCAGAGCAAAGTTAAACACAGATCTCCCCGCGTAGTCGGTTGCACGTGACCCTAACCATTCGGTATTGTGCGCGTTAAAGTCCCCGAGGACTACGACTTCGGCGGAGGGAGTCTGAGAAAGCAGGTCGTCAATCTTCGCTTGAACGTGGCCCAACAGTTGATCTGTTTGTGCATTACCACTATGGGACCTGTAGAGGCACGCGTAGAATCTGACGTGATCGTCCATGTCCACGCGCAGCCAGAGCACGGACAGGTCCCGACCTTCAAAAATCTGAAGGCGACGGTAGCAGATATCCTCCCTTACGAACACAGATACCCCGGCGTGTGGTATAAAATGATGTTCTAGTTTATACCCGGGGTATGATAGGTACGCTGTGTCGCTAGGTTGAGATATCTGCGTCTCCGTCAAAAACAACAAGGCCGGCTGCGCCGTCTCAAGGTGGTAGTGGACGGCGTTTAGGTTCGAATGAAACCCCCGGATGTTACAAAAGTCCACATCTAGAGTGGAGCGGGGTGCCGCTGTTTGCCGTCGTTTGCCCTCAGGAAACACAAAGTGCGATACTTTGCCCGCCCCAGATACGACGGGCAGCCCGAGCAAAATCCGAGGATCATTCCCCCGATTTTGCTCGGGGAGGGGGTCCCCGGCTTCATCAAAGCCGGTACCCTCCTGGGGTATTTTTCTTTTATGCATCGCGTTCATGTTTGGCGGGGGGGGGGGGGGTTTGGGCTTCCGGATTCTCTCACTCACCGACGGAACATAACCAAATGAATTTGGTTACTACACGTCGGTCTTCTGTGAGAGGGTGGTCCTTCCCCGGTCGAGCCAGCCCAATACGAGCTGCAGTCAGATAACTACAGCTAGGCTCTACCACCTACGAAATTTACCTTTTGCTTAATAATAACGAAACAAGTTTGTTTCAAGTTCTCAAGTTTTCTTTGCCTAATATTCCTCAAATAGGCATAATGATAACTTAATGGAGATTAAAAATGAAACTGTAATTGTAGATATTTTTTTTAATTGAACATTACAGTAGGGCGCTCATATCAATACAATAGTTACAGGTTAACTTCAACGGGGTATGCATTTAGAAGTAATTGGACAGCTATAGCTATGTAGCTTAAAACTATCTTCAAAAACACATCAATACATGATTATACAATTTCAATAAGAAAATGTTATAAAATACATAAAATTTATACATTTAATAGAGAACACTAGAATTAATGTATATTAGTTTTATCTACTACAGTTACCATAAGTATAACAGAAATTTAAAGATGGCATTCAAATGAATTTAAGATATTAGTAAAATTGAGGGGTATTTCATGCCACCCAACATATCGGGTAAAACCTGTTGTTTAGAGATCACTTCACTCATTACAATAAACTAACAAATAAGTAGGTACTTAAAAGTGATAAAATTTATTATATTTTTTGTTATTTGCTATTCAGATACATGATACATTTCGGAAACAATAGATTTATTTTCAATGCCTTCAATGTCATTAAAAAGGTTAGAAAGAAATTAGAAGATCCTTTTATAAAAAGGATCTGTGCTAATTGATTTCATCGTTTCCTTTAAGTCTTCGACTTTGATATTCAAAAGGCCGCAAGGTCATTATTATGATTGATGGATTCATTTCAGCGTGGAGCCTTACTTTGTGTAGCCCCTAGCATCTTTGGAATATTCATTAATAAATAAATAAATAAAAACTAATGCCGACTGTTTTTTTTTGGAGATAGTCATTTAATTATCTTAATAGATTATCTTCGAAAAAAAAATCATTACAGGAGCATAATTCGTATGATTACTTCACAGGGTAAAGGCAGGAATTGCGGAAAAACAGTCACATTTTGCGAGAAAAATAAAATACTGTTAAAAAAAATATAAGCAATGTCAGGTCAGAGACTTTTCAAAACCTACATTCATTCATATATCGTATATTTTTTTGAACTAATGGATTGTGTTATCAAATAATGGATGATTTATTTTTCTTATAATTTCAAATCCACTGATAACTCCAACACATAAATGGTTTATAAACAAAAATACTAACGCTTCAACCTAACTTTATAAACATTAGAGCATAGAATCAGAATCTGGAGTATGAATATTCCAGAATACTAAAGAAAACGTAAAGAAATACGTTTAAGTCTAACTAGTCTAGTCTGAAGATGTTTTATTTTAAATCACTTTCAATTCCGGTCCGTAACCAGATATCCCTTCGTAAGCAAAGACGCTAATACAATGAATTTAATTAACAATTTGATTACAACTGTGATTTGAAACTTTTGTTCTCGTCACATCTCTCAGTAATAAAATGTAAAGAAATGTAGATTGAACATTTCACGTTATTCAAAGGGAATTAATTACTTCACAAATGTGTAATTAAATTTAACTCTTCAGTAACAAGTTGAGACTGGTCACATTCGTTTACAGCTTGTAATGTCAAACATATTTAATTATGTAGATTTATTAGAGAAGAGAGAAAGATAAACTATATATATCGAATATAAATTAGTTTTAAGACGTAGATATATTTTTGTAGCCGCATCTGATGTTTTTTATATTTATTATTTTTTATGATTAAATATAAATTTAATAATAAAATTATTTGTTAGTCGCGTTTTTTGTACCGTTTTATGTTTTTTGTTATTTTAATTTACGGAAATGATATTATTTTTATTTGAAATAATTACAAAAACTGTATTGCCTTAAACTGAAAAGCTATTATAGGTACCTTTATTATTTCTAATAAAAAATAAATTATACGTCGTTATTATCAATATAAATGTTCTGTAAGTGCGCGAGTTCTCCCACTATCAGTTCACACTTCAATACTTTAATGTTATCGCCACCTGAGCGGAGATGAATCGTTATATAATAAAATCCAAATCCAACATAAATAATTTTAAAACTCTTTTAGTTTTGAATTTAAAATAGGAACCTAGAAGATGTTCTGAGCACATTACGATATTGTCTCAATTTTCTTGTGAACACTTATGGCAATCAGATGTCAACAGTTATTCATTTAGAAATTTAAAAAATGAAAATTTTAAGAATGAGAAATAAATGAATTATTTTTTGCAACTTAATAAATGGATTGATTCTATTTAAAACGTATTTTTACTACTAAGATTCCACATTTTAATCTCTATAATACCTGTCACTTAAAAAGACGATGTTTCAAATATGCGATTCCGAAGAATGCTTTAATTCAACTTACCTGTAGTTATTATAAGATGATTCTTCGTAATATACTTATGTCCTTTTTTAATTCGCAATTAACAAATAACAAATAAAATTTATAGGTATAGTTAGTATGTATATGTTTTATTATATAACATATATATAATATGGGTATATATATATTTTTTAATTTATTTCATGCACCAATTACTGCAATTTTAATTTGAAATAAATGTCCTTATAGTTGTAGGTTGCCTGTAAGAGATAACTCGAAGTGATAAGGCCGCCTTTGTACCAATTTTGTAGCAATAAATTTACTGTTCATCTTTTATATGTCTATTGTGTGCAATAAAGAGTTTTAAATAAAAGTAAATAAATAAAATGAGATGTGTTCTTCAAACTCAACAAAGGTGCACTGCACGTACTGCTAGTGGCGTAAACAATGGAATAGTCGCCCTGTTGTAAGCAAGACAGTGAAATGCTCGGCGTCGGGGGATTCAAACTTAATATTTTCTTGAAACTCGTGTTACACGTGTTCCTAGTCAGAGTCATCGCAAAAATGAGAAAGAAACCAATTGGATTTCAGCTCTCTTTATGAAAATTTTAAGTTTTTTTACCCATTAACAAAAAAAAAATGAAATTAAAAAATGTCTTCCAGAGTAATATTATTGTATATATTAATTGCAAATTATGGCTTAAAACTTACGAAAATATTAGATGATTTTCAAAGTGCAATAAGGATATCCAATCAATATCTTTAAACATTTACTTTCTCATAAATTTATCAGTTTCAGCACGTGCTTCGAATGCACGCGTTCAGGATTTTGTCTTGTGATAGGAAAGTAAACTTACTTATTATTCAAACTTTATATTATATTTGGAAATGTTTTCTATTGAAATTATGAAATCAATATTAATTCATAAATAAATTTATAAAATATAATTTTAAATGCTAAAAAATTTTATAAATATTATAATAATAAAAAAAAGACATAAAAAGTAACTTTTATATTTATACAATGACTCATTCTGTATAAAAAACTGCTAAACCTGAGATTTACTGTAGCATTTAATGGTTAATTAAATAATCGGCAAATATTTTAGTATGTTTAATGCGGTATGAAACTTTCAAGAACTAGTACAAAGTTGTTTTACATACTCTGTAACTTACAAGTTACAGAGTACATCCACCTCCTCCTCCACATCAACAATACAAAGAACGAAAAAACTTATCAATTATAGAAACAACAACATTAGGATCAAATAATAAAACACCAACAGTTATCCACGAACTGAGTATTACTATACTTACTTTACTTACTTATATTAGTACTATGGTAGACTATAGAAAATTATGAATTCAAATATTGACTTTCAGGTTAAAAAAACATATACAACTTTTATTCACAGTTATTTAAACAAATGTTATACATATTTTTCTTAATCTATTCTTTTGCTTAAATATTATACAGATAAAAAAATATCTGTAATAAAATTAATTTAATGTAACTAGGTACCTTCTTTATTAAGTCACTGGACTAACAGACTAGGAACCGAGTTTGTTATTACTGCAAAGGTAAGGTAGGTATTAATGTAGGTAACCTTAACGAATTAAAGTAGAAGATTAAATATTAAGGTTTCTGTCTGTCATAATTATTATCGCTTTCCAAAGCCAGTCTGGGAAACTTCTGTCAGCCATCCCTACCGCCATTGCACACTGGGAAGGACTCTTTGGCCCACAGGGCAAAAGAGAAAGCCGATCTCTTGGGCACTCTTTTTACCTCAAACTCGACCGCACCGCCTGTCATCCCACGGTGTCCGAGCTTAATGCCGGAAGTAGTTTTACGGCAAAAACTCATCCGAAAAGCCCTCCTTTCCTTGGAAGTTCATAAGTCGAGTGGGCCAGATGGTATCTCTCCAGTTGTGCTACGAACATGTACCCCTGAGTTGACACCAGTGCTAACGCGTCTATTTCGGTACTCCTACTTGAAACGCGTAGTCTCGGTCTCATGGAAGCGTGCCCTTGTCCATCCGATCCCTAAAAAAGGTGATAGCTCGAACCCAGCTAACCTATCGCCATTACCTCTCTGCTCTCCAAAGTAATGGAGAGCATTATCAATAAACAGCTCCTAACCTACCTCGAGGATCACCAGTTGGTCAATGAACGGCAATATGGCTTTCGCCATAGTCGATCGGCTGGTAATCTTCTGTTGTATCTTACACACCGTTGGGCAGCTGTTATTGAAAGCAAGGGAGAGGGTCTGGCAGTTAGTCTGGATATGGCGAAAGCCTTCGATCGTGTATGGCACAAGGGGCTTCTTTCGAAGCTACCTTCCTATGGGCTTCCCGAGAGTTTATGCAAGTGGATCACCAGCTTCCTCACTGGGCGGAGCATACAGGTCTTTCTCGACGGTTTTTGCTCGGACCCCAAGCCCGTGAACGCTGGTGTACCCCAAGGCTGCGTGCTATCCCCAACTCTGTTCCTCCTGCACATCAATGATATGTTGGATATCTCCAACATACATTGTTATGCGGATGACAGCACTGGGGATGCGGTATATTCAGGCCGTGCAGGTCTCTCTCGGGAAAACGTCGACGAGTGCCGAAAGAAACTTGTGTCTTCTATAGAGACTTCCTTGGGGATGATCTCTGAGTGGGGTGAACTAAACCACGTTCAATTCATCCCGAGAAGACGCAAGTTTGCGCGTTTACCACTAAGAAAACCCCATTTGTCGTATCACCGCTCTTCGAGAGCACCCCCTTCATTGCCTCGCAAAGTATCAGAATACTGGGTCTCGATATTTCGAGTGGTTGTCAGTTTCGTGGTCATCTGGAGAGCAAGGGAAAGTTGGCCTCGAAGAAATTGGGAGTGATCAATAGAGCGAGGCAGTACTTCAAACCTAGTCAAAGACTTGCGCTCTATAAGGTCCGGCCACACATGGAGTACTGTTCTCATCTCTGGTCTGGATCACCCCAACATCAGCTTCTACCATTTGACCGCGTACAAAGGAGAGCCGCTCGGATTGTCGGGGACCCGGTGCTCTGCGAACGGCTGGACTCTTTGGCATTGCGTAGAAACGTGGCTTCTTTGTGCGTCTTCTACCGCATTTACAACGGGGAGTGTTCCGAAGAACTATTCGATCTGATACCTGCCGCCGAATTTCATCACCGCACAGCGCGCCATCGCCTCCAATACCATCCTTACCTGGATGCGTGGCGATCCTCTACTGTGCGGTTCTCAAGGACATTTTTTCCACGTTCCACTCGCTTGTGGAACGAACTCCCTTCGGCGGTATTTCCAGATCGGTACGACATGGGTACCTTCAAAAAAGGCGTCTACTCCTACCTACAAGGCCGGCAACACTCTTGTAAATCCTCGGATGTTGCCAGAGTTCATGGGCGGCGGTGATCACAAGTCATCTGTGACCCGCCAGCTCGTTTGCCCTCCTATTCCAAAAAAAAAAAAAAAAAAAAAAAAAAAAAAATGGCACTTGGCGTTCAAAGGAACTTTATTAGTAAACAATAATTGCATTTTAAAATTAAATTCTCTCTCCGTGTAAGGAATGTTAAAATTCAAAATTGGCAAAATTGGATAATAAAAGAATGATAATGTATTTAAATATTAAAAAAGATACTGAATTTAGAGAAGACTATGCTTATAAAAAAATATATATGTTTCATCAAAATATAAACGAATTATAATTTAGTTCTACATATAACACATAATACAACATAAGTTTTGTCAATTTCGATAGATAGATTTACAGAATATATATATTATTTTGTATTTTCCTTACTTTTTAAAAACTGTCTTATACAAATAATTATACAAGTGGAGGACTTAATTTGATAAAGTAAACTAAACTTTTTCAATGCTAAACATTTTACCAGTCTTCCATTAAAATATACAGAGAAACTCAAACAAGCTCAAACCAAAGTTTTACAGAAAAGTCATATAATTACATTCTTGTAATGCTACAATGTCTTTTAGGACAACAGAATTTTGCCACATTCGTTATTCTCCGGGAGCAATAACATTGTCACAAAATGCAGATATTCCTACGAAGTATCGACAAGAATACCCCGAGTTTAAATAACTCAGTCTATTACCGGACTAAACCCGCCAAAATTTCTAGATATTTAATATATATCAGTCTTAAAGAAAAATTATCATTTAATAATTAATTAACTTTTTGTGGTCCACGTGTAGAAAAACCTATTTTAACAACTTTCATAGTTAAACATATTCTTAAAGCAATAGGCGCATCAAATCTTACGTAGCTTGTAGAACAGCCATCTTATTATTACTGGATTCAGGGTGCAGAATCCATAAATAAGACGAAGCTTCTTAGCATGGATTCAATGTGCGGGTGCCGGGTTCATCGTATCATCGTTCATCATATAAATTTATTCCTGATCATACTTGTTAAGCTTAAATGTATTATATTTGGGTATGTTTGTTTCCCAGGGTACAGTAAGCTCCACATGTATAACGCGTCTTAGTTGTTTTGAGTACAGGAATAAGTCCAGCCTAGATGACGAAGCACAAACATCCCCGGGAATTTTGTATCGCTTTTCATACGTGCCCATCATGAAAGTTCAATCAGGTGACGCGTTCAAGATGGAATAAGGTTTTAGTTAAGACTTTTATCAGAAACGAGGAAAGGCCAATTGAGACGTAATGTTATATAATTATCATATATCCAAGCCTTTTTCATGTTACTTATTGGTTGATTGTCTACCTTTTTAAGATCATTCAAAAAGCTATCGACTATTATATCCAACGATGGAGTGCGCCCTTGGTAATCGATTTTTTTACCTAAGAATTTGAACGAGCTGCTTCGGTAATCGTAGTAAAGCACTTACCGCCTATTATAAAACCCGGATCGTAAGAGGTAAATCTGGTGTTCCGATTACGTGTCAGTATCGCGAGATCGTCTGCAAAAGCTAGTATGGATTTTGTGTATTTATTGTTAAACTTTGTATTTATTGTTATTCTTTAATAATGTGAAAATATTTATTTAATTTTTTATTTTCTCAAAGTTAAAGTCACACAATTTCCGACGATCCATGTAGAAACATTCTAAGCATTCTGAACGAAATATTTATCAAGTAACTTTTATTTGACTTTTAATTTAAAAAAATCAAAACAAAAAGAAGTCAATATTTTAAATAATATTTTTACAACTATTAATAATAATAAAATAAAAGAGCTGCTTCTCGTACGGTAATTGGATATTGGGTGCGAGTTCTTAAAGATAGTGAAATTAATGCGTTTTTCGTTATGTAAAATGGTTATATTAAACACCAGATAAGGTTCACAATACAAATAAAATACACAACACTATCTCATAGTATACAATAATGTGAGAAAGCCTGCGCACAACGATTATTACAATATATACATGTTCAGTTGCAACACCATCCAGCCCATCTATCAGCATTGCCTCGGACGTTAATAAACAGAACTTTGGAACTACACAATCCGATAAATATGAAAGATGAACCTGAAAATTATAGAAAGGTGTTGAAAGCTAACGGATACAGGTGGCAAAACTTAAAATTAAATTCAGAAGCATACAAATAAATATATATCAGACGTGAAATGTTTGCCTGTTTACCTGACAATGGGATAGGATAGGATCTTCCGTCCATATTAGAAGTTACGGTCACCTGAAAAAAAGCTAATTAAAAATCTAATAACACTAACGCAGTAAAAATATACGTTTCATCGCATTCTTCATATCTTTTGTAATCTTCAGTAGTGCTGTACAAATGTTATGGCGAGGACCAAAGTTTTCGACAATTGTTTGAAGAACTTAGAATACATACTTTAAATAGGTAGTGTGGAAATATAACGAATGTAATGATATATAGTGAGGTTGGAAATATAAATTATTATTATCGGTCCATTTTAAATTGAAAAGTAGCATAGCATATAATATTACGTATTATTAAGGCCTCAATGAGCAATTTAATTACCTGAATCCTCTATTTCATTAACCGATAGCAACGTAAAACAATATTGGCTCAATAAATTATTCAGAACACATATACTTATTTTTAAATATTTAATTTTGCGAAGATAAACTAAATGTATAAAAATATATGTTCTTATATTAAATAAAAAAATATTGAGTAGAAAAATTACTTTATAAATAATTTAAGTAGTTATGTATATTATATTGTTAGCTTTCATTACTCGGTCGGCTGAACAATACCAACGGAGTCAAGTTATCCAACGGTGAAATAAGTTTAAAAACCATAGAAAATTATAAGTTTGAGGACATAAGCGTTTCAACATACATCATTTTATAAATCCCGAGTAATATAAAGTAAATTAAAATTTAAATAAATTGCTCGTTTATTCAAAAGCACAATAACAAGTTCGCCTTTTGTAATATACAATAAAGGGTAAATAAATAAATAAATAAATAAACAATTTAGTTCTGTTCTGTTAATTTAGTTCCGAAATATAACTACATATTCTTACATCGTAGGTATTTCTTTACCCCAAGTTGGATCGTGTGTAAATTAGACTCCTGAACTTTCATAATATGGGAGGTATGGGAGGTATGTGGGTAGGTATGGGTCTTTTGTCTATCTCAACTTTTAGCCGGATGCACGTTTTACATACAAAAAAAATAATGTACTGTAAAGAGGAGATATTTGTACGTTATATACTTTTTAAATAAAATAATAAGTACCTGTTAGAAAAAAAAATTGGTGTCCGTCTACAATAATTTAAAACTTTTTTTTTTCATATTTGTCCTTTGGCTAACTAAACTAAACTGCTAAAATTTAAATGATTTATTTTTGAAATCCCTGTAGCAGATCTTAGAATTTAGTTTTGCCGCATATTAAAAATACTGACTACCTACTGCCAAGTTAATTTAATAAACTTACAATCATAGTTTAATATCGTCTGCTATCCTACTCTGGGGTAAATCTAACGAAAGCGTTGGCAGTAGCTATTTTAAACTAATGAATTTATAAAGAACGAGCGATAAAAAGGACTGGAATGCGATATTTCGTTATAAAATCATCAAAGCAACAACGTTAGTATTAAAATCTGTCAGTACATTAATAATATTTCTAATTTATTTTGTTTCACTAAAATATATTTGAAAATAAAAAGCTTTACGGTTCACCTCTTTTGATATTTCATTTTGTTTTTTGTTTTAAATTAAATAAATATTCAGCAGATACTTGATATTCTTAGTTAATTTGAATATTTGTTATATGTGACAACAAAATGTCCAAGATTTATGGATCCGTGTTTAAAATTTTGAATCTTTGGCTTCTCTTGTTTTATAAATAAACGTTTGAATACTAAAGATACTTAATTAAGTATTTGAATGATCTTTGACGGAATGTTTTATACTAAAATCCAATAATAAATAAAAATAATGTAATATATAATTATTTGTAGAAACAATTATAACATGTTATATTAGAGAACTCTTAATTTATCATAATTTAAATGTTGAATTTCTTCAACCTTCTTTAGTCTTTATCAGTCAATGTTAGACATAAATAAGCTCGGCTTGGAGCACTATTGTGAACCTTGATGAAACTATTGACGGGTTATACTCGCGTATATTCACTTTATAACAAGAAAGGATTTAGTATGAGAATCATATACTTAACTAGGGCCGAATTTAAGGAAGGGCAGGCGGGGCTACTGCCCCGAGGCCTCCAAAGAAAAAAAAATGCTTTTACTAAGAATACTTGTGCAAATATAATAATATTGTTATCGATATTAGAATGCCCGGAATTTAAGTTTCTATTTAGAATTCAAAAAAATATTTTTATTTAGAAAATAATAAATAATTAGAGGCCTCTACCCCAGGGAGTCAAGCCTCCCAAATCCGGCCCTGATCGCAATAGTTGGGATTTTCTCGAGTGTCGGTATATCTCTATTTACGTTTTAAGTTAAATACCTTCTAAATTGTGTCACATATTTTGTCTGCAAGAATGTTCAAAATTAGACAGCTTTAAATTATAAATTATTTTACAGTTGAGGTCAAAAAGGTCTAAGTTGTTGTTGATATCAATATGGTAATCGATGACATGGTTGTTTATGTTCGCGGCTAGTTCCTTATTCTTTGTGTTTTCCTTTCAACCAATTTATTGAATTCCTCAAGTTCCGTCCATCAGGGTGGTGTTTTTTTCTATTTCCTTTGGAATGATGTTTTCATTGACTTTGAAAGATAGCGTATGTGCACTCTTTTAGTAGGTACACACTCGAGTTGTTTTTGAGTTTTTATTTATTTTATTCCAATTTGCATTGATGCTTCCCTTCGCCAGGGAGATTATAAAGAGCATTTGAACATTCGACCACTTTCCCTTTTTGATGTTGTTTGTAGATGGGCGTTATAATTGACCTCTACACACTTGGTGACATAAATCACTTCATATCGAAGCTATGATCGCGGCGCAAGAGATTTAGAGTGGCTGTGAGCGATGCGGACTCAGGGAGGATAGTGTACCAGGTGACCTAACTGTCAAGGCGTAATTACGTAATCAAGGACTGTAACTTCAGTCCTTGATTACGTAATTTAAATAGCGCACTTAAAAATATTTATGTAGCTAAACATAAATCCTTAACGTTAGTTCATATTGATATGCTCCTGGAGTATCACAGAAAACATTATCAGCTCTCAAGGGAGAGATTAAGGCTTTTATTTTCTTACAAGTTAGAGGTCGCTGAAATAGCGTTTGTTTTTATTTATTTATTTTATAGGTGGCTCCATCAACGTGACTATCACCCTTCATTGACACTAACTTTAAAGTGTAATAGTCAACTCAAGTAATCAATAATTTAGACGGTTCAAGTCAGATATTTTATTATTTTAGAGAAAAAATATATTTATTTATTTATTTAACTTCACGCCATATCCCTTACGGGCTAGCTAGAGACGACAGAGCGCCAAACGCTACGGTCCCTGCATACCTCTTTCGCCTTGGCCACAGACATCAACCTCTTCATACATGCCCTCCGGGGGCCCTCATGCTTTTTACCTTGACCTTCCTCCAGTATCATAAATACTGTGTTTTCGAAGGCCTCTCGAGGCCTCCCGCTGTCTCTTTTACCGCTCACTTTTCCTGTATAAATCTTTTTTACCATTCTTTCATCACTCATTCGTTCGACGTGCCCAAACCACCTGAGCACGTTCTTCTTCATTCTCACCTTACCATCTTCGCTAGTACTTGCCATTCTGTGGATCTTTTGATTGCGGATTTGGTCAGCTAGACTGACTCCGCATATTCTACGAAGAGATCGCATCTCCACAGCATTCATCTTTCTTACATTCTTCTTCTGTGTTACCCACGTTTGACTGCCATTTAACTGCGTCGGTAGCAAAACCGCTTTGTGTACAGCTATACGTGCAGCTATGCTGACGTTTCGCCGTCTCAACAATGCAGCCAAAGCACCGTTAACTCTGTTATTTTCACATCCATCTTTCAGAGTGGTGACCAATGCCTGCAAATCGCATTATGATGATGCAATGAGCACTGCATCATCTGCATATAGCAAGCAATTGACCTTAACCTACTTTCACCTACTTTCACTCCCATGTCACTGTCTTTTACGCCTTGGAGACAACTATCCAAATACAAATTGAACAACCAAGCTGACATATCGCAACCTTGCTTAACACCTGATTGGATGTCAAACCAGGGCGACATGTCAGCTCCTTCTCGCACACAGGCTGAGTGATCTCTGTAAAGAGACTTTACAGCCTGTAGCAAGGGTCTGTTCACATTGTATCGGGGCAGTATCTCACATAATTTCTTTATCACAACCCTGTAAAACGCCTTTTCCAAATCCACAAAAGCACAGAAAACCTTTCTGTTTAGGGCCAAAAACTTTTTGATTATCATGCGGAGGGAAAAGATCTGATCTATACACCCCCATCCAGGTTTAAAACCTGTGCTTAAAAAAAGTGTGCATATATATTTTTGTTTGAAGTGTCAAGCAAAGCGTTCTGAATTGATTATATCTTTGAGCTGACTATTAATAAGTTAATAAAAAACACAGAATATCAAGAATAAGTAATAAATAACAAATTTGATGTGTACTTATTTTAAGACATAGTTTATGTAATCAAAACGATAGAATAGTTTGTATTATATAAATGCTTGCCAAACCTAACTTTTTGGATTTTAATGAAAATATAAGCTATTGTTAGTAATTGGTCCACCACCTCCCTCCCTAGACTAAAATTATAAACCATCAAAGATCACATACACTTTATTTATAAATATAAACTGTAAATTATTAAATATATAAATATAATCGTAAATTACTCCTTAAAGTAAGTAACGAAAATGTTGTTGTTTTTATAAGCCAATATAAATTATTGTACAGTGCTTTGAATATCAGATAAAATTCCGGATTGAAAAGCGTTTACATTCTTCGATTTCCTCTCAGATAATAAACTGACACCACACAAAATTTCAACGTTCTTTAATCTTTAGGTATATAACAAAAAAAAATTAATGGCCCTTTTATTCTCAAGTTTTAGTCTGACCGAAAACAGGAAATCATTTTTATATCAATAGACATCTCGACTTTCCTCAGTGTATATTACGTTGCATATTTCAAGACCTTCACATACCGTACTTACAATACTGCATACTGTTCTGAGATGAAAATAGTAATAGCACATGCAGTTTAACTTTAGTGAAGATATATTATTAAATATCCTTACTCTAGAAAGTTGAAGTATTAAAAAACGAATTAACGAAATAGCCAGAATAATATTTTGACGAATTGGTGTTACTTTATCCTTTATTAAAGTAACATCTGAACAACAGATGGCCACTTGCTTATAGTGAGATATTTGAAAAGTCGAGAACTGAAAGGCTACTTGCTCTAATAATTGTACGAAAAAGTTTGTCCGAAATATCAATTGATTTAAAAAGGAAAAAATGGCAAAAGCTTTACTATGCTATTTATGTTAAACATAAACCAAAAACTACATCTCAAGATTATTCACTATTCCTTGAACGCTATCATCTAGACTAAGTGATTAATCTCTTTATAAAACATTATTCATTAATTTTGAATTCATTCATACTTATTTTGAAACATCACAGATTAAAAGTACTTACATCTGAGAGTAGTTTTATCAAGATCAGCTTAATGTTAATGTAAATTAACAAGTGTCTCATATTTCTAAGAAATAGAAATACTTATAACTTTTTAGTTACTTCATCAATTCAGTTCATAAGTTCAGTAAAAGCACAACTGATGTTCATCACTGCTTACACGACTTAATATTACATTAAATGCCAAAAGAACTGTTGTCTCTAATAATAGTATTTTCAAGAAGTACCTTATTGACAATAGTATGTTAAATGCTAGATTCATCAAGGCCACAACATTACACAACACTTCTCAGACGTCGCAATTTTATACAAAGATCACTTTAATATTTTAACAAGAGCATAAACAAAACAAATTATTTGGTTCATTGTTGGGAATTTTAAAGACTTTAAACGTACAAGCAATATTCAACTAATGTTGTACATACATTTTAGCTACAGTTTTCTAAGGGGCAGATTTACTACTGTCCATATTCCAAGGCACATTTAAACAACATTGATGTAATTCAAAAACATTGTCTCAAAATTGTCGCTTTGAGTTTTTCTATGCTCTATTTACTGTATACTTAAAAACAACATATCTCTTCACACCACTCCTATAGAATCCATAATAATGCATTACACAACATTTTCTAAAATTAAGATGTTTTGTTTCTTTCTAGATTAAAATTATTTTTTTCCTCCTTCTATAAGACTTTTATGGGAAATATTCAAGAAACATTTGTGCCAAATTGTTAAATGTGTTAAAAATATAATAAAGAAATAAATAAAAAATAAAAACCTTCACTTATACCTTAGTCTATTATTATATTGCAATTTACAAATTGGATTATAATTGTATTCTTTTAGTTTAACAAGATGGCTATGTCAAATGATACCGGTCTTCCATTACTGAATATTATAGATATTATATTCATTTTGCTTTCAAATGTTTTAGTATCCGATCCACCTACTCGCAGTTAATAAGTTACGATATTTCCTGGGCTTGTTATAAATCTATTACAGATAGATAAAATATTAAATAGGTGCATCTGCCAGGAACATTAATTTCGTTAATTCCGCATAATTTGATCTATTATCTATATCTATATACAATAAAAAAATCTGTTTTTATTTTTTATTATAAGTTTACTTTTCGTTACCGTTTTTTGCATAACTTGTGTTTAGAGCAAATTATGTACATAAATGACATACTGAATTCAAAAGTTTTTTACTGTTTTATTTATTTCAGTATTAACCGAACTTTTTAAGTCCTGAGTGCTATCTTTTCTCCATATTTTGACTCATTGTAATTCCAACAGGGATTTGAGAAGGGTTAGGCAAATCTTCTTTTATTTCTTTTAAAGTGTTTTATTTACCGAAACTGTTGTGATATTTTGTTATTTACCATTTTTTGTTACGACATTAACGTAATAATGTGAGATCGTAATTTTTTCTGCTCATAAACAGCGTGTGTGAACAATAATTAAAATTTATCTCTCTATACGAAAGTAGGTTATTAAGTTTGCAGAATGGAATACAAGAGATTGAACTAAATTTACATAATTATTTTCTTTTTAAATGTATAGAAATGATAGATTTGTTTTTAGCAACAATACCATTCAAAGTGAACAATACGGTTTCATCAAAGATAAATCAATAACTGATACGGGTACCACGCTTCTTAATCACATTTAGGACCCATGGGAATCATTGCAGAAAGCAATGTGTTTTACGATTTAAACAAAACCTTTGGTTGCGTAAACCACCAAACGTTACTATTCTAACTTAATCACATATTATGTGAGTAGTTCTGTTCTTGATTTTAATGCCCCTTAGCTAAATCAAATAATCTAGATTGTAGACGTATATAATTCTAAATCGGCTTTATCTAAGGATGGATGTTCCACAAGGATCATCTATAAATTCTTAGTCCCTTTTTGTTCTTACTTTATATTAATGACTTGCTCTTTTTCGTAAAAGGTCTTTACAACATTGTACTATTTGCTCATACCTCGCTTAATTTTAATGTTGATAATTATCACGCAGTAAACAGTGCTCTTTTACGTGTTCTTCGTGGGTTCAAAATAAATAAATTGTTTTTAAATGCTAAGAAAACGAAATAAATGCATGAAGTTTACAATTTCTAATTTAAAAAGTCTAAATTTTAACTTGCTCCTTAACAATGAAGTGTTAGAACTGACTGAGGCAACAATTTTCTTAGATACAATTTTAGATAAGGTCCAGTGGAAACCCCATGTCTCAACAAACGCAGGTCAATTGAACTCGACCGTCTTCACAATTAAAAAAATAAGACAATTAACAGAAGTTTTTACGGGTCGACTCATTTCTTTAGTCGATTTCATATTACTTTGTCTTACGGTATTTTATTATGGGTCAGTGCTGCCGAAATTTATTTTATATTAATTTAACATAGAAATATTTGTGGGAGCTATTTATAACATATACGGTATAGATTCTCTAAGAGTTAAATAAAAAACAGTGACAGACACACGATAAATACAAGAAATAAAACTAAACTCGTAACGCCTGTATTTCGTCTTCTCAAGTTAACAAATAATTCAGGGGCTTCAGTGTACGCATATATAAGAAATTTCCACACGATATCTTAGACCTTCCTTTTCTTAGTTTTAAATCCAAAATCAAAAGTATATTTTAAGTTTTAGTGGATCGAAATGTGTGGAACTTAGTCGTTTATTGTTATTTGCAAGGTAGATATTAATACTTGAATAAATATATTTTTAATTATAATTTGAATATTAAGTTACTGAACACGATAGGAATTAAATGAGTTTCTTGAACTTAAAAACCCACCCTCGTATATATTATTGTATTCTATTCTATTCAGTATATATTCTATTCTGTTTATAACTTACTACCAGGTTACCAGTGCTTCGGGACGGACGGCGAAAGTAATCAAACATTTTGTTTGAATTTCCACACCACCTAGGAGGTATCAAACAGGCGCGTTATATTGTTTGCCGTGTTTTAGCTGTAACTTTGAAACGGTTTGGACCTTTGCAAAATCCTTTCTTATTGCACCTATCTTAACTTTCTTATTGCACTTATCTTAACATTCCAATAGTTTATGAAGTACCAGGTAATTCAGACTAGTTTGCGGTGACTACAGTAGATACCCCTTAGATTAAGAAAACAAAAATGAATTATTTTCTTTCTATTATAAATAATCTATATACTTAACTATGTTCAGTGCGGTGACTGAGAGCTGAAACTCCTACCATTACTTTTTTTCTTAATTTCCTTTATCAAGAGTTTCAAAGCATCTAAATCTGCATTTGCAAATATTTGAATGCATTTCTCTATTTGCAAATGTCTATGAGCGACGGAACCACTTATTACATGTAGTACAGTCACGTGCAATGAAAAGTATACACGGGCAGATTTTTAAATAAATATTCACTCTGATAATTTCAAAAAAAAGTAGCCACTTAACAATTCATACTATATAACCACCAGACTTTCTCACAATAATGTATACATTTTTGATTTTTTTTTTTAATTTCCTGCGTTAATATTTATTTGAAAATCTGCCCGTGTATACATTTAATTGCACGTGACTGTACCTGTTCTTGTAAAAGTAAACCATGAAAAAAGAGTGCCTGTCATGTCTTCCTTAGTACACGCTAGTATAATGTAGCTAAAGCTCACGCAATAATCTGGTGACTTGAACTGTTGGAATATTAGTATATACATGTTTATTATGTGCTTAATGCGATTAATAAATACACCGTTTACATCGTTATAGGGCTTCTTGAAATAAAATATTTTTATTATTATATTGTACTATCAAGTAGAGGAATACAAATTAAGTAAAAGTTTAAGAATTAAACTATTAGATACGAAATAATGAAAACCGAGTTTATAGGAAATAGTAAGAAAAGTAGGAATAAAAAAGTCTAATTTTCGTTCTGTGTTCATCCTGATCAGAAATGCTGGTCACTGGGATCATTGGGTAAAGTGATTAAGCTCGATTGCTGAAACAATGTCCGAAGTTTTAAATTCGATTTATCCAACTTAATTAGTTTTGGGCTCTTTTCAGTGCAGGGCCAGTTTGAACCCTCGTACCAGCAGTTTAAAGTCCATATTTATTAAACAAATTCGAAAAAACAATTGTAATTAAATATTAACTTTCAAAAGTATGGGTTTATTTTATTATTCGAATAAATACCTTTATTTTTTTATTTTCAGTGATTAAGAACATAATATATATTTTTAATTTGTGGTGGTTAATATTTTGTGGTTTTTAAACATTTAAGTAAAGCCTTTTCTCAAAGACAACTACTATGTACATTTTTGCGGCACAGATTATTTATTAGGTTACTATATAATTGCCGGAAATAGTAGTATAATATCTTATAATATTCATATTTATTTGGAGTAATTATCTAACTGTTTTAATTAATTAAATAACAGGAAAGTAACCGAAAAAAATATCGTTACTAAATGTTAATGAAAATAACCAATTTCTACATATACAATACAATATAATATATACATTACAATATGATAGTTATGTATTGAAAAAATGTAATAGATATAAAGATTTTATGTTTTTGTAATCACAACACACACACACACACACAAGTTATTTATCAACTGGTCTTAGTATTACATTATATAAAAACTTTATTTAATCTCAATAGTTATGTGATAAATTATAAGTTACAATTGGATTTCCTATACGTATTCTCAAGGCTCCTGAACCAAATAAAACTTATAAGAGTGTTAGGATACATTCATAACAAATTTTGATATTAAACATACTAAAATGTAATGTAATGAATATTAATAAGATACTCCTGATTCACGGGCATTGAGTTTGACAGTTTATAAAAAGAGAACAAACAGACGCAAATTACCTTGTGAGTATTGACCACTGCCACCGACGCCTTCCTGCCTTACCTTACGGAGAAAGTAGGTATGCTTTTAGAAGCTTTGCGATGCGATTCGATTCACAGAAATACTAAAATTCCATCAGTATAGAAAATTGAACGGGCAATGATAGTTTAACAAGTCAGAAGGCAAATAATAACAAAAATAGTTTCTTTCAAGATCATTTATTTTTTTGTTTTGTACACCAACAGCTTTGATAATATCATATTTAGCGAATGACAAGTATTAAGAGCTGTGAACGTAACTTAAATGCACATTTACAAGCAATTTTAAAACTTTTATATATATATTTGTATAAATATATTGCCGTTAAGACATAGATATATTGTAATATACGTTTTAAATAGAATACATTCATTTGGTACTAAAAATTAAACGATAAAATAATATTTGTGTCAACAGAACGCTTCATACGGCGAGGTTCACAAGAGATTTTATAGCAATCTGGTGTTTCATTAGCATTGCTAATACTCGTAGGTGGAGAAAATTCAGATTATCCTAACTATATTTACACAATACGAAGCTATTGTAATGAATATTTTATATTACGGCGCATATTATTTTATTTTTATATTTATAAGATATATTGTCTACCATCTCGTGGGAAATACGACCTAAAAAGATGTATTAAAAAGTGGTGCTCGCACCAGTGACCTTGCGAAAATTCTGAGGGCAATTCTTGTCAATAAACCGACGATTTCACGGTCCTCTTCTCTCTGTTTAGTATATATGATAAAACAGTCCAACCAAATAATACAAATCTGTACAAAACAAACAAAAGTATTTTTTGTAGTATTATTACTAGTATTCTTTTATTTCATGATATTGTTTGAATGGATATTAAAATTTACAATTTCTTTTTCCTTCTTTTTTAGTATTTTTTTAAAACATGTCCAAATGATTATGAATAAAGTTTTTTCTTGTATTTCTTATCTTGTTTAGGTCTAATTTCTCTTTCGATACTCAATTTGGAAGTCATTACACTTACGTTTTGACGACAATTCTGAGAACACGAAATATCTGCTAAAGATATGTGTTTTCGGATGGTTAATAGCGACTATTGATTATCACCAAACAATTTATGAATACTTAACACGATTGTTTATAACTGAATATATATTTATAACCTCCAGATATAAAATAAGTGTTCAATATGACAAAGGTCGCACTGATCCTAATATAAACGAAACCCAACGTTGAAACATAATCAATAACCTCACAAAACTGAAATATGACATTACATGAATGTAAGATAACGTACTGATATCTCTCTTCTATTTATGAATCCAAATATGTAAGATAAAGCGAATATTGAAACAATGTCTAGACACGTCACTAGATATCAGTATTGTATTGAAGCGAGTGGAAACATAAACCTTGTAAGCCTGAATTGATACATAACCATTCAAACAGAACGAAAAGATCATATTTTATGACATAATATTATTTTACCTGTGTAAAAACATATTCTTACATATATAATAAATTAAAAATTAGGCTTAAACTTACTGTTGTCACGAGTTCCTTTGAATTTGCGTTGCTGCTTTGTCACTCTTCATCACACACACATCTTCATTAGTAGGGCTTCACTAGTAAAGTCTTACCTAAACTTGTACGGAGGAAAGCGAAACTATTCTACGTAAATAATATTAAGTCTTTTACCATAAAGAAACAAAAAAACTATAGTAGATAGTTGCTTCTTCTGCGCTAGTTAAGAAAGAATTAATTAAGAACTAATATAACAAGTCGATCGACTTTTAAGTTCAAAATTTAACAAACAATTCCTCGAACCTCGTAAATATATAAAAAAACAAATAGCAGCCAACCCTTTCACAACAAAATATAACCCTTAATTTTGTTTTAAATGTAAAATAATATAATAATAAATGAATTATAGTTAATAAGATAACATACCTAGCAAAGCAAGAAAAATACTTCTTTTTGTAAAAATAGGACAAACGAGTAACTTTGCAAGGGAGTTTAAATATTGAGAGGTTACACAGCTATTCATTTGAGTGCAAAATTCATATTTGATTTCATCTATGTACATGTTAACTATGCTGTATTTATTTTGTTATTCAAACACAATTAAATATTTCCCTTGTGCGTTAATTGTTACTTTTATATCTATTTAAGTGAAAAAATATTCAAAGTATTCATTTGTAGTGTATGATCACGTAAATTCTTATTACCTTGAAAAGCATTACGAGAAGAGTGATAAGTATATATGTGGATGGAATAAAAGACGACGTAACAAGGAGGGAAACCGCCACTGAGATTATGTATAATAAGAGAGATCCCAAATAATTGGGATAAGAGGAGAGGATTGATTTATTTAAACATATACAATAATACTGCAAGATTAGAATCTTTGGCTAAAAGTCTCGAAACAAACTTAATATATAGAATACTAGATTAACATCAACGACACGGTAACTTAGTGGATACAGCGACGGGGATTGCATCCCAGAGATCGCAGGTTTGAGCCCTGACTGTGTCGTTATATATTTATAAACAAAAAAACTTCTCACAAATATACACGTTATAGAATTATGTCTATAGCATCCACATTATAAGCACTGTTTTATATATATATACATATTAATATCGATACAGTCGCATCACTGGCAATTTTCGTGTCTAAAAATTCTCGTCAAATATATCTATTAAGATATAATCTTATTTATAATACATTCCTTAATAATAATATTGCAATATTAAACAACATTAATGGCGTATATTTATATTATGATATTAATAAACGTTAAGATATGCACAAAAATATATTTAGTTTTAAAATAAATGCATTTCATTTCAGCCTTATCTTTGGACTAGAAAATTAACATCACGGAATACTATTTGTGCAAAATAATTGTCAATATAACTTACTACATAACAATGACTAGTAATATGTACATATAAATAAATTTGAAGTGTCCGTTTGTAATTCCAAATTAACAGCATTTCACTAAATAGTAAGGTATATCAAAAAAAACATTTTAATATATTTCTCTGTCTGTTTGGTCCGAACTATCTAAATCGGCTAGACCGATTTTAATAGGAATTTCACTGGCGGATAACTGATATGTAACTTAGGTATATGGAGTAACGTAGGCTACTTTAATTTAAAAACATATTTCACACGAACGAAATTGCAGGCAGAGCTAGTTAATAGTTAAAAACGCATTTAAGGTAATCAAAATATGTAACAGACAACAAAACAAGCCTTGCGCTATCAGAAAACCAATAGAATCAAACAGGTAACAGTAATTTGGATATTAAGCCTCATCCAATACTTTGCAGGGAGTGTTTGAATTGCAATAGTTTGCTCAGATTCGTATAAACTAAGTCCGGCGGATTCGATATTACAAAGTAAACTAAACCTAGAATGGAAAGAACCGCCCGCCATATTGAGAAGTGGGTCCAAGTGTGGTAAAACGTTGGTATTGTTGGCTGCAACAAACGCAATACATCATTTTTACTTTACATTTAAATTAGCATACACCTATGAAAGCGTAAATGCTATTAAAATTTTGCAGGCGTTCCCGATACTCACAGTTGTAACATTGGCCGTCATGTTGGCCAATGTTGGCGCATACTGGTAGACCATCAGCTCGTCGTACATGCGGGCGGCGGTGCACACCAGCAAGCACGCTGTATACAGCAGCACCAGCACAATGGGCTGGAACCACGGCTGGAGGCCTCGGGTTGGGTCAACGCTTGTTATATCTAACCTATGTAGATTTTTCCAAGGTATATATTATTGAGCAAAGCGAGCGGAGCGTTCTACTGGAGACTTTTTCATATTCTTTGTCACGAATAGGCTCGAAAACTTCTTGACGGAACATTATGAAATTTTGCAATCAAAAAGACACATATTAATTAGGTGATGGTTTAAAAAAAAATTGAAATATCTCATGTCGTTGAGGCATAATCGTCAAAAAACTGATATTGATGATGAAAACGATGAGTCATAACACTGGGCTCGCTTCGCTCAACATGCAAACGGCACCCAAGATTTCGCGAGCACAGAGAGTCGAAATTGAGGGGCTGTTGGCGCCTCTAGTTCATCTAACTAATCATCTACATTTGCTATAAGTGTAATTGTTAAATTTAAAAACTATTTGTATTTTTTTAAAGATACCAGAAACTGCTTCAGTTCAAATAATGTCTTCTTGTTTGCTGCAGCAATTATTTGTAATTAAAAATAATCAGTACATTTTTAATTTATTTTTAACTATGATCTATAACTATACTCTGACTCTAGAGTTTTAATAAATATAGCATAGAGATTAAATATTAAGATTACATACCGATCCAGAACAGAAACTAGACAGAGGACGCAGAAGAAGTAGTAACTCGCAACATACGGCATGGTCACCACCGCATGGAATGATAAGTGACCAGCATCCAGGCTATCGGAGTAGCTGATAAGGAGCAAGTGCATTAACGAAAGACCTCCGAGCACCCCGTGGCACGCTGGGGAGAAATTACGCCAAGCTTTCTGTACATTGATAGCCACATCTAATGGGGTCAGGTCACCGAGTCTGAAAAGTGAATGATATATATATATATAAACCCAATTAACTTGAGAACTTAATGATACCATTTTAGTTAATAAAACTATCTTATTAAACTGAACTATTTACTATGAATGTTTTATTAATTTTAATTATATTTTTAACGACCCCATACATTTAGAAAAGGAAAAAATGTGGGCAATTGTTTGTAGATTATTTAATTTTTATGTATTTTAAACAAAACTAATTATATACCAATATATACCTTAAATATTTATCCCCCTCTCTCGACTGCTGAGATTCTAAAATTCTTTCTCTAGACACAGCTCTAAAAGTACCGCCACCCTGAAGATATATTTTTTCAGGCCGTCTAGAACCAAATGGTTCTAATCTTTCATCATTAGGTGAAGTGAGTGGTGATGGTGATGAAAATGGATTGTCAATGTACTGATCGTGGTATGGGACATTGGATTCCAAGCTTTCCAGCATTGCTGTAAGGTCTGTGGGACGAGCTGAAATAAACAAAAACAAAAGTGTCTTAGGTTTGTAGTCACTTTTGTAGTCTTAATTTTTATTACTTTGTAGTATCAAATTTAAGATTTTTATTCATAATCTAAATAATAATAAAATTTAAATCTGTTTTAAACTATGTCTTTCAAAATAAAATAAATAGTTTTATAAGGATTATTAAAAGGGTGCATGACACTGAACAAAATACATGAATTCATAAACCTATACTGAATGTTCATATGAAACAGATTGCATTTATAACATATAAAAAAATTAAACAAAAATAAAATATATTTGTAAAGAAAAATATGACCGTAATAGAAAACTATCAACAAACATACAAAAATGTGTCCATGACAGTTGGATTGAAACGCTAAAGCTTAGATAGAATTCCTCAATTAAATATTACAGTATTACCAGTTTTAGTTCCTGTCTTATTCCGACTAGCAGTCTTGAATACTTTAGGGCTAACATCTCTGTCATTAGCATTAGTGTCATGTCGATCTTCCCTGACTTTTCTCCGAGTTTTACGAGGTTTATGTCTGACTTCTTTTGGAGTACCATTATTGTTTTCTACATCATTCGCCTCAATTTCTAATTCACCACTCAAAGTTACAACTTCATCTTTATTGTATTCTTTGAGGTAATCATCAACCTGAAATTATGAAATTTCATATATTAGTAATACTCAAATCTATATATTTATATGTAATTTTGTAATTGTAATAATAATACTAAAAAATTAATTACCTTCTCAAGGGCTATAAGACTTGAACCAGGTATTTCAAAATCATGAAGTTCTCTATCTCTATGTCTAGATGAATGCCGTTTCTTTCTTCTGTATGAAGGACTCCGCTTTTCTTTATGACCACTCGAAGGCCTGGATAGTGTCTTCATAAACTTCTCATCTAAACCGTTTGGATCATGAGAATAAAATACAAATGATGGATTCTTATCAGATTTCTTAAATTCTTTCTCAACAAAACCTAATATACCCATTTTTATTTGATCATGTATAGGCAATTCGGCATCGATGGATTCTTGCTCAGCTTTGGTCCAGTTATCTCGGGATTTTGATTTATTTGAGGGTTCCTCTGTGTGTATTTCAGCAACTTCCTGACTCGCATGACCGTTGGATAATTTACGCGATCCTGATCTACTACGTGTTCGCTCTTTTGGTTTCGGCTTCGGTGATGGCGAACGAGCTGCTGTATGAACTTCTACTATTTCCTCTTTAATTTCAACACTTTTACCAGGTTTCATAGTCAATAAATTCTGCCCACACGTAAATCAATAGCAATTGCAACACTTATGTATTTTATTCACGAAGTTGGGATGAAACCTATTTTAAAAATGATTACTTAATGTTTGTTTATGTTTGTACTATAGTTTTAATTCAGTTTTTGATAAATTAATCCTTAAATAGCAAACTTTACCTAAGTTAAAAACAAAGGAACAACTTAAATGTCAAATGCCAAACAATGACGTCAATGTGACGTCATCACTCATTGAGGAGCCAATAAGGTTTTTCGTTCTACGTTAGACACATTACGATTTGAAGAAAATAGAAAATGTAAATATTGTCCTTTTTTGCATACCAAATATTTAACCTCATAAAATATCAACAAAAATCAAACAATAAAATTGTAACTGTAAATATACTGTACAGCTTAAATAAATAAACAAAACATAAAACAATCTTAAAAAGATCTACAGATTCTAAATATCTACTATTTTGTATTCTTATATACCTATCAGTGTGTTTGTATCTATTATATAGCTAGTTCCCTTTTTTAAAACAATTAATATTTGTTTTCATTGTTAAAAAGTAAAAAATCTGGATCAGATTGTGAAATAATCCTTGTGGAAGTGGAGTGCCTCTAATAATACGCATATTCATTGTCATTGAACGAACATGTAATACCGCAAAGCTACACTTGTGTAAATGAAAGCACACTCAATAAAATATGGCCTACGCGAATATAATAATGTAGGAGGTTACTAGATGGCGCTAGTTAACAAAAGTGACATCATTTAAATTTTCAAAATTACGAAGATGTTAAAAAGACCGGCGAAACCAAAGGCAAAAACTAGGTGGAAAAATCACGATGACACACGCATTAAGTGTCATTAATTTAAGATTTTCATTGTTTCTGTTTTTATCTTTACCTTTTGAGATTCTGTGTATTCTCCTAAAGGCACATAGAAATGAAGAATAAGTGCAGAATCGGCAACACGCCAGAAAATTAGTGATTTTTATAAATGTTATGTTATGTTATGTTAATCTCAATGTTTTACTTAGTAAAATATTTATGGGTGTGTTTATTGCTGTTTCCGTATAATATATATTATTTGTACTTCTGTAATTTTTATATCCGCGTATAAATCGACTAAAAAAGGAGACCTTAAAAGTGCACGTACAAATAAAAAGATTAAAAAAGCTATTGATTTTCGTTTTATTCATGTTTATTGTCATAGTCCATCCGATATTAAATAGTAAAATATATTACATTCCTTATAGATATAATTTTAACTGTCGGCGCATACTTTATAGAATAGTTTAATAACTGATTATGTTTTTGTATATGAATGATTACAACCCACCGCTTTGTCACTGATTAAATAACAAACTCAATGTAGACCTCCTTTTTCGTTCGACATATACATATATATTTATATTTGAATGTTTTGTATAAGCAAGTAACCTAACCGCTCCAGCCACTTCATTTTTTAAAATATTTTAATCACGTTCATAGATTTAAATAACAATTTCCTATCATAAGCAATCGTTGTTTAGATAATATAGATATGAGATGTGAGACTTATAGCTTGTATGGGCTGACTAGAAGGTAGAAGCACCCTCTCACTAAACGTCAGAATAAAGTGGTTATTATCATTTTGATCGATACTTAATTTCTCAATATTGGAAACTAATTGGCATCTACATATATTTGTAAATGTTTATGGAAAAGATTTTTCACACGGTAGATTTTTCATCATATTCTAGTAATGTTTTAGTACCACACTACACTTGAATTCTAATATTTTTTGGGTCAATACTTTAACAAGAGTATCCATGCAGTTTCTTATCGGTTCTTCTCCATGGAACTAATTGAAACCGTGCAACTGAAGTCCGATGTTTTATAGGTGCAAGGTATACTTAACTGGACTAAATTTTTAATTTTATATTAGCAGTCTATAATATAACATCTGTTGTTAATGACGGACGATTCCGATTAAAACCTATTTTAGATTGTTTCCTACAAAATTAATTCACTGGTCCGTTATTCGTACTGGTAATAAGAAACGTAATATTAGTCTTAAGTTGACATTGTATTAGATGCATAAGAACATGTTTGTTGGAACTAAATGTAACTACTGCTAGTAATTATAATTACACGATTGGATTAACAAAGTAGTTTACTATATCAAAAATTTTAATACGGCCATTATTCCTAATGCAAACTACTAATAAAATGCTACAATTTATTACAAGCCGTACCAGTTGGAGATTGGACTGGACTCACAATTTTGGAATGTAGCCGACCTTTAGCCAACGCCTTACGTCTAAGGAATAGGTTATAAGCGATTTCAGTAACACAAAAGAATTTTTTAAAACAGTAATGTAAAATTTGTCATAAATAAGTAATACAAAAATCACGCACTTTTCATAATCAGATCACTTTTCATAATTACCCTTTCACATATTGGTCATTCCATCATATATATTATCATTTCAAATACAATTAATTAATAATAAAATACGACTAGCACTGTTCAGACTTCATTTTTGTTAATAACAGTTAATTTTACTCTTATTACTTGCACCCGTTTTGTTAATTTGTGTTAAACAACGGGTGTCTTAGAAGGAAATTGTTATTTAATTATTTAAATTAATTCATAATTAATACGAGTAGACCTATCGTTAATATGGGCATTCTTAAGCCGCTTTAGTGTACCTATAAGAAAAACATAAGCTTTAATTGGTCGTTTCAAAAAGGCTGTCTTCACTATATCTGCTTAGTAGAGTAATATTTCAATTCATACGTATTTTTTTTTAATTTTTGAATATTTTATATCGTATTATAGCTTATAAATAAGTCAATTACTCACATTTGTCTTCATAAAGAGATTAAGACTTCATTGAAGTATAAAAAAATTTCTAGTTTGAAATTTGTTGCGCAGTTGTAGGATTTGGTATAATTATTATTATTATTTATTTATTTATCTTCACGCCATATCCCTTGCGGGATAGCCAGAGACGACGGAGCGCCAAACGCTACAGCCCCTGCATATTTCTTTCGCCTCGGCTACAGACATCAACCTCTTCATACATGCTACATACATTTGGTTTTTATTTTAATTACTTTGCGGTTCACCGACGCAGCGTCGCTGGGTTTAAAATATTCCATCTATGTACTTATACCTTCACGCTCTTCCTTATGGAGTAGGCGATGATCGTCGTCATGAGGCGGTCCTCAGTAACCACTCGCACTTAAATTACTCACTCTCACACTACTCACTTCCACCAAAATTAGTTTCTGTGTACAAACCGTTCATAAACAAATAAATAATACTTGTTATTGTCTTGCGTTTTGTCTAAACAATTTATTATTTAGTTCTTTTTTAAATGTAGGGATTTTAATTTTTATGGGATGTTTTCAGAAATCGGAATAATTAGTTCATTTTGAATAAAATCAGGAAAATATTTCCAACAAGAGCTAAAGCTGACTATATCAAAGATAGTTGTTTTCATTTTGACCAACCTAATTTAAGAAACATATTGACATATATATCTGTTGTATTACAATCTGTTTGTGTTACAAACATTGTGAAATGACTAGACAGTTTTTGATGAAATTTGTTGGGTTGTAGCTTATTGTTATACATCAACATAAAAATATATTTGAATGCGGAAAATGCTCTCATTTTGAAAAGAAACAATATTTTGTATCATTACTATAACTACTAAAACAAAAACTAACTAATCGGAATTCGATGCATATGGTACGAGTATAACGCCATATTGTCTTTCTTTTCTTAAATTATTACATTTTAAGTTATGATAAACGATTATTATTTGACTCGGGAAGAGAGCAGACAAAGTCACGGGTAATAATTAACATACATTACAAAAAAACTAACATTATCACCACTAGTATAAATAGAAAATTTCATGGTATTTAACTTTAACTCTAAGTAAAATTTCATTTGTTTTATGGCGGGTTGAAATAACAAATATTACAACAATGGATGAAGTAAAAAGGTAACTTAGACTGTTCCAGATTATACGTTTGAAAAAGAATTTAAATAATTAAAGAATCGCAGATAAAAATATAATACTTGTAACTGGTTTAAACCTGACCATATTTTATATATTTATATAAACCATTATTATTAATTACGATGATAAATATATAATTGTCTTTTTTATTTTTTTGTAACAAACATTATTGGTGATTGGTTTTAACATTAGTGTCGATTTCGCAATGCTTCGATATTTGTTATATAAGTTATATCTTGTATATCTATCCACATATCTTATGTCATAGTATTTTCTATATATAAATTAGTATATTCAGAAGCTACTTTGAAGTTGCAAACAAATAAATATAATTATTTAAGGATGCGTTAATGACGTAAAGTGAAGAGTTCGCATAACGAAAGTCTCGAGACAAGTTTAAACATGTGATCATCGAGCCTTTAACAGCTTCACTTGGCTCCCCCCCTCCCCTCTTCGAAGTCGAAAGGCACTTTCACTCGAGGAATTTGAGTAGCGGTGACGTCACGTTTGCATAACCTGATGCAATATACCGAAATATGCATGTGATTTTGGACAGTTAGATGACAGTTTCATAATTTAAATAAGAATAGAATTGTTGTTTAAACTCGTAGTTATGGAAATAAGTACGTGTTTGGTCGGAGTCATTAATTTTACTTTTGTAGAACACTTTTCTTGTAGAGATAATATTCTTTGTAAGTAAATATTGTTTCAAAAAAGTTGTTTCCAATTTCGTCTTGTTTGTATTTTTGATGTAAAGGTTGAATAAAAACAGGTATTTATAAATGGCCATTTATTTTATTCGAACATAAAATTACATGATTAATAAAATCTACATTAGTTTGGTCCAATAACGTTAAATACGTTATATCGACCCATCTCTATTCCGACTAACCTATGACCCAAAAAACCAACACCATTCCTAACTATATTTTACATGAAGCGGCGGGCTACCGATAAAAATATTTTGTCCCGAATAAATTCGAAAGGCTAAACGTCTATTTGGCACAAAATTTAAAATTTCACATTTATATCAACAAAATTCAGCCGCAAATTCGTGACTTACAAATAATTACACCTACATTGCAAGTGTCCCTCGTATGTGTATCGCACACAAATGAAAACATATCTGTAAGATTTGTTACATACCTTAAAGATTTAACATAAAAAAAATATATTAAATACAAAAAAAATAAAACATCTTCGCGACAATATTTAACTTACTATAAATATATTTCTATCATATGAGAATTACCTCTTCATAATCTATAACGAGAACAAGAGCAAACTTATGCTCATTTTATGTTATTTACATACACTAACCTAAAAGTTCATAGAACGTACTAGAAATATATCATAGATATATGGGATAAACATTACCAGCTTTCGACGAACGATCAAACAAAAGAAATGATTGACATCATCAACAACCGCAGTCTAATCGCCGGTAAAAAAAACTTAAACTATCTCAACCATAGTCTCCGTCCAATAGAATTCTAGAGAAAATTACCTTTCTCGAATTGTATGGAGGAGCGTAAATCGATGTTTTTAATATCTCAGGACATTCACTCGCCTTAGAGAACCAAAACATCGACAAACTCCAAAACTGCGTCAAGCTTTGCTGACAAAACCCAACCAGTCATCATGATGTCCGCATTACCGCGGCTCTCACACGCCCTTATTTACAATAAATATTTACAATATACTTATACTAAGTTATTGCGAGAGCTTATAAACAGTACGGATGACAAAACTGATACACCAGCCTCTGACTTCTCTCGGTCTTCTTCATGATGCCTTTCTTGTAGTACTGTCGGATGCTTCTCGACAGTTTGTCGTAGTTCATGGCGGGTCTGTTCTTTCTTTTGCCCCACAGCCTTGCGACACGGACTGAATCTTCAATTTTGAATACGCCGTTACCTGCGAAACACAGTATGAATTAACCATCGACCGATTGTAAAAAGGCTATTGTTTTGGCCTACGCATATTATTTTTGACTACACATGACTTGAATTCTATCTTTTAATAATGATATTAATTGTTAATTTACATACAAAGTAATAAATATCTAATCACCCACTTCTAATAACTAGTTGTAGATAATATATGACAATGATTACAATAAATTCCTTCGTAATTAAGTGACCCAGAATCCTAAGGACTAATCGAAATCCTATTATCGTGACCATTGTCAGTGAAATCCGCTTAATCAATACATCTGGAATTACCATAATTGTGCAGTTAATACCGAAATAGACGTGTCAACAATGGTCGTAAACCAGGCAGAACATTATTAATAGTATATAGATCCAGTCACGAAGCAGAAAAGTAACCTTTGAGTATTTTATAAAGTGCCTAACAGATGGCAAGTAAATGGCTGGTTCACCTTGGATTGAGAATGTCGCTATGGATTTCCACCAAGAGATATAAGCCGAGAACACCAAGTTAATATAAATGATTTCACACGAACTGGGTTATAGATAGGACATAACGAATCTAAATTCAGGGAATCAAATTATATGCTAAAATAATTTTATATTTGTTCAAATATACAGAAACCTAAAGTTTATCTCGAAGCTTAGATTGTCATTAAATATAAAATAAATTTAGTTTATAGTTGTTCGTCTAAAAACTTCAAAAATAATTTGAAGTTATATTAAATAATCACATCTCTAATAACAAAAATGTATGATCATAACTGGTTTCCGTGTCGTACCCAATTAATATCTAAGTTTTTCATTCAAATCAAAGTGAGACATAACAAAGGAAAAAACGTGATACACAATAGCTGAGTATAATAGAAATGTAAACAATTTAATTGTATGCTTTTTCAATTTTCATATGAAATAGTTGTTTCTTATTTTGCATACAATGTTTAATTATTCTAGACTTTGTCGTAGTTGATTTCATTACGGACATTAAGCTCATTGTTTAAAGACAGGTCTGGTAGTCTTTGTACATTATTCATGAAAACTAGAAGAAATCTGGTTTTACCATTCATGTCCATATTTTACATAATTGCTGGTCAAACAAGGATATAGGTTGGAAAAATACTTTCTATATGGGTTAAAAATACTATAAAGGATACAATTAATATTAAAAAAAAAATGTAGCTGGAACAAAGGTAGTAATTGATTTAAAATGTCGTGTCGTTGGTCTAAAACGTATCAATTATAATCTAAAGCTTCATATATCGAATTCTAATTTAGAAATGTCTTTTTATAATTATACGCTTTAAAAAATAACACTCATAGAGCTTAAATGCTTTAAATGGCAATAAGTTTAACATAATGGGATGGGCCATCTAAGTGGAATGTTGATGATTATAGTGCACCTCTGACAAATCAAGAAGGATAACTGATGATGTTATTATTTGTAATACCCCAAAAATGCCATTCAATAGTTTTCTACAAGTATACAGCACAAAAAATATGAATAAGATAGATAGAATCTAATTTAAGCAACCTTTGGGAAAAGCAAATTTTCATTGACTAAAAGATTACGTTGCTAAATAATGTTATAAATGTACAGTTTCATATTAAAAAGGAGGATTTTCTTAAGTTCTTCTTGTAATCCGTTTTTTTTGTTGTCTTATCAAAGTTTGAATAACTAAGAAATTTTATATGATATCTATTATGAACGATGGATAGAAAGAAATGGAAAAAATATATTTTAATATGAACAATTTAACAAAACTTCTCTCGTAAGACCTAAGCTGACAGATTGTATCCATCTTTCATTGTTGTTCTACTAGTTTAGTGTAGTTACTTATTAGAGATCATTCAATTAGTAAAATAATAACTTACTTCTGTCTAGCCACCGTATAGCTGATCCGTGTACGTGAGGAGACGCGAGAAGCTCTTTGAGGAATTGCCAGAGATGGATGTGTGTGCTACCCGTCTTCACTTTACCGCCACCCTGACTGACGTTCGCTGCGGTTGATTCTGTTTCTTCTGTGGACAAAGGTTCAATTTATTTCCAATTATCTTTTACTACACATAAGACTTATCTGTTCAAAATGATACAAATTTTATGTTTCAGCGAAATTATAAAACTATAAACGATTTGATCGTATGGAGCCAGTTATACAATCAACGTTTTTTATAAATTACATAACTGTTTTAGTACGTCATTACATAAAGTCTTTCATCACGGACCATATTAATTATACCAAAAATGTTCTAATTATTTATATTTTGTCAAATGTGTTACTAAACTTTGATTATACCACAAGTAGGTTTACTTTACAAGATAATACTTAAAGTATATGAAATAAAAATTACTTCGTTCAAATATAACTGATAATCCAACACCGTAATAATTACTTACAAAGATAAATTAACTGAGGTATATTTAAATATACAATGTACCAGAAAATTATGTAACAAATTTGTAAATTTTTGGGATCACTGACACTTTTAAAATCTAGTTTGACGAATTTGTTTTGATAAAAGATTCTAGATAAAGAATATATGAGATTGCAATTGAAATTTACAATAAAGTTTTTAAGTTACATCAAAGAAATTTCTATCATTTTATACATCGTAAGAAACACGGTTTTCAAATTTGAGAAACATAAGATTCGACCTTCATTTTGGGTCATATAAACAAACAGATAGTAAAACGGTAAAGTAAACAGAGCTCTTCGTTTAATGGATACGATTCTATTTTAAGATGGCAAGTGTTAAGAATGTAACATACAACTCTGTTAGAATTTTAATGCCAAACGATTGTATGAGAATTCATGAGTCGTCGAGCATTTTAGAATTTAGACGTCAAAACTATTTGTGATACTATCAATCTAACATTCTTTACAGAGAACCAAACATTATTCTCAACAAAAAGCAAAAAACAATGCCTTCCTTTACCATTATAGATCATAGAGATATATGGAATTTATATATATTTGTTTGATGCTAAAAGGTTCTATCATAGCGAATACATTCGACCTTGTGAGTCCAGTTCAAGCTACAAGATCTGGGTCGTCGGGAAATGTTATAAAAAGTTGAATTGACATATACGGCTAGGAGTCAGTAAGGAATAATTCATTGACGGATGGATTGATAGTCTAACTGTCCCTGAATATGGTATCATTCGTATATATCGTAAGGCTATAAGCGTTCTGAGGGAATAAATAAATGATACCATACCTCTAGATATAAAAACTAAATAATAATAGTTTCCTCTTTAATAAAGTTAAAATTAAAGTCACAATAAAAATCATTAAAAATACATGATAGCAAAACCAACACGTCTTGTTTTTTGCTGTAATAAATTCTAAATCAACAAACTCTCTAGCAATCTATATTGTTAAAAGAATTAAACTTTCTTCTAAAAACGCTATCAGTTAAATTGAATTAGTTAAAACATCCTGTGTCTGTAGTGATATAAATCTCAATGTGTTCAATGATTGGAATGCAGTATACTTGGTATTGATGATTGCCCTTAGCTGTTTCCTGTGCTACATCAACACTTTTTTATAGAGTTAAGTAAAGTAGAGATACGGCTCTTAATAATTAAATATATTATTAGCAGACTATATAACATTTCCAAGATTTTTCCAAACATCAATGCCGGTATAATTCACTATAGGCATTCGTAACGGCGGAATTGACATCGGTAATGACATTCAAACAGCCTGCTAAATATTCAAACAGGGGGACGTGTTAAAGACAAGATAAAATCTTCCCATTCAATGCGACCCATTTCTGTCCATCCTCAGTTCCATCGTAAAGCAGACACTAGCCCATATATCATAGACACGTTTGTCTGTATGTGGGACCTCGTATCGGCTAACGGTTGATCACAATACAAGCTGCTGCATGGCTGTGCCACATTGCTTCGAGAGTTTCTACTGCTTTGTTTGTTGATATAAATATATTATTTTACTGCGCTAATAGACTGTAAACTTGGATATTTCATTCGAGTTAATTAATTGAAAATCGAAAACATATAAACTTTCTAGTAATTTGTATTGATTGGATACGCAATATTTTATTGTATATTAAACATTGGACTTTAAATGACATATAGTCATAATCATCATTCAACCATTGCTTTATATTTAGATTTTCATAACTATCATAAACAATATCTCTTTCCTGTGTACATTTTTAAACTTTTTTGGATAACAATAAAAGTATAAGACTTACCATCACTCATATCTTCAGTAGTGGTCGCAGGGGGTGCAGGCGTTGGAGAGGGTTCCTGATCTGTCCACTGGTTTTGCCAACCCTCATGTCGGGCGGCTTTCCAAATCTCAAGCTGCGCGTACAGTGTGCTACCCGCCTAAAATAAACACTTAGGTAAGATTGATTTTTGCAATTAGCATTTGTCTGCGCAACAGTACAGCTGAGAGGGTCAGTGACCGAATAATTGCATGGTTATAAGAAAAGTAGTTGGATATGATAAAAATTATATAAAAAATTGGCATATTTTGTCATTTAAAATCAATTGAAATATTTTGTTACTTTTCATGTACAATTGGAATATTTTTATCCATTCACATTCCTCACAGGTTGGATTATTACGATCAATAAATTGATCTCAAGTAAGGATTAGGAAACAGAGCAGATTTTACTATTTGTATGCAAACATCAATAGCCATGTCTTGCCAGTGACTTTCCATCGGCCTTGGAGAAAGTCGAGGCAACGGCGCGTACGACGACAATCATTGACTCGAACGATTGCATCGAGAATACGTGGTACGGGGCATCTCAAGAAGTTTTATTTGTTTATTGTTAAATAATATTCCAATATCAGAAAAAAATTAAAGATATCATAAAGTCAGCTTTTGCCGATTTCAACTTTCCATATTACATGACATTTAATTAATTAAAGATTATTATAGATAAAGTTAATTGCGTTTTGAGTGTACTTTTATCACTTGATCATTGTTAATGTTGTTAAATTTTCTCTTTTAACAACTCGAACAATATAGTTTATTGTCTTTAATCAATTTAATATAAATTCTCCTTCCTAAATCTAAACAATACATTATTAAGGAAAACTATGTTTAATATAATGTTTACATAATCACAAACTACAACTTCGAGTAAAAGTAAACCACGGGTTTTCCTGAATGAAACTAGATTTCGTAGTTGCGTATATATTGCATAAAAGTTGCACAGGCGTTAGTAAACGGATTTATTCCTTAGGCCCTGAGGATTTTTGTCTAAATATTAGTAACATCATTGTTCGTGTCTCTATCAGAATCAAATGATTATAAGCTTGCGAAATATTTATATGTTTACCTTAATATTTCACTATTTTATTAACCTAAACTTATTTCTGGATCCCGAAACTCCATAATAAAAAACTCAATTAGTATTGTGGAACATTTATCGTCCTTAAAACGTGGAATATTTTGTATTTATTTTAAATATTTATTATAAACAACACTATCAGGCACGAGTTACGAACTATGCTCCCTTATCGGTGCCCTTAATCGCTCAGGGTCACGTGACTATGACGATTCTAAAAGCAATCTTCAATAATTATCATGTCATTGAACAATATTGAAATTACATAAATAATCACCTTTGACTAATAAACACTTTATGAATCGTAACTTTGTTTTCAATATAACTTGACTTTATCAAAGTTGCATATATTATACAAATAAGTGAGTCTCACATAAAAATATGCTAGCTATTATTTAAAAGAAATATGTCATCAACGAGTAAAGGTCAAAATGACTAATGTATAAGTAATAAAATATGACAATATTAATTTCATTTTTTTTTAATACATGATTCATTGCGCATGCCTTATGTATAATAAATCTTCCTACCAACTTAGTTAAGTAAAGATTAAAAATGTTCAGTAAAATGGACTTACAAAGGGAGCTCTTTGGTTAAGCTCATCTTCAGTCAGCGCGACCAATGAAGCACCGTCCATGGCGAAGTATTCAGCTGGTACCATTGGCAGATTGAAGTGTCTCAATGTAAACATCACCCAGGCTTCCACGTCACTAGTACTCCATTGCATTGGATCTACAAACAAACAAATACTTATTTAATTTCAATCAATAAAGATTAGAATTGAGCCACTTTATGGTAATATTTTTTTAATATTATTTACACATATTACCTACAGCAATGAAGATTATTTGATAGGATGACTTTTAAAATGAAGACGTCACGAGTGATGTTAGCGCCGGGCTCATCAAAAGTTGTATCAACAAATGCTTGGCTCATTGCGTAATCAACTATTTTAATAAAGTACTCGGATGCTATTTGTAATAATCGTTCTATGCTTAAGCAGTAGCATCTTATATACGTGGAAACATTTAATTTTTTACTCAACCCTGATAGCACTGACGTAACCAATACATAATTATTCTGTCATAGATTGTGATTATAAGCAATATTAATTCACCATCTACATGTTAGACATCGGGGAAGAATTTTATTGCGAGACAGTTCAAATATGTATAAATAAATGTATTTTAATGAATAATACTCAATTCGTAATTATAGATGACTCACCTGGTGATATACCAAGTACAGTACAAGTGTTGTCGACATCTCGCTTTGACTGTTCGATGGCCATTGAAAGCACACGATCAATATCAGGAGCAACCAGAGCTTCTTCTCCAAGACCACCACTGCTTTCTTCCATTTTGACACTTCCTAATTCAATTGGAATAGGCCTTAAGTTTAACCTTTTTTGAAATGAAGTATCCTCAAGGGCTGATCTTAACAAAATGTGATCTCTCGGTTCATCCACTTCGATTTTAGGAGTTAGATAATTGTGTTGTACACTGTCTTGTAATATTTGATTTTCTTTAAGGAGCTCTTCGATATCTATGTACTCTTCTTGTTGTGGTACTGGTGAGGAATATTGTGTGTAGCTGCCGTATGAGACGCAGGAGCCTGATGGCGATAGTGGGTATGGAGATGCAAATCCAGGCACTGTTAATCTGTTTGGTTCTTCCTTTATAAATACTGGAGAATATTGGAAGGAATTATAAGGAGAAGAAGGTTGGAGAGCCACTGTTGGAATAGAACCGTCGTCCGATGACGGAGAGGGAGTGGGGAAGCCTTCAAAGTCGTATATACGTTCAAGATAGTTGTTATCCTCTGGATATGGAGGTGGTGGTTTGCTGTGTGTTGGTGGGGAGTGCAACATCGGTTCTGGTGGCGATTCAGCACCGAGGAGACGCAGGAGATGATGGATGTCAGCAGGGGACGTCGGCACTGCCCTCTCGCCTTGGGATGCCGATGGGGGGCTGCACCCAGACCGGGGCACCGTCTGTGGCATCTGTTGACAAATTTAAATAATTAAGACTCCACCTAGTATAATGATAAATAATCACAATCTTCCTATTGTCTATATTAATTACATCAGACCGGTTTTAAGCATACTTTGTAGTGATTAATGCACCTCCTATTTTATCAGTTTTATGTCCATAATTTTTACAAATTCGAATATTTGATTAATTACAACTGAACGCTTAGATTATATTAATATGGGACATGTAAGTACGGTACTGAACAATACAACGTGATGACATGTAAATGAGTTTTAAAATATTTTTTAGAATTCAAAGATAGTCAGTCTATGTATAGCTCAATTACGTCAAAGTAAACCGTCTGATGCGAAAGCAGATGTCCTAAACACAACATTTTTTTCTACTAATTTAGAACTCTATATATAGAATATTTGTTTAATGGAACTTTTAAATATATTATACAATTTAATAAAGTAAAGTTATTTGAGTTTTCTAATTGTATACATAATTATATTATTATAATTTTTTCTTTATGATTTCATTAATAAAGTACTCACACGTAGCAGCGAGAGACCCATTGCTGTCAACTTCTAACTGCTACTAAGAGTAAGTGTTATCATTAAAATCTATCTTCCATCCAACCGGTTGGTTCAGGTAATCAGTGGACAAGTTTTATTTACATATAATTTCTTATATCAGAACAATGTGAATTTCCCACGTAACATCTTTGTAATTGCAGTATTACTTGAGCGTCTGCGAGAACATTCTTAAGAGGACGCACGTGGTTTATTTAGATTATCTTAGATTCAATCAATCAGTAATCCTGTTAATATATAATTATAACTAATAATAATAGGGAAACATCAAATTATGTATGTCGACAGTTATTACTCCGTATTTAAAATGCAAAAAAGGAAGAAGAAAGCTTTTTATTTCAGACAATCCATAAATAATAAAATCGCTACGAAAAAAGAAAAATAAAAATAAGGGAAAAAAACAAAAGCAATATAAAGTTGATATAGGACCAACTAAAGTAAAGATACCTTTTATCAAAAATAAGTTTTAATTAAAGTATATATTACTTAAAGAAGAGACGTATACGGTAAATTATACTACATTATGTAAGATAAAGGAAAAAATTGAAAAAAATTAATGATATAACGCTAAAAGTGCCAACACCATAGTCCAATAGCCAGAGCGCGGCCCCTCACGATGCGCTAAAAGTCGCAGGTTTGTGTCCTGCTCGTGTTACAATTCTTCACGATTTATTTCAATTCAAATTATATTTTGATTTATAGCCCATAATGTTAAGGTCACATTTAATCTGAATGTCGATATTTGGATCATTTGATACAAGTTTTTGTGCAAATTTGATATATTTTGTTCTAGAAGATATAAAAGATTTATTTTCTTAACCAAATAAGATTTTATAGATAAACTCAAACTAAAGTAGCTCTTATTTATATATTAAATTTAATTAAATGAATAAAAAATATATAACAAGTGTAACAACGCCAGGTATGCGGAAGTTCTATAACGATTGAATATTTTTGCAGCCGGAATAGATGCCGTTTGGGCTCGAATTCCTGCTCAAATATTTATATATATATTTCGCATATATTTTTAAGATTCTGTGTGTACTTTTAAGATTATTATTTAATTACTGACGTCATACATAATTCACGCTTACGATTATGTCACACCTGTCAAACAACTTTATTTTTTTAATAAGATGTTTGTATTTAACTATCGAATTATGATCAGTTATTTAACTCTTACCAATGCTCTGATTTTGGCGACTGAGATGAATGTAACTTTTTTTAACGGAAGCTAAGGTTTTGATCTGACGTCAAGTCTATTATACAAGTTATTGTAGAGCATAGTAGCGCGTGACCAGACGAATACAGCCTTCTGTTACGATTTCGGCAAGACCTTGGGGTTTTCACGAACAATCTGTATTTAGATATTGCTTGGATCAATTGTAAAACAACTTACTTTTAAAAGAAATATCAATTAATGTCAAATGTACAACAAATTACTATCTTAGACACTTCATATATTTATATATTGCAGTTCTTATATAGTTAAATAAGTAGTGAGTATAATAAAACTCGTACAGCACGTGTGCTTAGTATTAAGTACATGTTATGCATAATACAACAATAAAACGAGTCTCGAGATGTCCTAAAGATAAACTTAAATTGCCCATTAGTTTTGGCACAATACACCAACACTTTATCACAAATATTTGAGCGACTTTAAGCTCTATATCGATAAGAATTAGGTTTACACTAGAATAAATATTTAAGTAATTTTGGGTATTATTACAAACTTCTGTATATTCCTTTTATAACACCAGGTTTTACAAGCATCTTAAACATGTCAAACCACAAATAAAACTTAAAAAAAATAAATTGGTGGAATTCTCACTAACCCACACATACAATGTTAGATTTAGATTTAATATTTACAAATATTATATCTACAATTAAAAACCTACTTAGCATCCGAACTCTTAAATATCTTAAAGTAACTTCTATTATAATATACCTTTTACAATATATTTTAAATAATTGTATTACAATTCATTTCCGACATCAAAAAAAGAACGAGAACCGGCTTTAACTGTCATCTTACGAAATAAAAAAAAAATAACTCACTTCTAAAATACAAAAATGCATAGTTCGCTATCACTGCAATAATTAAAAAATCCGCACTCACTCGAAACGTCAGCTGAAACAGGGTTGTTGCACCTTTGACGTTGCGGCCATCTTTGTTTTATAGGTTATATTTTACCGGCACCTTATATTTAGGAGGTTAGATCGTTTTTTGGCCCATAACCGCGTGTGTACAGCGAGTAGATCACACAGCCACTGAGCTCTGCGCACGCGCAGGCTGCCTTTGAATCAATGGCCTGCGTCACGCCGGAAAATACGCTACTAAACTTATATCGAACTTAATAGTGCCTGAATTAAACAATATCGTACCGAATACGTCAATACGCATTTGATTGTTCATCGATGACGTTTATAAAAATTAAGGTATTAGAAAAAAGTTATTTCCGTTAAAATTTTCGGTTCAATTAATTGTGTATAAGTTAATAAAAGGCTGTACACTAACAAATAATACAATGTCATACTATGTAAGTTAATGATACATTTATTATAAATTATCTGTTAACAAATCAGAGAGAAGAAATTTATAAATTAATAAGTTTATAATACATTTTCTGTGATTTGCAAACACATTCTTAATTTAATCTTAATACTTTAAATTTTAATTTTTAATAATCTATGTGTATAAATAAAACTGAAGTTTGCAAATTGGAAATCAAATTTACATGCATATGAAAATTACTTAGATTCAATAATCTTTTTTTTTTCTTGTCTGTATGTCTGTTTGGCCTGTCTAAACTCTGAAACAGTTTTAACGACGCTTTTAACGACGGATAGCTGATATTATAAGGAGTAACGTAGGCTACTTTTATTTCTAAACAACATATTCTGCAGGAGTGAAGTCGCGGGGACATATAGTTTTAAATAAAAATACCTCGACGATGAATGTATTAACTCATTTATATGGTTATAATTCTAATAACAATTTAAACAATTTTATAGGTAACAATTAAAGCAATGGTTATTCCTAAATGCACATGAAACATGCTATTGTGATTAAAAAACAATATCCGATTAGGTGTCAAATGAGTAACACAATACTGAGAAGAATAATTAACTATTGAGAATATCTATTATTATAGTAAGTAATAAATTAGGAACAAATCTTTTAATAGCACATTTTTGAAGTACTTATAGCTAATTATAGCTAATTTCTTGCTAAAACAGCAAGACTGTAAAAGATTAGTATAACTTTAATAGACCTAATGTTAATCTGCCCCAAATGAAAGGTTTATGTTCATTGGAAAAACGTGTTTATTTATGATAATTGAAATTACAAAGTAAGAGAACTCTCTCCTGGAAGAGAATGAATATTTATGACACATTTTTTTCTATAAAGTACAGTTGTTTGTTTACAGATTATTTGAGCATTATCATATCTATTTATAAGAATGTCATATAAAAACTGATCCATTCTTTAAATAAAGTTATAGACTAACAATTCTTAACGTCTCATTATTGGTTAGGAACCATGACGTTATATCTTCATTCATAGTTCAATAATTATAACACACACAGTTACAAACACACACACATACAATATATTAGTGACGTTAAACACGTGGGAAAAACTTTAGATCGTGATATAATTGTTTACGTACACCCACAACTACGTATAACATGTATATCGTTAATACTTTGTATTAATTATATACCCTATAAACGTGGAATAAGTGTGATATTTGCATATACTTATATTTAACACGAGAGTAGACAGTTGCGCATCATTATTTATGTTCGTAGAATATTATGTACGTAAATCTTAACATCACGTTATCTGTCATTGGAAAAGAAACATTTTATTTTTTTTAAGATACGGTTTTTCACATGATTTATAAAACTCAACAAGTATGCTAATTTTTTTATGTTATTATTCTTGTTACTAAGGACAATTAACTTCACAATAAAGAAATAACAATTGATGCAAGATTTATCCTATAAATTGTACATATTATAAATATAAAACACGCGATTATAAGGGTCTTATTTATTTAATATATTACATATTATGTATTATTATACATTAGGAACTAAAGTGTAAATTATACGATACTCAGGTCACGAACGTCCACCATTAAAGCATTTATTGAATATTTCAATAAACCTTCGCAGAAGGGACTAGAAATTATAGCCGGGTTCGTATATACGCAGGCTGAATCTAAAATCTATAAGCATTCATTATGTAATCGGAATTGCCAAGTGACTAAGTTGTCACCATTCATACGCCTATGTCTTTTGAAGCGATCGACTTGAGACATGTACAGAGGAATTTGATTAGAAAAAAATACCAGTTCCTATGATAACATTTTTTGCTACGTGTTAATAAATTTATAACGACAAAGTATTTTAATATTATATTAATAATAATTGTCACTTAAAGTTTTATAAAAAACATTTTTACCTGAATAAATTCCAAGCCACTTACATAAAATTAACACCATATTAAATATATAAACACAGATTATTAAAATAATTTTATTATATAATAAATAATTAAGACGCAATACAAAATGTAAATCTGCAATTGACAATCTTATTTTTATTGAACACCACAATGTATATACTGAAGCTTATCACAAAGTTATCAGGGATCAAAGTGCAGAGTTGTTGATAACATTATCTATACGTCACATGTCAAGAAAAACGAAAATACGGTCATCTGCAATTATAGGTTTTAAACTTTTTTTTACAGATACTTCAAATTAATTGATTAATATTAATTATTTTACTTTTTTTTCTGTTCAATATAAGAACAAAGAATAATTAAATCTTACAATACAATTGTGCATAGTAACACTCTGTAACATATAGATAATATTTTGAAAGATGTTAGCTTCATTACATTATCTTTATAACCAGTTTAAAATGTATTTAGTATTTTAGACAATCTACTTCAATTACAATTGAATTGATAAATAGTATTTGTGTTAATAAATGAAGCAGTAATTACATTATGTAGCCTATTCATCGTGGACACCAAAGCTCCGTTCGTAAGAACCGGTCTTCAAGGTCTCTGGTTTTCCCGCACCGAGCAAACAAAATGGCCGACCGCTAGCCTGCACCGAACAGCCAAATATAACCACAATAGATCATAATTTTAGGAATATATTCGCATACAGAATAATATACATAAATTTTTATGTTAATTTTATTGTCGACATTATTTCTTGTTATGTAAAGGTTTATTTCGTATGTTATTAAAATGTTTCGGACTTAGCAACAGCCTGCGTTACAAATTATAAAATGCACAGATTAAATTTTATACGACGAATGGCGCCATGTTTTTTAGATGTTTTAAAATGTGGGCGTCGAATTTAACATACTAGTCATTAAATAAAATATTTTGTTTCTTTTACATAGTTTTTATGATATTGTTATTATAATTTAATGACATTTATAATTATATATTAATGATATATTTTTTATAAAAACTGCAACAGCTACTAATAACTTTATAATTGAGGAACTTGATATCAATAATACACAATCGAACCGTAATTATTTAACAAGGAAGGCTCAACACAGTAAACAAACCACAGAGTAGCGAGATCAGTTCAACAAGGTCGTATTAACTATAGCAATTTACCAACCTGTGACGCAAGTTTCCCTTTCACCGAGGTATAATCGGTAACAATCTATAATTAAATTTTAATATATTGTTATAAAAGGAATGAAGTGGATGTGGAAAGAATTTATTTATCGTTATTATACTTTTAAGATTATTGAAAATATTAAAAATACCTATTAAACTACCACTAAATATGATAAGGTTGAAATATCTGTTTATCTGTTTGTCATGTGTCTGTGTTTGATATCGTAGCTAACAAACAAATTAACTTATTTTATAAATTAATGAAATGGATTGTGCGTAAAATATACAAGATATTCAATAAAAGCAAAGGTTCTCATATATAAGACGCGTTGGTAAAATTCCGCCATTAGCTAGTTAGCATACCTATGACATTTGAATGTTTCTTTGAGTTTTCGTCTCGCAAATTGCTTCTAATAAGTTTATTTAAGGAATTGATAAAATCCCTACATATTCACACTAATCGTGATTTAAGCCAATATATTAAAACATATATTTTATATATTTATTAATTACTACACCGACTACCATATTTGGCTATTAATTATTTTTTATTTACGTCAGTATTCGAGTGTGAGGTCTGAACCACTAGTATGTTTTTTAATCTCTCAAACTACATTTATTAATGCATACTTTAAGCATTAATGTATTCCCATTGTATAATTATTGTCATAAAATAAAAAAAAAATGTTTTCATTCGGTGATCCTAAAATCAAAAGCAAAAAAGTATATATATATCTTTGAATTAGTACTATCCATTTACAATAGATGTCGCTTAAATTCAAAGTTAAACGCCATTGGATTATTCGTATTTTAGTAATTTAATTATTACGAGTATCATTTCAATGATGCTTAAATAAAATAAATTGCTTTCCGGATAAAAATGATTTCTCAATATTTGCAACCAAATTTCTAAGAAACATTCGAAAAGTTTTTCAATAACGTAACCTTCGCCCAAGATTTGTCTGAGTCATTGACTAGCCTAAAGTAATAACATTTTCCTGTTACGGCCTAAGCTTTCACAACCATGAATCAATGCAATCGAACACAAATGGACATGGCATTTTTAAACCGTTAGCAAATGACCAAGACATTTGGAAAACAATTGAATATCCAACAAATATATAAACATATATGAGATATTACAAAAAAATGGTTTTAATATACCCAAATATGAAAGATATGGTATATTTTAAAATCGATCGTGAGTCACAGCGTGTATCACTGTGTCAGATCACGTAACTCGAAAACAGAAGCTTGCGTCCTCGACCTGAATATAAAGTCAAGTGAAAATCGCAACAAAACAATCGGTCCATTCTCTCTGACCGCTCACTGTTACGACACTCAAAGAAATGCGCTCTTTTGTCTCAAACTATTGTCAAAATCGAGATAATAGTTGGAAAACAGAGTTACTTCATATTTTTAGTTTAAATACGATATTAAGTGAGATGTTTCGATTTATGCAATTAAAAAAAAGTTAATTCTAAGCTCTATTACACTGAAAGAAAGTAACCAATTATGAGGGTATATTACATTAAGTGGTTTGTCCACATAACTAAGGGCACTAAGTAACGTAAGGGCAAGAATCCATGAGAGACATCTGAACTAGAACTTGGTTAACTCAATTTTAATAGAGGGAAAATATTATCTTTCTTAAAAATATTATTAGATGCGCACACGCACATTTACGGATTAAGGTGTTGCATTTGAATGTATTTGACTGGAAAACTCATTTGAAACTATATTTGACTTACAACGTAATATGAAGGCACACTACTTGGAAAATTATATAGATACAATATATACCAATATAGGTATACAGGAAATATAACCTTAAACCTTTGAGTTATGATTGACATTTATTTGTTGTTCATACTAGTTTTTTACCTAGGCTGTGACCTTCAGGTAACCACGATTATTTACGCTTCAAATGATTATTAATATTTGACCAATGATGCATAACACAGACTAGTTAGTTTCTTTTTAAGTTAATAAAATACTTAAAACAACAAATAAGTATTGGATATTAAAGTTTTTAACAAATCTAAGTTTTACTAATGTGATGTTATGCTACATAAAATAATTATAATTATCAAATTAGCCGATATAATTAAATCTATTATCAAATAAAAGTATATTAACCCTAATACTACAACATATAGTTAATTGGTGTTGACTTTATCATTAAAAGTTCAAATATTCTTAAAATCAATTAAATTTTCCACTTTATATGGATAATCGAGTATATATAATCTAAATATTGAATTCTTATCAAGGTCAATATTTAAAAAGATAAGCTATGGATAAAACTATTTAAAAGATAAACAAAGGACAAAGTATATTAACATGTTGTTTGATATTATCTTTAACAGTGACTAAACTGATCCGAAGGTTTTTATAAAGATAATGACGGAAGCACTCGTAACTTTGATTTTGTAGAGTAACCTTGTGAAAGGGAATATTGTGTGATTTGTGTTCTCAGCTTTATTTCCTTTTTAATATATATCTTTATTATAAAACTATTCATTTCTAATAGACCGCTACACAGGAGCTACGTTTTGCTACACACATTTTTTGACTTGACTAATGTACTTTTTTCTAAATATGTATATAAATAACGTAACATTTAGTAACTTATAATATAATAAACATAAATAAATACAAAATTCGTTATTGGACATAAGCGTTATGTTTAATATTATTCAGACCTTTCACATATATGAGTCAATATACGTCGATAAAAAGTTATCATATACCATATAATAAATAATAATCAAAATAATAATAAGCTTATATCAATATTATATTTTTGCATTTGTACTTTGTACACTTCGCCTTTTGAAATCACATATACCAAAAATATATAATAGAGCTATGATCTATCTATCTCTTTCAAGCTCAGTAAACATCAAACATACTATCTCTTTCATGAACTATTTTCTTCGATAACTTATCTTTTTGTTTGTTTCAACAAATTGGTTTTATAGATAATAAATTACATCAGCATTATTTATAGGCTGCGTATACAATATCACAAAAAAATCTTGCTTAAAAAACTATTACTCAATTAAAGCATCAACAAAAGTTAACTAAATGTACGCTTACAATAAGTATGCATGTAATATTTATTAAAGTTCGTGACGATCGGCACGCTGGTGTCAAAATCCACATTTATTTGCATCTAATAAAGCGATTACTAACAATGCCACAGCGGCGGAGATGCACAATGAATATTTACAAACCAAAAGCTCTTTAAGCGGCCCATGTGTTTGTATTATGAAAAACCGTTCACGTTTTATGCTAATACGAATGAGCGAGCGAAAACTAGAAAGTTTACTCACACAAGCGCGTCCACTCACACATTCATAATTCTCTTAAGCATAAAATAAATAAGTATTTTTATATAAATATATATAAAATAATTATAAAAAATATTCATAATGAAACTTACCGTCTCCAGGTCTTCGTTGAGATTATTCTCCCACAACATTTTTAAATTAAACAGTTCGCTCACTTTCAGAATAAATGTTCAATAAATAAACTTTAGATTAATTGGTGTAAACAATCAGTCCATTTCGCGCTCTGTTTACGTAAAAATTTGCACCCCGTATTTTTATTATATGGGAAAATTCCCTGTACGCGACTGCTGCCGTGGCGATATCGGCGTAATATGCGCGGGCGCCGGTCGCCGAGCACTCACGAAACAATCCGACGACACCCGAGCCTACCCGACCGAGCCGACCTACTTTATTCCACTTTGTAACGCTCCAAGTGGTCGAGCGTGGATTTTTTCTTGATTTTCCGATGAAATGCTGTCTCAGTAACTAGGCGATATAAAAACCAACTTGTTTTCCTATATTCTTTTTCGTTCAGCTTTGATATATTTTCACTTTTTTAAAGTCTGTATTTTTGATTTTTCATAGATATGTACCTCTTTTATAAATACCATTATATCTTTATTGAAATCGACAAATATAAATGAATATAAACTTTATATCATTGTTAAAAACATTACTCTTAAGGTAAATGATATTACTTTTAAAAATAAATTAATTTCAGACTTGTAAGCTTACAGCTTTAGAAATAGAGAAAAACTTTACAATAGAACTACATCTACACTTACAGTCTGTAGACGTATGTAATGAAATAATGTATTTAAAAATCTAAGTGTTAATAAATTGTTTAATTAAAAAAAGAAAAAATAAAAATAACAAAGCATTGAAAAAAAATTCAGTTCAAGTAAGTATAATTAAGTTATTTTATTTTCCGAAGGTTATTTATTAAAAAAAAGTGTTCAATCCTGTCTTTGTTTCTCGGTTTAGTTATTGGCATGACAGTAAATCACAATTCCTACCTGGGCTGTCAAAATATACTTATTCTTATCATCCCCCAAAAATCAGCTATAAGAGTGAAGGATATATACTTAATAACTAATAAAGCTGCAAAATTTCACGAAACCGATTTTATTAATTGGAAGTTTAAATATTAAAGATATAAAAAAATAAGCTGTCACTGCTAATAAAAGTTTAAGGCTTTTAATATTAACAATTAAATGTTAATCTAAATAACAATATTATTTATGAGGGATGATGTAATAATCTCGTTTCAAAGACGTTATAGCCAATGTTGTAAAGCATTTATTAGTTAATTATGCTGTTGAGCTGGCAGTTGTTCTGGGTAAAACCCTGCTTCCAACATTTAGCGGTTTGAATATGAAAGCTTGCAATAGCTTGCAACAGCCTTGAGCTAAGGCTGTAACAATTGCAACACTGCCTTACTCATATCGAATAAATGTGTAACAATTTTATTAATATTGATTCATTTATATATATATATATACTTTGACAATTTAGTTTCAATTAATTTCTTTGTTAAATATCATTTACAATATTTTGTAAGCGCATATGAAGAGTTCCATGCTTCTAAACTAATTTTCATCCATAAGTTTTGTCCGGTTTGGGAAGCAGGGTTTCCCTCTTCTCTATGGCCGATTTCAAATGATATAGTGACGAAAGGCTTAGAGCAAAAAATTCGTGTCCGGAAATCTATTGCCACAGCTGCAAAAACTTCTATTTCTGGCTAAAAAAGAAACTTCTGTGAAAAAGACATTTGCTGTTGTGCCTAGATTTGGAACTAATACTAAAAACCGTGTTTAAAAGAAAAATCTGTCACTCAAAATTATTCATTCCCGAATTTCCCTTTTTATATGAGAAAGTTAAAGGACGACCATTTTTCGCTCCATATTTAAAATTTCAGAGACCATACTTTAACCTGTTATACAAATGAAAAAAGTTAGTTAAGGAGGTGCCTTATATATAAATATTGCATTGAATGATTGCTTAAAGTTTCATCAGTTTTTAAATTGGTAAAATGCTATGACACAAAAATGTTCTTGACTCAGCACGCATTTTTATTTACAATTAATCAAACGGTCAGAATAAAATATAAGCCCCCACGTCTTTATGCACAGAAACTTTTTTTACCAAAATTTTCTGGCGGGTTCACTTAATTAAAATACTGTAGTAAAAACATCTGCATCGCCAAACAAAACCTGTATTTATGCCAACATCAAAAAAACGATACGAGCAGAAAAAATAAACACGATATAAAAATTTATTTAGATTATTTTTGGTTAAAAATTAAATTAAGGTAATAATAATAATAATAGTAATAAATAATATAAATAACCGTATAATTTTATGCTAATATCCAATTTAAAAATCTATTTAATATGTACTTATAATTTTTAAATCCTATTCTAATGTGGTTAGGATATTCGAACTACTAGAAAAGAGGTTCTAGAAATAAAGATTATGAATGCGTCTTTGTAAAAAATGTGTAAAGCTTAAAACAGTAAAGTCCCCGAGCCGAAAAGATACTTGGAAAATAGGTTTTTTGTTAACCGCTTTATCCAAGTCACCTTTCTAAGTACCTTAATATTTGATTGAACTTTAATTTATAAATAGCAAAAGCATTTGAATTTGTATGTTTCAATGACCTTCAAGATAGATAAGGAAAAATTTGCGTTCAGATAAAATACAGATTCGTATTATGAGTATCTTTGTATACTTAATAAGTAATAATAATAATCTTAATAATAATAAAAAATTTAAAACAAAACGTTATCATTTTAAGATAAGTTAAGACAAAAAGTTAAAAAAAAAATGTTACCAAGAAGTGATAAGCACTATCTCTTGCCACCAATAGATGTCAAGAATATGGCCTCAATTGTACATACATCGTTAAATTATATTAATTTGAAAATATTTTTTTAAATATAATATAATAATGTTAGGAATTTGGTAACAAAATAAGAAAAATGATAACAATTTGTAGACTGATTCAAAAACGTAAGATAACAAAAAAAACTCTGCAACATAGCTACTATACGTCGGTGATTTAACGTTTTAGGATTTTAAGCCATATCGTGTCAGCCATACATAAATAATAATACTTTTAATATATATGGTAGAATAAAATATTAATAATTCTCAACTCAAATATCGACGCAGATATATTAATTACCTTGATATTATTATGCCGAGAATAAAACTAATTTGAATTTTAAAGGGCAACTACATAACACCTGTGTTGGAGTTGAATAATAACGTTCATATATATTTAATTGTATATAGATGGAGTCTAATGTCATAAAATGAAGTAATTTATATTTAAATCGTGTTCTATAGTGGTTTATTCTTGTATTTTTCGTGATTTTTAGACTTTTTTTATTAAAAAAAGGATAGATTGCCAATTTTCTGATACCTCATCATATATCACATACAAAAAAAAATATATATTTATATATTTAATATTTCCGAGACGATGCTACTACCCCCCCGATGAAGCCAACACATACGAGCTGCAGTTAACAGACTATAACTAGACTTAAAATAAAATAAATAAATCTTCTTTAATTGTTTCTCTGATAATTAAATGTTATAATTTGAATGTATTTTTGAATTTAATAAACAAAAATATCTATGTAGTGTTTTGAAATGTAAGCACAAGCAAAAAATATTTTAATATTTTAATAATATGCTGAAAAAAAGTTTTATAGAGTTTTTTTAAAAGCTCAAGGTTTTATCTATAAATATATTTTTAGTAATAAATTGTTATTAAGAGATCAAGGCAGTTCATACGAGAAATAAAATTTTTATCAATATATATTTTCGTTGGTGTATAACTAACCTTATATTCGAACGCACTTATTTTTACGACGAAATCGTCAGTGGTCAATAACATGTTCTATGTACATATCTAATTTATTCTAAGAAATGTCGATCGATGTATTTGTTTAGCGTTCAGATCGATGGATGGAGGCGTGTGACAAAATTAACAACAAATACGGTTTTAAATGAGAGGTTGTACACACGTTTTTATTACGTAAATAGAAAATAAAAAGGATCATGTGTAAATGATGTTGTATCTATTACAGTTATTAGAATGCCTTCAGTATCATAAAAGCTTAGAATGGTACTAATTATTTATTTCTATTGTTCTAAATATGAATTGCACTGCCATTCCAAACTTTATGGTTCCTTAAAAAAAAGGAAACGTTATAAGATCACTTTGTTGTTCGTCTATCCGTCCGTCTGTCCGTCAAGACCCATACTAAACGAGTGGAAATATCGAATCGTAATTAACACTATATACTAAAGTCTACAGCTACTTCAAGCTGTGAAAAAATAAAACTTCTAAAATAACAAAAAAAGATATGATAGTTTGACCCAAAAAAAATGCACATTTCTCAAAGAATTTTTTTGTTTTACTGTCCTAGAGCCATGTTATTATTGCAAGTAATATCGTATTATAATTCAAATACAAGGAAAATCTGAAAACTATAAAAATTAGGCTTAAAGGGAGTCGAAACTTAAAGCTTGATATTTCAAAACATAATTCATTTATTTTTACGACTTATTTGTAATGATAAATATATAAAAATACTATCCCTTCCCCCCTTATAAGATATAGGTCCCATTAATAAGAAATTTTTGGAAGTTGAACTACAGGAACAGTTCGAGACTCGATTCCAGAAGTAACCTACAAATCTGTATGGATCCTTCCGCGGAGAAGCCAACCCGTAGTTCTACGGTTTTTTATATAGTAAATGATAATGTCTTAATTAACTAATTACATCATCGATTATATGGGAGGTTTCAGGACGGTACGATACCATAATAATTCTCTGATAAGAAATTTAAGTATTATAAAAAAATCAATAAAGTATCTTATTGGATCATTCATAAATGAATTAAAAAATACAAAATGGTTCCGTCTCTTGATCCTTGTTGCACTCTAAGGAAAACCCAGTTTATAATGAACCTATTATTGAAACAATACATCACGTATGAAACCAAACTGGTGTCATTCTACATAACAATATTTATAACTTACATTATTTATTTCATTCCAGTATTATTAAGAAGTTTTCACCGTAGTAGCATCAACATTATTATTTTACTTTATTATCAGCTTTTTAGAGTTATGGGAAACAAAGAGAATGCCATCCTCATTACTACGATATATACGTTTTATAAATTTTCTTAACAATACTCTTTTCATCAATTAATTTTATATAATAAAGACTAGTCGGTTATACCTTCTAAACTAGTTTTGTAAAAATAACAGTACATAGAAACCGTAACAGCGTGATTTGAAGATATAAATCAGGAATCAGTGAATACAATTTATAATAATTTAATTGACATTTAAAACTAACCAGCTAACTGGTCTTTAAAACACGAGATTCCTCATCTAGTACTCAAGCTAAGAACAATTAATATAATTTATAATTATTATCATTTTATTACAACAATAATGACAAGAGCGGATTTTATATACATTTATAATAATCAATTATATCATGGAATTTACATAAATGTTTCATAATGTCACAGGATTTGGATTTTCCTACGTCCTGCTTCTTAGTCGTTACATGTTTGAAGTGAGATTAAGTCATTAAGTACTAGAAATACTTTGGAAATTTTGTGATTACTTATGTTATTTATCGCAAAACTCTGTTAAAGTGATTTATTGATTATTTTATTTCTTAAAATGTGTATTAATATTTAGATTAAAATAATGGACGCGGCGCGGACGCGAAGTTGTCAAGCTCTCAAAATAAAAGAAATCCTAGAATCTGATCGCAGTACTTACCAGATCCAATTATAAATTCCCAATAACCAGTGACTGGCCAAAACAAACAAAAAAATATCAAATTCGATTCGACACTAACACCCCGTATCGCGAATAAGCGATAGTAATACAAACTGATAAACAAAGACATAATAAGCCATTTTTTATTAAATATAATGCACTTATGAAACGTGGAATTCTTTTTGAAAGGTTCCAAATTCAAGATCCTTGAGACTATGAAGAGGAACTCCATGTAAACTCCTTAAATTAACCAATAATATATTTTTAAAGTAACTAGTCATAATTTATGAGAAGAAATAAAAATTAAAGTAGAACGTGTTAAAAAATTGCTAAACTGTTCAAAGGCATTTAATATTATATATCCACAAAAATATTTATGATAATTATACAAGAGGCTATGTATTCAAATATGGGATCCACACAATTAAACATTCACCAAATCACAAAATAAGTACATAAGGAATATGAATTAAATTATTATTTAACTTGTATACATGTAATTATTCTTTGACTGTAATTATACTGGGACATTTATTATAATTTGTGGGTTTACAGCAAGTTTGACAACTTTTACGTATTCATACAAGTATTTCTATAACTGACATTTCAACAAAATATACCTTAAAGGCTTTAAATGCTGTCAGTGTTTTTGTCTGCACTTACTCTGTCAAGCAACAAGCAACTTTTCATGTTTTTCGTATAAAGATTATCATTATTTATGATTACAAATATAATAGTACATTTTGTTACCTGCAGTACTGAACATTGCTAATTGTATATAGAAATCAGTTTTCGTTGTAATCATAACCAAAATCTGAGAGATTTGTTCTGAACGATGTCCGATCATATTATTATTGTTAATACACTAACACTACAATTATTTTAATAAATATTTAAGTAATTTCCTTATATTGTTGTTGGTTTTATACTTTTCTGAAAAGTAAGATTTCTGAACATGTAATCACACAATTTTTCATCAAAATTCCAAACGCTATTGGTTTATGTGCGAACAGACAGACAAAAATTTATTCCGTAACATTTTTTTTGTATTAATATACCTACATCATATGCTTCTCTACTGTTTATAATATGTTTAAATTACTCCAATCAGGCAGATTTGTATACAAATTTAAGCAACTTCAAAATAACTTTAAAACTGAGCAAACCCAACTAATATTAGCAGCGTATTGCTATCAAGACCGGTGATAACAAGGTCATACCATAATGTATAATTTTCTTCCAGATATAGAGATGTAAATAAAAAAAATGTTTGTCTCGCGCTAGTAATTCGCTTAACGAAGGTCATTGTACAAAAAAATAATAGAATTAATGATATTGTAAGAGTATATATTATTATGACTAAGCTAAAATTTTGGTCCAATTTCATAGATTTAAACCGTCAAATCAATTACGTCGTAGTTTCCTGGAAACTAACGAAACTAAGTCTTTATTTCAACTGAAATACATGACGATAAATGTTATTGAACTATTCGTTTTTAAATTTTATTTTCTTATTGCTGTAGTTATATAAAAGTTATCCAATTCGATACTTGCCGCCTTCAGAAAAAATATTAGCAATTTAATTGTTATTCAGAAGGTGAATTGTCGGCGAAATAGGCTCCGAATTAAGGAAATATAGATATTTATTTTATTTATTTATGTACCAATAAAAGCATGAGGACCCCCCGGAGGGCATGTATGAAGAGGTTAATATCTGTGGCCGAGGCGAAAGAGGTATGCAGGGACCGTAACGTTTGGCGCTCCGTCGTCTCTGGCTACCCCGCAAGGGATATGGGGTGAAGGTTTTTTGTATTTGTGATTTTTATTGGTATTTATTTACCAATAAAAATCACAAATACAAAAAACATAGACAACAATATTGTACAAAGGATTACTTATCTCTTTTAGAGATCTCTCCCAGTTACCCTTTGGTGTGAGACACAGTGTCACACTAAGTGCGGTACACTAACACAATATAAATAGAAGAGAACAAAGAAGTGATATTGAAAAAATAGTATATGTTTAAGGGATATTTAATAAATTATTTGTATTATATAGGATATAAAATACTTAAACATATACATTCTTATATATAAGAAACACTAAGAATTCTCTAATGCTATGAATATTACATTATATTATTCTTGATTGCTATTATGAAGTTTAAAAAAACTATAATAAAACCTTATTTATTTATTTATTCTTTATTGACCATACTTCAATAGGATATACCAAACATAATTAGAAAAATATGAGAAGTTGGTAAAGGCGGTGTTATCGCTAAAGCGATCTCTTTACTATGTTAATGTAGATAGTTATGTATTTTTAATATTCTTGTTGTTATTGGTTATAGATATCCACATAAATAGTTTATTTTAATGCCTATGGGGTTAAAATCCTAGTGGTACAAATGATGATTTTGTGGTTCTCCATATATTGTACAATTTAAATTACTTTAATCGAATAACTAATAATACCTCATTATAAGTACTATGAAACTACAATTATTATAATTGTATATAGAAATACAAAACAGGCTTCATCAATATATACAGACTGGACTCCGACCTTACAGGATAATGATTATCGATCGATAAAGACCTCTTTGCCAGCACTTGCGAATTGTCATTTATTTAAAATATAACAACAGTATTCATATTTTATTACACCTTTTGTTTGGACAAGCTCTTATACTCTTTACCACTGTATCAGAGTCAAAATCAATTATTTTAGATGTTCTGATAGTTTTTACTTATAGGTAGGGTATAATAAAGTACTTACGTAGTTCTATACGTATTTTGAAAAAACAAAAAGAAAACAAATAAATTCATAAGTTATTTATTTTAATTTTTTACATTACACAATATATACATTATTCGTTTGAGTTTCATTAATATTACAATTATCGACTACAAGCGGTAGATTTTTATAGTTACTTAAAGTTACTTAACCCGATCCACTTTAACTAGAACAATATATTTGCGCAGGCAGTGAGCAGCTGTAAGATTATTACGTGTGTTGATTTAATAATATCTGTTATAGCATTTTATTAATAGTAATATTATATTTTAATAACGGAAAAGAATCTATTAGAGAGCAAAAGAATTTTAACCACAATTGGTACGAAATTATAAAATACATAAAGTGAAAAAATAGGTATCATATATGTATATACTCAATAAAAATAGATATTCGTAGTATATTTATTGTATACTAAAGAACGATCCTCTACTCAAAGATTATATCTATTTATACATAGTCAAAGACAAAACACTTCAGTACCTTTTACTCACCCCTTTGTCAAACGGTGGAACTGGACTCATTTGTTTTTGAATATGTATCAAAGTAAATATTCTCAGATAATATACAAATTGACACGAGAAGAAAAACACGTAAATTTATGTATTATTTTATCCTCAAAATCTCAATAATTATAACAGTTTTACCAAAAACTAATTAATAAAAAACTTAACTAAATAAATAAAATCAGGAAATGGAGGCAATACCAAGCACGTGCTTAATGGCACATGGATAAGACTTAAGATTAATTAAACACTAAGGTAATCTGTACATTATTATTATAGATATGTTAATAGTATTATAAGACTTCATAGCGACGCATAAAGCATTATTAAGATTTTATTTTTAAAACATATTTCGTTCGAATTATTCGATTAACACGTTTTATAGAGAAATTTCTACAAGTTGATACACGTGTCATTTTCAGATAAAAAAAAATCGACTTTGAGTAAACTAAAAGAAAACAATTGAACAAGAAAAAAAAAGTCTGTACAATAATCTATAGTATAATAATCAATAGTAGAAAGGAAACCGATTATCAAGAGCACTAAGATTTTTCAATGCATAACTATTATTATGATAGTATTAGAAATATTGTTGTGTCTAAATTTTGATAGTCTTCATAGATAAATAGATAGATAGATTAGGATCTACAGGTACGATAATAACAGTCTAAGTTGATAATTGATAATGAAACTTAATACCACAATTGTTTACTGAAATGAATTCAGAAATTTGGTTCCCATATTATTTCCTAAGTACATACTATTTTCAGAAGTGAATTCATAATCACATCACAAGTCCATATCTCTGACTGAATTCTTATCTGATATTTAAATCGATAAATAAACATATCTACAACATGACGTGGACTCCCAGACTATTTACACGAGCTTTCAACACATAGTGAGTACAATGACACTTTCGAAAAAGTTTGATGTCCATATCGGTTTTAACCAGAGCCGTTTGTGTAGGTGTCTGTGGCAGCGCGTTGACCGTATTTGAAAACGCTTTGCACGGTCTGCGCAGCCCCCTGGAAAACAAGGAGATTTAAATATCTATTCTCCGTTTCAATACAATATCTTATTGAGAAGGGTTTATCAATGAATAGTCAACTTAAATCCAATACATGTCTGATTGTTGTTAATCAGTTTGACAGTTTGAAACATGTAATAATTTTGTTATATGTTACTGTTATTATTATTATGAAATTAGTGGCATTATAAAATTTCGGTTATAATTTTGAAAGAGAGAACATAAATCAATATAAAATCATCCTCAGTCCTGAAATAATTTTAAAATAATAATTAATAGCCAATTGACAAAACATATATGACTGAAAAATAAAACGCGCACACACATAAAAAACACCTTTAGATCTGAAATAATAAAAAAATATATATAAGAGCTATTTCACAAAAACTTTCATGACCTAAAAATAAAAATGTAGCTGCTATTCCAATGAATGCTTTACCTGTATCGCTGCACCCAAAAACTGTGAGAAGGCTCTGGTGACATTAATAGCAGCAGATACGAGCTGACCTCGCCCCGGGCCCTGTTCGGTCACAGCACTCGGAGGCTCCAACGGTATCTATCATAATATTATATACAATAAACGAATTCAAACACAAGCCATCTGAGCTATGATAGAATTAAGATTCGAAAAGATAATTAGTTAACAGAAATAAGAATGACACTAGTAAAACGATTACATTATAGCAAACAGTAGGTGAAAAGGCTATAAGCAATGTTAGAAATGTGCATCCACGTGGTGTATACATAGAATATTAGTTATGAAATTTCATTTGTCAGACATTTTAAATCACAAAATGATATTTTTTGCTTTTCACGAGTGTAATAATTTTTTATAATAATATTAGGCAAGGTTATTTGATTTAGATTTACACCTCTGAACTTGTTTTGTTATTATTATTATTATTGGTGAAAAATGTTTATTAATAAATATTTTTGTGATTTATGTACAGGTTAAATCATATATTTCATAATTTAGAAGAATTTACAATGTTAGATTAAAAGAAAATACAGGCATGGGTATTATAATTTTGAAAAAATACCCCATAGTTAATATGTTAGAGCCAATATTCACAAAAACTTGACAATTACTCACCTAACCTTCTATTAACACAAACACTCACATTATGTACATATAACACATATTTATACTCACTAAATAGTAAGTAACTTAATATATACAAATATTTACATGGTTTTAGTAATTAAGTTTGATATACTTATTTACAGATATTTACAGCGTCTTGGTCCATGTTTTGGTTGTAATATCTTCACTTAAACGATAATTATTTTGTCAGTTTTCATAGTGTAGGTTTTAATTTATGAATTTAAACTACGACTACTGCTTCGCTTTTATATCTGTGCATATGTTAGATTAACAACATATTTCTGGATTATTTACAAATGTACTTACCGTAATATCGTGTGCAGAACAGTGCATAGTAATAAAATGGATAAGTGGAATGATTGTTAGTTAACCACAATGAGAAACACGAAAATAATTTTAAAAATTTATTTAAAACTATATATCTCAATACTAGAATAATGTTTCTATTATCTTTTTTTAATGATTCAGTGAAAACTATACAGTAAAGCGCATTGCAAGGATAATACTAAATAGCCAACGAAGCAAATTTTTAATAAATAAACCTAATAAATATAAATGTTACGATCCTACTAAAACTATCAATGCACCCCGACTTCGTTTATGTGCATTGGATTTATTAAACTAACCATTTTTATAAGTTTTGGTCGGAGTACGACATTGAGATATGTACGTTATGATACATATTTACAAATAATTAATTAATTATAATTATTATTACTAGTCTGTACAGAATTAAATATAAATGTCTAAGATTAAATTATAAATAGTCTCTCTATTTATAATCTAATCCAAGGCTAGGATCCATCACCTCATCCCCAATCACATAACTTAAGCAATAGTGATGCAAAACCCACTCTGTTGGAAGATGGCTTTTCATCAGCATTTCCTACAAACGGACCGGAGCCAAACCAATTGACTCTAGAACTTGTTTCCCCGGATGAAGGCGAAGGCCTCTCCGAAGGTGCTGGTCTTCTATTGGGTCTCGCGCCTCCTGGACCCGGGCCTGTTTCCCTCCATTGTTGCCACAACCACGCGAGGCCGTCTAGCACCGGCCTTCTTGGCGCCGGTGGTGGTGGTGGTGGAGGCCGCGTAGTTGGTTGTCTCGCCTTAGGCGTCACTACCACTTGGTTGAGTAAAGCCTACGAGGTTACAGGTTAACTAGAATTTCCCCAACATTAACAGGAAAATAAATGGTTATAAGACAAGAAAATCAGAGTTAGGTAAATGTTATAAAGAGTAAAGTTACAATGAAGTAAAAGTAAAAATGATTTCCATTATATTACTTAGCATCCTGATTATTTTTGTATTAGTATGTAAAAGAAGAATGTTAGAACTAACAGCAAGTCGTAGTTGTTCATCCAAAGAACTTGCCGTTGTTGGCCCAAATCCCTGCTCCTTTAGAAGTGCAGCCAGTAAAGCATCGTTGCTGTTTCCGTATTCGGTGCTTAACGAAACTGATGATTTAGTAGCTTCAGATAGCATACCAGTAGGTTGAGCTTGTTGTAATAATTTTTTTAGTGCCTCATCACTTGATTGTCCTTAAAGATATAATAAATTATAATATTACCTTTCTAAGATTAATTTCATATTTAGAAGCGAACAGTAAAAACATTACAAAACGATTTTTTAAAATTTTTGTACAGAGTTTTTGTTTTAAATAAACATTTTATATATAACATCGGCATATAACTTACCCGTTAAAGCTATTTTACTCCGTTGTGTAGTTGTTTCTTGTGCATCTTGTAATTTTATTAAAGTTTGTAGCAGCTTGGCATCATCTTGCTCATTTTTCAGTTCATCCTTCACTGCAATTTTTACTCCATAAGGCTTTACTGTTGTAGGGTTACCTGATTTAGATGAATCAATGCCAACCACTGGCTTCTGCACAAATAAATAATAAATAGTATTTTAATATTGAAGTGGAGTCAACGTTATTAAAATGCTAGCCTATTAGAAAACCATATTTGGACTTACGTTTGTGGGTGGTAGTGTAGGTATATTTAGTTTAGATGGATCTTGTCCAGTTGCTTTCAACAAAGCCTGCAGTAGTTTAGTATCTTGTTCAAATTGTTTAATGTCGTCTTCTATAGAAGGCGTGTTTGGTGGCACTGTCGTTGTGATTCTACGTGTTGTTGTCGTAGTTCTAGTCGTCGTTGTCGGTCTATTTGTTGTCGTAATTTTTCCTGTTTGAATTTCATTCAAACTTTTTTCTACTGCTAAGGCTATAACGCGATTAGCTAATGCCGTTTCTGGATCACCGTCTCCAGTTTTTGTACTAAGTACAGATTTCTGAAAATACAGTTTTATATTTTATTTTTGTAATGAGTAGCTAAATATGTAATTTCAACAAATATTTAAAAAAAAAATATTTCAAAATTAAATATTTAGTTAAATGTATTGAAATATATTTTAAAATTAAATTATTTCAAAATCATTCAAATAGTCACCAGATTTTGCAAAAAAATTAAATCCTCTTCGTCTGAGAAAGTTGACGTACTAGGCATCTCAGTAGTAATAGACTTAGGATTGCGAGATGTGGTAGATCTATCACCTATACTTCGTATGGTTGTTGTAGATCGTTCATTAAAAGGTTGAAATGTTGTTGATATTCCAAAATCATCTCCACTCTGCTGTTGTGGCTGTAATGTAGAAACAGTAACTGTTCCAGGCATAAGTGTTGTTATTATTGGCAATGGTCTGGTTGTGTAAACTGGCCGTAGATTAACAGGAGTCGTAGGATTTGATTCTAACGATGTTGTAAACGGATTCGAAGCAATTCTTACATTTGACGTAATTCCGGATATTACAGGTAAATTAACAGTATTTTTGTTTCTAGTTGCTTGTAATAAGGCTTGTAATAGTTTTGTGTCTTCTTGTAATTTTCTTATGTCTTCATTGATAGACATTGTTGTAGACTGGATGGTAGTTAATGGTCTATTAGTTGTGGTTGATCTTGTAGTTGTTGTTGTTCTAAAAGTAGTTGTTGGTGTCACAGTTGTAGTTATCATGGTTGTAGATGGAGGTATAGTTGTTACTGGTACTGTTGTACCACTGGCTGCAACTTTTTTGATTTCGTCAAGACTGGGTAAATTTAGTTCAGCCGGATTACGTCCGGTAGCTTGTAAAAGAGCTTTTAGTAATTTTGTATCTTCCTCAAACTGGCGAATTTCATCTTCGATTGATCGTGAGGTTGTTGTTTGTGCTTTATTCATCAAAGTTTTAGAATTTAATGCTCCACCAGCAAGAATAGATTGCAGCAACTGGTCATTATTATTTTTTGGAGAAACTTCGGTTAATCGATCAGAAAATTTAAGACCATTTAAATTCTTTGGAGTTCGACCTATTTCGCGTAGTAAAGACTGAAGAAGCTCAGCTTCATTTTGATTAGAAGAAGCTGTTTCTAAATTATGTTTAGTTAATGGAGTAGTTACAGTAAAGGGGCTGTTGTTGGAAACTTGTGTGCTCGTAATTGCCTGTGTAGTTGATATTGGAGCAATATTTGATAGCGTTACAGGGTCATCAGTAGCTGTAATTGGATTCGTAGTAGTAGACGTTACCACTTCAACTTGTTCTGTTGTTATCTGTATTTGAACTGGTGTTGTTATTGATGGCGGTAAAATGCTTTCTGTAATTGAAGAAACTGGTTCTGTGGTTGCGGATTTATTAGGTTCAGAGAACATATCTGTTGTTGTTTGGACTGTTGATGTCAAATCCTCGTTTGTCATACTATTTTGCACTTGTGATTGAGTGCTAGATTCAGCAATAGACGGGATTGTGCTCGTTTGTATATCTGTAGTTAATGTGATAGGCATTTTTGTTGAACCAAGTTTTAACACGTTAGATTCCAGGTCAGATACTGTGACTTGATCAATAGGAATAAATTTAAATATCGCATTTCCATTTACATCATCAGGTTTTTCCGTGCGAATTTGTTTTGTCTGTAATTAACGAATAAACAGGGTTAAAGGTTTTTTTTTTTAATTTATTATTTACAACTTTATTATTATTATAAACTAAATAAACCCTCACCACTTACCTGATGGTCTATATAGATAAAATATATTATATATAAATCCCTCCTTACCCCTTCCAATAGAAATGTAATTTTTAAATTTAATGTTTCAAATAAAAATATTTAGAAGTTAGTATAGGTATTCATTAAGCTTGGAGTATTAAGTGAAAATGTATTGTCAGTATTATGTAATAGTTATACCTCCGGATCGATATCCAGTGTTAAAATTCTTGGTTCACTAGTAGAACTTGTCATGGAGGATATGACCATCTCCTCTTTAGTTGCCGAAGAAATGCTATTAAGCAAAATTTCATCAACAGAAGGTAGCATTGTAGTTGTGCGTAAACTCAAAACATGCGAGGCAGTGCTTTTATCAGCTGGCGGCATATTTGTGGTAGTTATACCCAATGAACTCCTATCTTTTATATTAAGTGCCGATGAAGACACCTGTAATGATGAAATTGAAGGTTAAGCCTTGCAATGTTATTTTGGGATGCGTTTAAGGTGCAAAAGGCACTTTGCAATAACCAAAGACCCACCATCACCTCACCCGATTTACATTTTTTCAACTACTAAATATGGTGATAGAAACACAAGCCCAAGCATAGCTTTTAAGCTAAACAACATAAAATCAATACCGTAATTTGTTGGTTATTTACAGTGTCGTTGGTTAATCGGTTTTCTGATCCGTTATTTGAGGTGTCTGTGGATGTCACAGTATTAGTGGAAACTCGGATAGGATTAGACTGTGGTCTGACAATGGCTGGAATGTTATGGATGGGGCTATATGGATTTCTTAAACTCCATGGACTGATTGGTAGTATGTCAATTTTTGGCATGATTCGTGGTATTCTAGTTCCATTAGGAAACTTTCGTATTATTGTGTTATTTGGTAGTACGCCGTAAATGATATATGGACTTGCTTCTGTTAATGACTCCAGTATATTGTCGTTAGGATCTTTACGTACCACTGTATTGTTGGGTAGTATCCCAAAAATAACATAATCTTTTTTTGGGATCGATGCTGTAGTAGCAATGTTAAGTTCGTTGCTTGTATTATTAACATTGTTTATTTGGGACGATGAAGAAGTTTCAGTACCTCCTACAGTTGTGGTGTCCAAATTTTTTACAGTAGTTATGCTTGATTCTATTGCCAAGTTTGCATCTATAGTAGTTTCTTCTAGACTATTTGATGTAGTTACATCAATAAAGTTTACAGTTGAAGTGTCTGTTTCTTGTACTTGCAACGTCGTTGAAACTTCATTGGTCGCAGAAGTAGTGCTTAAGATATTTGTATCTAGATTAGAAGCTGAAGTAGTAGACTGTTCAATTTCGCCAAAATTGGCATCATCAAACGATCTCTCTGTTGTTGTCAAAAAATCGGACATACTTTCAGACCTACCCGTAGTTATAAAAGTTGTTGTGCTTTGAATGGGTAATGGAGTTTGAGGTGTAAAGGTGGTTGTCTCAGGAATATTAGTCATAACGGTAGAGGTCATTATATTTTCATTAGTAATGTCAGAGTTACTAGTTGTAGTGGTCATTGTATTTACAATTTCACTTAAGCGGTTAGAAAAAGATAAATTATTTTCTTCAGAATTACTAATCAATTCAGTTAAAGGAGCATTTGCAATTTCATCATTATGATTTCGGATTAACTCCTCAATCATTTTTAAGACTCTTGCTTTCTTGGATAATATCCATAGTTGTAGTCGTGACAGTTGACTAGGATCCTCGATTTTATCAATGTTTTCTAGTTCCCTTATTTGTAAGGATGAGTTGGGCACAGAAGTTGTATTTAAGGTAATCTCTGACAAATTTGATAATGAGGTCGGACTGTTATTAGAGTCAGTCATATTAGCAATGGCCGTAAAATCATTCAATTCAAAGTTGGTAAGAAAAGGTAATAAAGTGTTATTGTTAGTAAATTCTTTTCCATTTAAATTTAATCTATTATCATTATTTATAAAAACGTCAACGCTTGGAGCATTAGTTAAAGATTCAAATATTGAAGTAGGAATAGTTGTAGTTTCTATTGTTGGGTTCTGAAAATTAATTGCCTCTGTAGATTGTTCATTACTAGTTAATATGGTTAGATCTCCAAGCATCGACGTAGTGCTACCAAATTCTTCATTTGCAGAAGGATTATTTACAAGAACGTTCCCAAGTGTGCTATTTACAATAGTATCATTATCTACATTTTGGAGAATATTAGTACTGCTTATACTTAAAACCTCGTTACCATCTAATACTATATTTTCCGTGTCTTTTATGTCTTCTAAACTGTAAGGAGTAGTGTTTGGAAAAGAGTCAACGTCAATTTCAGAAGTCATTGATTTTTGTAATTTTGGAATAAGGGAATTTAACAATTTTACCATCTCTACAGATAATCTGCCTTTACTGCCATCATCCATATTTTGTATAATATTTTTTATATTATTTGATAGCATGCTTGTTAGTTGAGAGGAAACTAATTTGTTATTAGATAGTATAAGATCAGATACTGTATTATGTACCATTTTTGGGTTGTCAGTCATTGCCGCGTTCAAAGTTGATACCGAAGTCGTTATGTCACTTGGTGGTTCAGTTTCTGCATATAAAACCTTTATAGCAAAAGGTCTACGTGCGGACAAAGGAGTAGTAGGCAGAGGAAGAGGTGTAGTAAACGGAAATGTTTGAGATGTGGTCTGAGAAATAGTTTTCTTGTCCTCAATATTTAGTGATGGTGTAATAGTTTCCCCAACAGGCATACGGTTAAACACAGGTGTAGTCTGTTCAGTGATTTGTACAGATTGAGCGACAGTGTTTACATTATCCTTTGATATTAATGTATCTTGACTTGTGAGGTCTTTGACATTATTTACATTAATGTTGTTACTCACGGCGTCAATTGTTTGCTTAACATCTGAATTAAAGTTTTGATTTTGTTGTACTTCAGTTGTAGAGGAAATACGAGGTCTAGGTGTGGATGTAAGTATTTCAGCTAAAGCATCAAATATAGATACTGTAACTGAAGGTGAATGATGTGACGCTTCGACATTCATAACTTGTAAGGGTTTCACCAGGCTCTCGGAAAGTTTGAGGTCAGCTGAGGTTAACGGACTTCGTGTCTTAGTAAAAGAAATTGCGTTCATGTCTACCCCTAATTGTATTTCTTCTCCCTCTACCTGAAATAAGAAGTCACTCACCCATAAATATAGAGGAACATAGCAAGAATAAGAAAAATGTGAAATGATAGATAGAACAACTAAAACCCAAGAAATGGGTGCATAGACCAAAGCCACTTTACTACTTTTGGAATCAAAAATAAGATGAAGAGAGTTACTATAGCATATCTATTAAACCACATAAAGTAGAGTAAAACAATTTTTGACATAAACATGATTTAATAATAATAAATTGAGTACAACGTTGCTAATGAACCTATATTAGTATGTTAAAGTGGTGGTAAACAGAAATGTATATATGTGAAAATAGTATGTACAAATTTCCAGTAAATTTAAATAAATATGTTTCATGTTAGGATATTAATGTATAAGAGTAATCGTAAATATCACTGAATAAATATCTTTTAAATGCAACATTAGGATACTGCAATGTCTTAATCTTAACAACTAATTATACTAATTACAGTGAAAATGAAATGCAATCATTATTGTGAAAAATGATTTGATATCTAAATGATGTCATTAACCGGTTGGAAAGATGTTTCGTGCAAGCATGTCGGCGATGTAGTGTTCTGTCTTGGCATCGGTTGAGTTGTTAGACTTAACAAATCTTCCTCATCGAACCAATTTGGCCCTTCAACTGATTTTGTTAAATGATGGTCAGTCACGAAGAATTTCAGCCAAGCCTTTAGCAATTAAAACCTTTATTGAATGATATGAAGCGATGAATGATATTTTTAAAACATAATATATAAAAAATATTAATTATTGTATTATACTTTCTAAAAATTTATAATATTAAATTATAAATAATAGACATGTTAAGACAAAATTAAGGACGATTATATTATTATATCTATAATCGTCAACTAATATTTTTTTTCTCAGAAGAAAATAAATGAATAAGCATAATTAATATTATTTATAATGATTGTACAAATAAAATCCAATTTCATAAAGGGGCTTTGTGATTTATATTTTATTTTCACTGAGCTGTTATTATATGGATAACAAGTGAAAATTTTTATGAGAGTTATATATTATTTCCTTATATTTGTTTATGTCAAATGTCGTTTATTATGTGGTGTTACTTACAGTGGATGTTGTGATTGTTGGTACTGTGGGTTTGTAAAATGGTTTATCGAGATATGATGCTCTATATTTAGAGCTAAATTTAGATTTTGGCTTATCACTTTCAGCTATTATCTGGAAAAACGTTGTTTACGCAAAATATTGATACACGATAAGAATGTTAATAATAAAATTCTTTATTAGTACTTACGCCATTTGAGGATGCCTCGGTCGTTTTTGAAAAAGTATCACTATATTTTCTTAAGTTTCTATCCCTGTACTTTTGCGTTACTATGCTATATTCTTCTCTTTGTTTAGTGGGTTTGCGACTAAATTTTCTTGTCTGTATGTTTCTTATAGGGGGTTGTAAAGTAGAAACTCCGTTTTCCTTGTTCTCGTTGACATAAACTTTGTTGTTATCTTTATATGTGGCATGATATTTTTGAGTTGTAGTTGCGAAACTTGTTGAACGTTCGGTTTCTGTTTCTTCAATTTTGCTTATAATTTCATTATCAGTTCCGTTTTCTGAAGATTCTTTGCTATTTACCTGTATTATAAATGGTGTCTGGGAAATATTAGTGTCGTCTTGACGATGTAATGAGTTTACACTAACTGATGTGTTAAATGGGCTATTAAAAGAAGTATAAATCAGAGGTACTTCCACCGTATTTTCCATTTTTTTATCTGCAAACAAAACTTCATTTACATCTTTTGCGCTTGGTTCAGTTATGGTGACGACATTTGCGGTGCTAGACCTTAATCTTGAATAATATGAAGTTCTTGGTAATATTTGCCGTGATTTATAATTAATAGAGGTTTTTATATTATTGCTTCTTTCCGTTACAGTTATTTTAGGAATATCTGGATTTACATTGGAATTTCTCGTAGAATTCCGTTTAGGATAAAATGACGAACGAACAGGTTTTTTATAATAAAGATTAGTTTCAAGGCGTTTTGTTTTTGGTGAACTTTCTATCAACGGTGTCTGTGTTGTAATTGATTTTGCTTTTCTACTAAACTTGTAGGATCTTTGCGTGGACGGAGTCAAAGTCGATGTTTGTATTCCAGGAGCCGAAGAGGTGGTCAATGTTTTAATCCTTGGTGTGTATGTTCCTCTTAATCGATATTCTGCAGGTTTAACTATAGATTCTTCAGTAGTGGTTGCCACAGTTTCTACGATTGCAAGGGTGTCATTTTGAGTATCATTTTTATCGTCTTCTGCATTTAATTTATTGCGGAGCTGAAATTCAGTTGTATTCTTTTTAATAAGAAATTAAAGATTTTATTATGAATACATAATATTTAAATAAAATAATAATGTAGATTGTAAGTATGATGAAATAATAATGGTTGAGGTTATTAGTGACCAGTATGATGCGTAATGACTTTGATAGTGACATTTTAAGCAAAAGTGATGGATAGTGTTTATAATTTATATTACCAATGTATGCTTTTCTACATCAGGGGTCGTTAGAAAAGACTGAGGTGTTGTTGTTAAAGTTTGAAAGACTTTTTGTGATTCTTTCACGGACAAACTCTCGCTGGATGGAGAGCTCGTGTGTGTCTGAAATTGTTTTGTGCCAATGTTAAATGTTGTTTGAAATAACAAACTGATGGGTACTATATTGAAAACATTTTGTGCAGATATAGACTAGTTAGTATGTGGAGCAATGTTAGTAACATGAATCAAACAGGAATTCTGTTACATATGCATACTTTATTTGTAATAGAACACGATATACATTAAAACTAATATATATTTTTTTTTATTGACGAAGATCAATGATTCAGATGATATTACTCACCGATGCATTTTTTGCTTGAATCAATGCTTTAAAACTTTCAGGGTAGTTATCATCTTCACTAACTTCTTCTGATGGTTTTGATTTTTCCGCTTTAATGGTGCTTTTTACTTTTCTTCTGGAAACAGGCCGCTTAATTACTTTAGCAGTCCTCCCAATACTTTTCTCTGTATATTGTTCTACAATATTTTCAGTGGACGATCGTGAAATCTTTTTAAAAACTGATTGATTATAAATAGGTTGTCTAGTTTCATTAAACTTTCTCTCGTTAGATGCAATACCTTCTCCCGTTAAATTTGTATCGGTTTCTGTTTGTCTTGTTCTGTATTTTAATTTTCTTGAGTTTCTTATCTCACCATTTCTAACAGTGGTTGGATCTCTAGGGGCTGAAGTTAATGCGTTGGCTGTTCCTGAAACCTCTAAATCTAATGGCTTAATATCAGATCGCGTATTAATGCGACCGCGAACCCTTGATGCTGACGTCGTTTCAACCGTTCGAATTGTTGAACTTCTTCTTTTAAACTGACTTGTAACTTCTTTAATTCCTTTTGAAGAGTCATCATAATTTGTTATTTCGATAGGTGTTCTAGTAGATGTTTCTACTAATGATGGTGTTGGTAAGGACTGCGTAGGTTGAATTGTTTGTGGTGTTGAATATCTGCTTGTTTGCCGTGATCTACTTTTTACCTTTTCTCTACTTAAAGTTGTATCAAAATTTGCTTCGTCTATAACTGGTCGCCTATTACGTATCCGATTATTTGATTTTCTTGAATCGAATTGCTCAGTTCGTTCTGTTTGCACCTCAGATGGATTAGTCAGACTTGAAGATGTTTCAGTTACTTTACTGCGGCTTCTTGTTCTCGAAACGTTATCCGTTGGTTTACTACGAATTGTAGTTACTTCTCTTCTTCTCGAAAATTGTGCTCTTGATGTCGGTGCTACATCTTCTGTTTTATTAGCGTTTATAGGGTTTCTGTTAGAATTTGGAAATCGCCTGCTAACCCGTGGCGTAACATCCGTCTGAAACAAATAGAAAGAAAATTTTACTTTTATTAATGAATATCTCACTTAAATATGATATATTTTCAACACGGTTCAATGTCTTTTCTTAATAGTTTATGTCATAAAAATTATATATCTTAATCTAAACATTTAAACAGTTCATATTAATAATAACAAAATAATGAAAGAATAAAATAAGATAAAATATTTTTTCCATCTAAAAACAAACATGTATTAACAATTACCACCATGTTAATCTACCATGACATCTATAATTCTATTTTAAAAGCCCAGGAACTAATACAATGAAAGTGCATTATGATTACTTTAAACAATACTCGGAACTACTTATATAAATGCTTATTAAATGACTTATTTTGAAGCGATGTTATAATTTAGATTCTTCAATCTAACTGCCTACTTTCATCAGTTAAAATTACTAAGAAAATATGAGATTAGTGAATTTAATATTGTTACTTTGAGATCAACAAAATAAATAACTGGTAATTATTATTGTTTGTTGCCCTTTTTATAATGTTTATTAAAGTTCCGTTTTCCTTAAGGACAAGTGAATGTTTGAACGTTATCCCACTTTATATCAAAGGTCAAAATGTGTGACAGATCATTAGGAATCTAGCTCAGCTAATATTTAAAAGTAGGCACACGTGTTTCATAAGCTTTTACTGGGTGACTAAGGTCTTAGATAATTGTAAATTATCAATACCTACTACTTGAATTAAGCTCATAACGAGGCAAATCGTGGCAACTTTATTATGAATGCTTAACTGTAATAAAATAATATTTTATTGAAAAAAAACTTTTGTATTCTTACAAAATAGTTCTAAGAACAAAAATATTACTCTCGTGATTCAGATACTGGGTAATGTACATGTATATATATACCATATGTATATATTTACACGTATATATATATATATATGTATATAATATATATTCATATGGCACACGTAACCAATTTAGGTCAATACAGGCACCGGTCTGGTTTTAGTTGATATCACGACGCAATCATTAATTCGGACGCTGAATAATGTTTGATAGATTATAACCAAGCGGCCGTGAAATTAAGAGTCACGTTAGGTTGTTATATCAACAAGAACATTAAAGGTATTTACATTAATTAATTGTTAAACATAATAGCATTAAACATTGAATTAAATTACGTGTGATCTATACTTACAACAGTCTTTAACAATATGTATACTTTTTTATATATTGTATCCGCCTTGACGTAGTTTTAGATAAACTACGTCATAATATAATTTTAGGTTTTACGTTTTTTTTTGTTCAGTAAATATAACTTCAATGTGATATTTACTTATACTTTGTTCAATGTAGGTAAAACTGCTCACTTGTTATTATTTATTACTAGATATATATATATTTTATTTTTTTATCTTACTCCGTAAACAAATTCAAGATGTGTATGAGTCATTATTAAATACTCTTTAAATAAATCCCAGTTTGTTAAAACTATTATTCGAATACTTTGTTTATGCCAAGACCGGATTTTAAATCCTTGGTAAAACCCTAGACCTGCTACCTTGCTGACTTGACCACAAACCTTATAAATATGATACCTTATATATTGTGTATCTGTATAACCTTGAGTGTTCAACTAAAAACTAAAGAAATTGTAAATAAAGAAGCCATTTCTTACTCATATAAAATACTATTATCTTCTACTTTATCCGATCTCTGTAAGGTTTTGAATACCGAATAATTACCAAACATATTATTATAAAGATAATAATATTAAAATATCCCAACACGTTATGAGTCACTAATACTTATCATAGTTAATATTTACACAACATTATATTATATATGGTTATAATAATTGTTATAATTGTCGTTACGCCGAGTCCTTGCGCCTTTCACTCTCGTTACTAACCTTTTGTGCTTGTCCACCGACATTAAGAATGTATAATAATAACACCAGTCTTTTATAATCATTACAATAATGTCATATATTTTTAAACGGATAAAATAAACTCGTTTTGTTTTGTTTTTATTTCAAATGAATCTAAATATGAAATGTATTACAATGTTCCATTGTTGTTATCAAACCTTAAGTAATATTTTAATTCTATTATATATAATATTATATGTGATGCTAGTTAGTTATCCGGTTATAAGCCTCTGTACCCCAAAATAGACATTGGTCAATAAAAGATTTATAAATTCAATGACCACTTTAAAATTATTTAATACCTCTTAAGCCTTTACCTAACCTAGTATCAAAAAACAAACAGAAATATATCAAAGTCAATCGAATGAATTAGGATTTAGTTAAGAATTAAGCTAACATAATTTTAAAATTTATAAATGATATAATTCCAAAATTTATAAGCACTACGTATGTACTAGTAACAGAAATATATACTTATTAATAGAGACAGATACAGAAACAAGGTGCTCGTAACTTAAAGTAAGCCGATAATTATTTAGTATTGATCGTATCGTTTGAAACGGTTGAACGACTTTTAAAGTGTTTATATTATTATAATTTAACAATGCTGATATTTATATAATTAATTATCTTGAAAATAAGTTTTGAAACCACTGTTTTCAATGTGTAAGAAAATTTATGAAAAAATGTATACAAAAGAACAGAAGCTTTCCAATAAAACAGAATAAATTAATTAAATAGATTTTATATATATATATATATATTTTGGATCAGGATCACTATATCTATGGTTAGCAACAAACTGGTTGTTGTGTGGTGAAAGGGTGAAACTTTAAGCGAGGTAGTTTTATTTTTAATATAGATAGATAACAAACGACTTAACCATAACCTACTCTCATATCAACTCTTTGTTAATAAAACGATAATCATAATTATTGCTCAGCGGTTTCACAGTTTCTCAATTTGAACAAATCTGCAATGCTTTCATGATTTCATGATTTTTAATTTCACAATTATGATTTTATAATATATATTCCAATGCATGAAACCTAATCGCTCTCTATGGAAACAATTAAAATATAAACAACTTAAATGAGTGGTAAGCAACAGTTTTTAGGCTGAGCGTAAGCGAAGCTCTTAACCGTTTTGGAAACTTCTTTTTGAAGAAACATCACATAAAAACTACTGAACCGATTTGAATGAAAATTGGCAGAGTTGTAGACCTTGGGAATGGCAATTAAAAAAAAATAGAATTAAACCATCTCATTCCGTTCAGAAATGATGGTCAAAAAACTATTTCTCCCATAGACTTAACTTTATCAGAACCTCCGCGCGCTTTCCGATTGACAACCTAGAAATACGCTTATAAGCAACATCACATAAAATAAAAAAATATAGTAATATATTTTATTTAGAAGGGGACCCCCGCCCCTCAGCTCAACTCGCGCAGGGCACGGTGGCAGATCCTAGTTATATATTTTGTTCAATTAATATTTGCAGGCATAGAACACGACATATGCATTTCCAAATTAATATAAGTTCATGGACCACAATCTTTTATATATTTTATGTAACATGCTACCAACAACTGGACATACCGACTAACAATCAATTTATATTTACATAACAGAATAAAGTTACATGAAATATCTTTAATATTATATAAAATCTGAATTTAATTATTATGCTTGTTGTTGGCTTCAGAACAGTTTATTTAATTAAAATTATCATATATATTAATGCCATTTCTTATATACCTTAGATAATGTGTTTTATTTAATTATTGTAAAGAAGTAAAGAGAAATTGAAAGTAAAATAAATTACGAACTAATTAAGACTAATGAATCAAATTATTAAATATATCGAGTGAAAATTTCTCATCTGTTGAGACACGCACATGGACAATTTAATTGAAATAAAGTTTTTTAAACAATTTATTACATATATAATATGTAAAAAATGATAAACAGTTTTTTTTTAATAAGTTGTTCTTAATTATATTGTTATATTTTTAAGTCTATAATACACAAACGTTACCAGTAGGGAAGTGATCTGTTAATAAAGAATAAATAATGTCACATTAAAAGAAAGTACTTATCAATATTACAAAATGGGATGCTGTTATATCACAGCGACACTCTAATTCGTGACTGAATCTAAACATTTCAAACACATGAAGCATGAGCTATTGAGAAATCAATCAAAACTGAACCGTTACTAATCCGGGTCCGCAAATTACACTGTTGTGTAACACTTCATGTAAATATAATCAAATAGTATTAAATATATAGCACAAATAAAGTAATATTCGTTAGGATACTTACATAAGAAATAGTGACATTTACAATAAAACAATAGTTCCCTATTATTGTTATATAACGAAAAAACAACAAAAGGCGTTTAAATTAAACAATAGACAGGTAGAATCGCATCCAAGAATATTTTACAAATATAGTTCGCTTCGGTGGAGCAAATGAGTTACAATTTTCTGCTTGAATGTATCCGTCAATGACATATTTTACGATAAATTTATAAAATTTTTGCAAAACCAGTTTACATTATTGATATATTACTTCATATATAATTATATATATTTATTTTATTTTTTCTTTCCCCTTTTTACTATCAATTTTGATTCAAAATACAACAGAGATTTGGCAGGGTTGTATTGTTATACATTGCATCTATTACATAAATATAAATTTTCTTGATTAACGCAAATAAGAATTAAATCTAAATTACTATTATGTGTGGAAATTAATTACATACTGCATAGTGTTATATAAAACTTTATCCAAAATATATAACCTCATAAGTCGTTTATTTCATCAGGGCCATCTCTTATAGTCAATTTTAATGACAATGAAAATTATTTAATATCAAAATACGTCGTATATAATTACGTCATATAATATTTCGTAATTATTTCTGAAAATAACAGAATTAATAAAAAATGCACATATTAAACCGATATTCGATTAAGGTTTATAATTTATGTTTTTAATTTTATATATTAATATAATAAATATAACTTTTAAAACGACATTTGTTAATTTTATATTATTCTATTTAAAATTTTGTGAAATTAGTTTTTTTACTAAATGATATATCAATGAATATAATTTCAAAATTCCAATACGTTTTTCTTGTGGTATTTTTAAACAACTTAATCTTTAACGGATATCTGATAATTAATAGAATACATTAATGGCCCTTAATTGCATATAAGGTGTATTTATGTATTTTATAGGTATTCGTAGCCAAGCGAAAGTGTACCGGTTTCTTGTCACTTTCGTATTAAACCAGTCGGCTTTCTTCGTAAATGTAGCAATTTGTTTGGACCAAGTAAGAAGGTCGAGAGTTTGATAATATTTATCCATAATTAAATATAAATCCTTATTTTGATAAGTTGATTATAATTAATTAAATGTGTTTATACTTTTATTAACAATAATAATATCACAAAAATAAACCGTCATCAAAAAGTATATATAATTAATGTATCCATGATTGGAGATTGGCACTGTTATTATATAATATATACATATAAAATATTTTCATTAGTAACGAATCCAATTATTAATCTAATTATGTAACATTAAAGGTCTCAAGTCGTCCATCACTCATCACTCGACCCACAACCCACGATAAGTGCTCAAGGTTGCGCTCTGAAAGTGCTGGAACCTTGTCGCGTCAAATTGTGCACGTTGCACTTTTTAAATCCGGTAAGAACTTTAAAAATATATATAAACCACAACCCGCGTTACTACATAGTTTTATATATATACCCAAAAATGCTTTAGAAAAACAAAGTCAGACAAGGACCTAGCCAAACAAGTTTAGACCTTTTGGCTAGGTCTTTGGTAATTTAAATCTTTACATCCTTTTGACAAAGCCGCACGAATATAATACGATATCTAAATTTGTTTAGTAAGATTTATTTAAGATTTCACAAATGCGTATTTTATTAAAAAAAACATAAAACTAAATATAAATGTGATTTCAAAATTATAGAGAAGTTAAAAGTAATGCGCCGCAGTGAAAGGTTTAATAAAGTAAGTGGAGAGTCCCAAGGATAGCTAATGGCTCTTGCCTCATTTAATGACAGATATTTTGTAGTTAAATAGCAAACTAACTAATATATAGAATATTTACACCATTTGTCTATCAACATATGTAATATACGGAAACGATATAATGATAGACGTACATACATACGTTATATACAACTCATAAATTAGATTAAAATAATAAATTCAAAAAATGTTAATATATTGTAATCTTAATTTTTTTTTTTTTAATGTATTTTTTTTTTAGTTTTTTGTTAACTAGAAAATACATTTCAAATTTCTTTCAGGTAATTATAATACTCTCTGAAATCAAATTAATTTATTATATATTTATTACATATTTTTTAGAACATAAAGTATGATAGGCATCGCCCGACATATTCTTTCACACGTTACCACATATCAAGGTAAAATTTGAACCAAAAAAAATGTTAACAGATATCTTCATCTAAGTAAAGCGTGACAATCATTTTAGATAAAATCTGCACTAGTCGAGATTTCCCTCGGAATTAAAATAACTACGCCACGCTCTGGCAGCAATGCTCTCTGAAATGACTTAATCTTCTTCATTGTGTAATGCACAGAAATATGGATACTTTAGTATAAATTGAGAACCGATTTTTTTATTGTAAACAGATAAACATTATCAATTCCTCGTCATACAAAGAAATAAATTAATTGTGGGAATAATTCTAGAATAAATAAAATAGTTACAATACAAAACAAACAGAAAAGAAAACAAACTTTTGTAAAACCTCAAAAGAACTCATGACTAACCTTTTACGAATAATACGAAAAAATAATAGACGCGCTTTCAAAATTTTAGACAAAATAACCCAAAAAAAATATTTGCATATGAAATGGAGCAAATATTCGCATCTCTTACCCAATAGTCTAGACTTTTATTCATGTATCAACATGTTATGCTATCTAGGTCACAGCTAAATATCTTTTGTGTTTATTACAATAGAAATTTGGTAATAATAGGAATGCAATTAGTATTCTTGTGTTATCATAAATATGCAATATTGCAAACTTATTGTTCTTCATTTCAATGGAGTAAAGAATTGATTTATTACACTTTTAAAGTTTAAAAGAGATTTTTACAAATATTATGTATTTGGAACATTGTTGCAATTTACAATGACGTTCATTTTTGTTTAATAATTAGTGCTCATTATTTGTGTATGTTACATATTTATTAGTTGTTAACGAAATATACCGGAAATTCGATAAACAACAAATCAATTTTGAGTTCTGGTAGCATCAATAACATACAAATATATTAAAACCGTGTCCACGTGAATCGATTATGACCGCTACTTATTTAAAACAACAGGCGTTAACGTTATTATCACACGCAGGTGATATAAAAACTTGATTTATTGGACCTTCTAGTGTATTACAATCACAAGGTCACAATACAGCGGTGACAGAATTGTTTTATACAAGTTGCTAAATGCTTTGCATAAAGATACTATAAGAGCAAATATTGAGCAGAGTTCAATTTATGTTCCTAACTGGTCAATAGCCAGTCTAATATAGAAAGGCTTTGAACCCAACTAGAGTTCAAAGCATTTATGGAAGCCTGATTATTTATGGTACTTGAATTTATGTTATTACTTAGAGAATAACTCAACTTTAGTCCTATGTAGGTTCGCAAATAGATCGCTGATAGTATCGAGTATTGTCATTAAGTTCTGAGCTAAGCTAGTAAGCTAATAGTTTTGTAATAACTTTAAACAGGCTTTAAACAGGTCCTGTAATACTGAATGTGGGTTAGAGTAGGCGTGTTTAATCTACTTCTTACAATAGAACTTTAACGTCCTCCTTCATATATAAAATATTAAGGTCACATTAATTTTCATGACAATTAAAATTAATTTTAATATAGGTAGGAAGAAAAAGAAAAAAACTAAGACTCCTATAAAAGGTAATATCACAATGTATTTCTTAGCAGGGTTTAATTTCTCAGTATTATTTTAAGGTCGTGTGAGGATATATTTTATGGGTTAATTACAGTTCAATTATAGCATAAAGTTATATAATTGGACGTTCACTTTTACCTACAAAGGTTGTTGGATGTACTTTCAAAGACGTAACTTTGATAAATCATAATTGCAGTAACATCAAATATAACCTGTGTCAGTTACTGAGGAAATCGTATTAAAGATCTTGATGAATTATTACATTATATATTACTGAATAGTATATATATAATTGACTTTAAATAAATATATATAGGTGTTAAAGCTACATGCTATACACTAAGATTGTTTAATTGGATTAAACATTTTCAAGTTATCGGTTTTGATTACCTAAGATTTTTTATTCAAATATTCCTGTGAATGCATCTTCAAAAAAATACAACTTTATCTTTCATTTATAACTTAAGGGAACTTTGCAATTCATTTCAGCTGTAGTAAGTTTCATCTAAGTTTGGAGTGGACTTAGATGAGTTAATTTACTTAATCCGGCCTCTTTTAGATAAAATTTTATACTTAAAGAATTTATATTTTAATAAGAAATTTAAACTACAACCTCTGGGAGACCGTCCCATCGCTCTACAGACAAAGCAACCGAGCAGGCACCTGCCTCGATGTCTCAATCGCGTCCTGTCCGTGTCAATTTATTTGTCATTATATATTTATTGATTCTTTAAATAAGCTTAACATTACTGAACAGTTCGTACAATATTTCAAATATAAATATATAATTTAATAGTTGTCCACACAAATAAGAAATAATATTAAATCTCCAACTCGTATAATATTATTGTGATTGCCTCACAGAAATCACATTAAGGATGACCCGCCGACCTTCACTTTAAGGTATTTTAATATAAATCGTGTTCTCCCACGTCGCAATGACCATCACGTATAAGGGTTTGATTAATTTAATATTAGCTAAAATATACACAAACTGACTCACACTACCCACGAAATAAACATATATTGTAATAAAGAAATAAACTAAAGTTGTATAAAATTATATTTCCTTATATAAGAGCTATCTATTTTCAGTGAAAGGAGTCAGATACAAGCAATATGGAATCATATAAGATGGTTCTGAACGTAAATACGTTGCAAATGCTTACTTCTTCACTCGCTCTTACTCAGATAAGATAATTTGTTATATCTTAAATTAAATCGCCACAATATTACTGAATATAATTAATTTAATTACATACATAATAACCTCACTCAGCTGAGCGTATAATTACTTATACTAATACTGTATTATCAACTTTATGAAACTCTTAATAATCGATATAATTACCATTCTATTATAAGAACTACGTTGTTCAGAATACAGTTATAGAATAATTCTAACACACACAAACATCTACTTATGTGTGCGTGCTGATGTTAATTATAATAAAATTATATTAACAAGCAATTCTGTTGTAAAAGGAAGATAATAGCATAAATTATAACACGTTACATAAAGTGCATTCTAATAGGAAGTTATGACCTTTTAAATTTGGCCTGATTATTATGTAAACCTCTCGTCTCATCATCATCATCATCGTCTGTAGACTTCGAGATGCTCCGAATCTATTGAAAGTCTTAAACCTAGCACGCAATTTTAAACATTATATAAAACTTATTAAGTATCATAATTATGTATCTTAAAGTGATTGCAAAATATAAGATACAGATACAATTCATATTACATGATGTTTTTTAAAAGTAGAAATTAGAGATTAAAACTAATTTCATTTAGGTTTAGAAAGTCAAAAAAAACTTTCGTTCTTGAACGCCAAGTTTTCGTGACACTAAATAATTTTATAAGTTTTTTTTTTAAGTAAATTTAACTTCATACTTATAAATTTTTTTGACTATTTCTTTTTTGTACCGCAACTAACGAGAAGAAAAATTCAGGAAAATTTTATCAATCATTTTTTACCATTAAACAAAAACATTTTAGAAGCTCTATATAAAAAAAAATTGTAGATTGTAGACACCGTCGTAAACCAACAAACAAAATAAAATAAGTTAGTTCTTAATTTGTTTGAAGCCACTAAAAATAACATTTAACATTATAAATAATTATTGAATTGCCTGAAGATATGTAGCCTCGGATGTTAGAAAAGAGATGGTCAAGAATTGGCACAAGGACCGTCTTCACCAAAGATCGTGAGACATTTAATAACATATAGATTACTTTAATAATTACTTAAAATATTGACAAGGCTGCGGTAAAAATCGTGATGATTTTGCTTTTAAATTTCGATTTAATGCTTTCGGTAGCAATTATGCAATATTGCAATCCTAGTTATTTGTAATTGCACTGAAGCTCAATATAACTTTACAGTTTATGTTTAAAGAAAGATAAAAAACAGTGATTATTTGTCTTTAAATTCTCATTATTGTTATTTTTGTTTATATCTTTGAAATTATCGCTCAAAAACATATATAAAACCTCTTTTATACATTCAAAAACTGTCTAAATGATTGATGGTATATTAAATAGTAATTTCGTTGAAACACTCCGTCATTACCGACTACCTTATAAGGTAGTGCGAGGAAAAAATAAAGAAAAGGTAAACTGAACATACATCGAGACATCTAGATTTAAAGATCACTTGTTGGTCTCAATATTATATATAAAGGTCGACAGCATTTTGATGTCATTTTTTTATTACCTTTTATAACGTTTAATGTAGTGATGATAATTACTTTAGAATTGCCTACACAATGTTTTAAATGTGTTATAATTAAATACCTATATTGTAACTGACTTCATTAGAATAATAATTCAACGCTCAATCGGTTGTGTCACGGTCCGGTGGCCTTAATTAGAATAAATGGTGTAAATTGATCTGTGAGTGTCATTTATCGAAACCCAATATACCACGAACATGACACAATACGCCGCATCACCACCTTCTTGATTATTTTGTCGAGATATATATATACTAGCTTATTCCCTCCCGCTTCGCTGGGCACACTATTAATTTGGATGTGAACTTAGATTACTATGGTTACCTTTGTCATATTATCCGTTGCCATCGTAATCGTTGCTATGGTAACCGTTGCTATAGTAACTCTTGTATATTGTAAATAAACTATCCTAAGGGCCCCGATATGTTTTTTTATGTTTAATATAATATAATATATGTCCACATTTTAAGGTCATTAATTACATATATGTTTACCATTGACTGAATTATTTACCCTTAGTATAAATATATACCAATCAATCTATTTAAAAAAAGAATCCTTGAAGAAAAATCCTTTTCAAGTCTCCTATCTCCGGGGTATTAAATTGTGATTCAAGTTTTGATTTAAATCAGCAATTATGTAGTGTCGGTAAAATAATACTTTAAAGTATAAGAAAAAGAACAACTTGACACTTATAAAATTAATAATAATGAATTAAAGTGAATCGAAATGATTACATATTATATAAAAGTTAAAAAAATAATCAATGAATATTAATAATAGATAAGAAATTATCGAACCTAAAAATATATCAATTTATATTAATAGAATTATTTTCTTTTATGATACACAACTATAACTATAACATTAATCATTCTTATAAAGAATTTTTACGAATATTTAAAGAATATCTCGTCCGTTAATACACCGACGGTAGCACAGGCATATAATAATAATTTAAAACCAAATAATGATATGTATACTGTAATGGTCTGCTCTACTAAAAGAAGAGTTGTTGTCCTCGCATAAAGATCACTTGATTTAGTACTTCCCTATCAACAGCCTCCACAACTAAAGTAATAAGAACTAGTAGTCATAAAAAATGGATACATTCGTTTTTCTAGATGTGTCCAATGTTGGCCAAATTGGACAAACTTGTGAGTATTTGTGACAAAAAACCAAATATACAAGTATATATATATTTATAATTTATCAAATGTCTTTCGATACCAGACTCCTCCCAATAAACTTTTGGAACTTAATTGTTTCTAAATACGACGTCTCAACTAGACTACGTGAGAAGTTTACAAAACTAGAAACAAACTCAATTTATCTCCTCGCCGCTAACCCAAATAAAGGATACAAGTTACACACGAGCTTTCAAATATCGCTGCGAAATAGCCGCTCACTTTGAACTGGATATGTACAAATGTTATATACAATTATATAAGATTATAAACAAGATAACAAACCAACAAACAAAAGACGTCATGATAATACAGAATCATAACTTTAAATTCATTTCTCTATTGATCCAAATGCAAAACAGAAATAATAAAATATGCATTTCATAATTTATATTAATTTAAATATTTTTGATATTAGAATATTAAAAACATCAATATATAATATTAGAAATTCAAGTATGTGGCCAATGTGGTTAATATATATATAAATTATCGGTATGTATATCCTTGTGTATTGTCTGCAACCAGTGCTGTAGAATTAATTTAACTATTTATTAAGTCAATTACAGATATTTAAATACAAATCCGATATAAGAAACGCTGTGAAATGTCAAGGAAAAAAATAAAAACTGTAAGATTAGGAACATTTAAAAGGTTAGATCTGAAAAAAACTCTAATACTACACTTAGTATGAATTAAGTGCTTTTGTGAGGTCTTATTGTTTTTAACAACTAATAATTGCTTAATAATAATCTACTAAACGCGTATTTTTTGATACATTAAAATAAGTTAAATTTATATTAATATGATCATTCCAATTTTTGTAAATTATTATATGTAATTTAAAAGAGTAACCTAAATTAAATTGTACTAGTATTTGTAGGGACAGGATAAATAAATCAAATCTTATAGTTCATCATGTGACATTTCATATCAAGTCATAAAAAAGTTTGTCAATAGAAAAATTAAATTTAAAAGTCAAGTTCGGCTCTTAACCTTTGAAATGGTAATCAACGAACGGACCAACAGAAAAAAATTGATCGACATTTGAAACCGAAAACAAGAAGTATTTTTTAAAGAGGTTTTTATATATTACATCAATCATTACTCAAAACTGAACTACTTAATCTGTAATACTAATGGAACCGCCCAGTAATTGCAGGCTGTACGAGGCGCAGACTTCCTCATTCTACTGGCAGACAAGTTATGTACCAAATACAGCTGATGTACAAAGAAACTACTTGTCAGATGTTTTATGCATCAATGCCTATTGTTATAATTGTGTTATTCTAATAATACAAGTGATATTACATTTAAGTAAAGTCCTTCTTAAACCTTCTTGTATATATATATATAACTTCTTAAACCTTTTTGTATAGGATATACACAAATTCATTCCTCAATTAGTAAAATGGAATATGAGAGTTATAACATTAATTGATCAAATAAATAAATAATAATTAATTATTTATAAAACTTAAATTCCGATTGTATTTTAAAGTGATGATGGTTGTATTTTTTGTAAAAATCTATTGAGTTTTAGATTTCTTCTGCCGAGAAATATTCGAAGATTCGTAAAAAATATTTTGTTAATCTCCTAGTACTACATAAAATTATTGAAAAAATAAATATTTATACACAATTTAAATAATATTTTCAATTACCAAATCGTCAACGTAATGAGAAATGCAATCTCTGAAAACCAGCTTTAGTAAGAGGATATAAAGATTTTTTAAGGTTTTTCCCCATAAAATGTAAGTATATTACATTATATATGGTGTACGTAAAAGGTTTTTATGCTAGTAGGACTATCCATTACACTTTTGGAATACAGTTAGGTAAAACCAGAAGGAGAGATAGATTAAAAAGAGAGCAAATAGTAGTTTAGCGAAGTGAAAGTTTTTAAATATTTCATTGCCTAATAATATTCACAATGTTTACAAAATTAAATATTATTTAATATTATATTATGGAAACATTGTGCGTAAACGTTTGCTGGTAGGTAGGATACAAATTATTGTATTTCTGTAAGGTATGAGGTTTCCTTGATTGATTTTGAATGATCAGTCTCAGAAAGACATACTATTTCTTGTAAATATTTTATATCAACTATGCCTAGCCCTAGAAACTAGCAAGTAAGTACCGCTCACGCAGACGGTTAACATTACTGAATTATCAGGTATATTTATATTCTTCTAGCTTTCCGTTGGTGGCCTTCTAGTAACTAAGTTTTAACCGCGGATTCGCAATAAGTTCGACATTGGTTGGCAAGAAACAACTTTACCCGCGTCTATATTCATCTTTTCATCTTTTTTCCACCTTGTTCATCTTTTTTCCATCCATCTTACTTAAAATCCACCGAAACTTATCGTCATGGTCAAATTACAGAATATGCTTATATATTTTAGACTGTGCTATTCTAATGTTTAAGCTATACTTCTGAAATGTTTTATCTAAATCCGTTTAGTACTTTTTGCAAAAAAGAGCAACAAACATATGCTAACAAACTCACATTTGTAATAATACTACGACATAGATTTACCAATATGGTACTTCAAGTTCTATATATATGTTAGCTTGTTTGTTTTGCTCCAGGTGTCCTTGTTATCAATGCAATCTTAAATTTCCGGTTTACTTCTCAAATTACTATAATAAATTTTTTTTTAATGGATTATTTATGCGCTAATGACGATTATCTAAGCATTATATTTCCGCTATTTGTATGAGCTGTTCGGTTGTGACGAGTTTGATAATGAGCGTGAATGGTTTAAACTAAATATATTACTGTATTATTATAAAAGTATAGTTGTTATATAATAAAATAAATCTCAATGAAAATAAATCTCAGAAATACATTTATATAAATACGTATAACATTAAGGATTTATGGTATTAAGTAATTGCAGGAGGCAAGGTAAACCTGCAGAACTTATTACTTGAAATAATTAGTTGTAATACCTGTATCAACTTAATAAATGTTATTTGATCTATATTTCATAAAGGTAGAATATTAAAAGTTATTTTAATTTATTGTTTGTGATTAAATATATATTAGAACGAACGGAATATATTCATATATATATTTGAATTAAAATAATATTTCATGCATTTTATTATTTATGTAGACTTTTTATTGAGAGCTTTGAGTGTACTACTTATTAGGAGACAAAAAAGGTTTCGCGGAGCAATTGAAATTAAAAATGATCGTAATTGCAATAGAAAAGCTGGTTAAATATGCCTAACACTTATGTCCAATAGACCAAGGTACCATTGACGGTAGACAAAAAATTAACTAACTGACAGGTACCTACATCTTGGAAGTTGTCAAATTTTCCATTATAAAAAACCTCAGGTAATTAAGTTCCTTTTCTCGCTCAATTAAAACAAGTTATTTAGTATTTATTATTTTGACGTTACATGTTGTGTATGAGGCGGTTTTTAATAATAAAATAAAACTAAAAGATCATACATATATATATGAAACATTATTTTTACAAAAGTAAGTAATTTAAAACCTGTTAAAACATTTTTTTAAATTATTATTTTTTAATATAATTTGCCGCAATCATTTTTAATAGAGCCTTGGATAAATAAATAAATTTGTTGACTAGGAAGTAAATGAAGGTGTAACTATAACACCTACATCCCACTTGTAGTTTATAAATGAAACATAACACTTCCATCAACCAAAATACATATCAAATGCTTCGGTTATTTCCTGTCTTATCAAATTGCAATTTCAATTATAACATGAGATAAGTCATGCTAACATGGGATCTCAACCGTATAATATCTTATATCAAAATAGTGTTACATATCCCACAGTCAATTATATATCAGAAAAAACAAACATACAAAAGCAAGACTCGAATCTGCGACCTCTACGGTCGGTTCCCGTCGCTCTGCCATCTGAGCTATGACGTCAATACTCCCCTTGATAAATTAAGCATTTTCTTTCACAAAATAAAAAATTATTAATACTTAATTATTAAAAACTTAAGAAATGTGTTTAATTGATTAAAGCCAAGATCATTTTCGAATTCATTACATCAGACCATTAATAGATGATATTGTTCTGCTTGGATTCGCCTCATAATTAAGTCACGCATATAGAATTCCATTGTTAGCTTTATTTTAATATTTTTGTATATGTAAACAATTGACAAATTAAAATTTTATACATATTAATTTACTTCAGTTGAATGTCTAACCAGTAGCACGTGTCGCTAAATTCAAAACCAAAACCGGACTAAGCGTAGAGGCGTTCTTGATTTAACAATCTATCATTTTGTTAAGTGCATAATCATTGTGCCTGTTACTCGAAAATAAAGTAATTGAGTTAAGTACATACAAAATTTTATCAAGGTTTCACTTTTGAATTAAAATTAATTATATATCCCCAATCATGAGTCAGTTTAAAATACTAGGGGTGCCAACAGACTCTCAATTTCGACTCGCTGCGCTCGTGAAATCTCGGGTGCCGTTTGCATATTGAGCGAAGCGAGCCCAGTGTAATGATTCATCGTTTCCCATTGACTTCAATGGGATATCAATTTTTTGACCTGACATTTTTATTATTTTTTTTCTTTTGGCGACATTTTTTAAAAGTTTTTTTTAAAATCATGTGTCTTTTTGATTGTAAAATTTCATAATTTTCCGTCAAGTAGTTTTCGAGCCTATTCGTGACAAAGTCTCCAGTAAAACGCTCCGCTTCGCTCAATGAAAATTTTGGTATTCTATGTCCGAATTCATAAGTATTATCCAACTCGGACCCAAATTTTAATAGTATTTCATAACTGAACGCAATGTTTTGTTCTACAAGTTTTAATCGGTATTACGAAAGAATACTTTTACTCTGACTGGATTCTGAGCAATTTACTTTGTTACAGTATCCGATCTTATCTATTAAACTTAATAGTTTTTAAACGGTGAGCTTGAAAGCTGTAATGAATAGTTCAATTTATTTACAACAATAAAATATAATCGAACATTTATCTTAGTTTATCATTTAAAATATATAAATATTACCATAAGTTTTATTTTTAATCAATTAATATTAAAAACCTGTGTTATATATACCTAATCAAGAAATATAATTAAATTAAGCCGAATTGTAGAAAAATACACACAATTTATGTTTGGTATTTGTCCCAAATAATGTTCTTTAAAAATAAAAAAAATATGTTATTTTTACTATAATGTACTGTTTCAAATGTAAGTTACTTAATAAATAAAAACATTTTTTCCAAGTTTAAATATAATTTAATGAATCCTCCTCATTCATACGTACTCAAAATGTTCGGAAGCATTAGAAACAGTTACCTCTTTTAAGTAGCATAAAAACGCTGCCCGGTATCAGCCGGTATCAGCCTGGTATCGGTAAATTATTAAACTTCTCTTCTACTTTAGTTCAAAATGCTTGTCGCATTTTGAACGGGTCCTAAAAGTCCGGTTTGTTCGAAGGTCGCTTTAATCAGATCAATTTTATTAGGTTTTCACAGATGCAAGATTTGCATTGTAATGGGCTGAAATGTTTATGACAAATATTATCAGCGCCCAACTGATAATGTAAAATTTTACACAGTTTATTAAGGCATACATAGAATCATAACTGATTATATAATAATTGTAAACAGTTTTAATAAAATGGGCAAAGAAATAATTTTCCATCAATCAACATTAAGTCTAATCGATTATCAATAAAACACTTTTTCTCGACATTACATCACAGATTATAGATAATCAAATCTTTTAACAATAACCAGTAGGTAATTGTGATTAGCTGCTGTAACCTTCGACCCCATAGTGCCTTTGATCATCAGCAGATCATTCAAAGCACTTGCAGCCTTACAATCATATTCATAGAATTGATTTTTATTTCACTGGACCTAGAACCGAAACCCAAAACTGTAGTCAATCGAAATCGGAATTTATAATCATTACATCAGTCCTTTATTCCTAAATTCCTTTTCGTTATTTTGCTGTAATAAATTTATAGACAATAAATTACAAATAGCATTATATTGATGGTATTTCATGTTACCGTGCAATTTTAACTGACATTTGTTATTAATTATGTTTCTTCATATATTGTTTCGCGATAAGTAATAAAACATTGCGTTTAGTTGAAGGCTCGTGATGTATAGCAAATAAACTTTAATTACTAATGATCCACTTAAAATTGATATTTGAGAGCAATAGATTACCTATTAAGAAGTTCGTTTTTACGAGATCAAATTACATTGGTTTTTCATAAATAACATAGAACCGACAACCATAAAATACACAGTAGTTAAGGTTATGTATAAGTACGAATTCATAATCTCACTGACTATGCTCAATTCATGGTATTTAAAACTTCCATAATTCAATTATTATTTTAATATATCAACACAAAAACATTTATTGTAACGAGATAGATATGCATTATTAAAAATATATTATCATATCAGGTGATTTCATTTAAGATATATTTTAACAAAGATATAAAATTTCGAAACAGTTAAATATATTATTCATACCATTTATTAATTGCCTAAATTTTAATCTAAAAAAGCAATATTACAATTAGGCAAAAAACTTGATTAATGTTTAAAATATCTATATTTTGTAAGTAATACAATACCATATTTAAATATAATAATAATTAAAAAAATCTTTTTTTAATATATACATTTATATGTAAAATAAACAAATAAAACTACCAGAATGACCTTAACAATTTGAGATGTATCACAAGTTGTCGTAATTTAGATAAACTGGACCATAAAACGAGACAGACTCCATAAAAGAAACATCATAATCACCGCTGATGAATCAGATACAAATATATTTGGACATCTATGAATAAAGAATAAATAATCTGAAACACTAACTCTATGGACTTGTGTTATCAATTCAAAAATACTACTACTTACTATTTATTATATTACCATAAAAATAATATAACTATAACAAAACAATGAATTAATGATGCAAGTCGTCTTTCAAATTCATGATTTATTACATACATGTAACAAAAAGTGCAACATATGTTTAAATAGCTTTCAGCAAAAACTACCTTAATTAATGCGGTATAGACTAATTAATTTTTCTTTAAGACTTGCATTTTCTTTATTCATTTTAATTAGTATGTAATACTTTCACGTACGTCAAATGTTATTAAGCTGCCAATAGTAAATAATATTAATAAATGATAATACCTTTAAGTGAAGTAAAATAATACAGACATACAAAATTCATGACTTGTATAGATATTAGTTATCAGTAGATTGAAGGTAATTACATTTGAAATTAAAATGAAAATCATATTATAACCTTTAAAAATGTTATAGACAGTTGACATTTAATATTAAATTAAATACAAATTGTTAAAAGGGATCAACATAATTGGATTGAAAGCCAACCACTATATATGTTTAATTTATCATGTCCATGATAGGGACGGTTGCAAATTGATATTTAATTAAAGGAAAAAGACTTGTATGTATGAAGGTAGTATTAAGGTAAGGAAGGTAAGGATTATAATTAGACTACATTTAATTATATACTCAAACTAGTTGTGCCCATGGTTTCGTTCGTGCTGATAATGGTTTTAAAATATAAGTAACTTAAATTACTCTTTATAACGGTCGGTCAGTGAAAGTTTTGTTAAAATATGTCCATCCGTTTCAAAGATTACTCATAACAAACAGACAAGCAGAGAAAAAATTTAAAATATATTTTTTATGCAAGCATCGTACATACTTTCATATGCGTTTAGGAAAACGCTATTAATTTGGTATTACAAACATACACTTCAATTTTATTTATATATATCATCGATACATAAGATAAAGTCAAACTGGATTTTAGACGGTGCATTATATTGCGTCAGAGCAACAAGTTGCAGAAGGATTAGCAAGCGTTGCCAACACTTGCATTACGTTTTAAAATTCATAGCGAGCAATGCATTAAGGTCAGAGGATCTGAACGAAAGTGCGCGCGCGCATTAAACGCCGCATATAAAAGACTTCAATAACCAAAGGGCAGAGAAAGTTGTAACTTGTGTATTGTTATTTTGAATTATGATAAAAGTGAAATTTTAGAAAAATATCCTTTGAATTTAAAGAACATCCGATTGTATTAAACGTAATATTCATATTTATTAGAGAAAAAGTTTAACAAACAAATAAAAATATTTGATACGTGCGAGGTTAGAAATACAACAATAATAACAAGATAGCAGACGCCTAACATAAGAAAGTTAAAGCATTTTGTGAGATGAATAAACAGATATCATAATTGGTTCATTCGTACCATAAGCTTAATATGGAAAAGTGAAAAGACTGACGACGCTCTTATAGATCATGACTAAGCCAACGGAATTAGCTTTCTCAAGTGATGATAAATTTATAAATTATATTAAGAAAGTAATTAATTAATATTAATTTTATTCTAATATAAAAGTTGAGTATCTTTTAATTATATAGTGACGTCACTCTGACCCGACCTTGAATTTAATTAATTAGCGTTATATTTACCAAAGTCAAAGTAAATATAAATGACTGAATTATATATAAACATGGCAATGACCTCCATAAGAATTGAGGCTTCTATTTAAAAATATACTAACAGATTTACATAATACCTATTAAATTGCTTCTAAGGTAACTCTTAGTAATGTATCTTAAATCTTAGGATGTAATTTAATCACCATTTCGAATTGGTGTATTGTTTTGAAGGTATACGGGTCAAGTTTTTCCGTTAACAATCATGATCTATTAATTTATATGTAATATGTAAATTGTGTGGAAATAGAAGAAATATATCTTGCGGCCATCTTGAAACTTATTTATTTTAAACTGTGACTATATTTAAACTGCGTGGGGGTCAAGTAAAAATATATTATGTATTTGACAATGTGTTACGCATTGTGTGCGTGTGTGTGTGTGTGTATGAGCACTTGTGTCAGTGTATGTGTGAGGACTATTTTTGAATTTGCTTTAAAGAGAATTTGCTATAAAAATAAGAAGCTCATAATAATATATAGAAATTGGAGGTACACACCCGCGCTCTGCTGGTGATTATTTAATGACATTTTATATCAGTGTCTGCATTTCTTTATATTATATAACTATTAGGTAACTTATAGTATTAATATTGATTTCCTTCAGAAGTAATTTAAAAATTTAATACAAAGTTACGATATTTTTTTTATATTTATATATATGGAATCGCAATTTTATTACATTCATACATACACATAAATAATTAATTAATAAAAAGCTACACATACATACATTATATTATTATTTAATAAAAAAACTATTTTACAATTAAAATTAAAACAATAGCAAATTATAATATAAATATATAAGTTATGTACTTTCTAATTAATTAGTTTATTCAACGCTCTGATTAGGCAGAATTACCATAAAATCTAAATATATTAATTATTATTTACTTTACTATAAAATTTTTAATAATATTTGAAATTATATGAATACTTACTAGAAAGTTTATCAACTGTTTAATTAAACATTTTTTTATCTACGAAACTCATTCTAAAGAATATATTTTTAAATAATTCAACAATTGTATATTATATAAAAAACAAAAAAAAAACTGTTAATGAACCCATAAAAAGTATGGCAATTAACTAGTAAATCTGACATTGACCGGTTAGCAACATAGATACAAAAACGCGAAGTGAGGTGCAATAGGATTCGTTCCGAACGTTACAGAATCCGATATCTGTTAGAACACGGAAAGTATGTGATATAACTGTCACAGATATTCAGAGATACGGGAAATGTATTCATATATTACAATTTAAGACTGAAACGAGATTTTAGAATAAATATAAATAATAAATGAAGTCAATCTAATTGTTATTTGCAAATTTTTATATAGAACACTATTATAAGTTATTTAAAAGTTTCTATTTCGTTACTCCTGATAACGATTGTATTGTTCTTAGATCAGATATTAGGGCAATCAAGGTTTGAAGGTCGGTCGCAAGGCCGAGTGAAAAGGAAATGAATTTGACAATACAATACTTTAACAATGGTCATGCGTCTAAAAGTATGTTTTATAAAAATATATTCAATATAAAGTAGGTTACAAATAGTTATGGAATCGATAAATTACATTAATTTAGAAGTTGAAACTTTTTAGAGCTTCAACTTCTAAATTAGTCTGTAGATCTTTGTTTACGGTTTTATTTTTAACTCGATATTTTGACGTTCCCGAAGTTAACAGTCCTGACAGACACCTAACTTTTATAAGGGTTCCGTTTATTTCCTTTCAGCTGGGAAACCCAAAAAGTAGATATATTTATTTTCCTTTTATAATATTTTGAATCAAATATAAATCATTTTAAAACACGCTAAAGCTTCAGATCAGCTAACGCTGACCCAATAACGAAATTCAAATTATATGCAAAAGTGTTTGAAATAGCCATAAATTGTTACCGCAGACTCGCAATCAATGCATACGAAATTGCAGATTATAAATCAAGAGGAATACCATTCAGAACTTGAAACCTAGGGATCTTACTCATTGGATGACTAGCAATATTTTTTATATAGAGGTAAATGGAAACCAGATTAACATGAAATAACATTAAATTGGTAATATTAACTTTTAATATGTTTAATATTGAAATCTCTTCTATATATATTGGAAATATTACATAATTAAGTAAGCTTAGTTTGATCTATTGATCTGGCCGAGATTGAAATAACCCGCAAACATAAATATCCCTCGGCACTAATTGAATACGGTAAAGATTAGCAAAGGTTTAATTTTGATTCGTTATTAGTTTGACCTTTTAGCAACAGGTTAGTTGAGTTAGTATTAAATATTTAGCCTTAATTAGATTTCTGTGATTAATTAATGTTAGTCCCTTCACTTTCCCATTATAGTGTAAACATAAATTTTTATATAACCGTAAATATCTGAAACCGTATCTGAAATAATTTATTATATAAATAAAACAGATGTGTGAAGGTGTTCATAGATTAATGGTGGAAATATTAGATTATAACAACAATAAGTTATTTGTTATATTTAATAATAAAAATACCACACGACAGATAACACATCTTGTTATTTAACGTCAAGTGCTGTCGCAAATTGTATAATTCTATTGTTTTTGTATAATTTGATGTCCAATTATAACATTATACACAATAGACCCGTCGCGTGTAAACGCGTCTCTAGACTATGAAATATATGATTTACATGCAACATGCCATTATCGAAAGTACGTTTAACATGCACTGCACGTGCTATTTATAACGTTGATAGGTCAACGAACATCATTTATATATATATAGCTTTGTCAGTTTGTTTGTTTGTAAGAAATTATCTTATGTAAAGATAAAATTTTCACAAATAGATTGGATCTTCAGTGTGGACATACATATTATCCAATTTAAGTCATAGGTCATTCTCTGAGACCGAGTTTGGAAAGTAGGTTGACAACATCCATATTTATTAATTGTTTTAAAATAAAATGTTATAATAAAATTTTATTTCTTGTTATTGCTATAATTCGTTGGAGCCATCGTCCCCTATTAACGTCTACTGTACCATGACAGCTGAACACACATACTGACATATTACAACAATACATTAATCAAATACTTAATAAATTGTATTAAGACATTGATTCATTTAAAAATCAAATTAAAACTTAATATACAAATATATTATTATAAAATAATTAAACGAAGCAGCATTACATCAATGAAAGCATCAGTAAGACAGAAGCAGAAGCGTGTCCAACGCACCGTCGGATGTTACGTGGCGTTACGACGAGAAAGTGAGACGACAAATTAATCTTATACGATTGATCACTGTTATGACACCGCAGTACTGTCGATTGTATTATTAATATTATTAATAAATAATTAGATCACGAACATAATATAACATTAACTGCCATATTTAGCAATGTCACTTAATCAAATTAGTTGGAAAGATACGAGTATAAATAAATATATATTATCTATAGATAACAAATATATAAAGACAATATAGATGTTGTATATAGTATACTAGGTATTTTTATATTACAAAAAGATCTTGCATAAAATGTAATTGTTATTTTACCTGAGTTCGTAAGGCGCTGGTCACTGCGAGACACAGCAGAAGCGCCAGGGCGCTCCACCACAGAATTCGCATTCTCGATTACTGAAACAAACAAAATTGTATTAATATTTTTATATCACAAATATTTTCTGTTCCGTTATTATCAATTATTATTACTTAGAATATATAGTTACTAATGTCATTGGTAAAATGTATTTCAATAAGTAAATGATTTAAGTTGTTAATCATTCTATTCTTAAGGCAGTTATTTGTAATGTATTTTGTATATTATTTTACATTAAATATAACACACCAATTAGTAGAAACTTGTTCTACCTCTTCACCACATTTACTAAAAGACATTCCGATAAGTTGTGTGCTGCCATCGCATACCACTTTCACTGTCAAAATACCACTGACTTTCGTTTAACTGTAGTCAAATTAATACCTACAGAATTGAAACAGTTTTATATTTATATAAATTATATGTTATTAATCAAATAATAATATTTGTTATAATCTAATACGAACTAGAAAAAATATTTAATTTCAAATATGAACAGAATTCAAGGGAACATTATAAAATAGATTGTATAAAGAATTATATTATATATATATATATATATATATATATATATATATATATATATATAAAAATATATGTTTATTTCACTTGTTATCCAACACGTGAGATTCAAAGACAGTATAAGGTAAAAGCAGATAAAGACACGCGACGTGTACTTGTGTACGCGTGAGTGCACTTACAACACTTTCGTCGGCCACTGACCAACCCCGATACCATATAGAGCGGTGACGCTGCAATGCTCTCTTTGTTGATAACGCAATCCATGTTCCTTTAATATTGGTAATTTTATCGCAATACACACTATACTGTTATAGTTCATTGATGATTTAACGCATTTTTGTATTCTATAATTCTTCACGTCACGCTCTGATCTCTCCTTTTTTAAGAGACATTCTTTATTGTTTTATCTTTAAGTTACGTTTTTTCATTACAATATACATTTAACTTTAAAACTTATACTATATTAATTAATATTTCTTCAATTACCTTCAAAAAAGTCAATATAGTCTAAAGATAAAATCTTTAAGATAAATAAATATATGTTGCATTAAGACTGAAAACTTTCACGATTAAAAATATTTTTAAAACGCCGGTCATTGTGCAAAAATCAATAAATTACAGTATTTTATTGTGTGGTTGAAACTTTCTCCTATTTACCTTATATTATTTTGCTTTACGTTTTATAGTTCGGTGACTCACACATTTTAGCACATTTACTTTGTGAATTTAACTCTATATTGAGGCTAAATTCAAAATAATATACAACAATAGCAAAAATGTAAAACCCTATTATATTATATCAAAGCTTTAAAAAAAGTAGTTTACATTTATATATTACAATATATAAATGTAAACACCATTTGAATAACCATTCATTCATTCATTCTTTCCAGTAACCACTGGAATACTGAAACATAGGAAGAATAGTAAAAGCCAGTTTAATTAATGTTAATTTGAGAAGCAACCTTTGTACTTGATATCACTTGAGCTTGAAGTTGTATATCTTTTTACGATAAACTAAGTCAAGATCACTGAGTTAAGGTTAAATCGGTTTGCACTAGTTTATAATACTTATATGGATACATGCGGGGACATCTGTAACTCATAACTGCGGTTTAATGATGAAAACAGATTAAAAAAAATAACTATTATTATTACTGTTGAGGATAAAACAGTTCTTAGATCTAGTTTTCTATAGATATAGATATATCAGTACTAGATTCAAGTATATTGCATCATGGAATTGGTATAGCGATTGGCTATACCATAGCACTCAATATCGAGTCGTGCTTGTGTTTTAGATTTTCATTCTATATTTATATCAAATTTAAAAAACCTGCAATAATAACATGTGTTAATATATATTTCATCATGTTCGTTAATCTGAATTGAGTAGAAGATTATAATGTGGGTAAATTCAAGGCGAAAGTAACGAAAGCTAACAATAGTGTTACGGAATTAACGACATCTTTTTAAAACAATACATAAATGCAAATGAAACTAAATATATTCATATAGTGATTATAAATCCTGTTGTACATTAAAAATCATATATAATGACTTATTTATTTAAATTTGATTTATTTTTCGTTAATTATACTTCCATTAAGAATCTCTTGTTTAATGTAATAGCCTTTACTATGTTAACTATTTTAAGTTTGATTTGACTGTTTTGATCCATGCTTTATAAATTCATTCATTCATTCATTCATTCATTCATTCATTCGTTCATAAGAAAGTGAACCCCACTTATTAATATTAAGTTATTGGCTATATTTATGTCATTGACTTATTTCTTTTGCTTTCAAAAAGTAAACTTGCACAAACATTGCCGATTCTTATCTCCGGTTTGATGTTCCCATACAATACAATTTCTCACACTTGTCTTATCGTTAACCGTCAAATTACTTAACAATACAAGGTGAATGTATTCATTCACATCTAAACGGTATAATTAACTATCGAAGTGTGATCCAAATTATGCAATATCTTTTACCCACACGTAATAAGTCGTTTATAATATTAGAAATTGGACTTTGATACCGAATTTCAACATAAGAATTATGCTGTATATTTCTAATTATATAAAAAAAATAGTAAACAAAATTGAGCACAAAAACTAATTATTCACAATATTTCATAAGATATTATCTCGCAGGAGCCATTTCGTGAGACGCACGGAGTCACGCACGCCGATAGTCATGGATGTCATCCTAACTACTTAATTACGTATTTATATATTATTTTAATAATCGGTATTGTCATAGCGGTGCTTAATTTTATAATAGAATAGGTCAAATAAGTATTATACAAAATAATCTTCAGTTATATTAAAAATACTAACTTATTCCCTCCCGCTTCGCTGGACACACTATTAATTTGGAAGTGAACTTAGATTGCTATGGTAACCTTTGTCATATTATCCGTTGTCATCGTAACCGTTGCTATAGTAACTCTTTTCCCGCGTTAAGTGTATAGCTCCTATAGGTTTAAAACTTGGCGAAATGCAAAAAAGTTTAAATCCATTGGAATAAGAAATCCGTAAAATCCGTTCTTAGTGGATGTCTACGCCACAAAAGAAGTAAGTATGTAAAATTTTAAGTTAATCGGACAGATAGTTTCGGAGATTTCGTGATGAGTCAGTCGCTTATATATATATATATATATAGGTTAAATCGATATTAGAAAATGTCTATTTTTTCTTTCTATTAAACTAATATGAGATGTTCGTGTATTAATTTTCGTCATGAACCAAACACGCGCCTTGGCCGGAATATCTATCACGTAAACATCAACAATATAGGTAATGGTGTGCAATTATTATAGACATTTGCGCCTTGGACCTAATCACCCAGCTAAATAGATGTACTAACGATGTTACAACTCCAATTACATCGAATTATGCCCCGAGACGGTACTGGATTATATAAATATATGTTAATAGCAATAAATAATTAAATAATGAAACGTCCAAGTATGTCAGATAAATTTCCTTAATCTTTATATTATGTTAAGGTTTTATCGTTAGTGTCTGATCTATCAATGTATAATTATAACTGCTGGTATTAGAAACCTGAAATGTTGACTGAAGTTTACGAATTATAGAAATTTTGAAAATTTATTCAAAAATATTAAAATGAGTGTTTAAACAAAAGGTCGTTATTTTTAACTTAATATATGTAAAAACGGCAGAGAAGCTTTGATTAAAAACTAATTATATAATAATTAATTAATATATAATGTAAAGATTACCGATTCCTTATTAATATATTGATTTTTTTTTTAACTGTAAATCAAATAATATTTTCTAATCAATGTAGAACGATCGCTCCATTAATATTAATATATTGTTGCAGATATTCCTTATCGCGCGGATGTAATTCAAATAATAGGCACCGGTAAGTGCTTTGAGAGCATCATAGGAAAAGACGGTACCTTGGATTTAATAGATTAAATTATATATATATATATATATATATATATATAATTTAATAAATAATATATATATATATATATATATATATATATATATATATATATATATATATATATATATATATATATATATATATATATATATATATATATATATTATTATTATTATATATATTATTATTACTAGACAACAAAATATCAGTATGAATTGTCTCATGGAACTAGTGGGGCCAAACAACGCCATTTTTCCTATTATCGGACTAAAGACAGAAGATACAGGGACACACACCTAACTTAGGAGTCAAAAAAACATTTTTGTAATATTTTTCGAGTCTGCATATAATAATGATTATAATTTGGTATAAATTATTTATAAAAAGGTATTAGTTAATTGAGCGCACGTTTCACTAAATTTAATATAATATAATCAAATAATAGAAGAAAGATTTATGATAGATTATTCCTAATTCAATACTATTGTGTTAACATGTTGCAACGTGTTAAATTGTTGTTTCAATTTAGATAAAGTTAGACTTAATTTGCGTTTCATTGTAGAACGATAAATAGACAGTGTTAATCTCCCGTAAGGTCAATAGAGTTGATTATGGTGTGATGATAGAATCTCTTCCTGTTGCATTGTGCTTCAAGTATTTTTTTCCTAACAAAGGATTAACGACCTTGGGGTTGATTCAGGGCTCTGTATATTTTAGAAGCATCAATAAAATTAAAAATCTTATACTATAATAAATGTTTAATTTTTAGAGTGAACAATGCCTAACTTCAGCTAAGCTCCGGGTTCAACAAACACACAGTCACTTTTACTAATAACATAACTATTGTTTTGCATAAAAATAAGATCTACGACTTATTCTTACATTCACTTTCGCTTCGCTCTAGACATGTTTACTGACGGACGGACGAAATGTAATTGTTAACAGTTAAAGTATGAAACAAAATGAGCAAAACACGACCTTAAGTGTAAGGTAAGTGTCGGTAAGATTTCCTTTATTTTAATATTTCACACGTTATCACTTTGTATTGTTCTTCAAAGCTTTTATTTTAATCCAAATTGTATTTTTTATTTGCGACTTCGAAAAAAAAAGAGAGCAGAGAACAATTTTTTTTTTGAAGTTTCATTCTTCATGATTCAACGTTATTAATAATATATAATGCATATCACGATATCAAATTATAAGTACGAAAAGAAATCATTATCATCATTACAATTAGAAAAAATCAATAAATTTGATAATCGAATGTACATGAGATAATATTTGTGAATCCCACGAGTGTTAGCACGACTATTACACCGCTTGTATAAGAATTAACACTTGTGTGCAAGTCATTCACGGCCACTTGAGCTTAGCTCTCGAGCACTTTCAAACACACAAAGCCTTACAAACTGTATCATTTATTATTATAATGTCACATAAATTCAAAGGTCAGACAAATTGTAACAATTTGGCAATTTAAATACTTTATCGAGCGAAGCGAGCGGAGCGCTCTACTGGAGACTTTTTCACATTCTTCGTCACGAATAGGCTCGAAAACTACTTGACGGAAAATTATGAAATTTTGCAATCAAAAAGAAACACATTAAGTGAAAATTTTTTTGAAAATGTCACGTCGTTGAGGAATAATCGTAAAAAAACTGATATCCCATCGAAGTCAATGGAAAACGATGAGTCATTACACTGGGCACGCTTCGAGCAATATGCAAACGGCACCCGAAAATTCACAAGCGCAGCAAGTCGAAATTGAGGGTCTGTTGGCGCTCCTAGTATACTTTGAAGTTAGCTTCAAATAAAAATTAAGACACATTTATTAAGTTATAACTTATTTTAGTTTATGAGTAATCTATATATTGTAATCATCAAAACAAGTAAACATTGGATATCAACAATCCGTTTGCTTTCCAAAGCACGGCGGCATATCAATGACACTTTCGCTCGTAACACCGTAATAGAGAATAAAAACCGTCGACGGAATTCAAATTATTAATTAATTTTTAATTGGAAATATGGAAATTTGTTATTTATTATGTATTTATAATTATTATTATTATTTAAAGGCTTTTTATCATCTTCTTGCTCTTATCCCAATTTTGGGATCGGCGCAGTATATTTTTCTTTCCATACTTTCCTGTTACTCGTCATCACACATTCTTCTCCATATCTTTCACGCAATCCATCCATCTTTTCTTCGGCTGTCCTCTCTGTCCATCCCTCCACGACTTTACCCAGCTTTTGAGGTACAATAATGTAATCAATGAACTTTATAACTAACAGACAATCAATACAAATAATGAAGTAATAATTAGGTAAGCAATTTACATGTATATGTTACTTTATACACATTAAGTCATATAACATCCAATACATATTTTCTAAAGTAAAAGCCTATTACACTTCAAGGACGTTAACGTTAAAGTGAAAACACGACTCTAACAGCCTTATCTTAACTTTCCAGGTAAATTGCAATTTCCCTGATTGTCTCAGAATTAATCTGGACCACATCGTGATTTGTACCAGCAGGCTGTATATCAACTTTCTAATTTGACAACTTGACCCACATTTTAATTGAATTGCACTCACATTTACAATAAGTCACTGTAAAGGTTCTAATCGATAATATGAATGAATTAATTAATTTGATTCTATACTCGTACAAGTTAATTCCTTTACCACATTACTAACTAGTTCATGCGGCTTTATCTGATTCTTTATCCCACATTTAGGCCCTAATTACTACTTATAATATATACAAATACATCTTTGTTATTTTAAATAAACCCTAAAATAAGATTTGAGTTTTTTTGTAAAAAAAAATACTGTGATAGAATTATATATGTTGTCAAACAATAAAAACTACTCCAACTTCTAAAACATTGATACAGTAGTTTAGCTGTATTTTAACCAGGTCCAAATCAGTAATGACCGAAACCGAACTAAAATTTTATCAAATATAATTCAAATTTTACATATACTTATATTAATTAAGCAACTCATTTTAAAACAATATATGTAATATACAGATATCTCGTAGTATTGTAAGTAGCTACTTTTATACAATCCAATATTAGTGGACAAGTAACTCTGATAATAAAAAACAGTAAAAGATAAAAATAGGTATAGATAGATTTAACATTTATAAACTTTTTTTTTTATTACGTAAAACCGAAATGCTTGTAAAGTTGCCAGAGGTGAAAAAAACTAACATATCGAAAATATAAAAAAAAACCAATGAGAGAAAAATATAGATATAGATATATAGATATAGATATTTAATCTATCATCATGTGTGAAGTTATCAAATGGAGAGTGTATTATCAAAGTTGCTTTCTATAATAGAAAGTGTATTCTAATTATGCTTACTCTAATGATAGTTTAAAATACTAATATTAAATATCTCTAAGTATTAAAATACAGCAAAACACAGCATTGCAGTCAACTTCATTTCACTCCAGTGTCCTAGTAACATTGACTATACAAAAGACTTCAACGCGATCCCACATGTAATTCTATTTTAAATGTGAATATTTTAATATTTGTTTTATAAATAATGCAAATTATATATATAAATATTTAAGTTAGAGTACGTTTTTTTATGTTACGAATAAAATACATTTATTGTAGTACATTTTATATGTTAAAATTCCTTAACAAATTATACCTTAAAAATATGGATGGTGCTTAGGAAAGCCATCTAAAACTAATAAAATATATTCTTCTTATTATTAAGAAGAAAGATGGCATTAGCGTTGAGAAAATGAAGGAAAACAGTACATTGAACGACTTAAACTATTGTGTCCATTACAGCTATTTTACAACCGACCGTAAACGATTATTATTGTAAATGTTTTAAAGGAAATTGAGCTTTATTAATATGTTATTAATGAACATATTTCCACACCATCCCTATAAGGATGTACTTTCTCTGAAACCGCATGTTGCCTTTATTTGGTTGAACGCCATTTTCGGACGCGATTGTTTTGAACATTTCTTTAGAATATAAATTTTTATGTGCATTTTTTAATAATATTATAATACTGCATATAATTAATTAATATATATTAATTGACACAATAATTAGTAAATCCTAAAATGAAAAATAGGATGAATGAAAAAGAATATAATTCTTTGACTAATTATATTTTAATCGTATAATTTTTATAAAATCTGATAATTTATACCTACCATTGATCATTTACATCTCATTCTCATCATACTCATTCTTATGTAGTAAAAAACAAAAAACAGTACTACTAATATATAATAATAGTAAATTCCATGAAATACATTATATTTTATTTGGAAAGAAATATTCTAAAAACGTATCCGCGAGAAGTAACTTTCAATTGAATATTACAAATGAAAGAACACAAATTTAAAATTAGTTGATTAAAAACCAAAACAATAAAAAATAAATACATAAAAAAATTAAAATACGTAAATAATACTCATTTATGACTTTTTTTTTTGTATTTATTATTATGACTTTAATTATTTTTTTATATTAATATGAACCAGACGTGGTTAAAAAAAATACTTACATCTATAATTACATTTAAAAACGTACATTTAATCCTTAAATACTAACATTGGGTTTCCAAATATATCAATTAACGAGCCCTCTCCAGTCGGTACCTAAGTTCTTATCAATACCTCTTAATGCAATACAACCCACATCTGGTTTTGTGAGTAAAAGTATTTGAAACTATATTTTTTATGCACACTAATTACATAGATGTTATAAATAATTTATAAATACTAAAGAAAGTTAACAAATATAACTGTTAAAGTCATCTTTATTTTCTGCCAATATATATAGTTTTAAATCAATCTTTAATTGAGAAAATATATTTTTAAACGTTAACTCCAAGTTACATTTAAATTTTAACAAAATAAATGATTTAATATATAATATATAATTATTGTTTTTGTCAATATATAATAGTAATTACATATACACGACCTATCATAGTGTTCGCTTGCCTTTTTCTTCGATGAGTAGATCAAATTAGACATATATATATATGTATATATTTATATATACGTGTGTGTACTATTTAATTGATTAATAAATATTATTATCAATCAATCAATACATCTATTAATAATCAAATACTTCATAAAAAAAAAAAAATAGATTTTTATAGACTATGGTTTATGTTAGACGAAAAACGTGCGTACGTGCACTAAATATACTAAGAATATGTACTTTTAGAATAGTGTTGAGATGTAAGCAACAAATAAAATCCGATTTTATCCAATTTTCGTAAAGGCATCAAAGAAATATATAGGTTTCATTACTCTGTCAATATACCGGATATATTGAAAAAACGCTTTTGTGACACAAATAAAGTGCTGCGAGACTAATTTTGTTACAACTAAAAATAGACTGATTCAATTGTATTATTGATATATATATAAAACGTCATACTGTTTGTTTATCAAGATTTACTGGTAGAGTACTTTTTGGGGAATTAAATTAATATATATATATTGTAGCTGATTGTCTTGAAATACCGCTATATTAATTAATGAAGAAATATTAAGTACAAAAAAATGGACTCATGTCCGGTACAAAAGGATGGCAAATAATTCTGATTTCACTTTCGTGTCGGTTGTGTGTAATGTAAATAATTACTAAATATTACCATCCAACACATACGATTATAAATGCACAAGATCTAACTCGACAGTTTCGTAACTGAGTGTTATGTATGGAAAAAGAGCGGAAATCTGTGAGTCTGTTATAATTTTATCTTGCAGTAAATTAAAACGGTTCTGTCGTGACTGCGGCCACACTCATGGTCGCTTATTTAGAAAGCGTAAGATACGATTTTAACTCTTATTGAGTAACCGCTACGGGCTACTCGATACTTACAAATAAAATTATGCAAAACATCCAATCGGCATTCAAATTCTTACCTTCGTTAATGTTCGAGATTTTTTTTGTCAAAAAACGAAAAAATATATATTGCACTGATTATTTATTTATGATTCACCATCGTTCCCGGCACTGTGAGATAACACCTGTATCACTCGATTATAATAAAAACATACACACACCCACCTAAAAACATTTTCAAATTTGCGTTCGAAAACTCGACGTCAACGGCCGCGTCGCAATCCGTGCACTGTCAACAAAATGTCTCAAAGTTTCGGTTTTAACGCGCCAGTGCACATCTATTGCGATAATTCTTTATCGGTTTTCGAACACAGATTTGAAATGTGGCGGGAACTGTGCGTACGTTTGTGCGTTGCAGCGGTCGTGTACGCTAGGAGCGGTCGGTGCGCGAGTTGCGACTGCGGTCACTTTTGCTCTCGCGACACTCTCTACCCACCCGGCGTGTGGTTGTTAACACACCACCCTAGTGTGGTCTGTTCCACTACAACACCCACCCTCGCTAACTGACCTGAAACGGCTCACATTATACTGGTCGGTCATAATGTATAGCGTAAAACAAGTTGCGTTCACATTTACGTGTGCAGAATATGCTTTCGACTCAATTTGGTAATTCGCATCGCTAACATAATTTCTTTGTTTATCTGTTAAGCGCTTAATAGGATATGCATGTTAAATCTGGTAAATGTGTCGGAATATTGAAAACTTACTGTTACAAAAGCGCATACCGTTTCGTAACTGAAACCAGGTTACGGTTATCAATGGTTTTTCCGCGCAAGCTTTTGTCTTTATCTCAAAGCAGCAGCAATACCCAAAGCAACTATTACGAGATCGTGAGCTAATAACAGTTTGTTTTTATATATTCTCCTTCTGTTACAAGCTTTAGCGAACTGTCACTTACTCTTACCTTCTGCATTGGCTAGGTATTCACTAGTATCAGATATGGAAACATAAATGTTTTGTCAGCGAAATATAAAAGAGAGTTGTAAAATAAAGGCACCTTTACACAATATTTACCAAAATTTTTTTTAACAAATTCATTTATTATGTTTGTTGTACTTAAAAATTTTGCGAGTAAGTTTTAAATAATGTTAATACTTCATTCATCCATTTATTATTTCAAATTATAGGTATTCAATCATTTTAGGTGATTATTTAAAATGTATAATATTTATTATTTTACCAATAACTAATAAAATATACATTTTATTTTCTAACCAAAACATTTTTATGTATAAAATTTTAGCCTAAATTTATAACACAAACTCAACTTCGTCGCCTTCTTAACCTTAAGGGTTCCCATGAATTCTTGACCTCTTGTCGGCAAATCACATATTAAACATACCACTGCAGTAATTCAAGTTAAGATAACCTTTATCATTATTTCCAATATTAAACAGGTCCATATCGAGATATGAGATCATTTGTGTGCTAAGATATTATTTCATAAACGACGGGAATAAATTTTGACATATATTATATTTTATCAATAATTATTTATTTCTAAGACTAGTTACTGTGTTTTACAAATATAGATAAATTGATAAACAATATAAAAAGTAAAACACTATATAGACGTTAAATTAAAAGCAAGAAAAAAAATTATTTTAAAATATCTCGAGGTACTTGAATGGTATACATTTATCTGATATATTTTTTGAACTTTGATATATAGTATTACGTGAGCCACATCTTTAATCATTGTATAAAGAGAGATTAAGATTCTATTATACTTAAAATTGTACAATATTAAGATTCTATTAGATATTTCTATATTAAAAACTAACTTTTAGCCGGGTTGCGTTGCAATGAAAGGAAATTACTTTAAAGGAAAGAAAGTTGTTTTTTTATAGTCCCTATTCTAATTATCTGTTTGCATAATGTCATAACTAACTAACTATTAAACGGAAAAAATAAACTGGCTTATACTCAGGTCCAATCGTGACCACAGTATTAAAAAAATAGGTCTGAACTTAGAATTTTATAGAAATCGGTTTTATGGTGTATGTACCGTGGGACAGCGAACATACATTTTATATTAACACTAAACCTACCGACCATTCTTGTATTGTTCCTACTTATTATTATCTTGTTCCTACAGCACGCCGTCAAATTGATCGGTAGTTAAAAGTTATTTTATTATATAACGCAGGTAATCATGGAAATAACTAAAAGTAAAGAGTGTAGAAAATATTATATGCGTATTCTAAGAATTGTCATGTAGTTTGATAACGATATTATAACGATTAAAAATGTGTAAGTTTTACAATAGTTTAAGAACGGTCAATTTGACCGGTACTTGGTAGGTTTAGTGTTAAAAAAAAAACTTTGAATACATAATGAGTTTAAGTACCCGTGTCCGCGAGGTGACGGAATCTGTATTTTTTTTTATTTCAACAAAATAAGGTTATCACCTGATAATATATTTTTTAGATTTCCTGACATTTAAATTAAGGAGAGTCCGGTATTGATGTACAGAAGTAGGTATGGTAGGTAGGTAGTTAGTGTCTAATACTGTTTATCCTAGAAGTAGGTCTGGTCTAGTAAATAGGCAATTCGCAAAAACCACCCACCATAAAACCAAGGTCTGTATATTTATAATTATCCCACCTTCTAATTACGGACACATAATTGCAATTCTTAAATAAAAAATATTATAAAAAGTGCGTTTAGCAACAAAGTATTTGTACCAAAATTTAACCATAAAATAGATTAAAATTCTTTCCTCGGCTCTTTCATGTTGTAAATAAAAACCAACAAACACAATCTTCAACAATGGAGATTTAATTGCGTCTCGCAAAATATATATTGTAAAATGATGGTGTTTCACAAGGTGGCGTCTAGTCTCCACTACTTTTTATTAACAAATTAAAGAACTTAATTGTTATTTTCGGAGTCAAAAAGTGGACCGTAGAATATTCTTCATGTTAACTCCCTGATATAACAAATGTTATGAAATTTGAAAAAAAAAGTTATAAATATAATTCTATGAATGGACAATTAAAAACTGATATGCTATATTAGTTACCATTCCCGTAGCTTTAGGTAGGAAATGGTAGAAATGCCCCCCTCTCTAACTAACCACTTAATTTAGAAAATAGCTCAATTCACTTTGCACGAAGTTACAATTTTTTTTAATATTTCGGTACTTTGATTTTTTTCTTATATATATATATATATATATATATATATATATATATATATATATATATATATATATATATATATATACCAATGACCCAAGGATATCTAGAAAAATAGCAAGAAATAAATCTCATGAGGATAGTTAAAAAAATCACATGTATCATGAAGAATGTATAACCGAATGAAGAGAATCATGGCCTGAAGAATCCAAGAAAAGATTTTCAGTAGCTCGACAAGAAGTAGTAATTTCGAATACAGTGTAATGGTTTTCATCGCCAGAAAATATATGTCGATTTTCAAAAGAAGGAAGCGAAAGACCGGTTAAAGATAGTGATGTCGCGTTTTTGAAAATTAAAATTGTCAACTACACTACTAGAAGATCGTACTTTCTTCATAATTTGATATTTGATTATGTTTTGGCTCCAAGGCGAGTGTTTCGCTAACTCTTGAAATCAATAATGAATATAAAATAAGCACATACACATAGGCACTTATACATACATGATACAAGTTGTTAGTGAAGCTGGCAGTGTGTATTGTGAGATACATGTCAAATAAACGCAGAATTGTTAATTACTTGGCAGTGTGCACGCTGAGATGTCCTTTTGAAATGTCAAACGACGCATCAATCAGACCATTATAGAACGTCCAAAGTAAATGATTTAATGCGAAACAGACTTATAATTTATAATTTTACGCACCCGTTTATTAAATATGTTAATTAGAAATATTTTCATAAATTGTCTTACCTTCTTGCATGGCAACATGGCGGAACTTGAAAGTGAAATTTGACATTAGTTTTTTTTATTCTTATGTATCTCCACAGACATATTACAAAAGGATTAAAGTACCTATTTATTTCATATATAAAATAATATCATAATATAATTTAAAACATGTCTTTCTTGTAATTACTTAAAATTTTATTTTTCTCATTGCGAATAACTTTTAATCTCTTGTATTAAAAAAAATATATGATTATTTGACGTTCGAAAATATAGATAATATGCTTTATTATTAAATAATATTATTTTTATCCTACAATTCTATAAAACATTATATCGATGTCGTAGTTTCAGTACAATACATTAAACACATAAAACTTATAAAAAAATCTAAGCAATAGAAAAATCGCATCAAAATCTATTAATAGAAAGAAAAGTCATACGAATAGTAATTATCGTTAGGAAGAATATTATATAAAATGAAGGGCGGAAAATAAAGAAATAACTGTTTATAAAACGTTTTGTTTTAGCTATTTCTAAGTTTAAAATTAATATTTCAGAAGTTTATATTTTTATTACTTTAATTCTATATTTTATTTTCAAACTGAATTTTTGTGGTATGTTATTTAGTGTTTTTAACGTGACGTGTACACATTTTAACTATTTATATACCGGTTTTATTTCGCAGTTTAAGTTTAAATATTTTTATCTCGCTGTTTTGGCTGAATTTCACCGGCACTGATCACGGTTTGACTGAGGTCAGCTCAGCATCTTTGAGAGAGAGAGAGTTTTCATTATTTCGGACATAACTAATGACGGTCACACACTCTCATTTTTAGTCTACCTAAAAGTATTTACACAAAACAAGATCAGTACTACGGACATACTCCTTTAACCCTTTGCGGGACGGTACTGACAATTTCGATTGTTATGGTGTGACAGTAAAATAATGCATACATTTTTTTATTACGGCTATATCAGTAGCGTCGTATACAAATACCAAACTATGATATTTGTAGGCAGTACTCCCATTACCGTAAACCGGCGTAAGATTCTGAAGCAATTGAGGGACAATAGTCTACGTCTGAATCAAATTCTTCTCCGTCATCACCATAGGGGTCATCATTTTCACTGGTTTCGGAATACGACGACGAAAAATAGCGTATACGAAATTTCACGATCGCAGGTGGCGTGACACTACTCGACTCGTTCCACGTTAACGTCACGGGCATTGCCGTAGTGTGCGTGCTAGGACTCTCTATAAAATACCACCACACCCACACGTATACTTTCAATGTGTTTGTTCAAGTGTTAAAATGCTTCTTAGGCAGATGAAGACTAATATGATACGACAGTATGAATCGCTCTGTTAGTATTAAGGTAGAAAAATTAATTGCATGGGCCGTATCAACATCTTAAAACGTTTTAAACAATTACGGCATTTACCGTACTGCCATTCTTGAAATCCACAAACTTTACGGCATATGCCGTGCGTCCCGCAAAGGGTTAAAACTGTTTCCTATAGTCTAGGGATTTAGTTAACAATAGGTTACAATAAATTACATCATTAATTACAATTACTATCTTCTACCCTGCTCTGAGTAATATAATATTTAACACCGAACGGCGCTCAGACACTTTAATTTACAAAAAATAATTAATTTCTTAATATAAGTAATTCTAAATATAGATACACCTATAATACCTACATATCTCTTGACGATAAATTACGAAACTGATTTAAGGATATGTTTTGAAATATCGACTTATGAGCCATTCACTTCGTACAAGTGTCAATCTTTATAACCTTTAAAAACCACATGGTAATAGATTTGAACGAAATAAACCCATTACAGAAAGTACACTTGCATTTGAATCATAATATATTTAATTAGTGTATCTTAAGGTAATATTACCTATAAAATCCTTAGTAAGAAAAGAGAGTAATGTTTCTCAAAGGTGGCATTGTTTTATCTGCTTGACATGTCCACACGCGACCGCATCACTTGCCAACAAGTGGAACCCTGCCTCATTTGTCACTTAATTACACAAACACGACTCCTTTGTTTTCATCAGGAATGGAAAACCGAGACTAAAGGGCTTGACATGTTGGTACATAATCAGCGTCCACAGAAGATAGATGTTATTGACTGAAGGTGTTAATTTGTTCCAATTCAGGTCATATTGCATAAAGGACGTCTCGGTGGTATTAATACAACGGAGACAAATGAAGATTATATGAAAGCTTTAAACAGTATATTCTGGGATTTGATGTTTAGTTTTTTTTTTTATAATTCTACAAACTATTTGCACTTGGTTCCAGGTTTCTAAAGGAAACAAAATGCAAAAAATCAATAATAATATTTCTCCAAGATGTTGAGTCGATTTTGAAAGAATCTCTAATGTTATCATTTTGTACTTTGACAGGTCTTATTTTTTTATTGCTATTATTATTCTTAACATCTATAGCATTTTGGAATTTAAGGGTATTGTTCTTACTGGTTCCTAATTGTAAATATTCGTTTACAACCCCGTAGCAAATTAATGAGCATGGGAATGAGGAATGGTCGGTGTGATTATCTTTGGATAAATTAAATAGGGACGGACTAAGTACGGATCCCGGATGCACACCAAGTTTTACTTAAAATTTTTACTGAAACTTACCAGGCTTTTTACATTTTTACTGATAATATACAAGTCAGATTATATAGTGTTCTGTTTTTTAATTATGAATATTTGTCCCCTATAAAAATAATAGCTAAATTGTGTATTACCCATATATGTAAAATTGCTATAAATATTTTCGAAGTCATAAAATTTAACTAATAACTCGCCTAAGCAGTGAAAATAAATTTAAGATCCCAAGATCCTAATTAAATATATTGCTAATTAAAAATCTATAATTTATAAAAAGTCAATTACTGGTTTGCTGAAAAATTATATGATTGACATAACATAATCACATAAAATATATTAAAATTTAATTTAAACTAATTTAAAAGTTTAATTATTTACTACATGTAAATAATTTTCATATTTAAATGTTTTTTTTTATCTCCCGGTATAATGAACTTCTTTAATTCTTATCAAAGAGTTGTTTTTTCTGGAAGTTCACATATCGTTCGTATGGCAACGTAAGATAACTATTCTGTCAAGTGAGACAGAGATCGCCAACCTTTGATTGATGTTCCATTAAACAATACAAAAGTTTTGTCCTTATAATTAATAGAATAACATAAATTTTATTTTAATTATTTTTTTGTTTAACATACAACTAACTTTTGCCAAGCGCAATCTGAGTTATTCCTTAATTGACTTATATTATCTATATTAGGAGGTTTAAGGCAACTGTATATCTGTTCTGGTCTGGCAATAGCCTAAATTGTTAATGTCATATAATAATAATTAAATTTCACTCTTTCAATATATAAGTATAATTGTTTTAAAATTAATATTTTGCTAATTGCAAAGGCAATTACATCAGGAGAAACTATTGTTAAATATAACATTTTAATGATAATTGAAATATTACTTAAATACTAGATTATATTTTAAAAATACATGCTAACAAAAAAGAAAACAGTATCGTAGTTTTAGAACCATTGCTTTATATAAACACCTGATTTCTGAGTTTTGACTTCTGACGTTATGACGTCAGTCGATCTGTCTCATTCATGATTGTAGGGTTTCTGTTGGCTAACAAATACAAAGTTTTTACGCAAAAAAACCTTGAACTAATAATTCAACGGATGATTCAACTTTCAAGTAATAATAACTTTAAATCAACTCCTCCGACATCAGTTCTTTAATTGTTTTTATTCCAACAGTCATGGATTAACGAATAAGGAGCGATAATAAGAAAAGTTGTACGTAAAGTTTTGTAAGTATATTTTTTTTACTTTTAAACCTTGATGCTGCCTTCATTGAAGCATGTCTTGTATCTAACGAAATGAACAATACAAATTTTATTTTTATTTATTTCACCATTACACCAAATTTGACGAGCGTGGTAAAACAACTAAAATCGACTCGAGTGCTATCTTATCGATATAGATTATGTACACAAGTGTTAAAATCATTGTGTGTAATGGCCAGAACATTACATATAAGCATCCAAGAGGGTGCCGTGGAGTGAAAATAGAATTAAGTGAAGAAAAAACAAAAGAACGTATGGAACGTAGTGATTTAACTCTCAGTTTCCATAACCTTATTAAGCGAGGTACAGTTTGTGATGTTTGTAATATTTTATTGTTTTAACATATGGAAGTTAATTTAGTGCCCAAGAAGGTCGTGTTGACTAAAGAGGTGATCTGTAAAGAGTTGTTTTATAAATTGAAAATGTAACTTATACAGACACCTCTGGGAATATTCCATAATATTGTAAAAATTTAAAGGATTCTCTTCTCTCTCTCTTTTGTATTATATAAATGCTATATATATTATTTATTTTGTTTGTATAAAAAAATTTGCTTTTTTCTGCGTTATGACAAAACATTATGACGGACATGATTTTCATAATTTATTCTATATAAGTTTTGGAAAGGTATTTTATTATCATATCATTAAGTTTTTTTTTTAATAAATTAGAATCTATTTGCATAATTTAATGTAATGTTCTGTCATAGATGAAGAACTTTACGGGTACACAAACTACGCCATGGAGACTCCTACTCCCTCGACAACTCCGGGGGACTGTTTACAGGGAATACTACAAAATTTGGATTCCCTAAATCCAGGACTGGACTCTGATTTCGATGAAAGTCTAGCTGTACCTGAATCTTTATCTATTATAGATTTAGAGAAAAATAAAGAGGAGACTGATGCAAATGGTAAGTGTTGATATTGTTTATAACAACTTGTTTTTCAATTATGTGTTAATTAAATGGCTTATTATAGACATTAAGTTATATTATTATCCTTAATTCAAAAATTATTTATAAATAAATAAAATTTAACATTAATTAACAGCATTTTATATATGATACATCAAATTAAAATATTATCTTTCTAACTCAGTGATATATAAAAATAGTTCAATCATTATAAAATATAATTTCTTTCTGTTTGTACATTTTTATATATATTTAAGTGTTGTTTGTAATGAGCAACCATCTCTAAATTGCATGAAATAAGTCTTTAATTTGAATGTAATTTATATATTTTCCATTGTATAAAATCTGATTTCTTACAAATAAATAAATGATTATAATAAATATGACTCAGATATATAAAAAATATCTAAGAACAACAAATTCACTAAGATATCTACGAAGTTGTTGTTAATGTGTGTGTTTTTATGTTTTATAATTAATTTATAAATAAATAAATAAGGACTTAAGATGTTTACTAACCAACAGTATATCTCTGATATCAGATAAAGTTAATATTTCAACCTTTATAATTCTTAATATGAGACAATCATGGAAAGTTTTATAAACATTACATTATAACTCTAAATATTATTATTATATTACACACGTCTGTTATTTTGTACATTTTTTCCAGCACCATTAGCAACATCTGTTCCGTACAAGGCAATCCACGGAGCACCCATCAAGTTTAACTCGGTGCACAGGAAAGTGTTCATTCCGGGGGTTGAGATAAAGGTTAGATTTGTGGAAAATGAGAGAAGTGTAACAACACACTTGCTTAATCCTAACTTGTGAGTAAATTAATCTCTAATACTATAGTTATATATTAAGTCTCTGTAATGGAACTATCATTAATTTCTAGTTTATCCTTGTTTGAACCAACTTGCAGTAATAATCTAGATATTTTGCAGTTTATTTTTAATTGTAGTCTATTATATTATCCTGGTGCTATTATAGAGTATGATAAATGTTTATTTTTTTATGGATGGATGAATATTTGTTATTTTTTCACACAAAAACAACTGATTATTTTATATGAAACTTCACAATCATAGGTTAGGATAGAATAACAAACAAATTAATTTGCAAATGAACCAAAGTATAACGATAAATGTATAAAAATCTTTTATTTTTTTTTTTCATTCTTTCATTCAAACCTTCAGTATTTAAAGTTATATGGATTTCCGTTATTTTATGGATTGGATTCATTCATTCATTAAATCAGGTGGAAAATTCTAATATGTAAAAGAAATAACGATACATCTTTATAATAAAATGTAACTAACAAGTATGAAGAGACCGAGGAAAGATTCCTTATATGTGTATAATATATGTAGGTATATGTTTTTCCTATTGGAAAAACTATAACACAATGGCCCTAGTTAATAGCTATGAGATTACTCACGCATACTTCACTGACGTATTGCCATAAATACACACATGATAATTGTAATGTCCTTTATCCGTGAGAGAATTATGTAAAGGTTAAAAAAATCAACAGATAATATATATAGCAACAATGTTTTTAAAAAAAAATGAATTAATTCCCGTTCTAAAATATTACTAGGGGCGCCAAAAGACCCTCAACTTCGACTCGCTGCGCTTGCGAAATCTCGGGTGCCGTTTGCATATTGAGCGAAGCGAGCCCAGTGTAATGACTCATCGTTTCACATTGACTTTAATGGGATATAAATTTTTTGACGATTAATCCTCAACGACATGACATTAAAAATATATATATATATAATAATAAATATATTTTAACCATCACCTAATATGTGTCTTTTTGATTGCTAAGTTTCATAATTTTCCGTCAAGTAGTTTTCGAGCTTATCGGTGCAAAGAATGTGAAAAAGTCTCCAGTAGAACGCTCCACTCGCTACGCTCGCTTCGCTCAATTAACAACTATTGGTCGTATTCATTGGGTATTGGGTGTTTATTTTAGATACACAATAAACCTACAGCACGGTGAATTCACATGGACTATCAAAAAACGCTACAAACACATATTATATTTGCACCAGCAGCTGTCACTGTACAGGGCGTCTCTTAAAATACCGTTTCCCTCCAAAACTCACAAAGTCAGACGAGCCAGCTTCAAAAACACCGTCGATACTGAGAAAGCTGAAATAGTGGCATTGCAGGCTGTTCCTAGAAGTAATTCTAAACGACGGGAGGGAAAACCGAGGAAAAGGAAGGGAGCCCTACCACGGTGAGATATTTATTATTTATATTTTGTTAAATACGTTGAAATTTTATCAAATTGTCCGTCTATCTCGATTCTCTGTAACATATTTCAGATTGATTTTAATATAATAATAATAAAATGTTCATATTTTATGTGTCTATATAAATCATATCAAACTTTCTATCTGACCTTATCTTTGAGAACAACAAAATAATCAATAGACTACTGATAAATGACTGGTTTTGTCTGTGATTTTTCATTCATTCTTATTCATACTTAACAAGTTTTCATATATATATATATATATATATATATATATATATAACACAAACAAAAATATATATGACACATGTATTTTTAAGTCAGATAAGATAATAGATTTAGATCAATCACCTGTCTAGAAAATATATAAATGAAATATATATATCTATATTGTTTGTGTCTTAGATTCCCCAGCAAACCAGAAGTGATGGTGACATACGAAGGAATACAACTGCGTATGAAGCAACTCGAGGAATATCTATTTAATCTGCTCAATATATCAATATACAGAAACCATTACGAAACAGTAAGTGCAATAAAATTATTTTCAAATGACAGACAGACAAACTTTATTATTACATATATATTATTATCTTTGCTGGTATATTTTATTAGTAGTATTAATTTAAAATCCATTTCCGCCCGATATAAATAAACATGGCGCATTTGTTTTCATAGGATAAAGGAAAACATTTTGTTTTAAGTTTGTTAATGTCAAGACTTATCTGTGGTAAATATATATTTTCATTTATTGAGGGAGGTCTAAAATTAAGACCACTTCAGAAATAAACCATAAAGTGGTTTTATCCTATAAAATACTTTACACACATAGTTGATAAAATAAAAAAAGCACTTATTAGTTACTTATCTGACGTCATACTTGGATTTGAAAGGATTTCGCACTATCGTAATAATTCAGTAAACTAATATTTGTCAAAATATAATCTATACATTATTAGAAAAAAATCATGTCTAAGTGCATCGAACTGAACTATGTAGTGATAGTAATTAGTGTCTGCTTCCGGCTTTACTCGTTTTATTTTAAAACAATCTTCTCTTTTACCCCTTAAAAGTTATGTTAAAAAATATAATTTAAATTATATAAAAAATTAGATAAATTAACTGTAACTTTTTCGCTATGAATGCATTTCCAAAAATTCGGTTTTTACTTATAAGAGTCAGTCTTACTTTATATATGTGTATTCTAAGGTAAAGTTCCTGGAGGTGTCACACCTATCCTTCATATCGGAGCTGGGCTGCAAGGGTAAGGAGGGTCTCATACAGAAACGAACAGGCTCCACCAGGCCCGGACAGGCCGGGTGTAACTGCTTCGGACTGCTCGGGAACATGGTCTGCGTCAGGTGAGAACTGCTCCAACATATCATCGTTTAGTGGATTAAATGCACCTAAATGTGTAATACCAATATAATTTTCTTAAAAAAAATTATTTCTCAATAGTTTAATTTCAATAATGTGTTCATTTTTTTTTTTTATATTTCTATGATTGAAATCAATGGGTTTCAAAACAGTATTCTAGTCTTATTTTGTAACAAAAATACTTACATATAGTATTAAATAATAGCTTAATATAAGCTATTTTATTTGTTTGTTACATGGTTGAAATAAGTTTAAAATAAGTCAAATTTTATTGCAGGTGCAATTACTTCTGCACCGGGTTGATGTGTGCGAAGTTCCAGGAGAGGTGGTTCTTCGTGAAGGACACCTTCTTCGGCTACATCAGACCGAGCGACGGCATCGTCAAGGGCGTCATGCTTTTTGACCAGGGGTCAGTTATGATGATATTAAACATGAGATTTGTAAACATACCATTATAAGAGACTCTAATTAGTTCGTTTTGTTTCACGCAGCTCAAGAGTAAGTACATTGGTTAAATGTTGGTTCTCTTTTGGATTAAATTGTCAAGAAAAATGTCGCAAAAGGTTTAATGCAAATGTTAGTAGAAAATGTTGGTTCTCTCTTGGATCAAATTTTCCAATTGCTTCTGATAACAAACTAAGAGATAAGTGTATAAAGGTTCGAGGTGTCATCCGGTATGTACGCGACGGGACTCAACAACGGACTTCAGATCCTGAACCAGTCCAGGCAGATGGTGATCAAGTGTTGGACCAAGAGGAAGAGCAAGGAGTGGATGACGTATCTGAAGACTGTCGCCAATATGTCTGGTCAGTGTGATGAATAATAGACATTTCCAAGTACTTGGCTGCAACAATATACAAATAACACGATTATTGTTATAAGGACCGAAATGTAAAATAACCTGTTCTGAATTTATCCCCCCCCCCTCCTCAGCCCGCTCTTTCACGTGTCCAAACGTGCACCACTCGTTCGCGGCGGCGCGGTCGTCGACCCCGGGACGTGCGCTCGTGGACGGCTCCAGCTACCTCTCGGCCGTGGCGGACGCGCTGGAGCTGGCGCGGGAGGAGATCTACATAGCCGACTGGTGGCTCAGCCCCGAGCTGTACCTCAAGCGGCCGGCGCGAGGCGACTACTGGCGACTCGACACCGTGCTCAGGAGGAAGGCTGTGAGTGAATATTTTTAAGGCTAAGGTTTATTTCTTTTAATTACCCCAAGATGCAGACTTAAATCTGTAGATTTAAGTCTGCATCTTGGGGTAATATATATTACTGCCTAGTGGTAGAAGTTTATTTTATTTACTTCAAGTTGATCTTCCTTCTCATTCTCGCTATGAGAAATTGACGCACTACATGTTACTTAGTATAATAACAATTGATATTGTTTATATCAAGACATAATTAGTTAAAAATAACCAGTCGTTTCTTCTCCATACCATAAAACATTGACCATTATGTTATAAACGATAAATATATATATATCAATTCTATAAAAGGTTTCTAGTATTATTTATCAATGTATATTTTATTAGTCATCACAATCTTGATAATTATCAATTATGATAACTATATTGTAATGTGTCTGTCCTTATCATTAATTAGTGTGTATTCGTCATACTAATAATAATAGTAATAATAGTATTATAACAGTAGATTTAAAAATAATGGTTTAAAAATGATAAAATATTTTTGTAAATGTCCCTATTTCACGCAATTTTGAAATTACAAAAATCTAAAAAAAAAAATTGCAGTCGTCAGATGAGAACGCAATGGAGTGATGACGTCACTTACACAATTATACAAAAAAAATATTTTTTCTCATGTAAAAGTATTTTACATTGGATACAGGAATGGAGTCGTTTTGATTTTTGTATATATTATTCATCACTTTAATGTAGATTTTTTTATTTACTTAAATATTTATAATATATGTATATGATTATTATATACAAGTAAATAATAACAAAATAGAACAGTACAAAGAATAATGAATGATGAAAATATGGTCTTGCTTTGAAGCGATTTCTTTCAGACCTTAGAGACTGTAATTGCAAATGAAATATGGGTGTGCTATAAATATGAATAAATATATATATATATATATATATATATATATATATATATATATATATATATATATATATATACATTCTAGTATACATATACAATACTCATATTAAACATAAACAATACTATTCAACATGATTTTATATATTTTGGTTTGTAATATATATATTGTGTTCCCAGGCCCAAGGAGTGAAGGTCTTCATAATGCTGTACAAGGAAGTGGAGATGGCTCTCGGTATCAATAGCTTCTACAGTAAAAGTAGATTAGCCGGCGAGAACATTAAGGTACTTATACACTTACAGGGCTTAGCTTTGCCATTATATAATATATCTACAATTTACTTAAGTAAGCTAAAATTAATATATAAGAGCGGGTTTCAGTTTATTAATTTATATATAATGGTGTGTCTGTCCAGGTGTTCCGTCACCCTGATCACGCGAAGGCAGGCGTGTTGTTCTGGGCTCACCACGAGAAGATAGTGGTCGTGGATCAGACCGTGGCCTTCGTGGGGGGCATCGACCTCTGCTACGGGAGGTGGGACGATCACTTGCACAGGTGAATTTGATTATATATATATATATATATATATATATATATATATATATATATATATATATCTTATAAGAATATAGACCTACAAAAATCAAATCATATTTAGAATGAAAAGTCATCATAACGCGGTAGCTCAGTTGGCTAGTTGACTCCCAGAGATCACAGGTTCGAGTCCTGTCTTTTCAGTTTGTGATAAACAAAAATCTCCAAATTAATTTTGTTTCTAGACTGACGGATCTTGGTAATATCTCGCAGCCCAAAAACGCAATACGGACGAAGAAAAAGACTTCCAGCTCCCCGGGCGGAGGGAGCTGGCCCAGGGACCTGGAGACGACCATGGAGCTGGCGCGGGCCAGCAGGGACGTGGTGATAGGACTGCAGGTGTAAGTATGACTTGCGATTATATTTTGAAGAATTATTTTTTTTATTATTATTATTTATTTTTCTTTAAATCTTACCGGTAGTTCAAATGTTTCTGTCAGTTCTTAATGTAGTTCATAAATTAGTTACCAAAATATTTAAAGATTTAATTATTACATATTTAACAGACCGATTCAAGAAGTTGGAGAATTACAAGAAGAAGATACAGAAAAAACAGAAGTGGATATTCCAAAACCAGTAGACATTGAAGACAAGTTATTACAGATCGGTGTCCAAGGCGATGCAGTGTATGACATTGACGGACAGAAACGGAACGTACTGGACAAAATAACGGACAGAGGGAAAGATTTCATCGGCATCTTATACCCTCCGTTCGAAGAAGAGAGAAACGAACAGAAATTTGATGATTCCGAACGGAAAAAGGCCGAGAAGTATGCAAGATCGAATGAAGAGGTTCTATTGACTAATGTTTTAGGGATTAAGGCTGACGTCAATGAACACGCCCCCCTGGCGAGTGTGGTGGAGGGGAGGGTTATAACCGAGAGGACCAAAAAGGCATTAGAGGATATCGAAGGGAACTCTAAATTATGGATCGGAAAGGACTACGTCAATTTTATTGTTAAGGACTTCAATAGCTTGGATCTACCATTTGTTGGTAAGTTAGTGATTTGTCAGTTTTATCTTGTACAAATTAATAGGATATCTCTCTTTGTATGTCTCATACTTTTGTTTCAATTTCTCTTTTAACCATCCGCTATTTAACCATACAATTATAAAGTATATTTAATAAAATCATTCTCTCGATTCCAGACCTTGTGGACAGGAACATAACACCCAGAATGCCGTGGCACGACGTGGGCGTAGTAGTGCAGGGTGCGGCCGCGAGAGACGTGGCCAGGCACTTCATACAGAGATGGAACGCCATTAAACTAGAGAAGGCCAGGTGTGAATATGATTTTTTATATATTATACAGTTTCTTGTCGATATTTCATAAGTGCAATGTATTGTCTATTCCAGGCAAAACACAAACTACCCGTATCTCCTGCCAAAGACGTACGCCGACATTAAACCTTTACAAGATTTTGATCAGCTGTTAAACATCGAACCCACCAACGTATCCTGTCAGGTCGGTGTTATTCATACGTAATTATAATTATATTTATTTCTAAAGTTCATGAAGGTTTCTGTTCCAGTAGATTCATGATAAATAATGTTTCTCTCGCAGGTGCTCCGCAGCGCGTCGAGCTGGTCGTGCGGATTCCTGGAGCCCGACACAGTAGAGCAAAGCATCCACGAAGCCTACGTAGATACCATAACGAGGGCGCAGCACTACGTGTACATCGAGAATCAGTTCTTTATCACGCTATCTCGCACCAATCAGGTGGTCAGGAATCAGGTGAGGCGAACGAGCCACGCCCATCTTCCCCTCTCCATTTCCCTCTACTGTCTATTTTATGACTTACATTCCAGATAGGCGAAGCGCTGTTCAACCGCATCATGCGCGCCTACCGCGCCAGCGAGTTCTTCCGCGTGTTCGTGGTGATGCCGCTGCTACCCGCCTTCGAGGGAGAGGTGGGTGGCGCCACCGGCACCGCCCTGCACGCCGTCACGCACTGGAACTACTGCAGCATCTCCAGGTACCCTACACCACTCGTACCTTACACTGCAAGTGCGAGCAACGATAGTCCGTCCACTATTTAACCACTACCCTCCGACGATCGCGCAGTATTTCAAGGGGGCTTTGCAAAACCTACTTTGCCAATGCTGTGAGACACCCAAACCCACTTGTGTTAGAGGCCACAGGATATGCCCCGTAAGACTCCTAAAGTCAAAAAGACCTAAGGCGGTACTCTTAGACTCCGAGGACGCGATCACGGCAGGGAACACGGCGTAAAAGCAGCAGAGCGCACAAAACAACACACACACATATACACTCACACATATACACACACAGCATCTTCGCCGGCGAAGACGTGGCCCTGGGGCCATTCAGGTCCCCCTTTTTCAAAAGACGTTGTCTGTCCACCGACCCACTCCACCGGTGACGCTGTCACGGCCAGTAGCAGCATAGACAATAGAAAAATAAAAAAATCGCTATGAGCTATTAATAAAGATTTGATAGTCTTTGAGGTAGGTAACCATTATTTAGAAGGATGAATCCATACTATTAGAATTCTAGAAGAGCAAATCCACTTAAATATCATCATATCCCGCAGGGGTCCCGAGGCGCTCCTCACGCGTCTGTACGCGGCGGGCGTGCCTGAGCCGTCCTCGTACGTGTCATTCCACGGGCTGCGCGCGCACGCGGCGCTGCAGGGTGAGCCCGTCAGCGAGCTTGTGTACGTGCACTCCAAGCTGCTCATCGCAGATGACCGCGTGCTTGTTTGCGGCAGCGCCAACGTCAACGACCGCTCCATGCTCGGCAACAGGGACTCCGAGATAGCCGTGCTGCTGCAGGTGGGCCTTCTGGACTTGTTTTGTACGAGGACTACCGTCGACGTAAATTAGTTTCAGTCGTTGAGATGGTATCCCGACAGTTTTAGACAGAATTCTCTATAAAGTATATAGATTTATCATGTATACAAATAATAACCTATAATTTTTTTAAGGATGAGGAGTTTGAGGATGGCGTAATGAACGGTAAGCCGTTCCCCTGCGGCAAGCTAGCAGGAGGACTACGGAAGAGACTCTTCAGGGAACACCTGGGACTCATGGATCAGGACCTGACGCAGGCCGGGATCGACCTGGACGACCCCTGCAGCGACCGCTTCTACAAACACACGTGGCAGGCGCGCTCCAGGCTCAACACGGAGATATATGAAGAGGTGTGTATCGCAGATAGATATTTTTATTTATAATACTCAATACACTTGTGTCTTTGCATTACCTCTATCCCCTGCTTTTCACTAATCCTGTCAGAAATCGCTTTTAGTAATCGCCTTTGCATATTCTGTTCTTTATACTGCTTTTGTTCTAATCATTTTATATGCAACTAAGTGCTTATCGATCTATCTACCCTATATTATTACACATACATTTATATTTTCAGGTTTTCCACACGCTGCCGACGGACTCCGTCCACACGTTTGCCGAACTGAAGAAGTATCAAGAGGAGCATCGCGACTCGCTGTGGCACAAGGACCCCGCGCTAGCGAACAGGAAAATAGACCTCATACAGGGGCATCTAGTCGACTTTCCGTTGGATTTCCTTTGCAACGAAGTTCTAACACCGCGGAACACTTCCATGGAGGGGATGATGCCCACTTCACTGTGGACGTAATGATATTTAATATAAAATAAGCTTTAAATCGATCGCCATTTGGAATTATGTGTCCTAGTAGATTTAAATGTTGTATTGTTATGTGAAAATATGTAATCTCCGTTGATTTCATATGTATATGAATCTGTTAGATCTTTTATATTATTTATTATTTGATGAACAAAATTGTCACAAAATTTATGCTTTGAATGTTAATGACAAATAATAGTTGATATGTTTAATCGATTTGATGTACGTATTTATTGTTTTTTTTTTGTTAAGCGAAGCGAGCAGAGCGTTCTACTGGAGACTTTGGCTCGAAAATTATGAAATTTTGCAACTAAAGAGACACATTAGGTGATAGTTTAAAAAAATTGAAAAATGTCATGTCGTTGAAGAATAATCGTCAAAAAATTAATATCCCATTGAAATGAATGGGAAACTATGAGTCATTACTCTGGGCTCGCTCCGCGCAATATACAAACGGCAACCGAAATTTCGCGAGCGTAGCGAGTCGAAATTGAGGGTCTGTTGGTTCCCCTAGTAATTAGTAATTAAAAATATATAATTCCTATTTTACGTACACTTTGTGTTCACAAAACTGACAGTATTTATATATATGACGTAAATTTAACGAATTTAGACATTCCTTAATCAGTTTTTATTTTCAATTACGATTTGAAACTTAACTTAAAATATATAATTTTTTCTATTTCAGTTTTTGAAATTATATTATATGACATTTAAAGAATTGCATTTTGATAAAACATCCCACCACATTCCACTTTTCTCCTTAATATATAATTAATTTATGTTTTTATTAATTGTTATCAAATAGTGAATTGGATTTTTGAATACCTTACACTACCTCAGTTTAAGAGATTTTTGTTGTTAACGATCTTATTAGTAATTATAAATTAGTGGTGCTTATGTTTGTGTATTTCTATATTAATGGTATACTTAAATAGTATTATCGATGTACTGTTTCTTGGGCAGCATGTGACTTTACAGACAGATGAACTATATTTAAAAAATTGTTTTATATTAACACTAAACCTACCGACAATTCTTGTATACCTGTTCCTACCACACGCGGTCAAATTGACCTGTAATTAAAAGTTATTTTATTATATAACGCAGGTAATAATGGAAATAACTAAAAGTAAAGAGTGAAGAAAATATTTGTGCATATTCTAAGAGTTGTCACGTAGTTTGATAACGATATTATAACGTTTAAAAATGTGTAAGTTTTACAAAAGTTTAAAAACGGTCAATTTGACCGGTACTGGTAGGTTTAGTGTTAAAGAACTTTGACCGTCTCGTCGAAATAATTGTTATTAAAAATGATATTTACTTTTAATTAACTGTTTATTAATTTATTGTTAACTATATTTTTCTGCAATCATATATTTGTATAATAAAATCTTTTAAAATCAATTAATTTATATTGTCTCAATAAAAAGATGGTAAAATAAAGTGTTGTTTTCAATTAATTTAAAGACTATATGTTATATATATATGTTCAGGACAGGACAGGACAGTATATACGTTTTTGATGAGTCAGTTATTAAATAAATATGTAAGTAAATGTAGAAAGACGGTATCGAATTTGTACGCAAAAATTACTGTTACGTACTAAATAGTTTACATGATATTGCAATTATGATGCTGTATTTTTTTTTTATATCTATCTTACCGATATACTATATTTATTATTCAATGCATTATTATTTCACCAATTTAATGATTTATAAGTCATATGGCGAAGTTAATGATGTTCACAAATTACTGAAATAGAGACATCTCGCGGATAATGGCATAAGACAACCCCATCAAAGGATTCCTTGAAACGTTCGGGTTGTCTATATATAAATGGTTGTTTATAATATATCAACAGATGGCGCTAGCTGTAGACAATAATTATTTTTTTTTAATCTTAATTTTAAACAAAAATATTCCAGCTTAGTGTCACATTCTTTTGATATATATTATGTATTTAATTTAAAAAAATTAAAACATTGTGTTTTATTTAAAAGTTATAGAAAATAAATAAGTTTGAAAAAATTTTACAAAAAAACTAAGGTTCACCGTAAACAATAATAAAGTTAATTAGTTATGAGGGGCTAAAATATATGGAATAAAATATTAAATATATATATGTAGATATATACATATATTGTTACTTAATTTTCTACTAGTTCTCAAATATTCCTAAATATATATATATACAATTTATAATATTTGTAAGTTATGTAACCTATATATGTCTAAGCTATATATGTCTAAGCTATATAAGAAGAATCTACTTAACCAAAAGTATTTAGGACTTTCTTCAAATGAAATAGAGCTTAAAATACAATGCAGGAAATTACCTACGGAACCTTCAAAATGGGCGTGTCCTTCACCCTACGCGCATGTGTAAGTTTTACCCAAAAATAATGAATGATATTATTTCTTATTAATTTAAATAAAAAAATATACATAGCCTTAATAATTAGTGCCCACGTCACTTTTTACTGAATGAAATATGTAGCTTCTTTAAACTTAAACAATAAGTAACCTAGATAAAGGTAACAAAAATACAATGCAATAATTTAAGTAAAACTTACAAGTCCATGAAATTTGATTAAAAGAATTACCGAAAGAGTTATTAATCAAAACCCTTATTATTTGAAGGGCATCAGATTTGTGTTATGCGCTCACATGCTCTCAACTTATTAAATTAGGATTGCCAAATAGCATGTTTTGTTTGCGACTAGAAATAAAAAAGTGAGCATATTAGGGGGTGAACGTATCATTAATATCGATGCACTTGTTTTTTAAAAAGTTGTGTGTGCGTGGGTGTGTGTGTGTGTGTGTGTGTGTGTGTCGCTGGTCATTACGCTGCATTAATACGTTAGGGCTGGGATGGGCCCGTCCCTATCGGCGTGGAGTCCTACGCTCCCTTCCGTGAGTATTTGAATAGGCTCTCGCGTTGCGTAACGCGCGGCCAATGACAGCGGAGCTGCACATGCACGGGGCGGAGTCGTTACGTCACCGCTCGGCCTCCGCGGTCGCGCAGCCGCCGTGACGTCACGTAGCCTTCGTCCCGCGTCTGCAGCGACCGCAGCGCCCATGCGACCGGCGGCGCCGCACCGAAACATCCGACAAAACACTCGTGCGCTCAAAGATGGCGGATGGGTCGCCCGAGGACCGTGCCGGCCCGGCTGAAATGAACGATTTAACTTTTTCCGCGTCCGACCCGTCAAATTGTGACACAAAAAAGTGTTGTGAACCAACTCTAGACGGTGTTAGATTAAAGTTATCGTTCTACACTGAACTGGATTTGAGTGATTCGTGTGAGAATTGTGAGACGCGCGGCGTGGTCGCTGATCGTTCCGTGACAACAGATTCCCGAAAAACACCCGCCTCGAACATCGAAGACAACGACGATAGGAAAAAGCGATGCTTCGACCGATACGATAGTTCTGAATCTTCTGACAGGTTAGACAAAATTAATTTGTTTTGTTTTATATAAATGTTATTTTGTTTTGATAGTGTCAAAATCTATAAGTCAATGCTCTAGTGACCGCAGGCTGTTATGCTTATTTCGATGTCATGGCCATCGTGAGTAACTCGTGTTGCTAGGCCTATTCGGTTGAATGCCCTCGAAATAGTCGCTGGGCCGAGATGCACAGTTCTAATCTCATCCGGCGAGACTTTTTTTACTAATACACCGCTTAATAAGAATACCTTATCGAAACTTTTTCTCGGTTCACCGCTTTTATTACAGCACTTCATTCACATAGTTACAACAATCTTTTAAAGCTTCCTCACCCGGAACCAAATACATACCTAATTAGCTTCAAAAAGTAGCATATTTTTAAAGTATTATATACTACAATTGTAAGTTCATATATTTTAAGGTAAGTTAGTATAAAGTTTATAAATCTTTCTATTCTATTTTAAAAAATCAACTAAGTACTTTCCAATTTGTTAAAAAGGAGAGTATTCTGAGATATTAATGTAAAAAAAATATCTGTGTGTTATTAATTTTATAAATTTAACACAGTGTCAAAGATTCTAAATGTAAAAAGTTTATATAATCTAAATTCACAAGTAAGTAGTTTCTCTGTAATATTAATAATTGAAGCATTTCAAACTGAAGTGAACTAAATAAAAATTACATATAAATTTCAAGGTGTCTTAATTGAACTTGACTTCATTTAGGCCGGTCATTATCAACACATGACATAAATAACTTGATATGATAAAAATTATCTCTTTGTCTTTACGTAAAGATGATATCACCTTTGTGAATTATCTGATAGTAACATCATGATACAGCATTAAGTATATAAAATTTTTGCCTAGATACATAATTGAATGTTACTTATCTTACTGTGGAATTAGTATAGACTACACGTTTATAATGAAGATAACTTTTACTTTCATTAGTATTAGAATTTTTTACTATTAATATTTGTTTAACTTATATTTATGAATGTAAACAATGTAAAGTTTCTAGTTCTTATGGTTACCTACCTGGCTTATGGTTAGGCCTAAATGATAGACAGATAGGTGATAAGATTGGTCTTTATGTTATCTATGACTAGAGATAGTCGTTCATTTATTAATAATAATTGTTACTAACCAGTTATGATTTCAAATGAACTTCGATTTGATATATCTATAAGAATAACACTATTTAGAAAACAATTTATATAAGTATTTAATTTAAAATAAATTTTACTTAACTGATATTAAAAACATAAAATAAAATTTACATTATATTATATATGTTAAGATCATAACTTGACCACGGGATAAATATAAATAGCTATTATTAAAATAAATGCACTAATTCTATATAATAATAAGTTAAGTTTAAAAATTTATTGATAATTGACAATTAAGTGTAATTTAATTTGAATTGCTAATGTACTTCCATATTACATTATATATTATTAGTTATATAAGAATAAACCGTAGTCTCAGTAAGCGTCCACTGATAGATAACATGAAGTGGGCAAAGTGGGTCACCTATTATGATAACAGGCTAGGCGCGGTTGGGCGTGGGCGAAAATTCATCTGTCTTACTCTTTTTTATTATAACTTCAATTTATGTGAAAATCTTCTATTGTATCAATATGCGATTAAAATGTGAGATAGTTTGTTTGTATATTTACTATCCATATATATGCCTGTATCCTTTAGGAACTTATTATAATGTAATGTATTATTACAAACCACGAAATGTCTATTTGCTTATATGACGTTTATATTGAATTATGTAATTCTGTAAATTCTTAAGGTATTTCTTTTGTCAGTCGTCACGACATTAGTAAGTGCGTTATCATAATTAAATATAATAATATAGATAACGGTACACTTGATCTATTTGATAGCTCCGGTGGTATGAGTTATCGCGAAATACAATTCACATGAAGGTATACCTGACTTAGATAACTTCAAAGCGTATTTTAACGGAATCTTAACAATCATGTGTATAAATTCTCCATAACTTTATCTAGGACCCGGTACCGTTATTCTATTTAATAATATTCTCTGCTGGTCGATATCAATTTCCTTATAATTTTCCTAATACCGGTTTCTAACTGGCGCGAAAGTTAAACAAGTGATTACAAAAGGAAGAATCGTTTTTGTTGGTAGTGGGTTCGCGCGACTAAGCCACGAAGGGTGAACCGTAAAATAAAAAGTTAGGAGTTCTAACCGGGCACGGCGGGGAACGACGAACGAGTTCCCGGCGGCACTATAGTAAGCAGCTGCCTTGTGTTCGCTTTATACACTAAAAGATAGGCTTTCAAACAATATTATGATGATAAAAAAATTATAGTTCCTCGATAATCAGATTGTTGAGCTCCATATGATATGGACCATTAATTTTTGTGGATATAAAAATGTATGTACGTCCAGAGCCGCCCAAGATTAATTTAGATTTTATGAATAATAAGTGAGTTTCTCAGCTTAATTATGTTATGATTAAACCTGTTATTCTTTTCGTATTATCCGCATGTAAAAAGTACCTCATAAATACGATGTCTCGGAGGATCAAGATTAGTTTTAATTGCATTTTTTATTAAGAGATATGACGTTATCTATTTTAGTTATGTTACAGTGTTTCTTTATACCATTAGGTCTTGGATGAAAGCCATCGTATCTTGGCAATGCGGTAGAGTATTCACCATGTGGTCGGTTAGACGGTTACATGAACTGTGACGGTCATTAACTGGTCGTTAGAGAAAAAACCGAAGAGTTTTCGTCGCGTGCACGCTGTGTTTATGTGTGTTATGTACTCGCTATCTGATGCACATTGTTTCAGAGCTCCATAATCATAGTAGCTACCATCTTACGTTCGCTGGTCGCGTTGTTTTAGCTTTGTAGTTTTACAGGCTACGAGTATTGAAGTTTATTTTAGATTTCATAAAACGTAAAATTATATTTATTAATGTAATTCTTTCTCGTAATAAAAATATTTTTTTGATGTTACACGTATTATTTCCTTACAAGTGTAACATACCTCATCCGGCGCGACCGGTCTCCCCTCCCCCTCCGGTCCAGTCATTAGAAGCGTGCGCGGGCGCATTGGCCGGTGCATGCCGAGGGCCCGGGAAACGGAATGGACGTGATTTGCTTTGGGAACGACTTTTTGTGCTTTCACGGGTGATAAAACAACGAATATACCTACCGCTTTTCAGATATTTTGTTTATAATATGATTATAAAATATGTGTATTGTTAATAACATATTTATTAACTTTAGTAGTATAGATTTTTTTCTATTGCACTCATTTTAGCCTTTGTTATAATGTTTTAAATCATATCCTACTAAATATAATTTTATGGATGTCTAATAATTTACTGATATTTATGTGAAATACAATAATGTTATTAAATTTCCTATTATACTACAAAGAATGCTTTTTTATAAAAGTTTGTTTTTTAGACCTTGTCTCAGATTATTTTGAGATATAAAGGACCTGAAAGCATCCATTTCATGTCTATAATAATCACGCTCGATGGACCATGCAGTTGGTATATTGTTGGTACTTGGTTGTATTCGTTAAATGTATTGCTAAATATTGAATGTTTATTTTCTGTGATCGATTCTTTCATTTACATTATCATACTGAGAACTGAGGACTGGTCAGGTAGAACTGAGTCACCTGGTGCGAGATGGTCGTTCAACTTTCGTTTTTTTTTTTTGTGTGTTTTATTATCGAGTTTTTCGACACGTGCCCTGTCATACACAATTATTTGATCGAACGTAAAAACAAGAATTAAAAATTATTCACAGCTGTTTGATGTGAAAATAAACCGGTACGGGATTATTGCCCTATTGTTTTTATAACTTTGAATTGTACTTTAATTATTTTGAATTAATTTATAACAGTTTTTATATAAATAACAATCAATAGATAATTGGAAAGTATTCATTTTTTGTAAGTTTTTTGCATCTAATATAATTATAGTAAAACGGTATCTAATGTTACGTACTAAAGTTATGGCAGGCGGAGTCACGCGAGTGGCGAGTCGGATGGAATGTGAATAGCCTTCGAGAATAACTTCTAGATTCTTTACCTGGACTGGATTATAAACGTTCGCCCAGCCACGTAGGACGTGTAATTGGCTGCTGGATGTATATATAATTTATGCGTTTAGCGCGGTCGTCTCTAAAATACTTTACAGCCTAAGGTTAATCAGTAATTTACTAAATTAAATTAAATTAAGATTCAGATATACAGGACATCGCAATTCATCCGTTTATCGGAGTCATATCCTATGAACTATATCTATATCTGTTACGTCACTAAAAGAATACTATCCTTTATACCATACAACACTATGATGATGACAGTTATCTTCACACCCACGGTACATTTGTACGTTAAAAGAATCAGTGTAGTTGAAAGAACGGGTTCTGTTTGAATGCAATTATTGATTGCGGTGTGCGTGTGTGTGGCTATACTTTGTGTGTGTGTGTGTGTAAATGGTTAGGGCGATCACCCAGCCTGGATTTGTTCTAGTTAGGACGTCCAAGGGCAACGGCGCAGTCATGAAAGTATGTCCGTTAGGTTAAAAACATTTTGGAGGTCATATTGAGTTATGATCGTAATGTCAGAACTATAGGTCGTCTAGGTCACTTTGAAAACGCCGACGCGGTAATAAACTAATATGACGTTAACTTTTTTGTATTTAATACTGTGGTATAAAAAATTTGAGCTTTATTCGTTGTTACTGCTTTTGTACCTTTTATTTTACTAGGTACCTAAATCATGACGAGAGTTACTTGGGCAGGTAGGTTTAAACGCAGTTCGCAATGTTTACTTGTGGGTACTTGTTTTTTAAGCTGCATTTAAAAAATATATGCATCAATATATAATAAATATTAAACTGTCGATTTGTATGACTAAACTTTAACTTTGAAACGATAATATTTTTGTTTTTTATCAAATCAAGTTTGTAGAATTTAAAGGAACCGATAATAATACCACCATTTTTATTAAATTCCGACCATGTTATTAGGTTTTAGTGTGGGTAGTTCTTGATTATAATCATTTGTTGTGGTTTGATTTACGGAAAGGCATATTATCAAAAAGACCATTTAATCCTTGAATATACTTGTGTTTGACGCTGCGTGCAAATGGATAATGTTTAATTTGCATGTTTTTTATATAATTTTCACCTCACCATCCTTACAATGTGGACCCCAAATGTAACTTAAAACGAATTCACGGACACTTAATCTCTTTGTCTCACGCCCAGCGCTGAACCGACTAGCGAAGTCTTATATGTCAGTCATTAGGCCTGAAGTGAATTCACCTATGAAAATGATTAATATCTTTACTAAAATATAATATAAAATAAAATTACAACACATTCAATACTAATTAATTACGCGTAATTAATAATTAAATATTTATATAAAAAAACTATAATTTATATTTTACATCTATATAATACTTTAATTGGGTACATTGAATGCATTTTTTATAGTATTGCAATTCAATGTATCGATATCGATAAATTGTACTAGTGAGCAGCTGCGGATACACCTGCATTTTCACCTTTGACATTCTATGGACGAACACGACACCCAAACCTTGACATTATATAACATCATTTATGAGCTTTGTTTATGAGATGCAATTTGTATGGATAAAAAAATTGCAAACGCAATTACTAAATATACATTTTTTTATATATTTTTACAATTACATATATCCGGTATTTATATATCTTTAGATTATTTATGTGTAAGATAACCGGACATTTCATTGGAAGTACGTAGCGTGATAAGATAGAAGGCTTATAATATAATTGTTATTTCATTTGCGTCACTATCATTAATAGAATTAAATATTACATAAAAATATATACGTATGAGTAATAATACACAACGTGCAAATACAGTACCTACAGCTTTATCATTTTTAGGGTTCCGTTACCTTTAAAAAAAACGGAATTCTTGTTTCTATTCTTCTTCTGTCTGTCTGTCTGTCAAGACCCTTAACTATATTAGTTTACAAACCTTTGAATAAAAATTCTCATTTAATGTAAAAATAAATGCGGTCGCTTATCCTACCAAAAAAATCGTATTTCGACACTCCAAAGATATTAAAATTGATACTTCCCGTTGACCTAGAGCTAAAAAATTTGGCAAGTAACATCGTTTTATACTACAAGTTCAAGGAAAGATCTAAGAAACTATATTTATAACTAAATCATAAAAATATAGGCTTTATAGGTCGAACTTTTAAATTGAAGCTACTACTAGTTCTTATTTATAAAGATAAAATAAATAAAAAATACCCCCCTCCCCCCTTTATCCCCGAAATCAGTGAGGCGAAAAATCTGTTATAATTACAATTACAATTCGAGACTCATATCCAGAATTATTTGTAATCTACAAAATTGTACGGAACCCCTCAATAGAAGAGTGCGAATCGCCCTTATCCGGTTTCTTTTTCATACTGATAATATTTGATGACGTCAGATCAGCAAATGTATTACAGTAATCATCATCGTTATTACTGTAATACACTTGCTGTATTACTATAATACATTTAAATGATCAGAAACACTAAATGACATCAATTATCCTCTCTTCGCAGTCACAGCGACAAACATTTTAACTAAATCGATTTGGTCCCGAATAACGAATACCTACAGGTCATTGGGTGTTAATGGAAGGGGATAGGAAACTTTGATAGCCATCGAATTTGTACCCCAGGGATGTTATTGTAAAATACATTGTACACTTGTTACATTATTATAAAAAATCTAATTGTAACAGTAATTAACTATAAAAGAGCATATACATTCCCTAAAGCATTACTTGACTTTATTATTATTAATGTCTAATATATTATATTAAGTGATTTTACTATTTTGATATTGAAATAACTTTTGAATCAAGTTCGGAAATAAAGTAGCCTGAAGTTAAAAGTTGATTATATTCCGTCTTCAATTTGGTGTTAAAATAGGGTGACACTTTTTAATGACAATCAAATGAACAAACCAAAAGAATAGGCAGAAATCATTAATGATTAGGTATAAAATTCCATTAATGATTTGATTCGAAATAAATAAAGGACATTTCTTACTTGTATTTTGAGTGTATGCCATACAAATCTTATTTATATATATATAGTTTTATTTAAATATTTGCAATTTATAAAGTATAGATATCACATAGAATAAACTGTAATAACTTCATCTATTAGATACATAAATGTGAGAGGTATCATTACCATGGTTACAAACCCATCATTAGTTCTACAATTACTTGGATCTTCCAAACAATGCCAAAAGAAAGCGGCCCCTTCGAACACGCCCTCTTCGATTGCGTAGGAAGCAGTAGAAATGCAGCGGGATTATGCAGCAATCTGCCGAGGGGCTGTCCACCCCAGAGCAACGGATCGTGTTGCCAGGATTAATTGGTGTTTACCCCGGGCCCCGGGGCGAGTATACTCGAATCATATCACGCGAAATTAGCAACGGTTGTAATGCAAAATTAATAATGCTCTGTAACATCATGCGAAGGTGCAATTTGTGGTCGAAGGGCGGTAAATGTGAGTCGAGGACTCTTCAGTTCATCATATTACACCTCTTACCAAAATATTAATAAACAAGATAGTTTTTGCGGGTAGTTGTGAGTACATGAACATCAAAATTTTTAGCTATCTTTACTTAATTATTAAAAATTCGTTTATTTATGATTAACAGTCTCTTTATGTATTATTATTAAATATTAAACTAATTCTACACTACCTGGCAATAAAACACAACTCTCTCCCAGTAATCTTCTTTATTAACTAAAACTACAATGGATCTACATAGTCAAGTGACAAAGAACATGGATGACATAATAAAAATGTTTGAGTCCAGAATGGATAGCTTTGATAAAGCACTCACACAATCACTTGTCACTAATAAACAGCAACCTCAGAACAACACTTTTAGTGATATTTCTGCACTGGCCCATGACTATTCCATCTTTAAAGACCTGGTTTGGAAGGCGCTCTCCATGTTACAAAACCAATTACAGCTGCTCTCTGCCGGTTTTGATAGGCATGAGGTATTCTATCGCCGAAAGGTTCTCCTATTTCATGGCATCACTGAAACCACTAATGAGAACGCTGTGATGGCCGTCAATGATGTCATAAAAAACTTAAATTTGAGTTGCTTTAAAATCTCCCACATTGATATTTGTCATCGTTTGGGTGTGAAGAAAGAAAAACCCAGGCCAATTCTTGTACGGTTCACTACCTTAAAGCAGAGATCTGAAGTCTGGAATTCAAAAACTTCTCTAAAAGGTTCCGGAGTTACAATTTCTGAGTTTTTAACAAAACCCAGACAGGAGGTCTTTGCAGAAGCAAGACGGCACTTCGGTATCAGAAGCTGTTGGACTGCTGACGGTATCATCATTGTTTCCTTGCCAGACAAGAGCCGCAAGAGAATCCAAAATATGAAGGAGCTGCAAACTCTAATGGCTACTTCTTCTTCACTTGATACCGCGCAGGAACATAAGACGAGACCCCGACGTGTGCCCAAAAAGTAGTTAAGTAGTTTTATTGTTTAAATTTTTCTTTTTTACATAGGTTTGTATAAATTTTCATTACTTTTCTTAATGATTTTAAATATTTCATGGTGTTGGCCGGTATGCAGTTAATTAATTTTCCTTTTATTTTATCTAATATCAATTTTCAATCTTCAAGTTCACTTTTTAATTTTAAGTTGGGTATTCTTTTATTAATTGTACTTGAAACTTTTAGTTAATATTTGTAAATATACTTTAATGTCAACTTGACAATACTATATTTAGACTTGACAGTTATGTTATACGAGATCTGTCACTCGTTTAAAAACCGGTTCAGTGTTACCATTTATTATTATTATATTTATGTTTTTTTTTTGTTTATAATTTTGATTACTTTTTGTAAAAATATTTTATTACTATGCCAGTGAGTGTGGGATTTTAATAGTTAGTCTTTTTATATTTTATATAATTATATTATATTAATAAATTGAATCTATTAATTATATTATTTGCATATATATATAAATATATATATATTTTTTTGTTATTGTTATTTTTATTTTTTTTTATTGTATATATTCTACTATGACAGATGCGATTTTTAATTTTAATAATATTTGTTTGCCTTCATCTTCCTCTGATGAATTTTACAGTGCTTCAAGTAACCCTTCATCTGACGATGAATTCATTCCATTAGATGCCAGACTTCAGTCTATCTTCTCTGACGGAACTAGCTTTAATATTGTTCATATTAATGCTCAAAGCATACCGGCTCATTACTCTGATTTACTTGCAACATTTAGTAACGTCCAAGTCGATTGTATTCTTGTTTCCGAATCATGGCTAAAACCTTCTCTTTCTTCCTCTCTTTACAGTTTACCTAATTTCACATTGGTACGCAATGATCGCCTAGAAAAGCGTGGTGGTGGCGTGTGCATATACTTGAAAAATCACATTTCCTTTAAAACTATTAGCTCATCACCTACCTCAGATTCCACACAATTAGAATACCTTCTCATTGAAGTAGTACTTCATCACTCAAGATTACTTCTTGGCGTTATGTACAGCCCCTCCTCCACTATTGACTACTTCAATGACCTTGAATTACTATTGCATAATTTCTTACCTTCTTATGAGCATGCTGTTATCATGGGTGACCTAAATACATGTCTTGTTAAAAATAACTATAGATCTAATAAACTCAAATCTTTACTTGACTCCTTCAATATTTCTATTCTTCCTCTTTCTGAAACACATTTTTCACCGCACTCTGAACCATCTCTTCTCGACTTAATTATGGTCTTTACATCCAACAACGTGCTATCTCACGGGCAACTAAATGCTCCTTTCTCATATCATGATCTTTTATTTCTCCGCTATAATCTTTCTACTCCCAAACGTAAAGGTAAGGTTATTCTGAGGCGTAATTTCAAATCGATAAATTGGGCCAATTTACTTTCTGACGCTAGAAACATTGATTGGTCCAGTGTATTGAACGCTCCTACAATAGACATAAAAGTAGAATTATTTAACTCTTTTATCACGTTCTTATATGATTCCTATGCCCCCATCAAAAATATCAAAGTTAAGCACTATCCTGCACCGTGGCTAACCGCCGATATAAAGAGCGCGATGAACAAACGCAATAAAGCCAAGTCACGTTACAAGAAGTTCCCAAATAATGATAACTTTGCTACTTATAAAAAGTTGCGCAATCGTTGCAATAGATTGTGTAGAGACGCCAAACGCCGTTATATTTTCTCTTGTGCTAATAAGTCTACTCCTCCACAATTGTGGAGATTTTTTCAGTCACTAGGTGTGGGTAAATCTCGGCCTTCTTCAAATACTTGTATTAATTTAAATTCTCTTAATAATTATTTTTCGACACCGCCACTTATTATAGATAATGTAAAAAAAACCTCAGTTCTTACTAAATTAAATAATATCACTCCACCTATCTGTGACAGTTTTACCTTCGCTGAAGTTACGGAGTGTGATGTTAAGACAGCTATAGTTAGTATCAGTTCCCGAGCAGTGGGTGAGGACAACATTAGTCGAGACATGTTAATTCCGCTTCTTGACATTATATTGGCTGTTATAACACACATTTTAAACTTTTCGTTAACAACCAATTCCTTTCCTTCTCCTTGGAAATTAGCACATATACTTCCTCTACCTAAAAACAATAATCCAAGTTCTCCCTCCCACTTTCGTCCGATATCTATACTTCCTTTCTTATCCAAAGTCCTAGAAAGCGTTATATCCAAACAACTAACATCTTTTTTAAACATTAACAAGATCCTTAGTCCTTTCCAATCCGGTTTTCGTACTGCACACAGCACATCCTCCGCCTTGCTTAAGGTTACTGAGGATATCAGATACGCTATGGACAACCAAAACCTTACTATCCTTGTTCTATTAGATTTTAGTAATGCTTTCAACACTGTGGATTTTGATATATTGCTAGGGATCATGCGCAGTCTTAACATATCTCCACCCGTAATTGAATGGTTTCGTACTTACCTGTATGGACGTCGACAGATTACCTGTTCTGATGATTCGTCTTCTGAATGGGCTGAACTCTCTGCTGGCGTTCCTCAGGGCGGCGTTTTATCTCCTCTACTTTTCTCCATTTTTATTAATGAAATCACAAAAATTCTTTCATGTTCCTACCATCTATATGCTGACGATTTGCAACTCTATAGACATTCATCATTTGAAGATTTAAATATAAATATTAATCAGATTAATTATAACTTAAATTTAATAAAGGAATGGACTGCGTCTTTTGGGCTTCTTGTGAATCCCAAGAAATCGCAAGCCATTATTATAGGTAGTAGACATTTTAGAAATAAGATTATTATTAATAACCTCACTAATATTTTATACGATGAATCAATTATACCTTTTTCTGATGAAGTTAAGAATTTAGGATTGACTTTTGACAAATTTTTATCGTGGACGGCGCAAGTTAATGATATCAGCAAGCGCATTTACATGTCTATTCACTCTCTTAAACGTTTACAGAATTTCCTACCAATGCGTACTAAAATCCTCCTAGCGCAATCTCTTTTATTACCCCTTCTCGACTATGCTGACGTTTGCTATCTGGATGTATCTGAGGAGCTGCTTAACAAATTAGATCGCCTTCAAAACTTGTGTATCCGCTTTATTTTTGGATTACGCAAGTTTGACCATGTTTCAGTCTTCCGACATCAGCTTAAGTGGCTCCCAATCCGCCTTCGCCGGAATATGCACGTCCTAACCGCGCTGTATAATCTCTTCTCTAACTCAGCTCCCTCCTATCTTCATCAACGGTTCCATCTTGCAATTCCTAGTAGTCGTCCTAAACGCTCCTGTGTTATAGTAAAAACCTTTGATATTCCCTCTTATAAATCGCACTTTTATTCCAAATCCTTTACTATACAAGCAGCGCGGTTATGGAATTCCTTACCAACCAGTATAACATCCAGTCGTTCTGTCTTGGCATTTAAACGTAAATTAAAGCACTACTATCTCTCACACGATTAAATTATAATGTACAATAGTTATATGTATTTCTATATGTTATTATTATATGTATGTACTTCTTAATTTATGTAGGTATAAATGTATATGTATGTATCTAATTTTATATAGTATTATTATATGTATGTTCTTTTTAATTTATGTAGGCATAAATGTATATGTATGTATCATATTTTATATAGTATTATTATTATGTATATTATTATAACATACCTATGTACCATTCTCTGCCCTCTTAAACCTTCTGTCCAACACTCTAAGGGTAGCTGGAAGAGATCTCTTTGTAGAGATAAGTTAATCCTATGTGTATGTCTTTTATAATTGTCTTTTTTTTCTTGTATTTTTTTTTTTATGGTGCATAAATAAATAAATATAAAAATATATAAAGCTTAATATTGTGATCATGTTTTATCAGATGACACATGTAACACCAAATATCTCATCTGGATGGAATTTAAAGCATATCAATAATGTAGACAGATGGAATGGTTGCTGCATTCTAGAGGATCGACCGAGGAATGCAATTGGACAATACGACGCCTTGATAGATGGAAACCAATAAATTGTGGACTCTGCTACCTACTTTTGTACGAGTGCCTCTTTGTGAGCTCGGATCAGATCGTTAATATTGAATTTACATATCTTATTATGTCGACCATTTGTTGAGTTCAGTTTATATTGGTACATATTATCAAACTTATATTTATAACCGTTTCAATAGATACGTACAAAAATATTATATCGGATCTTATAATATGTTTCAACTAGAATTGATATAGCATATTAATACAGTATTGATATGTGAAATTATACACTAAATGATCCGTCCAGCGAACTCACGATCTCAATTTCCCGACGGGATGCTGAGATGGAATTCGAAAGACTGTCTGCTATAACAATAGACGAGGATGATTTTAATAGGTACTTTTACCTCTTAATTAATTGCTTTCAACTTGAACTGATCCAAAATTCTTAGTTATTAAAAAAACGAATACTAACAACGCTGATACAAGTGATGTTCACTGAATTCATACTTTTTGTATAATTATGTTAATGTAAATCTTTTCAAAGAAATCAAATACATATCATGTCTACCCACTTTTAGTAACGTATGTAAAAACTGCGTTGTAAATATAAAAGGTTGATACAGAATATTTAACGCCTTATTATATCTGCCCTGGGGCTTATTATAAATGATTAATTCACATCTCTATAATATATATACATTATATACTAGAAAAGTGTATATATATATCGCTTTCCGTGAAGATGATAATAACCTGGTTATATGTTAAGTTTAAACACATTCTATTCACGTAGTATTACTAACCACTCTGTCAATATTTAGATTTTATCACACGTATTTCGTCAGAGTTACACAACATATGTGATGTTACAATTAGTACATATTTAAAATAGGTTAGAATTTAATAGCTAGGTTCGGTTCGGAGCACTTTACTTATAATTTTTCCTATATATATTGAAATATATGTATAGGATTTTAATTACGTTTAATTGTGGGATTCCTATGTTAATAATAGATGTCCTAATGACTCGTGTATACGTCATACCTATTTACGACTAGCTCAAGTCAAGTCAATATCATATGTTTTAATATTAAATATATTTATATGAAAATTGAATATATAAGTAATATCAGTTGTAAAATCGTAGTCATATATAACTTTATATACAAAAATATATACGTTAAATATAACAACTTTCTATGTTGTAAATAAGTTTCAAAGTTAATTAATTAATTTGTTTAATGTTTATATATATATATTGACTTCGCTATAGTAAGTACGTAATATATTAATTAGAAAACAGTCGCAAGTCCATAAAGCCGGCATCAATATTTCATGGAGTCCTGAAACCCGATTCGGGAGGCGCGGGCAACCTAAATGGGATGGTAATCTGTCTGTCCGTCCATCGCACGAGAATTACTCGCCGCCACTTACCTTTCTGTCGTTTTTGTCTTATTGCCTTTGTGAATTAATTGGCTTGTTTCTTTGCCTGGCACGTGTCATGACGTTTAACGTCCGTGCGTACATCATTTGTGTTTACATTTTAAAGTAAAATATATTAATAATTGCATTTCACACTCCATTATTATCATCGATTGTAAATAATTTATACTTTTAATAGCTCCTTCATTATCTCCCCTCCCCCCACCCCCCGATCAATATGCCACGGAACCCCAAATAAATCACCTCAAACATCTGGGTAAGCGGAATTTATTAAATTCAACGATCAAATAGCCGGCGGTAACGAAAGCGTTTTGATGTTATCGCGATATCTCGACACCTCCGCGCACCTCGCTCCACTCGCTCCACTCGCTTTATAATTACGACTCCGCCGGTACACCTACTCTGGTGTAGTTTTATTATTATTATTATTATTTCAAGCAAATTGTCCGTGTGCGAATAACATTTAAGATATCAAATGTTTTTTTATTCCAATGTATTAATTACTTTTAATTTCCTATTGAAATTAAGTAAATAAGTGTAAATGGAATTTATTGATCGGAAGATGTTGCTTTAATCCTTTTCTAGGTTCGTTCTCAATAATTTTAGGTTTACTTCTTGTTATTCTATTTTGATTTTAGTTTATTTGGTGGTTTTGTTGTTTTCAATATATTTAATTATTTTTGAAAGCTTCTTTAAATAGTGTTGAAATGTGCATTTATTTTAACGACTATAAATTTCTCTTTATTTCGTATTATGTAGGCTTCTTAGAAAAACTAAATTAGGTAGGGATGTGACTACGATAAAAAATAATACTAATATTTTAACTTTGTATTTAAAGGATAAATGTTCATACCTTAATCATGCAAATAGATATGTATGTATTTTTAATGGTTCTTCTGTGTGATATAGGAGGTCCTGTCATTGAGCAGCTTGTGTATAAAAATGTGAGTTCGATTTATGTGCGACCAACAGCTGTAACATAGCATAGAACGAGTTAGGCACGTGTCATTGGAAAGGTCCAACGTCGGTGACCGATAACACCTGCTGCCTTCAAACTTTTCCTTTTTCACAACTATTTATCGAACGGCTCGTATGTTGCGATTAAATTACACTCGATGTTTTTACGCTCCTCATTGCTCCCGTGACTTTTTTATGTTGTTATAAATATATTTTTTGCACGCAATGTGCATTTATTTATTATATATTTTTTAATAGCATTTAAATTAAATTAATTATAATAAATGAAGTATACATATTAATAGACCTTAAAAAGCAGTTGTATTAACGGTTTTTATTAATTATATAGTGTTGTGAATTATGTGGTTATAGAGTACCTATCGTTATTGCCCACCCTTTTGCCTCCGTGTTATCGTTAGTATATATTGGAGGTCTGAGTAGGTGTCGTTAACGGCTGCTTTATCATTACAAATATATTGTTGCAGATAATATTATCTATGATAAATTATCATGTGATCTTATTGGATGTAGCGGTAACAGGCGCAGCGGGAATATTTTATAGTTAACATAAAATTCTTGATGTTAATATTTGTTCATTTTAAGGAAAGAATTAAGTCAGATCAAGTTCCTAAAGCTTCATTGATGGCAGTTTTTTTATTCACTTACCTATTAATAATTATAATATATATTAGTTTATATCATGTTTTATAAACGGATATTTGTATTTCGGTTGAAGTTATAAGTTGAACAGTCAAGTGATCGTGCAATGGTTTAAGCAGTATTACTTGCTTAATCTCTGTGGTAGCGTTTTATTAATGTATGTCGGTTTTGACATCGTTTACGGATTACATTAGAATGGCGTGATGTGTCATCGGATATTCTTAATCGGCCTCGTTAACTGTAATGTTCTCAACTAAGTCCCAATTGTAGGAGAAAATATATCAGTAATCATATTAATTTGACACTGTGACTGATGAGAACAATACAAATATAAGTTAATTGGTATTGTTTTATCGGTCGTCTTGATGGCGGGGGCAGCTGTGTCGCCGCGGGGGTGAAATGTCATGACTCGTATTATGTTCCGGCGATCCCTACGCTCATTGTGCTCATCCACAAGGGCTCGATATAATGTTAACGTGTATCGATCTAGTCTGAAGCATCATGCGACGTGATTGTTGAAAAAAATGGCATTGTCTGTAACTTGTTACAGTCTTGTACGGAGTCAGATACACATTCATACACTATTACAATACATTTTGGTTGCAAGGGATTATAACATATATATAAGAATGATATACTTTGTAGATATATACTTATAAGATATTCGATTTAATTGAGCGAAGCGAACGAAGTGAGCGGAGCGAACGAAGTGAGCGGAGCGTTTTACTGGAGACTTTTTACATTCTTTGTCACGAATTGGCTCGAAAACTACTTGACGAAAAATTATGAAACTTTGCAATCAAAAAGACACATTAGATGATGGTTTTAAAAAAAAAATTGAAAAATGACCTCAAAAAATTTTTTTTTTTAATATTATGTCACAAAACTGATATCCCATTGAAGTCAATGGGAAACGATGAGTCAATACATTGGGCTCGCTTCGCTCAATATGCAAACGGAACCCGAGATTTCGCGAGCGCAGCGAGTCAAAATTGAGGGTTTGTTGGCGCCCCTAGTAAATATTTAACGTCGGGTGTTATAAATGTTAGTTAATTATTAGAATTGATCTGTTTGAGACAAATATGATTGATCGGTTCCAGCTTCTCGTCAGTTGTCGTTGTGACGGATGTGTGTTCATTTGTTCAATTATTAGTACTTTATATACGAGGCGACGTATAAAAATAACGTGCTTCGACAGGAATATTCACAAAATGTGTTCGTTGAGTCAAAACTAATCTATTGTGGATTGTCAATTAAATAATTAAATATGACATTTTATGTCACAATGAAAACATTATAATTATACCAATAAAATTATCCCCACATCATACGAAGTAGACACGAAAATAATCATATTAAACAGTGCGTTCCATTAATTTTAATGATATATTTATATGAAATTTTCTAAAGTGTAAATAAACAAACGAGTGCGCCTTTAACGAGCACACATTTAACATCGTCGTTTTGTAGTTGTAGTTGTTTTTGCGGCGATATTAATATGCGCCGGGTACGCGTGCCGGTCAGCTGTATCTTCTATGCGGCCGCAAGGTGCGCTCCGTAAAAGGAAACGAGCTCCGGTGGATGGATTACGTCGATTACATAGCAATTATCCGACGACGACCGAACGACGTAACGTTGGACCACTTTCGCGATCTTTGTTCGCGACATTGACCTCGCGAAGTAAGCCCGAGACGGTCAATGCCGCCGTCAATATTTATTTTCATTGATCAATAAATACTTATTGTTGGGAAAATTTTGATCGTATATATTGATGTTCTGGTGGTGGTGTTGGTGGCGATTGAGTTTTTCGTCTTAATATTATATATATTTTGTGTTTTCTTAATTTGATATGTATTTAGATTAAATAGCAAATGTTTATAAACGTATACTCGTATATCAATTTATATATTAATTAAAATTAAATTTGACAGAACCTATACCGGGGGAAGCTCAACAAAGACTACAATATATTTATAAATAAATCACTCTCAAAAACAAAATATCTGGAACAAACGTAAACATTCACTCATTTCTTGGAAACGGCAGCAAAATATAAATTACAACATGTATTATTACAAAATACCACAGCTACTTCTAACATTAAATTTAAAATAGTTTGTAAAAAAATGTATATATAAAATTAAATACTTCGAACTATATCCTCTAGAGGAAAATATTTCCTTCAACAACATTGCGAGATTGATCAGTTCTCAATACAGCTTCAATTGAAATGTAATGACGTAAACATTGACTGACGGTCCCGGTGTTATTTTATGTAATCTTTGGCTGCGTGTCAATGTCGTGGCCTTCGCGTTTATCAACATGTAAATATTACGCATTGTTTGACACTTTTAGACTTTATTACTTTAGATTCGTTGACACCTGGTTGTATTGCGTAAATGTACTTAATATCTCTTATTTAAATTATGAAGTCTTAGAAAAGAAATCACAAGCAATTTTTAAAGATACCGTTATTCTCATCATTATCCCGAGAATCACGTATTCTCCAGCGTGTTTCATGAATAAACCTCAGATATATTAGTTACCAGTATTCCATGTTTCCAGCGACCGGTGCATGCATCTTAGAACGTGACCAACAAAGCTACATTACTAAATTCTTATATTTTATAGATTTTGTATTTCCAATTCATTTCTCAAGTAACCCAGTACATAATGATTCATTATCGTAAATCATGTGTTTATAACATTTAGATGTGGTTTCGAGTTAAAGTTGAATTGTATACATTTTTATGTTTAGTCAGCGTCTGAAAGTCTGATCGATAGTCTGGTAATTATGCGTTCCCGTACCGCCGAATTATCCATCCACCATACATGCTCCTGTGATACCTGAAACTTTAATTATGTATATATATATTTAAGGAGGTAGACCTTAGACACTCGAGACGTCTGGCCGCGCCAATACAATTTGACTTGAGCTCTCCAAACCAATTACCTTAATATACATATAAATAAAATTTAAGTCTGTTTGTAATTTCAAATTAATAGCATTTAGTGAAATGCATGTGAATGTATATACGGTACTTACGTAAAAAAAAATTACGGCTAATCCCTGAAACGACTGAACTGAGAGTAACAGGATTTGACTGGAAGATAGCTGGTGTTATAAGGAATAATTAACTCTACTTTTATTTAAAAAAACAGTCCGCGCGAAGTCGTGGGTGCAGCTAGTCTATAATGTGAGGTATAAACGAACAAACTATCAAATAAATATATATATATATATATATATAAAAAAATATAAATATCATATTATGTACACTCGCTTTTTTTTCCATAAAAACGTTAATTATCTTTAAGTTATATAATGTATATATTTTATAATTAGTTTATATTTTAATAAATTTAAATTGGATTGTATCTATCTCAACAGGTCATTGACCTTAACATAAACAGTCATTAATATTTTTTATCCACATTTATATAAAATCAGATAAATAAATGTTTATTTTTATATTATTAATATATTAAAATATATTTAATATCAAAATTACGTAATAAGGCTCCGTATTTTTACTACTACCTACGATTTCCGACAAAATAATATAAATTTATCATATAAGATGAATCACTTGATTGTAATAATATAATAACTTATTGTGAAGAGATTAATGTCAGAATTTAAATTAATTTATACGAAAACAGTAGCGAATATTAATCATCAATCAATAAAATTGTAAACTTATTCCGTTTGTACCAATCAAATTGTGTATCAGAAATCATGATCAGACAATAATATATATAAGAAATAATAAGTATTTACGAATGTTGCGAACACCTTCCGAATAATTAAGAGTCGACGCGATCGCAAAAACTATCAATGTTTAATTATTTCATAATGCAAGTCATTCGCTCGCTTCGGTTTTCTTATTTAATATAAAATTGTTTATACCGGTTGTATACGTGTATATCATATATTATGTTATACACAGCTCGGGTTATTGTATAATATATAATTGTATATTTTAATATATTTCAAAAAATAAACTATAAAATAATAGTTGTGTGTATTCGCCCTTAAAAGTTCCATTAACAGAAACATGCTTGTAATTATGTTAAAATGTCTTAACGTACGAATTTCAGTGCCGATTTCGACCTATTTTGAGGTTTTTATGAACACGCGAGACCCGCGGTTAGTCAGGGATGTTAGGGTTGCCAGTTCTTTTTATTTTATAATATTTATCATATAAGAATTTGGTAGCATTAAAAATTTGATGATTATAAATTTTGCTGATTCATATTATTCAAGTGACTATAAATGATGGTGGTAAAAAAAGCAAACTATTTGATTATATATTATTTTAGGATGTTAAAAACCACAGACAGTCGCCCTAACCATCTAAATACGGGAGGAACTCTGCAGCTCCCCAACGGGCAACATTTAGACTGAATTAAGTACACTTAATCGGCGGCGCATGCGCTGCGCCCGGGGAGCGTACAATTTGCCCGCACTACCCGCATTATATGCTTTTAATGTACACCTATACGCTCAGAAATTGAAGTTTCCTCAAACTAAGACAGACTTCTAATAACAAGGAAATATACCCCCGTGGCTGTACCCCCTTTAAATAACTCTCATTTATTCTCTTTGAACAACTTCTTTTTGTACAAAGTGTGTTACAATTATACCAATATCGTGTAAATTAAATAGTAGAGGTATAAAAACTTTTAAGGAATATAATCAATAGCTTCGCGGAAATGTTTTCAAGTCCTAATTTTGTGGTTGCAATAATTTTGCAAAACAGCAGTTGGTAAATCAATGGTCGACCACAATGGCGCCCAACTGCCACGGGCTAACTGAGCGATGTTATAAATATACTATGTTGGTTGTTTTAAATTATTTAATATCAAAAAGATATATTATAAAACGTATTATATTTATGTAAAAGTCGTTCGATTGGTCGTCGGTAGGAAATGGTGAATTTGTGTATTTGTGCGCCGCACCCTCTATAATTGTAGTGTCGTTCCAATTCAATACTCGCTTGTCCGACTTGTAAAATATTTCGTAGTTTGACATGCGAATTGGCTTCGTTAAAGCGCAGAGCGTTGTTTATTTTCAATATCACTTAACGAACCGCGTATGTCATAACAGTTGCGCCGCCTTTCTCATTTCCGACAATATTCATGTTATTTTTTCTTATAGAATACCGGCTCCGAGTGCGTGTTCTTTGTGGACGGTTCCTTCATAATAGGACGGTTCCATTATGCAGGTTAGCAAAAGGAATGGAACAGATGTGTCGGTAGTATTCACGCGGTTTGAATTATACTCACGAATACTACCAATGATCTGCCGCTGTTTTTATATTGACTCAATGTTCGACTGACGTTTAAAGAAACATCAAAAGTCAAACTATAATAATAATAAACATATAACATTGCAGCACGGAGGGCATTTAAACAATCACAAGACAATCTACGTTCTCAATAAAGAAGCTAGGAAGCAGTTACCATAACATAGCGGTAAAGGAATTAACGACAAAAACACAAAGAAGTCCGCCCTGACTATCATTATAGCTAGCTTTTGTGTCGAGCGGGATAATGGTCCGTATGGTGTAGCGAGAAGGATTATATTTCATTGCTGATAAATATCATTTGATAGGGACGGCTGGCTCCCGAATGACGCGCGAGCATCGCGTGCGTGCGCGCCTCGGGCTAAACGGACGTGCTGAAATTATCGTACTTACTTGCCGACCATCGCTCGCATTTGTTTTCTCCTGACTTCAATCAGGTGTACTTGATATTATATGTTCGACTTCTGACCGCGTCTGATCGATATACATTAGCATTTTTTAATATGTAAATAAATGCCCCTTGCAGTATCGCTGTGTTTAAGAGCTTGAGCTATAACAATATAACATATACATTTGAAATATACTTTAAAATATCTAAAATCCATTTTTTATTAACGTTTGTTTTAGTCGTGTAAAATTTATATTCTTAGGAATTACTTGAACTCACTTTTTTAATATTTTTTTGTAATAAAATAACTCTAACATCTGAAGTAGCCGAATCCCTCGAGCTTTAATTAAAACATTCTCAGTCAAGGAAGCTCTCCCGTCTCGAAGAAGTAAAAGATCAACTGTTAACATAAAAAAAAATCAGCACCCCTACCTTTCATCCCTAATCTGGTAATTGTTGTGAGAATTTTTTTTCTTATGAATACATAAAAAAAGAACCCTTTATAAACCTACCCCTAATGTAACCTCGCACGTGTTCCAGCGATATCTATGGATATTTTCTAAAGCCACAAATGTTCAATAGTGCTGTCGGAAATATGTTTAATGCAATCGATGTGTATCGATACATAAAAAAATATTAAAAATGTTTTTTAAATTTAGAACCATAATTGTTAGCTTGTTAACGTATAATTATTAATATGATACGTTGTTACGTATTATTATTAAGCAGTTGGTGAATTAAGTTTAAGACATGGTTTCGCAGGTGCATGCAAATCTATGATGGGCGTAACCTTTGCTACAGCTGTTCCATCTGGGAAACGAGCTCATAGTATCGAAGCATATTTTATTATTACTTCGAATGTTAATATCTTATAGTTTTATTGGATTAATAATGAAGTACAAGTGAGGGCAGCTGCAGTGATGTGTTTTGTTATGTTAGGGTTGCGGTGCACTCACTGCAATGTTTATCCGTGCAGTATAAATGAGACCTAATGCCGTCGAGATATCCAGCGTCCCTCGCCCAGAGCTATATGAATATTAATACAGGTTGTGATCATACAGGCCTGATATACATACATTATGTTAACTGTTAAAATCTTATATAAATTTTTATATATTCTTCCTTTAAAATGATATATTATTCTACACTTCTGCAATTTCCGATAAAGAATAGTCACTTTCTCTTGGGTCTTCCGAAATCCTTTGATGAATTACTATTTCATCTCGGATTTGGTATTCGCTCAAAACTTTCAGAATTCCCCTCCGTTTTTCGGTATCCGAGGCCGTGGGAGCCGTAATCCGGAGCCGGCTCGGCCGGACAGTTGTCGGGGGTTTTTAATTTGGACGCCCCCCGCTGTGAATGGATTATCAGTAAGGGAGTCGCAATTAGTCAGACTGGCATCGGTCGCTCTTGGCACGCCAGAAATTTAAATTTTTCTTTTAATTTAAACTCTATCGGATCTGTAATAAGAGCGGACAATCAACTGGTAGATTAACTTTACACTTTGATTATTCAAGAACTAATTAAGATGACCGCTTATCCTTAAAGATTCGGTAATATTTTAGGAACACGTATGTTGTGAAATACAAATATACATATTATTAATCACAATTCCCTCTCACCTTTTGTATAATCTCTTTTATAATAAAAAACACAATAGATTAAAATTGAACTACCGTTCGAACAGTCATCGTTTTTATGAACAGTCGAAATCATCTGTTAATTGATTCTTTGATAAAAAAGTGTAACTCGTCATGAATTGGTGAACATCAAAGCCGAAGCGACGCCTCGTGGGAATGTCAACGCGGGATTCGTTTATTTCATTTTCGTTCGTTTTCTCTACATTATCAGATTATTGCTGCACTCTATACCGCGTCTGTGTCTATATATACAATCACATTACTCCATCGTTTTAATTAAATTAAATTTATTTTATTGATTTAACATTCTGTGATTAATAATTCGAAATGATATTTAATGAATTATATATTATATATATAACGCAATAGTGACGTCACACAACTAATTACAATAAATAACAAACAGATGACGTCACCAGTCCACAATACAAATAGTAGCGCAAGTTAGTTAGAGCCGTTCATTCAATAAACGATAACATGTGAGTAGTACACAACAATGGATATGCTAATCGCGAGATTGCGAATTGCGATTAAATAATAAAGACCCGTCTGTCCGTGTGCACTTGCCTTATTGCCATCTGGACGATCACGTGCTTACAGATTGAAGGATTTTTTTTATTTTTTTTTCGGAGGTTATTGTTTCTTTACTGACAATAGACTAGTGGTATTTATACTCATAGTCTATATAATATTATAAAGGTCAAGTTTGTGAGTTTGTAGGTAGGACGTTATATTCCTTGTGAATTATTTAATCAATATTTAGAATGGATTCTTCAGGATTACTGTTTAAGGCAAAAAAACTTGTTGTAAAACAATATAATTTATCGATTAACAATGTATGGGATTTTTTTTACAAATACTGTTTTTATATCTATATATTAGAACTATCCAAATTCAATACATAAAAGAAAGTGACTTTAAAATTATATATAATAACATAACACGAGAAACAAATAACTTATTATACAAAGTTTTATCATAAATATAACATTAATTAATCAAGTTGTAAAATTTTTAAAAACACATCCTAACCCTTAGGGTTGTTACTCGTATTGCATTATTTGTTTAGCATAACAATAAAATTTTATTACCAAATATTCTGTGATATCAAAACCTTTAGACGATTCGACTTAATAATTTTTGCACACAATAAATTTGTCCCTCCGTACCGACGCTCATGCGAGCTCAATATTGCATTAATAAGGGCTCCGAACAATGCTATTTAATTTTGAACTAAAAGAGTCGAGTGTATTTTCCTACCATTTTAATAGTAACCCTCAGTAGTTTATATCTCTTAGATGCAGAGTTCAGATTGGTCTGGTTGATTATAAAATGAGAGATTGTAATTTTATATATGACAAGGGTTGCTTCCAAGTCGGGGGTGGCACGTGCGTACGCATTTTGCGTATTACCTAAATAAATAGCAGTAAGTTACGCCCGGTTTTCTTATTGTTGATGTTTTGCGGTTCTCACGGCTTGTTTATTATATTATATTACGAATTAATATGCAAAATATTATTATTATAAACTATTCTTCAATAGGAACCACATTCATATTACTTTATAATGGTATAATATGATTTATTTATTAGGTATTCTATTACATTTCGTGAGGACGATCCTTAACTATATGATATACCTACCTGTACGTATCAAGTATTGACCACACATATAAAATTAATAGTAATAATAATAACTAACATGTAGTTACTCCAAACAGTTTCGCCAGTGGATATCTAAAATTAGCATAATCCGTACAACACACGTGTGTACACGCGACTCTGTTTCATTGAAAACAACCCTTTAAAACTCACTGCGATGGTCCATGCCCTCGTCGGATGACTGTTGTCAAATACGACCGGGATTAGGGTGCAGCGGGTAGCGATCGATCGCTTATCGTCCGATTACGTCTCGAGGTCAAACTTTTTATAGAAACTATTCTGAACATACCCGATACAACATAACTATATAATTTGTTATATGTTTTAAAAAATGTACAGTCAACTTTTCTTGAATGGTGTGATATATATTATTTGTCGTCAGTAATAGAGCGATAGATCCCAGTTGACCAGTTTATTTATTGAGGGGCACATGTCGTTGTCAGGAGTGTTCCCGTCGAGATTCTTTTATTTATGGATTCTAACCGTCGGAGACATGTTATTTTTTATATTTATCGTGATTTGACTACTTATACTGGCACGTTTTGCTTTTAAAGTTCTGTTTTCGTAAATATCATCGTATTCGTTCTGTTTAAATTGTATTATATATATATGAAATATATATATATATAAAAGTCACTAGTAGCATCGGTATAAAGTGTACAATGTTTAACTGTAAAGGGTATTGTAAATGCTTGATTCAGAAATGTATTTGTTCTAAAACTAGTTCCAATTTGTTCTTACATTGAAATTACCTCTTATCAAAGAATACAGATTATACTCTTATTTAACTTGATTATTGACAAACATACATACGTACCTACGCATTAGTAATATCGATATGTAAAGTCATAGTAAAAAACTTAAAACATGGTAAGATAGTGAAATTATTTGGGCAATTTCAGTCGATCGCTCAATGGTCCGTGGCAGTTGTGTTCACACACCGCCCCTTTATATAACATGGAATAAAAAAACTAGAAGAATTATTATTTTTTGTTCGTTTTTAATATATTTTTATTTTTCTACGGAAACCTTTGTCAGTTATATTGCAGCGTTTATTACATTACCTTTCAACTTTTTTTTATAGTTTCATTTCTTGTTTATATAATTTTAATACGAGTAAAGTAGTATGATTCAAGTAGTATTATTATATATTGTTTCCAAATAAAATATGAATTTGAATTCAAACAAAACAGACATGCATACTTATAGTAAAGGTCATTCGAATGTCAAAAAAAACAATAGCATGTCCCATCCAGATGTCGCGTCGGGACCCTCACGATTTCGCATATTAGGTTAGCGGAATAGGGCGAGGGCGATATTGGTTTTTATCGATCACTTGTTGTTTGATTGATAGCCCTTAATGTAACTTACCTTTAGCTGTTAATGAGCACATCTGTTGCGTATTCGTTTTTACATTTCAATGAAAATTATATTCTGTCCTGTTTATAACGCGCCTCGACGATTATAGGATGACATAAAAATATTCCTCTTCCTCTGTTTCTAGTGAGCCGTTTTGTATTTGTCCCTTTCTATCTTACGACACAACAATGTAATAGAATAAGATGCCTGTAATACAATACAATGCAATACAATACAAAGCGACGATGACTGGTATAACTCTACCCTAGTTTATCGGGTTTTGTGTAAAAGGTTTTTGGTTTTGATGATTATATTTTAGTTTGTTACTCTATAAGATTACACTTTATACATTCTTAAATATATACGCCATCTTTGACACAAACTTTTAAGATATATATACACTCACATAGTCAAATCGGAACTATCTACAAAACTAAAATTTATAGGTAAAGTAAGTAATTTTAACACAGTACCGTCAAGGACCAATTATAAACGTTCTCAGGATAATGAAACAATAGTATCCACCGTATGGTAGACATAAACGATCGCAGCACCTCCGCAAGCACTCGGGCGTCTCCCCCAGGAACTTGGAGACGCGGTAAGGTTTACTTCAATTACAGTAACTACGTATTGTGATCGTCACTCGCGCTCCGACTCTTGACTTTGAAATTTTTAATCACATTGTAATATTTAAATGTAGTGTGCCCAATTAATTCAACCATAGCTCGAACCTCGATACCGTCGATAATTATAATATTGTCTTATTATTACACAGTAGGATGGATGTAACAGATAATTGAATTAGAAACAGATAGGATTTTTTTATTATAAAATATGAATTTGACGGTTATTAACACTAAACCTATCAAGTACCGGTCAAATTGACCGTTCTTAAACTTTTGTAAAACTTACACAGTTTCAAACGTTATAATATCGTTATCAAACTACATGACAATTCTTAGAATATGCATATAATATTTTCTACGCTCTTTACTTTTAGTTATTTCCATTATAACCTGCGTTATATAATAAATAAAATTACTTTTAATTACCGGTCAATTTGAAGGCGTGCGGTAGGAACAGGTATACAAGAATTGTCGGTAGGTTTAGTGTTAATAAATTGTTTCAACGTATTTGGTTGATCATTTTTATCATCGCCTTTTTTAAACTAGCTTCGGTCTTTTTTTATAAATTACAAATTAGCGATTATATTTTGATAGTTTTAGTATTATAGTAGTTTTATAAATATAAGAATTATAAGCTGATAATAGATTTTCTAATAAGTAGGGGAGACCGGGGATGGTTGACCAATTTTCAGTTTAAAAGTTAATATTTTTATTGCTTTAATGATTATTTTTGTGAAAAGCAATTCCATTGATAGTGACACTATTCAGCTCTAGAAAGAAATTACAATAAGCTCGATACCTAATAAAACATAGTATATAGGCTCGATTTTATAGAACGGGAAAAACGAGTCAACCTACCCCGTGCCTGGGGCAGGTTGACTTGTCACTAGGGGTAAGTTGACCTAAGAAGTAATGAGTACCAAGACTACGAAGGAACAAGATTTAAATACTAAAGTAAATGCAATCATCATTTTTAAGAACATCTTCAACAACATTAAACACTGTTAAGAACCTATCGGTCCACCTCCAGTCTAAAATAGTCTTTGATAGTCCTTTAGTCTAAAATAGTCAAAATAGTATTTATAGTGAACACGTGGGAAAACGAAGAACGGAAGGACCATATTGCCGAGGCCGAGATAGCAACTGCGACTGTCACCAGGGAAACCTCGGTCAGCAGTCGTCATTTTTCCCAATTTTTTGCCAAGATGAGCTATTACTCTATCAGGAATGTGAACCGTTGTCAGTCCTGTTTCATCTACATTCCAAATATACCCAGGGCTTACATTTAAACGTAGGTAAACGGTTCTTAGGTAATCAAAGAACAACTGCATGTTGTTTTTGTTGAAAGAAGTGGCTCGAAATAAACTCGTAGCTTGAGGAGATCGAATAGAGAGAATAGGATGACGTTTAAGCAAACTCCCTACCCAATCTTTATCAGCAATCTGTTTTTTATCCCATGATTCAGGAATAGATTTTTTTTTTGCAAATTCATATGCAAATTTTCGGAACTCATAAGGCGTTAATCCATAATAAACATCAGCAGCTCCCTTATGGGCAATTTTCTGATACATGCTCTTCCTTATCACTGAATATTTGTTTATTTTTATGTAGCCAACGCTTTCCAAGGTCAATTGAAATCTAGACAGTCCGGGAGTGCATTCTTTTGTTTTCATATTTACTACATGGTGATATTTTATATGGTATAGCAAATTCTTTTGCTGGAATTGATACTTCGGCGAAAATAACTTGTCGACATACTCTCTCCAGTATGTCTTTACGTCGATTTGACTTTCGCTTATAGATTCGCATCGTTCTAAACTGGAAATGTTAGGTTAAGAACAATAATTTTTATATCAATTTGTATCTAGTATATCCAAAATTGTATGGGGCAGGTTGACTAGATAGTCAACCAACCCCTTTATAAATGAGTCAACCAGCCCCAAACGACCTAGTAATTTTTAACTATGTGCCAAAACCTTAAAATGGTGTCGTAATTAAAAATAGTAAGGAAGCATACAAAGTTCGGAAATCAAACATTCGTATTAAACAGTTTGACAAGCAATCAAAACAAAATGAAAAGAGTTATAACAAATAGAATTAAGGCAAAAATAGTTACTTAAGTGTCTTGTTTTTGAACAATAGGCTCTAGCTGACAAACGGTTTGGGTCTGCTCCGCGGTTTTTCTGATGATTGTGCGCGGGGGAATAATGGATACGCTCACCTAGTCGATCTTTGCAAAAAGTTTGCCTAACTCGCGTTTTTGACAATTAGTCTACCTGCCCCTAAGTCAACCAGCCCCGGTCTCCCCTATAGATTAAGTCACCAACACGTAAAAAACTAAAATTTTTAATTTTAATCTAACACGGTTAAACATGTTTTTATAAAATTTAAAACAATAAACTCAACTATGCATCATGGTTAGAACATTGGTTAGTGTTTTCTAAAGAAGACTAATGGATATCGCCTTGCTGACTGAGACTGTATAGAATGATAGATTCATCAAGGCGGATTGATATCGCGACGAAATGATTTACCAGATTTTGCAAGTATCGACAAGTTATCCACTTGTATTTATAATAAACTGAACCTGGTTAAACGTAAATAGATGATATCAAAGATAAATAAGTGTTAAAGGAAATAAAGGACAGTAGAAGATTATATGAAGCTATCTAGTTTAAATTCCTCCTGATCCGGTGCAGGCTGTTTTCTAAAGCATAAATCACCATTCAACGTGCGTTTTAAAACTTCTATCATTAATCAGTTCGGACTCAGCTGTTGAGGAATCCCTTTGGAGTCGGAAAGTAAGGAAGTGGCGACGGGGACATTACAAAATCTAGAGCAGACAATAATGACTCTTAACACACCATCCTAAGGGTGTTAATTTTGTGCCTTACTGCTAATACATTTTATACTTAAAGGACAAAACTAAATCCCTCAGGGTTGTCGATCGTAAAAACTGTTATTGTCAAAAAAATAAAAAAATATATGAAGTTTCATTTAATTTAATTTTGAGCATAGCTAGATAGATGTAAGTGTCTATTTTCGAAGTTGCATTTTACAAATATACTAATGCAATTTTCCGATGTAAAGGGTCATTAAACAACAAAATGAATCAATACCTACGCAATCCCACTAATCACCACGTTAGGCTTATCGGAAGCGTTTAATTCACATACGCCCGAAGCGACAACCCTAATCCGCGGCGGGCCGATCGCTCATTAATCACGGACGCCTCTAATTGCCGCGCCGGAGCACATAGACCCTAATTTCATTTCAGGGTCTAGAAATGATGCATACAAATTCCATGACCTTTGAGCGTCCCGTGATTCGCGAGTTTCCTTTTGTTGGTTTCTCTTTGGGTCGTTTTGGCCCGAGGCGCTCTATCGTATTAAAACTTTATGATTATCTTTAATTACTTTTGAACATGTAATATATTGCAGTTCCTACTTTTTGATATTAGTGATGTATTTATGTATGAATATCATCTATAATATGCATGAATCTGTATTTAAATTTCAATTCCGTTTATTGCCCATGGATTTTAGTTACATGTCTAATGCTAATTAGTATTTCATACATATAGAGGCAATGAAGCTATGCAATAAACTGGTCCATAAAACATCGCTGCACTCTCGTGAGATATCGAGATCGACGGCCTGTATAGGAATAATTCTCTCATCTAACACACCCACGCACATTTAAAATATTTATATAATAATCTTATTTACCTAACTTAATCTAAAATATGTAATAATTTGAACCGTTAATAAATGATACGAACAAAATGATATATTTAATTATGTCTTTTTCATATATTATTTTTTGCCTACTTGGACGCGCTGTTCCCAATCTAAAATCCTTGGATTATAGTTTCATGACACATTTACCTGTCTAGATTATTATATCCAAACTAAACCATTATTAAGTTTAGCTTCACGGGAAACACGTTTCTTAGTCGGTTAACAAGTTGCGATAACATTTGTTACACAATGTGCCGATGCAGTGATGGTATTCTAAAGGACAGGTTCGCCTTGGAGCCGATGCAATCTATTGAATGCTGCAACCAAACAGATTTATAGTTTTGTTGTACCGCCTAACTACACTCAACTACAACTACCTACATTAAGATCGCTATAAACCCTGTTTATAATATAAATGTCTTGTGTAATACAATCTGTGCAATACCAAAAGTAAAACGACAATATAGGTTCAGAAGAGCGAACCAAATTGAATTAGTTTAAATTATGGCACAAGGAAATGTAACGTTCGTGTTTATGGGTAGGGAAAATTAAATAAAGGGAAGTAACGAAAGTACTGCACAGAAAGCCATAAGCAGCAGATGGGGTCCCTTAGATTTTCAAGTACGGAGCCAGCGAGGCGTTTGATATGAGCGTAAATTTAATTACCCATGGATTTTGACACCGTCCTCAGTTTAGTGGACGTCGTTTATCAGGCGCACCTTTGCATCACCTGCTCCCAAAACCGGACACTATAAATAATAGGAAAACCTGTATACCCTTTGGAGTAAGGGGAAAGTGTCTCGTGCCGGGATAAGGGTTAGTATTTGTCTAACGTACCCTTGGCAAGGAAAATAATGGAGATTTTAAACAAACTAATAAATTGTCGTTTCTATCGCTAACGGAAAGTTTATTTTACAAGTATATTTTAAAGTGTCGTCTGTAAAATAAATAATATATCATACAATTTAATCCTTTAAATACATACAATACATTATAGGTAACATTTATATGAACTATACGAAGCTAGGACAGAGAACGAATGACTTTCTTCCTCATTTGAGGATTGTGGCCAGAATTAAACAGGGAACTAATGAACTTGCAGCCATACATCACGAAGCGTATCCGTTTGATCGTACACGGGGAAGCATTAATTAACATGCTTCAAACACGGAGACAGTAGTGCAGAGTGGATTGTTATCGGTTTTTCTTATTATATATTACAATAATCGAAGATTTAGGGTTAAATAGCAGATTGGGTTTAGTTCCATAAAATTGTGTCTTTTCAAAAAGGGGTAAAAGTGTATCTTTTTGATTTAACTAATGGATTTATTAAGAATAAACTTAAAATTAATATTAGTCGAAAAGACAGTTGCTATTTGATAAATTAAACTAACTGTGCGTTTTATAGCTACTTCTAAAGTTATATCTGCTAAGCTCGGTATACGAGCCGGTTTGGTGTATGAATACTAAACAGTCTGCCGCTACAACCCCCGCCGTTACTATCCTAATACGACTCTAATAATTATCGCTACTGTTACAATATATTTACCGAAGACCTTTTTCAAATTCCTACAACCTATGTTCTTTATCTCATATCTTCTTTTATAATTACAGGTAAACAGAAATCGTATTACATCAAATCCTGACGAACTCTGTAAGTCAATATTACTAATTACTACCTAGGGTTTATGAAATAAACGTGATTAGGTGTCCGTTGCATCGATGCGTCAGTGCGGGGGATGGCGAGGTCAATGGCAGGCAGGTAAAGGTTTTTGTGTAGCCTCCCGACGCATTCCGTGCCTCCGCTACCGGACCAATACAGCATTGTGTGTGGCTCTTTATCTACGATATCGAGAATATCAAGATACGAATCGTGCTTAGGATATCATTTGATCGACATTTAACTATATTAATAATCATTTTTATAAAACTACCTACATCTTGTCGATAATACGCTTGTACTATAATTTATTCAAAGTAATTACTATAGTCGTATAGTAACAACGCTACCTATAATATTGCGTCACAAAATCGCAAAGAGGTCAGAGAACTAGACGTCGCCCACTCACGATCGCCGATGTTCCCACCGACGGAAATAGTGCTCATAGACGATCTACTATTACTCACGTAGCGGCGTCAGTGTGAGAATCCATTCACAAATACGCTACAATTACTACCTCACCTCACCTACATTGCGTCATTGGGCCACAGTACACAGACAACACTACTGAATTAAACATCTATAAATATGTCTCTTATATATAAAATATTATCAATTTAACCGATTGACTCGTCACCATTAAGACATAAATATTAAAAAAAACTATAACATAAAGAAACACGCGCAAAAACCTGCTTTAAAAAGAGAGGCGTTTATTTTTATTTGTCGTCATATTTTGTATCATCGGTGTACTCGGTGATTCATTAATATTAATTTTATATTTTATACCTTTTATTTTGGTGTTGAATAATGTAATTCTGCTATCTATCACAGTGTGTGTGTGTGTGTGTGTGTGTGTGTGTGTCTGAATCATTTATTTAAATTATAGACCAGGTGGTGGCCGCAGTTTCGCTCATCACTTTCACAGATCGTAACCCATTTTTATTTGAATGTCTAATAAAAGTTACAATGATATACGACGTTTTAAAAATTACGTAATATTACTGATGATATATAGAACAATACACAAAATAATATATTTAAATAACTTATGTTACTGTTAATAGTAGAAATGATGCATATAAAATATTTGTTGCAATTAATTGCATTCCCCATTATAAAATAATTAACAAAGTATTTACCTAATGTCTACTAAATATAAAGTTCTAATGTTTTAAGCAGTATTATTCTTAAAATATATTAAAAAAATATAATTATGCCATAAAGCTTGCACATTACTTTAATTTTTTTTTATCAAATTCGTCGATCGTCTGACGTATGACTTTAAGTATGCATTTTAATAGCACAGTGAGGGGTCGTGGTCCGTTTACAAATAAATATATTCACATTCAAAAGGTCTTTGGGGTCAAAAAAATTGCAAAATCACGACTAAATATAATTAACAATGTATGTAATGTTTTTTAAAATATCCCGTAAAAAAAACCGTTAGCATTTTTTAAAAGTCATTCTTTTATTATAATTTTAAAATGTTCAACTTCACAAATTATTCTACGGGAAGTGTTATTTACCTTTTATGTAAGTTTGCCGTATTTGTAAGAGATCATATAAGTAATTCTTTTAATATTTAACTTTAGTTTACTCTGTTAATATTCTATTTATCTTTAGTTTAGTCCGGAATAAATGTATTCATTCTATTTTTATACATATCGAATTTAGTCCGTTGTGTTTTCCGTGTGTTTAAGATGTTTTGTATTTAGTTTGTCGGTGTGTTTACTTGGTTGAGTGCAGCGATGGCGTTGACCCTCGCTTTGTTTACCGTCCGGTCCACATACACGGTGCCATTGTCGGTCGGCTTTATCTCAATAACTTCTGTTGTAACAGAAGTCGCCTGTGAACGACGAACGAACTCCATTTTCGATCTTGTATAGAAACAATATAGTTTATTGAAATTGTAGTTGCAACAACCAGACACACAAATTTAATTTTATGTAGAGTATCTATTAATATGAAGCAGTAACTTTGTAACCCCTTTTATGAAACGATAAGTGTAGATATATTTTTTACAATAATTCATTATTGTAAAAGAAATTAAATTATACACACATTACCAAGAAATTTAAGGAACTGACGTTTTCACTGTTAGTGTTAAATACTCGTAAAGAATTTAACGTCGACCCAAATAAAGGAATATAATAAATAAATATATGTAAATACATATATTATAAATTACATTACACACACATTTCGACCACCAGCATTACTTAAAATATAATATTCCATAAAATATAAGTAAGTATTATTTTATTTGGTAACATTAGATTCTGCATCTCGTCGTCCGGATGGTTTGTATATAGTTATTCGTGAGTGGTGGCCACTAGTGTCTAACCAACCTTGGCGGTGCATTCTGCATTGTTCTTCTTGATAACGGTGCAGATGAAGGGATATCCTTGACACATATAACATTTAATGATCTAACGTGGGTCGAATTTATCTTTAAACAAAGCACGTAAACCTATGAGATAAGTATCCGTGTAGCTATTATTGAAATAAGAGTTTCAATAACAAATCAATCATATAATGATATCATAATTTTACTCAATCTATGTATTATATTGTGTTTCTTAACATTTTCAATGTAATAAAGCATTTTAACATAAAATATATATATGTTATCATTCTCATGATACTGATTTATGATAAAGTTATAAGCGAAATTGTAAACAGGCGTGGGAAATGAAACACGCTTTGGCGACTAACTGAATTAATGAATTGAACGCTCTCGTTCATGTAATGTAACTGACATATCATATAAACATACTCAGTACAGCATCGAGTGTAAGCCATGAAATTTTATAGGCAGTAAATTGTATGTTTTTTGAAACGGCTATCTAATATATTTCTAATGTTATAATGTATTATGCATAAGAGTCCAAAACAGCAACGTTAGCCATATGCCGTATCCACAAAAGCCATAACTCTGCTCCGCAATTTTATTATTCGTCTACATTGATTTACGTCCCCTCCGGTCCCTTCAACGAAACGTCCTTTTGTTTAAAACGACCAAGTTTTTCTAAGGAGCTTTTGTCTTAGTGTTTCTTTGAAATGTTATTGGACCGTAAAACAAATATTTAACGTTTACAGCCCCCGCCGTATTATCCTAAGATATTGAGAATATATTATATTGTGAAGAATAATACAAGTGAGGGTATAAATATTTAAAAATAATACTTTAGTTATAGCAAACAAATGGGCAATTGTAACTTTCTCAGAAAACAGTAACTGGAAATTGAATTTTTATATTCTTTTGGTAATCTCCTCTAAATATTTTCAAAGAAAGTAATATCAGACACGTGTACAGGTAGTAACAAAATATATGGGAGTCAGATAAATTAAACCTAACTCTATTGAGTACATACATGTGATATTCATCAGATTGTTTACGAGCCACCCGACACGTGAAGCCAATGGTATGAATTACATCACCAGTGGACGCTATCAGTGCTCGGTCTATTGTAATGGATCTAAATCGCGATATAAATTTAATATATTAAAGATAACTGTCATTGTGAAAATTATGTCTAAATACTGTAGTTGTTTTGTTGTTTAGATTGATAAAGGTGTTTATGTATTTCGTTATTGTATTTATAGTGAATTATTATTTTGGTTAATTAATTATACATTATTTCAGAACATAGTAGTGCTTTTGATTATATTAATGAGGGCTGTAACTCCAGCCTAATCGATGCACTGTAACTTTTAATCCTCACTTAAACTATCGCAAACACTACTTCGATTTTGTTTTTAATAAATCATGTGTTATAGAAGTAAATAAACAAATGTTAGGTACCGTGATGTAAAGTTTATTGTTCCAAAACTGGTTCAAAACTCGATTCAAGTGTTACTCTAAAGTTTTGTAGAACCTTGTAAAGATTTAAAACGAATCCTTCTTCAACTTCACGAGAAATAATACATAACTGTGTTTCAAACTTTTAACCAAAGGATCGGAAACTTGAAAACCTTAAAAATTATGTAATTCGCAAAGTTTTTGGCATAAGGACTGTGTCGTAACAGGATATAATTAAAAATGTCGGCTCCGAGAAACTCAGTAGTCGTTACGCCTGTTATTTTTTGTAATAGATGAGAAGAGTTTTTCAATAAGTAAATTGGTTTTGAACTTACGATAATGTGTAATATAACACTTTTCAAATATGAAATGAACGCAGGACAGTGCCTCGGCGAGGTGCGAAAGCGGGTATTTCGGTCCATGGCCGCCGCTGTAGGTCGGCGATTGCAAGGCCTCCTGTTGCAATAATGCAGTTGCACTGAAGCTTGCTAGTTGCTTGCCTATTTCTATTAGAATGTACTCGAACTTACAAGGCCTCGGTTTGTGTATTATCCTTTGAGTTATAACCTCCGAGCCGTTCCTTTGTTATAATTTAGCAGTTGTCAGATTAACGAATTTACACGCAAAGTTAGTATCTGTATGGAAGGATACAACTTTTTTATATACTATATTTCTTAAACAATTTTATCTCTCTTCACTTGAGCGATAAAAAAATATTACACTTAATGATTTCAACTAATTAAGAGATCGAAAGTAAAAAAAAACTAGTCATGAACATATATGATAGTTAAAATAGCTAAGGGCTATTTAAACAAGATCTCCATACTTGAATCGTATTATTAACTTTTCCCATCAACTACCATAAAAGTAGCAGATTACATTCCATACCCTTTCATTAAAGTTCGCTCTGAACACAGAATCGTCGGTACTTAGAACTGACAACATCTCTAGATACGTTCAAACGGAGAAATTGACAAAAAAATATAGTTACTTTGATATTGTAGAATTAATTATCGTCGTCCATACGAGCGACGAATATAAACTTACATTAGAAATGTATACAATATGATGTCATCAGAATGTTCATGTTAGCTCGTTATATAAATCATGATCACCGAAAGATCAGATCAGAAGGCACAATTTCCTTAACTAGAATTTGCCAATAAATCTTCCGTTAAGTAATTTATAGTCATTTTCGTGCACCCGGTATCTCCTATCGGCGGGAGGTGACTTAATTAAGCCCCACTGACCGGCCTGATCAGATTAAGTTTGCTTTGACCCTATTGGAAGTCAATTAGCTCAGAAATCTTTTATTAGATAAGAGGGTCTGTGTACATGTTTGTTAGTCAAAGCTAAGGAAACTAAGTTAGCGCTCGTTTCAGACTTCCTATTTCATACGATTTACTTGTTGATTGATAATTATTGAGTTTTATATTTATATTTTATATTAATTTACATACAAATTAGTACTTAAATAATAAATAAACAGTCCTATATATTTGAAATCATTGCTCGTGAACACAATACGAACGTTACAACATAGTTATAATACCCACACAAATTGGTGGCCTGTGTCACTGTTTTAAGTGGTGACCTAAATAGTTATTTGTTTACGTACTCGAGTGACCATCTCGACTTACAATACCCTACCTACTCCACATACTTTACTGCGCTGACAAGTAGACTCATAAACTTTGAAACCAGACCGTAACCAATTGTAACTCACTTTGTTCTCGATACCTCACAATCTGATCGCAATGTTACTTTTATTATTAATGTTGAACTGTCACTTTGTTTGTCATTATAATATCTTGAGACTTGGAGATGTATCCCTAAAGTACCTATGCTACATTTATGAATGTTAAGGACAGATAATTTTAGTAAATCTTATCTATTGTATAAACGTATTTATAGGTATAATACCGTCATTAATAATATCGTTTAAATAAATAAAAAATAATAAAATGAAAACAATCACTTGTTTAAAAAAACTGATTATATTGTAATGGGATTTATCGCTATAATAAATTTTAAAGATATTTTATTTATTATTAATATCTAATGTAATAGTTATATAAATAATAATTTAATAATGTGTATAATAATTAATATAAAGTAAGAACGAGGTGACTTCTATTAAGTCTAACACCAGTGGTAGGTGTTGAGCTCGATCGTTGCACTCGGAGGGAGAGTGCTTTAAGTTTGAAGGCGCGAGCACAAAGCCTCTGCGTATGATAGTGGTACTCGGTCTGGTGCTGTGGGCGAGAGGCAGATTTATTGAACTACCTTACTCGGTTTTGACTTCTTTTTTCAATATTTATATCATAAATGTTTTAATATTATGTTTGTAAATTTTGTTATTATGGTTGTCGTCGTAAAATGTTCAAAAAATTATATTTTTTTTTATAAATGTAAAATAAAATCACAATTTTGGATGAACTAAATAATATCATTTCGCATTATCACAATATGGTCCCGAAACTTCCAAGACAAACCATAATGAAACTTAAGTTTAAATGGTCGACCGAACTGATATCGGACGACACTTTCAATGTTTGTTAGCAAACTGCGGTTAAGATCAACAAAGGATATTGAAATGTTCACCTCAGTCTGTTCCCGCTTGCGAAACACCATTTTATGCAACTTCGCCCGGCAAATCCAATCCACTCTACTAGACCCACGGCGACTCTTAAACGCTACGGACACCTCGAGACGTAATAGCTCTTTCTCCACTGGCCACGTAACTTGGCAGAGTAATAAAGGGAAACTTGCGCCTCGAGATTTACTTCCCGTGGTGTTTAACTGTTGTTGAAATTGTTTTTGTTTATATTGAGCTAACTATCGAACCCTTTTATTTACAAACATTATCGCCTCGGACTGATTTTTTCTATATAACATATACGTTGATTATATCATAATAATGAGGTAGATGTTACAGGTCGTTCCGTCTAACGTTATCAGAATTAAGTTAATAGTGTAATTATAATAAAATGTAACATTGTGTGTTCGTTTGGGGTCCGGCGGTCATCGCTCCGTAGTTGACGCGCTCGGGTGACGGCGATGCTTATCCGTCGACAATTAAAACGTATCGCGATTCGCGACCTGTTGCGTCTTCCCCTCGACCCTCGGTTCGCTCCATTGGATACACACTATTTCATTGGGATTTATTAAAAAATCTTTTATCTGGTTGCGGTAGTGGAATGCGTCCAAATTTATTTTGAAATTTATTGTGACTTAAATTACCAAGTCCCGTTAAAATGATTAGAAATAAGATTGATATAATCGCTCCATCTTCGATTCAATTGTAATGGGTACGTAGATATCAAGATCGATATATCTATTGGAATTAGTTACATACTTGACTATATATTATACTGTATGTTTACAATATGGGATCTCGATAACACGTGCTTTTCAATAAAAACTTTGGAGGTCAAGTGTAGTAGGCGTATTTATATCAAAACGAGGCTATGTGCCGCGTCTGTGGGGGCGGTCATTAACTGGGTCGCGCGGGGACAAAGACCTCGAGCTCAACGCGGGGGTGGAGGGGAGGTTTCGCTTTCCACCGACATCCCTCCGACCTCGGTCTCTCTCGTACCCGCTCGTCTGCGTTCGGTTCCCCCGAAGCGTCCCGAAGTACCGTACGGTCTCCGGGATAAATGTTTACTCTTCGCGCTCTCAATACGGCCACCTCGAGGGGATTAATTTGGAACTTCTCCGGCCTTAACTTCCTTCAACAATTTTCCCTTTTCGCGGCTTGCGGCGTGAGACGTAAAGATTGAACCGCCGAAACGATTACGGCGGCTTTCTTGTTGGCGAATATGAAGCTTATTGTTGGGAGGTGCCTCTTCGGTTTAACGCGAGGTTAATGTTAATAAATGTATATTTGTTATGCAAATCGGCGACGTAACGAGTCGGCCGCGACATCGACCTGACGGTTGCAGGAAATGAGTGTCGGGTTCCTAAAAATTGAGGGCACCGACGAATCGATTATCATACATAAACTGAGGCAAATAAAATGCTCGTTTTATTTTTTTATTATTCAGCTTTTTATAACCTGCTAATTGTTTTTAATTACGATCACATTTAGATATACGTTTCGAGTTGAAGGTTTTAGCGCTTAGGATATAATTGTACTTAATAAATATGTTATTCATTAAACCGTTACATTCGATAGACTTTCAAATCCATTAGTACTAATAAAATAGATTTCAACACAATTTTAGTGTACTATCTAATCGCGTCTCACTCCTAATTGTAATTTGATTTATGCTCGCCCACATTACGATCTAAATCATGTTATAAATCATTATTTATTTGCATATTACTCGGTGAACTGAATTGTGACTGGTTAAACTTATTAAAATGGTTAATTTATAGGTTAATGTGAAATAATAGTGACATTAAAGTATTGTTATTAAGTAGCTTATAACTCGGGTACATTGTTACCACGATTAATTACTTTATATTAGTAAATAAATGTCAATGCATTTATAGAAAGTGAAAACTAAATTTATGCAACTCATTGCTCTTTGCAAAGACAATGAATGCAATACAATAAAATTATTTCATAAACACTATTAAGTATAAATATTTATTATTATTATTCGCGTAGTGTATTTGAGTTTTATTGTAATAGGTACAGTCAACACCGTAAGTTCATATTTAACACTAAACCTACCGACACCTTCTTGTGTACCTGTTCCTACCGCACGCCGTCAAATTGACCGGTAATTAAAAGTTATTTTATTATATAACGCAGGTAATAATGGAAATAACTAAAAGTAAAGAGTGAAGAAAATATTATATGCATATTCTAAGAATTGTCATGTAGTTTGATAACGATATTATAACGTTTAAAAACGTGTAAGTTTTACAAAAGTTTAGGAACGGTCAATTTGACCGGTACTTGGTAGGTTTAGTGTTAAATACATAGGTAATAATAATGAATTTAGTAATAGGAAAGTCGGCTTACGGATAGTGTACATAATAAAAATAATGAATTATATATATATATATTATACACAGCACATACTTTTAAACCCGTCCTTAATTGTAATTGTATTTTTTTTAATTAATAATCTCCGTGCATACTAATTCAGTACTCAAACAGCTCAAGCCATTCGCTTTCTAAATTATATCCGACGCTATGAAATGGTTAAGTAAAATATAATGAAATAGAATTTACGTTTTATTAATAATATAAATTACACATTCTAAGACCGTGTGCCGTGTTTACTTGAAATTTTTAATAATTAAAAAGCTTATTTTTTTGCTACAAATTCTCATCTACATAACAAGTTTTGCGAAACTACAAATCGTGTATATATAGTATTTGTTATCTGGCTTCGTAAATTTAATCATGAAGTAAGAAAAATTCGGGTCGAATTCAAGCGGCTTCCTTTACGGCTTCGAAAGACTCACATATGTACGTCAAGTTTTTTTTTTTACTGTAATATTAAATTAATTTTTATACACAATGCACAAATATATTGTTATATGTAAATATGATTAACAAAGTCCTTCAGACATCGCCAATACCTACCAGTCTACGATCTACGTAAGATGACGCGTCTGATAGTTGGTTGGCGTAGGTCAGTGATCGCTAAACGCTGATTATCTGCAAAGTGCCGCTCGCTTTTGAACATTACACTTCTTTATACTTCATACTTTATTACAATAGTATACTTTTATATTTTTATTATTCAAATTTCATTATTACTAATATTAATAACGTGTTTTACTTTAGGATAATTATTTTATGTATATTTGTCATATTTATATTTGTAAGTATCAACGAGGAACAGTGACACATAATTGTACGTTTATTATATTTATAATAAATATTTATTACTAATAGAGTTATATATTATCTCCATGTCGCTCCAGTAATCGATAATTTTATCGACCAAGTGATCCCTGTCCGGAGTTTCATAATATTGTGTATATAACAACGATAGCGCTGGCATCGCTCCCGTGACGATATATTACGAGGCTATGACTTGTTTAAATATCCCTTCTAACCACTTATAGATGACTTATCTATTTGATCCCTGTTTGTTCTAATCTCAACCTTACTGTGTCTTTTGCATTGAAGGTTAGTTTTTAAATTACTAAAACTACTTTGAAAGTGTCAAATCTGTGAAGATAATTCTCTTTTAGAACGGTTTATTTTCATTAAAATCGGTTCAGTAGTTGTTGCATTATTTATATAACTTATTCCATCTATTCCTGTTTATTCCAGTTCAAAATAAGATTGGCTTATCAACTTAAGTAATGTGCCTATATTTGATATTATAATTATTGTACCCAACTTTATGTTAAGGTTATTCTTGTGAAAAATAAAGTTGAGTTATCAATTGATATAGTATTATTATAACTCTGTAGTAATAATAATTTTACATAACATTATCTAACTCGTAATTAATGCATTCATATGTTTTATTTATCTCTGCCTCTTATGAATTATTATCTGGGTCAATCATTGAACCATGCCTTATCTACACAAGTGTGAAATGTTTATGGTTCGTATTTCGATAGTGTATCTCGGATAGATTTAACTCTCGTGTGTACTTCGCCTATTAATTACGATCTACCGACATTTTGAAGTTATCTTAAAGTAAGGAACATAATATATAATGATTGGACATTTTAAATTAATTTATTTACAAAACACACAATTTTATTAGTTTTAGTTAAATTATTTCATATATTTATTATTCATGTAAAAGAGCTTTAAATGAACAACAATATGGTATTAATTTGTTTGGGATGGTAATAAGTATTTAGGTAGAAAAGGTACTAAAGTTAGCGACGTGTTCAAACTCGGACCGCCTAACTACCCTACCTACCTACCATTGACGCTGTCAAAGCCAATAAAGCCAACTCGATAATAAAAAATGGATCAAACTTTAATATAAATTTATCAATTACTTTATTGCAAATTTTATTTTAACTTTAGACCGATACTAGTGGTGGGAAATGTTATTTAATATCATACGTATTTTTCGTTTCTAAACATCTAGCAAACATTGCTCTTAAGTATAGTTTAGCGAATTGGTTATATATATTAGACGATACTCGTTTGTCACAAAGAATGCAGTCAGCTAGCAATCTAGATAAATAATTAAAATGCATCCTGAAATCCCTGCAGCTGAGCTGGGCTTTGGATTCGGTTCTAATATCCTCTCCAATTAAGGTCTCCAGTGCTAGTAAAATACCGTTTTGCAATATCTCTACGGCTTATTCGTGTTTTGAATTATTACGTTTATTTATGATTTGCTTTTAAAATATATTGAGTTGTAGAAGATGTGTTTATGAATTCTGTGAGAATATACATAGTGGTAAAAATTAGTAAAAAAGGTGAGTTTTTTGACGCTTTTTTGTGTACACAGTTTTCTGTTTTTATATATTTTATACATTTTTGGAATAGTATCTTTGTTCTATAACTTTGTCCTGAACAAAGACGATATCATTAAAAAACTACATGTATAAATAATGTGTAAATATGTTCTGTATATATAAAATTAAATTGAAATGTATTGAAATTTAAAATCTTAACGTCCTTAAGTAGTTAACATAATTTTGTTGAGGGTAAGGTTTGATAAATTAAACGTCTAATCCTGGTTTCCAATTACATTTCTTAGACCTTGCAACGTTGCAACAAAAACTGTTTCGTCGAGTTGGGGTTCAAATAGGGCGAGTTTCGGGTGCAGGGTGCGGGGCGGGGCGCGGTGTGGGGGGAGGGGGGGCAGCCGCGGCGGGAACAATGCGGCCGTATCGATCCGCCCTCGTGCCGTCTACTCAACAGCCGACACGCACGCCTTCGCTCTTTTTATGAACGCCTGGTACTTTTGCTTTCGCGGGCTATGCGGGTTGCGTACGCGGCGGTTCTTATTTAGTATAAATTTTCTATAAACACTTGACATTTAGGTCAAGTATAGTCGGGTCATTCTTAATATCATTCGTAAAAACCTATGTGTATACCCTTCGAATAGTATTTCATGTTAAATAATATAAAGTCAAAAGTGTGCATTCTCCCTGCCTAGCTGTGTCTATGATATACGTGATTAGCAACACAAAATCCCTAAGGATATCCCTTACTGATATCAAAAAGGGCAAGCTCAGATAACGTAGCAATTGATCTCTCGGAATTTCCTTTGTTATTAACACCAACTTAAAAAAAAGGGTATTTCAGAACATTGTATGATGACAAAGATGAGTGTATGTATAATTGAACAAAAATGGCTGTACCAGACGTTGGAAGTAGGTACCTGCAGCCTTGTTAGTGAAACCTAATAATACCGGTTACCAGGCACGACGCGTGCCAGCTAATGAGTTTTGGTGAAAGCTGCACGCAAAGACATACCCATGCCCACCGTCTATATTAATAATTATAATGCAATTATTATGGCTACCTAAACGGCAAACCCAATTATCAAAGTTCAAAGTCTTCCGAGGTAACATGTATAAAATTTGACGATCGTTTGAAACCGTGTTTTGATAGAATATTCAATCTATAATGGCACTTGTAAATACCAAATACTGTTACCGCACGGAGTATGAACCGACGCTTAACGTCTAAAATTTATTTACTTTTTTATAGTATTATAAAACTAAAGGAATATATGAATACATAGTTAAAAACTTTCTTAGATTCCATCTAATCAGATATTTACGCGGACGATTTATGAGTATTTTAAAATCTCATATGTATGCATATTAAGTAACAGAATTATAATACGCACTCGAGCGATGCCCACAAACACATTAAATACATTTGGTAGTCAATAAAAATGTTGATAAACATCGCATAGGGTGTACCTTACCGACGAATAAGGATCATCTTTATTTTATAATATATATTTATATATTTATATACTAGAAGTAAATACATAACACTCTTCTTAATAACTAAATCTATTTTATATTATGTTTTAATATAACTAAGGCACCATAGAAGGACCTGGAGTTGTGATTTCCTATACAGTTTGTTTTTAATATCAGTTATGTTCATTGAATAAAGATTGTCAGGACGTGTGTAATAAAAGGGTGATTTATCTTCTATCCATCATTTGGTTCCCTCCCTCCCTCCGCCGATGACTGACAGCCATCCGAAAACTATTTCTCTTTTTTGTTGCTTCATCCCTCGACATATATTTCTTTTATTTACGTTGATTGATTTTGTGTTTTTCAATAATAAACGGTTACTCTGTTAAAATAAGGCTACGCTATGTTATGACAATTAAACAATCAACCTGTAAGGTGTGTAGAAAGAAAAACAAATATATTCCTATTTTAATGTATATTGTTATTTGGTTATTGTTTTACGAATAAATAAGTAGAATAAAAATATGTAAAGTCTAAACCGCCATCAATAATTACAGCGTAAATAACTCCACTGTTAGTTGCTGAAAAATCAACAGCAGTAATAATTGGACATTCAACACCTTGATAAAAACATACCCAGCTCACAATAGACGCACAACGCATTCAGACCTCTCGCCGTGCATTCGTAGTTAAAAAGAAACATTCAATTAGCGCATCTCGAGCCGCCTCGGTGTTTGTCGTTTCAATTTTAAAAGGTACTCTAAACTCTTTGACGGAGCCTAACTTAACATTCCCGGCGTGCTCCCACAGGCACTCTCCCGTGTGTTCAACCCCTTGTCGAGTAATCCCACTTGATTGATAAGCTTAGGCGATAGCGGTGAGTGGTGTGAGGACGATTTAGGCTTGAAACAATTTCTCAATTTGAATTGAAAACTTTTAAAGTCGAATCCCGATCTACATCCAACACGATTGGTACGAAATAGATTTACCTTTCATATCTTACCTACTTTCCAGTTTATGAAGATTTTTTTTTTTATAATATATATAATTATTTAGCTTCCATTCGGTTTCAAATTAGCTTTACTCTTTCGGACGTCAAATAAAAATAAGAATATAATATAATTAAAATTGTGCATAAACATCTTTAGCTACGTATTATATTTTTTTATTTTATATTTATATACCAAATATATTGAACGAATTAAAAATAATATAGCATATATTTGCATAATGTGTAAGTTACCGCCGCCGTAGACTTGCACTCGATACGGGATCCATTCCGCTCAATTAGACGCGCCGCTCACTCACAGATTTGAGCCTAGTACGTACCTTTGATTAAACTTTGATTGCGATGCGTCACTCGGTTTCGGAGCCAGTTGTATTTGTGTCAAATAGATCTATCTCTCCCTGATTGGCGTTTACAGCGTTCGATGTCCCCCGGCTGTGAGAGGGTCAAGCGAATATTTTTTTATTTGTATATTTCAATCTCTTTGATCACCTGTTCTCTAAACGGCTTATACTAGGAGGTATATTGTTATCGGGTAAATTTAACGTATTTTACTTTGAACTTTGATAGTGTCCTTATCAAAAATATATATATATATATACATACATACATACAGTTGTTTTTTTTTAATTCATTATTTTAACGAGTGTACTACGTCAGTAGGTATTATGGGTCGCTAGTTAGTATCTTTCGGTTGAATGATACCTAAATAGAATATTTGTGTATTACAGTTTGAGTATTCACTTTCTCTGTTATGAATGTGAAAATTCGTCATGAAAGATTTCGGAACAAACGGTGAATTATTACCTAATTACCGTAACATGGCAACAACGTTTCTAAATTTTGCTCCCCCAACGACAAAGTTAGGGAAACTTCTTCGTGGGGCAAAGCCACTCGCAACTTTTATAACTTGTACTAACACTTTGGAGATTGTGAGAGTTTAACTATCGTGGTTCGAAAGTGACAACCAAAAATACATTGATGTTTTTTTTTGTTGGAATTAAGCTATAACATAAAATTCCAGTTGTCAAAATGTTTGTTAACATCATCAGCGTAATGTACAACGACGAAGTCACAATAAAAATTAATCTCTCGGAAATAAAACCTTAAATATCGTTTAACTACCTATTCATTAATTATTCGTCGACCGAGTGACACAGCTCCAAATGGAACCACATTTTTAAATCTTTTCACAAGAAATAATTACTTGAGCTGTCAATTTGTTTAACAAACATTATAATACATATATGTTTTATACACAATTATTTAGTTATTTTAAAGTATATTTTCAACGGATTATCGTTAATTTAGTATGTTTAATATGGACTTTATTGTTTCCGGTCTGCGTGACAGATGGCATCGGAATATTGATAACACTCATAAATCAAATTAACGATGCATTTATAATTATAGTTCTGGAAAAGTTATATCTAAAGTTTTTAAATAATGAAACCTTTGACGGGTTCATCTGTTGATTCGTAGAAGTCTGTCCCGGGCTATTTTTACTTTTACGATCCCCGTGCGTTCCCTTCGCCCCTTCCCGCCCTTCAACCCCGTTCGGTATTGAAATGTGATTTATAAAATATATTTGTATATATATATCTAATACATTATAATATTAAATATGCATGCTCTACACCTCCGCTTCCTCACATTCCTGCATATGATAAGGTAAAATGTTACCCACCACATTTTTTTTTACTATTCATTAAAAATAATGATTCGTCTTTCGTCCGTCACGTCGCTGTGAAGCAGGTTGCTACTGAAAATCACTGAAAAGTTTCTTTTATTATGCATTTTTTAATCTTTTGTTCTTCACTATTTTTTGTTCTTATTATGTTTTTTATGTTCCAAATAAAGATTTCCCTTGCTTAATTTTATTTTTACTATTCTTCACACAGCATCCGGGCTCCACACCTAAAAGATAAACAGCTCTCTTTACCATGTTTTTCTGTATAAAGTAAACTTTTAGTTGCTCTAAATATCCGCGTCAGATGGTTCGGACTTATTTGTTATAGTCGTTTTTATCAAGTAATAATATCAGTGTGAAACAGGTTTGTCTCGCTTTTCTTCTGTCAAGATGTGAGGTAAATGATGTTTACATGTAGTGTTGACATCGTGATTAATGCAAACAAATTTATTGACCCCTAGCGCCTTTACGTGCTGCTAAAACCTATACCTCTGTCAAGAACATGTACTTTAACACTAAACCTACCGACAATTCTTGTATACCTGTTCCTACCGCACGCCGTCAAATTGACCGGTAATTAAAAGTTATTTTATTATACAACGCATTTAATAATGGAAATAACTAAAAGTAAAGAGTGTAGAAAATATTATATGCATATTCTAAGAATTGTCATGTAGATTGATAACGATATTATAACGTTTGAAAATGTGTAAGTTTTACAAAAGTTTAAGAACGGTCTATTTGACCGGTACTTGGTAGCTTTAGTGTTAATAATACTGCACCACTGTAAAAAAAATAAGTTTCTTATCATAGCAGCCAGAGCAAAACAATTTAAAGAGTTTAAGGAAACTTATCCAGCTTTGAAAGCTTTAACCGCGACACCAACAAATCTAGGAAAGCTAAAATAAAATACAATTTTTGATACAAATTAGCCCTTGTAAGAATTCATCGGCACACCGTTTACATTTACACGTGTTACACATTGTAGGGCAGGGACTGTACTTTGTACTGAATTATTCAACGTGTCACAAGAACGACTTTAACGACAATTTGTTTTGACAATTATTAATTTATGTTGTGTCAGTAGTCTATTAAAACCTACGTTGTGGTGTCTGATGTCGTTTACCAAGTCAGATATATTTGTCGTAACTAGACCGAATTAACTAATAAATTGTTGTAGTTTGCGACCTTCAAATTCAAGCTACAACTTGGCATGTCTTTTGAATCAATATATGTTATATATATTGACGCCGAATGTTTCAAGGGATGCGAGAGTCGTTACTTAAAAGGAATAACATAATCACCTAATAATCAATACAACCCCCAGTCGTGTAATCGTAATGGACAATTATTTCGTCGGTCGCTCTCACGCGTGGCGCGTGCGTGTCCGCTATTATTACAAGATGCGTGTGTCACTCATCTGGAGGGATTAGGTGACGAGATGAAGCGAGAGAGAGAGAGAGCGAGAGAGCGAGATACGTGCCGTCTTAAAATATCTATGCTTATATTAATCTGATAATAGGCATTTTAATGAATTAAAATTTGTAGTTTATGTTCTAATAGATCATAAAATAGTTAACTATCGCTAAAGCTAAGGGTTTTATTATGTAGTAATGATATACATTATTTATTTGTAAGAATTAAATATAATCGCTGGATCCTAACCCTAGCGCCGCACTCCCAGGTCGATAAGGCCATGTGTGCAGCCTCCGCGGGAGTCCGCCCCCCCTCGCAGACTATTTTCATTTATCACCGGCCTCGATGCTTAACCTTATTGTATGAATAGCGGCTACAATTAAAATATCCAACAATAATATTTATTATGATTAGCAGAAATAAAAAAAAAATCGATGTCTTTAATTCTGCCGTTAATTTGCACAGCGAGCATGTAAAGAATGAATTAATTAAAATTGAAATAATATCTGTATCTTCAAACTTGTTTTGCGTGTTAATTAAATCGTGAGAATTCATTCTTATCTACGTAATAATTCGGTTTGATAAAATTATTATTCTTAACCGTCTAGGTTTACGTATTCAAACTACGTCTACTCGTGTATATTTAATTTGGTTTTGTATATACTTTGATATCGTGTATTGTGAGAAAAAGAAAAAACATTTAAACTGAATATTATAATTTATATATATATATATTATTATAGTTATGTAGTAGTATAAACGTGTATATTTTAAAATATTTATGGACTTAACAAAATTATTGATTCGTTTTTATAAAGAGAGGTTTTGTAATATTTTCGTTATATATAGTTCAAACTTTCGACTCACTTCCAACCGAACCAGCCATGTCTCCAGATTTATCAAATCACAACAGGCAGTTTATTGATCGAGAGAGCTACTAAATCTAATAAGTTTTTTGTCGGACGCGAAACGAATGAGGTAAAACGTGTTTGAAATAGACAGGGGATTAAGTATCCCCTCGCGATCACACGAGGGGAGTAGAAGTAGTGTGCAGTTATAGGGTTATATACCTAGTGCGTGCTCCGGGCACAGTCTTGCGGATCAATTTCACGCAGATCGATTTCTTTTGTGGATAAAAAGTTCTTGTAGGAGGCAAACAGCGACGGCAAACACTCCAGGTACCAACAGCTGGTCGGGTGGCGTCGCGTACCTGGTCGGAGCGGCAACGTCGCCTCCGCGCCGCCTCACTATATTAAGTTGTAAGTAGCGTGGAACTTGTTAGTTTAGGACAAACTAATATCTCCTCCGACTGCTCGGATTTTGATGCCGAGACGGGTTTCAAGATTACGTATCGAGATTCTGGATTATTTCATACCTGATATATGAAAAATGTTGTAGGAGATATTAAATATCACTCGTCTCGTATACACGATATATCAAAAGGAGAGGAATGAGAAGTGTTTTATATAACAACGATCTGAACACAAAGGTACAATGAGGGCTTTCAGCAGTTCGCGGTATGCGCAACAATAACAGATGAGCTAGAATAGCGTGATGCGATTACGCCTTTGTATGGATCGCGGCTCGGGGAAATGGAGGACGTAACCAACTGAAACAGATCATATTAATTAGTAAATTATCCAGCGTTGATTTATCTATATTAAGTAAAGTGCTTTTGGATTTCGGAGTTGAATTTATTTTATACATATAAGAATTTTACCGCCTCTGCTGTCCATGTGTTATGACAACCTTCCGTTATCTCAGATTGTATAATAAAAGATACAGATTGGACATTTCCAAGCTATAAACGTCCTCCTACGACCTCTCTTAACGACAACCGCGCTGAATTCGATCTAGCCTAGAAACTCTATACACATTGAAAGATGTGAAGCTATGTACATTATTATATTTTTATATTTAAATAGTTCTCCCCACACACGAAGTATCTATTTACTATATAAATTATATTGTTAAGTCAATAAATTACATCAAATTGTTTAAAAAGTATTTAAATATTGAAAACATTGATAAAAATATATAATAATTATAAAATATAAAAATAAGGGTTGTAATAATTGTCAAATTGTATTGATGTAATGGTATAAAGTATGAATAATATGTTTTGTGTACAGGTACGTAGAGTGGTCGATCAGTCATATTCGAGCTTCGTGGGAACGCGGCTGTGAGTAGGGTGACCCTGCACACTGTACACTATTCACTTATTTCTACTAAAACTTTAGTTATTTTTAAATATTTTAAAATAAGTAGCTTATAATTTTCTAAAATACTTTTCAAATATAACTCGACTATCTATCTTAGAACATGATATCTTTATATAGTGTAGAGGAATAATCTGATTCCCTCCGTAATATCGATACATACCCAGAGGTTATAAAATGTCGTCGGTATCCGTCGTGAAGTTTTACTCTCGGCTGTAAATTCCTTTTCTTTTAAGAGTCCTTCACCCTAAGAGTCCTTGAGATTTTCGTTACATCATAAACACGTTACACTTTTAGTTTTGTTAGAACACAGATTTGACTCCGTCCACTCAAGTTAAATAAAAACTTTAGAACATCCTAACGCGAATAAAATTAATAATAAACTTTATATAATTAGTTTGTTACTAATTCAGATTATAGTAATCCTTAAAGTAGTTTTAAAAAACATCCATCAAATATTATTTATAGTAAAATCATTATACTTAACTGTTCTCGGAGCATAACTAGCTTAGCGCATACATGTACCGCCGAGATCAAAGGTTCCTGAACGTGCTTCCATCAGCGTGAAGTTACTTCACATGTGCTGTAATTAGGGTTACCATTACAATTAAAAATATATTTTACATGTGCCGCTGTTTGGATTCTATTATACTTCAAATAACTGCTAATATAAAACTGCTGTAATTGTTTTGTGTCATTATTTATAGATTTACTTTCAAATTATATTTTATATCCAATTAAATTAACTTTAGATAGTTATGTTATTTATCTAATAATATAGTTTAAATCTAGATTAGACTGAGCTAATCTACCAGGTGACAACCTTTTTAGCGGACAAAAACACAGTCTTTAAGGTTCTCAAAATAACAGCCGTAAAGTAACAAAGTAGAGGCTCGCTCGTGTAGTTGATGCCGAAGTCGCTAAGTTGCGTAGGTTTGGTAAAAGGTGTGTGTGCACACATGCATATGTATTAGACGCTAGTGTGTTAGCCTGTTTCGTATTTAACCGCTAATCTGTTTGTAATGTTAATATTATTATATCGTTAAGTATTTCATGTTATTTATTATTAACAAAAGACTTCATAGAAATTAATCAGTTCACTTACCTGAGTAACTACCTGAGTTGGTTTCATGTTGTAGTTTCCAGTAATAAAACTTTATCGCTATCCTTCGTCTTATCTCTCGACTTACATACTTTAACTAAAGTATACTTGTACGTATTTCCAAGTAAATTATAATCATTTTGGTGATTTGATTTACTATTAAAATATATATATATTTTTTAACATTGAATATTTAATAAAATAAATATCATTAATTGGTTAGTGAAGTAAAGTTGATCTGGTCACTTGAGTCGCTGTAATGGATTTGTCAACAAGTAACTCAATACGGTGAATTGTATTACGGAGACCCGCTGGGTCTGCACACTTTAAATATGTATTTTATAATTGGATATACCACGCGAGGGGCTCCCTTCGAATAATGGACGATTCTACGACCCATATCTCTTTGTTACAATATTGTAACTCGATACTCTTTTAGAAATATATATCGAAAAAGTAACTTATTTAAATTTTATTTTAAAAAATAAACACTGAAGTAGAAAAAGGAGGAACTCAAAAACTTTAACGCTGATAACCGTCGAGGGATGCTCCGCGTTTTAGAGATTGCGGTTGATACTTATAAATAGGGCAAAGTAAGAGAGTACATATCCGGCGCAGCCCGCATCTCTGTGGAGACCGCCTCTGTTATCTCGAATACACCGACAAACGTAATACGTAGCGTAATTACACCCGCCGGTTTCGCCGACATTTGCAACACACCGTTAGGTTATTTGAAAAACTAATGTTTGGACCGTTTATTGTACAATATATATTTTTTACTAAAGATAAAATCGCTTTAGTTTGTAAAATCTATTTTGAAAAGTTCGGTGACTAACAATCAAAGATAAAAATCAACAAGATTCCGATCTGGACAACGAAATCATGGAATGAATGTCAAATGAAATTGACTTTTATAGAGGTTATTCTGTTCCACGTTGAAAATATTCAAATACCGTGTACGAGTGCGATCCCTAAATCCGTTTATCCTCGGCGCGGAGGAGACACTGGAATCTTTTTGCACTTTTTGTCGCCCTCTCGTGTTAATGCCTGTTGCAAGATTTATAACTTCGGCCTCACTCCGTTCGATCCACTCTAACTGGTTGCCGATAATTAATTTAAAGGAATTATATTGCGAATTATAAATTGTTCATTAAATATCATTGCCTAGTAATTAATATTCAATATTAATAACATATCTTAGAAAATTTATTTCTATGTTAAATCTAATGTTCGTAAAATATAGTAGTTATTCTCGAATACGGGTCACACGCTACCGGTCCTCGGAGTGGTATGCCGGTCTATCTGTACGTGTACGCACTATTATCTAATATAACTATACTATGTTTGAATATAAATAATAAAATTAATTCGTTGTATTGAAGCCGTGTGCATTTATTATTATTAAAGTGTTAAGATGTCTCGTAATATTTAATTAAATATATATTTAGATTTAATAGATAAAAGTTTTGTCATTATGAATGATGATGTTCAAGTATAAATGATGTCATAGTTTAACTTGTACAGAGCGACCGATTGATTGTTAAATTGTCACCGGCGGCTGTCGTCGGGCGTCTTCCGTTCACTGTTCTTTTGAGTGGCCCTAATTTGTTAGAACTACACTCGTATCACTGTTGTGTACTGTGTACTGCAAGAAAAGAGAATCTCCCACTATATTATATAATATGTCTATCTTCACGCATAAACTTATGAAGATTTTTAACACAGTCGTCCTAATAGAACGTGAAAATTGTCGTTCAACTCCTGACATCGGCGTCCTTACCTTAGTTAAATGGTTAGGTTAATGTAAATGAAATTAACATGGTGTCTGCGTGTGGGCCAATAACATGTAAGTAGTTATTTGTGTTGTTATCTTACCTAATCTGTCAAGACCAATTCAGTTCACCCCTTTTCAATTTCTTTTGAGCGTATTCAGGTTGTAAAATATGCAGTCGTTTATATAGAAAGTGCGAAATAAGCTACTAAAGCCATCAATATTTCAGAGAAATGACATTCTAATCGCTATAAAGGTTCCTGCCGCATAAATATTCTAAAAGGAGCGTAGAAAGCTATCTTCGGGCGAGAGTTAGTAGGTCAGAGTGAGAGAGAGGTTAGGCGTCACAATCCAGCTTAGTGCCGCCTTCCGTCGCGACGCTCCCTCCTGACTTTGAAATGCAGAGATGTTACGGAAGTAAGACGCCGCGGGTGATTCTCCCCTCAAATACACGGCTACTGACATCAAAGTGCGAACTTTTATTATTACGTTACGTAGAGATGAAACCTAAAAGCACTTTACTCGCCCGGTGCCGGTACCGGTGCTCCGATTAAATCGAGGATTTAAACATAAATTAAAATGTACGAGAATATATATATTTTTTTGTAATTTAAGTTTCTCGCAATCTTTATATTTTTAACGCGGCGCAACCGGTTGGGATCGTCAATTTTTAATTATTGTCGGTCTTAAAGATAATTACGAATCATAAACCAGAGGTCATTAACACCGCAGTGATGGTATTTGATATAATAAGTAACTCTAGACTAATGAGATAAGGAAGATAACAAATCATATAAAATTATTATATGTTGATGATAATATATAAATATAGTTATTATATACAAAGTGTTAACTATTTTAAAAAAAACAGTTCCACGAAATTTGTATTGTGTGTCAGCAAAGGCATCGTCCAAAAGGGCAAGGAAGGACGGCGCGGGCGTCGCTCCCGCAGCTGATGGTTTTGCGACGCAGTATTATTTTTTGCACGATATATTCTCAATGACGTATAGCGGCTCAAGTTGTAACCGTATCAGATTTGCATGTTTCGTGATTTTTCTTTGAGAACGAACGCGAGATTCAAACTTTATCGATCTAATAAATTCTACCACCATCAGATAAGTGATACATTTATTATACACACTAGACGCTATAATTGTGGACATTGAACGAAGTAACACGTGTAAATAATTTATATAAACGACTCAACGTATATCCCGCCGGTGGTACACAGAAACACACTCAGCTCGCGACTCCCGGTCAGGCTGCATATGATAAATGAACGGTGACGTCGGTCTAATACTTTACTATATTGCCTCTGGGAGGGATGTGGGAAATATGACCATAATGAAAAAAAATACATCACGAAATCTCTTGGGAAATTGATTAATAACGACAGAAGCATGTCCGAGGGTTGTGCATTGAAGCAGTTTATTTTTAGTTTTTAATTCACTAAATGTATTTTAAATTGTAAGAAAAATCACTATACATTTGATATGTTAAATTAATATATTTTATCATATAATGAATACCTTAAAAACATGAGACGATTCGTTAAATTATTGCCCCTAGACCTTGCTCTAATTCAGAGGTGAAGCAATAATTGCTCTAAGAAAACTGGTGAAATGTGTTTACCATAAGAATTCCCCTCGGGTTGTTATAGAAAATAATAGAATAGCAAAAGCATTATTATGTCATAGTAGAAAGACTGATAATTGTAGCTGTAGTCTTAAAATTAGCAACATATTTTCATAGGGAATATAGTTTTCTTTTAGTTTAGAAAACAATTGACCTAAGCCAGTATCTTTAACAGCACGCAATGGTTAAGTTATACGGTATACCATAATCTAAAAGATACCGGAGACAGAGTCGCCACAAAGCGACGAGGCGAGTGCCGAGAATACGCAAACAGGTGTCGACTACGAGGATATATTTGCATATAAATAGAGTTCCTGCTTAACTGTAACACTAACTCGTCTCTTTCTCTCTTACTCTATGCCCATTACGCTAGAGAAGTACGGGACGTTACGCCTCCTCGCGCTCCACGTTAGCCGGCTAGCTGCTCCAGGAGATTCTATTTATAAACGGTGATGTAACAGGGAATAGAATGATTTGAATCGAAGGTTTTGTTATCATTTCTGACGAAAGGAAGGCGTTAATTACTGATAGTTTCCTGGAATCTTTAGATAAAAACGCGTATCCATGTATCATCTCATAATATTTTATATAAAAGTTCTAACCGGTGGTACGATATTTATCAATAGGTGTATTGTCCGGTTAGGTCTACAATAACAGATTGGTATAAGTTATAAGTTTTAAAAGAAAACATTTTCCTTCAGTGATACGATGCTGTCATTATAGACAGCATCGTATCCCGTGTTCTAGGCCTTAAAAATATAATAATGGCTTATAATGTGAAGTGATTAGCGGCCGGTCGTCGATGGAGCCGGTTTCTTACCTCTTCCGTTAGCTGTTTTTATACATTGTATATTATTACATCACGAGAACGCTGTCTCAGTGCGTGAGATTCGTGACCCGTCTGCGTAGGCGCAGGTGACATGCGAACTGTTCATTTTTTAGACAAGCGACTCGAGTGGTACGCAACTAGTTCTGTTATCCGAGACCCTTGTTATTTTGTTTGTGTGTGTCTTATTTTTTGAAGCGTTTTCTATTTGTTCTGTCGGGCCCTTTTTTGCTGGGTTGCACCGCCCGTCTTCGAAGGTTTGAAGCGTTTTTACTCGAGCAGGGGGGGGATGCGGGAGGGGGGTCGCCGCCCTCCCCTCCCCCGGGCCGGGCCGTCCTTGGCCCGAGCGTTCACCTTGGCGCGCTGCTCTGTCGCACCACAGGTAACAAAGTTCCGCGAACTACGTGATTTCTATGGCTGTCCGCCGAAAGTGGATCTCGGAGTAGGCATCTTAGGGCTCGCTCGTCCGATGATAATATTACCGGGAATGTCGAAATGAAATACCTTCGGATGCCCTCGCACCGAGACCTACAGGCGAGCGAATTTCACTATGCCTTTAAGGTATCTAATGTCTTATAATCATTAGATTGAGAACATAATCCTTCTGAGACGGAAGCACTGCGACGGGGTGGTCTCGCACACATTGTTGCTATTGCTCTAGATATGGATTTGACACATGCTCCCCGCCTAGATTTTACTACTGTTATTAAATACATTACACACAAGTCATTAACACAGAAATTTAAATATTAGAGTATCTCTGATGTAAGACGATCGTTCAACATACGATTTACTTATAATTCTAACTTAATTTAAAAATAATATTAAAAGGTATAATTATTATTATTATTATTACAAAAATATTGGTTTCGGAGTCAATTTAAGACGAGAACGTACATAATATTGTCTTCTTAATAAAAATATAAATTATAGAATTTAATTATAATCGTCCGACGATACTTAAGATGGATCTGTAGTAAATAACTCAAAATATTCGTAAAAATAAAAGAAAATTAACACAATATATATATTTAAACAGAAAGAACGTATGAAAGTCATTTGTCTCGACTAAAAGTGGCCGTACTATAATCCTGTAACATAAAACAATTAACATTTCTTTGAATCACTGTCCTCAGGACGTTTCTGGAAAACAATGCTTTTATGTATTTTCTTAGAATTTACATACATTTTTTTAGGTAGTTTCTTGGAACATAGATCAGTTTTACAGATAAGCTATAAACCCGAGGGAAAAGAACGTGGTGTCATTAAAGTAATATTTAAAAGTAGTGCCCCGGTGCTCTATGGTACAATGTAATTCTATACACATTTATTATCCCTTATTTCATTCCACTTTTTATATTTATAGTGTTTTTATGATTTGTTGATGATTTACTGCAGGTCTGTGTTTGTGGTTTGCAACCAATATTTCATCCAGGTTATAGGTATTTTAGTGCTTTCAGTACCAGTCGACTCCTGCCTGCCTAAGGTTCGTTCACCCGGCGCTCTGTCATATCAATCACTTTATTGACTTGGTTTTAATGACCACTAATTAATGGCAGTATGCACACGTTATATTCGCAGAGTATTAAGCTGGTGTCTTTATATGTGCTTAGTGTGCTATGAACAAAAGGTTAGTGGGATCGACTGGAACATCCGAGGTCCCAAGGCTCAGCGTTCGTAATCTTATCGCATTAGAGGCCGGACATAGGAAGGGCATTAAATTTGAACGATCGTGAAGCGGCGGGTACGGCGAACGCGCCTGAAACCGGTCGTCCGTCCGTAAATAATGGATTAGAGGTGGGGTACGGGACGAGGCGGGGGGTGTGGCGCACGCACCGGCCGCGCGGGGGGAGGGGGGGCGTGTGCGGGGCGAGGGGACTGCGCCTCCCGTCAGCTGTTGCGCGCCCGGGACAGCGGCGCACTGCCGCCAATGCATCGGCGTTCATAGCGCACGCTGCTCGTCCCGCGGGCCCCTAGTGCTGTGCAGTGACATCAGTGTATATAACCCTGTGATCGATAGTGCGTGTGTGTGTGTGTGTGCGTGTGTGTGATGGCGAGGATGTGCAGTGCCCGATGTGCCAGCTGACCGCGGTGCTTTGGAGATGAGAAGTGATGTTACGCCATCGATCGAGGTGATTATCCCGGAGCCTAAAACACCATGCATGAACTTCGCTCCCATGGCGATCGTTTCCCGATTCCTCGCCATGGGTTAGTTGCCATCGGTAAGCAACGCCAGAACGTTACACGATTTTGGCGCTTTTTTTTGCTTTATCGCAAAAAAAATCTCCGGCGCAACCTGAATCTTTTTTGTTCAATCCTAACAATGAATGTCGCCCTTAAGCTTAGGGGACTTTTGTGAATTAGATGGAGACGGTTGTTTTTTTTATAAAACCAGCCCTGAGCCAGTATTTAGGAAAGTTTTTTATAACTCACATTAACGTTAGAAGATTTTTTTTTCACTCACCCTCATCACACATTTTATTTATAAACTATTTCCTTTAACTCTTCACATTTTGTGTCATGCTCGTAGCTTTCAAAATATAATGAACGTCTTGCCTCTTAATGTAATATAGTTATTCTGTAATATTTGATTTGAAGAGTATCCGATATTAGAAACCAAAGTGTCGATATAGTAGCAGGTAACAAACGTAACACATTATTTTTGTATAGTACTTTAGAAAAAAAAACAAACTAATATTGATTGCATTTCATAAAAAATGAGCCTAGATGTTTATGTTCCGTTTTCATAATTTGTTTTAAACATTTCTTTAAACTATATATTTTAATATGTAAATCTAAAAGGCTTAAAGTAAAAAATCCACTAAAAATACCCTTTCTTCATAACTTAACTCTTTCGTATAATTTCTTCACATCATTCATTATCAACAGCTGATAATAAGAATAATAAAAGGACATTGATAATTTCTTATTTTAATACCTTCGATGCACGTTTCCATGACTTATCACAAAGCAGGTGTAAGAGCACCTTGTTATACAGCCTTCCGCTTATAACCACTGTATAATTTATCCGTATTGTATCTAATACTAAGGTTCTATTAAAGCAATGGCCGGTCCCAGAGGCAGTTCCTTGTAAGGAAGTCATTGTAATTCTTGACGGATACTGCTAACTCGCAGTTCGTATCCTCGCGGATGTGTGACGCACTCTTTGATATTATTATTAGTATTGTTCTCTTAAATTATATTTCCTTTGCTGTCATTTATTAATATATAAATTTTATTATATAATTGATAAATATGATATAATAAAATTAATAATTAATTGTTATAAATTGACAAAGTTTATAGAATTAAAGTTAAAACTTTTATAATTGTTCATATAAAATATATTAAAATTCATTATGAGATTATTCTCATAATGTGTTTAAGTATGAATAAATGAATAAATTATATCAATTAAGTAATTATTATGTTTATAATTCTTATTATATTTTTATACATATTCATAGCTTGCATCGCAACCTTTCGATTGAACATGTTCGGATGTATGGTTGAATATTTTACATTTTTTTAAACACCCAACATTTTTTTTCGTTCATATTCTCCAAGAGCACCTCTTTGTAATCTTTTTGATGTTCTCTTCTATTATATTATGTATCTTTTGTTGAATTTCTTGGAAAGTTTATTGTATATTTCTGTTAAAAATAGTGGCAGTCAATATTTATTAAGGTATTTACTTTAGTAGCAGCTCAAACCTATGTGTGTTAGATAATATTGAACATATAATAATGTAAATATGTTGTGATATGCATGTGATGTGATGTGATATGTACATCGGCGTCGTGCATCGAGCGCATAACGCGATTTAAATCCAATCTCGTCGTCACGTACGCTCCATTTCCGCGAGCCGCTCCACTGATCTACACATTTCGTAATATCTCGTTACTCGTTAGGCTTAGGACAGTTAGCATTTCGTCTATTAACTATTTAACGCGGACACTTTGGGCGATTGCAGTGAATTTTGGTTTATAGGTGACAATATTTCTAATGACATTATTACCTGTATTTAATTCGCTCGCCCTAAATTCTACAACATACCAATATTCTAATTGTATCCTTTATGTTATGATGTATAATAGTGTAAAGTTTCATCGAAATCTGCTCAGTAGTCACTCGTGATAACAAACATACATATTCACAATTAACATTAGTAGGTATGATTCATGTTTTAAAATGATATATAATTAATAATATATTGTCACAGTGACGTCGGTTAGGTCTCGAGAATTCCCCATTGGAGCCGTTTATGTTTTGTGTCATTACGATTCACGCACTCCAATAGTCACATGCGCGAACAAGTTGATTACTTCATTGTTTATTACATCATGGACCGACTCCGTTACACCGAGTACTGCTTGTATATACTTGACTTGACTTATATATAATTAGGTGAAGTTATTTATAAATGATTCAACCTTATAATAATTGAATCAAAATTAATATGAACCTAAAAATGTTATTAACACCTGTCATCATTTTCTGTTAATTAAAAACAATTCAAATATCAATTTAATGAAAATATATAAGTATATTTTACAAACCGTTTGACACAATTGTATGAACCGGTCGGTATTGATTTAGTGTTATTATTAACCCTAAACCTACCGACAATTCTTGTATACCTGTTCCTACCGCACGCCGTCAAATTGACCGGTAATTAATAGTTATTTTATTATATAAAGCATTTAATAATGGAAATAACTAAAAGTAAAGAGTTTAGAAAATAAAAAAGCATTTAATTTATTTAATGGAAATAACTAAAAGTAAAGAATGTAGAAAATATTATATGCATATTCTAAGAATTGTCATGTAGTTTGATAACGATATTATAACGTTTGAAAATGTGTAAGTTTTACAAAAGTTTAAGAACGGTCAATTTGACCGGTACTTTTAGGTTTAGTGTTAATAAATATATATAAATAACAGGTCTATGTTCAGAAAACAGTGTGTCCGCGTGTAATATCATCTCTATTATCGTATACACTAAATCTACACAATACGCCGCCTTACGTACATTAAATCATTTCTTATTATGCACCTTGTAAACACCGCCCCGCCGCGCTAACTGACCTCAGAGAAATTGCTTCTAGCATTGTAAATTGTTTTAAATATATGTATATGTATAATTATTTGTATTGTCCAACTTATTTTATTTATAGTGATGTTAAATGGTTAAAAAAGATTTATTTTTTTATTTCTCAATGATAAAAGTTGGCAATTGGCGATAGTGTATAATGATTTATAATATATATTTTTTATATACGTAACTGTAGTTTTGTCTGTCAGTTTTAATTTAAATATTATTATTATCTCGCTTGAAAATTATGATATTTTTTAAATTTATTATTGTTAATATTTTTATAAAGACTACAATTATATTAAATATTTTTAATTAATTTGTTTCATTAAAATAAAAACAAACATCTAACACGGAACATAGATAGACGCTTGCGATGGCGGCAAGTCTCCCTACGAATATGCTCGGTACGGCGTGGACCTATCACACTGACCGTGCTGTTTATTATTATTCTTTTATTTGTTGCAAGTTAACAAAATATCTTATTTTATTGTAAAGAAAAATAACGTAGTTTTCAATGCACGTAAGTTATAAATAACAATTTTAATTGTAGATATAATACGTAGATATAAATTGCATAATTATGCAAAACATCACCTCCTTTAATCGTAATTAATCATAGTACATCTGGTCATAATTAATGCATATTTTATTCCGATCATTAAGAATATACGGCGATAAAGTTAAACGCGAAACAATCGAACGAAAACAATATCATATAAAAAGATTAACTTGTTTTTCAATGTCGGGTCATGGACTGGTGACGTGATCTTAAATGTTTTATAATTCTTTATTGTACGGTCAATGCGAATGTAGGAGGCGGTCGTTGACCTCGATCCGCATTCAATAGCATCCCGGCTCGTGGGAGGCTCGCTAAAAATAAGTGCGATGCGCGAGGCATTACAATATAGTGCACTACATCTAGTGTGTACTAGACACCCTCTCACTAGTTAGCGTACTACACTTCGCTATCTGTCATCCGATAAATACATGGAACGATCTGATCTGTGATAAATAATAATTTATTATTGATATTATTATATTATTTAATGTTAATTAATATTAAATAATTCATACATCATGTACAACTCGGCAGCCTTGACTTCGATAACGCCGAGATAACTGAAAATGTTTAGATGTGTTAGTTACAGGACACGCACACATGCATATTTTTTTTTACTCTACGAAGGGGACTCTTTGATTATACATTTACATATAGAAGATACATAAATAAACATTATAAATTTAAAATTATAATAAGTTTTCTCTCATTTTATATTTTTTTACGCTTCACGTACTTATAATGTTTTAGATATATATATATATTATACATCCAAATATAATAATGATAAAATCAATTCAAGTATGTATTCGTAATGGTCGTTTATTATTTATTCAATATTACAGGTCTCATATATTTTTTGTTGGAAAGGTCCGGAGGTGGTGGAACCTGTTTTATATAAATAAACACGCTGTGATTAATGCGAAACCCTAAACAGAACGACGACTTTTATACCACTTTAATATGACTCTAACGAAATTTGATTTTATTATAAACTATTGTAAGATACTATTGGTTAATACCAGTGCACAACTAATGACTAGTAGAGTATCTATTCATATAGTTCGTGTTTAATTTTATCATATTTGAAGGATATTAAGATATTTGATAATTTTTAATGACTTAGAATATAATCTAAAATAATAATGTCATATTATTTGTAAGTAACTGTATGACTAATGTTTGGATAATAATAATATATACATAAAATTTCCTAATAGTAGACTTAGTTGTGTATGACGACGCATGTATATAGTATATGTGTATATATATTATATTTGTTATTACATGTAACTTCACTGTGACGGTGTTTGTTTATAAGGAAGAGAAATAGGCTCAGTCTGTGCTGCGTCTAATCCGGTAGTTTAGTTATTTATGTGTCTCAAAGCCAACTGCTCGTTATTGTCAGTGACCGGGTATTGCTCGGTTAGTTTTATCTAAAACTAATAATCATATATATATCTATGGTTTTCAATGTTTTTAAGTGTCATTATTGCTAATAAACCGCATACCCACATACTGCAAAATTTTATTAACGAGCTAGCTCACTAAAATAACTAATGATACAGTAATTACGTCTGAGTAATTTACCGTGACCAATATTTAAGCTTTTGCATGTCAAGAAAATTATTAGTTTAGTGTGAGATGGTATCGCTGTGTGAGCAGATCATGGGGGTAATTTGTGGTGGGGCAATAACCCTGGGGCCGGCCCGCATGGCATTGTCCAGGAACAATGCAATGCAGTCCATGGTCTACACCGCATTGATTTAACAAGTGAAATGTGGACGTTCAAGTGTTTTTTTTAATTTTATTTTTGAAATTTCTTTGTCTGTACACAAATACTTTTGAAATAGGTTAAATATTACTAGACACAGTGGCCATGTTAAACTGCATCACAAGATTAAAATTATCTTTTGTTCTCACCCGTGAGAGCTGATTAAGTGCTCTCGGGTCGCAACATTTTGTTCCGACCTTCGTATCTGACCTTTGCATACTTTTATGATGATACGACAATAAGATACTCCAGATAAGACTATCGCCATTGTATCTAAGGAAGCTATCTTACTTACACAGTTTATTGAATGACAGATCTTATATCTTGTCTATTGTCTATAATAGTATTATAAAGAAAAACGGTTTGATTCCATGTTTTATTATTGGATAATCCATAACCTGCAGGACCATTTTTTTAAATTCTTTTACGTGTCAAGATTTTAATTATCAAAGAGTAACCAAGGCAAATTTTACGGAGAAAAGCGGTTACATTATATTTCATTCCGTTCAGATAGAAAGGCTTTCGTGAAAACAAAATAAAGAAAAGGTCCTTTGGAACGCATGAAAACTTTCTCTTTCTCCCTTTCTATCTCTCTCTGTCTCTCAATGTTATAGTTTGACTAACGCAGTGAGTGTAATTTGAATCGTAAATGCAATAACCCATCTCGTTGCGCAAGTCACCTCGACGCGTGCGGGACTCCTCAGCTCACTTTCGCTCGCGTTTAATTCTAGTCGTCCATTTATGGAACTAAATACGTATTCCTATATACCGTGCCATGTATATATATATATATCACCGGTTTGACGTCCAACGATGTGTAAATTGATGTTTATCTTGAAATCTTTTTGTTTCAAGCCTTTTATAGCTATTTATATTAAATTATTCTTGCTTTTGATTAATATTGAATTATATGTTAACTTAATTATTATTATTAATGTAGGTTTATGGTGAAAAAAAAATAAAATTCTAAATTATTTCAATGCCTGTATATTACCGTAAAACTGGGAATTATCGGCGACGTCTGATAAGGATAGCATTCATTATATACTTGTCCAGTAACTGAAATTATTAATTACAAATGAACCTTGTGTTAATTACAAAGAACCATAAACATATACCTTTTATGTATAATTTTACTGCTGCCATATAGTAGAGAGTAGTCAGAAACTACTCTCACCATCCGGTCAGAGTTTAACAATTCGTAAATGTCTTTACGACTATGCTAATGTCATATAAATATCAAACATCTTTTGAAATAAGATCCTTTCCTCACCGAGCCGTCGCTAAATAATAAAATTATGAAGATAAAAGATAATAATAAACATAATTTGGTAAACGAGTGAGCACGTGGTCCCGCACTAGTCGCAGCGCCCGTGTTAATTATACACCGGATGCCTGCTTCCTCTAATTCACGACTACGACCAAATATGTCCTCTTTGTATTATATTACAGCTCTTTATAATAATACGAATATTTCGATTAGGACTATTAGGGAGCTTTCTTTGTAATGTTATATTATTCTATTGAATTATGGTCGTTACTCGTTCAACGTTTAACATTCTAGATATATATTATTAGTAAAACAATGCAACAATAAATTTGCTCTTTAACTTTTAATAACGAGTCATTAAAAGTATCTTCCTCCGAGGTGTCCATTACACTTTATGGGGCGGAAACGGCTCTAAAGTAATAAACCTAATAAACGCAGCAAAAGATCGAGGCACGAGTGGCCGGCTAAGACGAGTTTTAATTGAGCGCTCGAAGCTTGGACACATTACACAAATGATTTTTCTTCTGTTTTCGTTGACATATAATATTAATTATCTAACATTTTAAATGTTGACGCGGTGCAGTCGATAACATTGTGACCTCAGATAATGGCGGAAACGCTCATGTTTGAAATCACTTAAACTCTCTGATCGCTTCTTGTGCTCGAATACTTTAACATTTAATTATTCTTTAGTGTTACTTATTTGCATTTTAATTATATTCTAATTTTTTTCTTTGTTACCAACTTTTAAGTAACATATATATTCTTATATACATATATATATATATTTAGTTTTCGTTCCTCTATCGATTTATTAATTAAATTACACTATAATTATAATTTAGACCGCGTCCCCGCCATTTCCTGTTCTCTTATCAAATTTAGTGACATTATATAATATTACAATTAATATTTGTGTTTCGTTTTTGAGAATACATATATACATACATACATACATACATATACATATAGTGAACCGATAGTGAATGAAATTCGTTTTATTCCTTCTAACCATGGTTACGCAAGGCCTTATTATAGGTAGTATTCCATTATCCTGTATTATTTTCTATTCGCTACATCGCATTGAGGTCGCCATATAAAGATTACATTACCAGTGTTCAGTTTATCTCCATGGATGTTTCCTGATACATGTGACCGTTATTGGAATCCTACTTTGTTATGTCTCACACTGAGTACTGGTAAAGGTCGCTGCCTAGAACTATATAAAGAAATAAGGAATTGATAATGTCATATACCTTATATATTATACTGTTGTGAAACAAGATTTTCTAATATATAAGACAAAGCATTCAATATAGTTATGCAGGTTCGCGTGACATTGCACTGAGCGCTGCAGTGAATTTAAACGAATATCCTTGTGACCTTTGATATAATTACAAACGGCAATCAATCAATAAATGAATATATTAACTATATCTGAATCATTTTATATTTAAAGTGTGTCTAATAAATATTTATTTGTTATAAATTTTATGTCATATTTATATTTTAATTTGTAAACATTAAATATTAATCATAGTATATATATATGTATTTATATATATTTAATAATAGAAGTAATTTAAACGCATCGCGGACGTACGTAACCGTTACGTCAAATAAAATGCACTTGACACACATACAGACAAAGAAACTAATATGCAGCGCTGCAACTCGTGAAGTATTATATTATGTGAAATATATTATTTATATACAAGAATACACTGAAGGAATAAAGTATAGTGAAATATTTAATTAACGACACATATTGCGTAATGGTTGGTACTTACTAATGTAGGTTTTAAAGAAAGAATCGCAAGGTATTTTGTAATTCTTAATAACGGTCATGTATTGTCCTTTTTTTGTGGAATGGCCATTAGATAGTTTTTATTTTCCTTCCGTTTACGTAAACACAACAATGATAGTTTTTAAAATATTATCCTCCATTTCATTGTCCTGTCAATAAGGATGTAAGTTTATAGCAACAAGCATTGTTAATAGTTAAGAAATCTTTAATTGATTTACCAGAAATGCAATTTATTGAATGGTGAGTTTTTTGTGTGTCTTTGTTATCTATTATAGTTAGCGGTATAGCTATCAGAGCAGTGCAACGGACGCTGTAATTGTTTACTAAAACAGATAAGCCCCGGGCGTGGCGGGTACACCACGACCACACAACAATAAAACAGCCACCGTGCACTAGCTTCTGTTGACGGCTTCGCTCGCCCTCAAATTTACAGTAATATGTTGAATTGAAGTCTATTTTTTATGTAGTAGTTTTTGCGTGATAGAATAACAAACATACATAGTTATGAGCAAGATATTTAAAATTATGTACTTAATGCGGCCGCACTTACCCGTATCACCGATGGGAGCGGTATGCAGCAAAGCGACTTCAGTTTTTTTATTATTTCGCTACGCTATCCAGTCATTCCATCTATTACTATTTGCTGGTAATGTGCATTATTGATTAGAAGGGTTTTTATGTTAGCCGACTTGCTAATAAGGACTGGATGTTATCGTCCCTGCGATCCCTTTTTTTACTATTTATCGATCAATCTGGTTAACTTTATATAACATACCAAATAAACATGAAGAAGGATGAAGCGATAGAAATATTTTTATTTATTTTACTTTGATTTTTTTATATAGGTCGAAGTTTTATTAGTATTTAAGTATTTTTTTATAACATGCTAATGTCATTTGTGAAATATATTCATATAGGAAAAGTATTTTAATTTCTTTACTACTTTACGCAATATTGATTGCATCTTGCGAGTTTGTTTATTTAGTAATTCATTATGATATGACGGCTAGGAGATGTATTGTACGTGTCAGTGAGTATTATTAAGGTTTGCGAACCGTTAGTAATGTTGAGATTGAATTTAAATCGTGTTAGGGCTCGATGCACGGCGCCGATGCATCCCCGCAGGCTGGCGGTGGACGACTGATTGCAATTAGCATCCCATCATCTCATCAATTTACATAATTTATGACATCACTATATATACATATATACTATATCCGATTTTTCTTTACCTTTGCATAGTGCGGTCCTTTACATGTTATAAATGTAATAAATAATTATCTAAATTGTCAATAGTTCGTCCCCCGGCGCCAGGAACTCGCGACGCACGGACAAGCGACGCTTTAGGAAAAGTGTCATTGCATTGTATTCTAATGATGTATGATAATGACGTCCTCGGGTCAGTCGAATGTGTGAATGAACTTCTGCAATCGAATTATTGCGTGTTCTCAGGTTTTTTGTGGATAAAGAAAATATAAATCTCGTTACGTCGAAAATTCAAAACCAGTAGCTCATTAGACATTGAATTTGATAAAAATCCGAAATGATAAACATAAAATAAAATAAAATGAAATTGTAAATTTAGATGTTGTTAGCTAAACGTGTTAGCGCAGTCCAGATAGCGGCGGAGACAAAGCCTCGTCTGCGGATTCGCTTATTTCCTGCACAGACGAGAGGAAGCGTCTTCACTTTAGCACCGTCCTAACGAAATGTCAAGATATTTGAAAAATTCCCGTTTTTATATTCAATTTGTATTCTGTTAAATTTTAGATTGAATCTAAATGTGTGAAATCTAATTTTTAAAGAGTTTTCAAAAGTTTTTAAACATTGTTTTCAAGAAGATGTTACAAGTACAAGATTCATATATGTAGTTGCTGATAATTTTTAGTAATTTTGGTTAAATATCTTTATTGCAATTATATTCTAAACTACTTAATATTTGACTACGCCTTAAATTGTACGCTTTAGCTAAGTGCAGTTACGATTTGACGTTTTGAAATTTCCGCTCAGCGACGGTCCGACGGCTGGAACGCTGTTAAAAGCGTTTGAGAGTCAAAACTATTGAATTCGCGGCGAGCCCGGGATTTGACAAGGAAATTGTGTTTCTGATGTCTGTTAAGACTGAATCAGTTGTTCGATGAGGCGTTAGATATGTATGTGGATGTGGAAGTAATCTAAAGCAAACGATACTCTGGTTATGTAGAATGTTATTGTCAAAATACTTAAATTCTATCATAATGTCCAAATGAATCATGTCTTTTATGTTAAATTTTAAGAGAAACTTTGCATAAAATTCAATCGAACGTTTGGGAGAGCGTCACGCGGGGTGCGCCCACTAACCTATTTTTCGTCGTCCTCCAAAACCTAACTTACGACACTCACATAGGGGCTAAAACTGCGTAACAGTCGTCAAAGGGAACCTTGTAATGCCACGTAATGAAGTGTAAGGCAGTCGCCTTGCCACGGGCGACTTGCTTCAATCCCATGAATATAAAGCGTATAAATAAATAGCAGATGCGCGAAAAATTCACCCCGACGATAACCGTCAGACACTTAGCATAATAATCGCGGGGGGGCGGGGAGGGGGGGGGCATAGTGAAACGGGGGTGTCTCCCTCGACCTGACACCATTCTCACGCGAACTTCCCTTCTAATGAATGGCTAGCGTAAATATGTAAAAGTCGGTGACATAATACAATCCGAACCTTACGGAAAATTGTTTTGAATTGATTCCACCGAGGCGTACACGTGGTTGAGAAATATTAATAAATAAACGCACGGAGACAACGCGAAGTGTCATTCAATTCATTTATCTGTGTTTATTTTTAGATAGCAATACTAATAACGTATTTTATTATATGACTATCTAAATATTTATATACAATTTTAAATGCATAATGTATTAATGTTTGTTAAAATATATAAGAAGCGGCCGCAGCGCAGTGGGACGCGCGCTGCGGGATCTTAATATGCTGGGGTTTTAATATGATGCAGACGCATATATAAATAATATAGATGGCTTTGTTTCAAGCACTGCGTGTAAGTTTGTTTGTAATAAATATTTTTATAAGATGGTAGTATGTAACACAATTTTTATATATAAATTTCTAACGAAATGACATCGCCTCGCCGTGAACACGTTCTAAACAAGCGAATCTTAAGTCAAACTAAATGGAAAATTAAAGGATTTAATTACAGTAACAAGTAAACATATTTGTAAAAATAATAGAAAATATTTCATTATTGTATCGAAAGAATCCTTATAATATTTTTAATTGCTCTGTTATTTACGTAAATGAAATAAATATTCTTCGCAGAGGTTATTGTTTGCTATATAAAAATGTTCTTCGAGACTAAACGAAATAGACATTCCTAATGCAATATACCAACTGAAATTGGTTCCATTCTAAACAACATATGGATGCTACCCCAAAACAAAACCCCAACCGAAATTTGACAAGGATTGAAGTCCCCGGGCGACGCTGACAAGATGATCAATTTCCAGCTCCAAATGAAATAATATTCCATCCCGCGACCCCAGCGGTTTGCGGCTCCGCTTTAATTGGACTCCCTTAAAATATTTACCAACGTTTGTTTTATCTCTTGCACGTTGTTGTTAAAAAGTTGAGGATCCTCTTCATTTCATCCCATACACGAAATACGTCTTTCAATTCGTTTATACCGTATAATGTGTTTTACATTTATATTTTTAAAGTGAAGTGCAATCCGACAAATAAAAACGATAGTGCATACCTCCCGCAGTGTAGCGGCGAATTCAAAGAGCGTTAACATCAAACAACTATATTTGGACTAATCAAAAGCACTTTGTAGTTTTTAAGGGTCCATCTTTGTAGTAAATGTAATTTTTTTCACCCCCGGCGGGAGATATAGCCGGAGAGGAGACATGTGCGTGTGACGTATAATTTGCGCTTTTGTACGCCCACTCATTATGGGACGCGAGGGGGGGGGCAGCGGCCCGTGACCGAGGGGATGCAGGATGAGTGCATCTGATTTGTTCAGCTGAGAAATGAGAAATACTACATATTATTATTACATATAAAAATACTGTTATACACCAATACGTGGATTGTATTCATTGGAATCAGATATCTTATTAATATTCTAAAGAACAACGTATATGTATATGTATAACACAATAGAATTATAATTTATTTAGAGTTTAATTGTTCAGTTTCCTCCTATTTTTACTTCAAATACTCTAAGAAATACCAAAGCAAATATAAAACACGGGTGTTTACCTTATACCATGTGATAATTTGTTTTCCAAATAATATTATGCATTCGATTTTCCAATGAACGGCTTACGTGACGTAAATTATTAGGTCGGAGTTTCCGATATTATAATTGTGATATGCAATGACATCACTACCACTATCGCGATCTAGAAATAGTATTTAAGTATGAATGACTCGTTTATTACATGCATTTTATTGTATTACGTCCTTTTAAGTGCTTGGATTTGTCTCATGAAACAATAACTGAATTGTTTTTAAGGTAATGTTATATGTAACGTTAAAAATTATTTTTATTATGTTTTTTTTTTGCATTATAGATTCATGCACTCTCGTATTAATATAAACATCAATCTTAATTACACACAAGTGTATAAGCACGCGAGTGGTCCAAACACGCGAGTGGTCCGCAAGTGTATTAATCACTCGCGGACTACACTTAGTAGTGGAATATTGTGGTCTCTGGGTGTTAATTTGTCAAGCGATAAGATCACGACGCGCCCTTTACCACTGTTGCTAGTTGTTTTCTATTTTATATGAAACTTATTCATGAATAAATGTTTTAATAAACAATAATGTAAAATATTGCTATTGGGAATAACAAGTCAACAATAAAAGAATCGTAATAACTTCAAATTTTTACTCAATATAAAGTTTTGTGTAACATCAAAATTATAATAAATTGTCAATTTTTTATAGGCTTTAATCGCTAAGGCTATTCAAGCCTATAATACTCTATACTTTATTGAAGCATTCGTCTCATTTCGTATAGTGCCTGTAATAGTATGCTTATAAATTGTCGTCTTATAGTCTTATACGCGCAGTAGTCATATATAAAATACATATTTTATTAACCTTTTGTTGAATTATTCTTTCCAAATAAAGAAAGTAGTGAATATAAATAAATACTTTCGATTGTATACATAAAGACAAATCGCGTCGTATGTATGTACATTGTAATATTGGCGCGGGTCAACGTCCGAAATCGGCGCGGGAGTGACCTTGCAGCGTCTCACCTACATACGCCCACTTTTGCTTTCTCGCAAAAAATATATGCTCCGAAAAACCTAGCGATACAGGTGTCGAGAAACTGGTACGCGCTCCTCGACGGCCACCAATACTATGTTTCATTCATAGTTGTGAATTTTATTATTCATTGTGCTGGATATTGTAAAGACCCGTCTCTTAGCATTAGTTAAACTGATAAATCTATTTTTGTACAACTAAAGTATTTCATCCTCACTTCATTAAAGAACTTAACTTTTAATTGAGATCCCTTTCAAATAAGGGACGTGCTCTAGAAATATGCCGAAGAATTAATCTTAAAAAATTAGGTCAATAAGCAACAAAGCTCCTCTGAGAAGTTATAAAATTATAATAAAATCTCTGTGTGTGCGTGGCGAAGGGCGAGGGTTCATCCTTGTGTTTGACGCTCCACCCTCACCCGCGTACAGATCTAAGACTATCCCATAAGTTATACCAAAATATAAGCTACGTGTACGTTACAGGGTTCATTTTAAAATTTTACTAATAATTTATATACATACCTGTGAGTTTAGCAACAAAAGGTTTATACTTAAAAAACGGGTTAATTGAAGATACTCAGAAAAAAATTAAATGGCCGATATATCCAAATACGCGTTGTTAATTTATATGTATAAATTATGTACACAGTCAGTAAAACTATATTTCTTATTCGTAGATATGGGACATAGTCGTAATATTTTATTAGTAATACGTTGTACAATAAAGTTAAATTATTCCGTCATTCGCCACAGAAAATAGCGTCGAGTTACGTGCGGTGAATGTCACATGCCGAAAATAATATTTCAAATGCGTATCGGACGGTCGGACGGTCGGTCAGTGCAGCGACGCGACACGTTGCGTCACTGCACCGGCCAGGGCATTGCACCTTACGCCGCTCTCAGTCGCAGAGCGACGCGCGCCGTCCCGCTCTAACAAATGATTACTCGTCCTATCCTCGCACGGAATCGATTGCTAGCAATCAACAGCTGATTGTCATAACACTAGAAACATTCCTTTTGAACTCACTATACACGTGTGGCGTTTACAGATACAACTTTCAAACCAGTTTGGAGTGACATAAAATAATCTTTTTTATCCTTTCAGTGGAGTGGCGGTGCTGAGTCCCACGGAAAGCAGCGGTTGCAGTGGTAGCGACATCACCGAGCCTCGCTCACCTCGGAGCCCCGAATCGGGGTGCAGCACGAGTGAAGAAGGCGCTGGCGCGCGCATGCCGCCTTGGGCGAGCGATCCGGCGCCGCCGGGCCCGCGACGCCTTGCGGCTCAACCCGCACCCCTCCGGCGACCCAACCCACCCATTCATCGACGCATTACAGAATACTTCAATCATAAAATGAAGCCACAGAACGGCGTCAAACGTGAATCTAATTCACTGAGTAGCGATGACACCAAGAAGAAGAGCTTACCCAAAAATGGCGTCACGCATGATCTCGAAAAATACATTTCGTATTTATCTCAGACGCTGAATCCAAAAGTTCTAATTGACGCCGAGAAGCAAACAGACTCGACGAGAAAGACTGTCAGTCATACAACAAATTACGGCGCGGATTTTCCTAAAAGTGGTATTCTTCATAAAACAAATCCTGGTACAAATTCCAACGGTATTAATAGTAACGGCATATGTAGTAAACCTAAAGACAATAAGGAGACTCACGCCATGAACGGATTTGTGGAGGTCCGGCACGGGGCTGAGCCGCTGAACAAAGATAAGACTTTTGAAGGTTTTTTTAACGGAGTAACTGTAAGCAGATTACAAAATCCCAAAGTAGTCCAAGGTCATCCTGCTCATATGTCACTAAATATAAATAATTGCAAGGTTCCTATACCATCTAAAAATGATTTGGTAGGAATGAGGATAGCACCTGCAAAACCTATAAACCAATCACCGAAAAAACAACCCAATTTGAAAACAGATTCTACAAAATTAAATGGAGTCGTAAGTTCCACAACCAAATTAGACAGCAGAATGAACGGAGTCACGTGTGGATCCAACAACTTAAACCTTATGAACAAACCATCTATAATAAAAAAGGAACCTGTTAAGAGAAACGTACAGACCAAAAGAACTAATCGCAAGTCCTCAGCTTGTATAGCAAACAGTAAGAACTTGACTTGGTCAAAGGCTAATAATCTTAAACAGGTACAATTACAAAAACAAAATTGTAGTAATCTTATTCAAAATTCGTCTATTCAAAATTCATCTATTCAGAATTCATCCATTCAAAATTCATCTATTCAAAATCTTCCCGTAGAAGCGAATACGGCACCAAAGATGCACATCCCAAACGGAGTTAGACAAGTATCGATGGCGGTTAATGGCAATCTCGGCAATTTAAATGCTCCTACAACTAACTTTCAAAACTGCCATCCAATAAATATTCCACAACCTTGCAATGGTACGGTGACTTCGACTAATTTGGCTTCATTTGTTGCTGTTCCTCATAACGTAATGCTGACAACACTACGAATACCGCAAAACGGTTTACCTCCTCAGACTTTAAACCAACAAGGTAATATGCCCGCATTTAATCGTCAAAACGTCAACGTGACAAGCCCGACAAAATTAAATGGACAATTTGTTTTTCCGCTTGTTCAAAATATAAATGGAACCGTTGTTCAGATACCGAATTTGATGGCTAAGATGCCGAATTTTGTTTTGCCACAAAATCCGCAAATAACGACGCAAAGACAAGACCACCTGCAAAATCAAGCGCTAAACCAATTTCTTATTAATGGCACGTTATTGAAACTTGCAAATACAATACCACCTACATATACTACTACACCAAATAAAGCTGGGCCCGTGACTAGTCAGTCGATACCAGTAATGAACAAAAATGTGCCAGGTTTGCAAGCAGTCGGAATGACAGTACAACCGAAACAAAATTACACTGTAAACCTTAGCCATCCTGTTTTAATGCCTCAACCAGGTTTTATTGTAACATCTGTGCCAAATATGAATGTGAAAGAAACTTGGAGTTATACGAATACAAGTTCGGTGCCATCGTCGCAGATATCATGTTCGAATAATATAGTTCATCATCAACCGCCCATCGTTGCTAACTTTATCAACCAAAATCTACACTCAAGTAGTATTCCTATAGCCCCCGTGAAGCCTCCAGACAACCCAATTCAAGGTACGGAGCCGCCTAGCAGTACTGTTAAAGAGATCGAATTAAATGAAATTCCTAATCAAAAATGTACTATTCCATGGCTGTCAAAAACCGTGAACAATAACATTCTTTCCTTAGATTCTAAAAAGTCGTCAAGGCCTTTTGCGGTAGTTAGTTGTTCGGGGAATCTTAGAGATTTTACCCTAGAAAAGCTTGGCCAAAAACGTAGACTGAGCGATGATGTGCTAAACGATTTTAAAGTTGGGAGCTCAAGTGAAGTAAGGAAAGTCGAAGAAGTCGCTAGAAGAGAGGACACAATTTTTACGCAAATAACTGTTCTAAAAGATGTTTCATCGAATGTCCAAAGTACTGTGATAGAAGCCAATTTTTGTGGCGCCACCACAGAGTCATCGGAATCTGGCATAGGTACTGATAAATCTATAGACTCACCTAGTGACTCACAAGCCAGTAAAGAGTGTGATGATGATTCATCCTTATCGCTAAGCATTAGTGTGAGTTCCATAGAAGCTCAAAGTCAGAAAAGTCCTATATTAAAACAACCTAAAACGTTAAGATTTCCCCCGAAAAATGTAGCCAAGCCGCAGAGTGACGAGAGGAAGTCAAGTACGGATACCACAACGGTTACAGTATGCTTATGGGAGAAGTGTAAGCAGGAATTGGAGAGTGACAGCGATCTCCTCGAACACCTACAGGTCGGTATTGATAAAAATAATTCCCAAAATTAATAATACATTACAACTAACAATGATTTCTGTTTATTTTTCAGACTGTCCACGTCGAATCGCAAGCGGGTCAAGAAAATTACGTCTGTCTATGGGAGCGGTGCAAGGTTCGCGGCAAGCCGTCGTGCTCACGACTGTGGCTGGAGCGACACGCGCTCTCCCACGGCGGGAACAAACCCTTCAAGTGCATCGTTGACGGATGCGAGAGAAGATTCTCCACGCAGGTACAATTACGTTCCTTTATCCCGACCGTGAATTGTGATTATAGGAACCGATGTTCAGGTCGCCAAAACGAGTCCACAATAATGCGCCCTTGAGAATAATGTGTTATTGTCTATCGTTCAAAGCCCGCGTTTAAATATTCGGAGTCGTATTACCGGGTCTTCGTTGCTTCGGTTGACGTTGTTACCATTCAAAAATTGTTTATTAATGGTTGTAAGTAAAATAATTTGGATTTTCTGAATAACGAAGAGTAGATTACGGATTTGGTTTTAATGTTATCTTACCTATCCTCTTCAAATCAAATCCAACTGCTATTGATTGGAACATATCATCTGTCGTGATCGTTAATGATTAGCTTGTGTTCTTCATAACATAACTTCTCTTAAATTACATGAATACATATTCCAAGAGTTTTTGTAACGTGATTCATATATAAATTGATCACGCCATCATCACAAAATATCTTGACTTGTCTGTATTTTATGTAGTTTTTCATCATTCACGATTACATCACGTAAAAGGGTTGTATGGAGCTCATTATTTTGATTGGAGGATAGTGCTTTGTCTCTGTCTATGGTGTGTATACTTTGTGTTTTCTGTTCTAAGGTTGAAGCAGTATGCGAGTACCACAACATGTGATATTTTATAATTTTTCATTTGATATAAAACAATATGACTGGGGTTAAATAAAATTGGGTTATTCCAAGCTTCATTAGATTGATAAATGTCAAATAATTACTAGTAAATATTAGGATTTTTTTATTTATGTTTCTTCATTGCGAGGCCGGGGATGTCTCGGATGCTGTTACGTTACGAGATGACTGAACCAAGTATTTGTTAGTCTTAAGATAGCTATAAAATTTTTCAGCTTCGGTCAAATTATCAATCTCTTACATTCTTCAATATCATAAAATGTCCGGGCAAGATTTTGTTATTTCCCTCGATCTTGTATTGAAAAATTAATAATGTTATTATTTGAATTTAACCCTTATGTCAATACGCGGGTACCCGGGTACCATTTGCATATTATTATTCAAATATCTTTAGTGTTTAACGACAAATTGTCAAATGCTCCTATATCCTTGTTGTAATGATATTTAAATATGCAAATAATATATAAACTTAAGAATTAAAGTCAAGTACCCTATCCAATAATAACCCGGGGTACGCGGATACAATTGTAATTTGTAATGTCTACAAAATTGCAAAGTAACAAATAATTAAATGTACCTCTAGGGATACAAAATGTTTTTAATATATAAATTATATAAATAAAGGAATTTGTCTAACTTTTTCATTAAATTTATTATAAAATTTGCTATAATAATTATACATAAAAATAGATATATTGATTTTATTCAACCATGTGAAACTAACTTTGAATGATTATGACATGGTTGTAATGTTTTTCTCCGTTTTCAGCGACACTCAGTTTTTTATTATAAATACGATATGATCCTGCAATATGTCTCTTGAGTAAACTCCTGCTTCATTTGATGTCGATGCTCCGCTTGTGTTTTGTAATTCAGGTTTTCCATGGAGCCCTTTGATCGCTATCTGAGGAAAATATCTCATAATTTGAAAATATGAGATCGTGTTTAAATTGCTTGGCATATATAATGTTCCACTTAATGTTGTCAAAAATAATCTGTTCTCATTTGTCCTTTTTTATCATTTTGTTATTTTCATAATAAATTGTGTTGTTTGCAAGACTGGGAATATCCAAAATATTAAAGACAAAATGGCTTCCTCCGTGTGTGTGTTGTGTATCCAACGTGTGCTCCATTGTATCGTCTCTGTTTTTTGTTTTATTATAAGGCTGATATTTTTTTGGTTAAATGAGTATTGTACAGAAGTATATTCCAATTATTTTCTCACATTATGAGAATTTTCAAATACGCGTAAAACTCTTGAAAAGTAAAATTTTTCCACAATTTATATATCAACAGTGAAAGCTTTTTAGAATTATTTACTATTTAATAGTCTCTGTACTTCTGTGTGGCCCAGGTTTTTGTCGACTTTTTTTTTTTAGCATTCTTGGTGTTTTAGACCAAACAGTCTTTGGCAGTAGATACTGTCGTCAATGTGACGCGCGATTCGTTTGTTCTTCATTATCATCCTCGTCTGACTCAAACTCAATATTGGAAAAAAACTATACTGACCAAATTCTTTCCAGTCCAAAATTTCTTATCGCAAACTGATAACACTGATCGGGGTTGAAATTTAACATATATGTTTCTTTTTTTAATTCTGCAGTTATGCCTTATAATAAATAAATATGTACGTAGTCCTCGTCGTCATAATCTGAGTCCATAATCTTCTTTTACCGTGAATCTGATAATTTATAAATTTTCTTGGGTAATCAATTCTATGGGTTACGAGAAGAGTTATAATATGAAAGTTTTCAGCTATAAAACAAATCCTTAATTGAATGAATGACCCATTAGGGTACTCAGGTACCCCGGTTATTGATATAAGGGTTAAAAAATATGTCGGTTTTCACACGTCACTATTTTTCTGCATTTTTGGTGCCTAACATTTTTAAAGTTATTTCAAAGTGTAATTTTAATGATAAAATTTACAGATCTTGCTCGAACGCCACGTCAACAACCACTTCAACGAGGCATCCCCTAACGCGGGGAGCGGCAAAAAGACGACCGACAGCTCTTCCAAGCTTATACGACGGAATGGAAAGAAACTTAGATACAGAAGGCAACCATGGTCCGGTGAGTGGAATAAGTATAATAACTTATATAAATAACTAATCTAAGACAATCATGCAATGTTCAAATCATCAATTGACTCTATATCGCAATTGGTAGAGCCATGTTCGTATCTGACAAGTAGTAACTTCGAGTCTCGGTCCTATCGACGAATATCAAACGAAAATGTATAACGTATGAACTATGTTTCCAGCTCGCATGTTCGACTTCTTCGACTCGGGTATGATGGAGGGCCTGGCGTGGCGGCTGTCCCGCAGCACGCGGTGGCGGTTGGGCGGCTCGTGTCCCCTGCGCGAGCCCGCCGGCGACCACACCCTCACCCTGCACGCCGCGCTCACCGCCACCAGATACAACCCAGCCACCGCCGCCAGGGAGGCCCTGCTCACCTACTACCCGCCGCACGTGTAAGTATACACCACTGCTGAGTGTTGCTGAGTGTGTAAAAGGAGGAGGAGATGGGGAAGGTGCACGCTCAAATGAGGAGACGCTGATGTTTCACTTAACGCTTCTCAGCTACTACCCGCCGCAAGTGTGAGTATACACCACATACCGGGTATTGAGCGTGTGTAAGTAACTTATAGGAGAAGGAGAGGGGGGATGTGCACGCTCAAACGAAGAGACGCTAGTGACGTTTTACTTAACCATCGACATATGCATGTATGTATCTTTGTCCGTTCTTGATTAGGAAACAACACGAAGATGTAAATATTGTAAAAAATATTTGCTACAGTATGGGTGGGGAATTGGAATTAAGTGGTGTAAAGTAAGCAGACGGATCTATGTAGTATGCTGTATTGTTGGAAGGTGAATTTTGAACTACTCCTGTACCGCAACAGTCAAGGATAAGTATGCAATAGTGTAATGGTCTCTCAGGAGGCTGTGGGAGCTCCCTTCTCCGTCCCGTTGGTTAGTGGTAGTAACTCTTTCAGACACTCACACTTTAATCAAAGGGATAAGTATTAAAACTATATATATTAATTTAAGATTTTTAATCACATCAAAAATGTAAGAATTAACTGTTATCAAATAAATATTTTAATAATAATAATTAATAATTTATATAATTTTTTAACTATTGTTATAAATTAATTTATAATACAATTATTTATTGTTATTAATTTAATATTTATCAAACTTGAATGTCCGAATTTGTAACAAACTGTTTTTTCAAGTAATATAAAATAAAATCTTGAAGTATTGAACATGAGGGAGAATTATACACCTTGAAATATATCGGGAAATTTTAAGATTTAATTTAAATTATAATAAATTAATAATGATTGCCTACATTTCCAGCCCCGTATATCTGGTTATAAAGTAAATTAGCTTAGAACAGGTAATACAGGTGGGTCCAGTGTACACATGTTACCGTTCACAACTCATCTACTGGTGAATTCAATTGTTTATAGCTGCATATTTTATACTTGAAACTATAGTTAATTAGTTTTATAAAAATATTATAGTCTAGATCCTTTTTTTTAACAATTTTTCTTTGTCAATGTTAGAATAATAATAACACATGCACGGTACAAATATTTATAATTTTACTTCCCATTCTGTCCTAAAAGTTTTTTGTTTATAGTATCACATGCATTTCAAGATGTCACTGATATTTTAATACATTATGTGTGTTTATTTGTCACTTTGTTGCTGTTTTATAATAATCTGAACTGAACTAAATAATATATGATTCAACACAAATAAAATTAAAAAAACAACATAATTTTTAATAATACCCATGACTGATCGATATTTGTCGACCCCAAAAATGATAGATATATCTACATATATATAAATATATATATATATATATATATATATATATATATATATATATATATATATATATATATATATGCTTAACATGTAACATTAAAATCCTAATACTAGGAATTCATTTCTATATATATTAACATTAAAAAAAAGATCAACTGTTAAGTTTCTGGGCGAATCTTCTGTGCAGATCAGCATTTCAAGCCGGTTGTACTTACTCACGGACTGACTACACTGATCTATTTTATTGTAATAATTGACGATTCAAAAGTGCGTGTAAATGCCTACTTGAATAAAGATATTTTGAATTTGAATAAGACAGCAACTGATGTTTTCGCTTCTGTTAACGCTTGGTATGCTAATACAACCACCATACCAGGCCACACAGGATACAGTTGCTAGTGTACGAAACATCTAAATTAATATTTCATCTTCCATCATCATCACTCAGATGTTACTAGTAACTGGAGGTTGCCGGCCCTGTTCGTTTGGTCGTTTGGTGCTAGCGCGGCTTGGGCGTCGACATTAACACTTTATTTGTACAGCATGATGTTTATTACTTTAGAGCTTGCCTGCATGATACATTCTTCCATTGTAGGTCAGTCGGGCTCGCAACCCACCAACTGCAAACACGCTCCCACATTGTACTGGGAATAAATGAAATGATTTAACACGGAGTACCGTGTGTTTGCAGTCACATTCTGTGTGGCGATGTGGTCGTACGATATAACAACGGTGAAACCTTTCAGGGTCGAGGACGAGTGGGTGCCCGAGGACGAGGTGAAGAGGGTGAAGCGGGTTGAGATATCTCAGCTCCCGGCCCACACCAAGGTGATGCTATACGAGGAGTTCTGCAACTCGTACCGCAAAACCTCCTCTCCCCCTCCCGCGAAGAAGACGCCGGTGACGTCTCAGCCGGTCCGGCTGCTCCCGACCAGGCAGTGCACCTCCTCGCGACTCCTCAACAACCTAATCGCCAAGCAGCGGAAGGAGAGGAACGACTGCAGCGCCACCGGCGTGCCCTCCGTGTTTGGAGAGGAGGAGAGGGAGAGAGAGAAAGAGAAGAGCGAGGTGAGCGGCGCGAAGAAGAGGAAGATGGGGAGGAGATACGGAGGGAACGCTTTCTGGCCGTGCGGGCGATAGTCGAGGACGACACGAGAAGGGAGGCGACACTATCGATATGTCGATTCGCATCGTTCAAAAACAAGACTGATACTTTTATATGATATGGAGTTGTATCGCGATTGTAAATAATAATAACGTATAAAGGTTGAAGGAAGGTTAGCCGACATTTTTAGGATTAGTCCAACGACTTCGGGTCGCCGAAGCAGTCTGAGTAGTTAAGTTAGGTTGTACGACCAGCGACTCGCGTCACTGCCACGCGTATAGTTAGTGTTCTCAGTACGGCTCCACTCTACCATAGCAGTGTTCATTTTGTATCAAGTTTTACTGTTAGTAATAAATAATTCGCTAATATATTTAGTCCGTTTTTTGATAGTCGTTTTGTTTTTAAACCGTGAATACAGACCGCGTGGTACCACTGCCATTAGTTTAGCTGTCTATTATATTAGCAATAAATATGTGATAAGATTAAAATATATTGATTTTGAGCGCACAAGATTTAAGGCGTGTTTTTTGTACTAGTACAGGTTGACGAAATGAATTGTGTAATGGTGGAATATGATACCGGTACATTTGAATATTAATGAAAATTATAATTTAGATTACTCTGGTGTTATTTACTAAATTCAGTTCAGTAGTAATGGAGTGTGGGACGAATAAAAAATATACATACATATAAGTATATTTTTTGTTGGTCCGTATGTAAAGATATGTAAGTTAAGTGACCGAATGAAATGTAATTTTGTTGATAACTATTGATGTGAGATTTCTCATTGTACTTAGTAGATTTGTCCGCGTGTTTTATTTAAATTATTGAATTTAAAAATGACGACGGCGTCTAGCAGAATTATTAGTGAATTTGGTAGTTTACAATTTTGGACGGTTGGACGGGTCGTCGGTGTGTGTAGTGACATCACGCGGACGAATCGGCGTTGTTCCGTGCTCACGCGATCTCTATAGTATTTTAGTTAGTGCCTATAAATAAGTTGAGGATTAGGAGTTAGGTTAGCGTACCTACACTCCGCTAGAGGGAGACGGGTGTTATGCGAGGGAAAGGGACGGATATATTGTTGTAACTTGGTTTAAGTGTACAGCGCCATCTAGCGTAATGTGTATGTAAATTTGAATAAGTCGAGATGGAAGCGCTTTATTGAAATTGTAGTCGGCTTCGTGTCGGGGTCATCGACTGTGTCGCATATATTTTGAGAATTTAAATTGTATATAATTTTAGTGAAGAGTACAAAGTAAATCGCTAATTAGGCCGTTGCTGTACTTAGTGTTAGCCCGCGGGATGGTTTGCGACAGTCGATGTCCCCGTACTGTATATGAAATTGTAAAGTCACTTATGTGTAATAGATAATGTAACTTGAGTACGTTCGGGACTGTGGTAGCTAGCCGTCCCCGTCGCTCGCGCGGGAGCGAGCGAGATGGCACTACGCTCCCGAATTTATTCCTAGTAGGTATGGACCCAAAGAAGTGTTAGGAAAATTTGTGAAATAGTCAAGTTGGTGCCTGAGCGACGGAATTCTTATGGAATGCTTCCAATGTACTGATTTTTACTTTTTTTTTTAATTATTAAATTAAAATCGAACTAGACTAATTTTTTTCAAGCACTGATAGAAGTGCCATACGTTATTGGCTCGCTTTATTTAAATTAATTTAATAGTCAAATTCGACACCAAATTCAGGAAACAAGTTTAGGTTCATTTATATAACCACGTTTAGTGGTATCGATTTGATCTCATCCGCAGTGTATCAGATTGTCTTGTTGGGAAATGTTAAGCAATAATCGGCTGCGCTCGCGCGTGGCTCGATAACTGGTGAGTGGATCGGAGCTTTAAACATTTGGCCTATTAACGCTCGAGTACAAATTTTGTATTTTAGTACGACGGAATTTTAGTTTTTCATATTTTTTCTAGGAACTGATATTAATAAAATGAATCGACAGTTTAGGTAAGACTACCTAATTGTATCGCTATGTTTATATCACTGCCACAATAGTCAGACGGCCGGAGTGTTCGCTCGGTGTAGGAAGGGACGTGCCTTCGTCTTAGAATTGCTCAGCAAATAAGCGTATTTTAAGTTATAATTGAATAGTTTCGCGAACAAAGTATTCTTAGGGACATATATCCTAACCAACTGACTGAGTCGCATTTTTAAGTTCCGTGAAGTAGGTAAGTGGGCGCGGACCGCGCTGCGGCCGCGTCCGTCTGCGTGCTGCAAGGTGAAGCTCGGCCGAGGCGGACGCTAGACAATGGTAGTTAATGAGGCCCCTCGGCCCCTCGGCCGGCCTTCGCGGGGATTGTAAATAGTTAAGTATTTATTGCTAAGTGTCGCGGCGGAGGCGACTGTCGCACGACCGTCGCGCGACGCCCTCGCCGCGGAAGCCTCGTATCCCGAATAGTGTGCACTACTTATATTATTCAATTTGTAGATATTTAATTATATATAGTATAATGTAACGCGTTCTCATTTGCTTGGTGGAATCGGAAAGTTAATTATAATTTGACCCACGCGTGGGTATCTACCTCAAGTAACTTATCACACATTTGGGCATAATAACGGTAATGTTGCGTTACTCTCGACCCTTTGATTTGTTGAACGTAGCGAATGTAAGATTATTTTATGTAATGATTTGTCCACGTGTCACAAGTACTGTATCTTATACTAAATACATATTGTATGATTGATTATAATGTGTTTTATTACCCTTGTATTATATATATATATATATATATATATATATATATTGATGTACCTAATTAAGTGTTTTAAATCTACCATATTCAAGGATAGGATTTAATATAGGTGTCACTTTATTATTTGCTATAATATAAGTATGATGAATCTAAAAGATCTTTGATTCAATAAAAATTATTCATAACAATTCAAAATAAAATAATTTTGCAATATATACGTTGCAGTCTTCTACAGGCATTTTGTTTATTATATTGGAGTAGCGTCCAGGACAGACTCCATATATCTGCACTCAATCTTCAAGTACTTTACTTATGACTTATACTTTTCTTTATATATTATTTTGATTAATAACTAACAAATAAATAAGGATACTTCACACTATGCACTTTATCAATTACAAACAATTCAGACTAGTTTCCAAACGAATGGACGATATTTATATAAAATACCGACTTTATTGTGAATTTTTTTACTCAAGTGAAATACTTAGTTAATATATTTAAATATTTTTATAATACTCTTTAAATGATTTAATGCATGTTTTTATGATTAATAAGTAAATTCAGTAACTATTACAACTATAGTAGTAGTACTACCACTTACTATACAAGAAATCATTAATAAATATAACATTACCCCGATTCGTATTAAATATGACAAAATAAGTATATTTTTTTCAATAAAATACATAAAATTTAATCATTGGAAATATAATTTCATACAATTTTTCGTGTACGATATGACTTACACTATAAAATAAAACTACGTTGCACAAATGACTATAAGTGTAGATGTCAAAATGGCTAAATATTTAAATTAAACTTAACCTAAAATAGCGACTGAACCAAAGAAAAAATAGTACAATTTATTTGCTATAAAATTTCCGCAGGCGTTTTTATTTATAGTAAATAAATTGCTAAATGATGCTGGTTGATATTTATTAATAATTTGTCTATCCCCAAGTTTATAAGTATATTGTAAAAATATAGATAAAAACAATTTTTATTATACTCTTAAATGAAGTAACATGTATTTCTGTATTCTTTATAATATTGTTACTAAAATCGATTATTCTATCCTTAAATATTTTGACATCCTTTGAAACATTTTTATAAAAGCGGTAAATTTATTAATGCAAATTCCTATAAAGTTTCTAATTTCTTGGTACAATTCGATCGTATTTCAAGTGGCGGTGTTATTGTAGGTATTCTATTATACAATACAGCAAAGTAGCAAAAACTGAACACAACGACGGGAATGCAATCGACGAATGTTTCACAAGGCAACACGACACTGGCAGGGGACGCCAACCGTTTATTAATTAACAATATATTATTATATATATACATATACATATATATTAATTACGATTAACGTAGCCATTGTTATATAATCAAAATGAGGTAAGTCGGTGTAATGTTTTAAAACTAAACCTGATTGAAAGAAAATCATTGATTAAGATATATCCTGTTGCACCTTGATTATAACGAGTCAAAAAGGCATTTTTAATACATAAATGCCATTTATTCCTTATAAGCGGTTGAGAATTTATATGTACAGTAAACAGTTTAAGATTCCAGCAGTTGGCGAAGTATTTTAGTTTATAAATCTTAAAGCAGTGGAATGTAAAAACTTTGTAACCTTCAATTCATTTTAACTCTTAGACTAGTTTACATAATTTAAAAACTCATATTTTCTACAAGGCCTATTACGAAAGCAGCAGTACTTCATTTCACTTTATAATTAATGCTGTAAGATTTCTTTAAAAAAATCTCAGTAGAATAACTCAGTTTCATAAATATTTAAAATAACGTTAAAAGGGTAACATACCATAAAATTTGTTTTTAATTTGAATATTCATATTGATAATAAAAACTATAATTTTAATTATTTTTATAATAATATGACTTTAGTAGCTCTGGCAAAGCACAAAGTGCACGGTCAGCAAGTCGCCGGTGCCGGCGCGTCCTGTCGCCGGCCGCACTCCCGCGCAGTCCGCCCGACTCCCGACACTAACACACATGTAAGTAGGAGCATTCTTTTCCTTCAATATTATTTAATTTTATATATCTTTTTTTATCTATGACAAGGTCTGCAAGAAGGTTTTATTTAATTATGTAAAAAAAAATCTTTTTTTCTTTTTATATTTCTATGTTTTATCTGTTGAATAATACTTTTTAGTGGTATGTAGAAATAATTGACATGTGTTTCGTAAGAAAAACAAAAATAGAGGTGCTTTCGAAAAAGTTCAGAGCTGAAATGGCCATTACCTCACAGTCACGTAGTCTTACAGTACAACGTGTGATGTGACGTAGTGGAAGTCTCGGCCTGAACCTTCTGCAACCAACTTCGACCAGCTACAGCCAACTTTGACCATCTACAACCAACTTTGACCATCTACTGCCAACTTTGACCATAACCAAAGCCAATTAAAACCAATTAACTAAAATGTTATATATATATTTATTGATTCGGCATTTTTTTAAATATAAAATAAATTAATTAATTTTCATAATAACTGGTAGAATACCAATAACTAATATTTAGTTTGACATTAATATAACCTCTCTATGTTTAATTATTATAATTATTTGGTACTTTTAATTTTCATTATTATTTATATTATAATTTTATCAAGTACATGTTACCTGTAAACTTAAACCTCCAAGTTTCGTATCTCATTAAACAAGTCTTAAACTTTTGATTAGAAACAGCTAAGTTTTCAACTATTTTCATCTGAAATAGTTTGCTTTTAAGTCATTAACCAGAATACAGCATGTGATCATTTGTGTTTAAAAAGAGATAATGTAAGAAAGACTACGTAGTGAAATATGAAAAAACTATGTATGTATAAATGAATATTTGTTAATATTAATATTTAATAATAAAAAAAGTCTTAATTTGACTTCTATAATATAATATATAATTAATATAAGTATCACTTATGTACGTGACATTAATCGAGTGTAGAATTTCGCAAAGCTAATAATTCGCGGAGTCGTCGAGTCCTCGCGGGCGAGCAGGGCCAGGCGTCGCCTCAGTAACTTGATACTCCGATAACCACATGCACCCGTTATAATGTCGAACGAGTTCATTTATATAGTTTAAATTGTTTTATCTAAATCTATACTCTCTCATCTCATAAATTTATGAGATTAAATGTATTAATTTGATTTACTGTTGTAACATTTATTTTAAATCATAAAATTATTGTTAATTGTTTTCTTCATGTAATAAAAAATGTATCACTTCATTATGTAATAAAAAAAATGTTTTACTGATTCTCATATTAATCTCACGTGAGTACCGAAAGTATTATTACTGAATCAGTATAAAAAAAATCATAAAATGTTACTTTAAAGTGAGCTCATTACTCTGTTGAGTACTTTTGAGTTGTAGCACAAATATCTTTTACGATTTACGGACAAACTTCTCTGACCGTGAAACATTGGTAGAAAACTTTTTGGCTTCAGCGTGAAAAAGTTTGAAATAAATAACGAGTAAAAGAGAAAAATATTTCAACTGTTTTAATGAAATGCATTGTGTTTAATTAATTAAAGTGTATATAAATGAAATGTATATTGTTTGTTTTGGATTTTCTGAAAATAAATACGTTTTTCTTCATTTTCTTTCATTGAAACCCCCAAATCCAAGATATATAATTGTCAATGTATTAGCATAAATGTTTTTTACTGTCATTTCAAATGTGATTTTAACTTAAAATAATACGATATTGTTACTAAGAAACGAACAAGTATCCAAGTGTATTTGAGAGTTGGTTCGAATAGTAATTACTATTGATTAGGGAATTGAATAATAACCAGTAACACAGGTACTGAAGGCGCCAAGTGTCGAGGGGTGTCGGAATTGAATAGAATTAGTGTTAACTTACTATCGACAACCTACTAACTTCCTTCTACAATACTAATTCGTAGAAGCAAAGTTTTATCTGGACAAGTAAATGTACATATATAATATTACACCAGCGACTTAACGTAAATCAATTTGTTCAGAGAATTATGTATAAATATGAGGGTGATAAGAAGTAAGGAAATATTTTTTTCCAAAACTGCAATTATTTATAACAGATGGCGCTGTTTTAAAAATGTATGTTGAGTTTATAACAGAACTCTTGTTATTAACTCTATAACCGACTACATAGCGCTTTTATCAGTCTGAGATGTAACAAAAGAAACGTTTTTAATACAATCGCCTTTCTTCCTTTTATAATAATTAAAAATAGCTTCTTTTACTTATCTTATCTTTTAGTTATCTTACTAATTACTGAAACACCATTCCATAATATTTCAAAACAATACAAATAAACGCTGAAATAAATTAACATAAATATGAAATATAAACAATGCTTGTTAAAATTCACCCCTAAATTTTAACCTGGACCCGAGGGATAAAAGTACGTTCAACTTACCATCCTGTATGAATTAATGAGATCTTTGGTTTTATCTTTTATTTACTTTTCTTTATTCTTTTACGTCTATGTGTTGATTTAATATCATTCTCTTATCTGGAAACTGTTGTTAAAAATTTTATAGTAAGTTTCTTGTATTCCAATATCTCACTATAGTTGAATATGAAAATATAAAATAAATAAAAATAAATTATGAATCGAGGCTCGATCTAAAATGTGCAGTAAATTAAATGATGGCCCATAAAATTAACAAGCCAGGTCTATCCCTCAGGAGCTGCCGAAGGCTACGCACGAATCGGAAATTATTTTATCACGGGGATAAATAGAAGAGAGTCAGAATATATTTATATATAGTTGTATATTTCTATTACATAACTTGTCTTTTTCGATACTTCGTCAGATTAATAGCACAATATTCACACAGTCTTTAATTAATCTCAGACATAGATAAAATTTCCGTACTATGTTATACTCATGAACAAATATTATATACGATGTGGTTTTATCAGAATCCACTCCACAATGCAATTAATTAATGCAATCAAGGATCCCGTTATTGTGTATTACAAATTAATTCAATTGTAGTATTATCTTAAGGTATTTTAAGGTTTATTATTGAATTGTTATTTTGTGAGGAGTTTCACAGTCGTCGTCTATCGACAACATAGTTCAATGTAGACAAGGGAAATAAGGGCTGACAGGTGAACCTTTTTGATACGGAAATCAATCACGGATCCGAAGGACGAAGGGTTCGTCGTTAAGAAGACGGATTATCCCGGACTTTATTCCTCTAAATCTCAACAGTTGACGGTAAATGAGCGAATCATGGAAATAAAACCACTGTGGCCAAGAATAGTTAGATAAATTCTATCATTTCAATATCAATCCATTAATAATAATTTGTTTACCTTACTGAAAAAATCACATACGAACTACACTGGAAAATGTTCATAATTAATTAAGTAATCTAGTAATACTGGTTAAATAAACGCACTATAGGTATAATTTTTAATTAACAGGAATATTGCTATCCCTTTTACATTAGAGATTTTATTAAACACTTTTTAATGAATATGTATGAATGATAATATGATGAGCAAACTGACAGTCATTATTATATATATATAACGAGATTAAATTTAATTGATAACAATATAATTTTTCCAATTAGTTGGATAACAAAATTTAAAATTTTTGTGATAATAAATAACATGTACCAACCATCTTCATTTTTTATAAAGGAGAGCCTTTTAGTTGATTAGTTTTGAACAAACATACATGTATTCTATTAACATTATCATCTGAGACAAAAGGAGACAATATTTGAGCTATTTATAATCTTGTTAGAACCGGCGTCGCGACGCCTCCGAGGTTGCTAGGAGACGCTGCACCAATCGATACCCCCTCCCCTGGCTAGGGGTTACTATGAGGGGTGATTTGTCACCTACCCTTACTTTGAAGGTCAAATTACGATTTTATCGGTAGCGGTATTGGAGACTTGTGTTGTTTTGAAACTGTCTTATACATTTTGATTTTAATAGTTAGATATTTTATAAAATAAATTAATAAATTTATTTAAGTTACATGTATGGTTTGCATAAGATTTTACATTTCATGAAAAATATTTATTATATAATGTAATGGTGTCTGTATATTAATTAATAAAAAAAGAAAACGGCTTTAATGGTTAAAAAAAAAGGATTTTGGAATTTTGTAAGCTTGAAAACTTTTTATTAAAACTAGATTTTCATTTTAATAATATTTTGTTTTACTTTAGTTTATACTCTGTTCAAATGTGTTTCTTTTCACTTTCCTAAATTCATTCATTTTAAAAATTTAAACCTAAAGGTTTAATAAAGATAAATCTAGAACTGTAATATATGATTTATTATATCAGTTATTTGTGAAAGCAGACAAAGTCACCGGCAAGTAGTATATTATAAATTGCTCTTATCTTCAAACGGACACCTGTAGACATTATTAAAAAAGACAGAGTTCTAAGAACTTCTTACATTGAAGAAGACAAGCCATTTGCTAAATTGAGAACATTTTTAGAGTAAATCCTTTGTGATTTCTGTGAAATTCGTGGGATGGTTACTGTATGAGAACAAAGCGATGGCGTCCTCCCGAATTTGTTTATAAAGGTCAGAACGGTTTGAGGGTAAGGTCATTTCACAGAAAAAATAAATAAATACGCATATTATTCGTTGTGTTGACATCTCGATATAACAAAACAACGATAACGATTATTAAATGATAATTATAGATATAACATTCAATTAATCTGCACTGATCTTTATCGTGTCACTAATTATATTAAAATAATCCGATTACAAATTCTTTATGCTCTATACCCGTATAAGTTTATGAGATTTGCTAAGTTACTTATGAATACGGTCGAGGTCAAACAGCTAAAGGGTAAACACTAATGAAATAGCTTCAATAAGCCTCCTAACCCAGATTTGAAAAGAAAATATAAAAGAAACATCACCTGTATTTAAATATTAATTATACATAGATTTTATTTTTTTTAAGTTGCTCTAATTAGCAATTTAAGATCAATAAACCTTGGTAAAGTTAAAAAAGCTCGCGTGTTTAAGAGTTATTAATAATAAATGATATTCCAATCAATCTAATCTAAAGCAGAGCAAGTCAATCTACAAAGCATTCATGCGTAGCCAAATGAGTTATAAATTAATAATAATGTATCCACCTACAAGTAAAAGTCGATTAATTCAACATTTGCATAGAATGAACTGCTTTCGTAACATATTTGATGTTACTTGACGTGTTGGAAAATATTGAATTAGTAAATTAACAAATTTTATTGTAATTTTGAGATAGTAATATATTCTTATATTATCAACAATCATGTTATATAGAATTAAAAATCATGATCGTGGACAGGACTCAAACTTGCGACCTCCGGAAAACTATCCCGTTTCTACCAATTAATATACCGCTTCGCTTCGATGAATCTTTCGGTCTATATATCGTCTTTTTCATAATTAATCTTTAAATAAATTCTTTATATAGTTATTTGTAACAAAATGTATAAAATATATAAACATGATAGGATCTTAAATATATCAGTAAATCGAAATAGTGAAGCGCGTCTCCATTAAATCTTTTGCCTCCGTCTCTCCGCCGTCAGTCGCATTTGGATACAATTTCCGTACAGCAGTTAGACTTGTGGAAATGTCTCTATTGAGGGAAATTATTACCATTTCCTTATAAACGAACTCAGCCTGAACACTAATTTAGTGCTGATAGCTTGGGCGTAAACTCATCAAGTTTTTGAATTTGTCAGACAATTTCATAACTAAGATTTTCCTTTAGAAATAAATATATTAATTGTTTTTTTTTTCAAGACAAGGCACGATATCCAAAATTGTTTGCCATCGTCTATTAAACTGCTTTACATATACTCGTCCTAACCACATTTGGAGATGATAATTTGCTTTGCTGTTTTTAATTTCACTAAAGTGTCTCTGCATTATGCGAGTGTGACGAAATTGATGTTGTATTCCTCAATTTTAGCTTACATTCGTTGAATTTAATTTGAACACAAATAAAGAACTACTAACTAATAATACAAGTTAATACAACTACACTTACCGAGATGATTGAAATCTCACTCACATGCATTTTCAAAGTTGATATTAGAAAGACAGCCGATCCTAAAAAGTTTACCAAAAATAAAACTATATATCTATAAACTTATTTTTAATTTATTTATGACAAAATATAAGTTTTTGTAAGTGAATGTTTTGGTATACATAACATATTTATGAATTTTATTTTTATGTAGTTATATTTCCTAAATATAATTATTATTTATTGTTCCTATTTTATCTGAATACCGATATTGTCTGGAGCCGCTAAGAAATAACAGAAGCTTTAAACCTTGGAACGCTTTCGCAGTAAACAGAATAAATCGGATCCAATTTTCACTTTTACTGACAAATTTATTCAAAGGAACAATGTTTTCAAAACTTTGTATTTCGCAATTGAATTCTTTATAACAATATTAATTTTCAGATAGAAGATGTTAAGATATAAATTTATAATACAACACTTGACGTTACATATTAGTTTTTTATTAATCATACATTTCAATCTCAATTAAACAAGACATCATTATTTCTCTAAGGTTTATATCTTAATACACAATGCATGTATATCTTTTAGTGATGGTAACGAGTTATTTTATATGAGAAACAAACGGATAAGCAATAATTTTTCATTTCCCTTCAACAAAGGAAGTGAATGTCGAGAGCGGCTTCCGCGCGAACATCTCCGACGCACCGACGGACTGGAGCAGATGTAATAAATAACAAATAATGTTTTAATAATTTAAAACACGATTTTTTACGTGACAGCTAACACATATATATAACATTTGTTAATGACTTTAACAGTTAAATTTGTGTTCCCAAACATAATGAAAAAAATGGATGTTTGAAATGATGTATAAACATGTTTGGTCATGTTAACCTTATTTAAATTTTAAATATACATAGAATGAAAAAATTATCCCCACGGGAAGGACTCGAACCTGGGATGAGACGATATTCAAGAGCAGTCGCTATCAGTTAGTTTTAAACATAGGAGCAATTAAAGGTTCTTAATACTAGTACGATTACATAATTCCTTATCGTATTCGATTAAGATGATTCAAAAAGTACTCAAATTATAAATTTATAAAATGAAAGTATAATAAATCTAAAACTTGATTTTATCTCGAGTTAACATTAATGTCACACAATTTACTTATTTTATATAAATATAGTAAAGGTTATTTTATCGCAAAGGCATTCAAAATCTTCTTCAATTGAAACACATCATTGGCGTGTCAGTAAATAAATAAGATTTTATTATAAATATTGGGTTAAAAAATTCAAATAGTACATTATTACATACGTCTTCAGGGCCAAAAATTTTAGCCGATGGTAGTAATAAGTGTAATACTATACAGATGTTAAACCATGACCTAAAGACAGTTTAGGCGCGAACAAGTATTAATCCATATTATGTAAGACGAGGTTTGTGTGACGTGTATATTAAAATATTATAATAATGTAATAATAAAATACACATTATGCATATAAATAATGTGCACGCATGCATGCATCTACTAACCTTATCCCTTAATGAAGATAATATATTCCTGTTTCAATTGTGTTATATAACATACTTAAATACGATATTATGTAAAATTTGTATATAACTTTTTCTTTATGTACGAACAAGGATTTACTTCAAGTTTAAGAAACTTAATATTTAGTAAAACAAAATTAATTTCTAGCCAGGAATAATTAAAATTAAAAGTTTATTATTATTATAACAAATAATATATATCAAGATGAAAAGTGTTATTTTGCTTGAAGAAAAAAAAATGAACCTTTAAAATATATTTTAGTAGTAAGTAATAAGGCTAGTAAGATTTATGTACTAACCTTAAATACTAGCCTTATGTACTAGCCTTATACATTTCCGTTATATACTTGCCTTATATACTAGCCTTATCTACTTCTCTTATATTTATTTATTTATTTATTTAGCTTCACGTCATATCCCTTACGGGGTAGCCAGAGACGACGGAACACCAAACGCTACGGTCCCTGCATACCTCTTTCGCCTCGGCCACAGACATCAACCTCTTCATACATGCCCTCCGGGGGGTCCTCATGCTGTTTACGTGACCTTCCTCCAGTATCATAGATACAGTGTTTTCGAAGGTCACTCGAGGCCTCCCCCTTTCTCTCTTACCACTCACTTTTCCTGTATAAATCCTGTATGTTCTCTTATATACTTCCGTTATATACTTGCCTTATATACCACCCTTATTTACTAGCCTCTATAGAAGACACAAGTTTCTTTCGGCACTCGTCGATGTTTTCCCGAGAGAGACCTGCACGGCCAGAATATACCGCATCTCCAGTGCTGTCATCCGCATAACAATGTATGTTGGAAATATCCAACACATCATTGATGTGCAGGAGGAACAGAGTTGGGGAGAGCACGCAGCCTTAGGGTACACCAGCATTCACGGGCTTGGGGTCTGAGCAAAAATCGTCGAAAACGATTTGTATGCTCGGCCCAGTGAGGAAGCTGGTGATACACTTGCATAAACTCTCGGGAAAGAAGAAGAAGCTCTGAAAGAAGCCCCTTGTGCCATACACAATCGAAGGCTTTTGCCATATCCAGTCTAACTGCCAGGCCCTCTCCCTTGCTTTCAATAATAGCTGCCCAACGGTGAGTAAGATATAACAGAAAATCACCAGCCGATCGACCATGGTAAAAGCCATATTGCCGATCATTCACCAACTGGTGATCCTCGAGGTAGGTTCGGAGCTGTTTATTGATAATGCTCTCCATTACTTTGGAGAGAAGAGAGGTAATGGCGATAGGTCTGTAGTTAGCTGGGTCCGAGCTATCACCTTTTGTAGGGATCGGATGGACAAGGGCACGCTTCCATGAGACCGGGACTACGCCTTTAAGGTAGGAGTACCGAAATAGACGCGTTAGCACTGGTGTCAACTCAGGGGCATAAGTTCGTAGCACAACTGGAGAGATACCATCTACCATCTGTCCCACTCGACTTATGAACTTCCAAGAAAAGGAGAGCTTTTCGGATGAGTTTTGCCGAAAAACTATTTCCGGCATTAAGCTTGGACACCGCGGGATGATTAGCGGCGTCTTCCCGTGGTCGTCCAAAGTCAAGTTTGAGTCAAAAAGAGTGCCCAAGAGATCGGCTTTCTCTTTTGCCGTGTGGGCCAAAGAATCGTTCCCAGTGTGCAATGGCGGTAGGGATGGCCGACAAAAGTTTCCCAGACTGGCTTTGGAAAGCACCCAGAGCTTGCGCGTGCCAGGCGGGTACTTTGTCAGCTGATCCCCAATTTTGACGACATGCTTGAAATTTGCTCTAGCAATGCCGTTTGAAGAATCTGAAGGCACGATTATATTTTCTCTTCAGAACTCTAGAGTTCGGATCCTTAGTGACTAACGCATTAGCCCAAGCTTGATAAGCCTGCCGTTTGCCAGCTGCTGCAGCCCTGACAGACGCATCAAACCAAGGCCGCGATCTGCCACCAAGTGGTACCACAGAGCTTGGAACAAATAGTTCCATGCCCTGAAGTATCACATCAGCTACAGCCCCAGCGCAGTCACTAGGATCATTGGAAGGGAAACAAATCGGCCCCTAATGGTAGGATGCAAAAAAGGACCGCATTCCATCCCAATCCGCAGACTTGTAGTGCCAAAGGCGTCGAGTCGCAGGTCTTGTGCGATCTGGATGTTGAATGGGCACTACACGCCGTACCAAGCAATGATAAGAGGACCCTAAGGGAGCCTCGACAGTGACCTGGTACTTAAAACTATATATATATACTAGGCTTCTATACTTCTCTTAATTAATAGCCTTACATACTTGCCTTATATACTAGTCTTATGTACTTCCTTTATATACTTACCGACAGAAAATGTTTAAAACTTAAAAAATTTCATCAATTTCACAAACTTGACCATTTTTTTAAATTAATTTTCATTATTTAAATGTAGTTTAAAATAACAAATATAAATTAGAGATCTTATAATGGAATCTTCATTAACTATTGAGATAGATTAATTAACGTACACGCATGTCACATTAAGTGAGGGGGGGGGTACTTTAATGGTTTATTGTCAACGGAATTCTGTGATTTTAAAATTAGATTCGCTTTTTATAATATTTACTATTCTGTAATGAGAATCTATCTACACTAGAACTGTCATTTTAATAATCAAGCCTTCAGTTTTTGCCAAACTGCTCAACGAGTACTTTTACTATTTATTCATTATCACTAACTGACATAGCTTAGATTGTGACGTTAATTACAATGAGCGTAGTCATCTTTAAAACAAATGCTTGTGTTTATATATTAGTGATGTAACGAATGTCATATTGATAAAACCATCCAAGCATTCCTTTCTCAATCCTAGTCACTACATCTTCTTCATCACAACACTCTCATTTCACTATTTCTTATCACTTAATTTCACACCTGTCATGCTCCTTAGAAGTCTCATTTCAAGTGCATTTACGAGTAACTTACTATCATCCTTCTACCATGCCGAAGTTCACTTTATTCATTAATGTAGTTTTGAGTCCTTTTGACTATTCATAAAGGAGTGCAGTACTCCATGTACCATATTCTGCATTCCCTCTTCTTTCAATATCCTTCTCATATCTTCCATCTCTTGTAAACAGAACCCAGATATACAAACCCTTTCACTTGTTCAACTGACACGCCATTAATCAAAATATTGCATTCAGTCAAATTTTCGTCTTTTTCAAAAACCATGACTTTCGTCTTACTTTCATTTTTTTCATTTCTAACTTCGTTAAAGCATGCATAACATTTCCGTCGCCTGTAACTCTTCAGCTGATGACGCAAGTATGACTTAATCATCTGCTTAAAGAAGACATTTGATTAGTAAATCGTAAAAGACCGTGGAAAGACCAAAGAAAGAAAGAAGAAATTAAGTGACACAGTAAAGACATAATATGATTACAAGGTTAAATTTATTGTTATAATAAAATCCATAAGAATGAAATGGATTTTGATTTTATTTCTATTATCTTAATTTTTTTTTCTCATTTATTTGCAAAAAAATCGCGGAGTTTTACGAATGCGAATAAGTACAACACAACAAAAAATAATAATACTGCTACCCCTTTTAACTTTTAATGATAGTATATGAAAAGCTTTCTTTAAGTAAATAAGTCTGTTAAGATACATCCAGAGAACAGTCTTGATCTCCCCATCCTTTTAGAGGTTGGGACTGAATTATTGAAGTGTGGCTATGACAATAATGAATAAATGTTTACATATTTTATTTATCATTTCTATACCTTTGTTGCTAAATATGAAAAACCATAAATACACAAAATTAACCTTTTCATACTAAAATATGATTTAAAAAAATCTGAAAATAATATTAATACGTTAAAAATTATCAGAATTATTTTACAATTTAGGTCCCTCACATGAACTGACGATGTTTAGTTTAAATCAGCGTAAAACGTCAGTTTAATGGCCACACAATACCTACCATTGCGACAGTGGCTGCTTTAAATGGTTCGCTGAGTGGACTGCATCCACAATTTGTTCATAAACAATATTTTTACTTAGTTAATATTAAAAGAAATGCTGTTCTGTAACATCATAATAATAAACTTGTTGTTTCTTACAACAATAAAATAGAAGCAGACTGTGAATATATTTATAACATTTTAAAATAAAAAAATATACACATTATTGAAATGGAACTCGAAAGGAAACTATTCAGAAATAGAGAAATAAAATTTTCTATTATAAATAAATCACAAACGTCGGAGAAAAAACAGGTTTTATTGCAATTTCAATCAAACGATATCAGAGAAGCATTGAATATTAATAGCGGAGAGCTTTCTTCATTGAAACCTTCTTTGAACAGTTATATTACTGAATACATTACCTCGGCTTCAATAGAACGGAAAATGGACACTCTTATTAAAAACTCAAACTATTTATAGATAATATATCAGTATTAATTTATTGGTTCAGTCTGTACGTTTGATATCTTTTCTTAATTTGTGATAATGCTTCATGCTCCATTGATTCGAATTCCATTATATCTTTTTATTTTTATCCGTCAGTCTTTCTATAACTAAAGCTTTTCGACCTATCTTGATAAGAGTACAATATATATTATAATAAAAGCGCAAATGGTATTCCTAATTTCGGTTCCTAAAAATAACAAGGAAAGTTAGATAGGAACAATGTTATCAGATAAACGATCTAAACCACAGTTAACCTTATAAGGTTAACTGTGGTTTAGATCGGCCTTATAAGGCCAGTAATCTTGTTACCGCTCCAGTAACACACGCAAACACCACAGACAGTCAGTCAAACGTTTAACTTGACCGCTATTTATAATTGATACTTGTTGTTCAATCAATATTTATGTAGTAGAAATTATTAGAGGCAAATTGTTTATGTTTTTTTTTGACAAATTTAATGGAGAATGTATTTAACTTTTATTCTAAATTCTCTTACCATTTTTTTTCTTTTTATTTTTGCTAAGTATGTTCGCCATATATCGACTATCGCGTCAGACTAGTTGTAAGGATCCATAGATCCATCTATAGAGAATAACTGGTAAGAAACTCCAAAAAAACTCCTAGCACTCCTCACAATTATACCTTTTAGTAATTAAAATATGATTGTGCATTAGTAACGTAAAGAAGGTAACATTACTTAATACGTAGCACAATAAGGAAACCAGAATAAATTGTCAATTTCGCTATGACATACTTGCGTTCCTAATAATGGAAATAAGTAGAGTAAAACCGACACTAAACCATTTATTATTTTCTATAGTGCTATTAGGTTTATTCTACTTTTCCAACATGTTAATAATAATTAAGTCTACACTATTTTTAATGTAAATTAATGATATATTTTTAAAGCTAACTGTACACAGGCGACATGGCGTGTCATTACAGTTTGTAGATATTAAACACGTAAACCTTATTATCATTGAATTATGAAGCCTTTTGTTTATTTAATAGTTTCAACCAATAGGGATGTGCGAGGAAATGTAATAAAAAGAATTACCGATAACATTGTTTGAGATTTATCGCCTTAGCTGTCGTGTGACCTTGCCCTAAAGATTTATAGTAATTTAATAATAAAATTATAACAACTCACTGACTAGCGCTTGACATATATTGGTAACAGTATCAATTTATAGCTTCATCTATTATATATATTAGATTATGTAGCTTTAGCACGAATATATGAGGGGACGGTGACTTCGCTTAATTTATATGAGCCTAAATTTCTCCATAATTTTCTTCATCTACAGTAAAGTCACCAGAATTTGTATAATGCCTGTATGTCGATTATATTGTGGGGTAAAACATCGCTTATTTTATAAAGTAATTGTAATTTTAGGGAGCTGTAGGTTTCCTTCTTCCGCTTCAGTAGTGACCCTTCTTGTCGGTTGTTTTCTATGTATTTTTGAACCTTATGTATTCCTGAAAATATATTTTACAAGTTAAAAAATATTTCGATATATACATAGTGATATATTAATTTGTTATGTATCATAAATCTATGTTACATATGGTTTAATTTATAAAGCGATGGGCTTCGTAAGGTCTCAGGTTCGAAACATGTACGTATTGGGGAATTTATATGTAAAAAATAAAAACATGTTATATACAATTTGGGTCTTAGTAGCTGTGTGCGCTTCAGCGTTGTATTAAATTTGAATAAATGCGTTAGATAAACCAGGGAATAACTATCTGGATATAGTATATATTAGATAAATATCTGCATACAGTACAAGCCCTGTATGGAATAGTGATGAGAGATAAGACAAGTATGAAAGCAGTGAGGTCAAGTATTGAGGAGCGAAATATTGTGGGAGAATACGTACTTTGGTTAATATTGTGATATTAAATATTAAAAATAATTTAGTTTAACTATAATATTATATCATACATGATATACATCGTCATGTCATCATTATCATTTATGTGATAGTTTTATTTTCACTGTCACTGTCAAGTGTCAAAGTGACATTTAACTGACGATGAAGGTTGTCAAACCAAAATGGCGGCGTTTGATATAGATACTGTTAAATTTTGATGACTGTAATTTAATGGATATATTTTTTTATTTCATATTGATTTTTAATATAAATATAATTAAATATGTAAAATTTTAAAAATGTCAGTTATAAAAGAAGATTCTATTATATCTCTCTTTATTTGTTTTATAAATAGTGATGCTACTTGGTTAAGCAAATTGTTTAAAGTTATTCCGTGGCTGTAACAGAGATGGGGTTTCAATTATTCATACCTTAGCACCTCCCGTGCTATCTCTGCATCACGATTATGCATGGAGACGTGGAACTATTAGTTTATATCATTTAAATAGTGATGTACCTTCTTGTGATCAGTTTTTAATAATTCATAACACAGTTTAAACTAATTTCCATAACCATTTTTAATAATGTGCACCAATCTTAATATTTTTAATAGATATTTTGTTAATGATAAGTATTTCTCCATGACTTCCATAAATAATGCATGTACGGACATATTATAAAGATTAAATTATATATTCACATTCCAAAAACGAGAATAAATAAAAATGACATTACTTTAACTAAATATAATATTATAGTAACTTCCTGTAGTCATATCTAGTTGTGATTTTAATTAGAGAAGAGACTTCCTAACGAAAGCATGGATCACACGACTAACCCTTTTTTGTTTGATCTAAAATCAACTTTTACCAATTGCAATAAGGTTTATAATATGTTTTTAGGTGTTCAATTGTAAATTGATACAATAGTAATGAAATTATTACTATTTAATTAAAGTATGAAGGTAATACACTTAGTTAAGATGTCTCATAAACTATTTATAGGAAGCTGAAATTTGAATCGACAATGTTATAGTTATCTTTATCTTTATTGTTTTATTTTCTAGTATTGTGCCCACAAAAAGTAACCCTAATTACTCCGTATAACATCAGCTATCATCAGTAAAAGCCCTGTTAAAATCAATCCAGCCGTTTCAGAGATTAGACTGACAGAGACAAAATTAAAAGTATTTTTATCTTCATACAATATAACTTTCCGATGCATTTAATGAAAATCTTTTACTATGTTACTGTTACTATAATTACAAACAGACACTTAATTTTTGAGCGAAGCGAACGAAGTGAGCGGAGCGTTTTACTGGAGACTTTTTACATTCTTTGTCACGGATTGGCTTGAAAACTACTGGACGGAAAATTATGAAACTTTGCAATCAAAAAGCCACACATTAGGTGATGGTTTTCAAAAAAAATATTTGATAAGTGTCCACAAAAAAAAAATATTTTTTTTAATATCATGTCAAAAAACTGATATCCATTGAAGTCAATGGGAAACGATGAGTCAATACACTGGGCTCACTTCGCTCGATATGCAAACGGCACCCGAGATTTCGCGAGCACAGCGAGTCGAAATTGAGGGTTTGTTGACGCCCCTAGTTATTTATATGTACATATAAATTTAACAAATTGCCATATAATATTTGTTATCGTTATAATATATTAAAATCATACAAAAGAATTTGATTCATTTAAATATTATAAATTTGATTCTGAATGTCTGTCCATTTATCAGCTTATAACTCGAGAAACAGTGATATAATTTTTTATTATTCAATATTCTATATTTACACGTTATTTAAATTTTTTATTTTATATTTGTCAGCGATAATTAGCATATTATATCGTTATTATAAATCAATCTGAGATGTTAACATTACAGATAGATTGGAGTCAATATGTTAGTAATCTTAATATATAAAACACAAAGACACTCACTCACTGACTCATTTATCGCTCATTCAAGCTGAAATTTGGACAAAAGACTCCTGACATATTGAATAGGTGCAATAAGAAAGGATTTTGCAAAGGTCCAAACCGTTCCAAAGTTACAGCTAAAAAACTGCAAAGTTTTCCGCCCGCTCCCTCTCTTCTTCACTTTCGACGTCCGTCGCGAAGCACGGGTAGCCTGCTAGTTGAATATAATCTATAAAGTCCTATCCTAATTATAATAATGCTGATGTAAAAGGGATGGAATTTTCTCAACTTATATTATGTATATGCGTTAAGTTGTATTGTATAGAGCCTTAAATGCATTAACTTTGGCAGTTCAAAGATCCGATTTAGGTATGCCGATGTTGCGAAAATTTGCAAAGTGGGAAATTAATATTATGGAAATTAATAAATCACTTCACCTTTGTATGTATGTTGTTTGTCAGTTATTTTATAACTTTCTACAATTTGACGACAGAAACATAGACAGATAAGTCATATTGACAATTGTTTAAGAAATTGTTGACATCTAAGATCCGATAGCACAGCGGTATAGTTAAGTTTTTTATTAATATTATATGTGTAAAAAATAATATTTACTGACTCAAAACAGTTAATATTAATACCAGAGATGTATAGGACGAAGGCAAATTGAAGGTTCAGTTCACGATATCTTTAGATGAAAAAGATCTAACTAAAGGATTTCCACGAAAATTGTTTGATGGTGTTATATACAAAACTTTTCACAACAAACATATATAATATTTTGTAAGTTATATGTTTTATACTTATATTTTTAAAAGGTTTTTACGTTCTAGAATATCCCTGTGATCTGGAACACCGTTAGGTTGGTCATGATTATAAACTTATTATGATATTTGATAACTGACCAAGATTTACCAAAAACAGTATAAATCTGCTGTCTCTGATAATTTTAATTAACTGTTAAATTTGGCAAATGTCACTTATAGGCGAGTCAGCAGCACGAGTACGTCAAGGGGCTGAACATGGAAGTGATTATTGAACTCTTGCCAAATGGTCTTCCAACGCAAAAAGTACTCTGAACCTTCTTTATTCCTTTATTTTATATTTTCAAACATCTTGAAAGATGTTTCAATATTGGAGAAATTGCTAAACAAAATATTAGATTAATTAAAAAATCATCTTAAATTAAATTAATTGTATAAAAACGTTAATACATTCATTAATTTGTCTCAAATCAAATGCATTCAAAGTTGATTTCAATTATAATGTCGGAATACATACAATTCGCACCCTTCGCGATTCAGTAAAAACTACCGACGTTTTTGCCTCTGCGGCAATCGGTTCGTATTGGATATTGTATCGTATTAAGTTTGTATTAGAGTCGAAATTCGATTAATCTTTATCTTTGGGGATGCTGCTTCTCCGTATGTATTATAAATTGGTTTAGAGAGGGGCGGGGGAGAGACCGCTCGATACTGGGCAGTCGGTGGTATGGAACGGGCGCGGATGCTACGTTTAAACATTATTAATGAAAATAATACATCAAATTGATACGAACTTATTCAATATATGTATTATGTAATAAATGTGATGTGTTTTGTATGATACTGTGCTCACAAGGAAGGAAACTGACGGAGGGTGAGTTGGGATTTCGTTTGTATTGCGCTGGTGTTAAATAAACCTCTTTAGTGAAATTTTTGATAATTTTAAAAGAAAATTGTGTTGTTTTAAATATATAAAAGTTTTTATTACTTAAATATTTAAGTGTTATAGAATTTTATATCATAGATACTAAATGTTTTTTTTTCAATTATTATTATTTTATCGGTATTAAGTATTTGTGTAGAGTTCTCTATGCAGAGTGTACCTCTATGTAGAGTTTTTCAATTATAAGTGGTAAAATTATATAGATATGTTGATTTATAAACATGTATGTATGTACTCTATTTCTTATTAAACCAGACACCAATATTTTGCAATAATTATTTATGTAATAACAAAGTACACACTTAATAATTATGTTATTATGTGTATATATTATTTATCTGTAAATCGATTCACCCTTGCCCTGTATATTTTTGGCACATCTTTAATACCGCACAGCCTCCACTCCAATAAAGCATTAAGCGCTTCTGAGTATCGTTGTAAATTACTAATATGTAATAATCAATCGCTTTAAGTGCTTTAAAATCTTTAACTATCATATTATAAAAAATCGGAATTTATCCAAATATAAATGTAACATCCGAGACAATTAGAAACAACTATTTAATAAACCACAAATATTTAATAATTTTAATTTTATCATTTTATTTGTACCAAACATTTTTTTATTAATTCATTTTCTATTTATAGTAGCAAATAGAAATATAGCTACTACTTAATCAAGGCAAAGCTGTCGACAGTTAGTTCATAACATGAAGCTGATTTGAACTATAAAAAAATGGAGATATAGAAGACAAAAAATAGGCATTCAGGGTTTAGTTGAACGGATACTGATTTTATACTTATAACTATAAAAATTCGAGGGCAAATAAAAAACACAATATATATAAACAATACTCCAGTATCGCTGAAATAATCACACTGAATGCAGTAAAATTAAAAGTAAAGTTATAAAATCCTTGTTTACTAAACAATAAAAATAAAAAGCTATTCACTCCGTCCACAATAACTGAACGCACTTACGAGTTACCAGAGGAGCGACTTCCCTTACTGTTATAATTCACATTTGAACTATTATATATTACATTGTTCTGCGTATTTTTATTCCATTGTAATTTATGTCGAGTTTACTGCAATTTTTGGGTCACTCGCCCCAAACAGACTCTAAAATATATTCAACCCAGTATTCAAATTAATGGTTATAAAGTCCTTTATAAAAACATTAATAAAACATATGTAATCTTTCAGTATAGTCACAATACCTCATTATATACAAAGTAAACAACCATTCAACTAAGTATTAAATCGCAAAAGAAAATAAAAACTAAGATGATCCGAGGACTGTTAGCGACCTTGCGACTCTCCCTGAGGTGAATGTACTTTGGGGATGACGACGCATGCGTACGGTGTGTTTTGATTTTGGATTTTAGTGTTTGGATTTTGTGGATTTTGGATTTCGTGTTAACACTGCGGCGAGTCGTTATCGTAATGAATTTTTATTACGAATAATTTATTAGGGTTCGTTTTGTTTTAGTTTAATCAAAGTAAACGGTAATTTGATTCTTTGGTTCGTTTTATTTACTTATTTACTTTCGTTTTACAGTTAAAAAAAATAATTTGTTAAGTGAATGAACGTATTAGATATCAGATCATTTGTTGTTTTATGTCTATGGATGACATTGCTGCCGTAGTGTTTTGTTTGTTGCTTTGTTAATGGATGGAGTAATACAATAATGTCAATAAAACTAGAAATTTACGAATTTTGAACCACTTTTATGTATCCATATTCTAATGAGAGGGGAAAGGGGAACAATGGGCCCTATTTATCCTAGTCCTATTTGATTTTGACCACAATATATATTTTTAAATAAATAACAATATTCACCTTTTTATTTGAGATTGTATATATATTAGTCTAAGGAATGAATTTTATGTATAATCACTTAGATTACCTCCCCCCTACTGGATAATCCTGAATTACCGCCCCTAGGACATATCCTAAATCCTTCTGATAGACAACAAGTACGTGACGCCAAGTGTTATAAGGGTCATAAGTAACAGTTTTTTGACCACCCACCATGATCTCTGAAATATTATATTATTAGTAAATACATAACAGACATAAACTACAATAAGTATATAGTTCAAGTATGTATAAAATATCGGAATAACATAAGTGTTCCTCGGGAGACTATAATTTTTCGAAGAGCTTATCCTGGGTAACGAATAATTTAGAACCTTAATGGACCCTATCTGAGTGTTAGTGAGGATTTCAGACGCTTATAGCGTATAAAGAATAATGACTATAATTCTGTTAGGTTACGATCCGAGATACGGTTGTGGCCTTATAAAGATTTTCTTATAGGTCATTATCAATTACTTACGATGTTAATCGATTCAAAATTAAATTACAATCTGTTTCTTGAATTATTAATATCAATAAACGATCTCTGGATTGATATTGTAGGATCTGAGGTTGATTTTTACAGTAACAGTAATTTATATCGGTCGTTAAGTTTAATAAGATAACTTTAGCTTGACTTGACTTGAGTTTGAGTTTAATAAAATAACATTTCGATATTTAATTGTTTTATGGTTAAGGAGAGCAAACGAGTCGGGTCATGGATGACAAGTGATCTCCGCCGACCACGAACTCTTGCAACATCCGCACAGGTGGTACGGATGATATTGCAAACGATGACGTGCTGTGTGGTAATAAAAGTCGGTGGTAGGCCTCAGATTAAAGAGCTCTTCGCAACACTCCCCTGTGTAAATACGACATAAAAAGGAACAAAAGGCCAAGTTTTTACGCAATGTCAGAGAGTCCAGCTGTTCACAGACCACCGGATCCACAAGGATAGGAGACACAAGTTTCTTTCGGCACTAGTTGATGTTTCCTGAGAGAGCCCTGCACGGCTTGAATATACCGGACTCCCAGCCCGACCAAAAACCAACAAGAATGATCTACTTGCATAAACTCTCGGGAAGAAAATAAGGAGGAAACTTCGAAAGAAGCCTGTTGTGCCATACACGAAGGCCTTCGCCATATCAGGACTAACTGCCAGACTCCTTTTTTTAATAACAGTGCGTAAGATATAACAAAAGATCACCAACCGATCGACCATGCTTGAACATTAGCTATTTGCCATTTGAAAAATCTGGTGGCTCGGTTATATTTTCTCTTCAAAACTCTAAATATAGGTTACATTTTCTCTAGGTTATATTTTCTTTTCAAAAGTCTAGATCCTTAGTTACTAACGAATTAGCCTAAGCGTGATACACCTGCCGTTTGTCAGCTGGAGCAGTCATGTTAGACTCATCAAACCAAGACCGCAATCTACTACCAAGTGGTGCCACAGAGTGTGAGACAAATAAATCCATCTCCTGTAGTATCACATCAGCTACAGCCGCAGTGCAGTAGCTAGGAACATTGGAAGGAAATCAAACTGACCCTCATGGGTAGGACGCAAGATACATTCCATCCCAACCCACTGACTTGTAGTTCCAAACTCGTAGGGTGGCAGGTCTTTTGTGAGCCAAACGTTAAATGGGTACTACAATTCATACCCAGCAATGATCAGAGTACCCTAAGAGAGACTTGACAGTGACCCGGTACATTCCGGGATGTGTAGTCAGCAGAAGATCCAACAAAGAAGGCATATTGCTGTCCACGTCCGGTAGACAAGTGTGCGTCTTGAACAACTGGGATAAACCATTTGCCAGAGCAAAGTTAAACACAAATCTTCCAGCATAGTCGGTAGCACGTGACCCTAGCCAATCTGTATTTTGTGCGTTCTTGAAGATTACGACTTCGGTTGAGGGAATCTGTGAATATGTTGGTCGTTCGTCAGTCTTCGCTTGGACATGGCCCAAGAGTTGATCCGTTTTTAAATTATCACTATGGAACCTGTAGAGGTACGGATAGATTCTGACATGATCGTCCATGTTGACGCGCAACCAGAGTACAGACGGGTCCCGACCTTAAAAGTCTGGAATCGACGGTATCATATAACCACCTTTACTAACACAGATAGATAAATGATATTCGAGTTTATACCCAGGATATGATAGGTACGCTGTGTAGTTAAGTTGAGGTAGTTACTACTCTGTCAAAAGCAAAAAGACCGGCTGCGCTGCCTGGTGGTAATGGACGGTGTTTAGGTTGGAATTAAGTTCCCGGAAGTTGCAAAACTCCACATATAGAGGTGAGCGGGGTGCCGCTATGTTGGTTCCTCGTTTGCCGTCAGTAAATATAAAACGCAATACTTTGCCGGCACCAGATACGACGGGTAACCCGAGCAAAATTTGGGAATCATTCCCCCGACTTTGCTCGGGGAGGGGTTTTCCCGCTTCATCAAAGCCGGTACCCTCCTAACGTATATTTTTTGGAGACATCGCTTTCATGTTTAGCGAGGGGGAGCAGGGGGGGAACATAACCAAATGAATTTGGTTACTACCTGTCGATATCAGTGAGAGGATTGACTAACTTGGATTAATTTATGTTTCAGTTTAATTAAACAACATTGACTAACCTGTCTTGACTTTATTTTATTTTAGTAAAAAAAAGCATTGACTAACGTGAATTAAATTGACTTTAAGCACAGGCTGACTATTTTTGATCAAATATATGATAGGACGATTACTTACATGCTATTAAATAAACTATCAGACGATAAATAGAGGTGTCATCCCAGTTTTGATAAAGCCTATTCAAAATCACATTTAGCACATGAGACCCCGGCGACGTGCAGGGGGTAATTTCATCTCCCTCATCTCTCCTTTGTTATTCACAAATTCCTTTGTTATTCACAAATTGCCAGCTTCGGGACTCTTGGTAGATTTAAATTATGTATATTAATATTATTAGGTAAATATATTTTTTATTAATTTTTATAACACTTGAGAAGATTGCTAATCGAAAAATAAATTGAGTTGTGATTATGTTTACGATAAAATATATCTAACAATATAATATTTTTAATAAAATATTCCAATATGAAACGTATACTATTATTAATTCATCAATTGTGAATCATAATAACGAAATAACACTTCGATTCTTATACAGTTTTGCACACAATTAATTAAACTATATAGTTTTTTATTATAAAAAATTCATACGTTTTGAATGTATTTCTCTCATGCAATTTCAAATGGAATATACTTTGTCGTACGAAAATGTCATCAATAGAGATTTGTCAATTGTCAATAAATAATTCAGTAATAAAACTTTATTCTTACTTTTAGTTTAATCAACACTGACATAACTAAACTAACACACTAATAACATATACCTTATAGAATACAGCAGGAAATCGATAATTTAATTGATTAATTTATATAAGAATAAAAATATTGTAGCACTTTTGATTCCACCCGTACCAGCGCCGGTCGCAAAGGTTGCAGTCATCAGCGCAGAAACATTAAGTGATTAATGAATTTCATAAACAATTTAATATAAACTATATAGTGTAAACAATAAGGTCTACTTTAGAATAATTTATACTTAAAATTTATTTTATTCGCTGTTTTTGAGATAGAATACAATTTTTAGAGGAAAAAGATAAACAATATATAACTAATTTGTTTTAGACGGTGTATTAATTAATAGGAACTTAAGGATAGATTAAAATCTCATCAGCTGCTCACGGAACCTTCATTATCAACCGTTTTGTCTGTTTTCGAAACCTTTATAAGATACTGTGGACAGACAAAAGGAAAATTCATTTCATTAATAGTTGTAGTTAATTAAACTTAATAAATTAATAAATAAAAATCTCCAAATGAGATATATATTTCGTTAGATGAGAGTCAGTGAAGTCCCTTAGTTATCCATACTAATATTATTAAGGTTTGATTATGTTTGTATATGTGGGGTAATATCAAAAACTATACGTCTGATTTTGACCTTTTACTTGTCAACATAAGCTACTTTATATCCCAATATTATAACAAACAGGATAAACGCGGAAGAAATAAAAGTAAGTAAAAAGAGCAGCACACAAGGTAAAAATAGATACAGAATACTATGAACCACAAATATAATATCATAAACCACAAGTAAAAATGTTAGACAACAAATGAATCAGTTAGTAAATTATAAAAAAATCTTACAGATTACAGTAATAATTACAAAACCATATAAATATTTACAAACTAAAATAAATTAAAACACAAATCTGACTGTTTATTAATTATTAATCTAGTATATTTGCAGACGAAGATAGAAACAAAGGCTTGTTAAAAAGAGTGTTAAAACGCCAAAGTTATTATGAAACTATATGACATCGCCGTGACACCTGAGGCGATGTTGGTCGTTTATTTCTCTGCGTAAGTTACCTCGTTAATAGAAAACTGTTTTAATGAGATATATTTTATTGAAGGATATTCAAATATATTTGCAATGCGTCCATCGAGCATTGCACCAGTCGGTTCCACAATCGAATTAAAGTTTACGGAAGTTCAGATTCTATTATTATTAAAATAAGAACTAGATATGTATGCAGCGTTAGAAGTTTAATATTCAGAGGCGATGCGCTCCGGGGAGGCATAAAGCAAGGATGCGTTGATTGGTCGACGCATTGGCATGCATTCTGATGAATCATTTGACGTTTGTTTGATGTTTTACGATATGACGTTTAGAAAAAAAAAGTTTATATTTTTTTTTTAAATAACCGAAAGCAAAAGTTGTATTCATAAGGTTTAAATTACAATGTATTGTAGTGTAATATAACAATCTGTCCGTCACGCATCGGATGCAGACCTAGAGCATACTGATTAGTTAAACGCATGGGAAACATTATACGTTAGATACATTACTATTAGTTTGTTGTTATTATTATTAAATAAGAATTTGAAAGAGGTTTTATATTAAGATCACTTATTAAGTGGTCGTTAATTAAATTCTTGAAATTTATTCTTTGTTTCCAGGATAACGTATTTTGTGATATGGAATTAAACTTTGAAGTTTAAAATCTATTTTTATAACTATTAAATCAAATAATTTTATCATATTATTTCAGTACTTTTAATTTATTATAAGTATACAACTTTCTGGGACTTGTGAATATTTAATATATTTGGTCAGAATGTTTATTTGTCAGTCAGTCATCTTGACTGGTTGGGTTTAATCATTGAAGAAGAAGAAGCAAACTGTTTGTATGATGATTTGTATGACCCTAGCATTAAATCTTAGCACAAAAGTTTTTTTTATCATATATATATGTAAATGTATGTATGTATGTATGTACGTATGTACCGCTCCGCATTACGAGTCTCAATATTTTTAAAAGAAGTTCCATGTCTGTAAAACAATTGTCCTATCCGGTGTCGTTCCTCGTAGTAAGGTGATACTGTTTTGACATCACACTAAACAATGAAACGTGAAGACTGTCTGTGCACACTACATGTACTACCCTCACTCACTCACTCACTCACTCACTCACTATCAGTAATGAACACTCAAATTAGAATATATTTATTTATGATGCATATATTATCGTGTCTCCAGCATATGTTCAATGAATACATAATAAGTATTGATTCCATCGGCACCGGCACCGCGGGGACCGTCTCATGGCTACTGCGCCAACAATGTGCTCACATTTCATTATATTGGGGATATGTTATAGTGATATTCTATCAAATATATATATATATATCAAAGTTTGGTAAATCATGTGTAATATAATCTTTAGTGAGGTGAGAGTCAATGATATATGAGGATATTTTTTTAATTTTTAGCATTTTTGTCTTACGGGAAGTCAAAATACAATTTTTGTAACATACCAAAATTATTATTGTTAATGTTTTGCTAAATAAAAATGTAAATAAGATGAACCGTTCATAAAACAATACAACAATAGTGTTTACTTAATTAAAGTATAAAATGAACACAAATTAACAATAATATGGTATAAAATTACAGCTTTAGAAACTAAACGAAAACAATTGTGATTTTGCAAATACGAAAATTATATAATAGGCTTCACCATTAAGTGTGCATTAAAACAGAAAATACTATTACTATTAGAAGTATAATAAAACTAATTTTAATATTAATCAATTATGTTGAATTTATAATATTTATTTTTCCAAAATTCTCGATCCTTAATATTATTTACTGCTACATATAGAAAATAATATTGATGAGTAATTGATATATATATATGGTTATTATGAGATGTATTTTTATATTTATATTAAGTCTTTCGTACTCACACTCGATGAGATAGAAAAAACTATATATACAGATTGCTTTATTTATGTTCTTCTTAAAAAGGTTTCTGATTTTTTATAATTAAGTTTAATGATATCTTTGACATTATTTGTAAAACTAAAAGTGACGAAAATTGTAAATAGAATCTATTAATTATTTCTCATTGTGTTACTTTTTGGTTGATAATAAGAAATCTTTTGTATTCAAAGTTACAGTTGTAACAAAGAGTCGTAAAATTAAGTCACTAAATGAGATTTTACAAAAAAAATGTGTCCCGGCGCCATTGTTGCTAATTTTATCAGATAATTCTTACGTTAAATCTTTTTAATTTTCTTTTACTGTTATGTGGATTGAATTAAGAGATAATTTTTGTCCAAAAGCCTATTTTGGTCTCTAATATTTCGTCTTACAATTAGGAGCTGGTCGGACGCGTGCCCGTGGAATATCTTGTTAAGTACGGACAGAAAAAATAATAAAAATGTATATAATAGATATAGTTTTAAACTGTTCATGAGAATGTTAAAAAAATATTTTTTTTAGTTTCAAAACAAAATGCTTATTTTTTATTAACAAAGTGTTATTGAATTTTTTTATATTCATTTGGTTTCATAATAAAAGCTTAGTTCGAATATATCTATAAAGCGCTGACCGGACAGTGTACACAGTGAAGTTAATTAAATATAAAATCTGCTGTTTTTGCTGACTGTGCGTACCAAAGTTCAAGTACCCGGCTAGTGGAATGTCGGTCTATGTTTGTACAATTGCGTCTCTCACCTTTGTTTTTGATAAACCAACGCCGCTAGATACAGCTTCTACTTAAGGCTTATTCTTCGTATTTCATTGATTTTATAATAAAAAAACTCTTTAGATCTTATATATATGGATAGAGAAAGAATAAAAATAAATATCATTAAAACAAAATGGCGTCATATACTCCTAAAGCATATTATTCTTATACATATAGATTGAGAAAGACTAAAAATAAATATCATTAAAACAAAATGGCGTCATAAACCAAATTATTATAACATTGTGACAACGTAATTACAAAGATAATTAAATTTAATTTCTCAGTTCAATATTAACAAACAATATAATTTAATAAACAAAATGTCCCTAACATTGTTATCTTAATTTATAGACAAGATAATTAACGACACTTCCGTTTACAGATAACATTATCAAACCACCAAAATTTTAATGTTTATATGAAAACAATATATAAATGGAGAAAACAAAAACAATTTACAAATATATTAAACGCACTATTATTAATATGCAGGTACATGTATCTAAAGTATTTAGTTATATCAAACCTTTAATAAACCTTATTAGTAATCAAAGCTGAGTGCCAAAGCCTTAAAGTATTTCTCATATACGAGTTTTATTGGAGCCATGGTTATGGCATGATGTTATAACCTATAATATATTGTATTTACGTCTGAGTTCTCTGGGTTTAAGTTCTCTGATTTATGAGTTTTTCAAATTAAGTTTAAGTATAAATATTTTAGAAAAATTGTTCGTTTAGTTAATGAACATAATTATATACTTGCTTTTATTTTATGCTGTGCACTTAAACTCTTATTCATATCATATCTGATTATATTTTATGCTGCTTCTAAGCTAATTGTATTTTAATGTGATTGGGAGGGATCCCACATACAGACTGAAACATTATGTGTATGTGTATATATAGAAAGATGTAATTGTATATGCCTTTCTGTTGTTAGGAGGCTGATACATTAGGAAGGTACTCGTCAACCATTTAGTTATATGTCGTTAATGTTCAGATTCTAAACCTGTACCTATAAAGGTTTTATGATGAATATTAAAATTCTACCAGGTTCAAATCATTTAATTAATCTACAGTATTTTCTCAGTGTGTGTGTATATGTGAAACACACATGTACAAACAAGAATTAAGCTATATATATGTGCTCTATTATTACGATAATCTATCCCAAATTCAATGAACATTTCCTTGAAGTATGACTTCAATGGATGTATTGTTCTTTAATTGTTTTCCCCGTACCAAGACCGCTGATCCCACGGGAACCCTTCACTCTATTGTCGGTTCTTCCTTGAGCCATTTCGCTCAGTGCATTGTTATGAGCACATAAAACGTACATTATTGAATGTGATCGCTTTATTAATGTCAGTTTAGACTTACGACTAAATAGTCGCCATTATAAAAGATAAAAAAAGAAAAGAAATGATTTGCGATTTTGTTTTCGCAGTCATTATTCCGATACAAGTCCTATCAAATACTTAACAATATAATAGTAAATAATTTCTAATCAATTTTTTTATTAAAATATTTATTTTATATTATTATATTATTGTTGATATTAAAACAATTTAATTAAAATCGCTCGTGTGGTTTATACTTTAATTATATCATAATGTTTTAAACATACATTTTTTTAATTGCAGTGTTATTGTATTGCTTCAGAATATCCGACATGAATCTGTTATGAGGGAACTTGAACTTTTTGTTATATTCTCAAGAAATCATTGATGTGGAACAGAAGTATACATGTTATACAATAATTTAAGTGTTTATGTCTGTATATGTCTAGATCGTAAAACATGTAGTAATTTGTATTTTATCGCATCCCGCAGGTAATAATCCTAAGCTATAGTTTAATATATTCGTTTTTATACTTATTATATTGGAACAATCTTTAATATGGTTAAAATCAAATGTATATTTGTGTGATTAATTGTGTGTGTGTGTCCATCTGTCTATAACACCGAGGTCGTCAAGATGCAAGTGCCTATTGGGGCGTCAATTGATTGAAATACATAAATACTGGTAAATATAAAAAAAATATGTCTATAGATGTAGATTAAAATGTTAGAACCATGTTTATTCAATAGAACGGTAAAACGATTATTTAAACCAATTTGCTCAAGTAATCTTATATCATTATATATCGGAACAAACAGTTTTTATATGAAAATAGGGAAAAAATATGTTATATATTGATTCATATATCAATGAGCACTAAAAGTTTAATCAAAATCAATCAAGTAAGTTTAGAGCGATGCACGAACAACTAATGTTGTTAACTACAACATTTTTTAATGTTATTTAATATTAATAATCACATATATATAAGATTAGTATTAAAAGTATAATTGCTATTTGATTCGGATCGTAATGCAACTTGTCCCGGATGTTGTCAGCTCGATGGTTACTGGAGCGGACTTAATAGTACTGAACTACTTAACAGGCTTTACTGTTTATACAAGATTAAATAATGTAATGGAAAATATGATAATATATTAATTAATTATTTACATTTATATCAATATATTATATTAAATGAGGTGATTAATTTATTTTCTACTCGATACATTTCTACCAAAACTTTAAGTACTTGTAACTGTTGCAACATTCAACTGAATTTAGACTCTATTATGAAAGCATTAAGGTCATAATTACTTTATAGTCTTAGATTCTTAGTACATGACACTCGGACACTTAACCTCGTGGCATACGACGCGTGCCTCCCTTAATTATAAATGAGACTACGAAAACTGTAGCCTTCAGCGAAATTTTGCTTAAATATTCAAATACACGCTGAGTGTACGAGATATGGGGATTTACGTGAAGCTAGTCATAAAAACGAAAAGCTCCCCACTTACGTTGATATGTCTGTTCCTGAATGTTCCTGTTTACTTGGGAACATTTTACATTCTAACTGCATAACTTACTCTAGTGCTCCATCTTCTCGACGCCTGAGAGATTATGCAGCAAAGTAATCTGACTACTATGATTTTATAAATTACACGCGTTTCATTATTCCGTGGTTATTTTTGTATCATAATATATTGATGCATTTATTACCATATTTTGACGTAATAGATTGATGGAATTTGCAAAAATTTGCAATGTTCATATTTTTGGTAGTCTGAATGTCCACTAAACATCGTAGTTAAGTTAACGGTCACCACTATCCGTCACCCCCACAGTGTTAATGTAGTCCTGGTACTCCAATCGGTAGTTACTGCTAATGGACCTAGAACCAGGATAATGCTGATATTGTAATGCCACAAAGCACTTAAATAATATTATATTATAATAAAATAATATAATTATATTATACCATATGATTATAGTTAAATAAGAACAAGTTTAAGAAAAACTAAAATAATCAAGCAAGGGCTTTTTGCCAGAGGCATGAATTACGTCTGACACACCATAAGTGGTGTATCGTAATTTAATAATAAGGAATGTGAGGCAATTTGTGTCAACCTATAGTAAAATAAATTGCGAAAAAAATCTATACGCATCGTGCACGTACTACATTTTACCAACGTCCAGACGTGTTCAAAAACAACACTAGTAATGTAAAATGCGTCTTATTTATATACAAATACATACTAGATATTTTAAACTTTGAGAAATAATAGAATCCCTATAGTTCACGATCGCGGCCGATGCTTTGACATGACGAAAAAAAAATCAAAATGGCGCACACAACCCTCCCGTCGACGCTTTTTATCGATTGGTATTGTAATTTATTTTGCTTCATACCACAATAATTTTATAGTTCTTTATTTAATAGTACTTTTATGATATAATTTATTTTCCACGAGTAAGCCACTTATTACGCTAGCGTCGGGCTATTTTAGGCCGCTATTTGACCGCACGGCGAACGTAATGACGCCATCTTGGCATTTATTATCTTGGTATTATAATGATTTTAGAAAATGAATTCTTTAAAAGAACTGCTTTAATTATGAAAAATAAGAGACGAGTATGTTCTTCTTTTGTTCTTATAAATTATTAATTATAGTCTAGATATTATTTTCTTTAATATTATTGAAATGTTTACATAATTTGTAATTGGTATCCTCAAAGCTTTTATTCAAAGGTTGTTGGTTGGTGCATTGGAAAGAGTTCAATTACACGCAGTAATCTCGCTGGAAGCCCTGCAACCTTCCTTGAAACCCTAATTGGTTTCTAACTTAATTAAACACAAGCTTAAAGCAAGTATTTCCTATTACGATATTGAGAAGTGGTTACGATGAAGTACTTAAATAAGAGTGAAGTGAATTAAAAAAAAAGGTTTGAATTTGATTATAAAAACCTCAAAAAGGTTATATGAACACTGTTTCTTGTTTTTCTCAAACCGAAGCTAGCCATGATCAGTTTGATTATATAAATTTAAGAGTTTGAAATTTTACAAAGATGTAATGACCTATATGTATTATAGGACTATTAATTTGTGTGACTGTGTCTGAATCACTAAAATATATGCATATTTGGTGTTATAACATTTTTTTATCATTTACATAAATATAGTTGAAGAAAGACGTAAATTATGTATTATCATATAAATGTAAAGAATTATCGATTTAGGATTTAGATTAACGGATTTAATAAAATATTTATCGTATTATCTTCGATAAGTCCGTAACAGCGGGAATTCGTCCTTGACATTTTTTATGTCAAATATTTGCATCAAATGTCATTTGATAAAAAAAATAGCTTTGTTCGATACGTATTTTGTTGAAAATTATTTTCTACCAGATAATTTCATGACCCAAGAGACCAACTCCGTTTACATGAGTTCAAACACAATTTGATATTAATTTGACAACTAAATATTACTGGCATTCTTAAGGATACCTTTTCATATACAGATAAAATAAAATTAAATAGTTTTCATTACACAAAGAGGTTTTAATATATTTTTATTATAATTATATTTGTAACGTAAAATAAAAAGTATTGTCTTTAAGAAGTCGATTATGAATGTATAGGTTCTCTGTAGTAATACATTTGTGGCGTAGTTCCAGTACCCATTGAGTATACGAGTAGACCCGCAGGCAATTAAACTAAAATGTCTATCAGGACACGGTGACACGCAATTTGCATTATAAATGAAACAATAACAGCCGGGAGGCAGCGGTAGTTAATAGCTTTGTAGGCTGGTAGTGTCAAAACCTACAAATAGTTTAATTAAAATGTCGTCTTATTTATAGTTAAGAATTACCCCACGAATGCCCCAAAGTATGAAGACCCCAAATATGCCCCAACGCGGAGAAGAAATTTCTAAACCAATAAGAGTAAGCGTTGCAAATGGAAATCAAACTCAGATAGATGAGTTTTATTTCTGATTGATTGATTGGTTGATTGGTTGATTGATTGATTGATTGACTGATTGATTGATTGATTGATCGCTGTGTTGATTCTGATCTCTTACATTTTAACATGTTTATTTATTTTATGTGTAATAAAATCGGTTTATTGTTAATTTTACATTCAGTATATTTCTATCGATAGGTGAATAATGCTAAAGAATGCATAATGAGACATAAAATTTACATCAGACATTTATAACCCTGTTATTTTATTACCTGTGTAAGTTGTTAGAACGACAGTTGCATTTATCTAGATTAGATTCAATTTATTTGACTAACTAATTGAATTAATTGAATTAAACCGTCAACTTGAAATGTGTAATAGCAAAGCAATGCAATGATTGTTTTATATTTGCAGACTAAAGTGGTCTTAGTGTTTCTGTCCCACAATTGTATATGACATTCGTCAAAATTAAATACACAAATATTCAATTCAATTATTAACACTAAACCCACCGACAATTCTTGTATACCTGTTCCTACCGCACGCCGTCAAATTGACCGGTAATTAAAAGTTATTTTATTATATAACGCAGGTAATAACGGAAATAACTAAAAGTAAAGAGTGTAGAAAATGTTATATGCATATTCTAAAAATTGTCATGCACTTTGATAACGCTATTATAACGTTTAAAAATGTGTAAGTTATACAGAAGTTTAAGAATGGTCAATTTGACCGGTACTTGGCAGGTTTAGTGTTAATATTAGTTTAAATTGTGTATATTGAATATTTTAAAACCTCACGGGAGTTATACAATATAAAGGTCACGGTTATCGTACGAGTCTTTAGGGATTTGCTGACCTGTGGACTATTTTAATTTAGACTTAAATATATATGTATCAACAAAGAAGTCTTTTACAATCCACGACACGACATTATAATAAATAATAACAAGATTCTTAAATGAACGCAGAAATACGTGTGTTGTAAAGGGGATTCACAAACTGTTTTAAATATATCCCATCGTTCCCAGGGATTTTATCTGTAATATATATATTTTTTTATAATATTCCAGAAATGTACTAACTTTGTGTATGCTAAATTAATATTACTTTCTATTGCAGATTGTCCAGTTGTTCCAGACGATGGAGGCGTGAAGGTAATAAAAAAGAAAAATATCATTAATACATACATACATATATATTATAATATTTATAACCAATTTAGGAATGTATAATCTTATTTGAGAATAATTCGCGTCTGTCAGGTTCCCGTGGGTCATTAAAGCTAACCTGCGGTAAGAAACGTTAGGTCAATACTCAGAAATGGTCTGGTACCTTCTAAGGGTCCTATTAAGCTGCTAATAGAGGTAGCTCACGAACCCAGACTAGGCGTTGTCTACATAGGTAATTTATTTTCGGTTGGAATTTTAATATTGTGTCATGATTTTTTTTATTATATTTCATTGAAATTAATAATGTAGAATATTCCTAATACAATATTGTTTATAAATGCATGTATCATTTTTTTAAATTTGTAATAGTTATATTTTTAGATACCTAATATTGTGTTCTAGCCTTATAACTTCGTTATTCGTAGGTAGGTAGGCTTGCACCCTGAGCCTAAAAACCAATTACAAAATCATATTCAATTTCTAATGGGTTTTAACCGATTTAGTCAAAGATGATTCAAATTAAATGATATTAAAATTGATAGTAGGCACTTTACTAAAGAAAATAAGATAAAACAGAGTCGTTGGATTGGACTCTTCTTCATAACTTAGTAATAACAATATACAATTTTAATACCAATTTAATTCACAATATCCTAACATTGTTAATTGAAATAGTGCGCTAAAAATAGCGTGCAATTTTCAGTACATTGTACCGTGTAGCTTCAATGTTATTTTTCGATTACCATTTTATTGGCGTACGACTACACCTGAACTATCTATAAAATGAACTCCTAAAGAACAGTAGTAATTCCATAATAACACTTATTTATGTAATTTACACTTTTTTGTCCAAAAATGTACAAAAGTCCGACTCAATATTAATAATAAAATAGACAAGATTTTTTTTTTTTTTTTTCTTTTTTTTTTTTTTTTCTTTTTTTTTTTTTTCCTTTTTTTTTTTTTTTTGTGTCTCTACTGTTAGCCCTACTGGCCATGACAGCGTCACCGGTGGAAGTCAAGATATTTGTCGTGGCTTCGCTGACTTTAAATTCAAAATTGGGTTGTGTACCAAGATTGTAGTCTATATTATATTGATTATCAAAATCAGTTCAGCAGTTTTGAAAGAACTTTTGCTTTTACATTGTAGGATATATAATAAAGTATAAAATTCCATATCAATCATAATGTTAATTCAGTTTAAGTTAATACAAGGAAGGTAACACAAATAGATAGTCATTTTCCATATTAGTTCGCGGTTACTTCATTATATAATGCAATCAGTACCCGCGATTAGAAAATCATATTACACTGAGGGTTATGTAAAAGTCTATGTTATTTTGAACTAATCATAACTTTATTGAATAAAATTCTATGTCAATATCCTATTACAATTTATATATAGTATTATTATAAAGTACATGATATATGTGAAGTAGGAAAGTGTGTATATTTTTAACACTAAACCTACCAAGTACCGGTCAAATTGACCGTTCTTAAACTTTTGTAAAACTTACACATTTTTAAACGTTATAATATCGTTATCAAACTACATGACAATTCTTAGAATATGCATATAATATTTTCTACACTCTTTACTTTTATTTATTTCCATTATTACCTGCGTTATATAATAAAATAACTTTTAATTAGCGATCAATTTGACCGCGTGCGGTAAGAACAGGTACACAAGAATTGTCGGTAGGTTTAGTGTTAATATGTAAAAAAGATTAAATTCTATGAACAATCTATCTGAACCCGACCTTATAATTTATAATAGACAAATTATAAAATAATATAAAATGTTACAGTACTGATTTGTTAATGAATATTTTCTTTTTATCTCGATATTAAAATAACTAAAAAAGTGCTGGAAAGTTTGGATTTAAACTTAGTTTAGTGCAAACGGATCAGAGGTTAAGTTAAATAAAGAAAGTGAAAGAAATAACCGCTCTATATAATATAATCAATTTTTAACACTTTTAAAAATATATAAAATAATGTTAAGCTAGTCTCTGAGGTTCTATATATATATATATATATATATATATATATATATATATAATATACGCGCTGTCCGTGTGCTCGTATCATTAGTTCAATGCTCGCGTGTCCGAATCACATCTTGTTACGACCTAGTTTTGTAAATTTCGATATTGAATTGGTCTTACGTAGGCGTCTGTCCGCTCAACAAACATTTGAATGGTTTTATTGTGAATTTTAATACCTTATTCTGGATAAAAGTATTGTTTAAGAATAGATTAAATAAATAATTATGATTTATGTTACATCAGAATAAGTGTGCATTTTTTTTTTATAGACGAATAAGTTTTTGCTTAAAACTTTTCATTGTAGCTAATAAATAATTTTTTTTATGTTTTTTTTTATTAAAAGTATTTTGATTCTGCATAACTTTTCGTGGGTAAAAACCTAACCTTGAGATATACGAGCATAGATTTTGATTTTTTTTTGTAGATGTTCTGTAATTATAAGATTGACGACTTGACGATTGATGACTTGACTTAATACTTAAGAACTTGGAGACTCACTTCCTGTTCATCTTGTGGTATCGTATATTGAGGTTAGAACCATAAAATTGGAATAGTGGAGTGTCTTTGGCTTATGGACATTCTTTGCCTTTTAGACCAAGATACCAAGACTTTATAAGGGTCCAGTAATATAATGAACATATAATAAAAGATTTTATTTATTAACAGACAAGCAACTTATTTTTATGACAATGAAATATTATATTAACATATTTTTTATACTTTAATTAAAGATTAGAAGCCAGTTTCTAATATATCATTTGACATTTGCCTCTATCTGACAGCCCTGTCAAGATTTGTGACGGACTGTCATCATGACATTACAACATCAAATAACCACAAAGGTTAACAGGGGATTTGACATTAAATAATTAATTTTAAATTTAAGAAATTTAATTGAAATTCGGGTTATATTAAATCACTTTGATAATGTAAGTACTCAAACAACAGTTATTGAAGCAGACAAAAAGTTTGAGTTACACAACACAGAACCGTTAAGTTGACGAAATGTGAATGATAACATCACAACTGGTTCTATCCGCCATATTCGTTTACAGATTATGGACAATGAGATTATTAAATTTATGGGACATTGACTTTGTTTTTAATAAAATTAATTTATAATAATTGTTTTTTTTTTAAATTAACAATTATATAAATAGAAAAAGATATTTAGAATTTCCAGCTGGTTTTATATTTGTCTGCTGATGGAAAGACAAATAATAACTTTATAGTTAGTCTAATGAACTAAAAAATATTGTTTCAATTCCTAAAGGTTGTTGTTTTCTCATTCATGAATGTATCTATATTATTAAGTTTAAAATATATTTCGTTATTTGTTAACCATTAATTTATATAATTATTACCAAATAATCAAATAGTATCAGATAAATCAATACTCCGTAATAAGTCTCATGAGTAATGTCAATGACCGTCCCTTTAATAATTGCGAACCAACGGTTCTTCTCCGCAATGTAAGAATATTTCTGTGCAGTGGCATGCCATAGTTACAAATAATTACCGTAAAAACACAACCACTTGGCGTGTTTTATCCTGTATGTTACTTACAGAAGATAAAATTAAATAGTTAAGTATAAAAAAAACTTAAAAGTTGTTTGTTTATATAATTATTTGATTTAATTGTCACTTTTTTATGATGTCTAATACTTTTAACTTGTGTCGAGTAAATACAGTATGTGGTGCTTTAGAACAGCACTCGTATAGTACATATACCACATTCCTCTCAACTGCCACTTAAAAACCACAACGCTCCTGCAGACAGCGCCAGATGATTTAGCATCATACATCCCCTTTACATTTGTCAACTCATGTACATAAAACTATTGTTATTGCAAAAATAACTCTATATATAGATGTATAGAGACTAAAATATCATGTGAGTAATGAAACAAGATAAGCGTCATTTACGCATCAGCTTCCACATTTTTGAAGGTTTTTGAAGATCATCGCTGAGAGGGAAGGAATGCTTCAAAAGGGTTACACCCCTGTTTCTCTGTACAATGTTGAAATTGTGCGTGCATTGTTTTGAATTTGTTGCTGGTAACACACCTCAAAAGTAACTTCGGGCGTTGATTCTTTTTGTGCGGATTACGGTAGTCTAGAATTTACTTATTTACTTTTTATTAAATTTTAGGATTGTAATTGCATTTTCCCGTTCTTAAAAGTCTATTTTGTTTGAGGATATTTCTACTTTCTAATACATAAAGTAGACTAATAAATTTGGCGTGAAAATGCAACAAAAGTTCATAACTTATTTTTACCAATTTATTTTGTTGGTTGTGGATACAATTTGTTTTCATGTTGTTTATTAAATAAATGATATTAAAGTGTCTAAACGTTTCTTCCATTGGCAATAAAACAAATTTAAATCAACAGCCTTGTGATCTGAAAGAGCGTTTGAAGTCTTGGTCACGTATTTTAAGGGAGGAAAATTTCCATCTTATCTTATTTTTAATCGCGGTATTTGCTAAGATTCATTCTGTAGGGTAACCACGAGGACTAGTGAAGAGAGACGGTGGAGTAACGGCAGCCGGGAATCAAAACGTACGATCTATAATGGCGGAGCTGAGTAGGGTAACTATTTACAGCGTAGTAAAAGGAATTTTAGGAACTTACCAAAGGAAACAAAAGTAATATTATGTTAATATAATACAGTGTGTTCCTTAAAAGTAAATATCTTATATATTATATTCTATTTTTAATGGCGGATTTTTGTCAAACTCGTAATTTGACATTTACACCCAAATATACAATGGATTGTCTGTCTTTGTTCTAAGTTAATTAATTCCGGGGACACCGGGGTCAATGACATATATTTTCTAGAAAAGAATTTCATTCGTTCCATAATTCATACTGAGCGTGTCCTAAACAAATAGTAGAGAAAAAACCTCTATATCCCAAACAATTCTTTTTTCTTTCGCGTCACAGATACCCTTGCGAAGTTTCCCTTCAGGCAGGGCGGGGGTGGGGTTCCCTTTGTCTACACCGTCATTACTTTGTCAAAGGTCCTTGGAAAGGCGCGATTCTTAGCTTCCAGATAGGGGATGTGAGTAGGCTGCTAGTACACTTGTGTTTTGGTTAGCTTGCAGGGATCCGTGCATTGTTCTCTTTAGCCATTAGACAGCTTGTTTGTGTTATGACACCATGAATTTAGTTGGTGGAATTCTGTTGCAGATTACACGCATAAGTTTATATATTCTAAGATGCTCACGAGTGCTCGGTACTTGATTATAAGATTTTCAATGTATTTGTCCTGTTGGCTTGCGATTTAAACTACTAAAACATTGGGATGATCGTAGTATAATTGTAACTTTTTATAATTTTATTGGTAGCACATACATATATATAAGTAAATCCTATATACTGATAGAAGTCATAACAATAGCAATAACTGCAATTCGACATTTATATTATTATAATGTGTGAATAAATTATTCTACTTTATTGACCTCACGATACAAAACGATGGTAAACGCTAACTGTCCTTTGACCTCCTGACCAACACTTGGATTTAGTTTTACATATTCCAGTCAGGAGCTGAAGCGATTTAAGTTTATTATCTTCATAACTCATCTGTTTTATTAATTCAAATGATCTTATATTAAAGTATTTTTAAAAATCTATTATTCTCATAGAGTTTGTTCAGTTTTGTATAATTTATACTAACAACTTGACTTCTACATACAAAATGATTTCTCACAAGAAGCTTAGTTTAGAACAATTATACGCTGTAAGTTTATAACTCGTTCGTATCATTACTATGGGTTTTTGCTGAGATTTAGTCACAGTACATATTGATAGACATATATCATTTTGATACATCATTCATTGTATTAACTGTGGGATAAAGAACATGTGTTACATGTGCTTATATATAAGAATAATATATAAGAATATATCATATGTATTTATTTAATAAATGGGTTAAAATAATTTATAATTATAGAATATTATATTATTCAGATAGAATTAAATATTATCTTAAAATCTCTTCATATTGATTAAGATTTTATTTAGACTTACTTACCTTAATTATATATGATCATAATGTATTTCACGAAACATACGTTCATAGATACATATTATTACTAGGGGCGCCAAACAAACCCTCAATTTCGACTCGTTGCGCTCGCGAAATCTCGTGCCGTTTGCATATTGAGCGAAGCGAGCCCAGAGTATTGACTCATCATTTCCCATTGACTTCAAAGGGATATTAGTTTTTTACATAACATTAAAAAAAAAATTTTTTTTGGAGGACATTTTTCAATTTTTTTTTAAACCTTCATCTAATGTGTGTCTTTTTGATTGCAAAGTTTCATAATTTTCCGTAAAATAGTTTTGGAGCCAATTCGTGACCAAGAATGTAAAAAAGTCTCCACTAAAACCCTCCGCTCTCTTCGTTCGCTTCGCTCAATTAATATTTATTCCAATGTACTACCAATATTAGTTATTAAATATAAACTTCCGGGACACTTAAATAGTTTAATACCAAGGTTATTTTAAATGTTAATATTGTAACCTTTCGGTAACTGTCCGGTAACTTAAACAAGATTTAGATTTATACCAAATTCTTGTAACTTCTAGACTATTTGATATATATCAGTCTGAAATGTCTCGATTTGTTGTATTTATACAATTGAGATGTTTGTCTGTCCGGGTTAAACATAGAATGATTAAAAGAGATTGAACTTTGTTCTAAATATAATAGTAAAAATGACGTCATTGTATATATATGTATATATATATATATATATAAGTATGTCTGTGAGGATATTAAAGTGCATTCCCAGTAACGCCGGATGTTGCTACCTGTCTGCATAAATGAACACACAAACAATTTCTTGTACTTTAATAAATCGTTCTCAAGCTTATTTCATTTTATAATATCTTTACGAATTATATTTTTTATATTATATAAAAAAGACAAATATAGACATTTTTATTTCAGACATGCATTCACACATGTATGCATGTTTTCAAGGTTAGATCCATGAAAACGAACCGGAAAGCAAGTCCTATGTATAATTCTTTTAACTTATTATTAATCCAACTTTTTTATATTATTGATCCAATTCAATCCAATCTAATCCAACCCAATCCAATCCAATCCAATCCAATCCAATCCAATCCAATCTAATTCAATCCCAATCCAATCCAACGTAAACTATTCTAATATGTAGTTATTACATTTAAAACGGTAACCATGTACCTCAAATTACATAAACTGAACTAATTTTCTTCCCCACACAACAAGCCCTTTGGTAACTATAAAATGACCCTTAATTTCCCTCACATCCCGCTCGAGGCCGCGGGCGTGTATTGGCTGGATTGACCCTTTTAGCGTTTCTTAGAGTTACGAGCACTTAGCATTTTTCCAGCTTCCATGACTCACTGGACTGGTACACAGATAATGGAAATGTTCTAGAGGAATGTGCGCTTGGGACTGGAACAACAACCCAATTAATTTACACTTAAATTATAATCTTAATAATATAAATTAAATAATAATAATATATGATTGGAACATTTAATTTGAATTTAAAAACTTTTAACCGAAATACAAACAAAATAATTAATTTTTTATTTAAATTTTATCATATATAATATATTAATTCATTTTGTTATACTGATATCCCCCCTATAACACGGTAGATTCGGTAGATAGGAAAACGCGTTGTAGGGATATTCTTGTATAACGCGCTCATATGACCGTATAACGGGTTATCTAAAAATAATTCACGTTTAACTTTTCTCTTTAAAGGTTGTTTAAATGGAATATTAAGAAGAAGAACTTAATTAATTTTAATATTTACGTAATTTATTTAATATTATAACAAAACAATGTGCAGAGAGGATGAAAATTAATTATGAAACGTACAAAATAATTATAAATTTCATAGTATAGAAATATAACGTGCTAAATCCCTTCGTTATATGAGGGACAACACGTGTTATGCGAGACAGAAATCGCGTTATAAGAGTACCTTGTTATAGGGGGGATTAATGTATTGATCATCTCGCAACTAGTGAAGATTGTGAACTGGTAAAAACCGGTTTAACCGACACAAAAAATGTAAACCACACGGCCCGAGGCAAACATCCTCTTGCTAATTAAAACAAGTTAATAGGTACTCAACTATTACTAGAATATTATTTGCTTTAAAAACTTAAATTTATTATCATTTTCGAGATGTTTTCTTTAAGGCTAGTTTACTTTTATATAAGAATTTATATGTGACTACGTTCTTTCGATTTTTTTATATATTACTTAAGGTTTCCTAAATTTAGTATTTCCAAAATTATTGTAAACATATTTAGGTAAGGTTAAAGAGTTTATTCACCATTCCATTAAAAAATGCTATGAATCGAATACAATCTAATCTTATATATATAAATATGTAAAGTACATATTGTATGTCTGTAAATAATTTATATCACTATTAAAAACGCGGACGTAGTTACATATCGTGTATATATAATAATACTATACAAATATAAAGTTAACATGTATGGTCTCTAACAAAAGTACTGAAAACATTTTTAGGGGAATGAACGAAATTCATCAAAATAAATTGCTCCTGGAATGAAAACAAAACGAACACGGACGAAGGATTAACAAAGCTCATACCCTTTCACTAATTGCGTCTGATATGCAACCGATAAAATATCTGTCTCACAATATTTCATTGTCCAAAAAGAGATAGATGTACAATCCCCATATCACTGGTCAATGCAGAGCTAATATATTTTTCTATAGCATTATTCATATTTGGCATGTTACATTAAAACTGAAAAGCTTTTTAAATTCCGTTTTTCATAATTAAGTACAAAAGGTATACGATTTCATTTCAACGAGGGAGCCTAAGGCGAAGTAATTTCTTTTTGTTCCTGAACACTTCATTCTACATTTTCTTGTAAGACAATCATAACTTCCATGATAAATAATCTTCCTGCTACTTGCTCCCACTTACCGCCTCCGCAAACAAAGCGTCTAATAAATTCATACCAATCTAACCTTTATTACTTTATAACTACATACTAGAATCTTTTGACAGTTTTTTCACTAGATGTAAAGAAAGGGCCACGTACAATACCTTGTAAGTACAACGCCGCCTGCAATAATTTATGGCCGTGTTCATCAATTATGAACAGCGAAGGTTACAAAGAGAGATATTATATGATTGATTTTGATATTATTTTTAAAATTTAACACATTACCTTAGAATGGTTTTGGGTTTCTTTTTAGTTCTCATAACGGTAATGTCTTTGAAATATAGGATTTGGAGTCGAAAAACTAATCTATTTTCATGGTTAAATTTTTATCTTCTAATACCTTTTTTGTCCAAATTTTATGCGAAATGTTCTGAATGTCATTATATTAATATGTATATTGTATTTCGCAATGTACTAGTAACCGTATAATGAGGTTGTAACACGCCATTTTTTAATTGATTAAATGGATCTTATCAATCCAACACTATTAAATTATATATCAGGAAACAATATTTTATTTATTATATAAAAAAAAATTATTGTTTTCCTGTGTTTTTCTTTGTTACTACTTGTTCTAACAATAAGTGCTTATTTATTGTTACAACGTTATGCGCTTTGTGAGAATATTTAAACAGTTTTCTGTCATCGAATTTAAAGTTGAAGAAACTAACATCTCTCGATAAATTTAACATTTACATGATCGTATTTCTCGTGGTTGTGGCGACATCTTTGGCATCGATGGAAAATCGTAAATATTTCAAATTTAACAGCAACGTTGAAAGCGCGTTAAATCCTGCTTAGCCTGATCATTACATATCTATTCAAAAAGCATTAGCTTGGGGAATAAGTTCGTAGCGTTTTTACTGAACATTTTTATATAAACAAAAAACAATAATTATATCAATAAGTTAATCAATTATATATTAGCCTTTGCTGTTTATAAACTTCCCGCCTCGTCCAATTTGTTGATGCTGTTCTGCCAAAAATCGCCTGGTCTAGTGTCAAAGAAGATGAGACAGTTTTTACGGACCTTTTTGTTATCGAAGGTAACGCCCTACATATAGTTTGATAGAAAGCGGAAAAGATAGTAATTGGTCAGTGCAAGGTTCGGAGAATATGAAAGATGCTGAAAGACCTCCTATTCTTAGAGTTTGAAGACTTGTCCAAATGAGATCTGGCGTTGTCGTGAAAGAGTATGGTTTGACCATGTCGACCAAGTGTTTTCGGTCGAATAGCCTCATTAACGCGATGTAGGTGAATAGAACTCCTTGTTGACCGTGGCATTCTTTTCGAGCATTTCCTAGTCAAACCAAACACATAGCATTTGGCATGTCTCCTGGCGCCAGCCATTTCGTTTTTTGCTTCACATGGATGTATTGCACCATTTCTCATCTCCCGTGACGACCTTTACCAAACAGCAAACAAGCTGTTGAAAAATAAAAGAAAATATATAAACGCTTTAAACTTATTCCAGAACCCAATATATATTATATATTTTACCAACGATTTTTAAGTATTTAATTTTAAGATTTATAATGCTGTTGTTAGGTTTATATGAGGTTACAAGCAGTGCCGGCGTTAGGGGGGCGCGCGATGGGGTGACAAATTTGGGGGGCGCTGAGGTCTGGGGCCTCGGCCTTCTGCCTTCCGCGCTGTGTACCCTAAATACTGTGCTCTATGTGCCGTATTCACAACTATGTTCAGCTGGCAGATGATTTGGTTCAGCAAAAAATAAATACTCGATATTGATTTCCTTAAGTGGGCGCCTAAATATTTTTGCCCGGGGTGTCAGTAGCCCTAACGCCGCAGCTGGTTACAAGTGAAATCATTGCACCTAAAAAATTACATGTATGTATGTACTACACTTTACATTTCAAACTACAATTACCATTCAGAAGTTTAATACAATCTAAACAACACAAACATACATACTATTGACATATATATAAAGTTACATAAGAAAATTATATAAAATTATGTATCAATCATTAACATTTAACAAACCATCCATGCATAATAAATATTGTGACAAACCTAACTATGGGTGGTCGACGGTCAGGCAAAGGAGAACAAAGCAAACAAAGCAATATGTACATGTTGTGAATGTAATTCATAAATAATTTGAATGAATGTAAAATAAATGAATGTAATTTATGTAATAGAATGTAAGATTTAAAAACTATCTTGATCCAGACTTAAGGGATAATGATAATCTGCTTAAAATTAATATCTTAGATAAAATGTATCAAGGCCATCATTAGTATGAAATGTTTTTGAATTATCGTTTATATCTTTACTATTTGAAATATTTTAATTTTGCCAATCTATTGTACCAAATTTGTTTCGTCGAAAAATTTGAGTAAGATAGCTAGTTTTACCTAAATAAAAGCTAATTAAAAACATCTACAGAAGTGAAAATGAAGCAAATAAACGCAAAGGCTTATAAAGTAGTAGGAATGGAATAACATAGTTGTAATTTTGACCCATTTGTACATAGATCTAGATGGTTTGGACTGTATATTACAGCATGTCGGAATATATATAGATATCCCAAAAAATCACCCCCAGACACCAACTCTCCCAGAAATTATCGTTTCCTGGATGCTGATTGCGTGCGCTTCCAGTTTCCGTCCATCATTTTTCAATCAGGATGTTTTTTTAGCTCGTTAAGTGATTCTGCAGTTTCATTCTGTGATATTCAGACCTTCATACACATTATCATAGTATTGCTCATTTGGATATATAAAAAACAGAATTCATTAATTCGATGAGAAAAAAAAATGTATTTTCATATTATTAAACGATTTCACTACCACAAAATGTAAGATAAAAATATGAAGGAATATTTTAAAGTTATATCCTAATACAAAGCCTAGATCACTTCTGAATCCTCGAAAGCCATTGAGGGTGAAAAGCGAACAACTTTATTTCAAGTGTTTCTCTCGTACCCATTGAGGATCCATGATTTGAGTCAACTTTAAAAAATACAAAACTGACGCCTCTTTTTTACAGATTTACAGATGATATGAATTATCTTTCTTCTTAGCAAAGCCTTTATAGTGTTGGTTCTTATCAATCTAAGTTATTGATTAAGATATATCTGCAATATGTTTACTTATTAGTTATCCTCATAATGATTAAGTAATGAATATGTAATTAAGTATAAAAGTCGCCATGCCAAATAAAAAATCATTTGTTACACTATATAGAATAATTATTCATCTGATGTGAAGTTATGAGATCGAGAACTGTTAGATAAAAAAAGCAAGACAAAAGGAAAATGGGAGAATGGGTTGACAAAGACAGAGGAAGATGTATAAGAGACAGAGACAGATATATGGAGAAAGATGTGTAGAAGGAGTTGACCAAGCTGCGTTGACGCCAAGAAAATACTTTATGGTTCTCTATAAAACTAGTAAACCACTTAAGAAATGCTAGTTTTTAATATTAAATTATTAATGGTTTTTAACGGAGTCGAAATTAGTATCTTTATTCTGGAACCTTTCTGCTAAAAGTCAATAATATATCACCTTTATATTAACATATTAATCCTTTTTAATTTAAACGAGTTAACTCCCGAACTACTTAACCGATATTTACGAAGCAACGTACACACAGAATAGGTTTTATTAAAATTAATAACCATAATACTTTGTAATAATATAAAATATATCCACAAACACTAACGAAAGTCCGGATCAATTGTAAGGGTTGATCAAATCGTAAAATCTAACAGATATTCTAAAAATCGGAACGTGAAGTGTTTACCGGAAAATCGTGAAATAAAACTCACCACATCGTATGTATCAGACGAAATATTTGAACACCACATACAAACATACACCCCGTTTCCGATATAAAATTTCACATTGTTTTATTGACAGACCAACTTTGTCGGAACGGAGTGAACCACTGGTGTTTTTAAACCGGAATTTGTGGCCACTTTATAGGTATCCTCTTCACGTGTATTTGCATTTAAACAAAATAAAATCAATATATTCTTTTGTAACATCTGAACCATGAACACCATGTGAACCATGAACCATCCTTTTATAGTGTTAATTAAAAAACAATAAAATAGTCAAAAAAGTTCATAAAATGTAGTACTTTAAAATACTTTAAAATACAATAACTGTATAAAACTAAAATGAATTATTTATTAAAATCCTAAATTAATTATATGTGTTTATGAACTTGTTTTAGAAGTTTTGGGGTTTGCGGTTAATCCACTGAACTGATCACACCATTCTGTCTCAAGTGCTTCTTATAACCGCCATTTTTATTTCTTCACTTGAACGATATTTACTTATATTTTTAATTCAACATTATCAAATTATAGAAATTAACACATTATTTTCGGGAGTCAATGATCTTATTAATCTGATAAAAAAAATAATCTTGGAATAATATTATTATTATAAACTTAGCAAAACATTTCAATGATAAATCTAGCAGAACCACATACTTGACTTGAAGAAGGCTCTAAACCAAAAGCCACTACTAAAAGATTTCGTTAGTAACAGAACCTCAGGACTTGGAAAGCTCTCTTCGTGTACACTTCACTTCACTCCAGTCTTACAAACATACACACTTGTGTATACATTATATATATATAATATAAATATTCAAACTGTTTACTATGAAAAATTGAATTATATTATATTTAACCCAATTTACAAATTACTTCATGGAAATTATACAAATACAATATATAGAATCAAAATTTGTAGCAAAACCTTGTATAACTTAAAAAAACGAATAATAGCAATTTACAATTATCATAATAAGTATGAACTAAATAACTGTATACATATACCTATAAATAACTTATATATTCCTATATAACATATATATACATACTAAATACCTATGTTATATACATTCATAGTACTTTAGAGCAATTCTATATTTTGAATTCCAATCATCAATATATTGAAATGGTATTTTCTTTAAGGTAATTATTTAACAAAGGTTTAAAGTTTAATCAGGTCCATGATCTTAAATCTACAGTTAATCCAATGTTACCTTGTTATAACAGTACCGGAGTGTGATAAGTCTAACAAGAACATAGCTGTCTATAGTGACTACACTTGACTATGCGATTAACGACTGCCCTGATAAAAGGGTCAGCTGTGTAAAGAATACTTACATTAACAATATAAAAATATATATATTATTAATATTTTATTACTGTTTTAATAGATTCAATTATTTTATTAAAACCATAATTGTTTTTATGATTTCCTAATAAAAAAATATTCGTAATTATAGCTGCTCTAAGTAATTCCGCAATTTCGGTAATTTTGACTCACGCAATAAATTTATTCGATTATATTAATTAATTTAAGAAATATATGAATTCCGTTGAATACAAAAGGAAACATTGCAATTCTATATCCCAGTGTTCAAATTAAACTATTAACAACATCCAGAACCAATAAATTCTATGAAAAACAAATTATATTAATTGTTTTTAAAATAAATCTCACGTCAAACAAGTAACTAAAAATTTTACATATATCTATCTATATGTATAAAATGGCGGACGTATTTCGAAATGTTCATAAACTTAATATTACATAAATTGAAATTGATGAATTGTTCTAATTAAAGTATTGCACGCAAAACAAAAGCCAGTGCATAATAGATATAATCCGTTGCTTAATGGTTCCATCGCAATCGGAGTTGATAAATTAACAATATCATGTAACCCGCCATTTTAATGGCTTGTTAGCGCGCTAGTGGTCTGAAGTTTCGGATACTATGTAATTTTGACGGCTATCAAACTGCGATTTATACAGACCGTCATATAATAAAGTTTAATTGTATACAGCCATTAAGTTTATAATAAAATAAATATATAGGTTTTTTTTTATTTTTTAGTAAATAAGGTATATTTTTTTATGTTTTCAATAGACTCGAGAACGTACCGTAAGATGACTTAACGCATGAAGAGGCTTTTACTATCAACAATGTATATTTACTTAATGGCCACAAAAATATGCGTGCGTGAATGAAACGGTGTAAAATCGGCCGGCCTTAATGATAGCGGCCAAATAATTTTGAATCCTATTGCTATGAAGATAAAGTTAAAGCAGAAGTTTGATATTCAGTACGAGCTTTATATCAATTGTTTACTTTTCTCGTGTTATCGTCAAACATTTCTTCAAACAGTTGCTTGTGAAAGTAGGTGACTTGACTAGACTGTATTTTCGTGGAAATATATATTTTAAAACAATAAACCGCTCAAATGTAACTCTTTTTTATAAGGAATTCAACAATTTCAGTTCGAACAGGCTTCGCGTAATGAAATGCAAAACTAAACTATTGCTATAGCAGTTTTAATGTCTCTGCCTTTTAACTAAGTCACTACTCTGTGGGCGCGCTGTCCTTTCGTTCGTTCATTCGGTCTCGGCGCTATTCAGTCATGTCATTCGCCCGCTCACCAGTCGCGAGTGATAAGCGCTCGATGAAGGTTGTTCGTTTATCCATCACAGCTCCCGCGTAAATACCGTTACGAATGCGTTAATTGGATCTAACGTGATTAAAAACTACCTTAGATTGTTTTGTGTATAACATAAGTGGATTTGTCGTGTGTTCCATTACTCTTGTATGTGTTTGTGAAACGAGTTTTATTATTTTTTGTGCGCTCCACTTGGATTTTTCTTCGTCGAGGTTTTTGTGGTAAGTCAAGATCAAAGATTATACTTTTATTTTGAAATCACAAGCAGTTCTTTATTTGACGTAACTTATTTTTAAAGTGTGCTGAATAATAAAGAAAAATAAAATATTTTTCCACCTACCTATTTTTATCGTTTACTTGTAGGTAATAAAGTAAAAATGATGGTCGAACGGCGAACGATACTGCGGTATGTTCACAGTGCGATAAAATCTTGATTAAGTCCGGCACGAATCTATTAAATTGTCTCTTAGCTCTCAAAGCTTTATAGTTCTCGAATCAAATAGCAATGAAGGTTCGCTAAGAAACCAACCACGCTCAACTGTCAATGAAAATTGTATTACTACACTAACGAATTCTCACGAGTTCACTCGCATGCCATTATCTACTCTTAATATGGTCTGACATTCTTAGTATGGTATTTGATCTAATGTTTATATGATACTAGAGTATATAAGAAACCTCATGTAAAATGTCGGGTCGTACCTACGCATTAAATTATTATATAATTGACATACTTAATATGAATATTGAGATAATACACAAAATATGTAGAAATTAATAAGACCAATTGGGGCATATAAAACAGTTTTATCAGATTACAGATAATGTACAATATATCAGATTATTAGGTTATTTATATACAAGTATATTAAATTAATTATACTCTATATTTTGTAATGTTATGTTATTACAAAATATCTAACTCTTGTATCAAAATGTGATCGCAATTTGGATCTATTTGAAATGTTCTTAGAGTATAAATTAAACAACTTACGTTTGATTTTTCTATTAATATTGTATTCAATATAATTTTCTGATATAGTTATATAATTATAATGATAAAAGAATTAAGTTTTCTAGTAGTAATATTACTTGATAAGAATTTTATCAGAGTAATAAATATTCGCATGAATTATTCTCAACAATACTTGTAAGGTTTTATCGACATTTTCTATAATAGGTTAATAATATATACCAATGCAACGAATGTGAAGGTCAGCGGCCATTTTATCGGATTTCAAGTCTGCGCATTTATTATGGCGGGAAGATTGTTACGAAGTAAAATTTAATAGACTGTATGCAAATTGCGTTATAATAATTAATATTATTATGTTGATGTGAATAAAGTTAGACTTATCTTTTTATAACATTGTTACTTATGTTAAATATATATATATATATACCCGTGTTGGTTGTGTGATATAAAAATATTAGTATTAGAAAATGTCGAAAAGAAATATATGTAATACAGAACACATTACTAAGGATATCAAATCAATTTTCCAGATCCAATCGAGATATAGAAATGTGTGGATATTTTACCTAAAAATATTAGTCGTAGTTAAAATGGCGGGCGGTCGGTGTTATCATAAAGGATGTTTTCTTGCTATTATTGTACTAATCTTATGTAATACTGATTGTATTTTTGACGATATCTAAAGTAGATATGTAATTATTGATGTTTGTTTTGTCGTATGTCTATAAACATTTATCGAAGCTTATTTATAATGAAAATAAATTTATAAAAGCAATAAAAAAAAAATAGCGACACAATAGTTCAATTTGCAGTGATAAAATCGTTTTCCAGAGGTCGCAAGTTCGAGTCCTGCCCGTGACATTGAATTATTTATATTATTTTTTATTTAAAATCTTTCTGTTTGTTTGACATTATTGTAAAATATGTATATGATTTTTTTTTTCGTTTAATTATTTCTGATACCCAGTAACGTCAATGGAAAGCTTACATATACCAAAGGTTAACCAAGTGGCTGACCCACTTCCTTACATTTTACATACGATTTGACATTTTTAATATTCCTAATACGACAGCGCTTTCGACATGCAAACGGATTTCAATTAGAGATTTGATATTACTTATTGTATAAAGTATATTAATAACCAATCACATGTGTGTGTGTTTACACACATACAAATGTGTGTGTGTGTTTACACACATACAAATATAATTTTTTGTATGTGTGATATGTATGTAGATGTGTGCATATTTTTTCCGGTCTGTTAAGGAAATTTTTATTAGGAAAAATACGTATATATCCTAGCAGAAATCTATAATTTATATATATATATGTACTTTGCTTTATTTTTCAATACTTATTACTACTAATTCCGATTATTTTCTAAAATCGATAATTGTTATAATATAATCGATTTTTTTCAATATATCACCCAAAATCGCGAATTAAACCACGCCAGTGAAATATGCGGAAGAAATGCATCCTTTAGACCCTCATTAGGGGCTATAGAATTCGATAAAACTAAGTTAGACCCTGTGGGAAATGCTCGGAATCGATACTTGAACTTGTTGTTTGGGTACTGTCGACAAAAAAGTTTTCATTATATATCTTTTTTTTTATATTATTATTATTATGTTTAATATTTTTAAATATTTCTTCCTACGCCTTCGGTATTAAAAAATATTTATTTAACTTTCAAACTGCCCAATTTGTTTTAAACTAACTGGAAATGTCAAAACCGTGTACATACAGTAGTAGTTTCAAGATCTGTCAATTTGTATAACGAAGCCGCCATTACGAGCGGTACATTCAAGTAATGCCACTTTTATTCGCGACTGTCCACGTCGGTGTAACTAGCACAGGTTATTAGCATGATCGGATTGCACTTTTGTCACTAACTGTACACGTGATCTCAGTATCTAATTAGAGACATAATATATATATATATATATATATATATATATATGCGATTTATCACTTACTGACTCATCACGAAATCTCCGAAACTATCTGTCCGATTGACTAGAAATATTACATACGAGTAGTTACTTCTTCTGTTACTAGGTCTACTAAGACAGGATTTTACGGAATTCCTATCCCAACGGATTTCAACTTTTTGCATTTCTCCAAGTTTAAAACCTGTAAAACTATACACTTAACGCGGGGGTAAGAGTTACTATAGCAACGGTAACGATGACAACGGATAATATGACAACGGTTACCATAGCAACCTAAGTTCACATCCAAATTTGTGTGCCAGCAAAACGGGAGGGAATAAGCTAGTGTTTTTTATGTATTATAAAGTTATGAACTTGATTGTACATGACCCAATGTATTAGGAAGGACCTTGTTATTATAACACTTATCAGTATGAAGTGCAATCAATTACGGGAAAGCAACTTACAAATAATAAGAGATTGTTAAGTGATAAGCACTCATGATAACAGCCTTGACCTACCGCGCTTTCTAATAAAGGAAAAATATATGATTACAGCTATAAGAAGAAATATAATATTAATTTTAATTCATTCTATGGGACTTTTTATTAACTAAATAATAATAAATTTGATTATTCTATAAATTTCTGAACAATTATGTTATATTTGATTGATGATATTATTTTTTTACCCACCACTTAGGGGCGGGGGGGGGGTGGGTGAGCCTTTAAAATAATGTGCCATTTGTCACCCATACTTCATAATAAAGTATACTTTATGGCAACAAAAAAAGTACACATACATTTTATTTTGTATAATTAGATTTTTAAAAAATCGGCGGAATTTTTTTAAATAATTTTTGAAGTAAATTTTAAAAATACAATGAACAAAAGGTGACAACCTTACATATAATTAAAATTAATTATTAGTAATAAATAATAATGATTAAATTATCCATATTTAACTACTTCCGTGTATTGAAATTTATAAAAACAGATTATGATAGTTGAAAGAGGTGTACACCAAGTACCTACAAAAACAACTCGACAACCTTGTACAGCTTGTATGAAATGAATTGGTAGTTATAATAGTAATTACATATATATAATGAAATAATGATATATACATATATATACATATATATATATACATATATAAACTTAAAATAAGGCTACGGGGTTTCAAACGCGACCTCTGAGAACCACACAACAAACTTAGTTTTTTATTGTGATCACTGTTTCACAAACCTCAATATTTTGTGAGCAATGTACGTATTAGACCCATTGCTATCAATTCGATAGTTAATAACTAGGGGCGCCAACCGACCCCCATTTTCAACTCGCTGCGCTCGCGAAATCTCGGGTGCCGTTTGCATATTGAGCGAAGCGAGCCCAGTGTAATGACTCATCGTTTCCTATTGACTTCAATGGGATATAAGTTTTTTTAACGATTATTCCTCAACGTCATGACATTTTTCAAAATTTTTTTTTAAGCCATTACCTAATGTGTATCTTTTTGATTGCAAAATTTCATAATTTTCCGTCAAATATTTTTCGATCCTATTCGTGACAAAGAATGTGACAGTAGAACGCTCCGCTCGCTTCGCTCAAAAATGAAATCCGTAGCTATCATTAAAACTCACTTAATATATATCAGAATAAAACAATATCTCTTTTAATTCTTTAATACGCTGACACTGCTAACTTGCTGAATCTCCAAGGCATTCCTGTGATACATATCTGTGATGGCAAAGCGACCATTGTTCATGATATCACGACTGACAGATGCTATCTATAATCACTGGAAGCAATTTTATTCTAGATTAATTTATTTATAGATTTAGCGATACGTAATAGAAACCTTGTAATGTTATTCAATTCAACTGCCGAAGAATAATTATTCATTTATTTAACTTAGGACGAGATAACTCTACAACATCGTCATTATTACATGTAATAAGGTAGTTGTAATTTAATAATTATTTTTCGTTATATTATTATCTCTGCTAAATAATTTATACTAGGGGCGCCAATAGACCCTCAATTTCGACTCGCTGTGCTCGCGAAATCTCGGGTGCCATTTGCATATTGAGCGAAGTGAGCCCAGTGTATTGACTCATCATTTCCCAGTGATTTCAATGGGATATCAGTTTTTTGAAAAGATAGTAAAAAAAAAAAATTTTTTTTTTAGATCATTTTTCAATTTTTTTTAAAAGCATCTCCTATCGTGTGTCTTTTTGTTTACAAAGTTTCATAATTTTCCGTCAAGTAGTTTTTGAGCCAATTCGTGACAAAGAATGCAAAAAGTCTCCAGTAAAACGCTCCGCTCACTTCGTTCGCTTCGCTCAATAAAATACATATGTATATTCAGTTACATATGCAGTATTCAAATTATAAACTGTTTACCTTGAAACAGGATAAACAGTCACATTGTTTTTAATTTGTATATATATATTTTTATATTGTTATTACTTTTGTGCAAAATAAATTTGATATCAATATCTTAATAAAACAAAAAACTATTTACTCTCTTGCAGCAAAAGTTTCAACATTTTTATATGAAAACATTTTAATCGAAAAACCACTAGTCGGTAACTAAAAAATCTTTTACAATACTTTAAAAATAAATGTATACAGACTTGTGTTCAATGGGTTTTATCGAATAAAGCGATGTCAGAGAGAACAGTTTATAAAATAAAATGAAATAGTTTGGAATGGTAGTGGATATATTGTAATCAATATATATATATATTAGCGATTGACTACTGATGACTTATAATTGACTCATCACGAAATCTCCGAAACTATCTGTCCGATTAACTTAAAATTTTACATAGTTACTTATTTTGTGACGTCCACTAAGAACGGATTTTACGGAATTCCTATTCCAACGGATTTCAAATTTTGCATTGCCATAGCAACGGTTACGATGACAACGGTTACCATAGCAACCTAAGTTGACATCCAAATTAATAGTGTGCCCGGCGAAGCGGGAGGGAGGGAATAAGCTAGAATAATTGTAATACCATAAAAATAGTACAGTACAATTAACCGGTTTTTGGGCGGATATGTTTTAACGGATCTACCGGTTCGCCCACGCGGTGTTTGAGGTATACTGACGAAATTACCTATGACTATTATATGAAAAATAGTGAATGATTCATATATGGTATTATCGTTTTATAACCTTCAGCGTATGAAAATGAAATCATTTATTTATTTAAATCCATCTTTAACATCCTGTAGATGTTTTAAAAATTATTAATAAAATTTTACAATGAAGTCGTCAGTGAAATAAAATATAGAAAAGTACCAAAATATATTTCCAAATATATAACAAAGAATTATTTAATATATTGCGCCATTAACAAATTAGTACAAAGGCAGTATCAAGATACATTTAGATAAATTTCTTTCGTTTTCTCTTATATTTGGAGACTCCTAAATCAGTCAGTATCCAATTTATCGTGCTCTAGATAAACTAGCGCTAACATAACATATAAAGGCTACATTCTTGATCCAAATAGTGTGTTAGCAATTGAAAAATAAAATGCCTAAATGGGCCTATTACGGAACTTTTTGATATCAATAAAGTATTTGATTACTTACAAATCCATTAGGAATACTTGTAATATTAGACAAACTATATTAATAATAATACCTTTTATTCGTGATAATGTTATCAATACCAATTGATTGATCGTGTAATCGATAATATAGGTATACTTGTACTCATGTAATACAAGGTATTTAGGTATTATTTATATTAGGTATTAGACAATAGAATATGTAATCAATTGAAGCAAGGGCTTCAAATGATTACATATTCTATTGTCTAGGAATTTCTTGATCATCTTCATGATGAATCAGAAAGGAAAATATATTAATCAAATATTATTAAATTCACAAATATATTTTAAGTAAGTTTTTTTTTTACGATCAGAAAATAACTGATCCGTAATTACATTGATTTTGTTTGTAAGGTCTTGTTGATAATTTTTTTTAACATGGTTAAACATGTTTATACTAGCATCTACTCACGGCTATGCTTACAGTTCGACATTGGTAAGTTCCAACTTTACCTGTGACTTGTTTTTTTACCTTGAAGGCAATTCTGTAATTAATAAAATAAAAGTCTAAAGTTCGTTAAAATCAAGTTACAAATCGATAAAAGCATTCCAATAAACAATAATCTACTAAATCAAACTAAGTATTACGTTCATAATTGTATTAATCGGTCCACTGTTTTAATTAGGACATCGAATTTTGGAAGTTAAGTTTAGTGAAAGTTGTATTTTTTATGGTATTTTTATTATATTTATGAGAAAATCGATCGTAATTAGGTCGTAGGTTCGAATCTAGACTAGTATATGATTAGTCAACTATAATGTTAGTCTTTCTATCCTTATCCTAATTATTTAGGATAGCTCAATCTATCCGTTCGTTTCAACTATCATTCGTCATCTAAGCAAAGGTTTGCTTTACCATTTTAACACACTCCGTCCGTGTTTTCTTTGTCCTTCTTATACCCATCCACATTTTAACACTTCTAAGAATTGTCATTTCTATCCCTAATGTTACTTTCAAATTCATCTTTCTTTCAAACTCACTCTCATATACTTTCTTAACTATCATGCCAGTCACTATATATAATAAAAATGTATTAAATATTTTAATACAAACACACGTTTTATTTACTTGTATATACATATATATATATATATATATATATATATATATATATATATATATATATATATCTTTGTGTTATATATATTTTTAACAATAGGCAACCGGTCCAAGTTAATCATCACCTTGACAAATAAAATTAGGTACCTAGAGTGCGATGACCTCTGATTGTCTCGTCACGATTCGATGTGGACGAATCTTGGATCTTGGATCTGGATTTAAAGCAATAAATATTGTAAGATAAAATCATATGGACCATCCTCGAATCATCAGTTTGATATAAGATCGATTAGAAAGAAGAAAAAAATATTTATTTCCATTTATAAGCGTTGTATAAATGGTTGCGAATTTTGCATTATTTTAAATTCGTCATGCTTTTTTTGTTTACAGAACTGTTTATTTTGTGGGGATGACCCTGTGACCTTTGCACAGGTTGTCATGAGACTTAGTTCACGACAACCTGTGCAAGGTCAAACTGAACTAAAAAGTAAATATTTATGAAAATAACTTGGAATTTCTATACCTATAAAAAGAAAAACAAACGTAGGTATTTGGCTATTAATAGTTTATTTTCTTCACTTAATATATTAAAATTTTATGTATTTTACGCCCACGTGTCAATTATTAATACGCCCACACTGACTTAAAGCCTTTCCATAACTATTAAAACCCACGGCTCTGTTTATAAACATTGTCAATTATATAACGTGTTCTAATGAAGTTTGGGAAACTTTTCGTTTATGGCGGTAATAAAACCTTTAGGTAAAACCACATAAATAAACACAATTTCAACTTATATTTATATATATAATTGAAAAGTATAATTAAATTAATATAATTATATCAGTGTTTCCCAAATATTTTATTTTCATTTTAAAAACAAAAACAAAACTTATAAATGTATGTTTATATATATGTTATTTTTGGACTATTTAGTAATGACAGCTTCATGAGTCATTATTATGATTAATAAAGTATTGAAGAATGTAAGTAAAGACAAACTTTGTTATTAACGTTGTGATGTTAAACAAATATTGCAACAAGTGTGAAGAGATGAAGTGACGCAAGTGGGTGGTCTATTAGATTTTCGATATTTTGAGTAATTCTAGGAATTTAGTTTCATTGTTTCAATCTTAATATATAAAGCACAAAGACACTCACTCACTGACTCATTCATCGCTCTACAGCCCAAACCGTTATACCTAGAAAGCTGAAATTTGGACACAAGACTCCAGACATATTGAATAGGTGCAATAAGAAAGGATTTTGCAAAGGTCCAAACCGTTCTAAAGTTACAGCAAAAATACTGCAAAAAATATAACTCGCCTGTTTGATACCTAGTAGGTGGGATGGAAATTCAAACAAAATATTTGATAACTTTTGCCTTCCGTTGCAAAGCACAGGTAACCTGCTAGTATGTAATAAAGCAAGTAAAGCTGAATAATACATAATCGAAAGAGTTATTATATACATATAATATATTAATTTAATTAATGATATTGATAACGTTATCTGTGTCCCAAATTACACTTTAGCTATTAATTTGTCATTATTTATCTGAACGTCCCAAATTAGTTTTAGATTCATTTCTTTATCTATTATTATTAGGTAGTGCTATCTTGACTATATCTAGAGAGGGGGCATTAATTTGTGTTATTAAGTAGTGGAAAAAAAGCTTCCATAACATGCAAAGTTATTACAAGGGTATTACAGAACAGAACAATGCATCTCTGTATCTAGAGATAAGACGAGATAGCGTATACGTAGACGCGATCTTGCTGTCTTGGGATACGTACTTAGTGACACAACTCTCGATTTTTTGTTGTGTTAAGGTTGAAAAAAAAAATCTTAATTGCACATATCAAGAATCGAACCTGCCTGTTTGAAAACTCATCTTAACAATTAAGATACCGTGTCTCAATAAATTTTGCATATATATATATATATATATATATATATATATATATATATATATATATATATGTATATATACACTAGCTTATTTGGATTTGAAGTTAGGTTGCTATGGTAACCTTTGTCATATCCGTTGTCATCGTAACCGTTGCTATTGTAACTCTTACCTTCGCGTTAAGTGTACATATTTAAAACTTGGCTAAATATAAAAAGTTTAAATTCGTTGGGATAAGGATTCCGTAAAATGCGTTTTTAATGGACGTCTACGACACTAAAGAAGTAACCATGTTAAATTTTAAGTTAATCGGACAGATAGTTTCGGAGATTTCGTGATGAGTCAGTGAGCGGTAAATTGCTTATATATATGTAGATAATCATATATAATATATTTTCATATTATTAATCGTTTCTAAGAAACACTCGTATCAGGTGACTGGTTGAATAGTATCATACCTTAACAAGGTGAATTCCTTAGAAAACCACGAGGCGATGTATCGGACGATAAGGTGGCGCCGCTGAATGTTGAATTTGTAATTCAACAGAGTCGGATAAACAAGCTTCTTTATAGAATACATTGTATTTAATTCCAATATTATTATACCTATTTTGATTTATATACAATTCTATAAAGGAAAAATATATATATCAAATATATAAACGTTAATAATTGTGTCTTTTGGGAAGTTTATAATAAAATGACTAACCCACATCTAAAAGTTTCCGATAGTTTAGAAATAAATAATGGCTGCCAAACGCATATTAAATGATTAAACCGTGGTTATTTTTTACATTATTTAAACCTTGGTTAAATTGAATATTTTATTTCCAAGATGGCGTAGTAATGGAGGGCGAGTGCGCGGAGGGCTGGCTGCTGGTGCGAGTGCACGTGCCCGAGCTGAACGTCCAGAAGAGCCTCCAGTTCTCAAGAGACCAGCTCGTGTGGGACGTCAAGCAGCAGTGCCTTGCCGCCTTGCCTAAGGTATGCATTACATTATTATTCATCAAAATAATTAAACCTTCCGAATTCTAAGCAGTTAACTATAGTTTAATTATTCATTAATGGTACTAAGTACGATGCAATTATTTATATAACTGAAAGTCAAGGAACCATAATATTTTAAAATATTTATATCTTATAAGGTTTAAGCATGTATCCCTAAAGGATAGCAATCCTCTTAATTGGCTGAGATTATTTTAAAAGCTGATCATTATTAAGACTGGAGACGAAATATTTTATACCAATTCCAGTTTTTTATATTTATAACCTTTTAATTAATTAATTAATGATATATTTTATAATTATATATTAATTAATATTATAAATTGTGATTCTTTTAACAAATAATATGTTCTTATATATATATATATATATAGTATTGTTGTGTGTATATTCTTTAGACTATCAAAGTCCTTGAGACCTGACCTTATTTACTCTATTATTGATATTTATCAATTAATGATTTATAAAATTCAAAGTAGTTTGTGAAAGACGGTTCACACGCTCTTTATCGGACCGTTAAAATAAAGCAATTGCTTTTACTTAGACGAAATACTTTCATAACCGCGTACGGTACTTATTACTGAGATGTACCACTTTATAACATCTCTGTAGTTTTAATCAACAAAATTAAATTATATATGATAAAAAATATAATAACAAATGTTCTAAAATAATATATGTAAAGTAGAAAATGGTAATGTAAATTTTTCATAATAATTACGAGTATATCTATGTATCTAGGAATATTTTTTATATCTAATATCATCTAAATGAGAATATCGCTCCGATGAGACCTTTATAGATACAAGATAGATTATATTTCTCTAGTATATTTTATTATTATATTTCTCTATATGATACCGTACCCAGGATTTACTTGCCGTATTTATATCTTTAAAATCAAAATGATTAATTGGAAGTCACATATCAAATTATAAAATAAAGTTAAGTAAATTAAACAACAAATAATTAATTACAATTATTTTTTACATGGATGGATAGACAAAATAGAGGATCCAAAATTACTATTAGATACTACTTCAAGTAAAATTAATATATTTTAAATGAAAAATTTTAATTCACATATATGGATTTTGTATTCGATTGAAAATTTTACAGATCCAAATTATTTGATGACTCTATTATTATTAAGTTGGCACCCGTTATTAAAAGGTCATTGACCTCATTTGGTTCGTCTCAAGAGATGAATTTTGAATACCTTATTGTTGGGACGATCCTAAACTTAAAATAATATAATATACTGAAAATTTATTATCATAAAGTTCTATTTTACCAAATCTTATAGTTATTTGAAAATTCTACGTAACTTAACACTGATGGTTATGTACATGGGTAAATCTATTTTAGATATATTTTATAGATATAAATAGATTATTTTACAATAGTTTAATGATACTGCAAATGTTTATAACTTATTTTACAAATTATTTTTATTATAAAAGTTATTTACCTAAAAAAAAATATTTAAATGAAATAGAAAAAAAATATAAAATTTCCTTTGAACCGACTGAAAATCAAATTCAATAATTTTTTGCGGATATTGGTTCACTATAGACCGATAGCGACTCATTACTAGTAGTTATCATTTTGCTTCGCTCGTAGTTTATTAAATAATATATCTTTTGCTCATTACAATGCAGATTAACCAAAATAACAATAATGACGGAATTAAATAATCGAATATTCAGTGAATACTATTAAAAACAGTTTTTAAAATTTTTCTCTGTCTGTCCGTCTGTTTGTTATATCTCTGAAACAGATGGACCGATTTTAATAGGACTTTCACTGGTGTTAGATGTTGTAAGGAGAAACTTAGAGTACTTATATTTTAAAATAACATTTCGTGGGATCAAATTCGTAGCACAGCTAATTAATATATTCAGTAACATGAAAAATTAACAAAATATTAATATATATATATATATATAAATATATATATATATATATATATATATATATATATATATATATATATATATTTATATATACAATATATCATATACAGGTTAGTAGTGAAATGTCTATTTAATGAACCAAAGACACATTTTTTATTCCAGTGGAATATAATAATCTGAAAACTTTTCAGCGTCGACCCAATTTTTGGTCTAATGAAAGTATTTAACGATGTTACCATTGAAAGACAAACTTGAGCTGCATCATTGAGCTTCATTATTGAGCTGCATCACTGAGCAGGAGAGACGGAGAAAAGTTCACCAAATTGCAATTAAAGTTGTATACCTCATTTGTGATTTAAGCCATTATCATTTAAAGTGTTTTTTTTATCTTAAAAAATACATGGAGACACTTTTTTTACTTCTAAAGATAAGGTAAATTAAATATCATATCATTAAAATAACAATTCTTATTAACATATATTTTAGTATCTGTTAATATATGATAAACTTAAAAATATCCAAATATTCGGTATATACATAACTTTTTTCATACTTAAATTTGACGAATAATAAGCCAATTTGTTGAAATACTTGTAATATAATGCAGTCTGAACTATTAAAAGGTTACAAAACACTTGAAGAACAGAATTCGAAGTAGATTTTTCAATAAACCTTTCAAATGAGTGCAAAAGATCTTATCTCTTCATCACTAACCTTCGACAACCCTCTTACGAGTCAAGGCTATTTATAGAAAACTTAAGAGTCTTGTGAATGTTAAGAGCTTGATTATTTGTCACACGATCGATACTCCATGGATGAGCTTAGCTCGAGATGTTATCTACACCTATTAGTAAGACAGATGACCTAATATAGGTTTAATGATAGCATTTTCCATAATAACACGATGCTAGAGCGATTTATGTTGATTAATGTCACAATCACCTGGATAGGCTTCGAAGGTGGTAATTTTTATCTTATCAAAATTATGTATTCATTAAAATTTTATTATCCTCCGTTATAAATAGCAAAACTTAGACAGGTTCTATTACATTTTTTATTTTTAATACCTTAATTTTAAGGTGAAATTATTCACAAATTTGATAGCAAAGTTCTAACAAGCATCTCTCACGATACGTTGGTTAGGAAAAGTTAAAGTTAAATACTTTTATTTTCAGGGCGGTTAAGCCTACGCGACAGAGGAACAAGCTAACGACAATCGTAAATCGCAATAAACGCAACATTAAAACATCATCTATCCGGTTCTGTGGCGATAAATATGTCCATTTCGCAATGCCCATGCATAATATGATTTTTGCCTTGCAAATACTGTGCTGGGAGCGCGTGTTCAATAATAAACTGTATGAGTAAGATGTACAACGCATTCAAGCACGGACACGACTTCTCTTTATTTCTTTGGTTGGAATTAATAGGCCTCACTGATGCTCTGGTTTCGCATTTTCTCCTGAAGCTTCAAATTTTGCTTCAATTATGGTGCATTGCATTGAGAGATTCCGATAACTATTATTGTAACATCAAATACTTATATAATGTTAATGTTTAATGTTTTTTTAATAACGGCAACTGTAACTAATAACCCATGTTTAGTGCAACGTATGTTCGTTACGATTCCAGATTGCACGGTGCCTCAACCTATTATTTGTTGAGGCCCTCGAGACCTCGGAAAAATCACCGCACGTCAGTACGAACACACTCAACAATACAAACCAGTTTCTATACACCGTTACATGGAAGTAATTTCTTATTCTTAAACGCAGTCCCGGTCACGCCAAACGAATCGAACGATCCAAAGATACCAACTCGGATGCCATTTATATACTGATGTTGAAGCGTAATGGCGGGAAATTAATAAACTTTGAAAATCGAACACCCGTATTCGATTCTGTAATTTTTTAAATTCCAGTTACAACCTAACCTAAACTAACCTAACCAACGCCTATATATAATTTAAATTCTAAATTGACATATACTATATTATATAAAACAATAATGTCCTATACGGTGTATGTATAATTAATATTACCTATTTATGTAATTATAAATAATAATATATGTATGTATATTGTTTTCGGTGGCGTCATCGGCATCTCCAGGTGGCCACTTGGTATCGGGTATGTCATATTTACACTCACCCCGTATGTATGTATGCATGAATCAGACGATTCTATATCCTATAATATTTAAATCATTAAATAAAGTTAGCATGTTGTTATTGCATGAAATCCATAAACGTGGCTTGATGGATAATTAATTATACACAGGAATAATGCATCTCGCTTACACGTGTTTAGAAACATCGAGTTAACAAGAGGATTAAAGTGATATGCATTATTTTACTTTAGGTATTGAAATTAAACACCCCTTAGCCGTTCACATTTGGAGGCACAAAACATATAGTTTAGGATAAATGTACTTTGCAAGACAATCGGTACAAGGAAAAACGTGTAATTGTATGTCATAGAAAACACGGTTCTTATTTCGTAGCTTACCCAATTAGTTAAGCTGTATACATGTGTATGTAACAATGTTGGGTCCCACGTTGGGCGCCAAATATTTAATGTTGGTATTACTGATAAAAAATGCATTGTAATTTAAAAAATGATTGAAATAATACCACAATAACATGTCTAAGTAATCATCGATACCGTTCCCATTACATTACGGTCTGATAATTATCAAAGCGATGATGTTCGAAACAATAACTTATGAGAGAATAGCACAAGTGTATGTGTGTACTTTGACTAGGTATTGTATAAACAAGTTTATACAAGGTTAATAAAAATGCAGGACCATTATGGTTAAACCCAGTTTTTAATATCAATTTCAATAACTGTAGCAACAACAAGACATATATGGTAGTCAAAGATTTGCACTTTTCTCGACCATTACACTGTTGTCAATGTTGTGAAATTTAAATGTATTTTTTACGATAAAACTCGGATGAAGGGAAAGTTAAAAATGCGGGTAACCTTGATATTTTAATGTCATACCGAATAGGAAGTAGGGTTATTGTTTCTTCTGACCAGTTCAGCTCCAGAATAAGGAAAAAATCTGATGATTATGGATAATATTGCTTATATATTTAATAACAACGATGTCCTATAAATATTAAATAAAAGTCAATATTTATTCGTGTACTGAGGCAAATATTTTATATATTTTTCCATTCATTAAATTATTGCTTCGTTCAAAACATGAGACAACTTAAAATATATTTTTATGTATGTCAAAATCGACCGGACAGATTTTAATGCACTTTGGTATGGTTATAGGTAAAATATGGGATACGTTTTAGTCCAAAAAATATCTTATTTCTTAATACCATTATATAACACCATTGAAGGATTATTGCGGTCAGTGCATCAGTATTATCCACTAGGCAATTACATAAAATATACATTTTTATAGCTAATAATACAAAGGTCAAATCTTTTTCCATCAGTGTCATTGTAAGTCGAGTCGGTAGACAGTATCCGATTTCTTGAACCCGATATACGTATCCAATTAATTGAATACGATACCTCTTCACCTACCGTATACGATATCACTATATCATTATATAAGTATTAATGATACTAAGCTTAGAGAATAGTAATCATTGTTTGAAGGTTGTACCAATATTAAAAGTATATTTACAACATCATTTCATAGTAAATAAAATTATAATGACGTGCTGAAGGTTCTTTATAAATACAACTTTCCTTTTTAATACTTGAACCTGCTATCTCTGATTTACTAGCGGTGCGTTTTAAACTGAGCTATGTGCAACTCGTATGACTTGAATCTTTACAACTAAATATATATAGGTTGCTGATTTGACTTAAATTCGGGTTATATAAAGTATCTTTTAAATGAAGAAACGCGGTCAAAAGACAAAACTGCGTGTAAAGGTATTGCTAAGTGAAGAAATACTATTTCATTACTGGTTTAGAGAAAGAGAGAGAGAGAGAGGGAGAGTTTTTTCTACCACTTAAACTTCATAGTGTAAAAGACATAATACACAATTTTAATATTTGTATGAAATGTCATGAAAGTCAATTCTGCCAATGTGATGTTTGTGATGTGACAGATGACGCACATTTAAAACCCTTAAAAGTAAAGATAGGAAAAAAGGTAACATAATTTTATTCAATGTTACCTTACCATATTATAATTTACTTATTCAAACTTGACCTCCGACAACAGTTGAATACACACAATTCAACCAATGCAACGTATAGTATAATTATTATAAGTTGTTTTTGATCATTACATAATGCCCCCAAAACCTCGTTTCGAATCAGAAACACTCGAACGAACCTTACAGTTAATTTGCGTAATTTAAATTTACTCCATGAGTTTACTCACTCGGTTATAAGACGTCAAAAGTTTGGAATTCATAATTTTGTTGCTTATTTACTGTATTTGAGCGAAGCGAGCGGAGCGCTCTAAAACTTTTGTATCCCATGTCCTGGTTGGCGTGATTTTGCACATTTATTGCGATGGTTTATAAAAAAAAGTGAAAAAAAACTCATGTCGTTGAGAAATAATCACCAAAAAATGACAGTCCCGTAGACTTCAATGTAAAAAAAATTCGCTATGTCATATTTGATTATTCTATATTTTTTGCTTGTCGATTTCAGCTTTAAATACTAAATTGAAGATGGGTTACTCGCTACGCTCAATTCGCGGAACTCTACCGAGATTTTGCGAGCGGGGTCAAAATCGAGGTCCGGTTCTCGCCCCTAGTTTATATTATTCTTACGTAGCAATAATAGTAATAGATAAATTATCAACTGCACCTAAAAAATCTTTAATCTACAATTTGTTGTGTAATTTCACAGATTATAGTAATTAATATAATTAACATAGTTTTTTAAGACATATAACATTCTCACCTATAAAGTAATGTTTGAGTGGTTGCGTAATGTTTTTCGAAGTACTGAACATTCATTACTTAGCCAAGTTACGTATTAATGGCGCACGTGGGAGGAATTATGTTGAATTATAACATGTTTATGTATTTGTTTTATTATATTATATTCAAGGACTCCATTCAATAACAATAAGATAAAACAAAAGTATTAAAAAATATAGATTATATTGTTATAATAAAGTATTTATCAAAATGATTATAAGAAAAAAATGAAAATGCACTAATTGTACTTGAATCGTATTTTCTTGTATGATTTTAAAAAATTTTCGTGAAATAAATAAAAAACCAATGTAGATCATGAAAAATATATAACAAATAATATTAATTATGATATAATCTTCGGATCTAGGATCCGCCAACCGTGCGCGGCGGGTGTTGAGCTGAGCCCCTCTCCTTTCTTCTTTTCTTGATAACTTTTGAATGGCTAAACATTTTTTCAATCTGTTTTCGCTCTAACATCCGCGTTCGTTCGTTCGTTTCGCTCTATGAGAGCTCTATATATGAGAAAATTTTAGTTAATTATCTCGTTGCATTCTGGAGACAACTAAACACAATAGTCTCCCAAACGGTTAAGAGCTTGACTTATGCTCAGCTCAATAATATATAATTATATATTTCAATAAAAACTTAACATTACCTATATATAATTAAGACAGAGCAGCTGTTAAGGTAAAAACTATTATATGAATATTTAAAAGTTATATAATATAAATGCAGCGTAGTCATGATGAGGTCATCACCAGTCAGACGGGTTCCAACAAAAGGTATAGATCGTTTGAAATAAAAACATAACATTAGACCTTACACTGCCTTATGTATTATAGTGTTATATGAGATTTTGAGATCTAAAATGTTAAGATTAAAAAATTCTAAAGACGCATCTTAATGTGGAAGAGCTCGTTATACAAAATCTTTTCAATTTAATGTAAATTGAATTGCATTCTGTTTTTATTCATAATAAAGATGGCGGACACAGTTATGAAGTGCTGTTTGTCTTAATATTAATACCATAATAAATAGTTAATTAAAATATCGATTAAATTCTAGTTAACATCAATAATCTATTTTATTTAGATCTCAGAAATGTTCTCTAATAATAAAAGTATATATTTACTATGAGTATATATTGTAAGTTAACTTTCTTTCCTGGCTTCCGCTGTCATCCTTATCATTATATTCACATCTTGATATTAATTTTTTTTCTTGAGTTAATCGCATCCGGCTTAATTAGATGGAATCCAAATGGTATAAAAATATCATCATTCTTCTCACAATGATATTGGGATTTGTAATTTTCGCATAATTAATCTATTAAGCTATAGGATAGAATTAAGATTAACAGATTTGATCCAGATAGGTAACCCAGGGATAGCAACTGGTCATAGATCATTTTTGTAAGTATTTTCATATAAAAAAATAAACTATTATGTTTAGTTCCATTGAAAAATGAACTTTCTTATATTGATATAAGGTTCAAATTGGTTTTCAGTTTTGTTTGATTAATACTTTATACTTCGCTATAGCAAACAGATTACAGCTTAACTTAAGAGATATTACATATAGGAAAACTGCATACATTTAATTTTCGATTCATAGAATACAAGACATTTTTTCGTCTTTTTATGATAATTAATGGATATTTAATAATGTATACAATATCTAGACAAAAGTAAAGGTTGAAACAATTAGTATTTCGACAACTTAGTTATAGATTTAGACCAGCTGCTCTACTGAGTTACTGTTTAAAACTACCTGTATTACCAAATAAGATATTCGATTACTAACAAAAGCTTTCGATATCATTATTTGAACTGGATTCAATACACGTTAATTATTTAACTAATGTCAACATTCTTTAATAATAATCTATCAAAAAAACATAAAATATACGTGCCATATAATTTCACTTTTAATGTTAACTACGAAACGTATGAATAATATTTATATATTATTTTCTTATAAAGACGATATAAAAATCCTTTAATAACTAAAGCCTTTGCACATATAATATTTGCTTCTATAAGTGTGCTAATACTAGTGTTATAGGATTAAAAGATTTCAAAAACCATGAGATAACCGTGAGGTCACGCGTAATCCTAGAAACCACATAAAATATTAACAATACAATCATTTTCGTAAAAACTCAAGCTATTTCTTAGATTAATACGTGTTTGAGACAAAATTATGGACGTTCCTAGAAATATGAACTATTTATTCAAAGAAAAAATTATTGTAAACTGTTAGATAGTCTAAAGTTCATTGTTATAAAAGATTTTTATTATAATATCAAGTTATTAACTTGTTGCTTGCAATATGCTTAAAGTCTATCTACTTACAGATTGAAAAAACATTACCGTCATTTATAAAGTAAGTTTCCACTTGCGTTCGGAAATAATATATTATTGTGGAATTATAATTATTATAAAATATTCACTTGTAGAACGTATTTACTTTTTTATATTAAACGTCAGATTACGTCTATATATAGATACAATTGAAGTGTTTGTTTGTAATTATTACAGAACTCACTGGCTGATGTTATAAGTAACTTAGGATACTTTTATTTTAATAAACATTCATGCGAAGTCGTAGGCACAACTAGTTTAATAATAAATTGAAGTTATTCTGTTTTTTTTTTGTTCAAAATATATTTACTTATTATCTACTCAACTCAAAAATCTACATTTCAAGACGTTTGGGTCAAATTTTATTTAATTTTCACTGTTTTAATAAAAAAACCAAATCGGATCTCAGATGAAAGAAATCTTGTATACACCAAACGACACTTCAAAATTTGTTACCACATTTGGATGTAATTTCCGTTCATCTGTTCGGAAAATTCGAATTTCCCACTGAAGATCGACCCTGAACTTGTCAGAACTCCATTAGCGTTGAGTTATTACTGACGACGTGACGACGAGCTGAGAGACCTTCAGCTTGATGGAAGTACTTCAGAGGATCAACTTAGATACCTTCGAGAGCGAATTTGATATATATACTCTTTTAAAAATACTTAATTTTGTTACTTCATATATTATTATAAATCTAGAATACAGTATAATAGAAGACGAAAAGGTCGTAGGTACACGGTAGCTCAATTGGCAGAGTGAGAACGTTTGCCACAGGTCGCAGGTTCGTATCCTGCCTGTGAACATTTTCAATTTATATAAGTTATTAAACAAAACTTGTTTCGTAAGTAATTGTTCGTTCTTATTTATATAGGAAGGCTTCTAATGATTACACAAGCGACCTTATAACCGTGATTGTTATCGCATCAAGATGGCGCGATAATTTCATATTAACTATTGCAAGTGTTTTGATATTCACACACCACTTTTCATTTGTTTTAATTGTTATTTTATTAACTATTATGTATTATTCTGTGTTTTTTATTTAGCCGATTTATTTTCATATATTTTACAACGTGCTAGATTTATTGTATTTTTATATATTTTATAAACGCTAAAAACCTAGCTACCATATTGAAAATAACTGTTCGTCATTGTTATATTAATAGCATCATACGTGACAATTAACAACCTACAATGTATAGGAGATAAAAAATGAATAGAAATGTAAAAAAAAACTCAAATTGTATTACAGTAACTGTTACGATAACACTTAACCTGTTTTTTATATTTCGCCAGAAGCAATGTTTTAATGATAACTGAAAACTGAAATTTGTGTGAAGGATTTTTTTGTATTTTATTTAATTACATGGTATTAATATTAAACAATATATTTTAATATTTTAAATAAATTTATTGATTTAATACAAATTATGTTGAATTTAATAGAAAATATCTTAAAAATTTGTAAAATGCGATTTTTGTCGCGAAGTGTGGAAACGGAAGAGATTTAGAATACCTAGAAAAATCTGATCGACACTAGGGATATACTAGGATAGGATACTAGGATATATATATAGGATACTAGGAATGGACCTTTTTAAATCCTATAGACACAAAAAGTCACCGTCTCTGTTACGTTTGCTTTAATTAAAATTTATAATATCTTTATCATTGAAATTCGTTTGCCCAAAAGTCAATGTCTTTCATTAAGCTCAAAATTTCAGAAAGATAAAAATTGGTTGAAAGTTGTAAAACTGACGGTCGGTACTTCGAGTTTTATCGTCGAACCGCAGCTAATTTCAATTTCATCCTTGGCACTTGTTTAAAACTTTTATCCAAATGTCAGATATTAATAAGGAGATTAGTTTGACGGTTTCTGTTATTTTTAGATAATACTTTTAGTATTATAATATACCTAAAATCCACACTGAATCCGATGATTTGTTACTTAAACAACAATTTGTTCCAGAATTCAAGGAAGCTATTAATCATGAAACCAAGATAAGGTTAAGACAGAACATTAGTTCGGTTAAGCGAAGTAAAACCTAGCGGGGTCACTGTCGTGATGCGATCACCACCCAGTACGCACGCTCAGAATCAATCTGACTTAAATCTAGTTCACGGATTAGGTCAATCTGTATCTACTGGGTTAATATTTAATGTGTTATTGTCACATTTTATTTCACATTACTTAAATTACTTTTGTATTAGTTATATGTCAAGAGGCTAAGGATATCTCCTTTAGGAATCCTTTTTTAATAAGTTGAATAATAATCCAGTCTTTATTTGTAGTTATATTAATCTACTAAACCTTAATTTTTCTTTACTGTTTATTTTTTTACCGATACCATAGCATATTTTATTTTTATTCAGTAAATAATTCTCAATTTTCAATGGAAAGAATAGTTTTTCTTTTATTTCATCCTTATTTTACTACACTGGAGCAGTTCAATTGCTGAACTATATTAGATAAATATTCAATTCCTAATAGGAATCTTATATTTTTTTCAAGCGCAATTTTCTGAGTTTCCCAATATTCTAGGCAAATGCAAACGTTCACTCCCCGGGGAAAGCCGCCTGCAGCCCCTCAGACTCAATTTGCATCCCATGCATGGTAAACAAAGCGGATGATATCGAAAAATCTACCGAATATTCTAATATTTATATATATGTATATATATAATAACTGAAGACAATATTGCTGTAAGACTATGAATCTTTCTGCCTTTGGCGTTTTGGAAACTAAACATATTTTATATTACAATGTAAAAATTTTGGTACTTATATAAAGTTAAATTTGCTCTGTTTATCATAATAAGACGTGTTACCTTTTGAAGGAATATTCAAATTAAATGAAAAGTTAGAATATACATGCTTTCTTTGTACATTCTATCTAATTCTTCATATGTAATAATTGGTTAAGTCAAGCAAATATATGAAAATAAGTGTTCCTTAGATAATGTTATGGTAAATTGTACGAACAGCATTCCCTATCAATGAGAACGTTTGCGATACCTTGCCTCAATTTGCTTGTACGAGCATACAATAATGGGTCTTATTATAATGATATTAGAATCCATAATAACAATCAAATGCCCTAATAAGACTGGCTAGTCTGAAGCCACTTTCATTCTATTGTGGCCCTTATTCAGATATTAATAAGAACTATATATTGTTATACAACAAAACTAGCACGTGCGTCGTTACACAAGACGACAGGCGATTTGAATCACCACCTGGACAAGGAAAATGTAATTTTCGCTCCGAGAGATGCCTTTTGTTCGCGACCTCGAACAAAACATTGTTTTATAAAATTTTCACAAAGTAAACTTTTCAATACGTCCGTGACATAAAATATTACTTTTGTTTTACTTAATTTATGTAAGTAATGGTTATACGAACAAATTAAAAGCGAAAAATAAACTTACCTACCGAATAGCAGCAAAAGAAAATTCATTCAATCCAATCCCATTTTATGTTTACTCTTGATTTAATTAATGTCAAATCGTATCCGCTGAAGCTACGGATATTTTGAAACTAGTTCTCATTTGATTAACGTGTTTGAAGTTATTTAATTACTTGACAAAATCGCTATTGGAAACAACTTACGAGCTATCAAACCGTAGATCAATCAAAATATTGCCTAACCGAAACATGATTATATGTGAAATATTTCTATGACACATGTGAAAAACCTTTCGACCCACATACTGTGGTATTATAAATGTATATCTCAGCTCGCACAGCCGCTCTCACGGTTCTCTTCACTTTAAGGGCTGGTTGTACACATTTTTCATACAGTTCCGTATATTTTTATAATATTAGTAATCTTTATTGAATTTAAGTTCAATACATATCTTTCTTCAATCACAAGCTCAGAAATTTTGTTTGTGACAGACATGAGTAGTGCTTGTATGAGAAAAGTCAAAATGACAAATAATTTTAAAGCAAATTTACTTTGAAATATCTTCCTCACAATATTTATTGAGTATATAGTATATATCTAAAAGATATATATAAAATACAGGGCCCCGATACAAGGTACTTATGTAACAACGTTATGCAATAAAGATCAATCGATTAAGACATTTCTTGATCTTAGATAGCGGTGTGTATGAATGGTCCATGACGCCTATAATTTCAACATGCCGTGTCAGGTATTGTTTTAAATAGCTTACAAATGATACATTACTATCGTAAGATCTCAAATCTATTCTATAGTGAACTGAGCAATTGAGCATTAGTTTGGTTAACACTAATGTACTATACAATAATATTGTAATAAGCATGTCTAAACGTGTATTAAATACTAATTTGGGATGTAGTATGTTTATATTATTAAAAATTTTAAACGAAATTTTTTAAATTTTACCTCCATCCCGATAAAGACGATTACATATTTCATCTAAACGTGTAATGTTCATCTACACGGTAACTCAGTTAGTAGAGCGACGGGGAGGTCCGTGTTGTTGAAATTGTCAATTTATATTTAGACCAACATTATATACCATTTGGAAACATTTAACTTAATAAGAAGTACATTCGTTTTATAGTTTTTATAGTACTCGTTCATATCGATCTTACTTTGGATCAGGAGTTATTTGTTTAAGTGAGACGTACAACGAAGCTACATTTTTTATACTCCACAATAAAAGATTACTTGAAATTCATTACTATAAAATATACCATTTTACCGGTAAACTGTTTAATTGAGAATAGAAACAGTACAATAAAATATTATTTAGAGTTTGTTAATAAAATTATCCAAACCGGTAGCTATCTAACTGACCCAGTTGGATCTTTAACTAGTTAGAGATTAATCAAACATTCAAATGAGATTTCGAAACAAAACCTTAACAAAGACATCTGGACCATTTAATAATTATACTATTATTATAAATTCATTAAAAATATATTAGTAGATAAAAAACTATCGTGATTAAATGAGCATTTTTAATGTTGGCTTTCACAGGGACCAAACTTAAACCCAGAATTACTTCTTATATACAGAATTGAATTAAGACTATGTATAAGCATAAGTTGTATAAAATTATACACATTTTAATCAAAGTGATAAATATGAGACAAATCAGATTTTTTTGTTAACATTCATGTTTTAACGAATAATGTAATTTAATTCCGATATTTACTTTGAAGCTTACAGTTTATGATAAAATAAATTTATACTTTTATTTCATATTCAGGTAAATCTACTTTTCTATCTATACAGATGTAGATAGAGAGAAGTAAAGTAATGTGAGTCGATTTCGTAGAAAAATATAAGTAAACATAAAAGATTTGAATGTTTACAAAACCAAATACGTAAAGTGGTAATAGGTACTATTTCCTTACAATTACGAGTACCTCCATCTTCACCTTGTGTTGATAATGACTCGTTATTATCATTGTTAGATAAATATGTTTTATTTTCGCATAATTTTATTCTTACTTTGGATTTCGTATTTATAACAATCTTATTGCCACAAAAAGTTAGGAAGTTCGCAGTTGTTTTTTGCTTCAAAAATATCGTTTTTACGTAAACATTTCATTATCTATGTAGTTTTTGTAATAGAATTAATGAAGATGTAACATTACGGTTAAAAGTATAATTATCTTAAGTAAAACAGAACAATTACTTGAAACAGGTTTGAAGACAATTTGGACTAATCTATATTACTTTGGTGTCATTACTTCAACGTAATCGCATGATTTATACGAATGCTAAGTGGAACATATTTTTGGATAATTATTGTCTTGTTATGCTTATCTACAATACTTACATTTGGCATTAATTATCGTCTCTTGAACTCGTTTCTTACTAAAAAATATTCCATTAACTATTCAATGTAATATAAATTATAACAAAAACAGTTTAAATATAAAAAACGCATTCATCAGATCAGCCATTTTAAGAAAATAAATCATTATAACATATAGCAGGTAATAAAAATCTGGTTGACCTTGACAACTTATGATCAAATCACCAGAGCTATTATAAAACTATCTGATATACAATTTTTTCCTCTATTATATGTGAATATCAATATTATAGTTGAAATTCAATAACTGTCACTGTCATTTTAGTGTCATATCAATATGTGACACTAAAATGACAGTGACAGTTCAATTCGAATAATTCATTTAATGCTTATGAGAAATTTTAATAGATTACAAAAAATATATTTTTAATCTGTTTTAAAAATTTCACACTTAAGAACTACTTGGTAATTGTTGGTTATTATTTAAATGTTATTTGCACTGTGAATGTCTGTTGATGGATTAAGAATAAGAAACACATAACACTTTGTAAAACATCAATACAGTTGTTGTTTTGTTACAATTTAAGATCGAACAAGTTTTTATGTTTTGCGTGGGAATGAGAGAATTTTCCACCGTAAAAAGTATTCTATTTATGGGATCAGACAATCAGCTCAGAGAATCATTATAACATTAATATCAATGGAACGTACTATCGATTTTATTTTGATATAATTGATTCAGCAATACTGTATCTAAAGCACTAGTATCTCATGAGAAGTGTTTATTCAAACTTTATATTGTAACACTTCAACAAGGACAATTGTATAGTTTGGTCCAGGGATTGCAAGGTCATAAAAATTCAGAACCCGACCCAATTTCGCACCTGTGCTAATGGAGTCCCGGGGAGAATCGTTTATTTTTGTCGCATTTAACAGTATCCTGAAACAGAAATGGAATATTGACAATTAAAACGGTACAAAATTTAATAATTTAAAGCAATTTTATAATTGAAATTAAAATGTATCCAGTGATTAGTATAACCCACATAAAATATCTATTTATGAACACTAAACAATTAAAGCTGTCAAGATTATAAACATTTTAAAAATACGTTTACTAATTATTGAAACTGTTTTCTGTTTTCATCAAATATTTTCAAAATCAAATCTATTTCGAACACACGGAATACGGATCGCCTTAAACGAAGTAATATTTCCTTTGGACTTGGTGTTAAATGTCGTCCGTAAGGTTGAATCTATTGCGGTTGGATGAGTGTTGTTTACAAAGATTTAACTCTAGGATTCTCTTAGCTTGTAGCCAATGGCAAAACATCTAAAATGATAATCAAATAATATATATTCCTATAGCTTATTTATTCATAATTAACATTAAAACCATGATTTACCAGCACGTTGACAATATTATATAGCTGTAACGAGTTACGAGTATTGAAATATTAAAATTATTATTTTAGCTGCAATTACTCAGCGGGCATGCTGGCTTTGTTGTTATTATATTATTGGATAATATTTTAGTCTTAAAACTGTATTATAAGCTGTAAATAGTCAAGCTGTCAGCTATCGACTGGTACCGTGGTAGCCGATGCCGGATTTTCTACATAACTGACCCTCTAACCTTTCAGCACTTAAATCCCTTGCTGTATATTTACTTTACTAATTGTCAACTATTAAGTACCAGTGGGATGTTACTTTTATTAAGCATTAGTTTGATCTTTATTGAGCATTACTTTGGACGTTTTTTGAGTATTAATTTCCTCAAATACTCAAAAACGAATTTGTGTTAAAATCTTTTTAATTAACAATATGATAAAAATTATATTGTTACATAAAATTTAACAATAATACCAGTTATTAAATTATAAGATGCAATCTATTCACGAGGTGAAAGCGGCCGATGATACAACTGGCGTAATAGGTCAGACTGTGGACTCAAGATCCGAGGATTGCCTGAATAAGCCTCTTGCTTGTAATGTTTATTGTTTGAATATAAGAAACGTAATAATTACATTACATATATCATAAATGTAGTTAAAAAGTATATAAAGTCTAGATTTTATATTATTAAGTTCGAGTTGTAAGCTTTCATTTGTTTTAAGTTTATCACATAACACCTATCATTCAGCTCCGTCATTAATCACTAAATCAGATAACAATATATCAAACTAAATCTATAGTATGCTAACGATGCATTAACATATAGCATTGTTGTAAAGAGAAAGGCATTGGAAAGGGTTCTGTATCAGATTATCTTTTGAGGGAACAATCTGGAACAATTAGTACGAATACTAAATCAGATTACCTCCTCGGAATTTAGGCTGGGCTTTCTAAGTTGGCTATTAAATCAAAGTTAAAACTTTTACAAATTAAAACGTTTGCTTTATACAGAAGAATCGATAAAAAACTCTATATAGACTTTAACTTTATGGTATTATTATATAATAATTATTCAATTAAGATAAAGATAAAGGATTAGGAGAAGTTCTATAAATTATAATTATGAAAGCAACAGCCACTGGACCACTTAATTATATCGCGTGATAAGTTATCTGCCGAAATGTGGAACATACAAATCAATATAACAGATTAAGGCGCCACTCGCAAATAAGTAGCTATTACGAAACAGTTACACGCGAATAACAGAAATTGTTGAGACAATATTCCAAAGCTTATTTTGTATAATTCAATATCAATTAATTCTAAAACACAGCCGATGCAAAATTTATAAATTTAACAAATAAAATAATATAATAACTAGCCGTAGGGCTCGCTTCGCTCGCCGTTATTTTTATTTTTTAATTTGGTGACCTTATTGACCTTACAGCGTCGCCAAAACATAACCCTGGCATCGTTAGACTATAAGCTTTCATTTGATACCCTGTTTATAAAAATTGGATAAGCGGTTTAGGAGGAGTAGTGCAAGAAAGATAAAAAGTAATCGATTTTATATGGTAAGATTAGCTGTATTATATATTGTATATGAGTCGTTCTCACACAGAGGTAATGAAATTCTTTTATAACGTAATAAGTAAATCATTACAGCGTTCGTCCGTTTGATCCGTAATGACATGTAATTATCGGCTTCGCAAGAGATCGGTCACTGGGGTAATATATATACTGTCCAAACATGCAACGTGTTGAGTAAGCTAACGAGATTTCAACGAGCACTTCTCTTGATAGACTATTGCGACTTACATACGATACACTTTAATAAATAAAGACAAAATTATAAAATCAACTTCCTTTGATATATTTGCACACGCCATGTTTACGATCTTAAGTACTTCCTAAAGCAATACAAAATGGAGTTCTAATAACAAATTTAGTACGTGAAAGGAACAATTGCTGACAGTGGATGTGTGTGGGAGACGGGAGAGGCCGGGACACGAATTCATCACGGCATCCTTCCGTAGGGCGCCATGCCTCGACCGAGTCTCACGTTCACTATTCATTTAGCCGTTGGGGATTTTTTCGTTAGAAGCGAGGAAATTACGGATATTGCTATCGTTTAGGCAGATTTATTGCTTTCTTTTGTTATTCAATAAAATTTAAATATTTCTTTATATTAAAATAAAATACATTTATTTACATTCCAACAATCTTTTATTTCTACACAAATGATTTCGACTCTCAACTCACTGTTTTCCTGTAACATTCAGAATGGAAATACTTTTTAAGTAAAGTAGGTCAGGAGAGTAAGTAGAGGGCGCTGCGAGCGACGCTTTAATATTTTATGTTACTACAATGCGTTATGTTTCCATACCCGGTAGTTCCTAATTGAAAATGTTTTGTTGGTGGAACTATTCAGGTTGAACAATGCAGTTAACTTAATTCCTAGCTTGTGTTATAATACCCTGGGTATAAGGAGTAACTATTTCCTTATAAGTCACTGTCACTATATATAAAGTATGTACTTACAATTTAATTATACCGAAATACATACAATAAGTGATCTCATTATTGCTCAATGATTATTAAATTCATACTGTAGTTATAGGATTACTGTATCATTATCTACTCTTTAAGAAGATATCATATAAAACAAAATATGCTATAGATTTTATTACATTATTATATTATTTATCGATGTGTTTTTTGATGAACGTATATAAAAATAGTAAGTCAATGAGAGAGAGAGAGAGAGAGAGAGAGAGAGATAGAAAGAGAGAGAATAAATGTAAGTTAAAATATTAATATATATGTTATTGTATGTGTATAATACAACCAATTATTTCTGATTTACAACACGGACAAGCAATGGACCTGGGTTTAGTTATTTTAACGATACAAATAAATCCATATAGCCTGTCCCATTACCTGTCCAAACAAGGAATATAAGAATTATCTTAATATATAAATATTTGTATTGAGAAATGAAAAATATATCGTCACTTATATAAGTAATACTTATTTTTGTTATATTCGATCCAGTATTGATAATATTTAATACTTTGAGCATTTTGGATCTTATCCAAGTCTTAATATTTTATCATTTATGATCCTTAATCGTATATATATATAAGGGTTATTTTTGCGTAATGTTACATAATGTTTTATAAGATGGTATTTGGTAGATAGTTTATTAGTTTTGGAAACAATAACTGATATTGGTTTTCTTTGCAGTGGCTTACATATTTCTGTAATATATAATGATTTATAGATTTTGATACGTGAAATAACAATATTTACAAGTAACAATTAATTTAAGTGTGATTGAACTTTACTTATTTGTATTAGAGTTGTACCGTCTGGTAATGTCCTTAATTAAATAATAGGCGGCATCCGAGGGACACTCGCCATGTGCACTGAACTCGGGATGGTTAGAATATAAAACCATCGCTTCACTTTAGCAAATTATTAATAAAAAAAAAAATTATATATCAGATTTTTTCTTTCGTGTCCCAACATTTATAAACGCGATCGTAATATATTTTTATGATACTAAAATCGGTGTGATATTTGCAAATAACATTATTTAGCTCCAATACTACCATCCTACGATGTGGTTCTATATATATATATATATATATATATATATATAATGAAGGATCGTATTGCGGTGTGTAACTTCCATTTTATAGACGTTTGGAGTGATGGAGTGAGTGAGTGCATTGTAACGAGTTACGAGTAGTCGCCGACTAGATCCGTGTTTATGCGCTTGCGCATCCAACTTAGTTTTTTGCTCTTAGAATTTATTAATTATACATGTTTTTTTTTTATTTATTCATAGAGATCATAAGAGTTTTGCGTACAAGAATTAATAATATATATTCACTGAAATAATACGAATATTAAAGAGGCGCTTTAAATTAACATATATCCATCAAACACAATACTAAAGCAAACCCGTCGGATTACATTATATATTATATATATTAATAATATATTTTTATTACCTATACATAATATTTTAATTTATTTGTCCATTTGTCCGATTATATATATAAAAAGTAGTTAAAATAATCATTCTAATTATATATATATATACCTATATCAAACGTACAAACAGATTCAATATATATATACAAATCCAGAAGCTCTATATAATATACCGTAACATAAGTAAATAATATATTCACAAAGTTTAACTAAAATCAAAATGGCGTTGATAAATTAGTTAATTAATTATTCCTCTTTCAAACTGAGCCATATAAAGGAAAATTAACATACCGACTGACAAACACACTAAATATAAACCCTGTGACATGGTAATAAGAGCTATAATAAATTCCCTCTTCCTTTGAGTAAGGAATCCTATAATGCTCAAAGTTCTGGTCTTCAAATGGAATATTTATTTTAGTCTCGCAGCTTTCATTTGCAAAGGAAAATCAAGTGAATACTATTCCTAATAATACCATATTAGTATGAACTAGGTTTTACGTATTCTATGAAGGAGTATGGTATTTTAATCAATTATATATAGGCAACTTTTTATTTGTTTTTGCTTTATTGTTTTATAAATGGAAATGTCTGGAATAAACTTCTTTCTAGTCTAGTCTATTTGATAGCCATAGAAATGTTTGTGGCAAAGAAGTCATCGAGATCTGAGATAACTGTATGTTGCGCAAATCCCTTGTGGCGATCACAGATTGTGTTCCTTGTGGCTTGGAACGTGACGTTGTGGCTTGATTATGTGACGTGTTCATTATTAACTCAAACTGCTAGACAGATGAAAACAACTTTAAATAATGATTTAATTTACACATTTTAGTGTTTTAATATATATGTGTTATCTAAATTATTTAGTTATCACACATACGTTGTGTGCATCATTTGTCGTGAGCAATGCATCGCTGCGTTTGACGTGACGAATGACGCTATATACAGACAAGATATTGTATCACTGTTAGTGTTTAGCGAATTTTAATATATTTGTAACACACAAACAATCATATAATAAATATATTAATTAAAATAATACAACCAATTTGTATTCATTTCACATTACATGTAATGGACATCGTTTGACGTTTAATGCATCGATGCGATACTATTATGGCGATTATTACTTTAACTTTTAGTATTACACAACACTAGCTTTGTTTACGGATTCTCTCGCCTCTAATTATACATTGGATACTAAAATTCATGTCATATATTAATGTATAAATTATATTACAGTAACAAACATACATACATCCTCAAATTTGCACATTTATAATATATGATGAAGATTCTAATAGAAGACATCTTGTTGCTAGAGAATCTATAAGATTTATATTCCCTCTTCCCAATCTTGCTTATCCTGTTGTTATAAATAAAATTTTCATATCATTTTAATATAATATTTTATATATATGATAATCATATAACTTGTAACCAAATATATATTGTATATATAACGAAAATGAAAATGCAACATTATATGTAACTCATAAAATAGCATATCTTACACCACTAGATAATCTTACACCCATAAAAGTTACAATATCAAGGGAAAATCTGCAACAATTTTGATGCTATCAAATCATTCCTTTATCTTTAAAGACAAAGTATTAATATCTTTTTACTTTTCTTATAATTTCATAATAAAAAGGCGATTTGATTTGTTATTGAAAAATATCTAACTTTTACGAGCTTATTCCCTACACTTAGCTATTTTCTCTTGCTTTTGATCTTTATGTCGATACCAATAAGGATTATAAGATCCCACGGGTTCGTTTATCGTTTATTAACAGACCGACACGTAATTCGGAGGGGGAATATTTTATTTATGATCCAATAAACATTACTACGACCCTATTACTTAAAATTTCATGACTTTAATAAGAATAATTTTACACCAGTTTGAAATTCCAAATATTTGAAGTATTTAATTCCAACAAAATCTTACACTAAAGTAATTATAAGATTTACACCAAACATACATATATAATAAAGAAATATAAGTGATATTATCAAATATTAAATAATTATTATATTTGCCCACTTGTGTATATAAATATATTCCATACTTAATGTAAGTTAATCCATCCATATCATTCAACCAATATATATATATGTGTGTGTGTGTGTGTGTCTGTGTGCGTGTGTGTGTGTGTGTGTGTGTGTGTGCAGGTTCTTTAAGTGAACCAATTACAGTCTTTCGTCTTATGCCTTGCCTGATCGACTGACAGTCCGATCGGCGGGTTGTCATACTAACTAAATATTAAACTATTGTCTACAAACTAATACACATGTATTTATCTATATCTCAAAACGATAGTTAAAGCCTAATCTACATTATTTATGAGTCTAAAATGTAATAAAACAATGATCATATAACAATTTACAGTCATTTATATCTGAATACAGTAAAACTACTAAAACTACTTATCTTTATAACTTCATAAAGTTAAAAAGCGCTTACGCTGAACTAGTTGGTATTAATCAGTTCAATATAATGAACTATTTATGATGTGACGTAGTTTTTGTGTATTGGTTCCGTATTATTAAAATATATATATATATATATATATATATATATATATATATATATATATATATATATATATATATATATATAAAGAATTAGATCGCTTGTTTGTTTCTCGCGACTCCGTCCGCAGTTAAGCGTTACTTCCTTCAGCTCTTTCGTTGAGAAATATTTTAGTTTTTTTTCTTTTACTCTTTGATTATTTTGATATTACTTTGTATATTCGTATAGGTCATATTCGTAGTGTGTCTATATGTGCAGAGTCTGACGTAATATAATTGCAATGTACGCAAGTATTGACTTTGATGGATAGTCTATAATCATCTTCTCTTGTATGAACACATATAGTTCTGCATAATTTAAATACCGTAAGGTTAAGCTAAGGGATTTTTAATTTAAGCAGGGAACCCTAAAAACCAGTAGTTTTGCAAGTCGCCCACAGCGTTACCAAATGCGCACCGATATCTCATTGTAATGAATCTAAAGCCTACTTACATTCGGCTCTGACATTGTTGTGAACTCAATTCATATATGAAGGTAATATCTATATATAAATATATATATATATATATATATATAAGCGATTTACCACTCACTGATTCATCACGAAATCTCTGAAACTATCTGTCCGGTTAACTTAAAATTTTACATAGTTACTTCTTTTGTGACGTAGACGTCCACTAAGAACGGATTTTACGGTATTCCTATCCCAACGGATTTAAACTTCTTGTATTTAACCAAGTTTTAAACCTGTAGGAGCTATACACTTAACGCGGGGTTAAGAGTTACTATAGCAACGGTTACGATGACAATGGATAATAAGACAAAGGTTACCATAGCAACCTAAGTTCACATCCAAATTAATAGTGTGCCCAGCGAAGCGGGAATAAGCTAGTATATATATATATATATATATATATATATATATATATATATATATATATATATATATATATATATATATATATATATATATATATATACGTCACTATATGTCACTAAAATATATACCTATATAACATTATTTCGATTGTCTGTACGTTTAATTTATTTATCATATACTATGACATCACGAGCTAGAAAAGAATTTGGAAATACACATGATATCAGCTGTCTCCGCTTAAGTTATTAGTGAATTCGAGAATCTATTTCATCTTATTACTTTTTATACGTCAAAGTCTACCCACGTAAGAAATTATTTTTTCGAAAAAATATATGTTATGTCAAATTTACTAAATGATAGATGTTTTTTATCAGACTTTTTGTACTTTATGTATCATAAAGCCTTAATTTAATTGTTATTTGCTTAATTTGTTACAATATATATTTTAAAATTCTATACCTTTATGTAAATAAATAATTAAACGTAAACCGATTCCCCCGTGAGTGTGTTTAAACAGTGAAATCCAGAAAACTTGGTATTTGTTCAAACTTCATCAATCATTGACTTGACGACAACGGATCGTCTGTTTAACTGTAATTATAACTTTTTACTTTTGTTTTTAACTTTTATTAAATTCGACACTTATTCTTTATAGAATGACTTCGATTATATATATATATATATATATATATATATATATATATATATATATATATATATGTATATACATATATACTAGCTGTGCCCACGACTTCACTCGCGCGGGATATGTATTTATAATTAAAGTTACCTAAGTTACTCTATAAAATCAGTGAAGGTCTTATTAAAATCGGTTCATCCGTTTCAGAGAATAACAGACACGCAGACAACATTTTTTTTTATGTAATACTAAGTACTATATATACATATGCATCTAATAATTACATTTGGATACAAACGGACACTTAAATTTTATTTATATACTCTTAAAATGTATATATATAAACTTAACAAATTGGATCCTGTAGTCTCGTTGATCGCAAAGTTGTTTATCTTCCCAAGAGCGAACGAACAGCCATTAATCGGTCTGAATCCAATAATTACGTATCAACTCTATTTAGTTAAGACGTATTGATGATGTTCCCTTCTTCAGAAGAAGAAGGTTTATTTATTTATTCTTCTTAATTTAAATTGAGAATAATAAATAAACCTTTAATAATAATTTTCCCGCAGAAACAAATCCAGATTTTAGTTAAAAATACGAAATTATTTTGAATTTATAAAAATAATACTAAAATTATTTTATAATATTTTTTTAGCTTTTTTTATGATTTTCGAGTAGTAATATTTAATTAAATCCGTTTCTAGGTTACATTTCCTATCAGATACAAGTTTGTTCATCTCCTAGGAAATTAAACGAGATGTTATGAAAATTACGTCACTAGTTAAAAGTTTCCGGACCCGTCCGGATGGAGCAATTATAACTGTTGCGCGAAATTTATCATATGTGTATATTGTATCTATCTATAGATTGTATTATGTTAGCTATCTATAGATTTAGATATACGGAATTGTAGATTGAATATAGCTTTTAAATTTGATTTCTTTTTTGTAATTTTAATATTTGATACACGTGAAGGCCTGTGACATTTCCTGTTTTTAATAGTAATTGTTTGACAACAACATATAGAATATTATCATAAAAATGTTACATTCTATACCAGAATATACATGTTTAATATTTCGGATTTACGTATTTTTCAGTATTAAGATTCTTCTAAGAAATGGATTATGTACTATATTTATCTTCAAAGACGAATAAAATAAGAAAAGTGGTACACATCTAACAATGGAAATTGCAAGACCACGAGATATATATCATTTGAGATTGTTATAATAGAAAATAGCATAAAGATAGCAAAATAAAGGGTTTTTGTTACCATTGAATCTAGGGCAGTGCTCTCCCGTTATTATTTGCAGGCTGTATCCAGGTATGGTCAGCTGGTAGCAATCATATCTACACTATCAGAACTAACTGTACGATGATCCGATGAACTTTCATTTATCGATATATATATATATCAAGAACATAAATATTATATATATATATATATAGTCAATATATAATGATTAATCAATTAATAACCGTTAAATTCGGTTAAGGGGGGTAAATGTTATCTGCCAAGGTGTCGCCCTTAACTAGTGTCTAAGGTCAAACCCTTAACAGGAAAAGAGAACATACCATCCAGTTTCTTTATTGACATTAAATATTACATATTAAAAAATGGTCTTTTTTAACCCCTAAAAATAGTTTAAAATCCTAATTAACTAAAATCTAGGTCACTTCATTAATTACTCTTCTAAAAAGACTTAGACATTCCGTATGACCTAATTAAGTACTGAATACTAGTTATGTTTATCTGGTTTCGCCCTGGTTTTGAATTCAAAGGGACGTTTGTAATATTTTCTCATTAAAACGCTTTGAGAGAATGGCTTGGTATAGAGTGGTGTAACGTGAGCTGTATCGTAGTATAGTAGTTAAAATATAACATACAAATTTAATATTTGTTTACATCAGTCGTGTACTTGTACGAGTAAAAAGGTTGTTATATATAATAATGTATATTTGTATGTCTGTGCAATGCTCACAAAGAAGTAATTTCCAACGTTAACTGGGTATAAAGTTTGTTTTCATTAAACCCGTGCCGACATGTTCGTTGCAGACTTTAGAGGTTTTGCAGGTTTTGTTTTTTAATTATTTTTAGCCTCAATCGTATTACTATCATAAGTATAAATAATATATTTTAGTTTTATTTTAAAACAGTTTATTTTTAATAGTATTATTTTATCTAAGATTGGAAACAACAGAATAAATCTTACATACATATCTGTTTTGATTTATATGCCCTTATATTTTTTCACTAATATTATAAAGCGAAATTTGCGATGCAAACCAGGATAGAAAGGTAGTTAAAATTTAAAATGACCATGTCTTGTGCAACTTTGTATGTTCCACTTTCACGGTCATTGATGAATAACATGTATTAACTGTAAGGTTGTTCAGGATATCAGTGTATATCAATTTAATTGAGCGAAGCGAGCGGAGCGCTCTATATGAGACTTTTTGCATCCCATGTCCATGGAATGGCATGAAAACGGCTTTACCGATCTTCATGAAAATTTGCACATTTATAGCTATGGTTATTGCGATGGTTTATAAAAAAAAGTGAAAAACGAAACTCATGTCGTTGAGGAATAATCACCAAAAAATTACAGTCCCATTGACTTCAATCTAAAAAAATTTCGCTATGTGATATTTGATTCTATATTTTTTGTCGGTCAGCTTTGAACGCTGAATTGAAGATGGGTCACTCGCTTCGCTCAATTAACCAAACTCTACCGAGATTTTGCGAGCCAGTTTAAATCGGGGTCCGGTTCTCGCCCCTAGTTAACGTATGACAGAATGTTTGCAATAATTTATCAAGTTATGAAGATGATAAGTGTATAAGATTGTGTTATCAGTAAACGATTGCGAAATATAAAAATGTGTCAAAGCACTCGTAAACTGATGAGATAAAATCAACCTTGTAACTACTATTAGATTAGCTTCAAGTGTCTACTTTATATATCTTTGATAAAGGGATAACAACCCTTTATATAATAATAATATGGTTATTAATAGATTATATATTTTTAATTTATTAAGTTAAGCAATGTTCACATTCTAAGTGACAAACCATATTTGTCAGCTGACCACTGTCCTAGTTGCTGTTGGTGCTGCGTTTACTTGTGACCCAACCGACCTACATCGTATATACTTGAATTTTATTGAATTATTTTAAAATTATTTATTTGTTAACCATCGAAGAAAGATTTTTTTTTGTTATAAAAATTAACAAACAACAATATTTAAACATTTTTCAGAAATTAAATTTTAAGCACAAATTTAATAGTCTTTATATAGACTTTTCATCGTGGTAGAAGTATTAGGCCAACAACGCCAACAAACCCTCAATTTCAACTCGCTACGCTCGCGAAATCTCGAGTGCCGTTTGCATATTGAGCGAAGCGAGCCCAGTGTATTGACTCATTGTTTCCCATTGACTTCGATGAGATATCGGTTTTTTGACATGACATTAAAAAAAATTTTTTTTTTGAGGACATTTTAAAATTTTTTTTAAGAACCATCACCTTATGTGTGTCTTTTTGATTGCAAAGTTTCATAATTTTCCGTCAAGTAGTTTTCGAGACAATTCGTGACAAAGAATGTGAAAAGTCTCCAGTAAAACACTCCGCTCACTTCGTTCGCTTTACTCAATAATGTAGGAAAGTAAAATTAAAGTGAAAATATTACATTTAAAATAAAAATATGTTTAACTTGCTACATTAACTAAAAACCATCACATAATATTGTGACGTCTTGAAATATTAATTTAAATTTACAATATAAAAAAGAAAATAATTTTATATACAAGTGGGCAAGCGTTTCAAACGAGGCACGCAACTGTCACACATCAATTACTGAGCCATGCGGTATACTCCAATAGTTTCTTGGTATTAAACATTTTATTCTAACAAATATAACTTATTAACTATACCGCTTAAGATTTTAATTATTATAAAAAGTTGTTATATAGGTTATGTTATATATTCTCTCGTTATATGTTAATAATACGTATATACATTGTAGTTGGAATAGATCCACGACCCACTGACACAGAAGATTATTGTATGCAAACATTAAATTGATTGAAGATTAGTTACCGTTTGCAATTAAAAATATTAATCCACTATTGTAGATAGGTTTTCAATCCTTTATTTACATATAAAGATTCTAAACTTTACTCATAATCGAAGTTTGAAATATTTTGTCGTATATTTTTTTTAAAGTTAAATTATTTTATAGATATACCGGTAAATAGAATAATATAACTCATGATTTCATATTTAGTAAGTAATTTCCTTAAATTTCCTGGATAACATTCCAATCCAATAAAATGAAAGGTCTTTCACTGGATAGCTGATGTTATAAGGAGTAACTTGGCTAATTTTATTTTAAAAAAATATTCCGCGGACGAAGTCATATGCATAACTAGTAGATACAACTAACGGATTTCCGTAATTATATATTTATAATAAATCTGTGAGCACATGACTATCTTGTCCAAAGATCATAAAACATGACACACATGACACACATGCCACATAACAAACAGCAAGAACTAAAGGAAATACCAAAGATGGCGCGCAATCAGCCGTCTACAGTAGTAAAAAAATTACACCACACCATATATCATATCTCTGTGAAAGCTTAATCAGTTAAACTATTATATTATTACATTTTTATTATATCCAAGCCATAATTTTAGGAATAATTAAGTTATTTTACCATATAAATCTCGTTCTCTTCTTATAACTATAAAGAACAGAATTGTAAGGTTTAACACTGTCTTAATAATCTCAGTTTACAGTAAAATAATGTCTAGAATTGTGCATCGCAAGTAACGCATCTAAAAACTACGAAAGTTGCATAATAATCAATTATAATTATTACAACAATATTCAAGTGGTGAGATGAGATTAAAATGTCATATTCGTTAATTCCGCCATTAAAGGTTGCTCAGATCTAAATCGATCAGACAAAAGGCGTATCGATTATAAATAATCGATTCATTTATAACATTCAAATAGTTATTATTTCAAATTAGTTACGCTTTTTTAGTTATACATTTTTATTGTTTCATGTTATTGAGAAGATAAATTTAAGTGACAACTCGACAAACTCATTCATTAAAATGTACTAAATAGTATTGTTACTAATTTAAATTTATTACAATAGTACGTTTAATCTGTTAATATAACAGAATTATTTAACTTGGAGTTTTAACTCTTTTTTGAGATTTGTTGATGGCTAATTTACTTTATTATCAAAATAATTACAGACTGTTTTTTTATCAATTTCTCGACACGGACTCAAATAACACTTACAATTAATTTGATTATATATTAAATATAAATTTATAAATGAAAATAACCATAATTGTTTTTTTTTTATATATTTTAAATCAGAATATATTTATTTCCAGGAATTGAAAGAGAGCTTCAACTATGGTTTATTCTGTCCGCCGGTCAACGGCAAGGCCGGCAAGTTTCTGGATGAAGAACGACGGCTCGGGGACTATCCTTTCAACGGACCTGTGGGATACCTCGAGGTTAGAAACACCTATACATTAAAAATTATTAAAATGATCCATTTGAACAAACAAGTTAAAGAATTCAACTCCTACGTAAACGGTAACCTTCGGATTGTTAAATTACGTCCATAGATCATAAAATTATATATTATAGATATATTAAATGTAAAGCAAATTGACTCAGTAACCAATTTATCCAAAAAAGGCGGTATCTGTCAATGCTATATTGGTATTTAGGCAGTTACTCCTACACTTTTGCATTTATGGTAGTGTATGTATAATGTTAAGTACATGGGTATTCTATGGTCTTAGCGCTCATAAAACGAAATAAAATTTAAAACAGGACCACTCCGTCTCAGGCGTCTGGGCGTTACCTTTAAACGTTTGATTAATGATCTTAACGAGCAGAACTTTACTGGTTTTGAAGCCATATACGAGCTATAGTTATAGAGGTTAAAAGTTGAAAGTTATCAATAAACTCGTTCCAGTTGAAATACAAGCGCCGGGTGTACAAGATGCTGAAGCTAGATGAGAAGACGCTTAAAGCTCTTCACTCTAGAGCGAACCTGCGTCGGTTCCTCGAACACGTGACGCACGGACAGATCGACAAAATCACAAAGGCTTGTGCTAAAGGACTGGATCCTAACTTCCACTGTCAGGACACCGGCGGTAAGTAACAACATAAGATTAACGAATGAGATAGCTCCTATAATAAACATTTGAATATAAATCTACCATGCTTTATGTTTTGTCCGACAATAAATATAATGCACTCAAGTTGCTATCAAAAACCAATTTATAACTCTTATTTCAAACGATAAAACAGAGTACTTTTGAAAGTTCAGAATAGGCTCTAAATGTACCTGCAATATCCAACGCAAGTCACGACTGTTGCAAATCTCGCTCCAATAATCACCAGCTTCTCGTTCGTTCAATGAAATGAGATGTTATACATACAGAAGCCATTATTATTATCGGATATTTATCTACTATTGTTCTACAGTACTTAGTACATGTAATGTGACAATTACCGCGAATATAAGCCGTATGTTTTGATGCAGTGGTTATAAATTGGTTTGAATTTGTAATTAAACTTACTAAATACTATTGTATCGGATGCCATTGTTACTCTGTACATCAATCTTGCGTGGATAATCCACGATAAACGTTCCAACCTTGAAAGTAACTGAAGCTAATTTGCTATTCATCATTACAATATTTGAATAAAGTATATTTTCACGCGTTAAATACTACAAAGCGTATCTTTTGGATCATGAATAAAATATTAATTAATCTTAATATAAGCACTATTTAAATAATTTCAGACACACCTTTAACAATAGCTGCTGGTTTAAAGTCACCTGGAAAGGTATTGATCGCTCTCGTAAATGGTGGAGCGTTGCTGGACTACCGAACTAAAGATGGCAGCACGGCCATGCACAGAGCAGTTGAAAAGAACTCCTTAGAGGCTGTGAAAACGTTATTAGAGCTCGGTGCATCCCCTAACTACAAGGACGCTAAGGGATTGACGCCGCTGTACCTCTCGGTAACGAATAAAACTGACCCTTTATTATGTGAGACGCTACTACACGACCACGCAACCATCGGGGCTACGGACTTACAAGGGTGGCAAGAAGTACATCAGGTATGGATGAAACATAAAACTTATTCCTTATTATTATTTGTTTATTTATTTGTTTACGCGATAATCCTTGCAGGGTAGCCAGAGACCTTGTCCTTATTTCTTACTTCCATTATTCCTTATTTCTTTTATTCCTTACATTTATTCGTTATTGAATAGCTTGTAAACCAATTGTAACGAGTACCACCAAATGTAACGTATAATATTCCGTAGAGAACTTAATACAGATATGAAAGTATGAATCTACTTCGTCCTACAATATATTTGCAATTTACAGTAACATTTAATATTAAATACAAAATTTTACACATTGAAATCAAAAAAAATATTCCTTTATCACCTGCTAAAGGGATCGTCTTGGGAGAAAACAGCTCCTAAAAAGTTATAAATTCTTGGAAATTTCTTGATAATTACAAAATCTTACATTTATATTCATCTCTCTCTCTCTCGGAAGAAAATCTTTAAGATTCGATACTCCAATCCTCAATTCTCGAATCACTTCATCATAAGTTTAAGTTTAAATGCTCTATTAGTGAATTGTCGACTGCTGTTCCAGGCATGCCGCAACGGCCTGGTGCAACACCTCGACCACCTGCTGTTCTACGGAGCGGACATGAACAGCCGCAACGCGTCCGGCAACACGCCGCTGCACGTGTGCGCCGTCAACGCTCAGGACTGCTGCGCGCGCCAGCTGCTGTTCAGGGGCTGCGACAAGGAGGCACTCAACTTCGCCAACCAGACGCCCTATCAGGTGAGGAATCCTGCTGATAAAAGACTAGTTTTTGGTGATAAAAGTCAAGAGTTTGGTGATAAAAGACAAGTGTTTGGTGATAAAAGACAAGTATTTGGCGATAAAGGACAAGTGTTTGGTGATAAAAGACAAGTGTTTGGTGATGAATGACAAGTGTTTGGTGATAAAAGACTAGTGTTTACTGATAAAAGTCAAGTGTTTGGTGATAAAAGACAAGTATTTGGCGATAAAGGACAAGTGTTTGGTGATGAAAGACAAGTGTTTGGCGAGAAAAGACAAATGTTTGGTGATGAAAGACAACTGTTTGGCGAGAAAAGACAAATGTTTGGTGGAAAAAGTCAAGTGTTTGGTGATAAAAGATATTTTCAAATTTATTTAGTATTAACGATTTTATAACACTGGCGTATAACGCTTTATAACACTATAAAATATTTGTTTCTTTACTAAGACTCGTTTTGTGTACTTATTAGTTTTTTATAAAATTTCCAGGTAGCAGTAATAGCCGGAAACTTAGAACTGGCTGAGGTGATAAAAAATTACAAATCTGACGAAGTCGGTGAGTCAAGTCCTCCGTACGACCTGCATGGCCACGATTGCAGCTTTATGTTTATACTACTAACTCTTCCTGCCTCTTGGAATTCAAACTATAATCACTGACAATTGGCAGCTGGGTTTGAAGTATATTTTCAATTAGTATTTTGTAGTCTGCGTACTTATTATACGCAGCCATTATTATGTTAAATAGTGACTAATGTTATTATATATTAAGCATAACGCTTCATATAGTACGTATAGTGTGTACATGATGTGTAATATTTTATTATTTTATTATTAAACTATTGCATGATATCATTCCATTCTATTTATATTTTAACCTCACTCTATTCCATTGCTTATTATCATTATGGTGATGGTTGTATACGATGTAATATTGTAACACTTATCAGGTTGTAAGAGACGTACGTATTATATGTACAGTATGTATTTATTATTTATTTAACGCCACGTTATATTCGCTCGTACCGGGGTTTTATGTTTCCGCACATCTTTTATCGGTCGTGGCTCTAGTGCCGTTTCGAGGCCCGCCGCGCTATAACCCGCGCCGCCGCTCCGGGTGGGGGTGGTGGGCGGCGGGCGAGCGCACGTCGATGTGCTCGGCGCCGCCGGAGCTGGACGCGCTGCTGCGGCGCGCCACGCACTCGCCCTGCAGCGAGCGCTTCTCCTCCGCCTCCTCCAGCATCAGCGACCACAGCCACCCCGGCCACGACGACGACGCCAGCATCCTCACGGGTGAGCCCGCAACCATCACCATCGCGAACCACTGCATGCTCCGTTCGTGTATAGATGTCGCCGCGGTCCGCTTGTTCGCTTCGAGACCGCCACCCATTTTTGTTTCACCTTCCTTTGAATAAATGTGTTCTAGTTTAAAACATTTCACTGGCGATCTAAATTCAAAACAAACAATAATCACCACGAAAAAAAATCAATCGATTCACGTAAATCCCATACACTCGAAACGTACAAACGACCACGACCCACACGGGACCGGGCGGGTGTCGACAGATAAGAGCGCGGACACCAGCGACATCACGGACTCCAGCGGCGTGGGCACCAGCACCTCCGACACCACGTGCTCGCTGCAGGCCGCCACCGTAGTGTGCCTGCAGCCCTACGAGCCCACACAGCACGGCCACCTGCGGCTCAGCCAGGGAGACATCATCGAAGGTACGTACCCAGGGAGGCTGCGGAAGACACGAATAGCACAGAACTAATACCGTTACTAAAACTGTACAACTAACTACATCGGTCATCGACCCCGTAACAACACATACAATTAACGATCTGGTGCTAACGTACTTAATACACGGAGTGATCAATTGAAAATTTAAATTGGTTTGAAAATAAGACTTCTCCCCAGTGACGGGCTCCACGGACGACGGCCTGCTGGAGGGATGTGTGCGGGGCGGGGCGGGCGCGGGGGGAGCGGGGCTGTTCCCGGCGCACTGCGTGCAGGAGGTGCGACTGAGACAGAACGCACATCTGCATCAGGTCGGACTCCTTGCACATACTATTATACTTACACCTAAGTATGCGACAATTTATATCTACTTCCAATTATTTATGAACACGTTTGGATCTTTTATATTATTATTTTATAATTTTTAAAATTTTGGAAAGACTTAAAGAAATAATATTTTATTTGACATAATTACGCTAACTGTTGTTAGTAGAACATGTTATGGGAGAGGTCTCTTGTAAACATATTAAGTTATTTTTATAACTAACATTTGCAGGTTCTATCGTCGGGACCCATCCATCACTCACGAGTGACTGGAAGACGAGAAATGGCTCTGAGCAAAACGTACAGCGCCACAGCCCCTAGAATTAAAAAGTCGTAAGTAAATATTTAACCAAAATTAGGTGAAAATAACCACGACCGACTACATAGTCGCGTGGCCGCAAAACAGACTGACCTTTCTTATGCAACTTCGATACCAAAGAATGATTAGTGTTTTAGAATGTCTTTGTACAGAACAATGCGTTCAAACAAATAACAACCGAACATAAACACGGCCGGTCCGCATCAGTACTTTAGGCCAGTAACAAATGTGCGTGCCGAAAGATCTCTATAAGCGAATTTTCACCGACGATTCACTCAATTTTATATCGGTATGTTCCCCCAAAAATCTTCAAAGACTTCTCGCAAAAAGCTCGCGGTACGTATTAACCTAACTGTAAAGTTAACTCGTTTCGTAATACACAAATTGGACTTCCTCAGGGAGGTATTTAGGGGCCTTTTCCTCTTCCAATATATACACTGGTATTACAGGTACGGCGGCTCGGAGGCGCGGACGGTGGTGCTGCACCGAGCACGGCGCGGATTCGGTTTCGTGCTGCGCGGGGCGAAGGCTTCGTCGCCGCTGATGGAGCTGCGCCCCTCGGAGCGCTGCCCCGCGTTGCAATACCTGGACGACGTGGACGCGGGCGGAGTCGCCGACCGCGCCGGGCTCAAGAAAGGAGACTTCCTCGTCGCGGTAGGCGTCCGCCGCCACTCTTTAGATCGATAAAACGTCACCAGAGACGATGATGATATACTTCTTGGTCGATCGAGATTTTTACTTATACAACAAAACATAGAAACACATTTTAAATCCTGTTTGATTCCATAAACAGACGAATTCTGAAACAAAATAAGGATATGACATTAATTAAACAATAAGTACAGTAGCATTAGAAGTATAGTGTAATGTGTATGCGTTGTTCTAATGATTTATTATGAATTATATTGCATTTCTAAGGTTTCTTCACTCCCTACAGATCAACGGTGCGGACGTGTCTGCGGCGTCCCACGAGCACGTGGTGGAGCTCATCCGTGGTTCGGGAGCGCTGGTCGCCATGACCGTGGTGTCGCTCGCCAACTGCCGTACGTACACGCACACAAACACATACACGCAAACACACACCTTTATTTACTTGAACAACAATGACAAATATTCAATATGGCTCCCCAATAAGTTTACTGATTTTTATATCTTTATTTCCAGCTATGACGGAAAACAACACGTGCACCGTACCGACGAGTAAGTCTCAAAATCAGCTCTCGAGTTCTGGAAGACCGTACGCCGCCACTCTGCCGAGGAAAGCCGCCGGAGGTAAGTTCATTTTGTTAGTACTGTAAGAGCGTTATTAGGGAGTATTAAAATATACATCTATTATTTAAAATACCTGGGACTCGAGATAAAAAGCTATTTAATATATCTTGAAAGATTTTTGAAAATGCATATAAGAAATTGTATTCTGACAGGGCGAAGTCCTGCGCCTGCGCCTCCTCGACGGGACCCCAGAACTACACTTAGCGTAGGACGAGCGAGGGCCAAGTCTATGGTCGCTGGACTCGGTGAGTGAAATGTTAAGATGAGAGAGAGAGAGAGAGAAAGAGAGAGTGAAATGAATAAGAGTTATTGATAACATTTTGTAATTATTGATCGGTTTCCAGAAAACGGTGGGGAGAAAGAGGAGAGCTGCGAGCCGCTGAGCGTCGCCGGGAAGTCGTCGTCTGCGGAGTCCGTACAGCTTCATGGAAATAGCAACAGTGAGTGGATGATAAATACTAGGATCATATTCATACATCTTACCTTTTAATACTACAAATACTACAATATAACAATAAAATAGTAAATTCTTTGAGGGTTACATTTTTTTCATTCTATATACATTTGTAATATTATATATAAAACCTGTTATATTGTAGACGGTACTCCAGTCGCGCCCCGTACGGCATCCATCCGCGCGAGACCCGCTTCGGGAAGAATCACCGCTGCGGAGCTGGAGGAGCTGTTCCAGAGGCAAGCCGACGAGCACGTGTGAGTACAACGCACTGGTCACTTTTAGACCGTGAATTGATTTATTACATAAATATGTTTTATAGATGGGTAGTGTAGCATAACCTAAAGTTATAACTCATCTATAATCATCACCGCTCGTAACCTTCCCGCAGCAGCGGCGGCACGGCGATGATGACGCGCTCGGCCTTCCAGGACGGCCCCGCCTCCCCTCCCGCCTCCCCCGCCAGACCTGCACGCGTATACGCCTCCGTCGCCGACATGAAGAGGAACCGCACTAAGGTACATAATTTTATCTAAGAAGATTTATATGCTTCACACATCACAAAATGTACAAGCCGAATAAATATTTGAAGAACGTATAATCTCAATACAGTCCAAGAATTTAAAATTTATTATGTATCCTGAAATAACTTGTTATAATACGGAATAGTCCAGACTTTAATCAGAGAACGGAAAGTAATACTATAATAAAGCTATAATGTCTGTCATTAATCCCCACTCCGGTAGCTGTGGCGCGAGAGCGGGTCCCTGCGGCGCGACTTCCACTCCACTCCGGACCTGGCGGCCGAGCACGACGCACGCCCGCACCGCACGCGCTCCAGCGAGGACGTGCACGGTACATACACATCTTAATATATAAAACACAAAGACACTCACTGACTCATTCATCGCTCTGCAGCCCAACCCGTAATACCTAGAAAGCTGAAATTTGGACACAAGACTCCTGATATATTGAATAGGTGCAATAAGAAAGGATTTTGCAAAGGTCCAAACCGTTCCAAAGTTACAGCTAAAACACTGCAAAAAATATAACGCGCTTGTTTGATACCTAATAGGTGGTGTGGAAATTCAAACAAAATGTTTGATCACTTTCACACTCCGTTGCGAAGCATGGGTAGCCTGCTAGTATATATATATGTTAGTATATAGTAAATGTATATATATATATATATATATATATATATATATACATTTGCCCGCGTCGAAGAGAACCTAATATTATAGATGGCGGATTTACCAAATACGTACTAGGTGTATTTTCATGTAGATAAAAAAAAAAAAGATAAAGTATTATTCCGCTGTAACAAGTAGCCTATGTTATTCTAGGTCATACTCTATTTGTGTACTAAATCTCATTCAAAACTGTTCTTTTAGACATACTTACTGTATCAAAATAATAATTAAATGATATCAACGACATTACCATTTTTAATTATATGAAGACAAAAAATTCCACTCGATGATGAAATACTTTAATTTCATAAAAATTTATATTATCACATAAAAAAGTGTTTATTTAATAAATGATTTTGACACATAAGGCACTAAGTATTTTAAAAATAAATTATAGCCTATATTGATCAGTGATAATTTAGGATTCCTATGGTGAAATATTTTTGAAATCGGTCCAGTATTTACAAACACACACACACATACAAAAATACAAATATTTTGTCCTTATAACATTGGTATAGATATATCTGTAATGTATAAAATGTTCTACAATATGTGAAACTGACCTCAGAGTGCGTGCGCGCCCCGCCCCCGTCGGAGGCGCCTCCGCCCCCCCCGGGAGCGCCCGCGTCCTCGTTCCGTCCGACCGCACCCGCCAAGCTGTACGCCTCGCCGCGCGACCTCGCCGCTGTCGCCTACAGACCGGCCGCCGAGCACGTACGGACTTTTATTATGTGGCTTTTGTTACTACCATTACCACTACTTTTACTGACATTTTACCACCTTATTACCACTATCGCACTCGACCGACTCGTCGGTACATTAATCATTTATACTTTTGGACATTTTTATCCCATCTCAGCCTCGACTTGGGATTGCGACCAAACATTTATATTTACAACACTAGTACTTAATTAGTAGATACACTTACGTCCCTCTCCCTCCTTAGGCCCGCAAGCCTGGCGGCGTGCGCGCATGGTCCCGCGGGGCGCGCGCCCTTTCCGCTGACGACGCGGCGCACCAGTACGCGCAGCCCGTCATGCACAAAAGCTTCGCGAGACAGGTGACTACACTTGTAGACTATGCTACTGCGGAATAAATGACAACTAACTTTGAAAACGACTTTTCTATAATATATATAAAATATGTACGTTTCATTCTCACGTTCTTCAGAATTCTACTCCCGCGCCTCCCATACCGGAGCCGGACTACAGCATGTCGGAGTCCGACGAGGAGACCGCCAAGATCAAGATCGAACCCACCGCTGCCGAGACCAGCGCCAACAGCAACACCAGGTACACGCACATACACACGCACCCACACACACAATACACACCAGAGGACACTTTATGACACGTGTAATTCCTAAAGCCAATTTATACTTTTCCAGGAAATACTCGACCATTTATGAACGCGACGACGACATCTATTAGTTTTCCCTTAATGCATGTTTGTTTCCAAGGTATTACGATTTAGATATTATCATTTGTGTCGCTGGGATCTTTGTCCGTACTTGGAACTGTATTTGCAATGTTTTTTGAACTGCATTGTGTTGTCTTATTCGTATTTCTATTAATGTTACGAAAAATATTTATTTGTTAAACGATGTGTTAATAAAATATATTTCATTTGGGTTTTTTTGGGGTTGTTAGTAATTCTTATTAGAATTATTAACAACGTTAATAAAAAAAGGTTTTTTTTGTTCTATAAAAAGTCCTATAAATACACTGGATGGAAAAAACAGAATAAGTGTCTATATAGATAGTGCTACCACTTATAAAAGTGCTAACAATGAAACAAATTAAACATCATTATAATTATACCAAAAGAATTATTTACGTTCATAAGTGACTGCCGTCAACTCATTAGGCATTAAATATCACATACGCTACGCGATTGATAAGGACGAAGCTTGAGCTACTTACTACATATATTTCATTTAATTCATTATCCATACTAGATATGGCATATATAAGCTTTATTACGGTGTTTTTTCCACCCTGTGTATCTTTTCTCCAAACAATGAATGTTATCGCTACAGTATCCTCTCCACCGTGTGTTTCAGCGGCAGCAGTTCTGGCTCCGGCTCCATGCAGCATTCGTTCTCGGTGGACGAGATACAGAAGATCCGCACTCGCCTCAAGTCGTCAAAGTCGTGCGGGGACGAGCTGGGCGCGGGTGCGGAGCGCGAGCGGGACGACGGCGACAACTCGTCCTCCGGCGTGTCCTCCGACCAGGAGGCTGCGCGCCCGCCGCGGCGGGACAAGGTGTCCTTCTGCAGCTCCGTCACCGTCAAGTCATCCAACGACGTCATCAGCACCGAGCCCGTGCACAGTTCATCCGAGAGCCTGGCGCCCCCTCCCATGCGGCGTCACAATTCGCTGACGCGTAAGCGCGCGGCGGCGGCGCTGCTGCGAGGTGCGGGGCGGGGCGGAGTGGGTGGGGCCGGGGCCGGGGCGCGCTCGGCGGCCGAGCGCCTGGGCGTGGACGTGGGCAAGGCCCCGGGACGGCGTGCGCGCGTCGTGTCGCTGGCCGAGCTGCCGCCGCCGCCCGAGGAACCGGGCGCGGAGGAAGCGGCGCCGCCCGCGCCCGCTCCGCCCGTGCTGGCTCCGCCGCCGCAGTTCAGCGACCGCGTGCGCGTTGTGGCGGCGTTGCCCAAGCTGACGCACCTGCACTAGGAGTGGATCTTTTCTATATTCAATTAGCAATCTCGTCTCTTTTAAAATGCTCCGAGCCGAGCCCGACGGGTGTTGTCTTATGAGGCGCGGAGCGCGCGTCGCCGGCCGTGAGTCGCCCGGCGGGGCGAGGCACGTCAGCGTAACACATTTTGTAATCGAATGACTAAATGAAACCAAAGATTTATAGTATTTATTGTTGAGGAGTTAACATTGATATAGTTGAAGCTAATTTTGATACATTCCCCTCCGCCCGCGGTACGTCGGCGGTCCGAGGCGCGGCGGAACACTTGTTACTGTTTAGTCTCCGAAGTGTCAAACTCGTTCGTTTTCCTTCTCCGAGATTTGTTTTCGAGTTATATTTTATTTCTACACTGTTACAACGCAACCAAGTGCCATCGTGTCTTTGATTTTGTAATATTTTTATATATATTTGTACATATTTTACGAGAGCTATTTTGAAATGTTGAAAGAGTGGACGGAACGCTGTACATACAAAGATACATCCGGCCAACGAAAACGATATATGAGAAGTAACGATAAATTATAAAACGCATTGTATTTATAAATAGTATATTATATTGGAATTTAATTCTACGTGTCAAAGAAAAAATGTTATTTATTTGTTTATTTCATTCGTCCAAGAATATCGATTAGTCCACTCTTTTGACGAATTATTATCTGTACAAGGCCGACGCCATCTTGAATGTGTTCTCGAGATTAGTGCTCATTATCCAATGCTTTAGCGCGTCATCCGTTCCATTATAGTCTACATTACATTGGCCGTCGGTAGCGTGCGTTCAGTATTCGCCTAAACGTCCATAACTGTATAAAGTGCGGCCAAAATCTTATAATCATTGATTATGGTACAACAACAGAAAAATAAAATATTATTTACATTAAAAACAAATGAAGATCTCAACACTAAAAGGGCGTATCAAATTAAATATACCTATTATACTGAAATCACGTTACAAGATGGAAATCATATTTTACGAATATATTTAACACCAATATTAAAATTTTGTACTTGAATTGTTTGCGTCTCGTGTATTAGAAAGTAGGCTGCGATGTTATTATTAACGAAAATCAAAAGTAAGACGTGTTGAATTTATTTTCGTCCTGAAAATTTATAAAACTGTCAATAGTCCCCGGAAGATTGACCTTCCTTGCATCATCTGCATCACATATTCATCTGTTGAACAGATCTCAATGGCCTATGTAAAACTAAATATCTAAAATCAATGTAAATCAGTTCAAGAGTGCACGCAGCAATGCTTTCTTAGTTATAGGAACACTGCCTATCGGCCGGACAGCCCAGCGCTACTGTATTATAGCACTTAAATCAAAGAGCTAAAGTTTACATTGCAACAGGCCTGGATATTTTGCAATTGACGTCGACTCGTTGGCGATAGAATTTAGGAATTGCCAGAAATTGAATTATTTACATGTTCTAGAGCTGAGTATACACTGGGGTTGTTTTCATTATTTTATTAACAATTTTGATATCTTATACAATTTAAACAGATAGAATGATTAGAATAAGATTGATTATAATAACTTTCTTAACTTTCATAGACTCGAGTATTGGACGGTCATAGGTCGGATAGTTTTATGAATTTAGGACTCGTCGCTGCCCCCGTGTATACTCGGGGTAATGGTAGCCAAATTCTAGCTAACGAAACTAGCTCGAGTCGAGTATCTTAGCGGGTTGACGTAGATTCTTTATTAGCACAATCGATTGATTTATATTAATTATTATTATTATTATTGAGTTTTATCTTCTTGTCATTAATTTAAGTTGTATAAATGTATTGTCTACTTAAGGCATAGATAGGTAGTGGTAATTATATTAGGGCAATATTATAGAATAATCGAACGGGAAAAGGGGGGGGTGTGACGATGAGTGTTTATTATGAAAATTTCTCATCTAAAAAGTGTGAGGATTATCTGAGAAATACTCAAAGCCACGCCCCACCACATTTTGTAATGTACCAACCATTGTTTGTTTCATTTGAGTCTCAGTATCGTAACTGCATTTTGGTATACTTTCAAATGAAAATAAACGTCTCATCACTACAAGTGTGTTTTATTTTAAATCATATATTTATATCGTGATATCCATTACACAATACCTGAGTTATCTTTAATAAAACAAGGCCAATCGTTATATTTAATCACTAAATACATAAAAATTTCATCATATCGATACATTAAAATAGGACGGATCTTATCACTAAATGGATTATAACAATCACATTACAATTAAAACCTTATTCACTGGACTTAAAGTCTAAATATAATGAGACATCTTCTATTTTTACAAGTCGCCGATAATCCACTGTTTCATTACACATGGGACATTTCCCCTCCTCACGAAGCAATCTGAAAAATAAATAAAATGTAGAACGTAATAAATAAAATTAATTAAATAAAGTACTTACTCTTTAAATTCTGAGAGAATAGCTGGAAAGTCACACTCGGGACAGGCCGTCAGGTCGTCCTTCTCAATGTGCAAACCCTGAAAATATATACTATATGTATATATCTTGACTATATTGTATAGTTTAGATATTTTTTGTCAATAAAATATGTATATATATATATATATATATACACCTAAGTCTGTTTTTACACGGTAGATTGGTTCCAGAAAACACCGTGTAAAAAAGACATTGATCGTATGCAAAAATAGGTGATTGGTTCCTAATCTCTAAAACCTATTAAAATTAGTAAAAAACAAGGATTTTTTAAGAACAAGTACTCATGTTTATTTAATTCAATCACATATACAATGTTTATTTTTACAAGCATAGTTATTGAAGATTATTCACAAAATATTAACACATTTCAATTGCTCTGACCAGTAAATTTGCTTGTATGTACAAAAAGGGAATTCCCCTAAATTTGTGATATGAACATATTTCACAGAAATTAAATTTGACAAAAAAAAATTAAGCCCAAAAAAATTTAAATCGTGCTAAATGGAATAAAATCATGTAAAAAAATTAAAAATATTTTATTTTCAAACCGTGTTATATCAAAACCGTGTAAAAAAAGACCGTGTAAAAACAGACTTAGGTGTACATATATGTATATATATAATCAATTACAATAAAGTCGAGACAACTACTCGTCAATAAAAATATTGATATATTGTATTTCCAAAATTAAGTTAAGTCCTTCCTTTAGAGCGAAGCTAGAAGCATTATATTGGTTTTTTATATTAATATTTTCTATACATTAATTATTTATGATGTCCACTTTTTAAGGATGATAAATAAAATAAATTAAAGCATTATTTAGATATTGAACCCCCCCTCCCTCCCAATTTAAACATAACATGGCTGACAAGAAAATATTCTACCCGAAGAGATAGTTATTTTCCTTTAAAATACGATCTCCTATACTAACTAGTACTCTCTATTTTTTCTGTAGTAATATAATGAATCCGACGGTTTGTTTTCGTCATTTGAATGTGCTAATCTCTTAAACTAGAAGTCTGATTTAAATTATATTTCTGAATATTAGTTTAATTCTTAAAAATGATTGTTTATAGATATACAGAATTCAGGCGTTTAATCATTTATAGAATACTCTTGAAAGGTCACAAGTTGGAGTCCTGATTAGGTTGGCGAATTTTTTAACAACAACATGCGACAAAATACATTCTGTAGCTACATTAGGAAGGATTAACTAGTAGGTATTCAATTTGGACATATTTTAGGGTTTTTAACCAGTTACATGTGAGCAATTTAAAGGTTTTTCTTAATAACTTGTTATACAAATTTCTTCTTAAGAAGCGAAAAAATCGAAAAAATTGTGAAAGAAGTTTGTTTTAATCGTCTACCAGCATTAATTGAGCTACGATAGTCTATTAGAGAATGTTGTTTTAGTATAATATTAAGAATAAATTATTGTCTTATTGTCAGAACAACTAGCAGAGGGTAAAAACCTTGTGTAGAAAAGCGAAAAGGTGAGAATACATCATCTTTTAAGATTGCTCTTTTGGACCTTTCCAGTTTGAGAAGTTTGTTTTTTGGTGCACGTCACCATATGGTGATGCAATAGCTTAAAATAGAATGGCATAGTGCTAGATACATTTTAATTATGGTTTTTGGGGGATGGAAATTTTTTAAAGATAAGTTTACGAGTTTTGGTTGATAGCAGCTCATGGTGGGATTTAAAATTAAGGGTTCTGTTAACTGAGCTAAGTTGTAAGCATGCTCCCATGTATCGTCATGAAATATGTCATGACATCGGCAAAGATTACGATTTGCGAGCTGATAACAAATCATTGATGAATGCGAGAAAGAGCATGGGTCTTAAAACGCTGCCCTGTGGAACTCCATAGGTGATATGGTCAGCACTAACACTCCACCTTCATCTTTAACGTCTATTCGTAAGGTAATCTCAGAATACATCTAGCTGAGTACCTCAAAATCCTATTTTAACTTGTTAAAGTTACTTATATATAGTAATGTGTATGGGGTCACTTACCGTGGCGATGCAGAAGGGTATGTGTTCCTGGCAGGCGGCGCAGCGCAGAGCGGCGCGGGGCGCGGGAGCGGCACAGCGCGGGCAGGGCGCCTCCGCCGGCGGGGGGGGAGCCGCGCGGGGAGGGTGCCGCACCACCGACTCCACCTTTTTAGTGTACTTCGGATCGATCTGCAAATATTCATAAACTCGTTTTAAAGACAAAAGATTTTTCAAGTATACATGATTTAGTTTTTACATATGTACAAAAGATAACCGACCTGCGAGCGGTATTCGGGCTGCATGAGCACGCGCGCCCAGCGGTGGGCCTGGTGCTTCATGCCCGCCCGGAGACATTCGATGACCGTCGATGTGAGGATTGAAACTTGATCTAAAATATTAAAAATAGTGATTATTGTGTAAAGTACAATATTTATAAAAAAAAATACGTGATAACCTACGTTGTTGCGTTTGAAAAAAGGAAACTTCATCGGCCGTGCGAAGAAGTAACGTGGCCGCGAGGTCGTGGCGGCCGCGCTTCACGTGCGTCCTCACCTTAAACCATTTTGTTTGTATAATATTGTTGAGACGTTGGACAGTTTAGACAATAGTCAACGAACACTAGGCCGCGTACCAGTATGTACGAATGCAGCAGCGCGGCGTGGTGCAGCAGGTCGGCGGGGGGCGGGGCCCGCCGCGCTCGCAGCGCTGCCAGTAGCGCCCGCGCCACGTCCCGCGCCTCGCGGTACCGCCCGCGTGCGCACGACCCTGCGCACACCACCACCTGGGACACACACACTGTATACACACACAACCGGTATCACCGGCACGGCTGACCTCCTCAATACCCACCGCGGTCTTCGCGGCTTCCGTGAACTGCTTCTTCGCCATGTAGAGGCGAAACAGATGACGCGGATCCCGCGGGTTGCCGTCCACGTCTCCCAGTAGAAATTCTATCAGCCTGTTGAAGGAGGTGTAGTGTAGATGCTGAATATTACTCTAGTGATAAGTAATTACCGAACCTTCTGGTCAGTCTGTCGTCGTCGGCGGCGGCGGCGCAGTCTATGGCGATGGTGATGGCCTCGTTTTCTTCGCTCTCCGAGCTCTCCGCCTTCAACAGATGCGCCATGGCCCCGTTGTAGTCCCCGGCGTGGAAGTAGAACTTTCCGGCTAACAGATTGTTTTTCTCGCCCTCGAAGTGCAGGGCCAAGCTCCTGAAGTCCTCGGGTCGCGCCTGGGACGTCTGTATGAGTATTTCTCCGTACAACTGCAATTTTCCATTCTTTCTGGCGAGTTGAAAGGCCTCGTCGTAGCACAGGGACATCACTAAAAATTTTATAGCCGACGTCGGATCGTCGGTATTTTGGAAATAGTTGGCCACCATCTTGGCTCCTTGAACGGACTTCGTTTCCTGTACCAAATTAACTGCTTCGTCTATGTCGTCGAGCTTGTCTAGATTCAATCGGATTGCAGATTCGAAATCTTGTGCCTTTAAATACGACTTCATCGCCTCGGCGTATCGGCCCTCCGCCTCTTTGGCTTTCGCGTATTGGAGATGGATGCTCGGTGAACGAATTTTGGGTATCAGAGCCTCCACTTTCAACCACGACTTCAGTTTAATGTACAGCGATGCCGCTCTCTCCGTGTTCCCGGTGTGGTCGTACAGGGCCGCCGCGTGACTGTATTGTTTCTCTTCCTCCAGTAATTGGGCACAATCCTTAAGTAGGTTTGGACTGTGAGATAATTTCATGGCGGTCGTGACCCCCCTCATGACGTCCCCGCACCGGATGGCCATGCGGGCGATCCCGGCCTCGCATTTTTCATTGTGCTCTTTCACTTTAACATCTTCAACATTTTCAGTTATGATACTTTTCTCATAATTTGTTAAAGCTTCGTGGTAATCGGCTCTAAAATAAGGTACAAATATTTATTACAAATAGACAATGTGAAGATCAAAGTATCGGCCGAGAACATTTAAGAGTTTTTAGAGGATTGAAATGTGTAGAACTTAAGTTGTGGACTCATTTGCAGGGTTGATATTATAATGTACATCAGCAAAAGGGCAACTAATGAGTTTCTGGCCTGCTCTTCTCAACAGAGCAGCATTCCAAGTTGGTAGCTTACTCACGGACTGACTAAACTGACCTTTTTATTGTGATATTTGACGATTCGAAAGTGCGTGTAAATACTTGCTTGATTAAAAATATTTTGTATTTGATGGCTATACTGTACAACGCAGCAGCACGGTCCACTTACGTGAGCTCCAGATGCTGGGCGTGGTGCAACGCGGTGCGTGTTGCTTGGCGCGGGCAGTGGGCGGCGGCGAGGTCATGGGCGCGCGCCCACTGCCCCTGCGCTGCGTGTAGCTCCAGCGCCCGCCACGCCGGACCCCCCTCCAGCCACCGCGCTGCCGACTCGCCCTTGCCCAGACACGCACACAGCATGCCGCTACATCACATGTTAAAACATTATTTGAGGCATGCCTCAAGTCAAAAGGGAAGCTCGTGCAGCTAATTACTGAACCTCAGAACCGTTATGTCATTGTGTTTGTATCCAAACTATAATCTGCCAGAGCTTTTAGAAAACACCAAACCAGGAATACCTAAAGTCAGAGAAGGTTGTCAGCTTATAACTGAACCTCAGGACTGATATGTCATTGTTTGCATGGTCATTAAGGATCAATCAAGGATTGATCCGTAATTAACCAGCGGGTCATTAAGGAATGACCCGCTGGTCAAACGATAATTAATAAAAATCTGCGACAAATGAGCGGACGGTCAGCATGATGTATCACCTGACATCCGTCCACAGATGCGTCCACAGATCCGTCCGTGAGGAAAGAATGAAAGATTTTGTGTATTCGGCTCTCTCACACATTACGTAAAAAACTATAACGATCTTTTGTAATTGGGATCGAGCTGACCTTAATACGAAGAATAATCAAATAACTACACTAGCATTGTATCGCAATGTTGGTACATTGTATGTAGAAAAGTTACTAAAACACCCGCTCACCATAATACTGGTAACTCTTCAATGTGGAGAGCATCTTCCAGGGCCCAAACCATCGACACGTCACTTAATCTGGTGTAAACGCGGATAGCTGAAATAATAAGATTATTTCTTAAATTGTGACTAATAATCGGATATAGTTCCAGGCAAACACTAACCAAACTCAACCGCTAGCTCAGAAATCGCGGCTTCCCCGAGTTTCTTCCACATATCCACTTCATCCACGGCGTCACAGAACAGCCATGCTTCAGAGAAGCGTCGCAGGAGCAGCAGCTTGTCGATGTGCTTCCTCTGGTTCGCGAGGCGCTTGTCCGTATCCGCGTCCGCGAGGCCGCTGGTATTGTGCGACTCCAGGGGTACACGTACTATACTGGAAACGTTACCCCCGGTTAGTATAAATAGTAATTAAGAGTAAAATTTTAATATTGTTTGAATTCTCAATATATGAAAAACAAAAAATTAAAAAAAAAGAAATATAGGATCAAAAATTCCCCCTCCCCCCCCTCCATCCACCTCTCACAAAGAAACAATCGAAACAGACCTTCCCCCGCCGGAGTAGCAGTAGACGTCCCCCGAGAACAGCAGCAGGGGCTCCGAGTGCACCGCGGTGCGGGCCACCAGCGCCACGTGCGGGCCCGCCGTGGAGCCGCTGCAGTAGTAGTACGTGTGCACCGCCGCGCCCGTGTGCACGGCCAGCACGTTGCGGTCCGACAGGCATATGTCCCACGTCGCAGACTTCACGCTGGAGTTCATTCAATTTATTTATATATATCTTTTCCACTTTGAGTCCATACCGGTGATCACTTGTGTATAAATAGGAGTAACAGGCCTATTCTGATACATATGGATATAAACATTTCCGTAAAGACACTCTCCGACTTAAAATAAGGCTACGAGGGTTTCCTGCTCTGAGAACCACACAACAAACTCAAGCAGCTTTTTTTTATTGTGATCACTGTTTCACAAACGTCAATATTTAGTGAGCAATGAAGATATCTCTATATCACCACTAGTATCTGGAAGTGTCTTACGTGATCGGATCGGGCAACGCGCACAGGTCGTGGGCGGGCGCGCAGTACACGTGGGCGCGCTCGCATGCGTCCAGCAGCAGTGCACGCGCGCCGCTGATGTCGCAGTGCAGTGCACGCGCGCCCGCCGCGTGCCGGTACCGCGAGCACGACCGCCAGCCCTCCAGGCAGAAGTACTCGATGTGTCCCTCCTGCGTTTTAAAGTAACACGAATATTTAAAGAAAATGTTTTTTTTTAAAGTTTCTTAAGACAAGATGAGATTCAAAAAAAATTTTTTCTTCTTCTACTTATTTTTTTTTATAAATAATTATATTTTCTGAAATATCGACTGAAATTGTCCAATATCGTTCGTTCCTTAAGATTATTTAAAATAATAATAAAAAATTAATTTATAAGTTGAAAATAAAAGGTAAGGTGGTCCTCCGACCGCACATTTTTATTTATTTTGATAGTTACATCTGTGACAAATATGAAGAAGTCCGCGGTGAGATGTATGTCGACTATTTTTGCCCCCTGCATATGTTGTTCTGGAAAAATCATCGCCTCCCGTTCGGGTCGGGAGGGATCTGGGGCTTCGATCTGTAATTCACAAATTCATTAATAAATATTATATAATTAATTAATTATTTAACTAAATGGTATATACGATACCGAGTGCAGCATAGCTTTCCCCTCGAACATGGCAGCGGCGCAACCACCCGCGGCGCGCAATAGCGTGGGGGGAGCGGGGTAGTGGCGGCGGAGGGGAGCGCCCCCCCCTAGTGGCTGGAACCAGCCCACCTGCCCGGCGCAGCAGCACACGTGCGACCCTCCCAATGCTATGATATCCGGTTCAACGGGTAGCGCATAGGTCGCCAGGGCTGTGGGTTCAGCTGCAACAATAATGTCTCAGTAATACAAGTAACCATACAGATATTACGAGGTCAGCCATCTTTAAGAAATGCAACATAACATAACTTACATTTATTAACCGGTTCTGAATCATCCCCGATCCCGATACACTGATATACGGTGACCTCGGTGAGGTTGGTCAGAGTGACAACCCTAGTCCCGTGGGTGGCGTGAAGGGGGGGCAGCGCAGTCACGTACACACTGAGGTACCCTCTCCCAGCAGTGGCTAACAATCTTCCATCGGCACTCCACGCTACACTCTCACATCCACCAGCAGGCACCACCGAGCCCGACACCTCACCATTGTTCCAAACCGAGATTAGTTTAAGCCTAAAACAGGATACATTTTGTTAAATAGCTTGCAGTAAAAAAACAATGTTTTAAAACTTACTGTCCATCCCCACAGGATGCGGCCTGACCATTGAAAACGGCTACATCAGTTAGATTGTCTTTGTGGTTTTTAACTTGAAACAGTTCTTCCCCAACCTCCTTTATATGTGTAGATATAGCAATAATGTATCCACCGCTGAATCCAATCAGGATATAACCATCCCCATACCATTTGTATGATACAATAGATCCATATCTCTGTTGGAATGCTAACTCTATGGGATTCTCTGGATTCAGGAGGTTGTATAAGTACAAAGTTCGTTTACCGACCACAAGACTGATCTGAAAAAATCACAAGAGTTAAAAGATAACTTACAGTCTTTTATTATTATAATACAATTTATTATAATTGGTAACTTACAGTATTCTCACCGGCAACTCTCTCGTCTGTTTTCATTTCTGAAAACTGTAGATCATTTGGTATATCTCGTAAGGAAATCATCCTGAGCGTGTCTCCATCAGAATTATTAATGGACAGGTACTTATCATCGGAGGCTAGTACTAGTATGCTGTCTCGGTTCCATGCAGCACAAGTTATCTTTTTAGCATGTTTTCCTAATATAGGTATTCGCCTAGAACATCAAATGTTTTAACATTAATAACACAAAATATTTGTCTTGCACACTTTTTTTTTAACAGTTGTATATAATGTGAATCCAAATAAGGAAACAATCTTAAACACATATCAAGAAAAAACATAATTACTTTGTAGTGTGGTGGTTATACAATGCCAAATTTCCTTTCTGAGTCCCAATAGCTAGCAAGGGCTCTCCAAAAGACCAAGCTAAACATGATGGGGCTTCACGGAGACCTGTTTCTATGTTGATACGTTTATTAGCATGGCATTCCCATAAAAGCACTGTGTTGCTGTTTGGTGTTATGATTGCCAAGTAATCACCATCGTTATCCCATTCCATCCCGGCACATAAACTAAAATATATTAAATATTTAACTAAATTGTTTATAATATATATAAATGCATATCCTCATTGATAAATCATAATAGTGTATAGACATACCCTGGCAACTTAAGTCTCTCTAGCAGTTGTCCTGATCTATCATGAATAGCTACAGTAGCATCAGTACCGGTAGTAGCAAGAAGAGAGTGAGATTCACCCTTCTGCCATAAGAAGTAAAGCTCTCCTAACCCATGGGGTTGTTCAATGGTATACAAAAGCTTAAAAATATAATACAAATTAAAATATTTGCATTACTTTTATTAACGTAAGCTTAGAATTTATTGTTTTTATAAATACATACCTTAGGCGTCGTCATTTTTTTAATTCTACTAATAAAAGGTACTAACTATACTTATTGAATTGGTTTAATAACACTCGAGCCTCCAATCATATTATTAATGTATGTTATGTATGTCTACTTATACAAAACACGAAAATAATTTTTTACATAGAATATTTATTATTTGTATTATATACACACCCAGTTGCTAAGCAACAACAAAACACATACATTATCCAATAGTAATTATAATTTAAACACTTTAAATTTGAAACAAAATAAATATTTTTAAAATTAAAATTTTCATTAATTATAAACTCTATAAATATTCATTTATATAAATTATAATTAAAAATTTAACTGAATAAATTCATTTACGAGACAATACGAAAATAACAATATTTTTTCCATGTTCGAATTGCATAAAATGCTGTTTTTACAAAAGAATAAAAAATTGTCCCTTAAGCCTAAAAATTCTCTTGATTGATTGAGTGTATTTATTAAAAGTGCACTAAATAAACATTTAATCAAACAATAGTGTATATTTTATTAGTATTGGTTATAAACGTTTTTAAAATTTTTGGTGGTTTATTTATTTATGAATAACGCTAAAGCTACTTTACAGATTTTTATGGATTTTACTAATATTATTTACATTTGATTTCGAAAAATCGTTATTTAAGAAAACCCTATAATAATTCAAAAACTGGTTCTAAAGTTATTTTTGATTTTTGGATTTACCAGGAAAAGCTTGTTATCCGATTGAATGATTTTGTGATTCCAATCCGTTGTTATAACAATTTATGAACCTATATGTGTATAACTTAAAGTTCATGGCATTCTTGCCTTACAAAAATATAGAAGATATTAAAATAAAACTATTTTATATTATTTAGGAATACTATACATATGCCTTTCCACTTGAGAAGAATTAAAAAACCACAACTATAATTTAATGTCATATGTCAATGTCCTGTGTCAACGTCAAATAATATGTATCTATCTGAGAATATATATTTCAAATAGTTTATATTTTACTAGTTTAAGTTTAAGAATTTATATAAACTAAAATTTTGTATTTATGGAATTTCATGAATTTAGTTTTAGACTGTTATAATGAGTGCTAAATTGAAAACACTATTACTTGAAAATGTAAAGTTTGTTTCGTTTGTTAATTCATTTCAATTAATGACATTAATTTGTGTTTGTTTAAACATATTTTTAATTTATTTTAGGCAAACCAACTGGTTAATAGAAATGTCGGCAATCTCAATAATATGCACATCTCATATAAGCACAAAGAAAGTGTATTTACTATAAACTTATCTTGTAATGAGATTCAAAAACTTGAAAAGAATTTAATGAATAACAAAATTACATTTAATATTAACAGAGATATTTTTATTAAAACTGTGCTTGATAACATTAAATGTCAAGAAAGAAAAACAACACCAAAGAAAGTTGTCATTGATTTCAGTTCACCAAACATAGCAAAACCTTTTCATGTTGGTCATTTAAGATCTACAATTATTGGAAATTTTATTGCAAACATTAATACTTATTTTCATAATAATGTACATAAAATTAATTATTTAGGTGACTGGGGCACACAATTTGGTTACTTACAATACGGATTACAGTTAAAAAATATTACAGTTAATGAACTCAGTCATAACCCCATAAAGAGTTTATATGAAGTGTATGTTGAAGCTAACAAATTATCAACCAGTGATGAAAGTGTACAGATTGCAGCCAAAAAGTATTTCTCTGATATAGAACACGGAAAGACAAATTTAGATAACTGGCTAAAAATCAGAGAAATAACAGTCCAAGAGTTAGAAAAAGTTTACCAACGGCTAGGAATTAAGTTTGACGAGTATCACTGGGAATCAGATTATAATGGCAAAGCCATAAAAGGTGTTCTGAAAACACTCCAAGAAAACAATGTAATACAAACAGATTGTTCAGGAAAAATGGTGGCTCAGTTCAATAATAGAAATGTAACTGTTTTAAAAAGTGATCATTCTACTTTGTATCTTTCTAGAGATATAGCTGCACTATTGGATAGGTATGATAGATTTAAATTTGACAAAATGTTATATGTTGTTGATAATTCCCAAACAGACCATTTTGCAGCCGTTTTTGACATTGTTGGTAAATTGAAGAAGGCTGCAACAAATGGCTGTGAACATATTAAATTTGGAAGAATTAAAGGCATGAGCACTAGAAGTGGTAATGTTGTTTTTCTTAATGACATATTAGATGAAGCCAAACAAAAAATGTATGATCAACAGCGGGAGTCTAAAAGTAAATGCCATTTTTTTCCTATTTGCTGATTATAACTTTGATTATATCTACATGATATGTATTTACAGATACTAGAAGCTCAGCTGTAAATGAAGAAACCTGTGACATACTGGGAACAACATCTGTGATAATAAATGATCTTAAACAGCGGAGGCAAAAGGACTACACATTTAGTTGGGAGAGAGCATTACAAAGTGAAGGCGACAGTGGAATAAAACTGCAATATCTTCACTGTAGACTTTGGAGCCTAGAAAAAAACTCCGGAGTACATCTTCCAAAAGAAGCAGAACCAGAATGCCTAAGTGAGGAAATTGTTGGCGATGTTGTAAATGAACTTGCGAGATTTGAAGATGTATTAAATAGGGCATATGAAGAAAATGAAGCTTGTATAATTGTGAACTACTTATTCCGGTTATCAAATAATGTTAATCGGATGTTTAATGAACTTAAAGTAAAGAATATTAACAATGATGTAGGTTCACAAAGACTGCTTGTATTTAATTCTGCTAGATTCGTTATAAAAACAGCATTAGAGATTCTTGGAGTAAAACCTTTATATGAAATGTAAACTAAACTGTACATAGTGTAGTACAAAAGTTAAAATACGATTTTTCTACAACCTAATTATTCTTAATATTATTTTTTGATTTTATATATAAGACAGTAGTCACTAGTCAATAAATAAATGAAATAAAAAAAAAATATTGTTAACAATGTGTTTTATTATCTGTAAATGCACTAATATTTCTAAAATTTAAATAAATTAATAACAAAATAAAAATGGATTCAAAATAAGTTGAAAGAACGATATTACCAATTCTAATTCCGATTAAGTATATTATAACAATTTAATAACTAATCATAGATTAGTTGACAACATTTTTCGTAGTTAAAAAAAGATTTTTTGCTTTATAAAAATTTGGTAATGAAATTAGAATAAAAGTAGCATTTTGTAATTTTGACTGCCTGAAATATAAAGATCGGTAAGAACTTGTGACGAGGTTCGTATAACTGTTTTATGAGTTTTGTGTGATCAATGAGAGATCTAACCCCTCTTTATTTTTCTCCGTGTCAAAGTCTCATTTATTCCTGATAGATGGGAATGGGTTTGAAAGTTTTCCTATTTGTAGAAGTTTATGGGCAACAGTACCAGTTATCACATATAAAGAGTTACATCGCACCATTGATTCGCGTCTACAAAATAAAAAAACTCATAAAAACATTACTACGTAATTTTAAGTAATTATATTTTTCTCTATAAAATATTGTAATTTTGGAGTGATAATCATTATTTTTAAAAAAGATTGTTTTTACGTGGCATTATACAAATAACCTTTGCAATACTTGAAAAAAAATATATATTACATCTATGATGACCTAAAGACCATAGACTTATAGACACGTCGTATTGATGATGACCCCTCCCGACTTTGGAGGGAAATTTTAAAAGTTGATTAACAATTTTATATTTATGAGCGAATACTAGTGAAATATTTTAGAAATAAGAATTATGTTAAGAGTTCTTATTTTTATAGACAAAATATGATAGAAAACGCATTTTTTTTCATTTACTTTAATATTTAAAAGCAAGAGCAAAAGTATTCGGCTAACTTCGACACTTTTCGGTTTAGTCTCCGTTGACGTCAGAATAATTGGACCGCTCCTGCGTCAAATCGGTACTTCCGGCGATCACGTGGGCTGCGCGAACCAATCACAGCTCTTTGTCTCTTTATAGGCCGACATTTTCTGACAAGCGTAGAAAAAGTTTTCATCAACAGCCGCCATTTTGCGCTGGAGAGACTGAGAAGTATTTCGGAATTTGTCGTGTAAATTTTCTGTTTTTTCTTACATCATTTAATCATAAACTGTACCATTCCGTATATTTTAAAGTGTTAAGTGAAATCGTGTAGTTGGATCGGTTAAATAAGTTCCATAAAGTAGCTAAAATCTGGTGATATTGTTTTCATTTATTGTGCTAGTTCCGTCGGAAGATGGTGAGAGGGTCTGTGTAGCTCTTCGATTCGGAGCTTTGTAATGGCGAATACTTGAGTGAGAAATTTTAATATGTGCCTTCAATGGTTCGAAGGACATCGAACGATCGGGATGTGGGTGAATTATGTTGTGATGGATGACAAATCGCTCTAAAATGTTATTTCTTAAAGATATTAGACATATAAGTGTTATTTGAATCGGCGGGCCGAAATATTCACGACGGCTTACGTTTAGTAAACAGAGCCATGGCCGATCATCATGTGGATGAGCCGCCTAACAAGCGGGCTAAAATGCTCCGGGACTCTTTCCAGGGTCCCTCAGACACCGCAGGTAAGTACTTTTCTTGAATTAACAACTTTCATAACTTTAGAGCACCCTTCTGTCATTATATTAATACTATGATTTTTGACATTTTGCCGTCGCTCTTGTTAGCGCCGTGCAAGTTTTGCGTCGTATTATTGTTTCTTTAGATTAGGGATCGACAAAAATAATCATATTAAACAAATTTCTAACTTAAAACATTTTTTTGGCAAAATTTTACTTACAACTCAATGTTTTTATAACTTTTTACATGTTGAAAATTTAAAACTTTTATCAAACATTACTCGATATTTCATTAAATTTATATAAAATAAAACTCGTGAAAGGCAATGTTACTACTTAATTAACGGATTGTAAATGTCTTATTTTTTATATTTCACACAAAACATCATTGAAGATATAAACAGAAAAAAATATTAAAAGACAAGTCTTATAGGTTTATATTTAATTTTAAAATTAATTTTTATTCATGTATTTAATAATTTTATAACAAATTAGAATTAATTGTATGATTTTGGTTAATAAATTATTATAAATATTGGTGACCTACATTTCAATTTTGGTATTTTATTTCATAAATACCTCTTGATTAATATTAAAATATTTGGAAGTAGTATAAAGTACATTGTACATAACCTATAAAAACATAACATATTTATATAAACATATAAAATACATGTAATTTATAAGTTTTAATAAATGAAAGTATTATAGAAATAATTATTGATGAATATTTACTTGCTCTAATTTTATGATTAATGTTTAATTATCAAAAGGTTTCCGTTTTATGTTATTTTGGTACTTGTTTGTTTTAAATCAATATGACACTTATTTAATTTTCTGAATATTGTTAAATTATTTATAATAAATAAATAAATTAATTAGTATATCGCTTTGAGTTATGGTTAGCTTCATTTTGTTATTTATAAACTAAATATAACAAATACTATACAAATTTTTTCTTTATATTTGATTAATATCTGATATAGATAAATAATTTATTTTTAATTATTTAAATTCAAAATTTTAGTTAGTTTTTATATTGAATAATGAATTACATTGTTATGTGGTTGAGTGCTTATTTTTCTATATTTTATGTTGTGGTATTTTTATAATTATTTTACTTCTATCCTACTTAAATATGAATAATTATAATATATATTTTCTTCAAATAATTTGTACTTATTTTATTGTTACTTTTAATAAATATTAAATTTTATAAATATAATTCTCAAAAAATATTTTGATAATATATTTTTTTTAAGTAATATTTGATTCCAATATAAAAAATTAAATTCACAGATGGGTTTTCAAACCTAGACATGTTCGACCTTGAGAAGGATCTCCCCGATGAACTAATGGGAGGTTCCTGGGGCGAGCAACCCGGTGTCACCGGACCAAAGCCACCCGCGCAGGGGCCTGGTCCCGGACAAATGGTGCAACAACATAACGGGGATGACCCAACTGCTGCTATGCAGAGACAAATAAACAATCATCTCATACAACAAGTGAGTATCTGGGACTGACGGAAAAGTATATATATTTATAGCATAATTTAGGAATTAATTTTATGCTTTGATAAATATAATATAATATTTTTAGTTATAATGTTAGGTTTATATCTGATTTTTATTTCCTTTTATTTTGTGGTGTAGTAAAACCTTTAATTATTTGTTATATTGATAAATAAAATACCCTTAATGATGTAAAAAGTTTTTTTAAAACAATCCATAATTACGTTCTAATATGAATATTGAATAGTTTTCTTAAAATTAAAAGATATGAAATTTATAAGATAATTTTCATATACCATATACATAGTAGAATAAGTTGTTTAGAAAATTGGTTAATAATTATTTATTTTTCTTAAAAACTGTTAAAAATTGTAAACTCAACTTTTTTCATAGTAAAAAAATTGTCTTGTTATATATAAATATTTTATCTAACTTTATTTCAAACATTTACCATTTACAAAATTAATTATAATTTATAATAATGCAATTGAAAGGTAATACTAAATACTAATGATGTATTATGTCGTCTGCTGGTTTTTTCACAGGGCAACAAAGGATTAGTAGGCCACAACAACCCTTTGGGGTTAAGTAGTTTAGGTAGTAAGAGCCCTAATTTACAGTCTCCGCCCAACGTGTCTGTCTCCAAGGACCTTATGGGTGGTATGCACCAGCAACTTATACCAAATACAAGTCATCCAAATCAATTGCACTCTTCTATGCCCATTCAAGGTTAGTATATTATTATGTATTTTTTTTACAATCTTAATGGCTTTGTGTAATAATTTAACTCTAGTCAAAATTTAAGACACTATAACAGTTTAAATTGTTAAACTTCACATTAGTTTATTTTTTACAAATTATTACTAATAAGTACAAATTATTATTCTAATTCCTAAGTACAAATTATTATTCTAATTCCAGAAACTGGTAATTTAATAGTTTGGACAGGATATAAGCTCTATGTGCTATAGAGTTGTACATACCAATTACATAATCTCTAAGGTATTTTAAAAACATTATTTAGGAAAGAATATCAGATTTAGCCTTGATCATAACGGTACAGGGGGCATGAATGTAGCCAATGTCAGCGGCAACATGGTGGTGACGAACAGCAACATGACGGGTTCCAGCATGTTGGGCGGCGGCATCATCAACAACGTCAACAAGCAGCTGCCCACGCTCATGGGCAACAACCACCACCCCGCCCAGTCGCATCACCCGCACGCACAGGTGAGCAGCTATAACATTGATGAGCCCACTGAGTCACTAGTTTCTTGATTATTATGAACAAACTAGTTACTAAATAAGTGATGAAATTTTTTATGAACTTCTCAACTACTTTAAAGGATATTTAAGCTGTATGTTACTGTAAAAGAAAATATCAATTCCAATTTGAAGTATACTACAAATCATTATTAAAAAAAGTCGCAGTCTGTGAACAGAATTGTGTAAAGTAGCTTAGCTCGGTGGCTTTCAGGCTATGCAGAACGGTCCCCTGAGCGGCCGAGTGGGCGTCGGAGGCGTAGGCGTCGGGATGCAGGCGCCCAACATGCGGACGGGTCTGGCGCACGGTGGACACGCCGCGCACGGCGCCCACGGCGGGCACGCAGTGCACGGCGGCCACGCCGCCCACAACGCGCACACACGCATGGGTGCGCCGGCGGGCGGAGGGCACCCGCTCGCGCCTTACCACCCAGCCTACGGGCAGTCGGCAGCGGGCGGTGGAGCGCAGCGCGCCGCCGGCGTGCGCTTCGGTCCCCCGCCCGAGGCCGGTGGAGGCGCCGCGCAGGCCGTGCCCCCCGCTCCCTCGCCGCAGACGCCGGGTGCCCCGGCCGGAGGACAGGTTAATATTTATATTTATTTGGGATTAAACAAACATCTTTAATTAGTATATGGGATTGTAGTGTGATTCATATATTTTTGATACATTTTAACTTAATTTATCCTCATTGAGCGATATTTTTGACCAGTCGCAGCCTCAAGCGGCGACGCAGTCTACGGCGCCGGCCCAACCTAATACGGGATCAATCGCGGATCCTGAGAAACGGAAGTTGATCCAACAGCAGCTCGTGCTGCTCCTACACGCGCACAAATGTCAGCGCCGAGAATCGCAATCCAACGGTGAGACTTGGCAGTGCACATTGCCTCACTGTAAGACTATGAAGGGAGTTCTTAACCATATGATGTCGTGTCAGGTCAGTGTTGTTTAATTTATAATTAAATAATGTAATGATATGGAATCTATTTGTAATGTACGTTGTGTTTCAGGCGGGTAAGAACTGTGGAGTACCTCATTGTTCATCTTCAAGACAAATCATCAATCATTGGAAACATTGTAATAAAAATGACTGTCCCGTCTGTTTACCTCTCAAACAAGCAGATCGGACTAGAACTAATACTATGAATGGTGAGTGGTGCGGGATATATATTACTTTACATTTATTTGAAACTGACTAACACACTAACTGCAAGTTTTGAATCAAAAATATACAGTTATCTCTCATAAGACTTAAAGGTTTTTCATAAATAAAAAACTATTAGGGATTTCTAATAAGAACATCAGTTTGTTTTTGAATTTTGTTTCTGGCAATACAATAAAAGTATTTGTCCAGCGGCGGCACACTCCACGACAGGAGTAGGGCCCGGTGGCGGTGTGGGCGGGGTGGGGGGAGTCGGCGGCGTTGGTGGCGTTGGCGGTGTGGGCGGAGTGGGAACTGCGGGAGCCGGCGTGGGTGTGGGCGTGGGCACCGTCAGTGTCAATGTAGCGTCCGCTCCTGCGCCCAATTCCCTGCCCGCCGTCAACCAGCTTACCGGTAAGTGGCCGGGGTTATAAATATTGACTTATTTTTTTCTAGTCTGTAACCGTTCTCGGTGAAAAATTAAGCGTTGTAAATGAATAACTTAGTAACATGTCCAAACCGAGTAATACTGTATATTTTAATTTAATTATTACGTTATTTTATTTTGAAGGTTTTTTGCTTATCAATTATCGAGCCTTTAAGGATCTAAGTTTGTATGTTGTTAGAATATCGTAATTTTTACATAATAGCAAAATTCATTAAAATTTAATTATGTACTGTACCTAACCTAACCAATAACATTTTATGTATTTTGTAATACATATTTGGAGTGACTTGGTTACAATAAGCTCGAATATGATAAAATGAATGTCTCAATTGATACAGGCGGCGTGTCGGCGCCATCGGTGCCCACGAGTAACTCGGTGGGAGGTGTGGGTTCGGTGGGATCGGTTGGGTCGGTGGGGGTGGGTAGCGTCGGCAGCACGGGCGCGGACATGAAACGCGCATACGAGGCTCTGGGCATCGCCTGCCCCACGTCCGTGGCGGGCATGGTGGGCGGCTTCCCGCGCGCGCCCCTCTCCCGGCTGCCCGCGCCGCGCCCCCCTGCCCTCACGGACGTGCTGCCTCAGCAGAACATGCAGCAGCTGTTCTCCCACCAACCGCAGCCCGATATGCAGCAGCAGTCTCAACAGCAGCAGCAGCTTGTGAGTAGAAAATAGCATTTTTCTTATATAATTGTTTTGTGATATAATAACATACTGAACACTTCTTTTTTATTAGATGGGTACTGGAACTCTACAATTACCCGGAGCAACGGTAACGGCCAATCCTCATACAGGCACGAAAGAATGGCACCAGTCTATAACACCCGATCTCAGAAACCACCTTGTTCATAAACTGTAAGTTTTATTGTCCACCATTTTACATCGAAAAATGTTTAAAGTAAGTTTGAAAGTATATTCCAAACTATTTTTTTTATAGGGTTCAAGCTATTTTTCCCACACCGGACCCAACCGCAATGGCAGACAAACGAATGCATAACCTGGTCGCGTATGCGAGAAAGGTAGAAGGCGACATGTACGAAATGGCTAGCACTCGGTCGGAGTACTATCATTTACTTGCCGAGAAAATATATAAGATACAAAAAGAGCTTGAAGAAAAGAGACAAAAGAGAAAGGAACAACAGCAGTTGCAAGCGCAACAGGCTCAGCAGCAGCAGCAGAATCAACTCCAACAGCAGCCCGGAGTGCTGCCGGGTGGGGTAATGGGCGTGCGGGCGAACGTGCCGGGCGTGGGCGTCGGGCGACCCAACCTGCCCACGCAAGGCTTGCCCGCGATGCGAATACCCTCACCCGGCATGCCGCTCTCCATGCCGGTCAACCGCATGTCTTATCAATCTAATCTCGTTGGACCTCCTGGACCTAGTCCAAATCAGGTAAGAATTGAACGTTGTTTTTATAATATTATTTTAAGTTATCATTTTTGATATTCTGATTTTGCGCTTTTTATCTTTTAAAATCTGTATTATAAGGAAACACAAAATATCTAATTTTATTATTAAGCAGTCGAAATTATTATTTATGTATATATGTATATCTATATATTACAAAACTTACAAAACAATATTAAAATAATGAATAAATATTTTCAAATAGTTTTTTTCCGAAAATACACATAACTTCATGTGCAATTGTTCCGCTAGATGCCGCAAACCCCGAACGGAGGGAGCGTGGGAGGGATCGGTAGCGTAGGTAACCCCGGGATGTCACCGTTTGGACAGCCGATGACGTCACCGGCGCCACAGTACGCCGTCCACAGCAACGGACCCTCAGCGCTTGCGTCACCCGGCCCCGGAGCAGCCGACCCCCTGCGGGGCGCGGGCTCCGGCGCCAGCCCCTTCATGAACCACTCCGGTGCCTTCCGCAACGAGGCGGGTGCGGCATCTCCCGCCGCTGGTGCCGCCACCCCCGCCACGCCCCTAGCGCACGCCAGCCCTGCGCCGGACCCGCGGCCCGCATCTCGCCCGCCGGCCGCCGTCGTGCCCGCCTCCGCCCAGATGGCGGCGCTGCAGTCCGCGCTCAACGACGATAGCCCGCCCGACGTGAAACGCGAAGACGACGCGCGCATCAAGGACGAGCCCGATGACGACTGCGGCGGCAAGGGCATGCGCGACGAGACGCCCGGCGACGGCGACGAGCGCCCAGAGCGACCCGAGCGTCCCGACCCCTTCATCAAGCAGGAGGTAAAGCGCGAGATCAAGGAGGAGCCGCCGGGCACGCCCGCGCCGCCCGATCCCACGGGGGCCAAGAAGGCGTTTGCGTTCAAGCCGGAGGAGCTCCGCCAGGCGCTCATGCCCACGCTAGAAAAGCTGTTCCGATTGGACCCCGAGTCGCTGCCCTTCCGCCAGCCCGTGGACGCGCAGGCGCTCGGAATACCCGACTATTTCGAGATCGTTACGCGCCCCATCGACCTCTCCACCATCAAGATGAAGCTGGACCGCGGCGAGTACAAGGACCCCTGGGAGTACGTGGACGACGTCTGGCTCATGTTCGAGAACGCGTGGCTCTATAACCGCAAGAACTCGCGCGTCTACCGATACTGCACTAAGGTGAGCTAACACAGCCCGGAAGCATGTTAATTCGGGAAAGGCGAAAATTTTACTAAACTAGTATTTGAATGTTTTAGTTATCAGAAGTATTCGAGGTCGAGATAGACCCGGTGATGCAGAGTCTGGGCTATTGTTGTGGTCGCAAATATACGTTTAACCCTCAAGTGCTGTGCTGCTACGGCAAGCAGCTGTGTACCATACCTCGCGATGCTAAATATTTCAGCTATCAAAACAGGTTAGTAAGCTTTACATTATTAAATTTGTGACTCTATACTTCTCTACAGTGATAGTGTGACCAAATATTTATAAGTAAATTTGATACATAATACTATAGCTATTCTCTATGTGTCACATTCAAATACAATAAAATAAAGATATAGATTTATGAAGTAGAAAAAAAATAAATAAATATAATAAATTGAATTAAATTTGGTAGAAATTTATTAATTAGTGTTTAATAATAATTTTGTTGTTGTAAAACTTAATAACAATTTTGCTAATCATTCTTCATTCTTCAATGCGTTTTGCGTGATATGTGTATTTTAGTTCAAACATATTTTATAATTTTTAATTTTTTCCACTTTTATATATATTTATTGTATAAGTTTAGTTAATATGTTTATTATAAATCTAAACAATTTAGTCTTAAAAAAGTACTGAAAAACCTTAAGTAAAGAATAGCTGGATGTGAAAAAAAGACAATAATAAAAAGTGGAGGAATAGAAATTATGAAATTGTATGTGTTGATTGCAATTTTGATGTTTATATACTATCTGCATCACTCTCCTACCATAACGTACCTTCTTACAACAACTATCTGGGTTATCATAATAGACGGCTAAATATTTAGCTCGAGCCAACACCACGACATGTACTTGTATTTGAAGTTGTAGTTTCATAGTTCATTGACCCTAGACGGCTCCTTAGATTTCGTTGCACTAAGAATCGTTGAGATCGACTCGGGAGTGGCGTCCGTGTATAAAATACGTGACGGGCGCCGCTCTGGAGCCGTAGATTGTAATGGCCGTGCAGCGACACGTTCTATCCACTGTACTAATCCCATGTACTCATCGCTTACTAATTTGTTTTCGCTCCGCACGTCCTTGCCCGCACTCCGGACTGATAGTCTAAAAGCGTATGGGGTTGTGTCCGATAGATACACATTCTGCACCAAGTGCTTCCACGACATCCAGGGCGACACTGTGACGCTCGGCGACGACCCGCTGCAGTCCCAGACGTGAGTATCACTTACTATACATTCGTTTAATATTTCATCTTATATCTTTTTCATTGTCAGTCAAAATGGACTACTGAATAATATTGTTTTTGTTTCTATAACTTTGTCGTTCCGTCGTTATAATAACAATGATTTTCCAGAGCGATAAAGAAGGATCAATTTAAGGAGATGAAGAATGACCATTTGGAACAGGAACCTTTTGTTTTATGCCTGGACTGCGGCAGGAAGCAGCATCAAATATGCGTGCTGCATCATGACCAAATATGGCCTCAAGGCTTTTGCTGTGATAACTGTTTGAAGAAGAAAGCTGCCAAGCGGAAAGAGAACAAATTTTGTGCTAAGAAACTGCCAACCTCAAAACTTGGAATTTATATTGAGACGAGAGTAAATAATTTTCTTAAGAAAAAAGAGGCCGGTGCCGGCGAAGTGCATATCAGGGTTGTCGCGTCATCTGATAAGGTCAGTCTGACTAGATTCATTTAATTAATATTTAATTTTAAACAAAAGATGGGATATAAAATTCACACGTCGATCCGCAGATGGTGGAGGTCAAGCCGGGAATGAGATCTCGGTTCGTGGAGTCGGGCGAGCTGTGCGCGGAATTCCCGTATCGGGCTAAAGCGCTATTTGCATTTGAAGAAGTTGACGGAACTGATATTTGTTTCTTCGGAATGCACGTGCAGGTACGTATAAATTAAGAATCGTAGCTAAATTTATTTAACATGTATTTCCTACGGTACAGTGATTAATTATTGCTTTAATAAATCATCTTTTCAGGAGTACGGTAGTGAGAGTCCATCGCCCAATACGAGGCGGGTATACATAGCATATCTAGATTCTGTACATTTCTTTCAACCGAAGCAATATAGGACTGCAGTTTATCACGAAATTTTATTAGGATATTTGGATTACGCTAAGCAATTAGGCTATACGATGGCCCACATCTGGGCGTGTCCGCCCTCCGAGGGCGACGACTACATATTTCACTGCCATCCGCCCGAACAGAAAATACCTAAGCCTAAGAGGTTACAAGAGTGGTATAAGAAAATGTTAGACAAGGGTATTATAGAGAGGATAATTTTAGATTACAAAGATATTCTTAAACAAGCGATGGAGGACAGTATCTCGTCTGCGGCTGAACTACCTTATTTTGAGGGCGATTTTTGGCCCAACGTGTTAGAAGAATCCATTAAGGAGTTGGACCAGGAGGAGGAGGAGAAGAGAAAACAGGCTGAAGCCGCCGAGGCAGTGGTCAGTCGCTTTCTATTTTTCTCAATCTTTTAACTATTTTGATCCATATTTTTGTTTTATATATTTTTATTATTTTACCACTCACCATGCATTTCATTATTAAAAATTAATCATGAACATCAATCATCATACCACTTATGCACCTTGAGAGAATATCTCTAACATGATTTTAGATATTCCAGTCTTCTGAGGAGAATGAACAAGGTCCGGACGGCAAGAAGAAGGGTCAGAAGAAGGCAAAAAAATCTAATAAATCCAAAGCAGCCCAAAGAAAGAATAGCAAGAAGCAGAGTGATCAACAGCAGGGCAGTGATCTCAGTGCAAAGATATTTGCCACCATGGAGAAGCACAAAGAAGTGTTTTTCGTTATTAGGCTACATTCCGCACAATCCGCCGCTAGCTTGGCAGTAAGTACTCGTATTATCATTTTACAGTTATCCCTCTTATAACACGGTAGATTTGTTCCGCGTTATCGGAAAACGCGTTGTAGGAATATTCTGGTATAACGCGCTCATATGACCGTATAACGCGTTGTGAATAAATCACGTTTAAGTTTTCTCGTTAAAGGCGGTTGGAATGGAATGTTAAGAACTTAATTAAATTAAATTTTTACTTATCTTTATTTAATTTTACACAATGTGCAAAAGTAAGCGATTTTAACTATGAATTATAAAAAAAAATCATAGTATATTGGAGGAAAATACGTGTTATACGAGGGACTGAAATCGCGTTACATGAAAAAACGTTATAAGAGTGCCGTGTTATAGGGGGTATTACTGTATAAAAAAATATATTTAAGTACAACATAGATATATGTATCTATGGTTAAATTATAAATAATTTTTCGACTTCCAGCCTATCGGAGACCCGGACCCCCTCCTAAACTGCGACCTCATGGACGGCAGGGACGCGTTCTTGACAATGGCGCGCGACCGCCACTACGAGTTCTCGTCCACGCGAAGAGCGCGCTTTTCTACGCTGTGCATGCTGTACGAGCTGCACAACCAGGGAACTGACAAGTTCGTGTACACCTGCAACAGCTGCAAGTCGCACGTGGAGACGCGTTACCACTGCACCGTGTGCGACGATTTCGACCTGTGCGTGCCCTGCTATGACAAGGAGGGCCATCCGCATAAGATGGAGAAGCTCGGCCTCGACTTGGATGTGGGATCGTCTCCGGGCGACATGAAGCAGGCCAACCCCCAGGAGGCGCGCAAGCTGTCCATCCAGCGCTGCATCCAGTCGCTGGTGCACGCGTGCCAGTGCCGCGACGCCAACTGCCGACTGCCCTCGTGCCAGAAGATGAAGCGCGTCGTCCAGCACACTAAGATCTGCAAGCGGAAGACCAAGGGCGACTGTCCCATCTGTAAACAGCTCATCGCCTTGTGCTGCTACCACGCGAAGCACTGTACGGAGACCAAGTGCTCGGTACCGTTCTGCAGCAGCATCAAGCAGAAACTGAAACAGCAACAGGTACAGCAGCGCGTGCAGCAGCAGCAACTCTTGCGGCGGCGCATGGCAGCTATGAACACTCGCGGCGGGGCGGCCGGGGCTCCCAGCCCGCCGCCGCAGCCCACGTTAGGCTCGCCGCCGCCCGCCAAGCCCGCGGCGCTGCCACACAACGTGCAGAAGGCGCTGCAGCAGGTTTGTCCCCAGTTACTTATATGGTGATTGTTAATTATGTGAACGCATTTGAATTAATATTAGTGTCAAATATAATAAACGCGTGTTTGTTAAATTATAACAATGCCTCGGGAATAGGGAATTAGGCACCATCGACACGGAAGAAAAAAGACATTTACTTCTTTTAATTAGTACCATAAATTTTAACACCAATTTATACTGTTTGGTAATAAAATAAATGCTGTAATTGAAAATAACTGTACAAGTCGATGGGTATCTTAAGTATTGCTTTTTAGTACAGTAATAGCCCGCTTTACGCAAGGGATACGTTTCCAAAAAAAATCGCGTTAACTGAAATTCGCGTATAACGAGGTTTATGATTAAACAGTCAAAAATTATTACAAAAAAATACAAATCATTTTAATCAATCACTTTAATTCTAGGAACATTTTATGCAATACATATTCTTATTTTTTACGGAAAAATACATCTATTGTTGATGACTACATTATATTTATACACACTCTTTCGCGTAATTCGAGGCATTTGAGCGTGAAATTTGCATCCGCGTTATAGTGAAACCGCGTATAACGGGGTCGCGTAAAGCGGGGTACTGTATTTCATTAATTAAAGAGAGATATCACTAATTAAGATATCATTAATTAAGATATCACCTAAAAAACAATGGTCAAAAAACCTATTATCTCTTATAACTAATCACAGAATAACACAATTGTACTTTCTTGGATCAGGTACAGGAGGAAGCGGCCCGACAACAGGCGCCATCGTACGGAAAACAAGCCGCGATGGGTCCGCCCGGCGGCGTAGGAGGCGTGGGCGTTGTGGGTGGCGTCGTGGGCGTGGGCGGTGCGGCCGTGCGAGGCGCAGAGTGGGGCTCTCGTTACCGGGCACCGCCGCCGTTACACCACGCCGCGCATCAGCACCACCTCCTGCCGCACCACGCGCCTCACCCGCAGCACACTCACCACCCGCAGCATCCACAGCACCCGCAGCACGCGCAGCATCCGCAACATGCGCCGCCCAACATACAGGTCGGTTGTGAGCAACACGCAAACAATTTTTAACATTTTTTATATACCGGAAAATTGCCTAAGTTAAACATTTTTTGTAACTCCATTATTTGTACGTTACAGCAGCGGGCGGGTGCACCTCAACAGAGTACGCAGCCGATGCATCAGAAGGCGCTCGCGCAGCTCATGGCCACGCTACGGTCGCCTACCAGCCACAACCAACAGCAGGATATTCTGAAAATACTCAAGTCCAACCCACCACTCATGGCCGCCTTTATCAAGCAACGAGCGCAGGTGAGAGGAAAGGGAGCCGGCGACATTCGACTGTACTGATTTATTAGAATTTCAACTTAAACCGATAATTACGTTCCTTTCACAGAATGCGCAAAACCAACAGCAACCCGGCAGCGGTGTAGTCGGTCCCGTAGGAAACGTAGGAGTCGGCAACGTCGGTGTCGGCGGTGCCGGCAACGTGAACGTGCCGCTCGGTGTCGTGCCGCAACAACCGCAGCAATTGCAGCACATGATGCAACCGCAGCAGCAACAACGGTTGCAACAGATGCATCAGATGCTCCCCCAGCAGACTCAGGTCAGTGACAGCTCTCTGCAAACAACTACCAACTGATCTTGTCCAAACAATAAATATATAAATACTTGTTACGCAACCAATTAAAAAGTTACATTTTCGCCTATATATACTTAGAACGATAATTTGTTGATGTAGGTCGGTGGTGTGTCGGGAGTGGGAGGAGTAGGAGGCGTCGGGGGCGTGTCGGGTGTCGGCCTCGGCGGCGTGGGCGGCATCGCGGGGGGCACGCCCGGCTGGTTCAAGCAGGGCGTACCCGGCGGCGCGGTTGGCGGCGTCGGTTCCGTGGGCGGCATGATGGGCATGCGCGGCGCATACGCGGGCGGCGCCGGCGCGCCCCGCCTCGCCGCCCGCTACTTCCCCGGCGGCGGCGTGGGCGCCGTGGGCGGCGTGCTGCAGCGCTCGCCGCCCGCCACGCCGTCGCCGCGGCCGCCCACGCCCTCGGAGCTGCTGCTGATGCGGCAGTCGCCGGCGCCGCCCGCGCCGCTGGCCCCGCTGGACGAGCAGCTGCCGCCCATGACGCCGCAGGACCAACTCACCAAGTTCGTGGAGCAGTTGTAGTGTACATAGGCCCGCGCGCGGCCGCCCTGTAACATATAAGCTATCGCGGCCGCCGCCCGCCGCCCGCCGCCCGGCCCCCGGCCCCTTCCCCGCACTATTTATTGTCGACGATTTCGTTAGCGACGCGAAGGACGTATTAGTATTATGATGAACGAATCGAGCGCTCAATGTACAAAATGTAAATATGAGAAGAGTACATCCTGTCCGCTTTTGCGTAATGTAAGTTGTTCGTAGCGTAGGTACATATGATACTTATTCTGTTTATTGTAATTAAATCATTTTATAATATAATTATGTGATGATTATAAATTGTTGTTTTTGTTCGAATCCTATTATTTAATAAAGAACACAAACTGCCATTTTTTTTTTATTAAACAATCGTACTCGGTGGAGCGAACTATCTAAAATATTTAAGTCCAAATACAAACATTAAAGTAAAAGACAAAGAAAACCTGGGGTCGTCTTTATGAATCAAAATAAAATTAGATTATATCTATATTTCAGATAATATTATGTTTAATATAAAACTGTGTACATTCCTTGTAACAAAAAAAAGTTACATGATTTAAGGTAGAGGGAATGGGTAGTCTAAAGACATTGGCTATTAATATTGGAGTTTTTTTTAACCTATTCCATCAGATGACATTGTTAAAACATTTAAAAAAAAACTTAAATCTGTAAAATCCAATGATCTTTGGGATATGCAAGTAAAATTACTAAGCAATATTATAAACAATATCGCCCCAAAATTTATTAAATTTATTTAATGTTCAACAAATGTATATTCCCATATTTGATGTAATTAGTTCCTTTGTTTAAAAGTGTCGAGAAACTTGATAGGTCTGTCTCTGTTTTACCGACTTAAACTAAGATTTTCGAATAAAATATTCTAAACCACCTGACAGAATTTGTTTATAGCAATACAATCATGCATAGTGAACAATATGTTTTCACCAAACGTAAATCAACAACTGATGCTGGTGCGACGCTTCCTGAGCACATTCACAACGCATGGAAGATGTCGCAGAATGCAATCGATGTGTTTTGTGATTTATCCACAGCCTTTGATAGCGTAAACCAACAAACATTAGTATGCAAACGTAATCACTATGGTGTCCGTAGTGCAGCGCTTGTTCTTATTGCCTCTTATCTGAATCCAGGCGGTTGATGTAAATAATTTTAAATCGGTTGGTTCTCACCTAACGATATCGGTGTTTCACAAGGAACTATTCTTGACCCCTTTTTTTTTTATTTACATTAAGGACTTACTCTTTTTCGTAAAAGGTCTATGTGACATTGTAATTTTTGCTGATGATAGCTCGCTTATTTTTTAAGTTGAGCGTAATAAGACTAATTATGACGAAGTAAACAGTGTTCTGTCATGTGTTTTTCATTGGATATAAATAAATAATTTGGTCTCAAAAGCTAAGAAAACTAAATGCATAAAGTTTACACTTCCTAATGTAAAAGGTCAAAATTGCTCACTAAAACGTTTGTGAAACAGTGTTCACAATAATAAGAAAAACCCGGCTGAATTTGTGTGGTTCTTCTCAGTCCAGGGCGCATTTGGAACCCTCGTAGCCTTTTTTTAAGTTTGAGAGTATCTTTACAGAAGGGCTTATTTTGATACATACGATAACAAAATAGGTCCTCCTGTCACTTTCATTTGATGTACACAAGTGATCACTGGTATGGATTTAAAATGGGAAATATATAAATAAATAAATTGTAGCTTACTTCTTAACGATGAAATGTCTCTCATAACTTTAGATAAAAAGCTAGAGTGAAACCCCCATCTCAACACTCGCCGGCAAACTCAGTTCGACCGTAATTGCAATTAAAAAATTAAGACAATTAACGGAAGTCAATACAGCTAAATTTGTTTATTTTTTTATTTTACAAAAACGAGCTGTGCGGGCTATTTATAACTTAAAAGCTAGTGATACCCTGTGATATATATGTTTTTAAAGAAATTGGCATTCTGACGGTAACTTCTCAATACATATTTAACACATATTATTTATCCGCTAAAATTTAAATATTTATACAGACACGATAAATACAAGAAAAAAAAAACAAACTCGTAACGCCCAAAATTCGTCTTTAAAGGTTAACAAATCCTTCATGGGCTTCAGTGTACGTATACTCGTATATCATAAAATTCCATAAGATATCTCAAGACTATACTTGTCCAAGTTTTAAATCAAATATCAAAATTGTATTATTAAATAAATCTTAGTATAGTATTCAAGAGTTTTTACGGGATCGAAATGTGTGGAACTTAATTTGTTGACTCATTCAAGGATTGATATTATAATGTATTGTAGAAGATAATTCAGATCAACCGTTGAAGAATTGAATATAAGCCAGTGCGGGTAGATGCTCGTGCTCACTTTTTGCGTCACTCTCGACTCGTTCGGTTGTCGTTATTTTGTATCGCGTGTTTAGTGATATTTTTTGTACGTGATTAGACTTTGTGTTTTTAAATTGTAAATTCATTTTCTTATTATCGGTTTGAATGTATTGAAGTTATTTTTTTATTTAAAGAATTAGTGTAATTTGTTATTTGTGTGAAGTTTCTAATAACAACACTTACATTATTCTGTGATTGTTTTTTTTTAAAGTGAAATTAATTGAGGTGTACTAGATCAGAAGTGGGATGGGATTATCGTGATCCTATCCTGCTCGTCCGTTCTGATTCTGCTTACGTTAAAATTTTACGGTTTCTTTTTGTTAACTATCAATTCGTGATTTTTATTTTATTCAGTTTTCGATATACCTACATTGTGTATAATGTCTGATCGTAATTATCGTAAACGTGAAAGTCGCAGGAGAAGTCGCGATGATCGACGTAGTAGACATCGCGATCGTTCCTCAAACGGTCAATTAAGGCGCGATATGGAAACAATGTTAGATCGTCTCCGATCTATTGAGAATCAGGTAGCTGCGCGAAATACACCGCCACCGGTGCAGTGTGAAGTGAGGCCCGTGCTTTCACAAGTACCACGTCACGAACCGATTGAACGCGACGCGACCTCCTTAGTTAAAGGTTTTGGATTGTCTACGCATAGGGATCAACAGTCTATGACTCCGTCGATCCCTCCGCCGTCGCGAGGTGCCCCGGAAGCACTGTCTGTACCAGACTTAGACTCGGAGCGTAATACCACTCATATAAGTGTTCCGTCGACGTTTACTGACCGTATTGTATATGCTATCCGCGCAATTAATACCAATAGTTCTTTAAATACAAACTGTTACATTTCTAATTTTGATCCAAATTTACAGAATATCGATGATTGGTGCGAAGAGGTGGAACGTGCCAAATCGCTGAATAACTGGAACGATTACGAATGTCTTTCACGAATCGGTAACTGACTTAAGGGGGACGCTAAGTCATGGTTAAGTGAGTGGGTGACCGCCGAACGTAGTTGGTCCAATTTTAAGAGGGAGTTTAAGCCTTTGTGTCCAAAAGTTCCTGACGTCGCCAATATTTTGTTTGACGTAATGAGCACTAATTCGGATAATTACGTTTCGTACGCCGATTATGCTCGCCGGTCACTTCTTCGTTTGCGAATTGTAAGGGGACTAAGCGATGAATTGATTACAGCCATTGTGATTCGCGGTATTAACGACCCCCATATTAAGGCATGTGCTACAAATGCCAAACTATCTCCAAACGATCTCGTAGATTTCTTTTCTAATTATGTTAAACCTTCCACGTCTGGGGTTAATTCGGTTCCAGTTAGGTCTAGCGGTTCGTACCTAAATAAAAGTAAATCACGGTATCCTAATCAAAGAAAACGACATTTTGAATCGGGTAAGTGTTTTTCGTGTGGTCAGCCAGGGCATACTCAGGCTGTATGTAAGAAGTTCAAGTCGAATTCAAACGAGCGCCCTCAAAACCAAGATAATTTGATCTCTAAGCCTGTTTTTGTTCCTACAAAACCCGATACATGTACGTTTTGCAAAAAGTCCGGTCATAAAACCGAGAATTCTTTTGCTAAGTTAAAGTCGGAATCACGTAATAAAAATAATGTCAATTTTTGCCGAAAACAGGAGGTTACCTACAATAGTGATGTAATCGTTGCCGTTATTCAAGGCGTACCTGTCGATGTTTTGATAGATAGTGGTTCAACGATATCATTAGTCTCGTTTCACTTATTAAAACGTTTTAGTTGCGCGCATAAGCCTACATTTCGTATACTCAAGGATTTAGGTAGTCAGGAGATTGAGAGTACTTCTTATGTAACCTTACTAATTGAATTTGACGGCTTGTCTCTTGATGTTGACTTTTATATAGTTGACACCGAGTATATGAATACCCCGGTCATTGTAGGTACGGATGTACTTAATAGAGAAGGCGTTAGTTATATTCGCACGCGTGACAAGCAGATTTTGACTAGAAACTTCAATGTAAATAGAGTGATGACTGTTCAGTCAAATGTATCTATCCCTGTAAACACACCTCTTGTTGGTAATGAGCTTCAACGGTTGTTGATAATAGTAGAGACATTTTCAAAGTTTTTAATATCTGGCACCGCCACGTCAACGGTTAATACTGGTAGTATGACCATTCGGTTGAAGAGCGATATTCCTATTAGTTATCGCCCATATCGTTTGTCTTATGCTGAGACACTTCGCGTTCGCGATATTGTTAAAGACTTGTTGAAAACTGGGATTATACAAGAGTCTGAGTCTGACTATGCCAGTCCTATTCTTCTGGTGAAGAAAAAGGATGGCTCAGATCGCATGTGCGTCGATTTTAGGAAATTAAATGATGTGACCATTAAAGATCGTTTTCCCTTACCTCGAATAGATGATCACATTGATCGACTGGGACGTAATAGATACTTTACCTCATTAGATATGGCGACCGGGTTTCACCAAATACCCTTGCAAAAATCTTCGGTACCCTTTACTGGCTTTGTCACACCCGAAGGCCATTATGAGTATTTAAAAATGCCGTATGGTTTAGCTAATGCTCCCGTGGTGTATCAGCAGATAATTTCAAAAACATTAAGATCGTTCATAGAATCTGGTGATATCCTGGTATATATCGATGATATTTTAATTATGAGCGCGTCAATAGACAGCGGATTGACCCTTTTGCATAAGGTACTCGATACGCTAACAAATGCGGGATTTTCAATCAACTTAAAGAAATGTTCATTTCTTTCCAGTTCAATAGAATATTTAGGTCGCAGTATTAGTGAAGGACAGGTACGGCCGAGCAGTGAAAAGGTAAGAGCTTTAACAGGGGCTGAAGATCCCAAAAATATTAAACAGGTTCGCCAGTTCATGGGCTTAGCCAGCTATTTTCGGCGATACATACCTAACTTTGCTCAAAAAACTGCTTGTATCGCTGCATTGACACGTAAAGGTGTCCCATTTAGGTGGGGACCAGAACAGCAGACTGCTCGTGAGGTAATTATGCTGTTTATGATCCATCCTTACCAATCGAAGTACATACAGATGCCAGTTCCATCGGCTATGGTGGTATATTTTTACAGATACACGAAGGTGGTCATAAGCGAGTAGTTGCTTACTTCAGTAAGTTAACGCAGGGTGCTGAAGGTAAGTACCACTCCTATGAGTTGGAAACACTGGCGGTAGTTAAAGTGCTACAGCACTTTCGTCATTATCTTGTGGGTGTACACTTCATGGTAGTCACCGATTGCAATGCACTGAAGTTAACCCAACGGAAAAAAGATTTACTTCCTAGGGTAGCTCGGTGGTGGATATACCTGCAGGATTTTGACTTTGAGTTAGACTATCGTAAGGGTACTCAAATGTCTCACGCCGATTATTTAAGTCGAAATCCTGTCAATGTGTGTTCGGTCCAGAAGCCTCTGAATTGGGCACAGATTGCTCAGGGTTCAGACGAGGAAACTCGGAACCTCATTCAGAAACTGAATGATGGTCAGTTAGACGCTAGCCGTTACTTTGTTAAAAATGACATACTTTACTACAAGTATACACCTACTGGTGAGTCCCTCAGATATTTGTGTTATATACCTAGGGGGCATAGGTTAAGTTTACTTCGAGTGTTTCATGACGAACACGATCATCCTGGTGTGGACAAAACAATTGATTTGCTCTTAAAGCATTTTTGGTTTCCAGAGTTACGTGTTTTTGTTCGAAAATATGTGTTACACTGTTTAGTGTGTATTTCTCAAAAGAAAGTACAACGAGAGCCGTTACAACTTATTCATTCATGGGAGAAACCCGATGTACCTTTTAACACCATTCATATGGACGTGATGGGTCCACTTCCCGAAGTAGATGGTTACCGATACATTCTTGTAATAGTGGATGCATTTTCTAAATTCTGTTTACTTTACCCAATGTATAGGCAAGACTCTGAGGAATTAAAGCGTCATGTTACTAATGCCATTTCTTTATTTGGGTCTCCGAAACTAATTATTGCTGACAGGGGACGAATGTTTCAAAGTGTTAGTTTTCTCGACTGGACTGAACTCCGGAATGCGGGGTCCTTACCGAGTTCTAAAGGTTCTCCGCCATGGGCGCTATGAACTGCAACTTTTGGCAGGGTCCTACGGGAAATTAACGCAAGCCGCAGCCGAGTATATGATCCCATGGCGTGGAGAATGGACACCTGAAGTTTGTGCTGCTTATTTTGAAAGTGAGTCTAACGCAAGTGCGGGCTGCAGACCGTTACTTGGTAGTTAGTGTACCAGATAATAGCTTCACGTAGTGCTTCCTTTCTGGTTAACAATTGTTAGTTTTAGCCTCACGTCGTGCTTCTGGCTAACAATTGCTATGCCAAGTTATTGCTTCACGTCGTGCCTCTGACTTGTGCCAGGCAAAGTTATAGCTTCACGTAGTGCCTCTGACTTGTGGCCGTGATTAAGTGAATGCTAACGTCGTGCCTATGGCTTAATCACTAAAGCAGCGTTACATTGCTTGTTGATAGGGCGGACGCGTCTTATTTGCGGGTTGTGTATCGTTGTATACATTTTGATTTGTCCTTTATAGTGTTTGCTTTATATTTTTTTTCATGTAGGTGCAGACACAGAAACAGAAACAGACTGCTTAGAGCCAGAAGCGGGGTCATCTGGAGATCAGCAGCCTCTACAGGCTACTACCGATCTAGAAGTCCAAGAACTTCAAGATTGCGACTTGCCTTCAGCAGAGTCTGGGACTTTGCTTTCTATGCCACTCTTGAAATAAAGAAAAGGGAGTCCGAGGACGGTCTCCTGTCAGGAGAGGCCGTGTAGAAGATAATTCAGATCAACCGTTGAAGAATTGAATATAAGCCAGTGCGGGTAGATGCTCGTGCTCACTTTTTGCGTCACTCTCGACTCGTTCGGTTGTCGTTATTTTGTATCGCGTGTTTAGTGATATTTTTTGTACGTGATTAGACTTTGTGTTTTTAAATTGTAAATTCATTTTCTTATTATCGGTTTGAATGTATTGAAGTTATTTTTTTATTTAAAGAATTAGTGTAATTTGTTATTTTTGTGAAGTTTCTAATAACAACCATTACATTATTCTGTGATTGTTTTTTTTAAAAGTGAAATTAATTGAGGTGTACTAGAGTATACATTAAATATTTTTCAATTTCATTCAAAAAGAGCAACTGTTGAGTTTCTATCCGGGTCTTGTTAGCAGCATTCCGAGTTGGTAGCTTACCCACGGACTGACTACACTGACCTTTTTTAATATAATAATTGACGATTCAAAAGTAAATGTCTACTAGAATAACAATATTTTGAATTTAAATTTGTATAACTCACATAATATCACTATCATATTAATATTTCTAGTAAACAAATGCTTTTTTTTTATTTTTAGTGATTTAAAAGTATTTATTATTATTTTCTACTAATTTTTTAGAAATCAATTATTCAATTACGAGTATATTTTGCTGGAGTTCTTTTTATTGATAATTTTGACTGATTTCGCTAATTTTCACTCATCATAGCTGCTTCAGTATTATTCTATTTGGAATATTATTATAATTAATTAAACTTTTTTAAATGTTAACGTAGATAATGAATAAAACATTATAGAGTTTAAATCAAAATATTATAAAATTTAAACCAAAAAAATATATTCTCTAACTAATTTATAATCTGAGTTCTACAAGTGTTTTGAACAATTTATTTAAAGTCGGAATATCAATCTTATCTTATAAAAGTAGCCTAAGTTACTCCTTATAACTATCCGCCAGTGAAAGTTAAAATACGTCCAGCCGATTCAGAGATTAGCCGGAGCAAACAGACGTTTATTACGCTCAACTTTAAAAATAAGCGAGGTGTCATCATCAAAAGTACAATGTCCAATAGACCTTTTACGAAAAAGGGTAACTTATTAACGTAAATTAAAAATAAAGAGGGGTCATAAACAGATCCTTGTGAAACACCGATATAGTTAGGTGAGAACCTGCCCATTTAGAATTATTTACAGATTTTTTTTTATACAAGTACCGTATTCATTTAACGACAAATCGCATCGTATAAAGAACCTTACGACTTTTTTTTAAATGATAGTTATAAAAGAGCTTTAACGATTTTAATAGACCTGCTACGATACAGTCTATCGAGATAAAAAATTATGTTAAAGAAAATCCTAATACCTCTTTACACTCGTAAATGTAATGTTATTTGTTATAAAATAGCTTGTAAATTAATTGACATTTATTTAACTTGCAGATAATATTAATAGTAAATATTGTTTTTCAATTACTTAATTATGGATATTAAAATATTTTACAAATCAATTACCAAATTACAAGTTTGTTTTGTGTGTATTCAATTTTTAAATTTAATGTACAAATTGTTTTTCTTTATATCTTAATTTCTTTATAATACACAAAATGTTTCATAGTATTAAAGCAAGACTGTATGATATTTCCGTTCTGTAAATAATTGAAAGTAGTTTTAAACCACTTGTTAAAAATAAACCTTGCCTTGAGAGATAGGGATAGTAGAAAGAGGTAAAAAAGAAGGTGGATAAGAGTTTTGTTAATCTCCCATACACGTTAGGAAACTCAATTTTGAAGTTAATTTTATATTTATTTTAATGGTTGAATCTTAAATTTAGATATTTTTCATGTCAAAAATAAATTTTCACTAACATTCATACACATGTTCTAAGTTCTAATTGTAGTCGTTTATTTCTACCTTTAACAACTTAAAAAATTATACCAAGGCATTGTAACTTAATAATATATACTTATAAGAAATATAATTATTTGAATATAAATTCATCGGTAATTTTTTTAAGTAGCATTCAAGGTTTATAATTATGGATTTACCTTGAAATAATCGCTTACGATTAAGTCGGCTTTAACTCATTTTTTTAAGCTCATAACGTATTTAATATAATAAATATAAAGAATTAAAGACAGATTGTTCAAAATAAAATTCGCTACCATATCAAAATAGATTACTCCTAAAACGAGTGATTAGCAAAGGCCGTGAAATGAAATTACTATTATTGCCGCCATTTTGTTGGTTTTTATAAAATATCATTTAATTGAATAGTTTGTTTTTGAACCTAATTTGTAACACATTTAGTTTAGTTTTATTTGTAATTAATAAAACCAATGACTCAATTCCGTTAATAGTTTCCGGTTACTATCTGAATTATTATTATTAATATCTGAATTTTTCAGTTTTGTATTATATACCACTTTGTGTTCTTATGGTGTGTAGACGATTTTAAGTATATTTATTATTGTAATTATACTTTATATATTTACCATAGCATTATTTACTTATTTACCAACATGAAACATTTAATAGCTTAAAGAGTCTCTAAATAAATTAAGATTAAGTACAAAAATGCTTCTATAGATAAATATAAAATACAAGTTAATATGAAATAGTGCTTCTACTTTCTTAAAAAGAATTGGTAATGAAGTCGGCAATCGTGTTGTTGTTATAAAGGTTGAGTTAAGGAGAAAGGTCGGGCGGTTTCAAAACATATGAACGATTGTCTGTCATTGGGTTAATAATACTAACGAATATAGATTGGTAAAGACTTATTTAATATATTAAACAATACTGGGATTCACTTGTATTGATTGGATTTAGACGAGAATAAGAAGATACCTAATGTTTGAGCTGAAATCTGGCCAGGTTTTATTTTAGCGTAAAGGAAACGAAATTATCTAAAGCCGGTACTAATATTAAAAAATATCAACAATCTTAATTTAAAATATTAAAATTTTTATCTTTTCTTATTCAAGGACCTTTGTTTTTCAAAACATACCAGCCCTATAGTATGTTATAATTTTTTTTATAATATAGTTTACAAACAAACTTTTAAACAATACGTGTCTCCTTTGAAATTGAGGACGACAGGATGTCATGCATCATATCATCAACATTTTAACAATTAAATCCACGATCATGAGCTATTTTTAATGAAAACCTTATTTCACAATCTGCGAGACAAGCTGGTGTAGACCAGCTTTAAGCAACTTCACAACTTACCACCTTATAAGCGACATTATACAATTTTTAACACATTTCATACGAAGGTTTATTCAAATTCATAAAACTCTCAATTTCAGTTTAAGTACATATAGTAAGGACAACGATCAGATTGTCTTGAATCTAAGACTTAAAACCGACAATATCGGTTTCACCAAAGACCGGCAATAGTCATAATTCACTGTATCCCATCACTATCACTAAACATCTATTATAGAATACATATATAAAGATGATAACTCTAACGCTTCCATCAGATCGGATGGTTTGATTAAGCCATAAAAATAATTTATATATTATAATTACACTTCTCATAATGTAGAATAGATTTATTTATTGATTTAAAAAAAAAGTGTCTTTTTGCCCATGGTTAAGAATATTATTGTTCTCAAGAAGTGTAAATATTTAGCAGTAAACATGTATTTAATGCGTTTATCTGTGTTAGCCAAGACAAGTCAATAAAAAGGCCTATATTTTTTGCTGTATCTTAGTATTAAATTCTAGAGTAACCTTGTGACGCAGTTGTCTGCTTCCGATACTCAAAGCTTGTAAGTTATTAAGATTTATCGACAGACGAAATATCATAATAAATTGTTTAATTCGCATGAGATCCTCATTGATTGTTTCCATTTTTTTAAACTTAGAAGTAAATTTTAAGTAAGCATGACACAGAAGTTAGAAAAGTTGCATCTTGAATTTCTTTCATTTTTCAGAAGGTTAGTTTCATTTATGAAGATAGAGAATAAAAGTGGATGTAGAACACCTCCTTGCGACACACAAGCTCTAAAATCAGTCCAAATCAGTCTCGTTACAGAGCATAATGTACCAAGGATTATAACGTATTAAGCGAATGTCAAGTGAGTTGAAAGAGTTACTAAAGTCCAACAGAACTAAGATAGTGGGCTTTTTGCTTCAGTCAGTGACCTTGAGTACAGCTGATGATGTTTAGAAAAGTGGATATTCCAAAATTTCTGATAGTATTAATTTTATGTTAAAAATTGATTAGACTTAAAATCACAAATAAGTTTTATATAAATATTTATGTCACAACGAAAAGATTATAAATTTTGTTAATCTGTAAAAAGCGAATTGAGGTTTTTATAATAATTTCCGTATAAATGAATTAAATACATTTTCGAATCATGTTTTAAGAAAACGAAAAACCAGTTTTAGAACTGGAAAATAAATTTAAAATGAAATTGATGTAATGAATAATCTGTTGTCTATTTAATCTTAATGTCAATTTACCTAATGTCATTCAAGACTAAAAAGAGAGGTAAAAAACAGAATCTAAAAATAAATAGTTTTATGTTAGTATATATATTATAATAAACTTTAGAGTCAAAATTGTATACCTGCTAAAAAAGGTGATAATTTTTAGTTAGTTAGTTAGTGATAAGTTTTAATGTACAAAATAACGGTCACTTTCTTTCCAGTTTTTCTCTTTTTATGTCTACAATAAGGATCATCTTTCTATTTCGCTAACCCGATACACGCCCCCGGAACTTAACAGTTAATGCCCCAACTCCCAATATACTCCTTAATTCCATAAGGAAAATGTATATAAAATTATCTTCTGTAGATTCAAATCCGAAGTCAATATACTAAACAGAATTCCAAGTGAGAAGTCTGACAATGACTCCAGCAAAATCAGGTGTAACATAAAGATTCAAAAAGACTTTGACAAAAAAAGATAATGTCGGAGTAGTTGAATTGAAGGCGCGCTAATTACCCATCGACCAATCACAACAGGTGTCAATCGTTTTTTTTTTAAATACAAAAGTCACAAATCTAAACTAACTGATATCATTTTGCGTTATATTAATATTTTTAAAATATTTTTTTCTAAAACAATATTTTAAGCTTACATTTAATGGTTTTATTTTACTTAAGATTGTTAGGGTTATTTATTTTCACATTGTATAACTATAGCTACTTTACCAGAATAACTTAATTAGAAATATGTGAATTGACTAAAGACTACTTGTACAACTTCCTTCGATAAATAAGAACTAACTAGAAAATTGAACTTAAACAAAATCATTGCTTGGTGTGTTAATTATATTTGTAATATTTAAAGATTTTTAGAATATGTTATAAGTTGTAATTTAATGTTTCGATTTTTAACAAATAATTACCACACGAACTTCCGGTTCACGTTTAGACAAGAATAGAGATGTCGGATCGAACATGGGGATATTCGTTGGTTTTGTCGCGGACAGTTAACGTTCTTTTTTGGAGTTCTGAAGATCTATATGCTGCATATACTGTAAAATAACGGATTGTAGGAAGGAAAATATAAAGTGTGATAATAAACGATTCTTGAGGAATACTGTTGTTTGAACTTTTGGCCATCCCAAAAAGATTATTAAAGTATGCAATAATGTATGTAATGGTGTATTTGGCCATTTTTCTAAGCAAACAGTACGTCCAGTACTCCGAAATGCTGTTCCTGTCAAATCAAAAATATATAACGCTTTATTTTCTAATATACATTCGATAACTAGAAGTTTCATCGTTAACCATAACTTTTTAAGTACATAAAATATACAATAAAGAATACATTCATAAAGAATACCAGTGATGTTAATAATATAAATTAAGATTTGATAAATGTTTACGTAAATAAACGAACGAACAGTTAACTTAACTAACTAATAGTTAACTTAACTCTTAACTATAAATCTCAAGAAATATACTAGTAGTTCTCAGTCACTAGAATACCTCACTTCATAGTTTAGACCTCAAATTTTCTTACAAAATATTAAAATGCCATATCAAAATCTCAAAATGTCTATGACATCGTAATTTGTAGATCTTTTATATCCCTAGAGTCTAGACTTATTCTGATTATTAAATTGTGATAGTTAAGCCGAATTACAATTAAAACATTTAAAACAATTCAAAAGTAAACGTGTTTCTTAATACATTTGAATCCTTATCTTTAAATGGCTTCTTACAATATATTAGTATGTATCAATTACTTAATTATGTTTAATGTATGATTATTTCTGTATTACCAAAAATACATTCTAGTATATAATAATTGCAACAACGTGACCTGTGTTTAAATAATTACAACATACGTAACCCTTTCGCTACCAGGGCCTCAGGAGACAAATCGCCACCACAGCCCAGAGGTTTCATTATTTTAATATTATATCAATTGTCATTAATTTTTGTGGGATGTATTTATAACGTTATAAGTGAAATTAGAAATTTTACACCACTAACATCCTGCATATATTTTATTGTTTTATAACATAACCCATTTATGTACGGTACGATCTGGGACAAACTATTGTCATAAACTGGTAATGAACGCACGCCACATATTTGTGACGCCGGGCTCTGGTAAGAAAATCGGGTCGTCACGATGGTAGCGAAAGGGTTAAACAATATATAAAGATTATTTCCCAACACCTCCATGCTTCAAGTTATTAAATAATTAGGGAACCATTTTGTCTTTATATCTAATTGAACGGACTATTTCAAGGCTTAATTTTTATCTAAATTTATGTACTAGCGGGTTTTTATGTTAGTATCATCGACTTACGTATAAGAAACAGAAACCAGTTTTTAGAAGACAATCATTATAATATCTTTAGATCACCGACACGCAAGAAAAAAAAAACTATTACAAAATTATGTATCTTTATGTGTTTTGTGCTTGAAATCTATCGGAATCATAAAACTTGTTAGAAAAAAAATTCATTTCATTCATCATTCATTCATTCAAACACATTCACGATACAGCGTGTATGAACTATGAAGCTGCTGTCAGTAAGTAGGTATTCTATAATCCAAGTTAAGTTAGCTTAGGAGCGGAAGGAATTTTTTAAGTAAACTGCAATGTAATTACTTAGTACCTAATTAAACTTAATGGTTTGTGTTTCTTTGCAACGTTTTAAAAGTATATATTAATAATTCTTAATTATTTTAAATTAATAATGTTAAAATAAATAGAAAAGATTATAAAGAAGATTTTCTAGTCTCATATTATAAGATAATTATTTTTATTTCACCAAAAAATTTTGTATTAACAGGTCATGTTTTTTTATCTATATTTATAATATATAATAAAAAAGTTAAATCTATCAGTACTAAATATATTTTTATTGATGAAAATATTTTCTACGTATTCAGTTTTCTATGCCGCTTTTCTTTATTTGTACTACCACCCTGTACATCGAAAAAAACTACTATACTACCACTTTACTTTAAATATACTATCAGCAAAGAACGTCGTTATCATATAATTATTATTTATCGCATTGCCATAATGTTACATAAGTGTAAATCATACAATAAAATAGATAACAAGTTTGTGTAAAATGAACGACGAGACCTGTTTCATTCAAGTCATTCAATTTGTATTTTATCATTGAATGAGACAACTCATCAGTCATCAGTCGTCATCGGTCGGCTCCGCGCCTCAGTAAACGGTTGATCGCACGCGCATTCGCACATCTGTGAGCGTTCTACGCATAATAGTCGAATATGTCTAATATTAAATATTTCACGCGCAATGAAATATACAATCGTAATTCAAAATCAGATGCAGTGTTTATAATAGACAATGAAGTGTACGATGTAACCCAATTCTTAGATGATCACCCCGGAGGTCATGAGGTTCTTTTGGGCGTCGCGGGTAAGGACGCCAGCGAGGACTTTAACGACGTAGGACACAGCGCGGACGCCAGAGAATTAATGAAGAAATATTTGATTGGTGAATTGGTTGAAGAGGATAAACAGCCAGTAAAGAAACGAAAGCTCAGCTGGGATCCCTCCAAGTACGAGACCGAGAGCAGTAGTTTCCTGACATCCTGGAAGCTTCCTGTGGTACTGGGATTAATAATGACTGGACTGTATACATATTTGTTTGGTTAGCAGCGCTTACATAACGCTGATAATATATAAAGTGATATAATTTATCATCGTATTCACACTTCAAGTACAAGTGTAATTTTGTAAATAATATGTATCGTGAAACAGCAAAACGGGGTTAGTTTTATTATTATTCTTTATTATTATTATATTTATGCGCATAATATAAGGGCAATCAATAATACTGTGTGAGCAAATGATAAAGGTTAATTAATATTTGAACATCACATGCAAATTTATCTATTATAAGAATTGTCATAATACTTGGTAATAATAAATACATTTTTTTATACATCGAAACGTTACAAATATGTGATTATATTTACGACATTAAATTATTGTAATATATTTTATTGTTATATTTTTATTAAAGTTTCATATTAAATTTGTGGTATTATTTAAAACTAACATCTGTATGTAGAAACGTAGTTGTTATGATAACATTTAAATGTTAGTTGACAGGTGCAGTCACGAATTGTTAGAAAAATATCTATTTATTCATATTAATAGGTAAGGCACAGTGTATATTAATCTAGATATCGTGCGATGCGTCAGAGTCGCCGAATCACGAAAGATAATTATTACACTTATATCTTTGAGAACATTGTAACAATATAACAATTATAATGTTATATATATATATATATATATATATATATATATATATATATATATATATAACATTATAATCGTTCTGCATTTAATTATTATTATAAACAATTAAAATATCTAGAAGGAATCAGGAACTAGATATATGTTTACTACAATAAAATATCTAGGAGGAATGCGGAACTATATATATATATATATATATATATATATATTTACTACTGCAACGTATAGATATTTTTAAACTTACTTAATCATGCAAAAAATATTTATTTTATTCAAAGTTCAATTAATTAACAATATTTTATACTACCCATGCCAGCTTATTATAGTTATTTTAGTACTTATTATTTTTCGACAATTAACTGTAATGTATTGCAGTTAAAATATCGATAAAGGTCAAATAAACTGCGTAAAATGCGTAACTGCGTAACATTCATTCCAGTTATCTTTTATTACGAAAGTAATAACCTAAAAAATAATCAATAAATCGTAGTTTACTTTTAACAAATAGATGGAATACTAGTGATATTAAATATTACACACAAGATTTATTAATATATAACCAAATACAGTATTGTATATGTGCAAGTAAGTCGCTAATTGTAAATACTGTTATATAATATTGTTTCTAAATGGTCAACCGTTGGTATATAATTATTCTACTGATGTTTGAAAACAAAACAAGATTTGATGTATGTGGTTTGATATTTTTTCAGTAATAAAAAAACTATCAAAGCTAAACATTGCTACAGAGCGATCTCTTCCAGGCAAACTTTGTTTAAGATAATGTATGTACTTAGTACATAGTAAATATGAATGTATATAATAATGTAAATAATATTTTAAACTAGCCTCTGCAGATAGAATGTACAAAGAACTAAAACAACCAAAAGAAAAAAATTGTATTATTCAGTAACTGAAATATTCGCGATTTATGTGAATATATTAAAATAAATCAAACGACATATAAGGAAAACGAAACAAATATTTAGGGATAAATTAAAATCTTGATAACAAATTTGTTTTTACGATTAACATCAGTTTCGATCGAATCGATATTAGACTATCGTTTGGTAAATCAATTACTAATATCAAGATCGGGGAGTCGCTTTGAAGTCAGAGAAAAACAGATAAAATTAAAAATAATTCAGGGTCGGGGATTCACACACGCTAAGTATAAACAATCTGTAATATTACCTTCGACTTCAAAGAATTTTGCAATTGAGCGAAGCGAACGGAGCGTTCTACTGGAGACTTTTTCACATTCTTTGTCACGAATGGGTTCGAAAACTACTTGACGGAAAATTATAAAATCTTGCAATCAAAAACACACATTAAATGATGGTTTAAAAAAAATTATAAATGTCGTCGTTGAGGAATAATCGTCAAAAAACTGATATCCCATTGAAGTCAATGGGAAACGATGAGTCATTACACTGGGCTCGCTTCGCTCAATATGGCAACGGCCTCAATTTCGACTTGCTGCACTCGCGAAATCTCGGATCTGTTAACCGCTTAAACTACTATATTATAAAGCAATATAAAAATATATTTCAGTAGATAATAATAAAACAAGTATTCATGTTAAAAACGTATATTCAGAGTTTCCCCAACTTAATACGAAGCTTATATAAATAACAATCCTATAACCACAACCCCACTCATACATACCACAAAACATATTAAACAAATTACATCGCCTGTATAACTAACTGTTATCGATAAAAACAGTGAGATTATAAAAATAAAATAATATAAAAAAATCACACACACCCCATATTAAAAACTTAATATTTAACAACGATATATATTTTATTATGCACATTACCTTACAAATTTTATATATATATACATATAAATACAATTTAGGTGTCTGTTTGTTTCCAAATTAATCCGCTAAGTGGTTATCAAAGTATACTTATATAAAAAAACAATAAATTTCTTCTGTTATCTATTTGTTCCGGCCAATCTCTGAAACTGAACTTTCATAGGAATAACTTAGGCTAATTTTATTTTAAAACATATATTCCGCGCGAAGTCGTGTGCACAGCTCTAGTATATACAGGGGCGGCTTAACCTATAGTGCAGGGTGTGCAATGCACAAGGCCATCGTCTTAGACCATCATGGCAGGTCTAGGGGGCGCCAGGGTTTCATCGCTCACGGGCGCTACACGAGCTAGAGCCGCCCCTGAATATATATATGTATATATATTAAGTACTGACGGTCAGTTTGTTCGAAATAATTTGTCAATTAATAAAATAATTATATAATAACAACACAATTTATTATAAATGCAAAACAAATATTCAATGATCGTAACACAAGGAATGTGCAATAATATATATTTTCTTTCAAATTTATTTATCAACCTTACTCTCCATCAGTCTTTCAATTTACATTTTCAATTATAATCAAAACATTGCAAAAAATAATGAGGCCTCATTATTACAAAGTAAAAATAATTTAAATAAAAAAAAATATATAAAACTAAACAATCACATTATATTTAATTAAAAGGTCCATTTCGATTTAGTCGTTTTCAATTAATATAATAAAAAAATTTAATTAAAATAATAAAATGTTTGGAACCTCTGCCTCATTTCACTATTATAATGTTTAATGTGGTGCATCTTAATAAAGCATTTATTATCAATTAAATGTTTTCATTGAGCGAAGCGAGCGGAGCGCTCTATGCGACTTTTTGCATCCCATGTCCGGGGGTGACATGTAAACGGTTTTACCGATGTTTTATAAAAAAAAAGTGAAAAAAAACCTCATGTCCTTGAGGAATAATCACCAAAACATGACAGTCATGAAATACTTCAATGTAAAAAAAATTCGCTATATGTTATTTGATTATTCTATATTTTTTTGCCTGTCGGTTTCAGCTTTGAACGCTGAATAGAAGAAGGGTTACTCGCTTCGCTCAATTCGAACAACTCTACCGATATTTTGCGAGCGCAGCGATTCAAGACCGAGGTCCGGTTCGCGCCCCTTGTTTTCTTAATCGTATTAATAAAGCACATTGTAATATAACATTAATTTTACATTAATCACGATAATTTCTACACAATTACGTTTTTTTTCTTCTTCAGTGTAAAAATATTTTTTCTAATAAATATATATTCACTGGATATTTTTATCACATATACATTTATTTGTACATGAACATTGAGATGAAGGCGTAAGGGCGGCTACGTACTGCGTCCGACTTGAAGATTATTGCAATAATTATATTGCATGAAGATTATTGCAATAATTTTGTTACATGAAGATGTTTGCAATAATTTTATTACATGAAGATTATTGCAATAATTATATTACATGAAGATTTTTTCAATAATTTTATAACATGAAGATTTTTGCAATAATTACATTACTTGAAGATTATTGCAATAATGATATATATTATGCATTTCAATTATTACATATTTTGAACCACTTATTTTCCTGGAGAGAGGGAGTTTGGAGGATTATTTAGTAAACAATACATTGCTGAAAGATTGTCAAAACAGGATGTATCGTGAAAGATATTTTTATATTGTATTTAAAGTTATATTAGTGGTGACACTTGAATCGGACGCAGTGACCAAGCGCGCTGAAGACAACCAAGCCCCGCTCTGAACATCGGCAACCCAAAAATTTTTAACATACGTTTATTAATTTGTTGGATTAAAATGAGGTGTGCATCAAATTCAATTTTTTTAAGTTTTATTTTATAACGTTCACTGAGATTTTTAGTTTATCGACGGTAAATTTTTTTTTTTTTGAAACCGGCTTACAAGGTAGTGTGAATTATAGAACCGGATGCTGTGTGTGAGTGTGTATATTTCTCTCTCTCTCTCTCTCTCTCTCCCCCTTTCTATCATATATCTTCAACACGGTGTTGTACAGATACTTTTGTGAAAACGCAAATAATTGTGATTTTTTGTGTAGGATCATATGGATAAAAATGGAAACTGCAGCAAATGTTTGTAATAGCCTTAAAAATGAAGTGTTTACTATTTATTTTACTTTTTAAATTAATAGGTAGATAATAAAACCATGTGCTCAGAGTCCGAAAAAGTATGAAAAGCGGAAAAGTTAGAGTAAATAAAATACCGATAACCAATTCTCAACGCCTAAAACTTATATAAAATAAAAATTTTAATTTATAGATTTCATTTGGAGTTGAAGAAAAAACGTGAGGTTCTTCGCTTTTCTTCATAATTTCATCTTTTTTTTCGCTGAAGTTTTTTTTACTTAATTTGTAAGAACATTCAGCGTGAATTCTTTTATTTTATCAATAATATATATTTTAAAAATTATTGTGTACGTGGATTGTTTAGAAACTTTTTTTTATACATACAAATTATTTCAGTATACAATTTTTGAATCGCCGTTCGTATCTGAGCGGGACAGAACTTGTGAAGACATCTTAAGCACCCATTTCATTATCCAATTTATCGCACGCTAACTCAACTAGCGTACTAACATCACATCGTGGAAAGAATGTCAGAGTTGTTATTGAGTTATATTATTACCACTTTCAACTCGCTATTCCATGGAGTTAGTGCACTAACAATTGGATAGTGTAACGGTCCATTACGCTACTGTACTTAAACACTTATACAGATAAGATCACCTCACATACATTTATTTTCAAATAATTTTGGATGTCTCCAACGAGACTAGTATTATTTAAGTACGAAATTTTTGCTCGTATGACATACAACTAAATATTTTGTTAGGACATATTGTTGACAAACAAAATTTATAGTAACTGTGTATCAAAAATAGGTGATCTTTCGAAAGCAGTCTGGTAGCTCAACCAGCGGGGTCGCTTCACGGTATTATTGAGCCTTCTTATCATCGGGGCTGGTGGAAGTGTCAGTGTCCTCGGGCTCCTCGTCGGAGTAGTTCGTTGGCTCCTCTCCAGGCTTCAGTAACTTGCCTACGAGATCGTATTTTTCTGTAAATGAAAAAAAAATAAAAATTTACATAAATTATGTCAACAATTTTTTTTACAACATAATAACACAAAGGCAGATTTTGCTTCTAGTATTTCAGTCTTCTCTTATGTTACATGATTATCACAAATATAATCAATAAAAAATTAAGTTCTCTATTAATCTATATATATATATATATATATATATATATATATATATATGTATGTATGTATAAGCGATTTACCACTCACTGACTCATCACGAAATCTCCGATTAACTTAAAATTTTACATAGTTACTTCTTTTGTGAGTTAGACTTCACTAAGAACGGATTTTACGGAATTGCTATCCCAACGGATTTCAACTTTTTGCATTTTGTAAAATTTTAAACCTGTAGTAGCTATACACTTAACGCTTTGGGTAAGACTATAGCAACGGTTACCATAGTAACGGTTACGATGACAACGGATAATATGTACAAAGGTTACCATAGAAACCTAAGTTCACATCTAAATTAATAAAACTTTATAAAAATAAAAATCATTAAGATCACTTCAATAAAAATGACGACAGTTTAAATACAATCTTAAGCCACAAGACACCTGCAACTTTGCAATAGAAATTATATCATTGAGATATGGTAATTACAATTTAATTAATTATATAATGATTCATAGAACATATGAATAATGTTTATTCACTGCCACAATCCTACTCTATTGTTTATACGTGTTTATATTGTGTCCAAATCATTAGCGTCGTTAGCATTTAAAATGTGCTAAAGTTATGCAAATTAAAAGCATTAGAACTTGTATGTATATGTATGTATGTATGTATGTATATATATATATATATATATATATATATATATTTAACAACAGTCTAAATATTCATCGATCCCTAGTTATATGTTACAGCATTGAATAAAGTATTCACAAATTCGAAACCGGCTAATTTTCGACGTTTCTAATTCTGAGTACCGGCTAATATAATGAAATTATGAAGCTGGTTGCCTCAAACTTATATCATCAAAGGGAGGATAAAAAGTGTAAAATATGTTTGCGGCAACCAGGAATAGAATTTGAAATGACATCAATTAACGTCAGCGTCAACCACGTATAGAATTTGAAATGACATCAATTCACGTCAGCGTCAACCAGATATAGAATTTGAAATGACGTGATTTCACGTCAGCGGCAACGAGGAATAGAATATGAAATGACATGAATTCACGTTAGCGCCAACCAGGTTTAGAATTTGAAATGACGTGATTTCACATCAGCGGCAATGAGGAACAGAATTTGAAATAACATGAATTCACATCAGCGGCAACGAGTAATATAATTTGAAATGACGTGAATTCTCGTCAGCGATCACGAATGTGTTAATTAATAAAATAAGTACACAATTAACAAGACATATAAAAATACAAATAGTATTAAATTTAAAATGCTGGTTGTTTATATTAATTAAGCGAAGCGAACGAAGTGAGCGGAGCGTTTTACTGGAGACTTATCACATTTTTTATCACGAATTGGCTCGAAAACAACTTGACGGAAAATTATGAAACTTTACAATTAAAAAGACACACATTATGTGATGGTTTTTTTAATGTCATAAAAAAAAAAATAAAAAAAATCTAATATCATGTCAAAAAACTGATATCCCATTGAAGTCAATGGGAAAAGATGAGTCAATACACAGGGCTCGCTTCGCTGAATATGCAAACGGCACCCGAGATTTCACGAGCGCAACGAGTCGAAATTGAGAGTTTGTTGGCGCTCCTAGTATAATGATTTTTTATTATTTAATTTATACGTAAAAGGAAAACAAGAACATAACTATAACCTCCGTGGTAATTCTATTATGAGTAATGGTAACATAATTTAACAAAATATGTATACTATTGTGTTAATCGGATTGTGTATGCAAAATGCATTAAACAAGAGCTTCTAGCAAATCGTGAATAATTAAAGAGTCCTAATGATAACATATTATAATGTTGTGTGCAGTTTAGAATATAAAGAAGATACTTTTGTCTGTTAGAAGGTTTTATCACAGTAAATATTCAAGAATAATAACATAATATATAAGATATGGAAGTATATACAAAGAACAAAGTCCTTTTAATAACATACACTTGCAAGATAATTACACGATAATTAACAAGGGACAATTATTTTTCTTGCAATTTAAATCCATTAAATGTATTTAATCTTGTAGCAATACAAAATTATGTGTGCAGTAAAGCAGATTAAATTTGATTAATGTTCTGATTACAGATAAAAGTTATGAAAAGGACACATCAGTATTTACTTTATGTAAGATCACCAAAAATAAGACTTAATAGTTGTACTAATGTACTATGATGATGATATTTCACCTCGGAATTGTGCCTCCCACTCCTTCACGGACTCCATTTCCATTGAGTTCAGGTCGCTGAGGTCATCATATTCTTTATCCGATGACATCACGGAGAAGGTAGCCAGACCTCGTGATGCATCTTTGCCACCGAAAGCAGCATATGGACCACCTTGAATAATATTTAAAATAAATCTGTGAATTATTTTTACTATTATCAATTATAAGAAAATAAATTTATTATTAGACATTATTTAATTATCCTCAAACAGTTAATACAGAAATAAAGTAAGGAAAACTTGATTATGTAATGGGGCTTATTTCATATTATAGGATATATATAAAGGTAAACAAGTGTTCAATGTATAGCACGTCTGATTATGATTCATATATCGCGCGATATGAATGCCGAAATGTAAATGTAATTAATGCGTATCGACATCATGAACACAGTCACTGAGTCACAGAAGTATGTCTATTAATAAACAGATGCACTCACCGGGTCCGTAAAAGCGGCGTCCTCGTGTCGCATCGAATATATATCCATTTACCGCTACTAAAACTCTACCATCTTCTTGATTACCGTCATACTTTCGAAGTTCAGCCACTGTCATGTCCTTACGAATTTTAGGAAGTTCCGGCACCGGTGCTTCTTCGCATACTTTTCCAAATTTACTTTTAATAATTTTATACACCAACACAACAATCACTACAGTCAATAGTAAATTTACCGGACTGTATATGATTTCATTTAAAATACTACTAATTTTCGTAGGAGTTTCTGATTCCGCTGGTTTTGACTCCGAATAAGAGGACATGTTTTTACACTATAAAAAGGATACCCAAATAAGCACAGTGAGATAAACTAACATAAAGGTTTACGATTCTACGTTCACCTCTGATGATTTTGCCTAAAAAATAATCAAGAAGTCACTGACGTCAGCGTTGCTTTCGGCGAGACGACAATTGACATTAACAAATCAATGTTACTAGTTACCAAATATATGAATGCATATTTTTGAGCGTTCATAATTAAATAAAAATATTCTTTTTTGAGTGGAATTTTGCTGATTTAAGTTTTATACTCCTTGATAATTATATAAATATTAAGATATTACTTCTACATGAATATCTAAATACTACTTAAACATGAATATCTATCTAATCTAATGTGGAATTATTTAACTTAAATCAATAATATTAAAGTAACTTTTTTTTAAACATATATAATAAAAACTATTTTTTTTACGTAACAATACTGTAAAGAGTATACATTAGTTAAATTTAATACGAGGGTCAAACTGAAAGTTCTTAGAAAATCAAAAACTAAGCATTCTAGCAAGTTATTAGTTTTATTGTAACTTTTCAAAATAGCGTCCATTTACATCAATACATCGCTGCATTCGATGGAACCATTGAGAAAAGCACCTTGCCCACTCGGCCTTAGGGGTCTCTTCGACGGCGTTTTGAAACGCAGCCATTGCTTCTTCGGCGTCTATAAAACGTTTTCCTCGAAGTTTTTCTTTTATTTTCGGAAATAAATAAAAATCGCAGGGTGCGAAGGTCGGGGATATACGGCGGGTGACCCAGTAATTCCACGTCTGAGGTCACCAAATAGTCAATCGTTTGCCTGGCGGTGTGCGACGAGGCATTGTCGTGATGAAGGAGGATCCTGCTGCGAGGTCGTTTCTCTGGAACTTTTTCCAAGACAAGTGGCAAACAATTGTTAGTATACCACTCTGCATTAACCGTTTTCTGATCCTCTAAGACTACTGTCGCGTAATGACCTGTCTTTCCGAAGAACGAGGCCACCATCTTTTTTCCAACACTTCGACCTCTCTTCACTTTAGTTGGCAACTCTTCGGAAGGAAACACCCACTGAGCAGACTGTCTTTTGGTTTCCGGATCGTAACAGTAAATCCAGCTTTCGTCACCCGTTAGTATGTCGAACACGGCATTTGAGTCACCTCCGTTAAATTTTTGGATCATTTCTCGGCACCAATCAACACGGCGGAGTTTTTGAGCCTCGGTCAAATTATGCGGTATCCAGCGGGCACAAAGCTTCCTGACCGCTAAATGTTCATGGAGGATTTTGTACACTTGACTCATACCTATGCCTAGACTTGTCCGAATCTGCTGATAGGTCACTCTTTTGTCAGTCTCTATCATACGCCGCACAACACTGATGTTATCTTCAGTCGTCGCTGTAGAAGGCCGTCCCTCACGCAAATCATCGGTGAGATTAGTTCGACCACGTTTGAATTCATTAAACCAGTTGTAAACTGTGGCACGAGATGAGGCTTCATCGTGAAAAGCCAATCGAAGTCTATCATAACTTTCTTGTTGACTTAAATGACATCGAAAGTCATAAAAAATCATTGGACGAAAATTTTCTCGGCTTAAATTCATTCTGACGTGCACAGACAATTTTCAATTTGCCGCCAAATCGTAAAACAAATGACAAATGAATGAAATGTACACTCAATAATATTGGTAAAGAGTTCTATTTTCAAAATTTAAACTATTTTTTTTAATATAATGCTTTTAAGTGGCCAGTTCTAAAAACTTTCAGTTTGGCCCTCGTAGTAATAATTTCTTATCTATTTTACATTACATCAATTCCCTGTAATTAGTAGCAGTTTTTATGGAACTTGCATAAATTATGCGTTATTAAAACAAATAATATTTTGATTCTAAATTCTGACAATTGAGACGCCATACGTCAGATTTTCAGACTTCAACTATCTATCAATTTATGTGATTTGTTTCTAGTTTTTACTCTTTTCTATATTGATACGCTGATCCGGTGTTAGAATTACCTGCCTATTAAATTATTTTTTTATAAATATTTAATATCTAGAAATTTACGTGAATTATCCTGACAGTTGTTGTCAATTAACACAATTATCTTCAAAGTGAATAAATAATAATACAATATATTTTATTGACATTTATACTTTTTTATTTATAAACATATTTTTATGTACATACAAAAAATACTTTAATTATAAAAACTCATAACCGAGAAACAAGCAATCGGTAATATGAAGGATCGTAAATCAGAATTGTGTTCAAAATACGTTACCATATTTATTGTTGTGTCTTGTTATTGGTGAGTGTTACATTATTTAATATTAATTAAAAAAGCATTATAATTTGTTTAGAATGCTCACTCTTTAAGTTGTACACACACTTTAAGTTGTACTCACTAAAAAATATGCCATATTTATATCTAATATTACTTTAACAAATAATTATTATTTACAGGATTGTGTCAATAGCAACAGTTTTTGTTAATAAAAGTCTATTAAGCAGTCAATCTGTGCCATTAGAGGCACCCTTGTTCATAACTTGGTTCCAGTGTTTAGTATCCTTCACAATATGTTTTACATTGAGCAAAACAGGAGGAATTCCTGGAGTTTTTAATTTTCCAAAAGGCACACCATGGAACTCTGAGGTTGTAGGAAAGGTAAGGAAGGGACAATTATATTATCAGTACTAAATTGACTGGGACAAAGTAATCAAAAATATTGTTACAAAGTTTAAACAATAAAAAAGTGAACATTTGAGTCTCAATATAAAAGAAAATCTTGAAATAGTGTTCTATAATTTTTTGAGTAATAATGAGTTAAATATATTTCCAGGTGATTCCACTCTCAATAATGTTTACCCTCATGATAGCAACCAACAACCTATGTCTAAAATATGTTGGTGTGCCATTTTATTACGTTGGAAGATCATTGACAACTGTTTTTAATGTCATATTTAGCTGGATCTTATTACGTCAAGCTACATCATTTAGGTGTATATTATGTTGTGGTTTCATTATATCTGGCTTTTATCTGGGCGTGGATCAAGAGAGTCTACTAGGTAAATTAAAATCTATGATAAATAATACATTTTTAAGTGCTTTATCATTATTGCATATCATGATAACAGAATGTTGTAAAGACATAATTGCTTTAAACGTTTTATCTTTTTGTTGTAAAACATGATTGATGAAAATAATAAAATTATTTTCAGGTTCATTTTCTTTAATTGGGACAATATATGGAGTAATTGGTTCTCTAATGCTGTCTCTCTATTCCATTTACACAAAAATTGTATTGCCAAGTGTAAATCAAGAAGTCTGGTTACTATCATACTACAATAATGCATATTCAATCATACTTTTTATACCTCTTATGGTGATTAATGGAGAGTTAAGTGTACTTTGGAATTACACTAACTTCCACAGCACATACTTCTGGATGCAAATGGTTGTTGGTGGTTTGTGCGGATTTGCAATTGGCTATGTCACATCTCTGCAAATAAAGGTATCATGGCAATTCACTTAATAACAAATACATCATATAAAAAAATTTAAGATTAATGCTATAAGATAAATGCCCATCTCCGGTAGAGAAATATGCTTTCCAGTAGTGAGATGTACAAAACCATACTTTACTTATATTTAAAAAATTACAGGTGACATCCCCCCTAACACACAATATATCAGGCACAGCAAAGGCTTGTGCCCAGACAGTGATAGCTACACAATGGTACAATGAGTCTAAGAACACTCTTTGGTGGGCTTCCAATGCTATAGTACTAGCCAGTAGTGCTATGTATGCTCGATTCAAACAGGTTGAGATGGAAAAACAGTCTAGAAAAATTATTCCAGAAGAGGAGAAGAGTCTAGTGTAATTTAGAATAGGATTAATGTGTACAAATATAGATTTTTTAAGTTGTTTAAGAATATTTATACTTTATAGGTGCAATCATTTATTTAAGTAAAATATTTATTGTTAGTATTTAATTATTTTTTAAAAACATTATTCATGTGTGTAAATTATGTTTATAAAATTGTTATAATTCTGGTTATTACTATGTACTGTGTATCTGTGTAACAATTAGATGAAAATTTTCCAATATCTCTGCATTTACTAAATACCTAATTACCATATTAGCGTAGGATAGATGTAGACTTACAAATCTAAAACAATACAATTTGTTGTACGTTTTAATATTATGTACTGACTTACTGTTATTACCATAAAGTAAACCAAAAATATACAAATATATCAATATTTATGCTATTAAGAATAGTCACTAAATTTATAATCATTATTATACTATAGGAAATAGTAATTAATTTTTAAATTGTGGATCGACTGTTGACCTCAGCAACGCAGACAATTTTTTTCTAACATGCTCATAATCCGCCATAGAGAATAAATTATTTGATTCTTCAATATCAGACATATGGTCATATAGTTCTATTCCATATATTTTATTCCAGTTTCTTGTAAACAATGTATTATTAAATGATATCCATTCTGTGTATCTGTATTTTTTTGTTCGGATGCTGTAACCCATTATATTTATATTTTTTAATCTTGGTTTATCTGAATTTGCTGTTGGGTACTCTTGTGGGCGCGGATATTGTGATATTGCAAATTTATTATATATATTATCTTTATAGCACAAATTCTTCATTAAGGGGACTAAACTTTTTCCATCAGAACATAAAATTGATTTATCTTCATTGTTGCATTTTGGAACTAATAGATTTAGACCTAATTGTATTATAGTTGGAAATATATCAACTAATTCGACAGGGTTAGTGATTATTTTTGGTTTTATTCCTGGTATTTTAAATATCAGAGGTACTTTTAAGGCCGCGTCAAAATTGCTATACTTTGCCCAAAGTCCGTTTTCTCCCAACGACCAACCTGAAATAAATTTCAATATATAAACACATATATATATAGATTTTTTTATGTTTTTAATTACCATGATCACTTGTTAAAACTACTACAGTATTGTTTAAATTGACATGGCTCATAAGTTTGCCCAGTAAGTCATCTATATATAGTAATGATGCATAATAGCTTTGTCGAATCTTCAGGGTCCATTTAGGTGGCATTGTACCAAATGGAAAGGAAATGTTTAGTTTTTGTATATCCTCCCTGCGGCGGACATCCGTCCATGGGTGCCAGGATACTAATGGCAGATTCTTAGGAATAGATCCCATGTTAGGTGGATTCACTGTGCTAAGTGGAACACCCTCTGAAAATATTAACATTTCCTATAATATTGAAAGGATTTGAAAAAAAAGACGGTTTTCTTTATACTTACTAATGTATTTACGAGGATATTTCAAAGGAATATGAGGTTTGTGGAATCCAACTGCTAACATGAAGGGCTTACTTTGGTTTCTATTTTTAATAATATCAATTGAGTATTTTAGGGTTTCCAAGTCTGGTAGAGTATTATCTGGTTGTGTTTTCACGTTGACTGGACATATAAGATTTGTCTCTAAAGTATTAGTATGTTTATTTTTGCAAACAGCTAAATCTTTGTATTTTTCAGATGGAGGGTGATAAGGTTTTTCTGACCAGCTATAGGGATAATCATTTGTAAAGTTTGAACTTTTCCCTGGATGAAATATCTTGCCAACGGAATATGTATCGTATCCATGTTCATTAAATATTTGAGGAAACGTAGAAAAATTTCCGACAGTGTCACGCCAGTAACTATAAAAGTCATATAAGCGTAACTTATCTGGTCGTCGACCGGTTAAAAAAGAATTTCTGCTCGGTGCACACAATGCCTGCTATAAAATATTCCATATTATATATTGCAAACAATCAAATTTAACATTAACAATGAAATAATTCGTTTTTCATAACTTCTTACCTGCGCAAAAGCATTTTTAAAAATTATTCCTTTTGCCGCCAAGTTTTCAAAATTCGGTAGGCGTACTTCCTCCGTATGATATCGCATGTCGTCGACGATAATAAATAATACATTGTTTTTCGTAATGTCTTTAGAGAAACATCGCATTTTACACAATATTAATACGTACAAAAATAAATTGGATAACATATTTAAGCATGTATTCAAATCTTACCCTATACTAATGTTATGCTAATTAATAAACAGAAACAATAATTAATGTCATTTGTCGTGAAGTGAAAGAACTATATTCTAAACGCTCTTCATAAAATTTATTTTCTATATAGATAAGTGAAGTAAAATATTAAATAAATTATTTAATGTGCAGAAGATACTTTTTTATTTTTTAATAAATATTTTCTTAACTGAATATATATTTTTTTCTGGCAATGTTTACATTATTGACATTGAGCTACATACATGAGTGTGATGTAAATGTGTAAATTAACAGTTATGATTGTGTGCACACTTGTTTTTACATACACATTCATTGCATTTTTATTTGTGTATCGTAGTTACACATACAAATAATCGTATGATCATACCAGTGTAGGTGTACAAGTATTCTCCGTGTAGGTGTACGTGTGTCGAGTTATATTGTCATTCAAAGATCAAAACATCTGTGTGTTGTTGTTTTATATTTTTAATTATACATTCATAATATTATTTCTAGTTTAATACTTGTATTAAAAAGCATTTTATAAAAACGAAATCAAACGACCGTAAGTGTGAGTGCTGTTATACTTTACCAATTTATTGTGACGTCATTGTTTTCATTTGCCAGTAAAAACGACGCAATTGTTCTTTAAATCGAAAATGGAATTAAAATGAGAAAATTATTAACTACGACGGTAAGTAACCATTCAAAAATACCACTTAGTTTAATGCAATAACTTACGTAATTATTGATTTAGTTTTTGAAAGGTCAAACTTGCATCGATTTCCTTTGTCCTCGGTCCCTAAGGTTTGCACTGCAGGCAATTTTGTACCTGTAAGGCAAATTTACGCTATCTCTCTATAAAAATAAACCTAAGATTATTAGACAAGGGAATAAAGGAGTTAAAGTTCCATGCCATTATTATTAACTAACGAACGTTGTTTATTTTTCTAAATTATGTAATCTACACAATATTGACAGTGTTTTGTTTTTATATTATATATTAACGAAGAATTCGTTTAAAACTAAATCAAAATAGTATTATTTTGTAATTGTTATTCTATGAAAAAGGTAAGTGAAGTATATTATAGAAACAAATAAATTAATATGAGCAACATGGGAAATTAATACTTGGATAGTGAAAATAAGGTGCATTTTTCGTGAACAAACCATTTTAATGATGAATAAAATAACAGAATTGAATTTATCTACTTATTCATATTGTATGTGAGTTATACTTTTAAATATAGCATGTTTCAGCTGTTGCAGAGATAACAAAATATTTATAAATATGTTTTTATTTTAAAATTATTATTTTTATTGTTTGTTAAAAATATATATTTTTATTGTAGTTTCATCTAAGTTTAATATTAGTTGTGATACTGATACTTTAAATAATTTATCTATTATATTAATTTAAAACAACTTTTTATTTATTTATTTAAATTTTCATAATTATATATATAGAACCTGAATTTACAACCTCTGGAATATCATTTTATTGTATGGTACTTTTTTTTTGTTTTCTCTGTTATAATTTGAGGTTTCTGCCATAACAGCAATTCTTTTCTCAGTTTTATGTATTCCTTGATGTCTTGTTATGTTTTGCGGGCCAATTACATTATCTGTAATGTACTTTGTGTCTTTAATTTTCTCTTTTGTGGTATTCGCTATTTTCTGCTATATTTCATTTAGCTCAGATTTCTGTTCTGATCTGTAGGGTTTCTGAAACTGACTGTTTTTCGTATATAAATTGTTGATATTATTTAAATTTACTGTCACATTATCAGAACATTATATCGAGGCCTTAAAAATTATATTCATTGTTGTATTCAGTTACAATGTTTTGTTGTTAATATTTCTTTGGATTTTTATTAGTATAAAAATTTAAAGGCCTCAAATTTGGATTCTTGATACTAATTTTACAATTTTTTTAAACTCCACTTTTATAGAATAAATCTATAACATATATATCCTATGAAATTTTTTATCAAATATATATATAAATGTACTTTTTACTTCAACAACTGTTTTTATTAGAAAAACTAAATGATGGCTGAACATCAGTGCTCTGTTTAGGGTTTCTGTAACATTAGAAAAATGTTATTCTCTTGTCTAGATTTTGAGTAAATTTTAATTGTTCATAATTATCATATATGTACTGCCAAAAACATTCCATCAATATTGTAACACACATGTTACATGTTGATAGGAATTTCTTTAACGTTGACTGTACCCCGTTCAACACAGAGCACACCCAACAAAAATGTCGGCGGAGTCGCCGAGACACGCGCGCTCGGGCGGGCCGCTAACTGTACCCTCCCAGCCGCCCAGCGACCGCAGCATCATTGATGCTGTCTCGGGTTTCATCAACGACGTTACACTGTCCTCTTCATCCACTGTTGATCCGAAGGACGTTATACAGTGGGCTAGGTTGTTTATTATGTTCATAATTAATTATTTTTTAATAAATATAATATATTGACAATTACTGTAATTCATTAGGTTCGAAACAGCGGACATAAACGAACCTACACCAGAAGGGGACAGCGATAATGATGTACCACCATTACTCCTCATCCTGGGCTACGGATCGGGAGTGCAAGTTTGGTTAATACCTCCAAGTGGGGAGGCCCAGGAGGTACTGTCCTGGCGACAAGGCACTGTGAGGGTGCTCCGTATACTGCCAACTCCGCAGCACGGCGACTGCTATGCATCGAAGAGGCCCCTCATAGCTTTGTGTGATTCAGCCAGCCCTGGACCGGCGTTCTGCTCGTTAAGCTTCATATCAATCAGGGGCGGCGAACAGGTGACAGATAAAGCATTCTATCGATAATTCTATCTAAATCTATATAATTCTCTCTAAATCTATATAATTCTATCTAAATCTATATCATTATTTAATATATATTTTCAGGTAAAAAGCATAAAATTCAAGAACCCAATACTGGATGTTTTGGCGAACAAGCGGTCGGTGGTGGTATCGTTTTCGGAGCGCTTTGCGGTTTTCGACGCAGCCACTTTAGAAGACCGTCTCGCCGTGACCACCTGTTACCCTTGTCCGTGTCCCTTGGGCGGTAGTTCCCCTATCAACCCACTAACCCTTGGGGATCGCTGGCTCGCATATGCCGATAAAAAACTTAATCCATCCAAACGCAGTAGTGGAGGATGTGAAAGTAAGTTTATTTTAATATTTTTAATATCAAAAAACATATACTATATATAAGAGGAACATATATTTTGAACGGAATAACATTTCCTTTGTTTTATTGCGAGTATCTATAAGTGGAGGCTAATAGCTCGTAGTGACCTTGCAGTCGGTGCATTTGTGCATTTGTATTGTTTTTTAGTCGTAATAAAATGTAAAAGTCATGACAGGTTGATTTATCGACACAAATTAAAATGTTTTATTCATTTATTATTATATGATGAAGTTTTAAATCTCAACGATGAAGTAGTAGAGTAGTACAGTAGTCAATAAAAAAATAAAATGAATAAAATTATAATAATATTAATATGATAATGCTCACCAGGTGAATATAATTTTAATAAACGTCTCGCATATATAATTACTGTTTCAACTTTTACTAAAATCAACTCAAGGTCACGCAGCTACAGAGTGATGGAATAGAGCGAAGCGAAAATAAGATTGTTTAAATTATTTAATTGTAACATTTACTTAATAAATGATTTGTAGCGGAAGGCGTGACGAGCTACACGGCGACGGTGCTGCACGCGGCGAAGTCGCTCAGCAAGGGTCTCCGCGGGCTGGGCGAGAGCGTGGCGCACAGCCTGGCGGGAGGGCGGGCGGCCTCGCAGTCGCCGTCCCCCCCGCACGCGGATATACAGCAGCCGGGGGTCGTCACTGTACTGGACATCGAGGTACTCCCCCAACATGATTATAAAATGGAAAGCCAGCGGTTTATATTAGTATTGACTGTCAGTTTTGAAAAAATAATAGTTATACTGGAGACAGGATTGATACTGCCTCAGAATAGTATCTTTTTTGTGGTTAAAACATTCATTAATTGTTAATTATGTAATGCAAGTAAAGCGTTTTTTAAGGGCAACGAGGACGAGGACAGCCAGGACTGCGAGGAACCCTGCGACCCCATCGTAGCCCACTTTGTAGCCCACTCGGAGGCCATCATAGCCCTTAAGTTCGACCCCAGCGGCATGCTGCTGATCACGGCCGACCGCAGGGGTCACGACTTCCACGTGTTCCGCATCAACCCCCACCCCTGCGGACCCAGCCTCGCCTCCGTGCATCACCTCTACATCCTGCACAGGGGTGACACTACCGCCAAAGTACAGGTACGCTGTTATTATATCGTTATTACTACCAAAGTACATGGACCTAGTATTTTTTACTTATATCATTTGTTAATTATCAATTTCTGCCTTAATATAATAAATAGTCTATTTTCACTAGTAAATAGATCTTTAGTGTGATGGATGGTACTATGTGTGTGTGTGTGTGCAGGACATCTGCATATCGGGCGACTCCCGGTGGGCGGCGGTGTCGTCCCTGCGCGGCACCACGCACGTGTTCGCGGTGAGCCCGTACGGCGGCGCGGTGGGGGTGCGCACGCACACGCAGCCGCGCCTCGTCAACCGCCTGAGCCGCTTCCACCGCTCGGCCGGCCTGCCGCTGCACCCCGCGCCGCACGCCGCCCCGCACACCGCGCCCGCCGTCAGCCCCGTTAGATACCTCACTTAATAATACCGTCTACTGCTATTCTTTGCATCGTTTTAGAATATACACAATAGTTTTTTTTTAATACAAGTTCATTAAATAAATAGCTGTATATATTATATGAGATTTCGTCTCATTATTTACAACCGACTATGAAGATTAATGAATTTTATTTTTGTATTTCTTTTGACTCTTTTTCATATAAGAAACATTTCATTGTAAGATAAAAATCCCAAAACTGAACACTAGTATATAGTATAGGAGAATCTTTACCCATTTTTATGAATTCTTAAACTTCTTGATAACGCAAATAAGCATTACAAATCTGAAAATTACAGTTAAATGGTTAATATTTTATATGGAATGATATCAATCTACAGGTGCTGGAATCCGGCGCGTGGTTCCCCAACCCGCGGCTGCCTCCTTACCCGCAGCCGGCCACCAGCACACCGTTGGCGCAACTGCGACCCACGCGCCTCCCCACCACCACGATCACCAGGAACAGCTCGGGTAACTTATATACATACGTTATGTAACCTAACTATTATGAAATTGAATGAACGAATTCCAGTTATATCTATTTAAAGTGTTACTTTATTAATTAGTGTTCATAATAATTTACTATATATTTCATATTAGTTACCCTTGTGTTTTTAACGAGTTGCGGGTTTTAATCCCAGTAAACAAATTTTTCATGATATTCTAATAAAGACATGTTGCGCAGGTCGCCAGCGCCTGTCGTCGCTGTCGGAGGAGGGCGGCGGGGCTCCGCTGCTGGCCCGCGCGTGCTTCGGAGTCAGCGGCCCTTCCGCCCGCGCCGCCTCCGTGCCGCTGTACCTGGTGGCGGCCAGCGGAGCCCTGCTGCACCTGGCGCTGCATCCACGGCCCGCGCGATGTACGTATTGCATCTTCTATCTACGTACATAGCTAAAAATTTTTGGATATTTTTAAAATATGATCTTTATTACAACTGTTTAACAGCTGTGCCAAAGGAGAAGATCTGTGATGAATCGCCGATAGAATTAGAGGTAGAAGCAATAGCGCAATGGCCGTTGCAGCGTCCCCCCGCCGCTACGGACCTCCTGGCACCACTGCCGCCCTCCAACCCACTGCTACAACCCATGAGCTGTCGGGTGAGTGAATTAGTATAGTATTTTTTGATAGCAAAATATTTAACAAAAAAACATTATATAAAGAAAAATATTCTATATATATACAGACCTGGATTATACAAAATTTTATATATTTTTTGATAGTCAAATATATAAAAATTTTGCTTAATGTTTGAGCTATTTTTAAAGGATACATAAGGAGTATTATCACTATATAATTGTTACAATATATTATAATCCCAGCGGTGCGCGGACATGTGCATGAGTGAGGAGGAGCGCTGGTTGTCGCAGGTGGAGATAGTGACGCACGCGGGCCCGCACCGCCGCCTGTGGATGGGGCCGCAGTTTGTCTTCAAGACTTACAACTCTACCGGGTATTTTATACACAAAACTGATTACCTTTGTTTCTGCCTAATATTGACTAATTTAGGACTATTTAAAAAATATTAAATATCTTGCACAGAATAAATAATCACTGTTTCCTCATATCCTACTATAATTATCTATGAATTTCATGTTAATAAACGTCATTTAAAGTTCTGATATTATAAGAAAAACATAGCATGAAATATGAATTAACACAAGCGGGACTCAATCTGACAGACTAATATATATATATCATGAAGTAAAGCTAACGTGTCCGTTCAGGTCGTCGTCGTCGCTGTCGGAGGCGGAGGCGGTGGAGGTGGAGGCCGGAGCTGCGCCGGCGCGCTCCACGCCCGTCAACATGCCGGGCGTGCGCGCCGCCGTGCCCGTGCTCGTGGACTCCGGCTCAGCCAGTAAGTATTGACCCTACCACCCGGCTAGCGTCAAAACGAAGCGCTAATCTCCCGTGGATCATTCGGTTTTGGTCACTTTCCAAGTCAGCTGCTTTAATATACGATAGGACTCCTCGAGAGCCTTTTAATTTTTTATCAAAGGCGCTAGAATACTTACTCCATTACTAATATGTTATTGTGAAATCAATCCAATGAAAAAATGCAAAAATGCAAATAATCATAATATAATGAATACAAAAAACTTAAACCAAAAGTCCTTAAATAAATAATAATAATTACTTAAATAAATAATTGAATACAAAAATATTCTTTATAATAAATCGCCTAAATTCATCACATCTATTGAACAAAATTGTTAACGTGTATACAAAGTTTAAAAAAAAAATAAGGCATCCTATAATAATAATTATAAATATTTAAAGTTGTCTCTTGTAAAAGTGAGAGTACTACTATTGGCGTGAAATTATTTTTATCTTCTCTTTACTTGAGTACTCATTTGTTCTCACATATGGATAACGACTATGAAAAGTCAATATATAACTGTAAAAACGATAAAATAAAAGAGTATTTATGAAGTGTTCATCTCATCTTTATCGACCTGTAGTAACAATAGTATATTTTTGGTATGGTCGGTCGTAGTAACGACCTTAGTAGAAGTGCTAGTAAGCACTTCCAAGCTTGAGCTTACACTGTGTTTTGAAAGTGTTCCTCCATTCTAGGCTCGTTGGAGCACTCCCCGTCGGACTCGTTCCGTCGCAAGTCCCTCCTGGAGTCGGGGCGCGTATGTGACGTGCAGCTCAGGGAGGACCTGGCGGAGGCGATGAAGGAGGACCACGGTAAGTATCGATGAAGTATGGGTCACACATAAAGACATACAGCTCAGCTTTAGATGTAGCATCTAAGTATATAATAAATTAACAACAATTGTTTGTGAATTTTATCAATTTATATGATAAAATGGTAATTAATATTCATTTGAATAATTTAAAAATTATAATTTAAAAACTATTACAAATTATTTTTTTATATTACTATGTTGGTAATCAATTAATGTCGCGATTAATGTAACGCTGCTCCTTAAACATTATTACCGAGCGAGTGTGTTTCGCTGAGACATCGCCTAATTAGTAAATAGCCGAAGTGTGCAAGATCCAGTGCAAGTGGAGAAGTTACCGAAGAAAGCTCCGTTAGAACCGGATGAAGCGAGAGGACCTCCACCTCCTCTCGCGCTCTATACCCAGCCGAAGGCACCCGGCGGCCTCCGAATAACTTGTCCACTACACTGAATTTTTCTAAATCTGTACTAACGCGGTCGCCTTCGGTTCGGTATAGGGCCGACGAGGGAGGAGCGAGAGGAGCGGGGCGGGCCCGTGGGCGGCGGGGGCGTGGCGCGCGCCGTGGCGCCCACGGGCTGCGTGGCGGCCTCCCGGGGCGAAGGGCGCGCCCCGGCGCTCGACGCCGACGCGCACACCAGCTGCAACGCGGACGAGGCGGCCTTCCGGCCAGTGGTGCGCGGTGCGGCCGGGCCGGGTGCGGCGGTGGCAGCGGCGCGGCTTCGCCCCCTGCCTCGGGGCACCACCATCCCCGCGCAGCCCGCTCCACCGCGCCGCGCCTCGCCCGACGACGACCCCCTGCCACTCACCACCGACGTCGTCATCCCCGCGCAGCTCACGGGACCCGCGCCCGGCGACCTCAGCTACGACGCTCCCTGGGATGCGCCCGATTTAGATTTTAAGGATGCCATTGTAAATAAGGATCTCGAGCGAATGGAGAGCGATAGAGCGTGCGAGAGGGCCTCGGCGGTCGAGGCGGAGAGAGAGGAGGGATCGAATTCACTGCCAAAATTGAACCGGGCGTCGGATGATATTCAGCCGTCGCCTCGAGCTAGAGTTAAGAAATCTCCCACCACGAAGTCGGTTAGTGATAGAGCCGCTAGTGGTATTAGTGATAAAAGTAAAATATGTGTAGATAATAAAGATGTTATGAGGTTACAAAGAGAAGAAAAACCTAAAGTGAGACCCGTAGATAGAGAAATACATAAATCTAAAGATGCTAAAATTCAAAAAGAAGTTAGAGTGGTCAAAGGAATTGAAAAACATAATGAACAGGGTACCTCGAAAAATGAACAAGACGTCGCTCCTATACCGGAGCCGATTAAAAAGGAGGATTCTTTGGAGACTATGAAATTAGAAGAAACGATTAAAACAGAAGATCAAGCCTGGGATATGCTTCTAAATGAGTCCGAAAAAAATACAAAGAAAGATTTACAACCAATTGTTGAAAGCAAAATTGATGCAAAAGACGAATTAAAGGTGAAATCAAAGAGAAGTCGTAAAGCTAAGAAGTTAGAAGATCAGCAATCTAAAGAGGATGAGGATAGTTTTATAGAAATACACGCGATTGATGACAAACAGACTACCAGTGGTGATTTAGTTTCCATATCGATGCCTTTTGAAGAAATTGAATCGTCTTACTTAACAAAAACTAAAAGACGTTCCAAAAGCCGGACGCCCGAGAGGAAAGTTGTCTCTGAGGATAAAAAAGAACATAATAATGAACAAGATTTCGACATACAATGTGGTAAGATGAAAAATAATAAACTAGACGAAAGCGTATTTAACGAGTCCAAAACATTTGCACAATCTATAATTTCACCAACATCAGAAGAAGCAGGAAGAGATATTAAAAAGAAAGAATTGCTAACCGTTGACACCATGCAGACTAAAATGCTTATTGAACCTAAGCCTAGTACATCGCTAAAAGAATCTCCGAAATCTCTAAAAAGCAAGTCACCATCACCGAAGGTAGATAGAAAAGTGGAAAAGCCAAAAGTTGAGGATAAAGAAGTTTATATAATTGAAACAACCCAGGATGATTTTCCCGAAATACAAATAACAAGGGGTAATAAAACAAATAAGAAATCGTCCCAAATTTCCGATAAAAAGAAACAAGAAGATCAAATCGTGAAGCCAATCAAATCTTGGAGTTCGATAGCCGCATCGAAAAATATTAAAAAGGCCGATGACGTTAAGATTACCACAGAAAGTATCGAAAAAATGGACGCGGAGGAAAATAAACCTAAAGTATCGCTACAAGAAAAGCTAATGGAGCTGTGTAAACGAACAGATATAATGGTAGCTGAATGCGACGCCCCGTCGGAGCTTAACTTTGTTGAGGAGCACCACGTGCTGGAGCTGCCTCCGCTAGAGACGCTGGATTTCGGTTTAGATAATTTTTCACTAGAGGTTATGCGTGACAGTCTCATAGAGGTCAACGACCCCAAGGCATCGAGTCCAATATGCAAAATTAATATTGACGAGATCCTGTCTTCAATAAAGGAAACCACTTCAAAAGCTGTCGAATCGAGTACCTTCAACTTAATCGATATTGAAAAAGTGCCCGCTAGGAAAGAGAGGGGGTTCAAATTTGTTGAAACAGATAAAATAACGTCACAGGAAGTGAAGTTGGATGATGATGTGAAGTTTGAAAAGGATGACGTTGAAAAATCATCCGACGACGACAACGCATCACCGGTACTATCAACGGACAGCGACAAAGAAGATAAGAAAAGTAGCGAACCATCTAACACTAGTATGCCTTTATCAAAGCAATCTAAATCTAAGAAGTCTCGTAGGAAGAGAAAATTATAAATTGTGTTCTTGTATTAAATCCACAATCATAAGGCGGGTATACACTTAAGTGTATCTACATATTAATAAAGAATTGTCGTTTATAAACCTGGTATACTTAACACGCATCGGGTTCGTGGAAGCAGTGTGTTCCCGCTTTATAGGCTTATTATTAATAGTCCGATGTAATTAGTTAAGCAAATTAAAGTGAGTATGCACAGATGAAAAATATGGTATACAATGCTGATAGTTCTTGTAGCGTATTACTTGTCAATAATTAGAGGAGGTACCATTATATGAATAAAAAATTACAAATAAAAAAATAAAAAATGTAGAAAAATCTATAAAAAACCTGCTTCGCTAGATTTCTTGTGGGAATAATAATTATTAAAAAAAAAATAATAATTTAATGCGATATATTATTACGACTTAGTTAATATTTAATTTTACAGATAAAAAACTTATAATAATAGCAAAATTTTAGTTAGAAAAAAATATACAATACTTTTATTTTTTTTTATGGCAATCTCTGTAAGAAATCTAGTTAAATATTTTTATGACAGCTCTTTTAGTGATTATTTTGATTATTTTTTAAGTGTAATTAATCGTCTCGGTGCACGTTCGGTAGCGGCCAGTATGGTATTGCTGTATTTATTATTTAATAAAAAAAAAAACGAATCTCACATCCGAAACAACAGTCACCACATTTCTATATATTAACACTAAACCTACCAAGTACCGGTCAAATTGACCGTTCTTAAACTTTTGTAAAACTTACACATTTTTAAATGTTATAATATCGTTATCAAAACTACATGACAATTCTTAGAATATGCATATAATATTTTCTACACTCTTTACTTTTAGTTATTTCCGTTATTATCCGGTAATTTTGATGGCGTGCGGTAGGAACAGGTATACAAGAATTGTCGGTAGGTTTAGTGTTAAACATTGAAATTTATAATAATAAGTATTTATTGTTTATATTGCGCAGGCGCATCCGATTGAATTATTATTATTTTTATAATGTACATATAGTATAATACCTCAGTATTATTTGCTGTGTCGTTAATAATCGACTAAGTCATAACTTGGTATATAATACCATCTTATAGCTGTACGTACAAATTTACAGATTATATTCTTTATAAGTATTATTTATTATGTTCTATTGCATATTTAGTTTTTTTTTTTAATATGTTAAATCATGACATGACAAATATTTATATATTTTTTATATATAATTTTAAATGCTCACGTTTTAAGACATTTTTTTTTAATATATATTTTTCTAATGTATTAAAATATTTTATTTTGAATTGTATCGTAATATTAAAAAAAAAATGACCAAAAATTTTTTGTCTCTGGTTATTATTAATAAATAATTCGGTGCACTATGTATATAATTGTTTGAAAAACATATCATTAGCACTGTATACCAGTTTAGTTAAATTATAATTTAATTTGTGTGAGATTGATGTTATTTTTTGGATTTTGACCAACGGATTTTGGTCAGTTTAAGGTAAACAGGTAATTATAGGTAAAGTAACCACTAATTAAATACATTTTAACACGTTAAAAGGTGATATTATAAAAATATGTTATCTTTTTGAATTACCATTAAAATTGTTTTTCTGTCAACATTGGTTTATGTATTTATTTAATAAAAGATCTTAATATAATTTAGTGAAATTAAAATTAAAAAACAAACGAAAAAACTAATTAGATAGTCCAATCGGCGATTATTGATTTTGAGATTGTATAAAAATAGTCTTTTGACGAGATTTATCAAAAAAAAAAAACAAATTTATAATTAGAAATTATTTTTGAAAATATACAACACCTGAATGTTATTCTCCATTTTATTCGATTAACATATTGTACTGTAATATAGTAAATTCGGAAGTACGTTTGTATGTAATTTTGAAATTTGGCAAAACTAACAGTAAGCTATGTTATGGAGTGTTTAAATTCATTATTAAAATTAAAAATGATATTCGACAACCAATTGACGCAGTTTTATTTAAGCTTAAAATTTTTACCCGCTCTTTTTTATGTCATTTAGAAATGACAATTTTATATGTCAATTTAAATGAGAAAAATTTGTTTGAAAGAACATATTTAAGTAACTGTTATAGTTATTATTATTTCTATGGAATATACAATCTAAAAGAATAATGATTATTATTTTTAAATCTTTATAATTTTATCACATAAAAATTAGCTGGACTGAATGTTTCAACTTAAAAAAACTCCTCCATCAGGTCGTTTCTCAGAACCAGAAGAGCTCAGTTCGAGTAGCTTCAGTTCGTCGCGCGCGTCTCCTCCCTCCTCTCCGACGCCCAGCTGCGGGGGAGACATGATGCACTTTCCGGGGGACTCCAGCTCTTCACTCTGAGGTATCGTTAACATTTGCTGCCTTTGGAACCAGGTTAAACGGATTTAGGTCGGAGAGGACGCTACAGAAGATCATGAAGTGTTGAAAGAAAAAGTGATGAACAATTTGAAAGTTTGAAGTAGGAACAAATATTTGGAGTTTAGAAATATTTTACAGTGTATTGTGTTGAAGGTGAATTGTTTTCTGTAGTGAGTCCTGTTGAAATTTCGTTGGCAATAGTGTGAACTGTTTTTGTTGGTGGCAGCATATGTTAAATGTGGAATATTGATCATTTTATATCTATAGAGTAGTATTTTTATATTTATATTGTACGGTAATATTTAACTGTCTATCATTATGTATTTAGAATATAATTGTTATTAATAATCACGTTTTGTTCTCATCTCACTCTTTTTAATGCTTTTATTATCTTAAAATTATAAGAAAGTTGTTTTAAAAATTTGCTGGTTGTCAAAATAATATTTCATAATCAACTTGTATTTAAAAAATAATAATTATAAAATAATTTTCAATAATAGTGTAAGACGGTAGACTAGAATATTTAATATTTTAGTATATATATATAAGGATAATATTTTTATACTGCAAATAAATAATCTTTTTGTACTAAACATTTTTGTCATAATGTTGAAACATTACAATAAATCTTCACAGATATCTCTAGAATTATATTAATGTTCTTATTAATGGATTTTACACATTTTTATGGGATAGTAGTTTTTTTCTTGCTTGTAGATTATGTAGTACAGATACGCATTTTATTTACTGCTACTGTGATATTCAGATAACACTTTCGTTTTGCCTCGACTGTACTTTTGGTTAAACATTCCGATTAAAGACACATGATCTTTTATGTTTTGTGATGTACATGTCTACTTCCTGTCTTCCTTGATTCCATGTTGGTGTAAGTTTTTATAAATCATATTTATTAATTGGTCGTTAGTGTCAATTTAGTCATTAGATTAAAAGATTAACAAAAAATTTTATATAAAAAATTACACCAAGTTTTTGTTATATATCAAATTGGTTATATAAAGTGTATTGGTTTATGTAATTTCATGTTTTTATTAAGGCTTATTTAATGATGCCATAAGCTTATTTACCAGCACCTGTCGCTTAGATAGTTACCAAGGAGTACTCAGATCAGGGTAATCTGCCATTAAGTGAGGAAATATTAAAAAAAAACATTGAATATTGTTTTAAAATAACACAAAGCTATAGAAGCTCATTTAATTTATGTTTTTCATTATTATTATGTTATCGGTTTCATGACTGGACGTTAGAGAGGAGACATCTTTACAATTTTAAATTTTGCTAAAATTATATTTTGAGGTAACAAATTTTTTTACCAATTCAAAAACAAATAACTTTGTTTTATATTTATGATTATTGTTTTTTAGTACATTATTTATATTGGGTCTACGTTTTCTAGGGGACATGGTCTAGACGAGTGGCATTAACGCTTTTCGAATAGAATGACTATGCGTTGATTTTATTCAAACGTGTGGATGTCGATGCTGTAGGTAGTCCAGAATAAAAGTGAATATTCCTGATTAGGAGAGCAATTTAATAGTATCAATTGCGTCTAAATCAAAATTACAAATTATTAGGCCCGCCATTTTTAAAAACGATGTTACCACCCTAAAGAAATAAATATTACAGACTAAATATAATTCATAAATTTTAACAGTAACAAGTTTAATCCTAATTTAGGTAATAATTATGCAATTAACTATAATATTTAACTTAGTATACGAATCAAAAATATATAATAGGGATGTAATTGTATGTCAATTAGGGTTGTAACAGCGTTTTTTTAACATTGATCGTTCTAATCGACCAGCGTCAATGCCAATTCTATTCTACTACTAGTAAATTGGCTACAGTGTAAAAATTATTTTATTTTGGTTGTGAATGAATTTATCAATCAATCAAGCAATCATTCAATCAATATATCAGTTTATATACATTTTATATTTATGTAATAAAGAATGACCGTCTACTTAATGTCAGTAAGTGCAAGTTAAGATATGTGATGGTTGAATGTGATATGGTATGTGCGTTAGTTATAAATATTCCTATATTTTATTAAGGTTTACATTTAAGTATTTGTATTGCATACAATATATATTAAATAATTAATGTTGTTTTTTTTTCAGTAAAAAATCATTTTGTATTATTTATTTATTATAACAATATATATATATCAATAATAATTGGAATGTATGTATGTATATAAAGATTCTTAACAGATCTTCTGAATGTTAACATTACTTATATTTCTATGCATAAATAATTAACAATTATAAAGAACTTACAAACTAAGGACGGATTCTGTTCCATAAGTACATGATCATAGTAATAGCACATCAAAAGAATGTACACATTTAAATAAATTAAAAATAAGGCAAAAGGCCCATAAATAACAGTAAAATTTTCTAAATTCTCATCTTTCCTAATTATTGATGCATAAGATATTAAGGTCGGTATAGACACTAGTTTGATCATATATAATACAGATAATAATAAACAAAAAATTACTCCTCGTGTCATACACACTTTATGTTAACTCTGATGATGAGCACATCGTCCTTAACAAAGCCGTTCCTGGCCACGTCACTAACAACAGCGTACTCGGTGTATCCAAAACCCCTAACGCATATCTCCGCTGTGGGTTTCCTGAAGGCTATCAGGTTTGAGTTGGACATCATGGTGTCTCGTTGAGTGAGGTCTGGATCGTATTGATTGATCATGGCGAATGATATCCGACCGTTGAAAGGCCACTCCAGACACCCGTCGTATTCAGTTTTCATTAAGTGCACGTGGAGCGCAAAGTATTGCGGGTTTTGAGGTGATACGTTCAGGCGTACACAGAATCTGCAATACATTGTAAAATGTAGGAGACAACTATCATTGTATCTACTTATTAAAATATATTAATATTACTTAATAGCATCACTTCTAACTTGTCTTAACCATTTATATTTCTCTCATATAGTATTTTAGCTCTCTCGAGGGTAGAATATACAAAAACGTCTAGTGCTTTTCTTTTCACAATAATAATTGATATTTAAATATTTCAGTCGTGACAGAAAGAAATAGCAATTAAAACCGTTCGTAGTCTTCAATACAAATTCTTAGTTTGAATGTATTATAAAAAATTTAACCGTATTTGTTTATTATTAATGAGAAAATATGATACCAAATTTATCCTTATAATTTGGTACTAATTATTTCTGTAGTATGTTACAACGAAAAGCAAATTTGATCAAAAATTTTGGTTATTGCTTGATAACCTTTCAGTAGGTTTTTTAAACCCTAGCAGTGATTCATTACCATTAAATAGGTATTGAGCACTATTAATCATCTTCCATAACTTACCTATACCCATTAGGCGATGTGTAAAACCCAGGGCTGTATAACATTTTAAAATTGTCCTTAAGCATTGCATCCAATCTTGCTTTAAAATTATCTATTTTCCATATATAGTTGCCCATACAGTACCGCAGCATCATGTCATTGTTTTGTTTCATCTTGGCCACGGCTAACGCTGATAGCTGTTTGGAAATGTTGGCTATTACAATATCTTGTTCACGGTTTCTCTGTTCAAGTACCACTACCCTTTCATACAGAGCCCTGGAAAAAAGGTTTACAAACCCTTGAGATGCTGAGTTGTTATATGTAAAATATTAGCAGGAAACAAACTGATGATGATAGAAAAGAGAAAAAAGTTGCTTCTTTCTCATATTAGATCACCACATATAGTGACATGTTACCTGATAAGCGCGCTAGTATTATGTAATGGAGCTGACGAACTTTGAGCACCATCTTTATCTGGAGCTTCCCACAGCATCATGGCCTCTTGCTCCTTAGCATCCATACTTGCATTGGATATATCATTATCAATTTGTATCTTGGAGTAGGCATTCATTAGAAACTGAAGAAATGAAATTTATATTTGAGATAAATTATTGCTGTATACAATATTGTGATAAACAAAAAGTTGCTTAATAAAGTAGGGGCGCCAACTGACTCAATTTCGACTCGTTGCGCTCGCGAAATCTCGGGTGCCGTTTGCATATTGAGCGAAGCGAGCCGAGTGTAATGACTCATCGTTTCCCATTGCGTTTTTCTAGTTTTTTGACAATTATTCCTCAATGACATGACATTATTCAATTTTTTTTTTAAAACCATCACCTAGTGTTTCTTTTTGATTGGAAAATTTCATAATTTTCCGTCAAGTAGTTTTCGAGCCTATTAGTGACATGGAATGTGAAAAAGTCTCCAGTAGAGCGCTCCGCTTGCTTCACTCAATTGGAACATTGGAACAATTGATTGTGTAAGGAATACCATTATACAAGACGGCAAAATCGAATTTCCAAACATGACTATATGTTGGTATTGAGTCATAGGAATTCTATAAAGCTATACTCACACTCATATGACTCTGTATATCATTATGCAGATGTGCATTCATATCCTCCTGGGTATCGAAAGTCTCCTTACAGCCCACTGTGTTGAATGAACATGGCACTTGTATTTGAGGCTCAGAGGACGCTTCTGGTTGGTTGAACTCACAGCTTGCTATGTGTGAGTCTAAATCAAGGGGTGTCACTTTAACTGCGCAACCTGAAATGTAATATGAATTGGTTGTACCAAGCATATTTTTGAATAAAAGAGAACAGATAAAGTTCAGAGAAAAACTACAACATGATTAATACACTATTACAATTACATATTTTACCTTTAGCAGCAAATGGACATGACATTCTCTGTTCTTGAATTTCTCTTTTAGTATAATTATCAGGAAAAATATCCACTTTCATGCTGAGATTTATATTATCTATTGGACAGTGACCACTGTTTCTGTAAATTTAATCATGTTTTTTTAAATTTTTACACAGCAAATATTTAAAATATAATAGATTATTATATAAATTCTTTAAATGATAAATTTCAATTATTTCATAAACATAACATTCCATTATGTGTTTAAAGTATAAACAATTTTTTTACATTCCACTTTAATTTACAATGAATTTACAACTGCATTCAGTTGAAATGCGTGTTCACTTACTGTAACCAAGATGTAATGCATCCTTTACAGAACTTATGGCCACAGGTTGTGATGACGGGGTCTCGTAACCAATTGAGACAGACAGGACACTCATATCTAGACTCAGGTTGATTTGTAAGCACTGTTTCATTGAGGGCTGTTATTCCCATCGGCTGTAAAGATATCAAGTATAAAAGAAACAACAGAATACAAGTATCATTTTAGGTTTATGCAAATGAAGAATGAGGTCATAAGGTCTTTTTTTTAATAGTGTGTTTTATTTATCATAATATAATAACATATTTATTGAATGACAATTTATAATTCGTTATTTTTTATTTTATAAAAGGAAAACCTCTTCACAAATTATACAGTCAGCTGATTTCTAAGTTATCTGAACTATAAAACTAAACTTAAAAACATATTTAATTACTTACTGCTATACCCTCGGAAGCATTTTTTATCTTGTTGGGGTCCATGTCATGCCGGAATAAAGACGTTATCTTAGTATTTATTTGATTCTGCTTAACAAAAAGTAAAATAACTACTTATAGATTAAAAAATACCACGAAAATAATGTCATCGTGTTTTGTTGATTACGACAATTGACAGATGTCAAGGTATAATATCGTAGACAGAGAAATGTACACTACATTTCTGTCTACAATTTTTTTTTTTGAAAATTATAACATTATTATTAGATTTAAAATAATAATGCATTTATTTATTTATCTTCACGCCATATCACTTGCGGGGTAGCCGGAGACGACGAAGCGCCAAACGCTACGGTCCCTGCATACCTCCTTCGCCTCGGCCACAGACATCAACCTAATAATAATAAACTTAAAATTTAATTACTAATGATAATCTTATTTAAAATTGGAGTATTCTAATTGTATTTTTGCTTCCTTTTAAGTAATGATGATAGGAATATCATCCTATTGAGATTTAACAACTTGAGATGTTTATTTGAAATTTATAACTGAAAAATAAAAATAATATAATTAGGTTCTTAATTGGATTAATACATTGTTGGATAATTTATATAACTTAAGTCCCAATAAGAAAATATGTATTTTTATTTGTGATATGCAAAGAGATTATTTGTTTATCTGACATGCCTTCAATGTTGTCATTTCCTTTGATCTACCTTCATCTCGGTATTTCCCATGTTACGGGAAAATTACAAAATAGCCGGACTATAAAATGCCTAGTCCGACAATAAGTTTTTACAAATGTTTTTTTTTTCAAGTAAAGGAATTGTAATAAATTATATAATTCTTACGTACATATATAGTGAGGTCTCAACAAACATAAATAATAATTTAAATAGAAGTAATAATTAATTAAATGTAAATACAGTTATGATGTCTATTTAAAAAGACCATTGTGGATTAAAAAGACTATAGTCAAAATTGTATTAAGTAATGTCATAGAAAGGCTTACATAAGTTAAAATCATTTCTGATTCCGCTGGAACACGACTCGCAAAATTATGCTAACAAAATTGTGGCATAAGGTCCGTTGAATCATACGAGAAATCCTTGTAGCGTTATGTAACAAATTGTAAGACATTAATCTTGTGCATTGTTCCTATTACGTCAACCTATAGGTAAATTACCGGCATACAAAGCATCTTCCGACGCAACTTTTGGCAACATAACACATCGGTGTATATTTAAAAAGTTTTTAATAAAATTCGATGTTTGAAACGGACGCCATTATGTCATTGACTATAATTAAAATTATAAAAAATAATTAAATTAATATGAAGATTTATTGTTCCATGAAAAATAAAAAAAATATCTAAAAAGGCCAGTAATAAAAATGGATAAAGCTATTTTACAATACTCATAAAAACTTTTTCGGTACGTATATACTAACCTAACTTTAATGTGCTTTTGTAAGATAGTAAAAGTTTTTAGAAAGAAAAGCTTTTTGTGTAGATTCAAGGAGTATTAAAGTAAAACTTACTTGACAGTTAAAACTTTTAAACTTACTACATTTTAATGACAAGGTTCGGTATAAGTTTTCGAGATATAGGAATTGAGTACGGCATGTATTTCTTTAACATTTTCACGTGTTACTAAATAAAAATAAACGGAATTTACTTAAATTTTCTTGTCTTTGTGTTTCCTTGGTGACAAATATCCTCAATGCACATATTTTGATAAATATTAAGATAATAAAATTATATTTTTTAATAGATTAGAGACAGAAACGTGGCGTTATGTAAAGTGATTTCACTGAATATTTATAGATTTGCCTTGTTTCGTATATTATAATTAGTGACATACTTTAATGACCTCAATTTATGGGAAACTAGCTTTTGGTAGATCACCGTTGCAAATCCATACATTTTTAATGATATTAGTATTATAGCGAAATCGTTTGTGTTTCATGGCGACAATTTGTAAATCTTTCCGGATGAAAACCATCGCAAATAATTACTTATAATAACAATACTTAATTCCACAAATGTTCGTCCAGTTATTTTATTCTATTGTAATTAACCCGAAAATAACATTTGTGTTTTCCAGTAAAAAAAGGACTTTTTTGGATTAAAAATTCTTTAATTCGAACTATTATATTACCTTAATTATTAAAATTCCTCCACAACGAAACATTCAGACAAAAAATCAGTTTCGAGACAAGTGTATGTAGTTAAAAATTTATTATTGTATGTATTTGTATGTATGTATTTGTATGTATGTAATGTTATTATATATGATATATGACAGTGACTCTAATTAATTATTACAAATATTTGTCTAAAATCTTTAGATATTATAAACCACTGGATTTTATCAAAAAGCACATTGTTAAATAATTATATATTACACTTTTAAGAGCCATTTACTTTAACTCAAGTTGGAAAATGATACTGTTTTTTGGGGTTTTAATATAAAAAAGTCATAAGGATTTATCAAAAATTAAATAATGTTTGAAATTTGGGTTTCAGAACTTTAGTCATAATGTATTCCTTTCAAATTAAATACACTTTTGTATTGTAATACATCTCATATCCTATTTACATTTTAATAATATTACACAACTTACTACGATGCGTAAAATTACTATACTTATATAATGGGTATAATAACAATGAATTTTAACCTCTGCAACCGATCCGATTAACACGAGTACAACCGGGTAAATATGATGTATAATAATCAAAGGTTTTCTATGTTTAGTTCACAATTACTATTTAATGAAGTCTTAACGTGAATTGTTGCTTAAAGCTTTGAAACGACCGGTCATTATAAAATATACACTAGATAAACCCGTAGAGAAGTTTTATTTACTATAAGAGTGTTCTGTTGATACAAGGTTCTCAATCTATAACTAATGAGCATCGCTCAATCGTAGCTCCAACTGCAATTAGGTAAGATGGACTTAAAACTGGTTTTAATCAGAAGTAGTATAAATTATAACACGGTATGAATTCTTTGATCTGTATTTGGAACTGAGGCGGGGTATCAAAATATCTCGCTCGAGTTTTTATTTATTTATTAAAACTTCATTGCACAAAAAATGGTACAATTGGCGGACTTAATGCTATCTATGCATTTATCTACCAGTCAACCAACAATGTTTACATAAAAAATAAAAGCAATGAGGGTAACAAGTCCACAAAAAAAATAAATAAAAGAAAATCACATATAAATGAATTATACTATACTATACTAAAATAAAGAATAATAAATACAACATAATTATCTTCTATCTCTATCTATCTATCTATCTATCTATCTGTCTTAGTAATTCTCTGGCGATTCTACAACTTATTTTTATAAGATATTCTTGGTTCCAGGTTAAGTATCACATGAAAGCATACCTTTTAGAGGTACTACTTTCTTAATTTGGATAAAAATGAGAAATATAATATTAAATTAGAAGAGTTTTAACCAGGAAGTATGTAAAGGATGTTCATAAAAAGCAAAGGATAGATATCTATAAACAAGTCCTGATAGTTTTATCGGAGACGTCCATCGGTGTACTTGTGTGATGAGCTCGTTATTTTTAATCAGATCCATAAGAGGATGTATCACTGGAACCACCATTACGAGGAAGTCTTTAAAAACTAGCAGTACGTGTTTTTACAACGTACAATATATCGACAATGAATTTATCGATTAAAAGTATTGAAAATTCTTTTTATTGTGTAATATTTTTTTATTTGTCGACTTAAAAAATATATATATTTTTTTTCAATAACATTTTTGAAGACGAGAATGAAACTTTGTACAGTAAATGTATTAAAGCGATTTTTATAACAAAATTTCCGCCCTTTCAAAGATCAAATTTCAACTGTTTTAATTAAGCCAAGACATACTAATGTTGTAAGTGCTTCAAGGGTCTTATCAGTGACTTGATTTATATTTTCCGGCATTGCAATGAGTCTGAGACAATGTTGAATATATATATATATATATATATATATATATAGAAGAAATATATACAAGAAAGATATTTATGTTTGTGTATTCGGTAATTCCAAGCGTCCACATATTTTAAATATTCATAACATTAAACAATATAATAAAAAACATACAAAAAAAACATAGCACTATCGCTCTAGCAATAGTATTTCAATTATAAATTGAATCAATACAAAAAAAATTACATATATTCTGTTATACTTATATTTCTTGAAAATATCAATAAATTCGCCATTATATACAAACATACGAGTCTCAATTATATATATAAGTTGTCTGACATTGGCTTTACAAAAAACAGAAAAATCCTTAAAAAAAAACGTATCATTTAAAGTAAGTTGTAATTAACTCTAATTACACATTACAAGATGTATTTGTACCGGAATATCAATACTTCACTTTTTAAACCGATCGTGGAATATAATTAAAGCTGTAATGAGAGATTACCTTTTAGTGTAGACGATAACGATACGATTTTTCTTACGATAACAATATCGTATTATTGTGATATCGGAAAATGTCGTATCACAGTCGTCACGTGATCGTCGGATAGGAAAAAGTACCGTTTTTTATAGAACGCCGTACCAGGGTCGATCAACCTTATTTAACGGTATAATTGACAATATTGCGTCACAGTGGGCCGTAGATCTTAACGGTAACAAAGATAATGCTTATCTATAACAATATATAACAACGGGACTTTGCTTTTATTTAGTGTATAACTATAACATTTAGGTAATATAATGAGATATTGTAGGTCATGGCTACATACATACGCTGTAGTTTTCAACACAGTTATTTCTAACAAATATTTCTTTTTCTTTATGTATGTCTTGTCTAGGTCGAAGTGTTTAGCACTGTATCCGATTTATATCCGAAACCAGAAACGAAACGATAACTTGGACTGAATTTAATCTTGTTTTCGTGTATTTTTAAATTCAGGCTTTGACTTCATGTTCTAAGACAATACAAGTAGCTATGCATTTGATTTGCTTAACATGAATTACTCAATACAAAATGCATTAAAAAGATTAATATGGATAGGTTTAATACAAATTATAAAGAATATAAGTACACGATAATAGTTTCAAAATTTTATTTTGAAACTATTATTTCATTTTATATTATAAATAATAATAATAATGTAAATTTCACCTTTTCCACGATATTCGGCCTTCGAATTACAAAATTTGGATTTACCGGATACTTCGGATAGTCACTAGGATTCGGGTCGGAAGCGGTGCCTAAACATCAGCAATTGAATGGATATATTATGTTAAGAACTAATTAGTTATTATTTTATCGCAAAATCGTATGATTACCTACTTATATAGACATAGTGTCCTAAAGGAAGGGTTACCTCATAGGCGAAATTAAATCAGCTATTTCATTTCTTCTGCTGCTTTATGATAGTTGATTTGGACGCCCAAATACCTTTCCGTCTTCCCCTTTTCTCCTCTATTCCTCCTTGGTTTTTAAACGCAATTGTTTAATTCCTCATTTTATATTAATAATATTTACTGCTACAAATATAGTGTTTTTGATGTATAATATAGTAAATAAAAATATATATTTATACAATATTTGGGTATTAACATTTTCAAAAACACGTTCTCAGTTTGAAAATTCTTAAAATTTGGCTTTTAAACAATAAAGCTTGAGACACAGCTTTTATTAACTCAAAAACAAACATTTCATCTAAATATTTGCTTTTAAAAGTGTGGATGTAATTACGTGTCAGAAATTCATTAACATTGCACCATATTAAAAAAAAAGATAACTTGTGACCAATTTTAGTATTCATCATCTGTTTAATATTTTAGTTTATTCTTAAAGATAATAAAAAAAATATATTTAATAGTATAAAATTAGATTCCTAATGTATTATTGTTTGATTTGGTTAATATGATTTAAAACATTTCTAATAGCGACAGATGTCATCAATTGCTATCGCGATACCTAACATCTGATTGTACCTTCTCAAAAGCTCAAAGCCCTCAGTGTATCTACGGACGCGAACCGTAACGTACGTCTAACTAAATCGTACTTTTAAAAACACGGGTAATTTTAAAAATTGTGTGTTAAAAATATATATTTTTAAATTTATGTTTGTGTGTTTGTAGTTTGTTTAAAATCTACAAGTTTAATTTATTATAATATTTTTAAATATTTAATATTTGTATTTGAAATAATAAGTTCGCGTAACAAACAAACTATTTGATATTATTATATTAGTTTTATATCAATATATAGTTCTTAAGTAATTATTAATTAATTTATAATTTAAATGTATAAATTTTTGAAATTAATTAAATTTAGACATATTCTGTGCAAGTTTTTGTTAAGCGAACTTGAGTTTTTTATTGTTTTTACATAATCTTATCAGATCAAAATATCGCAACATGAAATATATCTTAGTTTAATTTATAGCTCGTGTTCAGGAGTTTTACGGAACAAAAAAACAGTCGACACAATTAATTTTTAATGTATAAATTTTATCAGTGATTTCCTAACCTATTAGTATGAAAAAATAAGTAAAAGGATCTCTATACCTATTTCATAATATTTCAAAATGTTAACCGCTAAGTTATTCAACATACTTATTACTTAACTTTGAAGTGTTACTATAAAAATATAGACAAACATACAAATATAATACAATGAGTTGATATTTTATATATATGATTGTCATCATACTTTGTTCATGCAAATAAAACAAATTTATCATATTTTCGTATTTATTTAAGTATTTTTGTACTAATATAGTATATGTTAGTTTAAATTTCATAAATATAATTTAATTGACACTGATCGGTGATATATTTTCCGTCGTCTGTGAAATGTAGATATAGTAAGGAATTGAGTCACTTCTAATTTTACGCTCCATTTGCAAGTTAGATGCAAATGAAGACAAAGCTTTCTTTATTGGATGTATTTAAGAAAACTTTGAATGTAATAACAAAATTTAATAATATACATTTTTATACATAAACAGGAATTACAGAAAATTATCCGTAAATAATTCTAAAAATTTCAAATATGTACGTGTATATGTATTTAGAAATAACACAGCAAATGCAATTTATATATAACTTGTTTGTTACATTTATGATTGCTTAAAATTTATTTACATTTACAATATATTATATTATATATGAGTTACGTTGACCGAGATTTATCTCAACTGACGCAACAACCCAATTAGGTGCTGCGTATGATTTTTTATACTAAACTTTGTTAATGTTATTAAATAAAATCAAATTAATTTCTTTTGCTATTACAAATAGCGGATTCCTTTTTTATTTCAATATAATATAAACTATACATAATAATTTTATTAATATTTTCTTATTAAATATTTTTATTCATCTTTATAGTCGTATACAGTCATATAACGTAGTGTTAGTGGCATATAGTCTTATATAGTTGTATATAGTCGTATATAGTCATATATAGTCATATATAGTCATATATAGACGTATATAGTCGTATATAGTCGTAAATAGTATTTATTTACACCTATATACAACTATATAACCGTTACTCAATAGCGTTTCAAATATATGAGACAGCTGATCTTAATAATACGTATAAAAGGTAATCCATTTGGACATAAAGACCGCGGGCGGCGTATTAAACGGTACCTACACCGTTACACTAGAAATTGTAGTAATTTGCCTCAGCCACGTTACACCGCCAACAATTATGTGGAACACGAAATGAATAGCAGAGAAAATGTTTTGTAATATATATTTTTTTATACTGGCCGTTAGTTATTTTATCTTGTTTTTTTGTTAGAAATTTTCTTTACATAGTGTTTTTTTTTAACTCTTAGATAATTCTTAGTTCTTGCATCTCTAAATAAAGTTATCAGACTACATCGAGGAACCACCCGGAACAATTGTGATCTAAGAGTTATTTGAAAGTGAATCACGGAAATGTTGTTTAAAATGAAATAAGCGGTTGTTGAAATAATAATGCGTGTGTTTGTTGATGCATTTTTGTAATATTGTTTTTAATGTGACAAATAACGATGTGTAACCTGACCGACTACAGTGAAACGTGATTGAGATAAAATGATCGTGAATATCAAAGTGGTTGTGGGGGTGGGATTGATTGCATTGGTATGTGAATACCAGGCGGCCGTTCTCCCGCCGCCTTGGGCTGATGTCAGAAGAAACCCATGCGCATCCCACCCTCGAGGCTGGCTGATGCTGTACTGGCCCTCGGATGGAAAATGCTATACTATTTACAAGGTTAGTCAACGTTTAAGACCACTTATAATTGACATTTATTCTTGGTATTTTAAACGATATAACAGTGCTTAATAAGCATAATACTAAGCCTTTCTCGTATCCCGGAAAGAGTATTGGCATACCTTCTATTTAAATATACTAGACAGCTGTACAGACAATGTTTTATAGAGCTGAGCGTAAGCGAAGCTCTTAACCATTTGGGAGACCTTTTTTGTGTTTAGATGTCTCCAGAATGCGACGAGATAATTAGATAAAAATTTTATCATGTATGCTTGAACCGAACGCGGGTGTTATAGCGAAAACAGATTGAAAAAATGTTTAGCCATTCAAAAGTTATCAAGAAAAGAAGAAAGGAGAGGGACTCAGCTCAACACCCGCCGCGCACTGTTCGCGGATCCTAGTTTTAAATATGTTAAAAAATAAATGAGGACATATGTGAGTGACTTAATCATTTAGTAAGAATATATATAATAAAACCGGTCGGTCCAGTTGTTTCGTTGGTGCTAAAGACCATGACCGATTGATTTGTTTGTAACAATAGCTGACCTACTGTATCCATCTTAAATTATTTCATAATTACTGTGGAATGTAACTATATGTATATATACATTTAATTTATAGTTAAGTTTAAAAAGTTATATTTTATGGTTTAATATTCGTAAAACTAAATGAAACTATCATTACAATTTAGTATATTCATATTACGCTGCCTTGGTTACGGATAAAGCGTTAACACGGATCGTCTAACACTAAACGTCATGTTATCTTTTTAAATCTAATGTGAATACCTTAAGGTTGTTAGTATTTTTATCGTTATTTAGACAATACGATAAACGACAACGACACGACATCCCTAAACTTAAGTTTAAAACTTTACATATAATGTTTGTTATGAAATAATTGTTAAAATGTGTGTGCTTTCATTTCTGTATACATAAATGCTGTTCTTAAATATAAACCGCATTTATAGGGCGAAAAATTATTTATAATTAACTACGAAAGTGAAGAAAATGAACAGTGTATTGTACAATTTCATTGTATTTTATTTTCATTTGTAAGGGAAAGCTATCTAAATATTCGAGTAAGACAGATAAATCGTGCTTACGATAAAGTGTCGTGACATTTAAAGAGTTCTCTAGGTTCAGGGGTCGTATTATGCAAGCAATAGACTCTCATGACGAGATATGTTACAGGAACAGGATGTTATAAGCCTTTATTGTTGGTGTTGGGTTTATCTTAACTTATCTTTATATACAAACCACAGCTATAATGTTTTCGTAGTAACGCAACTTGTGCATCTGTAAATAGTTGGTATTACACCATATTATGAGAATCCCATTTTCCTGTTTATATTTTTGTGTCATTTACTGAACACGTACCCAAAAAAGTATAGATTATGGTTTGTTTCTTTTTTATATAGATTGTAAAGATAAGAAATTGTGTTATACAATGTAGTTTTATATCATCAATTAAGAGTGCAACCGTTATGAAATCATCAAATCATATTATCTATTGTGGGAATGTCAAGTTACACTATCTTGTCATATAAAGCTGTTGCTGCATACATATTTTTATTCAGTACAGTACTTGATTAAATCAAATGTCGAATAATTTTTTTACATGATTAGCATCTTTATCAAAATGGAATAAAGATTATAATGGCCCGCTGCTTTAAGGTCTTGGCAAGTATGTCGCGTACGTGATTTCCGGATATTATACGAACGTAGGTTTAAGATTACACAAATATGTATACATAAAATTTTAAGCAGTTCCTTATAAATACTTACTGTATACAAGGAAAAAATACATCTTTAAATACGACTACTCATCATATGGTTTCAAAGAAAAATATTAAGAACGCTTATTTCTTTCGAAATATATGATAAAATGTATAAACAAACAAAAATAAATGGACAACCCCATTAATTATGAGACACTTAGCGATTTCTTCCGATATTTCTTGGTGATACTCCCCCTTGGTATTTATTTTTCTTAAATATAGTTATTATGTCATAAATATAATAAAGTCGTGTTTTCAATGGAAAAGTAAACCTCTCCCTCCCGCCATTCACTTTTGTGACCATTCTAGATTTTTTCAAAACTCTCTTTATAAGCCTCACTTGGTTAATTGACTATTTCTAACATCTCAACAACATGGTTAATTATGTTAAATGTCGTTGAACATATATATAATATAGGATACTTGTGACGTTACAGAAAGGTCACCCATGTCCAGATACACAAGAACTGAGTCCCGGCAAACTTGGCGGCCGAACGGTAGCTGAGTGTAAATGTCCTCCTGGAACCGCCCAGCTACCCCACACGAATATTTGTCACAAGCTCTTTGAGCGTGGACCCTGCAGACACGGCGAGTACTTCGCACCAGTCGAAGAATCTTTTAACATGCGAGGGTAGGTAAGGATCTGTATTCTGTATCTGAGATTATAGTTTATGGAAACATATTTATAAAGAAGCTTATAAGCTATAACAACGTAAATATCGATAGTTTTAGGTCATTCATATTAACATTGGTATTAGGAACATGATGCTAAAATAAACTTTATTTATCGAATCTGTATAGAATTCAGAATCAGGCTGTGTAATTTATATTGCACATACGAGTATATAACCGAGGTGTCACAACAAATTCTATTAAAATTCGCACGCTTATTCATGGATTGTGGCACGTATATGGCAAAATCATTTGTAAAAACCAGCTGAAATAAGGTTAATTGTTTGGTGTCATGACTAATTCTGTTACTTTATATTCCAGTGAACGTCAAGGCATGTGTGTGAGGCCGCAGCACTGCGCAGACGAGACCTTGCTCTACTGGCCTCCTGATGGACGATGTTACTACAGGCATACACAAGGACCTTGTTACCCGGGATTAATTCTGGATTTAGGAAGTGATGGATTGGCTAATTGTACCGTAAGTGATGTAACGAGGTGTCTTTAGAAATGCCAATGTAAATAATATCAAAAGAGAAACATAATCAAATGTAAAAATTATACAAAATAATAAACTTAAAGTGATATAACTTTTCAGTCCTCATCTTAGATCCTCAGGAGTCAATTCTTTTCTTTAAATTTTATCACCCTAATAAGAAGACTTAGTCTTGCCATAAATATTGTTACAAAAAAAAAAATCATTTTTTTTATTGTACGTAACATTTATTACTATTACAGAGAGTTAGTTAAATACATTAATATATAAAGCTTATTCGAAGTGGTCTCAATTGTGCAATACAGCCTTACTGCCATACACTTTAAACGTGGAGTCAATTATCACGTACGCACTTTGATGGGAAAATTCTTCACTGCAAATCGTATGAATTGTTTAACGGACTCAAAGTTATCAAGGCGTTTAGAGCAAGTCTTATTCCCTGAAACTGAACATAAATTATAATCCGGATGGATTAAGATCAGGATTAGATGACGGCTAGTTTTCAGATCTGATGAAGTCACAGCGATGTCTATCTTTATCACCCATTAACTCCAATTAAATACCACAAAATATTTTTTTTTCAATATATTGGCGCAAAAATAAAAAAACTAAGGTTTAATGAATGACAGATATCAAATTGAAAAGGTTTTTTTTTGTATTTTTAATTGTTACAGTATTTAGGGCCAAATTAGATATAAATATAATACAATTTTTCCATCAAAGAAATCGGTCACAATTGGTACACATTGCGTAGGAGAGGAACACGAAGAAGGCATTTTTGGATATTTAACCCCAAAAAAAAACCCACAGTGTTCACCGAGCAGTCCACACCACTACCAGGACTCATGTTACGCGCACTACACACGAGGTCCGTGCGAGCGGGGACAGCTGCTGCTGCCGGGAACACGATGTGGCTGTGAGGAACACCTGCCGCAATACAACAGGGATGGGGGAGGGTGCTATGAACTGGGTAAGGATTCTGGTATTTGATATAAATTTTGCATATTTTAGTGTATTGTAAACAGAGATATTAGAGACGTAATATTTAATTTCTTTTTATAATTCATTATAAATTCCATGTAACCATCGTCAGTACAATATAGTTAGGTTAGAAGTCTTACTAATTTTAACTTTACGTACATGTAAATATTTCATTATATATAGTATTCGTATATTTAGATATTTCATCAGTGAGCCGATTTATTTATTATGAACTATTGTTTACTTACGACACTTCATATATTTCCAGATACGCTTGGGCCCTGTTCCAAAGGTCATATATTTACAATATCAGAGATGTCAAACAATGGTTCTCGAGCCGAGTGTCGCTGTAAGAACTTCCATGCCCGGGCGTTAGATGGAGTCTGTTACAGACTCTACACGAGGGGTCCGTGCGAACAAGATGAGATGATCGCGAGAGGTGGAAGATGCACTAAGGTAACATTAATATTAATAACACTAAGGTAACATTAATATTAGTATATACGTCGATTCGAAATGGTAGAACCTAGTTTTAGCTAGTTGACTTTAATTTGTATAAAATTTGTACTGTCTTCTGTTAGAAAATTAGCATGAAACAGATGTTATGACTGCAATTCATACTGTTTGTATCAAAATAGAAATCAAACCATTAAATATTCAATATTTGCCGGTGATTATCATCGGCTTTATTACGTTAACCATCTTAATTCCAGTCTTCTTTTGTTTACTAATAACATACAATCTTAATAAAATAATAATAATAATTTTAATGAATTTAAGACGTGAGACTACATATAATTTCTAACATAACTTTTAAGGAAATTAAACGGAGAATAAACTGGGATCCGCCAATCGTGCTGAGCTGAGCCCCTCTCCTTTCTTCTTTTCTTGATAACTTTTGAATGGTTAAACATTTTTTCAATCTGTTTTCGCTATAACATCCGCGTTTGGCTCAAACATATATGAGATTTTTAGCTAATTATCTCGTCGCATTCTGGAGACAACTATATACAAAAAAAGGTCTCCCAAACGGTTAAGAGCTTTGCTTACGCTCAGCTCGATTATATAAATTCACCTCTTTCTCAATTATTATAATATATGTACATTACACTTAATACTAAATGTATATTGTACTTTATACTTAAGTTGATTATAGTTAGTTTATTTTATGTATTAATTAAGATAAAGACTGTTATACAACCATGATTATCTTCTCAAGATCATGATTCTCAAAACCATGAAATGTTTAAAGATCATTATACCGTCGTCTATAAATCTTAAAACATTTCACAAAATTTATTAATTTACATCATCCATATCCAGCTATAATACACATATAAAAAAACAACACATAATAATCTACAATAAACTATAATTTCCGGAAATCATTTGTGAAATATCTGACTTTGCAAAATTTGATGTACGCAATAACACAAGTGGTGCACCATTGAGTCCTAAACACGAGTGCTGCACCTTTAAGTCCAACCTGTGTACCTCAGGTGCCGTGTGGTCGTGGTCGTCTGTACGTGCCATCCCGACGGCGCTGCTACCGCCCGGGGTCTGCGGAGCCCTGTTCTGCGGGGGAGCACCTCGCCTTCGACTTCGACGCAAGACCGGCACTCGACGGACTCAGTCACAATGGGGTCTGCGTGTGTGGCAACGGACCGTGTGTGACGGAACAGGTATGAAGATGGTCCATCATAGTAAGAACAATTATATTGTTTAATTTAATAAAAAATTATACCCATAATATGTGAATAATAATAGTAGTTAGTGACTTTATAGCTTAGTGCGTTTGTATTGTAGCTAAAATTCCCACGTTCAAATCCTGCTCGTGTAAAGGATGTTTCATTTCATATTTTCTTACCTAATAACGATCAAAATTTTTGCAGATAGAAACATGTGCCACTCGCAAAGGCTCCGTAATATACAAGGGGGCCTGTCACTTGTTATACACGCAGGGCCCCTGCACTGAGGACCAGTGGCTCTCTAAAGACAAGGCTGGAAGAGTTAACTGTACGTGTAGACCCGGCTCAAGTAATTGTAAGGACAGTTGACGACGTCTTTACATTGGCGTATTTTATAAGGATAATATCTGTGAGATTAAGAATTATGGATTGTCGTGAATAATTCGAGAGACAGATACAGCCAGATAATATAAGCCTGGCTTAAATTATAAGACATTTGTACATGTATTATTTCAGTGAGATTATCTACTAATAAAATGTTTAATTATCTTTAAACATGCTAGCCATTATGATCATTTAAAGAATATTTATATAACAATCCTAATTATGCTAAATTCATTAAAGCGGGTAATGACACGATAGCGCAGTTGAGAGAGCGATGACGATGGATTCCAAGAGGTCACAGGTTTAAATTCCTGTGTTGATGAATTGTTCATCTTATAATTATTAAAAATACACAAATATACATAAATTAAAAGTATTTTTTCTAAATAAGTTAATGCAGTCTAAGCATTATTTGCTTCTCACCACGGTGAGATTATAGGCAAAAATAAATGTTCACAAATAGATATACGTACAGACAGACATCTAGACATACATATGTATTATTATTGAAAGGCCATGTTTAGATTTTTTTTTAAATATCTTGTAACTTAAGATACATAACGAATTTATAACAAATAATAAGTACTTACGAGATATTCTGATCTCATATAATATAAGTATGATTTGTATTTATAATCTTTGTATATAAATAATATAATATTATCTGTGTTTTAATTAATCTTAAGAATTAAATTAATTTTATTATTTTTTTTTATAAATTTTCATATTTTAATTAATTTTTACACTGAAGAAAGTAGAAGTAAAAATAAATTTTAATGACTTTTTTTGCTAATAAAAATACCTTTCGATAAATACTTTTTCGTTAATAAATAAAATAATAAACAGACGATCAATTACCCTTTATTTTTTTATATAAACCTAAATAAGTCTTATAATTATTATCGTACAAAAATATGTCAAAAAATAAAAACTAAATATTATGTTTGGCTTAATGCTATACGATCACAATTTCTTCATTTTCACTTCTCTTTTAATTTCGTCTGTGATTTTCCTGGAAAATTTAATAATAACATTTAGTTATATATATTTTATAGTAAAGAGAAAGAAAAATTAATTATAATTTTTAAGTAGGTCGCAATACAAATATTGGTTATATAATAATATGTTCAAACTATCTTTAAGATATATAATATCGTCTTATATACAAAGCATTTTATACCTTAAGTTTATGATGATTTAGGATCAAATTCGAAAGTATATTTATATTAGTTTAGGTACTTACCAAAATATATCCTATAAACGTGGTTGAACGGCATCTCTATTGTCACAGTCGTCAAAATTGATAACATAAATACTACTAACATTTCTGGTATGTTTGTCTGAAATTACGAATGTATTATGAAACACCCAATTCTCTTATAATGTTTATAATTAATATAATAAATGCTGATAGTAAATAAATTAAAGTATGAAATTGATGCGGTGACTCAAAAATCTTAATATTACTTCTTATATTGTGAAAGTTATATATTCTTAGATAATAGAAAATGGAGTTTTATAGTTTGATTATAGCGGAAGCAGTATAATCTGGTGGTCATATCATATATTTTAATTTATTATATATTAATTAATAATATTACACTTTTTTATAAAGTCTATACTTATTGTGGTTAAAGTATTTGTTTAAATAAAATAATCTTTCCCATTACAGAATAAGTGCGTGTCTCAGGAGTTTTAAAAACATAAATAAGGTACACAAAGTCCACCTACACTTAAAAAACCATATGTGGATTACAAAGAATTCACTAGACCAATAGTTAATAGGATACAATAAATGCGGAGTCCTGATTTTAATGTTAAATGATCACGTTATATCTAATGTCTGCCCATTCTATCCCTAAAGGAATACGTAGGAGTGATTCTTCAGAAAGTTTTTGATATATACAAACTAAACCTTACCTGTGACAGGTTTTAAAGGTAACGAGGGTCGGATGTCTAGGATACGTTTCAATGACTGAAACTCGACTACATATATCCTTTGGGTAATATAACATTTGTTGTGAAAAGTAATTTAAAAGTCCTAAGAGTTATTTCCCCTTGAGATAAAACACTTAAATTGATAATATTTATGTAATCTTTCAAAGCTTTCAGCGATATTCATTTCAAAGAAAAAAATCTTTAGGGATTACATTTTTTACTCGTTAGAGGTATTTTATTTAAACCTTTGATCAGAATAGGAAGGTTCCGTTTTAATTTTGTTAAATTGTAGTCATTAATCAGGAAGGCTTACATTATTACTGAATCTAAAAGCTTACTTACAAGTAAAAGTGGTGTGTAGAATTCTGAATGTCTCTGGATGCCGACATTATAGAAGAATATAGGGAACTGGGTCAAGTACACGGCGTACGCAATCTTGTTAAAGAACTTGAATAGACGCCATTCCACAAACGGGGTCCCCACTCCTAGATGATGAACCGCGGAATAAAAAGATACATTTCAATATCAATATAAAGTTGCCAAATCGGGATTTTAACTTATTTTATATGCATGTCAAACAGATGGGTACAATAATAAATACCTGCATAATCATTACAAATACACCAATGTGCAAGACACATAGTTAAGCCCCAGAATATAGGGGTTACAGCAGCGAATAGTGCTGCCGCATAAGGATCGTAGTTGTAACCTTCCAGCCCCATGCGGTACGGGCTGCCTATCGTGTATGCGCCCAGCGCAAAACTACACGCCCACACCAATCTAACTTGATTCTGGAATAAAACATTTATATAGTATTTTAATGTGTGAAAAAAAAAAAGTTATTATTACTTACATCACTGAGATTAATGAATGATCTTTTCGATTTCATAAAGTAAGCCATCAGGACTCCTATGAGGTATATAGTGGCGCGATGTGTTGGTAAAATGTATGAATATCTCGCTGCGTCTAGGAGTTTTTCAACACTGTAATATAGATTAATCATTAGGGAAAAACAAGAAAAAACTGTGTTTCTAAAGATACCTGTTAAGGTATTGATGATACATCATTTATTTTGCAGCTTCTGTATTTAGTTATTGTACAGACATCAAGTACTTCATAAATATAGATATTTCGTTTATATAATTATTAATTTATTTAAAAGTTTCTTAATATTGTTATAAAATTCTGTTCATTCTAATAATGTAATTTTTAATAAATTGAATTGAATTTTAATTAAAGTAAATAATAAAAGAAAAATAGTATAAAGAAGTCATAAAAATAATAATCGAACGATTTGTTTAAAATTCTCAGAAATATTCCCATATTAAACTTATTCATTATTAACTTGGAAGCTGATAAGTACCAGTAATTTGTACATGCGAATTAAAAACTCATCATAGATATTTTACAATAAATGTTAGAAATATTATATACTTGGATTGGATTGGATTGGATTGGATTATGAAATAGAAATATAATATTTGTTATTAACTTGATAAATCAAAACTGTTTAGAAGTGGCGTAGAGGACGCTATATTAAGACCAACTATTTGAGAACTCATTCTCAATATGACTTTTATCACATATATTCTTATCTTTACAAACGGTTTCACATTTTTTGAAACGGAAATAACATTACAAAAATATATATATCCTTTGAGTTTGAGAAAATAAACTTTATATCAACGTAACAAAAGAATAATATTGTTTTGTGTTCTCTGGTTATAATGAATTATTGATTAGACGTCGTTTAATCTATTATATATAAAGTAAACATTTATATTGTTGTAAATACAAGTATTGCAGAATTGTCGACATGTTGTATAAATATCTTCGGACCCTAAACACAGAATCAACAATAAAACGCTTCCGGCGAGATTATTTATATAATATTTGGACATTTAATATAAGCTATTTATTGGTTGGAGTTTTATCTCTACATTGTATAAATATTTGATTTATTGAGCGAAGCGAGCGTAGCGAGCGGAGCATTCTACTGGAGACTTTTTCACATTCTTTGTCGCGAATAGGCTCGAAAAGTACGTGACGGAAAATTATGAAATTTTGCATTCAAAAAGACACAAATTATGTTGTGGTTTTAAAATTTGTTTGAAAAATGTCATGTCGTTGAGGAATAATCGTAAAAAAATTGATATCCCATTGAAGTCAATGGGAAGCGATGAGTCATTACACTGGGCTTGCTTCGCTCAATATGCAAACGGCACCCGAGATTTCGGGAGCGCAGCGAGTCGAGGGTCTGTTGGCGCCCCTATATTTCGTAGCAGTCTTCATGATTAAGTATCAGAAGTAAATAAAGTAATACTAATAAAAGTGGAACATGTAGTTTATAATACTTACGATATACCATAATACACGAACATGCTGATGTCGTACCATATGGTGGCGAGGTATCTCAGAGCTGTGGATGCCACTGATATCACCAGTATCACGGTAAGTCCTACCATCTTGTACTTCCAGAGTATAAACATAAGTGGTAAAGTGGCGATGTACAGCTGCATGTCTATTCCGATTTGATGTGTGTGTGTCAAGCACTGAGGAAATGTACTAATATAATTAATAATTTATTAATAAAATATAATAAAATTAAAGATTATTATCATTGAGTGCCTTGATCATTGGAGCTATAGCATTTGCTAGGAAATTTATAATTATGTTATTATATTAGGACTCATATAAAGAAGTATAAGAAAGTGTCTATATTGACTAAACTTATTTTATGAACGTTTAACTCCACTAAAGTCCACACAGACTCCAAGAGAAAGGTTCTATATAAAATATTATAAGATTTTCTTTCTTCCAAATTATAAGTTGTTGTTCACATTCTTGCAAAAGTTTCTGAATTTAGTAATAACATTATACGATAGGTGGCTAGTAAGTTAACAGATAGTTCAGCGAGATTCGTTATTCCTGATTTCAGAAACTTGGAAAGAATAAATACACAAACATTTCCTTTCTCTAAGTAGCTTTGAGCTCAAGCTTTTACTTTATTATATTAAATTATAACTAGTTCGTTTGAACTAATTAAACTAAACACGCTAACAACTATATAAAAGTTTTAAATAAATTTATACACTACCTCCAGTTACACAGAAACAATTCCGATATTATGAACTTCAGATAGATAAAAAAAGAGAAAGTAATTCAGGATTATAGTTAATAAGGTAATTATAATGATGACTCATTAGTATGACATAGAAATGACACAGTGTGTGAAATGTGTATTGTCTAAATTGAGTTAAAACCAAGTAAACCAAGTCTAATGACAATAATTAAATTTTACTATGATAAGTTCATTTTACTTTATCATAATAAATATTTTGCTATTATTCACTTGTTTTATAACTCTCTACGAGTACTATTGAGTTTTGCAACACATGTCGCATAGACAGCTTTATTGATCCCATTCGTAAACTGTTTTAAAAGTTATGTTTTTACCGTACATGTGTTTTACAAATATGGATATTTCAAGGTTGTAAAGTTCATATTATGCAAAGCTTTCACCGGGTCATGGCTATTAATTAATATAAAGAAATATTCACGTGAACCGATTAAGTGACATACTGACATAATAAAGATTATATTTAATATAAATTTATAAAGATCTTTTGTTATATTTAAACGTGGATACTATATGATGAATATTTAATTTTAGTTATTTTTCCATTATATTATATTATATAATTAACTGAGAATAGTTATATATTGTAAACTAATAATAATATTTTATGTGATTTCTTAATTATAATACTCATTCTTAAATATTTTAACCCAAATGATGTCTTTAAAGGTATTTTAAGTTTTTAAAATATATAAAAGTATAAATATAAATAAGTTTTATCTTAAAATCTATCCGTAAAAAATCAATTCTACCAAATTCAACTAACAAACAAAAACAAAACAACCCCATACAATTTGTAATCAGAGATAGCGCCACCCAATTGTGATCGTAAAACAACCTAAATCGGTCGCTTATCTTTAGATAATAAAGAGTTTTTCGGATAGCCTATAAATAATGGCAGCTAAAATAATGTAAAATGAAATATTTAGGGCCAAGGGTTCGCCCCACTAAAACACCCTTGTTATATTCTATACCTTTTGTTAAGACCGGTCTCCTCTCTGTATAGTATTTACCTAAAATATTATTTTGATTCTTTTGTTTACATTTAATACACAAAGATTTATAATTACGACTGTATAATGCTTTTCCTTGTTGCTGTTGTTATAATTAAAATCTTCTTTGTGATGCAGATGCTGTACTTTAGATGTAAATTTTTAATATATAGATAAGAGCACTATAGGTGAAGGTACGTATTTGTTTTTGATAGCAAAATGTCACTTAAGTTCAATGTAAATAAGCATCTTTATCCCTTAATGGATTTACTTAAAGGCAATAATGTTAATATAAAAACTACTAACCCACTTAGATCTATCTCGCGTACGTAATTGGGTCACTCATTGCCAATGCATTCCAAAAACTCAGCGTTCAGCAAAAAGTATGTTCTTTGCAACACACATTTAATAACGGGTGTCAGTCTCGACTTATATAATGACATGGGAACAGAATGATACTCGCTAGACTATTGTTCAATCAGCTTGATTTCAATATTAACATTATTATTTTATACTGGCTTTTGCTCGTGGTTTCTTGCGGTGGGGTTACGAATTATTAAAGTGACGGACTGTTTCAACGCCATCAAATGTTATGGTATATATGTATGTATGCAAAATTATATATAATAGAAAACCAACCATTGGGTTATTGGTATTTAAACATGCGAAGGTATAATATGAGTAATATTATAGTTTAAATGATAAAAAAAGTGATATACAGAAAGGATTAATGCAACTTTAGGTTTAAATTAAAAATAATAGAATGCATAAATACTTAAAATATACACTATGTAATATAAAATATCGTACGCTATAAAAACATAAATAAAAGTCACCATTTCCTCGAAGCCGAAGTAGTTGTGTATAAATAGGAAGCTCTTCCACATATTCTTTTCACAAACCCTGCTGTGTTCCTCCACTACAAGATTCCATTGGGGACCGTTGTTGATATCAGGCAAGATGTACGTGCAAAATAACATCAGACTCAGGAACATTGGGAATAGTCTGTAATAAATAAGGATAAAGTATCGGAAATGGAACAAAATGGTCCAGTTTAAAATAACTTTTCGATATATAGTATGTTTTTTATAAATTTTCTGTTGGATGCTTGGCAATAGATGTTCTGATAACAAAAATATTATACCGTTATTAGAAATACTTATTGTTAAATGTAACGTTTTAATTTTGTTTTTCAATATAATGTACCGTTTTATCAATTCGTATAATAAAATGCTTATAATCAAGTCAATCATACTATTTGTCAAAATTACCGACTCGCCCACCGAAGGTGCGAAAAAATTTGTAGGTCAAAAAGTTATGTTGATGATTTTCGAAATATTCCTGATATTCAGATTCCAAACGGTATTTGTTTATTATTTTTTATTATAGGTATGAATTTATCCGTGGTAAAAATGAATATCTGTAATTTTTTACATATCTCTATTCATACGAGTATCTATTTGAAATAGTAGTTTCAATTTTTAATTTCTACCTCCTATAAGAATATATTTTTTATGAAGTAATTACAAATGTAAAGTTTTCTGATTTTTCGAAACCTTTGCCAAGTATCATAGTTCCAGGTCAGCGGGATCCGTATCAATTTTGATTCTCTTGAGAGTGTCGAAATATTCGTTTTTTTTTTAATTTCGTTCTATTTATTGAATCTTCAATCTTTAAAAGGCTGGAGAACTTAGTATATGGTTTTAATTTTAACTCGATATTTTCACGCTCCTCCGAAATAGTCATGACAGACTGACAGGCAGTTAAACGGACGATCGGACGGACAGATGGACCGACGGACAGCAAAGTGATTCTATTAGTATTCCTCTAGAAAGACGCACATACAATTAACTTATCTAATTTCCAGATACGTGTTCTATATTATACATAATCATAGTTAAGTTTAAAATAGAATAGAATCTAAATCTAATCTAATCGATTAATATATATGAGAAAAAAACAAGTAAACAACTTACATTTTATTTAGATGATATGAAACGAATATTTTTACTACCACAGTAACCAATAAAAGATATAAGAATCTTATTACGAACTTTCAAAGTCTGTTACGGAAACAAATAGCGAATCTTAGTATAAATTTATATGAAATACATATAAAACTGCGCAATGATGAGAAATAATATTATAAAAAAGATTTATAACAATGACTATTATAAACACATGTACATTAATACTATGTAGAAGAAAACAACTCCTGATCTTTTCATTTAAATTCTTTATCTAAGTAGAGATGAGATGCCTAACATCTTTGAGGTTTTTATTTATATATATTTATATTTTGTTCTAATGTTAAAACGAATTGGTTAATCAATAAAGGGGTAAATTAAATGATGACAAAAACACGTGCTATTATTAATTAATAAATAATTATTATGTGATGATGCACGAGATGAAATTAACGATATTTAAATTGGTGTTTAAATACCAGAAATACCTTTCTCATTAGAGATATGAGCGATGTGTAGTGGGTTTTGTGTGATGTCAAATTAGAGCCGATTATTCTAATACTGTGTTGTGTCGTGCGTATTTATGACGGCATTTCAATAAATTCTTCCATGAAATGTTAGATATAGGACATCCATTTTATTGATGATTACTTTAAATAATAACATATATTTCTTGAATGTTTACCGAAATTTAGTTCTTTTTAAAATCGAATAGTTATATTATAATCATTAAGTCTTTTATCTGTTTGTCTATTTATATGATATTTTAAGCCGGCTACATGTTAACCAAAAAACTGTAAAAAAATATTATTCAGAACTTACTAACCTAAACCACCTGACGAGCAATCGATTCTTGACATCAATTGTGCCTTTCCTCTCCAACTCCTGCATCAGGTTGTGGGCACTGAGAAAACCGCTGAGATATAGGAAGCTGTCTGTGTATACGATAGCAGAGCGTCCTATCACTGCCCACGGCATACCAAACACCTGTAAATTTATTTTATTTCTTTGGTCTTTGAATAAACAGTAAAAAATCCTAAAAGAATGATATGAAAAATGAGGAAAATATATTTTTTGTTTGTGTAGTTCATATTAATGACGATACCATCTTGAAATACAAACCAAGAAAAATACATAGTAATTAACTAATGCAAACACTCAACGAATTAATTACGCGTAAAATATTCCACTTAAACAATTTGTAAATATTATTGATAATGGCGAAGACACGTTCATAATTATATAATATTATTACGGGAGGCATTACATCCCGTGATTCACGGCTACGATGAGAACATAATATCATCTTCATCACCTGCGATGAAAACATAAATTTGCTGACTTACTTATATTACGAAATAAACGATGAGATGTATAAGGAATATATAATTGAAAGAGAAATGTAAATGTTCTATATACTCTGATATGGACCAAAAATTATCCTTATGAGACTTTTTTCCATAAATAGAACTGTGGGTGTTAATTGAGAATTTATAAATAAGAATAAGGTTTTTTAAATTGTTTAGATGGCATCCGTGAGCTGAACAGAAGCTATAAAACTAGTTAATTTATTAGGATTTAAATAACTCAGTATTCTAAATTATGGATTGTAAATCATATTGTCCAAATTAACTTAAAGTGTACGATAAATTATAAAGATAATGTTTTGGGTATACAGGTAGAACTATTAATTTTATATACTCTTAATATGTTGGTAGGATGGTAGAAATATTAGTATAAAATTGAATATAGAACACTTCCCACTGATTTTTTTTTGCTTTTAAATAGATTAAAATAAAAAAAAACCATACCTCTGAATAACTCGTCTTATTCACATACGGGCTGTGCGCCATCGCCATTGATTTATGAGCGAAAAGCAAAGCTAACGCATTCAATCCTCTGAATGCATCAACTCCTTTTATTCTCGTCGGTGAATCGGATAAGTCAAAAAGTTTTCTGAAATTACGTTTTAACGAAAACGCATTGAGCAACTTCTCGAAATTGGTTCCGCCTTCCCTTCCGTCATCCAGCATTGTTCCCAAACTCAGTAGAAGAATGATTGCCAGGAAAAATGTTCTGAAACACAATACTAGTTTAAAGTATTTTAAGATTGTTTAAATCAAAAAAGTATCAACAATAATAGATTTTAGTTATTAAAATTATATTTTAGTCGTCTAAATATTTTATAGTATTAATCATATCAAGGATTAAATAGATTTAGTGCAAATTTCAGCAATCAGCAAATTAGTGCCGGCTAATGTGACAATAAATTTTGAAGCGATCAATTGAATTTACGATCAGTTTAACATATTCCACATGCATGGACTGTTTTGTATTATAATTATACGACTACTGTATACATACTTACATAGCCAATGCCTTGCCAAAAGAAAAAGGCCTTTTAAAGCTTTTTACAGTACACATAGTGTTTTGAACTCTAACTGATATGCCGAGTACTGAAAGTTTTTGATTTAACTCGTCTTCTAGATCAAAACTGGTGCACGAACTCGGTAAACACACGCCCCATAGTATGCTTGAATATCTTGGAACTCTATGGCCCATCTGTAAAGAAAAAGTTTTACACTCAGTTTCAAGAAGATTATTAAAAAATGACTAATTTGTTATAAAATCCCAGGATATTATTGATAATATTATTTCACATTGGTTTATGGTATAATCGATGGTGTAACTGGTGTAATTCTTGACAGTGCTGTCAGAGTTACCTTACAGAACTGACTGTCAAACAACATTCATTCACTAAAAGCATTATCTTTAAACATACCTCTTACCATAATTCTTTTGAAAACTTTCCTGAAGATTTTATTTTTCGAAAAATGACATTCTATTATTGAAATCAATGACAGTTCTAAGTCTTTTTGTATTTTTAATCAGTACATTTTATATTACTTGCTATCGTTGCAACTTTATTTCTCAACTTTAAAGTTTTCCACGGTATTACTTGTTTTACTACTGAACTGCATAATAAAATATTACGTGGATGAATTGGCAATTGGGGCAGACTATTTTAACTTTGTTTATGGATCGGTGATATTTAAAATTCAGTAAAAAATTGTCCGCTATTAATATAAATTTAAGAATGTTTTTCAAAATTTTAAATTTTGTCTCCAATATAAAATAGATATTGTATTTTCCATAATTTTCTAATAAAGACTTCCTGTCTTTTAATTTAAGAATATTTTTACTGTATTGTTTTTCTCAATACTGGCAAAGATTTTTATAAATAATTTAAAAAAACGTTACAAATTTTTCCAGAACTAAACCACTATTAAATATATTTTCAATCAGGGACGTACATAATATTCAGATTTTTCTGCAACTTTATTTCTTTACTTTTCAGTTTTCCATGATATTACTTGTTTTACTACTGAACTGAATAATAAAATATTACTGGATGAATTGGCAACTGGAGCAAAAGATATCCATTTTATGGATTGATATTATACATTTCGTTAAATCTTGCGCTCGTGAAATCATAATAAACTATAAGTTTTCACAAATAAGAAAGGAATTCGATGTCCTTAATGAAAATGTTAACAATTTCAACGCAAATTTTATCTTAAATTTAATAATTAGTTATATTGGTTATTGTATTACACAATGTGAATTGTCATGCAAAATAAAGAGACCAAATAAGTTGACAATGTGGACTGTTGGAGTTCCTCTCGGAATATTAACGACGGAGTCAGACCTTGGAATTTGCGTGATCATGATTCAGATGATATGGTTAAGTTTTACTTGTATTATTGTTTTAGCCATTCTTTGTAATTTGCTCTTTAATGGCGGTCTGTCTTTTATACTTTATGCAGATTTTAAGTTTGGATAAGGTTTGTTTGTAGGAATGAAGTGAATAAGAAACATCATGTGTTTATTCGTTAAGTTATAAAGTGATCAGATCTTTTAAGGAAGATAATATAAACATTTGTTTAAAGAATAGTACATATATGAGTTTTATTGTTCAAAGAACTCTAATGATATTTTATTCATATTGGGCTTCTTTGAACCTTTGTTGTCTCATAACATTGAAATGGCTGTATTGATTTTCAATACATTTTTCTTAAGGCTTTTCTTAGATTCATTCAATATATACTTTGATATATATACTCATAAAAAATTGTGCTATATGAAAAGTTAGTTAACAGTCTCGCGGTAATGGCAGCGTTTCATTGAAGCCGTTCCTAAAACGCCTCACAGATGTGCGAAAGTATCCTTTACAAATTATAGAACGAGGTAGAGTAATTTAATATACTTCTTGTTGGCTTGTATGTATTATAAATTTTCTCTTCGGATTTCTTTACATGTTTTACGTTATTAAAAAATTGGACAAAAGAATTTTTTTTTTGTTAAATAACAAAAAATAAAGTTTTATTTCATTTTCAATTAAAATTGAATCCGAAACTCCATATTGTTTAATTACTCTAACGAACTACATGATATTGAATTTAAGTTTTGTAACAGCATATTTTTGAAGTAAATAAAAATGTTTTATTTTAAAATGGTACTGCGTATAGCCCCGTTATTCAGATCTTATTTCGTTATTATAATAATAATAATATAATAATAATAATAAGGTTTATTTAGAAAAGATAAGGATTATACCAGATTAAATTAGGTAAAAAGCGTAAAAATTAAGAACAACAATCATAAGCACAAGAGAGACGAAGCTTCTTAGCATCCCATGGATTCACCGTGCTGGTGCCGGGCCCATCGCGTTGCAAAAAGAGGAGCGCAAACAATGCCTGGGAGTTGCGACCCAAGTGTAGGTTTAAAGGGCCCCTTTACTATGCGTATACACGCTCACCTTCACTATTCACGCTCTTCTCCCTATCTAACCAAATATCGTAAGAACCTACTAAAGCCGCCTATGAATTATGTTCCAGAAATGAACTGATAATCGTTCTAGAAAGGCCGACATCCTTAAATAAGTTGTATAGAGTTTTTTGCTGTTATACCTCTCGCTCCTACTTCTACAGCATACAAATTAACTATAAATTTATTCCTGACCAGTTCGTTGCATAGTTCATAATACTTGTTAGGCTTAAATGTATGATCTTTGGGTATGTTTGTTTCAGGGTACATTAAGCTCCACAAGTATAACGCGCCTTAATTGTTTTGAGTACAGGAATAAAAGGTTTCTGTTTACATTTTTTGAACGAACCTGCCTTTAAGAACTCTACTGATATTTTGGTGGTTGTTATACCCTTCTGCGATCTTGCTACAGAAAGACTAACCGCTTCTCGTACGATTTCTAATACTTTATCGTGGCGACGCGAGTATTTACCTCTATTTAGAAGTACCCTAAACCCTACTAGTAAGTGTGTCGCAGTTCCTACTGCCTCCCCACAGATGTTGAAAGATTTTGCGGTTGCTTTGCCCCATCTTACCAAGTTATTTGGATCTGGGAGAGTCATTTGGAATGCAATAAAATAAAATTTTAATAGTTATCGGGACCTATCATGAAGCAGGGTGCGCCATCTTAAAGCTAGTGGGATACAAAAATCTCCTATGGTCATCCATTCATTTTGCAATTCTAAGCTCATCGCGTGCAACCGGTAATTATCATTTTTATCTTGCCGAATAAAGTTTTAGTATTTCTATATCTTGTTCTTTCCTACTTGATCCTTGCCCTGCTTTATTTGTATGAGCACATGTCATAAATTGTTTATGGAATTGAAGTCGTGACTTCAGCTCTATGGCAATTTTATCTTTTGGGAGAGATGTTATAGTATCATCATTCGATTTTGAGCTGATATGTCTTTTGGTCACTCTTTGGTGTTTATAGAGTTCCGATGGTTTCTTTAATTTTAACTCAAAATTGTGTCGGTCTCTAAATAAATTAGAAGAGTCCGCTGGATGCACTAACCCGAGCCATGACTTCAATATCCTTATGACGCTTGCATCTAACTTTAACAAAAAGGTCTTATTAATATCATAAACGAGAAAAGGGAAATTTAGACGTGATGTTACATAATTATCATATATCCAAGTCTTTTTAATGTTACTTATTGGTTGATTGTCTACCTTTTTAAGATCATTCAAAAACTATCGACTATTATATCTAACGATGGAGTGCGCCCTTGGAAATCGATTTTTTTGCCTAAGAATTTGAACGGAGCTGCGTCGGTAATTGTAGTAACGCACTTACCGCCTATTATAAGACCCGGATCGTAAGAGGTATGTCTGGTGTTCAGCCTACCCAGACATAGACTGTAGTATTTATTGAGTTTTGTCCTCAATCCGTCCGTCCAAGCACAGAAATTCTCTACAACATTTAAAAGTAGTTGACATTGTTGATTCTGTGTATTTATTGTTAAACTTAAACCGATAACCCTATTTCTTTTCGTTTTTATTTAATTTATCTATTAAAATATTGATGACTATGTTAAATATAATTGGAGAAATACAACAACCTTGAAAAAAACCTATGCTGTGATTTAGTGGTTTGGAATTATTTTCATTTGCGATAATGGAATATTTTAATTTTGAATAATATGATGCAATGATGTTATTCAAAATTAATTGCAACTAGCGTTGGAAAGTTATACCACCTTAGCGCGAACATCATCAGTTCATGTCGTACCGACCCCGAAATCGTTCTCTAAGTCTATCTAACATACCGTTATTTGTCTTTCACTAGTTCTGGCATCTTTAAGGCTTTCCGATATTAATGTGTTATGTTCCAGAAATGCCAAGCAAAAATCCTTTCTGGTGATTAGGCCAGAAATATTTATTATTAATCATGAATTGCGTCATTTTTGTTTATAAAAAAGAAAAAAATATATTTGATATTGTATTTGTTAGAGCTATCGGTCTATTGCCCCTAGGATCCGAGACATTGTCGCTTTTAGGAATGAGGACAAAAAGAGTATTTCCGAATGTTACCGGTGTTTGTCCTCTTGACCAGATTTTACCGAATATATTCAATAGATGTTTATGGATCGACGGACATTTTTTTATAAACTATATAAGGGATAAAATCCGGACCTGGTGCTAACTTAGATGGTTTCGTTTTAATTATTTTATTGATTTCCTCCAAAGTTGGTGGCATGAAAATCTATGGAAGGACTTTCAGGTTTTCGTTCGCTGCTACCCCCATACAGCTTTTGATTTTTAGGCACTTCATATACATATGTGATTTAATCGTAATCAAAAATTTGCTAGTTGGTCAAGAGAAGCTTACCTTTTTCATCTTTGAAAAAGTTTTTAGATTTTTATCAGTCTACTTCGTGTTTTGCCCGGTCAAAGCTACCGTTTTTTGTTATTTGTTGTGATATTCCTTGTATTAATTTAAAAATTGACCTTAATGTCTTAGACAGTTGGTGACTAAATTGGTTGTCGCCCATGGCTTTGGCCCTACGAAGTTTCTTAATGAGGTCTCTTGTTCGCAATGGCTCACCATGGAATATATGAGGGTAAACTCTATCCGAAGTGAAAACTGAAGATATTACCGGCGATTGCCGCGCTTCAGCACCATTGTGTGTTTTCAGATGTTTAATAAACCAGGCTCGTCTTTTGTACCCCGCACGTAAGGCATTTCAATTCCGTTTTCGCCCCGTATTCGCCGTTAATATCATATCGTTACATCATAAAGTAAGGCACAAAGATGAAGGTTTGTCAAACATAAAAGATGGTAGGTAAGTTGCAAAACAGAGTCTAAGTATAGTCAAATTGACTTCCCTCCGTACGAGTATACATTGTATGATTATTATTAAGTATCATAAACAGTCTAAATGTAGTTTGAAATTTATTCTTTTTTTTTGTAATTTTGTTATCAAGTCATCTTGTAAAAGTTCACAGCCGGCTTTTTTACCTTCAAATGCCAAACCAAATCATGTAAGTAAAGTAAGTGCTACAGAACATTTGAGGTCAAACAGGCTTAGAGATTGTTAAATTAGGTATAGTTTTTTATTCAAGTCACGTTACACAAATATACAATAAACTAAATAATTATCCTATAAACTTCTAATTCCTATGCCTGAAACATTGCAGTTTTAAAGAAGTAAAGGTATAAATAATAATAATAATATAAAAATACTTTTATTATGCTTTGAAAAAATTCTTTATCCTCGACTAATAAAGAATTCTTGGCAAAACAGAAGACTTCCATTTAAGGCTATCTATTAAAAATCCATTTATGTCTTAATGACGACACCGGATCAACTTTTCATTAAATTGTTATGTTTTAATTGATTGATTTAAGAAAAATAAAATGTGTATATTGATTTGATTTTTCGATACGTAAGAACAAGAAACTTGTGCGTTGTTGCATTTAAAATTTAGGAGTGATTAATTTCGAACGTCACGTGAACGTCTTTGGAATATTAAACTGAAGATACAATCAGTAGTTATATTATATTTATGTATTTACTGTGTTAATGGCTGGTAAAATAATATAATAATGTTATTTTTCTTATCGATAATTAAAAAAATATGTTGTTATCTAGATATATTGACATTAAAAAGTGGGATTATATTTAAGATCATTAAAAAGTTTGTATAATACAGAGTACCGATACCTATCGGATTATTATAACAAATACAATATGGCGACTTTAAGAATGGGACATACATAATCATACATCGTAATGAGTTGTAGGAATAGCTTGTATGATGTGTTCCTTCCAAATATGTATAAGCGTTGTTGCCAACTGATTGGTACTCAGTGGCACGACTTGACGACTTGACGATATGACTTGACGACTTGATGATCTTGACGATAGGTTAATTCTGAACTATTATTAAAATCAATTTAATGCATTTCTAAGGATAGAATATGAAAATGTACGAGTAAATAAAATGTACGAATTTAAATATATCTGGATTCTATTCTCCTTTAAATTTGCAAGAGATTTAGTTTTGCGAGTGTATATTTGCTACGCTTTTATGCTGTTCTTTTTCCGGAACTGAAATTCTGTGGATGATATAAAGAATTCTTCCGTACAGGAAACGAATCTATAATATGTATCATTCACTTGTACCAAGTCGCCACAAATCTAACAGACAGTTTTAGCCAAAAATGGGTACATTTGTACGTAATTCCCCTTCAAGTTTGGTGGATACTCTATATCTTTTCATGCCCAGCTTATGCCCAGCTCATATCAAATTTTTATCCATCAATTATTAAAACAATTGTTAAAATTATATTATCAAATCTGAATTAAGTAAATTAAATTTAATTAAATTAAAAATATTGTGCAAATATAAAATGTTACTTAATTTTCTAAAGCTTCAGAATACCAAAAACATTTCATGTAGTTTAGGTTACGGTATTTAGCGTAAATTCACAAGTTTGTTTTGCGGTTTTCCTCTCATTAGTTCCACGCTAATATATGTAAATAAAACTTAAAGTATAACACATAGTTATTAATACGGAAATAAAGTAAAAAAATTGTTTCGCATCAGTTCTTATTGCTACATTTCCATGTTAACAATGTACGGAGATAATAAGAGGTGTCTGACTGTCAGCTAATAAAGCTTTACGTGTGTGAATATATGACATTATGTTATAAGTGTAATTACATAACCATTACCTTACAATCTGTTATATATGTAGAATAGTTTATTTATTTTAAATTTACTGTTTTATATCAACAAATCTATTTTCATATATTCGAATATTAGTTACAATTAATCAGTCTCATATAAAACATTGCAGAAAAATAACGTATTTTAAGTTTAAAAATAGACCATTTTTTAAAAGAATTTTAAGATTAATAAAATAAGGAAAATTTAACTTGTTACTTTTATGCAACGAATATATAAATAATCGTTTTAAAAATAACCGTCCTCTTGTCTGTCCGGGTTTATTTTAGACTGAATCGATTCCGCAGTTAGTTATAGATATTTCCTAAAACTTTTCAATTATTGTCAATTAGTTGACGCTTTATTCCAGCCTTCAATATAGTGAAATACAATGACGAAATATCATAATAATATATATATATATATAACAGTATATTAATTAAAATATTGAACAAATTCTGATTTTACCAGGCACGTAATATTAATTCCTGTATTATCTATTATTTTCTTTTTATAGATAGAAATCATAATTTAAATAATATTTAAAAGAAACTTACGTCAGTGACGTTGCTTTTTATGTAATGTCCGCTGTGAATCAAGTAATCCAAATAGTCCAATTCCTTATTTCCACCTACGCTTACTTGCAAGGAAGCCAGACAGTATTTCCCTCGAACTGGGCCATCGATCGCCAAACATTCGTCGAAATCTCCATATTGGTTGGCATTCCCACTTAATATACCAGATGGAGGTTTCGCTGTCGCATCGAACACTGGAACAAACATTTGCAATCAGATTATCGAATACGACAAAGTTTGCCCATTTTAATCCAAAGTTGCTTTGTTGTCCTGTTACGACGATGACTCAACAAAAGCGCTCTTAGGAGATTACAGGTCAATCTTGTTTTCGAACTATATATGACAAAAGTTTTAGATGTGATTCATGAGTGAGAAAAATAAAATGAAATGTTACGGGGAGATAAAATGATAGTAGGAACGACGCGATGTAAACGTCGATAAAACGTGATTGCTTATTTTTTGACATCAACTTCCTTGAGGAAATGTTTTATCTGTATCACAAGTATGTCAATTTGTCTTCAAAGGTATTTGTTTATCAATATCTTTACCGAAATATAATTATAGAAACAGTATTTAAATTGTTTTAAAGTGAGATATAATTAAAATGTATGAAGGTCGAAATTGTTTTATCAGAAACCCCAAGGTCATATCAACGGTCAACATTATTTAGAATATCGAGTAACATTGAACCTTGTTATGTCAATGTGGTGAAATGGCTCCGAGCTGCGAATTCGAAATGCGTACAATCCGACGCCTGACATTGGCGTGACTTGACTTCGTTTGCACTTTGTGCTCGGAATAAAATTTTGAGATGCACACACACGCTTCACTAGAAATTTCGTGGTACAATTTTCTTAGATATTTCTTTTTCGGTTATGGTACGTTTCCTTCGTGTGAATTACTTTCAACATACATCGACTTTTTATTTTCCTAAAGTGAGCAGGAAACCAGTTACTCGTATCTGTATTGTCAAAAAAATAAACTTATCTGAATGATATGGTAAAAAGCAAAAGAAAAGAATGAGAAGCAGGTCAATGGTAAAATAATAATGATCACAGTTAGTTGGTATTATAATTGCTCAGTAAACAAAGTCGGAGCTGAACGGATTAAACTGTCCAGTCTAAATACGTTAAACTAAAACTCAACATTTTGAAAACTATTAAAGTTTATGGCTAGTGGTTTACCAACTTTTATTATTTCTATTACATTTATAAAACTTTGTTCCATGTGATATTCACTATCTTTTTATATGTTATATTATTAGTATAGTTAAACAAGAGTATTTTTTTCCATGACTACGTCTGCCTGGATGTATACGAGTATTGTTGTATGTCAGTAAATTGTATTTATTTTTTTTTTGTTTTACGATTATATATTTTATATACATCGGTTAAATAAACAATATAATTATTTTATATTACTATTTATCAAATATTGATATCAAAAAATATATTGTCATACACAATGTTTTCCCTTTTCATGATATTGTAACATAACTTCCTAAATAAATATCCCATCTGACTAATAACTCCATGGATTATCGCGTATAACCCAATAACATACTAATCGTTAACTTTATAATGTTATTAAATCATCTTTACTTAAATATCTTTTATATATTGTTAAATATGTTTTACTAATTCCAACAATTATCCTTGTTGAGAAATAAATAAAAACTGTTAATACTTCACCCTGAAAATCAATTTCCCATTTACAAAGCAATGTAGATTCATTGTTTAATTTTTTTATTAAAATTACAAAGAAACAATAAGAAATATTTCACGAAATATTTAATTAATGCTAATTATATAGAGTTATTGTTTAAATACATGCTGTAAGTCTCACTTAAGCTATAAGTCAATAACATTGAAATGTATAACTTATACAATTTTTTTTATTATTAAAAATATATTCAAAAATATGCATATAAAAAACTGATATATATTTGTTCTATTGGAAGTTTTTAGATCGATCGATAATAATTATTTATTATTGAAAATTTATAAATTTTCTATAATAAATGTGTCGGTTAAATAGTTTAAATGAGGTACATATTTGAAAAATCAAAAAACTACTGAAATTAGTTTTTATTTTTATTTAAGCTATAAATTAAAAATATTATTAAATTTAAAAAATAAATAAGAATAATTAGTAAATTTTACAAAGTAAATAAGTAAATAGTTGATAATTATAATAATTGCAAGAGAACTATCTAAAAATATTTATATATCTTAAAGTTCAGGGTTTTCTCTGAAACCGGCCGGCGAGCGGTTTAACGTTTCTGTGTGGTTGAGAATATAATGGGTGTAATATCTTTCACAATTATAAATATAAACAATACTTAACAATATATTATTATATCTATTATATAAAAAGGTACTTTAAATATAAAGAAATGTAAGTATATAATTAATCTGTTACAAAATCTAAGCAAAAATTTCAATATTTATATTGTTTTTTGGTTTAATTAAAGTTAATACCATAGTATTTCAAAACATATTTTAAATTATTTTATTTCATGATTACTGATAATTAAATGTAATAGTCATTATTCAGTAAATAATTATTAGGATTTATGTTAGTTTCAGTAATCATTTAAAATTTATTCACTCATTGTTACAAAGTTAACTTGAAATTATAATCTGCTTACAAGACAAGTGATCTTTTGTAAAAAATAGGTAATTTAGTTTTTTTACAGCGTCGGAATGTAAAATAAAATCTATATTAAGTAGCAAAACTTGTATTTACCCTAGTGCTATTGATAGTCTAGTACGTTCACCTGAAATGCTCAACTCACCCTCTCAAAATACGTAGAAAACATTATATAATTTATCTCATATATTTTTTATAATCTTAATAAGCTGGTATTAAATAAAAATATTTACTTTTCAATGCCCAAAGCTCCAACCGGTCGAGGCTGTTCAAAAATAATTTGCTATCACGGCGACACTGTTGACTACTTCCGTTCATGGGCACCATTATTTTAGGAAATTTATCCCACAACCCTAAAAAATTAACCAACGCACTGTCTTCAGATTCATTACGCGATTCAATTTTCAAAACAGTCTCATTAAAAATTTTATCAGATAATATGTTGTCGGATATCCTAAATTCAATACACTCGCGGGCTGCGCAAGCGCAAGCGCTTAAGGCGCAGAGGAGGAGGCAAACGCGCGCCGCCATGTTTCTCGTTGCAATGATGCCCGCAGCCGACGACTCAGTTAAACCACCTGAACAATAACCCTATGACACTGACATCTATCCGTTATAACAATGGGCTTGTGTAATTTTTTATATCTACCTACATTTTTTTAAATTTTAATCGTGTTTATTGTTAATTTATTTATTACTAATATTATTTAATATAACTATCAAGGTTGTTCAAATTTAAAAAGTGGATAATAGTATAATATGACATGGTATAACAATATTGGTTACAATTTTATTGTATACACTTTTATTAACACATATGTGTTATTCAGAATTGATGTTATAAAGTAAATATTATTTTCATCCAATTTGATACCTATCTTTACCAAACCTATGCATTTTAAACTATTTATTAAAATATTTATAAGTATAAGAAAGAAATAACTTACTTGTTATATATATATATATATATAACTAAAACGCATTCCGACAAACTATTAAGTGATGATTGATGACTTATCGTAACATGTCCATATGAACTCTCTGATAACTGGTTAAAAATAAAGTTACAAAAAAGGTAAAAGTACATCGGGGTTACATATTTTCACTACCGTAGGTACTCCACAGACAGGTACTGTAATCAAATAAATTAATATTATTCGGTTAAGTAATGTCACATACTGCTCAAAGTCATGTAGGTTAAACATAAAAAAGTTTTTTTTTTTACAATACTATGTTAGTTTCAAAGGTGCTATCACAGAACTACATTATAAATGAGACAATTTATATGAAACGTAATGTATTTATTAGTGAAGTACAATCAAAAGGTGCGCAATAACGTTACTATTCGATGCATGTATCAATCTTAGACAATCTTATTACAAGGCTGTGATAGTCCCACATTTTGTAAGTAATTGTAAAGTGGGATGCAATCACACTTAATTAATGATGTGAAGTTTGTCACGACATCGCCTTTGATGAATGAACCATTCAAAGATTATTTTTTATAATCACTTATACAAATATATATATATATATATATTAAAATTAGGTGTATACTAATAATTAATAAGATTTTAACAAATTAATTCAATTAATATAAATAAAACAAAACATTTTTTTTTGTTATCTAAAAATAACTGGCTGACATTATGAATTTGACAAATTTTCTCGTCATTCTTTATCTTCTAATGGGGCGTGGTCCTGAATTGAACAATCTATAGATGTCAATTTTTGAAATAAAAGGACTCACTTCGTAAAAAATAATTTAAGATTTTCATCGAAGAGTCAAAAATCAACTATATATATCTGCCCCTGGTTTCCGTGGGGATCGTGAGCCATGGATCCTTTGTCTTTCAAGAAGACATTACCAGAGTCATATATCTTATTATTCATTACACATTTTCTTTAAATATAAAGAACGTACTAACATCTTAATAAAGTATTATCACGTATTAACGATATATTTAATTGCTTATATATTTAAATTGTTGTTAAAATTGATGAGACTATTAATTGAATTTATACACACCATCTATTACGGTTAAGTTAAACGGTTTATTTAAATTTAATATAATATATATCAACTCAGTTGTAAAAGAAAATGAGAAATAAAAATATGGCGTTTGTTTTTTCTATACGTTTCATCAAACATACGAACTACATCATTTTAGGGATAGGGTGTATTTATTCCTGGAGGCTATTTGTTTAGTCCCGATGTTGGTTTAGTTAAGGAAACTGAGAGGAGTATTGTTTGTTTCATTTGTTATAAAGAAAATACGACGCAATGAAGATTATTTTTAGGTATTATGGTATTTTAGTAATTGGTTTTTCTTTTATTATTTGTTCCTAAGATCAGTTTTTCTGAAATATAATATATAACAAAAGATATTTCAATATGTTTACGGGGTCACAGCAATGTTAATGAGTTCATAGTGACGGTTTTAATGAATTTTGTTATATTTAATTATATTTAAGAATGTCTCTTTTTATTTGTAGATCATTTATAATAATATTATCGATTTTCTAGTTATAATTTTAAGTAATTTTTATTTATTTAGTTACTTATATTTAATCAATAAAATACGTCACACGATTCGAACTAGGTTAGTTTTAGATAATTTAAAAAAGTATGAAACAGAAAATAAAAACTAAAAGATTTTATAATAAAAATTTTGAAAACAACATATTTTTATTTCTAACATTATTAAAAATAGTCTGGTAATAGACGTAGAGACATCGTTAACATTCAAGCAGCACTTATATCTGCAGTCATCGTACGTAGCAGACACGTACCATCGCAGACTTCAAAAAAAGATTTCATAAATCAACTGTAGCCATAGTCTGTAGGCATTAGTTCTATTAATGTACAATAAAATATATTTTTTTGTGTATATGGTAGGAATTAATAGGCAAGAAACTAAAATAATATAAAGTTAAACCTAATCTAACATATATCTAAATATCCTATGTTATATATAAGGAATAACTTAATACCCTTGTAGGTAAGGTCTTAAGGCAACCATAAGACATGATATGTTGGATTAATGGCTGAAGATATCATTACCCACACAACAATATCGGATTATTAGTTTGATATATCATTTTGTAATAATAATATTTATATAAAAACATTTACTATCGTATTTTTTAAAAACAAATTGTAAATAAAAAAATATATATATGTGTATAAGTTTATTAAAATATTTAATATTTTATACTTTAAAAAATATAATCAAACTTTTTTTATTTAATTAATTTAAAACTGAAATAAATTAATCCTTTACGAGTGCGAATATTAATATTGTACTGTAACCCAAAATGAAACTAAAAGTTTTTAGTAGACGATGATTAATTGAATTGTTCTAACAATTTGAAAATTAATTAATAGTTACTTTGTTGAATAATTTGACTAGACCCTAATACTTTAATTAATTATTATTTAAATTTGTAATTTTATATCTAAATTTCTCATTTCGGATAACATTTCCAATTATTACAAGGCTATGAGTGTGTCTAGTTATCTTTATTGTTAATGTAATAAGGTTTATCGGCTGTCTGTTAAATAATAAATAATATTTATTCAATTTCATTTTCAATTATTAGTAACAATGATTTTCAGTACAATTTCTTCACTCCCCAAAGAATCGACATATTGATCGGCATATCAATTAATAATAACACTTACACAAAATATACTAAAAATATGACATTTATAGCAAACCACACAAATAGCAAAAGGCTTTTTATAAAAATATTTTAAATTCTCTGCAGAACCGTAACCGGTCCTTAATCTTGTTAAAGTAACTGGTGACTGCAAAAAAGTATTTCTTTTTAATTTTTTTGCTTTAATTATTTGTAGGTCTATTTAATATTTCTTCTTAAAGGTTTAAGACATAGTCGGATGATTATACTCGTATGTATTTTTTCTTATCGTATATTCTTATTACTTGTATACTTGTAGTGAATACATTTTGAAACATAGTTTATAATTGTAGAAACCCAAATAGATAATATATATTTTATTATTATTGTAGACCTGGATACATAAAGTACAGCAGACAATAGTTTTGAACTTAAATCGATAGAGTTCATAACTATTGTCTGCTTGATCCTCTAGACGCAAAGTATTACGTATTTGAAAATAAAAATATAGTTAATATAGATTATGGATAGCTTATGATTTGAGTCAAAGACAAAGGGCAGACATAGTTGCTGGCAACAGCTAGTAAAAATAAAAATGGTTTCTGTACTCATAACATGCTTAAAGGTTGTTATTACTTGGACATTTTATCAAGGATACGTTTACTGTGCACATTATATTTATAATTATAATACCTATATTGTAGCTAAAAATAAAAATATACAAGTAATTTGCTGGAATTCATTAATAAATTGAATTGGTTATATATATTAAAAGAAAAAATAAATAAGATAATTTCTATTATTTATTAAATACCTACATTATATATATTTCATTAAACTTAAACTAATATAACTCGTTATTTAATTGTTCCAAGGTTTTACTTTTTATCCAAAATTACTATATATTAATATTTACATATGAATATAACATTTCAGCTGAAACAAATATCTTAATTAATCATTTTACGATTATTAAATTGTAAATGAGATATGGAGATGTGGTATTGTTACAAAAATAAGGCTTCCACTTCTGTAATTTTAAATTAATTCTGTAATTCTTATTAACACCCAAGTCATGAACTATTTGTTAGATTACGTCATCTCTCGAGGTCGTCCCGATTCTTATACTAATTGCTCCATGTCTATTAATTTATTCAGAGGATCCGTTTTTATGCTTTCTATATAAGCCAATTAAAAAAAGTAAATTTAAAATGCAATATTATTTAATTACTCTCCTACCATTTATAAAATATTGCGTCAGAAACAATAGTTCAAAGAACAACTAACAAAGTTTAATTAAAATGAAACAAGAACTTTTAATTTCAAAAGTATTGATTTAAAAAGTCACGAGTTTTGAGAAGCGTCCATTTTAATTAAATTGTTTTTGATTCTTTTGATAGTTTAAATTTTAATACAGAATCTGACAGATTATTTTTTTCTTCGCCATTTTGATTGATTGTGAGCGTTGACAAAAGATTCGCTTAATTTGTTTATTGAGTCTTCATTAAGTGAATTTCCAATATATATTTATGAACTGAGGATTTTATTACTACATTAATATAATCTAGATTGTTAAATACCTATACAGTTATGTGGTTGTTATGACAAATAAATCTTTTAAGCAAAAAAGTTATGTATTGTCGGTTAAGTAAGCACTTAATGGTAATATCCCCGAATCGTAATTTATGTTATTATTTGCGTGATTCATGCCTACGCTTGGTTAAAACGTGTTGTACATGTTTGGAAATTTCTCTCTCGAAAAAATATAATATAATTAATTAGTTTTTAGATTTATATAAGAAATAAAGTTTTCTATGATGAAAAAATCTTAACAAGTAAATGAATAAGTCAGAACGTTACTAAGAACTCTTTTCATCGTATAATTGCATTGAATTATAAACATTTGCGTGAGTAAAAGTGGTGTAAGTAAGTCAAGGCTGCTGCTTCGTTTAACCCAGACCCAGAGTAACCACCGGTCCCATATTACTTAATGGTGATACTTAGAATAAAAGGTTACATTTAGTTTAAGTAATTATTTAAAACTATTATCAAAAATGTAACAGAGAAGATTTTTTATATATAGATATATATAGATATATAGAAATATATTCTTGTCTTCAAACAATAATTAGTTAAATAATATACAATATTTGTTAATGAATTATATATACAAATTGTATAGTTATATTTAATTTAATATTATGTATAATACAAGTGAACTGTAATTAAAATTTAATATTCGTTACCTTTGACATACAATTTGTTATGTACGAATATGATGCAATGGTTTACTTAAGACGTGATCAGTGTTTTTGTTAACGCCAAGTTCAATGCATTTTTGAACGTGTCAGCAAGTTTAAGTTAAAATGTGAACTTTAACGTTGAATGTCGATCAAATTAATTGACCCCTTGACATTATTTACTTTTATTTCTATATATGTCACTTTGTTAAACAATATTTTTCTTATTTAAACGGTTCTATTATAATATATTTTTATTAGCTGCTTAAAATATTACAGCGGTGTCGCTATTACACAAGATTGTCTTTATAAGTTCTAGCTTTTTATGTTGCCCTTTTCATATTGTGTTTAAGGATTCATGTTTATATTCAATATTTATGAACATTATAACGCTTATTGAATACAATATTATTAAAAATTTTATCATAATAATTATTTATATAATCAATAAAATCAATCAGTAAATTCCCGTTGGTTTCTTTCCTTATATATTAAGCATATTGTAATATTTGACAGATTATTATTTATTTTTATAATTATATGTGTATTTTTATGTTCAAAATGGATTGTCGGTTATATAGTATAAAAATAAGCGTTATTAATTTTATGTAGAAAGACTTTAAAAAATGGCCATTTTTTTTGTATATTTTATGACTTTAATATTAAAATTTATATGCAAGGTTGTTTAAATTATTTGTGACTATCTGTTTTCTTTTGATTAGATTTGTCCTTTTGAGATTTGTTTAATAACTTCTTATCATAATCGGATGTAATAATAGTTTTTTCAAATCCTTGTAAAGAAAGATCATAAAATTTGATATAAAAATATTTTTGCTAAATTATTCAATATATTTCACAAAATTTCGGTAAATATGATGATATATAATATTTGTTTTGCTCATGTCAGCCATCAGGCGGTATCCTGGGGCAGAACTCCCACGGCTTTTAAAGTTTATGCGACGGGATTACAAGTATTTCTCTGAAGAGTAATTATTTAGTGGTTAAAATAATATAATATGCAAGACAATAAGAAACTTATCACTTTCTCTTGTTAAATAATGAATACGCATGATTAAGTCAAAAAAAAAAATTAATGTTAAGGGTTTTTTGGTAGATGTGGTTTAAAAAGCCATGTATATATATATATATATATATATATATATATTTAATTTGACACATGTGTCACCTGTTTCGTAACAACAGAGTTAATGTACTTGGTTCAATAGTTGATTGCTGCACTGCAATATGAACTATGCTTTAAAGGCTCTAGAGTCGATAATTAATTGTAAGGTATTTTGTACGTTTTCTGATGAGTGCCAATCGGTCGGACCAATTGCGACACTTTTCCAAGGAGAAGATTACTATCAAGAAACAACGGTAGCCTTCACATTGTTTCTTTACTAATTGTATTTAGTTCTTTTAAATTGTTATTGAACTCTAATTGTATTTTAAGTTTATAAACTGATTTATTTATTTAAATAGCTTCTTCTATCTTGTTTATACACAATTCCAAGTTTGTAGTAACGGACCACTTTATACGAGAAAAATATGATTACAATTTTATGTGTTTTGTGTTGTTTTTGGGTCTTTAAATGGACATTATATTTATAAATAATGTACGAGTAATTATACTTTCAAATATCAAATTGGAGAAAAATTCCCGCTCTCATAAACTTAACTATACCAGTATGAATTGACTCATTTCAGAATTTAGATCGAAAGTTCAGAGAAATAGTATGAATATTTTTTCATGTAGATTTTTTTCAATTGATCCAGGAAATAAGTTGAACAATGTTACAGTGTTTTTTTGGGTGAAGTATGAATACAGGTATTGTACATAAATGCTAACAACATTCTTTCCACTATTATACCCAGACGTGATCTATACGATAACAAGCAGGAGTTTTTAAAGTTATTTTTGTCATTTACAGCAATTTTCATAAATGATAGCTTTACTGAACTAGTTATGAGCATAACAAATCTTAAAATAAATGTTGGAACTGATAACGGTGATGAATAAATTCAGTTAAAATATAACAACAGGGAGAATTTCTGTACATTATGGGAACTTTAACGATAAACATATACATGTGGATATACCAATCAATCGTTGAGATGTAATTTAATCAATCTGGTCGTCATTAATTCGACTCACAGTTCAGACAGTCGCTTTTACTATACTATTTTTACATTAGTCTTGGCCGCTTGCCATTAACTGTACCCTCGCGCCAGTGCACTAGAATTAACTCCGGCTCCAAATAATGTTTTATTTCTAAAAAATATATGTGAAACAAAAGTTTAATCCCAATAATGAAATACAGTGCTCTCTAAGAAACATCCGTACTTGTTCAATGAAGCTTTGCAAGTGAGACGAAAATAGCATCAGGGCTTCTGGCTGAAGTACGTTTCAGTCGTACATATGATGGCGCCGTGAGCGTCTCTCGCGTCGGCCATGGTGTGCCACAGATGGACGTTAGCTCTAATTTTAATCTGCGTTCCTATATTAGCAACAGTGATAAGCGCATTCCGCGTGCGTCTACCTGGAAGTTTCCCTGAAGTGAAACCTGATTTAAGAAAACAGAAATGTGAGAATTGTGATGTGAGTGACCTTAACCTTGACCCAGTTTTAGATAGTTTAAAAAAGAAAAGTGCCAAAAGTTCGTATGATGATGTAAAAAATATTCTTAGGGAAAAACGACATTTGATTAGTGAGAAATTAAATAAGGCGAGCTATGAAATCACTGAATCCGAAGATGATGTTAATAACATTGAAGATAAAACTACTGAAGGAATAAACGATTTCAAGCATACTGTGAATTTAAAAAGTGATCGAGAGTCGAAAACTAGAGCCAAGAAACCGTCAATAATCTTAGATTTTTCTGATAACGATGATAGTGATATTGACGATGATGATGACGACGATCATGACGAAGACGATGCAAACGAAAAAAGTAAAATCAAAATTGTTAAAGAACAAGATTTAAAGAAGAAAGTGGATGTACTTCCAAAAGTTGCCCTTAAAGTAGAAAAACTTAAAGCACATTACAAATTAGATATTGATTCCGATGGAAGTATTCATAAAAAGGATTTAAGTAAAATTAAAATTTTGGGTAAAGATAAAATTGAAAAATTACCTGATAAAAGCGAAAAAGAGCCACCTAAAGAAGAAAAACCTAAAACCCAGACACAAGTTACTAAAGAAGTAAAAAAAATAGGTGATGATCGTTTAAAAACAATCAAAAGTTCGGCAGAAGTGCAAGTTGAATCAAAAATTGAAATTAAAGACAAGAAAAAAGAAACTATAGATAAAGATATAAAGAGTGGTATTCATTTTGTTGACGATAGCATTAACCTTAAAGATAAAATTAAAAAAGCAGAAAGAAGTGATCAAAAGAATATAAAAGATGAGCCAGTAAAGAAGACAGAGCAATTTATAGATAAAGTAATAAAAGATAAAAAAATCGAAAGGTCGACAAAAAGTGTCCCCGATTCAAAAAACGAAACTAAAGATTTCGAAAAGGATGAAACTTCTCAAGAAGTAACGGTTAAAAAAAAAGATGGAACAAAGAGTGACTTTAAAGACAGCCGTACTCTTTCAGATGCGTTACACAGAAAAAATTTACTACAAAGTGAATTTGAGGATTTTTATTCCTTTCTTCCTACTTTTGCACCAAACTTTTCCCGCATACATAATCCAGAATGTCGACGTCATGGACAAATTCTTTTAAGACAGTTACGTGGCAGAAAATTATGGGCTTTAAATAGTAAGTAATGGTAAATAATACCTTTAATAAATAAATGTAGCTATTTATTGACAAGATAATACACTGAAGTAAATTAACAAAATAAGTGTAATTTTTTTTGTCATTATTAGTAGAATTGCTTGTACAGTACTTTATAAGGATAGTATAATATAGAGAATAATGTGGGTAAAAGAACTTAAACAACAACAACAATGTTATTATTTTAAAAAATCTTTAAAAATGTACACATCAAAAGAATTTCTAGAAATATTTAAAATAAACTAGACGTTTTCCTAATAAATATAATCTAAACCATAGTTCTACCACTATTTCAAAATATAGAACAATATTTTATTTCACATGATATAATGGTATGGTTAGAAGCTTATGTAAGATTATGTACAATTAGAATACTTATTGTTGGTCAATAATTATTTTAAGAATTGCAAACTTGTTACTAGTTTTTTTGTGAGCCACGTTGGTCCCTGTCATTAAATCCAGATTACAGCTTCACATGTTACATGTAAATATAAAAAATAATCACCCACATATGTTCATTTATGGATGATAAAACATATTATTTTTTTGGTTTCCTTTCTCAGCAGTAGTATGGACAGTATAAACAATTTAAAAATTCTTATGCTTCCATAAAATATGACAATGGACATAGCGCCCTTGATTATCCCATTTGCGTGCGTAAATGAGCGAACGGCTCCCGAAGGGTTTGCATAGTTTAACGAAAAATAAATTTTTCATTACAGTGCTCGATGCAACGGCTAAGTTTCCCTCGGGATTCCTTCAAGGTAATGGAATACAGTTGGGTGATTTCAACCAGTGCCTAGGGGTACGAGCCAGGGTACAATTGGACACCGGCAGCGTGGTCAGACTTCAAGGGAAATATTGCTTAGCTATGATCGATATAAAAGCAGAACACCCTGATTTAGAAATACCAGTTCATCTAGCCCAAGCCAGGAATCTGATAAAAAGTCGTATTGATGATGTGAGTTAAATTTGTTTTTTAATTTCCTTACTTTCATTCATAAATCAGATATTACCGAAATCGAATTTATCGAAAAGTTTAAATAATTAATTACTTGTACTTAAACCAATAAACATTTATTGTTATCAAATATAAATTACTTTTGATAAATAAAGCCGTCATAAGTTGTTGTTATGTCCATTGCAGTCCATTTATAGTACTCCAATCGACCATTAACAAACCCCAATAATGTAGTTGTCAGGTAGTTGTTGAATTAATGATGATTATCGATTACCATTCAATTTAAAATTGTGAGAGGACTTCGGTAGAATTTATTTTCCAATAATTCTATAGTAAATGAATACAGAATGTTGTGTTAATGTCTGATCTTTAAAACATCGTTCCTCTTGTCTATACCATGTAATATCTAACTATTCATCCTTATAGCATTTTATTTTTTATTTTGTACGAAAATAGGAAAGATATTTTGCTTAACCGTAGTCTAATTTGTTTAGCCAGGTCACTTTGTGCCTCGTTTTTCAACGCTAAGTTGGGGGGTATGTGTACCTTCACCGTGTTCTTCAGAAGACGTTGAAGTAGTACTCAGAGATGCTGTTAAACATTACCAATACAAGACTGGTATTACCACTCGGATTAGAGTCAATGAATACGATTGCTTTACTAAAAAAGGAACGCATTGGTGGAAGGAATGGTTGGAAATGCCGACTCTTATAACGTTGTAAGTTTATTTTTGTTTTATTTTTAATCTTATATAGTTCGTATAAGAAATTTTATTCGTGTTAGTCAATATTTTTATACCGATTAAGACACCTTAATTATATTCGTGTAAGTAAGATTTTTTTGTTTTTAATCATAAAAGCTACTCTTAAAATGGAGTAAAATGTGAAAATGACTAAAAAAATTCTTAATTAAAAATTCTTTTAAACCATTCTGAAAATTAAAATGTTGGATTTTTACACCATCTAAAATAGATATCAAAGTAAAAATATAAAGCCAAATTAACAATATAAAATATATAAAAATTTTTACAACAGTTGGAAATACAACCCCAAGCTAGTCTGCTTTAGAAATCTTTTATGTTTTTTCAGTATTTAAGTCTCCAATAGTTTAGAGGTGGGTAATTTAAATTCAAAAGTTTATAACAATATACATATATATATATGTATATAAATAATTTATCATTTCTTTTTACTTGAAAATGTTTTACTTCTTTTATGAAATAAATTTTACCAAACGTCACCTTATTTATTGACTTATTAATATCAAACGCTCTCAATAAATTTTATCACTCAAATACAGTTAATAAAAATTCAGCGAATTGAGACGTGAAATGTGAATTAAGGGAGATGTAACTTATTTATTACTCTTTAATCAACATCGTTGACACGAAATCCAACGTTTTTAGTACGCAGTAATATTTAAATAGCATAGGGAATTTATGTCATTCGTTTATTAGTATTTTGATATAAAAAATTTATTCTTTTTATATTTACATCTGTAATATGAATATTGAAATGGTGTGGGAAGAAAAAATAAAGTATGGAGTGAGTATAAGAGTCAGTTTCAAAGTAGCACTTGTGGTACATAAGTGAAAGACTGTTAAGTCTGAATGGACTGTGTTAAAAAAGACAAGACAAGTCTCCATGGAGATAACACAAGATCAAGAAGTTATCCGTTTAGATAAATATATAAAAGAATATCTGTTAGTAGGAACTACATTTTTTTTTATATTTTTAATGTGGATTGTGGAGGTCATGTGATGTTATTTTGACTATATCTGCCTTCCTAGATATATCGATTTTTATACCGAAAAATCGTAAAATTGGATTTTGATTAAAAATAAATTAAAGAAAGTTTAGGTTTATTATGAGTATATAGAATACATTATTTACAGGTCTCTTTACGCGATTGTTCTAATAGTGGTGCTGGTAGCCACGTTACAGGACTACGCTGCTAGGAACAGCACCGAAGATAACCAAAACGGAGAAATAGAGGATAAAGAAGATAAAGAAGGAGACAAAAACAACAAACCCACAGGTATGAATTAGAGATATCAGGAATAGTAGAGAATTAATCTGATTGATACGGAGAAAGAGAAAAGATAGAGGAAGAAAATGGAAACAATTTAAACTCAAGTAAAATGAAAAAACATTCTACCTTTATTATAATATATATTATCATATAATATCTTTAAAGAACTAAGCAACAGTAACTTAAGAATGATGTTGAATGAGTCTATATATTGAAATAGATAAATAATATATAAAATGAAAAGATTCCAACCTAAATTCAGGAAATTATAAAATATTACAATTACTTTCTTATTTCGAATATGATATTGAAATAAGTTAGAGACATTACATTATTTTTAGGTCAAAGCAAATTGTTTCTTCAAAGACAATAGTTCAAATGGAATCATCAGTATTCTATAAACAGAAATTGTTATTAATAAATATTGCATATTATTGCTAAATATTTCAATATTGATATTAATCAATTAGTGAATCCAACCTTTACCTACATTAAATAGAGTTCAACATCATTGTGATTCTAATTGATTTTCGTACGTATTAATTATCATAAATTATTATACCTCAAGTTGCGGCATCAAGGGTCACGTCAACTAATTGTCTATATTACGGACCTGCGACATATTTATCAATGCCGCGTGACCTGCCACAACAATGATTTATGGCCCTGGTGTACTTAGGCTACTCGCATACTAACCTTATTAAACTTTCATAGGTTTATACCATTAAAGCAAGTATTATTAAAAAAAAAAATGTATTACGAAGCTCATAACCTTTTGGGAAACTTTTTTTTGAAGCAACATCACATAAAAACCGATTTGAACTAGCAGAGCTGTACAGCTTTCTAATGGACATGTTATTAAAAACACAGAATTAAAATAACTCATTCCGTTCAGAAATGATGCTCAAAAAACTGTTTCTTCTATAAGCTTAACCTTATCAGAACCACCGCGTGCTTGCCGATCGTAATAAAAAAAATATATATAATATTATATATATTATCGGCGGATCCTAGTTATTACAAAACTTTGTTATAATCAAGTCCCCTACTACTGTTATCGGACATGTATATAGTTTATTCAAAATATACGATGATTAAGAGGAAAGTTCTTAATCTTGTATGTATCTAAAATATAACATGGATATAATTAAAAATATACACTGTTCCACGTGTAGTATTCCTTAAACCGAAACATTATTACAAACATTATTCAGTGTGCACCCAAAATTCAACAAAGCAATATTGGTTGACATGTTTAAGCTGCGATTTGTATAATAATATAATATTTGGTCTTGTAAATTTTGGTAATAGAAATATGTATACAAATTTATAAATAACAATTTTAAGCCACAAAACAAAAGGCAGTAATTTAAGTTCTTTTCTAAATCAAAGGACGAAGTAATTTATGTAAACTGACAGTCGACAGTTCAACATCACACCGAATTTTACGCTTCAGTTCTCTTGATATTTTTATTTAAGTACATGCTTTGAGATGTTTCCAAAAATAGGGATAATGTAACAATTACAGATATAAAACAACTAAATTACCTATTTGGTGGAAAGTATCAGGAGACTAGGACAATGTAACGATAGACAAAACTATAGCTAAATATATTTAGCTGTTATATTTAGCAATACAATGAGGAGACAGTAATTAATTAATGGAAGAATCTGGGACAATAAAACCTTATCCAGTTCATTGTGATTCATTAAGCGTACCTGAATGGATGAGAAGAAAAGAATAATATTTTTTGCCGATCCTCATACAATGTATTATTAACTCACATTTTCGAAAAATATTATACAAAATATATACAGGAATTGTTATTATTCCAACGTTTAATATTATCAATAAGTATAGAATAATGAATTAATCAGCACTCTTTGAATCTGAGACTTTTAAACAGTCTTGTCACTGTGTAAACTTAGCTATCGTGTTGATATTAGTTATGGTAAAATAAATTGTTAATCTATTAAATTGTTTGTATTTTTCAGCAGATGGCTTCTTAAATTCATTTTCTTTATACAACACGTTAAGCAAACTAGTGGCTCCAGCGAGTGAGGATGACATAGCATGTATTCATGGTGTCCGAGCGGTCGCTACCCTGGCTCTTTTAGTGGCCCATAAGTTCCTGCCCATCGCTCTCACGCCATACACAAACCGGATACGATTAAGCGAGGTTTGTTTTATTTTATTAATTATATATTTTTTTAAAGATCCAATAAGAATTGAACGCTTTTAGAAGCCATGAATAGTAATGAAAAGGTAATTATAAAAATATCAATTATTTATATATTAAACTAAATTAACATACGAACTAATCCTACTTTTAACAGAATCTTTTATTCTATTTCCTTAAATTTTCCACCTCTGACCTTTCCTTTGTAAGCAAGTTCCCTCAGTTATTGATCTGAATATCTAGCGCAAAGCTGTTACACATTTTACGGATACCTACTTACACGAGAACTCCAAATTCGTAAAGCTTGGAGCGTTTAGTCCCTGCTTGTTATTTTGTTCCACACAATGCTTACATTCAATAGAACCAAGAAAATTCTTATTGTTTTGTTACTTATTCAAGGGAGATAGATGTAATTTAATTTGAGGTTAATATAACATCTATTTAAATATATATAAACAAATTTACCTACTTATGCTTAGCCTTAGCTTATTCTATTAAGAAGCAAAATATTCTATTTATGATGAATAATAGTATTAATTATATTCTTTAACATTTATATTTTTTATATATTAATATAATCTGATCTTAGAACATCTTGTTTTTAATACAATCTTAATATTGAATAATGAAAGCGAAATATTTTGACAATAGAGAGCAAAACTGACAGCAGCAACCCTCACCCGTGACACGACTTGTGTGCGTGTGAGGGAAAAAATATGGTTCGTAATAAAATATGATATTTTTTTTAATTGAAACCTCTCGAAACGCTGGCTTTTCAAGTTACCGTGCGATATTCAGTATAAAATGTATACAGAAATCCATCCTATATAGAAATGTAATGTTGTGAATAAAATTCAATTCAATACATTTTCCGAGTTTTGTAGACACAGATATATATGTATATATATTATTAAATCCATTTAGTATTTTAAGATTCAATTAATCTTTAAGAGTTTTTAAGATCAAATACATTTCTCCCTTTAATTAATAAATTATTTGATATTATTATTCATGTTTCCGAGTGCCTTCCTGTATTAAGTGCCTCATTCAATTAATAATGCAACGGGGTTTGCAGGTGTATTGCTATTTTAAATTGCCAGGCTTATAATAATAAATTATGGTTATTAATTTATATTATGAAACTAATTAATTAATATATTGTATGAATTTAATTGCTTGTAGCTTAATTTTATGAGGTTTTATAGTAACAGGGTATACTAAAATAAAATGTAATTATTGGATACATGAGGCGTTTTAATAGCGGCGTCGGGAGAGTAACTGAAGTTTTATTTTATTTAACAGTAGATATTATTACATATTGTAATTTTTTAAAGTTACTATAATAAATCTTTTAACAGAGTTAAGTTACCCTTTTTAATTAACTGTTCTATTAATTTTACGATCTATTTCTCTTAGACTTTTTAAAAAGATTTACTTTCATATTTTTAAATTTAACTTTTTCCATATTTTTGGAAACAAATTATATGCCAAGAAGTTGGTAATAATTTACTACTTTACGTTATAGTTAATGTAATGGTAGATTATAGGAATAGTTATTTACCGAAAACTTTCTGTAACTTAATTATACGACTGAATTGTGGTTTTCAGTAGCCATGTACAAAAACAACAAAGAGAGAAAAGAAATGTAGTTATGACTTTAATTATATCGCAGAAGTAATAATCATTTAATCTAAATAAATAAATATAATATCAAAGCGGGCGTTAGCTAGCTCAGAGTGACGAAAGCACCCATAGTGCTGAAAGTCTAACTCTGTATATATACGCGCAATATCGATTTTTTTATACAGGAGACCTTCTGGTATGAGTGTAGTATTTTTAGAAAGCCCTTGGCCCATAGACCCAGAAAATGCATTTACACTTAGCAATATACCTACCGCCTCACCTCTACGGCCGTTTGAAAAATGAGACTAAAATTTAGTTTTTGGCTCCGCACCAGTATAAAATCACTTATTTCCACCTTGAAAAAGATTTTCCTAAAGGTCCTCGTCGAGACCTTTTCAACAAGCCCAAAAACGCCAAAATCCGACCACCGGTTGATGAGATATGACATTTTGAAAATTTTGACTGGCGCCTCCATCGATGATTACTTTGTCTGTGTGTGGGTATATTCGTAGTTTCAACTGATTTTGTTCAAACTTTCAGGGATTGAAGTACATCAAAAACTAAGACTTTTTTGTTTTACGACATTTCGATTTGGCCGCCATGTTGGCCGTGGCCAGCCCTCGAAAGGCCAAAAATGGCCATTTTTCGTACAGGGACTGTGGCCAAACCAGTTGACGTACATTGACAAATTGGGCATCATTGGAAAGGTCTCAAGCTTATCTTTTGAATAATGTCCATTTTAATGGCAAAAACATTTGTTGGCGTGACATTTTTGGTCAAAAGGCAAAAAATGGCCAAGTGGCCGGGGACAGATCGGCCATTTTCTCGAAAACGGCGCCAACGATTTTTTTGAAAATTTCCTCATTCATAGCCCCAAATTAGAGCTAAAATTTGGTATATAGCATATATCTGGGAAAACTCGTTATTTTGAGATATGGCCGTGAGAAGTTCAAAAAATCATGAAAAATGACCAAAAATGGCCAAAAAATGACTTTTAAAGCCAGAATCGTACTCACAACACGGTTAAAATTCAATGCTAGTTGCACAGTGAATAAAATCACTAACGCATTGCCGTCTGTAACAATAAAACAAAATTTACAGAAAAAAATCCGAATACTGAAGAAATTCTGTTTTGAAGCAATTAATTAAAAAAATAAATGGAAACTGAAAAAATCAAATGAAAAAAAAATCGGGCACCTGTGGGAATCGAACTCGAGGTCTCGTCTTTGTCATTACAACGCTCATCCTCTGAGCCAAAACACTCTCATTTTGTCAGAGGCAACTATTCCAAATAAATGAGTATATATTTGCATGAAAAATAATCGCACAGCATTTTGTTTCCAATCCTTTTACAAAACTATTGATATCAAAACAAAAACTTCTCAACGAAGTAAATACTGAGTGACGAAAGCGAATCCACTGACAAAACTCCTGATATGAATTTTGCGACGAAAAAAACCACGAACATTTTTATTCACAAACGTAAACAAACACAAAAAATGTGAATGTGTTCGGAACGTTGCCAAACAAACAAAGAAACAAAAAAAAAATACAAACAAAAAATGTGAATGTGCTCGAAACGTTGCACAAATTGCATTTTTGATTTTATTTTATTAGATTGATCAAGGCAATTTGGTAACGTTCCGAACACATTCACATTTTTTGTGTTTGTTTACGTTTGTGAATAAAAATGTTCGTGGTTTTTTTCGTCGCAAAATTCATATCAGGAGTTTTGTCAGTGGATTCGCTTTCGTCACTCGGTATTTACTTCGTTGAGAAGTTTTTGTTTTGATTGAATTATACGGCTGATATAATTATTTATTATTGTCCCAATAATATAAATTATTACTATTATTATAATACATATATCATATATAATAATTAGTGACTTATGATGGGACCTAATTTCCATATATTTTCTATTGCTAACTTATATATTACTTTTGTAAATAGATGGAATACATAATGTATTTTAATTTTGTTTCGTAACTACACAGAACATAATCTGAATTCTAATATAATCATTTTAATTCAGTCCATGGCATCGTATTATTACAATATAGAAATATAGCTAGATATTTAATTTTAATTTAGTTTCAGCATCCAATTACTTATTTAATAGAGTTCGAAACTATAATTTGTATAAAGGACTTGGTAGACAATCACAAAGGGAAGCTAATAAAACAGAGATAACATTTCATTTTATTGCTACGGTACAATGTATTTATATATCTACATTACTATGTTTATATAATTAATATTTTCATTTATATAATTAATAATATTAAATTAATATAGTCTAATTTGATTCTGAATGAAATAAGTAATTAAACTAACACAATAATACAACAATCACATAAATTTAATTACATTTAAACAGATATACATATATGCATATTGCATATATATACATATGTATATATTAAACTATATTTACTACATATATAATTTGAGGTAAATGAAGTCTTTCAAAAACTGCAAGATCCTTTTTTATTCAAAGAAAGTTATATTTTAATCAACATGTGATCTTAGATTCTGATATATCATACTTTATTTTTGTTAAGTTAAAAAGCTTTTAATATGAAATAATATACTTTGAAATGAATATAATTTAATAAAATATTGTTTTAGATTGTAACATCGCCATTGTTATCTTGGTGCAGAGCTGGCTGGGTCTTCACTGATTGTTTCCTTATGATAAGTGGAACTCTAACATCTTATAGAAAATCCGCAAAAGATAATGTCTTAACTAAATTATTGTCCAGATATTTCAGGTAATTTTTATTACCTTTTTTACTTCGTTGTATTTTTATTTTACTGTTAAATATTGTACAAATATGTTAAATAGAATATGTATATAATATTTAAAACTCATGAACTCAAAACGTAAAATAAATTGTATTGTACAGGATTATAATTTTAATTGTGATGTTTTTTTATAATTCCTAAGGTTAACACCTGCGTTACTAGCAATAGTTTTGTTCTATGCTTATGTTTGGGATAATATCGCCTCTGGTCCGATGTGGGGGTCCCTTGTCTGGAAGAACGCAGAGCTTTGTCGGGAAGGCTGGTGGTGGAATATCATCTACGTGCAGAACTACTTTGGATTTGAAGATATGGTATGACATCTTTAATATTTAATATCAATAACTACAACTTCTTAAATTCTTCTCAAGGTGGGCCCTAATGATACTTATTTGAAACGAAGACACGTTAGCTCAGTAAGCAGAGCGTACGGAACAAACTTCTAGTAGTCAAAAGTTCAAATCCGTGTTGATAATTTTTTATTTGTATGTTAAAAAAAATATCTTCTTTTGCATGTAATAAATGTAATTTAAATTGTTTCCAGTGTGCAGGACAAACTCATCACATGGCTTTAGACTTTCAACTCACGGTCCTAGGAAGCATCCTCGTGTGGATGATTCAATCTGAAGTTCCATTCGCGGGAACAGTGATGCCAACACTACATTTCTTATCTGCGTACTCGAGATACACGACCGTCAGGAACCATCGACTAACACTCATGGCATATCAAGGAGTCAGGTAACTATCTTATTTAGTAGTTTATACAATCACCAATGCTACCAAATAATTTGGGGCCAACGACGAATTTTAGATAATTCATTACATAATAATTCAAATAAGTTCCTGCATTAACATTATTAGTATTTCCTGTCTGCGATATAAATCATATTAGTTCCTGCATAACAAGGATTTGTTGAGGATTATATGATAATATAATAACAATTATTAATTAAAGTGCTCACAGTAACAATTATATTACATAAACTTTATTCTCTATACTGTCTTAGACTCTTGAAGAATCTAACGCGGAAGCAATAAAAATAACAAATATTTTGTTTAATTAGTGACATATATTATAATAGATTTAAATTCAATAATCACAAGGTTGAAAACATAAATGTTAAAACAGTTGGTAATGATATTCAATTTTCGAGAGCAATTAACTCTATCTATTTACTAGCAAATACCACAACTTTACACGCAATGTAGTAAAGAAAAAAATTGGAAGGGAACTCAGCTTCACTGTTCACCAACAAACGCCATCAAAATCGTATAAACTTTGTCCTTGAAATTACGAATATATAAAAAGAGCAATAAGATCATTAGTGCAGTTTTTATTTGTGGGTTTTGTACATCCGGCATTTTATCATTATTTAAGACAAAATATAGAATCACTTATGTTAACTTATAGCGTTAAAATGTAGTCAACTTTAAAATATTGAAGTCATAGGTAGGTCATATGTACAAAAACATGTTTTTGTCGATATACAGGGAAACACTAATTCACTAATATTATAATAAAGAAATCAGTTATTGAGAGAATTTATTTTATTTATTAATATGTACCATGTAGTAATGAATAGTCTTGGAAACAGTATTTTATAATCAGTGCTTTAATCCCAAGCAAAGTCAGCTTTGTGTATCGCTTCAACCTGGAGTTTGTGGCTCTGTAGAGTCCAATTTATCGGATAGTGCAGTAATTGACGGTCGCAACCAAACCACTATCTGTTGGTAAATAATTGAAACGTTTTCAATACTTTTTTGAATAATATCTTTTTTAAAAGATAAATATGGTTTCCTTGAAAGATATTGATGTTTTATTTTAGATATATGTAATAAATAATCCATGTAATAAAAGGATTATTATAATTTTAAGAACACATCTTCAGGATATAAATATTATATTAAATAAAACATATTTATCAAGAACCATTGGTTAAAAGTATTCATCATCATAATTTAGTTTCCAAGTTGGGATTTCTGTTTCAACAGTCTCAGACTTTAAAGTATCTTGGCTTCTGTAATTACGAAATTCCGACTTCTGAAAGGTACTTAACAAGCTCTTTGATCTCTTGTTGCTCTCAAACAAGAAGAGGTATGTTTAACTACATCGTAGAAGACCTTTAGATCAAATAATTAGTGCTCAACGTATGACCTAGTCTTTGTTTCAGTGTCAGCCAACTTTACAGAACTGGTCGTTTGAGCTATACCTCTATTTATCACCGGTGCTCGCCCTATTTGATCGGTCTTAGCTTAGGACTTTTATTGCGAAATCGCTCTCGTCCCACAAAGGTAAGAACTTAATTAATTCGTGTAATTATTTTCTTTTTATCCATCATCTATAAATCTAAGAAGGTAAGTACCGACGCAATAGTTTAATTGGCAGAGCGATCATAGGTTGCTTGATTATTATTTATTTAAGAAATTTAAGTAATCATAACATGCCTATCATGTTTATAAATAAATTAAGTAATTTATATAACAATGTCTGCAATTATCGTATTTTATGACATGATTTTTTTTTACATAATTAAAATAGCAATTCACTAGCATTGTTAATTCACAAGATTGTTAATAATGAACTTAATGCTTTTAGCTTTTAGCACTACTAGGTTGGTTCATCTGTGGCACGCTATGGGGGTTAGTTTACTGGGCTGGCTATGACGCTGGGTATCTTGATTACCGCTATGACGTCACATACGCCGCGCAGTATGCAGCGCTTGCGCCACTTGGCGCTGCGTTGTCCTGCGCGTGGGTGATTTATGCTGTGCACAATGGATATTCTGGTAAATAAGTTATAAAAGTGTGAGATTTACAATATTGATACTTAAATATATATTATAGTTCTTTACAATAAAGATGAATAAGCAAAAATAAAAAGAAACGCTTTAATATTTTTCTTATATATTAATTGCCATTTGGGTATATGTAAGAGTGGGTGTAAGTATGGTTTTTGAACAGCAGCTATTATGCAATAATATATCACAAACCTGATTCTGTTATCATTGGTTTAGTAGCAATAAGAGACTTTTAAGGTTTGAAAAGCAAAATAAACATAAATGATAATTGAAAAACATCTCACTAAAATATAAAAATAATCAATTATTTCAGGAATTCTATTTCGATTGCTGTGCAGTCGGCCACTACTCTTCATTAGTCGACTATCATATGCACTGTATCTCGTCCAATTTATAATTTATCTAACAAACACCGCCACTACTAAGACATCAAAAGAGTTCTCTCTTGTATCGTTGGTAAGTTAAATGGTGTCTTCAAATTTTAGTACAAATTGTCAATAGTAACTATCATGTGAATCCAAAGATAATCCTTACAGAAAGATATTCGTATCTTTAAAGAGTAAAATAGTGCAGGAAATAAAAGAGAAGAGTAAAAAGTATTTTTCATGCTTTGACATGTATTTTGACCGACCCTGTATATATTTGACCGTGTGTTAGTAGAATGCTATTACTCCATTAATTAGTTTATGTAATTTATTGATTTTCCAGATTGATTTACAAGAGATTTCGGCTATATTATTATCGTCTATTGTTCTGACTGTTACTTTGGTACTTCCACTACAGTCACTGCCAAAGTTATTTGATACAAATAAATTAGAAAAATCTGAAGATGAAGACAATAATAAAGATAATTTAGAATCCAACAATTTAAAAGATAAAAAAGAGATGAAACCTGAAACTAATACTGAAGAATTGTTAAGAGATGTTCCCTCACCCAGAAGGTCTTTCTTGGCTCACAGGGAAGTCTTAGAAGAAATACCGGAAGCGGAAGTAGAATATGAGATACAAAGAGAGCCGAACGATAGTTTGGAAGAGATTTTAGAAGAAGAAGAGGAAGAAATGCAAGATCGAGAGGAAGAAGAAGATTTGGAAGTTATTGAAGAAGAACAAGGCGGCGAGGAAGATTTTTGGGCAGAAAGAGAACAATATTCACGGAGTCATTCGAGAAACGATAATCAAGATGTCGATGAGTGGGAGTGGACTGTAAACGGTAATAATAGAAGGGGGGCTCAACAATACCGGTTCAGCAGATAAATATCATAATAAATAAATACTTTCGACTACATAATTTCTTTATTTAACTCTCTGTCTGTTAACAACACTAAACCGGAATATCCTTATAAAATGGAATACAAATTCGGAATTTCCTTGTAAATTTGTTATTCAAGATAATTAAATAATATCACATCCACATCAAAAGGCCAAGGTTAATAATATTTCGTGACAAAGCTTTTCTCCTTTATTGCTATAAAAGGATCTTCTAAATTAATTAGTTCATTTCCCAAAGTTACAAAATAATCAAATTAACAAAAGTCACAGTGATACTTGTAGGATAAATTTAAAAATATTTTGTAATTTTTAACGTAATAATAAAATATTTTTTTTATTTAGTTCTTTTAAAGAAGTTAATATTTAAATTCTATATATTTAGATGTTTCAAAGTACAGAAACCCGAAATTTATGGAGCTTTTTAAATCAGAATGATCACTTTGAACCGGTTAGAGAACATAAACACCACCTGCGTCTGTGTATAAAAATTATCTTTTAAATTGTTTATAAAATATAAAAAAAGCACAGAAATACAAAAAACACTATGTATTCATTATTAACTGGATATGCATTCCTTATAAAGAGTTTAACCTTATCGACAAGTTTTTTCCGACGGTAATTTCGATTACAAATAAAATGTGTTTAAAAACCCAAGAATTTACTATAAACTGCAGCGCGTTACTAGAAGTGACGTCGTCGATGGAACAATGGGGCAATTATAATAGGGTAATGGTCACAGGACACTGTGAACAAGGCGCTGACTTAGTTTATTTCATTGATCAAGCCTCGAAGGTTGTGTTTCAGTCGGCAAACACAAGCGGCGCGCGCGCACGCCACTAAAATGATCTATATAGGTGTGATTCTTACGATCGTTTACTCGGTTGCGGCGGCCGATCAAAATTTTAATGAAACGAATATAGATCAGCAAGTTTTAAAGCGTTTGGCTACTATATTAAATACAACCAATTTAGAAATTCCTGATTTACAAAAAGTAAATCAGACTGTTCAAAATTTAGGGTTAGACGAGGATATAGTAGCAAAATTATCGGAGACACTACACGAAAAAGGGGAAGTGAAAAGGACAGATAGTGTTGGGTACAACGTGTATGAAGATGGTGCTGGTAAAAAGACGCAGAATGTCAATCCCATAGAGGAGTCTCCTGATTACGCGTCATCTGTAGTACTTGCCAGTGATTTGTTGTCCCTGACAAGTGCTGTGGCAAATGTAAAAGAAAAAGTATGTAGAGACCAGGGTTACCGGTTTCTCGATGGACTTCTATTGAACAAGAGATGGGCATTAAAAAGTAAGTAGTTGTTATACTAAGTACATTTATTAGACTTAAACACCCACAAACTAGATCTCATTTAGACATAATATATAATTAAAAACGTTTTTGTTTATCAAAATTATGAATACTTGATCAGGTTAGATATCTTGTTTATGACAGACATTTTCCTTAATAATTAAAAGTTATAACCGATTAATAAAATGACATTGGAAAAGTATTATAATTAACCGTAAATTAAAATTATCTGACGGTCAAGAAAAATATTTGCAATAACAATAATATTATGCACTAGTGTTTTTAAGGGTACATGTTCTTCATACAATTTTTAATGTTAGATTCAATGAAAGGTTATAAATGTTGGGTTCATTGCTAAAATTTGTTTAATCAAGTAAAATAACAAATAAAATAAAAACCGATTCTCTATAAAATGTGGTTATTATTGATAACTATAATAAATAGTTTAGATTATTATATAGATTAAATGAGAATGAGGTGATTGTTATCAAAGAGTTGCTAATAAATTTATTAATCCCTTCGTAGCTTTTTTGTTTTAAATAAGTAATACTTAGGTCTATAAGTATATATATATATATATATATATATATATATATATATATATTTATATATGTTTTTATATATATAAATATGATTTTGTAATATGATCTGGGTTAGAGTTCCATAAACTTAAATTGAGTTTAATATAATTATAAGAAGTATGAAATCAAATATATCTGCAATACACCGTCTTTGATTACGTATTCCAACATTGTTTACTCATTGTCCTAGCGATTGACAAACAGAACGATATGGGAATATAGAAGAAGTCGTTTGCGTAAATTAATTTTATTTTAGTAAAGAATAAAAGAGCGCTTAGTTGTTAAGCATTGTAAGAACTCAACTTAGAATATAATATAAACTATTTTGTATGTATTTATGTATATGGATATATTTTTAATAAAATTTTAACCACGTATGTTGTGATAAGCAGAATTTTTTTTTTCAATTTCACTTTTTAAACCGTCTGAGACAGATAAGGCGTCTACGTCTAATATTAAGGAATACGAATATATTTTAATCAGGCTAGCGAATTTGCTATTCTCACAATAAAATCTAAATAAAATCTAAATGTGTTAATTTCACTTTGAGCAAGAAAAACTATTAAATGAGGAGGAGGACTTATTAAAGGATGGATTTATAATTAAAATATATAATTAGTCTAGGAAAATAGTATTAGAAATAAAATATATATACTAACGTTAATGTTACGAATGAATTGAGATGAACGACGGTCTCATCTTCTAATGGACCGTGATCTGGTCGGCCCACATCGATTAAAAATATATTTCTTATTAATAAAATGAATGAATTACATCCAATTGAAGATAAATATCAAATAAAATACTAGTATCATTTTTTTAAATAAAAATAATTATTAATTTATAATGAAGCATTAATATGACTAATAATGATTACGACGATTTCGTCTCAAAACAAAACGTGATTAAAAGATAAACTAAGTTGCAGTGGTTTTATAGTATTATTATTATTTGATGTCAATATGCAATTTTTTGATTTTGTATAAAAGTATGTGTATGTATGTGTGTATGTATATATGTATGTATGTATGTATGTGTGTATGTGTGTATGTATGTATGTATGTTTCTTTGACATATTCGTAGCCTAAGCGGCTTGAGAGATATCGAGAAACTTGTTTTTATTGCAAGTAACAATGGGTATTTTTTTCGGGCAGTCGGATTGATTCTTTTATTAATTAATTTTTATAGTCTTTTATAATTTTGATGATTTAATAAAATTAAATAATAAAACCATTTATGGCCACCGATAATTTATAATAAAATTTTAATGGAATAGTTAAATACAATAAATAAAGTTTTTATTTGAAAATGCACATAAAATGGTCAAGACACATAACACACACAATTACATAAAGAACAAACAAATAAAACATGTCAGTATAATGTATAATATATAATTATATGAATAATTCAATATTATTGCTTGTTCATCATTTAATGGACACTGAAATATGGCACAATAAATGTCATGATCAAATGTAGGCTAGACAAAAACGAATACAGAGTTAAGTTGTCTGGAAGAGATATAAATAAGTAGACAAAAGTTAAGTATAAAAACTACGTATAACCATAAAAAGGATAAAATTATTTTTACTACAACTTTTTGGTGTTGGGTCATCGTCCCTACGTCCGAACAACCTTTTAAAATTAAATTATAAACCATCTAATCACTTATAATGTATTTTATATGTCCATCCATTTTTTGTTTTATTGTAAATAAAATTGTGTTTTCCTGTAAAAATGAAAACCTATACCCCGGACGAAAAGAATGGAATGTTTTTGTCCAGGAATTTTCATGTGATAGTGGCACAGATAAAAGATCAACAGAATAATAACTGTAAAAATACGTTCTATATATAGCTTAAAATGTAGACCCTACGATTTTTTGTTCCACATGTTCGGTGGTATGTGATATACAGATACACAAACAAAAAGTGTGTATTTTTTACTTCAATACTCATATAAATGTCAATATGTATATCTGTTGGAATCATCTACAGAATTTAAACTAAAACTATTTATTGCATAGTAAAAAAGTATTCATTAGAATTCACACACATATATATATATATATATACTTATATTTTATATTTAAAAAGCCTATGTTAATATGAATCGATTGAGTAATTCTTATACAAATAAACACTATTATAATTAACTCACGTTTAATTTACATATATTTATTTATTATCGAAATAAATTCAATTAATCTGCCTTTATTAGACATTGCGACTCATTAAAACCTTCAAGTTATGGTGTACTAAAGAAACCATAAAAGAACAGTATTTTATTATAATGGGTGCCAATAAAATAATTAGTACAAATAACAATTACAATATCAAGGTAAATAATATCACAGTGCAATTTGTTATATTATATTTTTACAGCAAGCATTGCATTGAAAATGTATTGTAGTGATTATAATGAAGTTAGCAGCTTTTCTTACTAGCCATTCTCCTAGCTTTGCTCGGGTTCAATTTACTATTGCATACAAAGAATAGAGCTCTTTAGAAGTACGGGAAGGAAGAGGGTTTGTATCTTAAGTGATTTACCTTGTGCGTAGTCTTTTGTTGTGACTGTTATGTCATACCAGTTCTTGCAAACTGAATGTGACAATAATTATTATTGAAATTTCTATACAAATATGCCATTTATTTTTTCTTTAATGGATTTTCTAATATTTCCTTTCACACAAAGCTTGTCTTAATAATTACGAGCAAACTATTTTTAAATATAGTGTACATATGCTTTCAATGCATTTTTAGTTTAGTCGGCAACATAAAGATGTTCTTTGTGATGGCATTTCCATGTAATCTGATGAACGGTCTGTCGGTTGGTTCCCGACTATAGAAAATGAAATGATTACAAGAACTAAAAAGTAAACATATCTTTAATTTAATATTCTTTTAGATATGTGACAAATCTTTTTGTATAGAAGAGTATCACTGCAGGCTGGAAAATTATTATCTGAGTGAGGAGTACGTATATTATTTTTTTTTTTTACTAAGTAGCCCCTTATATATGTTGGTACATACATCTAAGCAAGTCGTTATAATATATATGTGTTCATAAGGTTTAATTTTATTTTATTTCTGGAAGCCTTAACCATCTCGAGTTTTTGAGTTATGCAAATTGGTCAGGTCGAGAGAAATTTTGTTTGGCTGACACTCAACCACACCGCTGTTAAGCTTTTGTTCATACTAATGTCAAAATCAAAACAGACTACAGCATTTCTTTTGTTCTACACAATATATACACTGATATTAAAATTATCTCAAGATATTTGTTGTATTAGGATTTAGAATTAAATATCATGTAAGTCTATTGAGCCGACTAAGAATTTGTTCGACTAGTTTCGATCCATTAAGGGTCTTCGATCATAGCGGAATGGAATTTAAAATTTTATATATTTTGTAATGATATGGAAAAAATATTAGTAAGTACTACTAATCTATATATATAAGTGATTTACCATTCACTGACTCATCACGAAATCTCCGAAACTATCTGTCCAATTAACTTATAATTTTACATAGTTACTTCTTCTGTGACGTAGATGTCCACTAAGAGCTATACACTTAACGCGGGGCTAAGAATTACTATAGCAACGGTTACCATAGCAATGGTTACGATGACAACGGATAATATGACAAAGGTTACCATAGCAACCTAAGTTCACATCCAAATTAATAGTGTGCCCAGCGAAGTGGGAGCGAATAAGCTAGTAGGTATATAAAACTATTATGACAAAATTAACATAAAGACGTAATCAATTTTGAATTTAATCAGGCTTGGTCGAATTATACACAATCCAGTTCAATTCGATCAAATGGTGAATAGAGCGTTTAAGTCGTACGCTATAAAATATTTTTAACACCCATTACAATTATAGTTAAACCCTTTTTGCCCTTATTGAAAGTGTTTTTTTAATAATAATACTATTTTAATTTATTTTAAAAGCAGTGGGAGGTAATATTAAAATATTCTTAATTGGTAATGGATGCCACAAGGAATTATAAATAAAATCAAAAATAATAAATTAATTAATATTCAAGGAATTTTTTGTTTTTTAAAGTTTTACACGTTTTTAAACTGCTGCTTTTAAAGAATATTTTTCTTATTATTTCTGATCATATTCATTTTATTTCTTGGGAAATGCACATCGAATTTGGTTTAAAAAAAAATGTCATAACTAATCCAAACCCATGTTCATATTCAATGTTTATTTTAACATATATTATTATAATAATTTGATTATAATAATATTTTTAAATATAATATTAGAAATATTTAAAATTATCTTAGTTTTGTTACTCTATTGTCCAATGTTCTCTGAAGTTAGTTTAGTAAAAGTTACAGTTATTAGTGACTGATAACAGGTGTACATTTTTACTTTTGTAATGTTTTTTTTTAAATTTTGGTTAATGGTAAATTATTTTCCGACAAATATTTTTGTTGAACCCAAAAAAAAAGTTAATTCTTTATTTTTCTGTCAGATATATCAGGAATTGACATTTATTGTCTCACGGTTAACTGTCGGTTACAATTTTTGGTCAATAGTGATCTATGTTTTACAATTTCCGAGTATTATTAAATCGACTGAGAGTAAACCAATATTACTGCTAGTACTGGTCTAACTATCACCATCTGATACGTCTATAGACTTTATTATACCAAAATTAGAATATCTTTATCTACATTTACAATATTATCATAGACACATATAAGTTACATACTATTTAACAGGATTCTAATGTAAAAAGAGACTAAAAAAAATATTAAAAAAATGGGCCCAAAACAATGTTTTAAATCAAGATGTATGAAAATCTAATTCGAAGGTTGCCATATATAATTAATTGGTAATGAATGCTAAATTAATTTAAAAGGACAAAGCACAATGAGTTCTTGTATCGGTTCTTTACAAGAATAATATATATGAAAAAAAGAGAAATATTTTGACAATTCCATATGTATATTATATTATATGTTTAATGTATTGTATAATATACGTGTAACTGCGACCTTATTTACCGGTATTTAAAAGGTATGAAGAATGTGCCACAGGTTTAACTAATAGATATAATATGTTAAAATATTTAAATTTTTCTATAAATATTAACATTTTAACTACTTATAAATAATAAATGAAATTTTTTTAATGTACTAATAAATTTTTAACGAGCTTAAATATTTTTATTATGAAGAGCTTAACGTTTTTTATTTCTTATATTCTATAAGAACATTAATGGTTCAAAGCGAATTACTTCCGCTAACTTTATTACACAATTTAGAAGATGCAATTGTGAATTCAAGTTGAATTAAATTGTTGCTAACACAAGTTTTATTTAAATTCCATTCTATATATAAACAGTCCGTTTGTCTATACAGACAACGCCATATTGATGTAATTAATTCAATCGGATTAAATGTATTTTTCCTTTTTGTTTATATCAAATTGGACTTTTTTTACGTGATGAATGGTTTTTTTATGAGATAAAAAGACTAAATCCACCCTTGTCAAAATATAAATATTTTTTATTTAACCATGTCAATAAAATTATATATTCTTTGTGTTTTGTTTGAAAAAAATGTAAATAGCTACTGACAGACCCTAATTTATAATTTAAATATATTTTAATATATCAGACCTTTAGAGAAAAGACCTTGTAACAAAACTAATATTCTAATTCGGTAAATTAATCACATTATATTTAGTATTGTAATCTGTAAACTCGTCAGAGTACATCTACCTTTAGCGATTTAGGTATTGGCGATAACGGTAAAATAACTGGTATATTATAGAGATTTATATTATCTTGATGAAATTGGATTCAATTAATTATAATTTATATAATGAATGATAATAACGTCTACCATAGAGTAGTGTGTGTGTGTGTGTGTATGTGTGTGTGTGTGAATTGATTATAGGCTACGTCTAATAGGTATTTGATTTTGTTGTGTTATATAACTTGAGATACCTTTTGAATAATTAACCACTTTAGAATAAACTTTCCATGTTTTAACTTTAATTAACTTTGAAAAGAGTTATATTATACAAAATAAATAGTTCGGTTTGGAAATTATTTATAACTTAAATATTTTTAATTATTTTATTGATAAGAAATACCTTCCTGTATTTTCTACTTTATTATAGTCCAATATTAAGCATTACAGATGAGGATTTCATAATTATTAGATATCTTTGAAGGATAGTTTCATACAACTTCAGTGCAATACAGACCTTCGTTTTAAGTGTGTATTGGCAGGCTGCCTAAAATTACGCGAGTTCAGCTGATCTCGCATTGCAACTAAGCCAAAATTGGTGAAATAGAAGCTGACCTTTGATTTAAACATCATATTCATACATTTATCATGTATGAAATGTCACCTGAATAATTTGTATCTTAAATTTTGGCTCGTCTGTGAAAACGTGATTGGTTTTATTTCTAAAAACGAAAACCAAACTTCAGACATTGGGAGCCTCTCAGTCATGTTTGTAAGAATTCAAAGTAAGAAAGGAGAAACTTATTTTCATATTTTTTTAACTCTTGTGTCATTTGTGTTTAAAGAAAAGTAACACAGCAATTCTTTTATAAATAAAATCGATTCACTTTGATATCCAAAAGATAATCAAATTTTAAATCCGATTATGAAATCAAAAAGTATGACACAACATGTACTAAATTGTTGCGTACAGTGATTTATACCGAAATTATTATTATATATATTTTTTATCTCATAACTCACTACTAGTTAATTTAATATGATAACAAAATGAATAATAATAGAGTTGAAGGGCAACTTTTAATCAGATTTGGCGACGTGACCTCCTCGTGATCAAGTTCAAGTTACATAATGGACATTTTTAAAACTTGATAAAATTTAAATTCGATTCTTCAATAAATTAATTTAAATTATCGTGCTGTTAAAATTTACTGAATATCTTTAATAAATTTTTATATATACCTAAAATGATGTAAGTCAGTTAGTTTCGTAGTTTAATTATATAGAGAAATCCTGTTTAACACTAAACCTACCAAGTACCGGTCAAATTGACCGTTCTTAAACTTTTGTTAAGCTTACACATTTTTAAACGTTATAATTTAGTTATCAAACTGCATGACAATTCTTAGAATATGCATATATAATTTTCTGCACTCTTTACTTTTAGTTATTTCCATTATTACCTGCGTTATATAATAAAATAACTTTTAATTACCGGTCAATTTGACGGCGTGCGGTAGGAACAGGTACACAAGAATTGTCGGTAGGTTTAGTGTTAAAGTTATTTGTTTTAATATTATTATTTGCAACTGCAATATAAGTTTAATATCATATATGTGTGTGTAATAGTCGTATGTATATTATAATTTATTAATTAATTATTTGCATATATCGGAAAACTTGCGATTAAATAATTGACCTCTAATGATTTGACCTTAATAAAAGATAATAATACTAATTAAAACTAGTTTCTTATCTATTTTTTTTTAAATATTTATTTATAATTAATTTTTACCAGTTTCTTTTGGTTTGGAGGAGACAATTGACACAAGAAAGAGAGAGAAAGAGAGAGTAACAGAGGAAAAGATATACGATATTTGATTAAATATACATAAGAAAGTTGTTTTATAAATATTAATTCTACAATATGATTATTCTAATTGTAAGTACAAGAAATATTTATGTATTGACGCAAGGAAAAATCGCTCTGTTATAATAAGAGAAGCAAGAACCAAATATTGATGAATTAGATATTTAAATTTTGTATTTAAACTTACATAATTTATAATTACTATTATAAATAATTAACCGATCGTACTTATTTTAATTACATATATTAAATTTAATTTCTACCCCATTCGGCGCTGCGTGAACTGTGCAGGTTGCGGTTACCAGCTCAGAGCCCATGAGTAACTTCATATGGGAACTAGTCGGGCAATTTACGATTTAATCAACATTAGTACAGTCGGTTTAATAAATATTAAAGGTTCTATTTATATACTAACAAAATTCTTAACCTTTATTTTTTTGTCGCACAAAAAATGACAAAGAGTTTAATTCTAAGAAATATCTCTACCTCCGAACCTTTGGATGTTCAGGAGTTAAAGATTGTAGCTGTGTTATTTTTTATATATGTAATATATATTTATTGCTTCAAATAATCGGTTAATTGTTTTATTAAATGATTAAGTTTATATGAGGTGATTAACATTCTCTGTTATGATTCGTATAGGGATTTTCTTATTGCTTACAAACATCAATCAATTGACTTTGAATTTCCAACAAACGTTTATAATATCTATTCAACATGTTTTACTATTTCTCTGAAAAGCACTTGAGACTAAACAATTCTAGCTTTTGTGTAATTAGTACTATGAACACAAATGTATTCACAACCATTACATGTAGCAAGTTACTTAGATGTTCTTCGTTACTTTAAAACTTCAATAACAAAGGAAACCTTGGATAGCAACTATTAAATACTTAGAAATAAACGGTTTCCGTGAATTAATTCTAATAAATCAATAAATAACATATTATAATGAATGGTTATTATCAAACTGGTTTGTATAAAAGATGTTATCAACATCAGCGACACCTGACGGTTTAGTGTATGATGTGTCATTAAGATATTTATGTAAATGATAATGCCAAGGACGACGTCCTATAATAGATTTTAGTGAGTACTTCAGTTCCGCAACTGTGCTTAAAAATAGTAAGACTTCATTAAAATATAGATAGATAATTAGAAAACAGTAAGATTTATTATGACAAGTTAATTTAAAATTTAATATAAAGATAATAATTATTGCTTCTAATGTAAAGAAAATAATTTTTATTACCATAAATTCATTGAAGTATATACACCGTTTAATTAACTTGAAAAAACTTTTATTAAACTATTTTATTAACGGAATGATGAATACCTCGTTCTTCCTGAACCTGATTTGCAAATTTTTTTATTAACATGTAATTTTTTGTTATTAATTTGGTTTTTCAAGTAATAAACGACCAAAACTTTGATTTTTAATTTTCCACGTATTTCCAAATCGTACTTTACGTTGGACGTCACTCTAGAACAATACCTTGAAACAATGAGTGGTACGCGTTTTGCATATCAACTTAGCTTGCACATACCGAAAATATATTCCACTTAAAGACTGTGCATATTTTAAAAATGTGCTTTTATAAAATACGATAAGTATTTTGTTATCCAAATATCTCTTTTAAATACCGCAAATCGATTAACGTGTTAGCCGGATTAAAATTAGATTTATGGTTTATTGGGCGACCATTATCAGATTCAGGTTATATCCTCAGGCTTAAATTACGATTTGCATTTAGAAATTATTAAATTAATAAAAGTGTGACTATCCTATAGTTATTTTATATTTTATAAATTCAAAAATCATTAAATAACACTTAAATGTATAGTAAATAAGCAGTTCAGCCAAGAAAAATTTAAAAATAAATTAAAATCAATGATTATATTGTTTATAATAATATAATGAGTTGGATCGTATAAATAAGCATTAGATCCTTATATTTGTTAGCTTAGAACTGAAAAACTATTAACAATGTAAGCATTATTTAATTGGAAGTCCAATTTAAACATGTTATTCTCTGACTACATAAAATATAATATGTACACTAAAAGATAGTATACATATTATATTTAATTCATTAATAGTTAATGTAATTATAGTTTTACTACACAACCAATTAAAATTATGAGAAACTAAATTAGACCAAGATCGAATTCGCAAATGTCGTCATTATGTCGTGTCGTCGTCGTGCTGTCGTGTGGTCGTCGTGTGGTGTAAACGATCCTCGCCTAATTGTAACATAATGCAATTCAGCTAATTAATATTACTCTTGTGAACATGGTTATAGATGACGCGTAACATTCATAATAGCTTCGTAATCACAACCATTATTGCATAATAATGATTTTAATCTTCACCAATTTGGAAATGTATGATTTTTATCTCAGTTTTGTTTGTTTTAAATATAAATTGGATGCGTAATTTAATATATAAACAATTAACACTCACTGACTCATCACGAAATCTTCGAAACTATCTATCCAATTAACTTAAAATTTTACATAGTTACTCTTTTGTGACGTAGACGTCCACTAAAAACGGATTTTACGGAATTGCTATCCCAAAGGATTTCAACTTTGCATTTTGACATGTTGTAAACATGAAGGAGTTATACACCTAACGCGGGGGTATGAGTTACTATAGCAACGGATAATATGACAAAGGTTACCATGGCAACCTAAGTTCATATCCAAATTAAGGGTGTGCCCAGCGAAGGGGGTGGGAATAAGTTACTATATCTAATACTAGCTTTTGACATCTTATTTCATAATTAATACACCAACCAACTTAATTATAAGTTTTTGAATTCTTAACAAAATAGTATGCGATAATGATAAGGTAATCTATTTTACACAGTAACGCCATCTAGTAAGCTAAATCATAACTATATTCGGGTGGATCGCTTGTTGTCTTGGTTCGAACATGTCGCAATGGAAATATTTTTTTTGTTAAAGTTTTTCACATTTTTCACACATTGTAATAAAAAACAGATTCCAATAGCTTCCACAGTTTTTAGGTAATGTAACTCAAACAGTCAGTAAAACGGACGGACAGAAATAAAGGATAACAAAGTATGTAGGACCTTGAAGACTTAAAAATTCAAATAAATATTGATAACTATCAATATTCATTTGATTTTATTATGTTAATGTAATCAATAACAGCGACATTGGTATTACTTTTGATTCAATAATGTGTTAAATATTCTATTTATGCGGATACGTAGTTCCTGTTTCCGCTCAGTATAATTTCGGTCATAGCGAACACGATTGTTTTTTATACTAAGATTTACATATATGCTATAGATTAGCTATTTGTGTTAATTAATTGTTAATTAATTTCATCCTTCGTGTGGATTTTGAATCAGGAGCGATATAGTTTGTGATAAAACAGTTGAAGAGAATTATTTGCATATTTAAAATAATAATAGAATCAAAAAAATCATCGACATCGTGCAAGACTCGAACCTGCTATCTATTGGTAACCTCACGACTCTACCAATTGAGCTACCCTCTATAATGGGTTATATCAGAACAAACATGATATTTATTAGGCTTTTATTGAATATTACATTCATCTGAGCTTACCTGTTTTAATTTAATAAATTTAATATGAAAACATTTTATATAACCATACGCTTCCCTATTAATAAAACTGAATAAGATATAAAAAAAATTAAATAAGTCCAGTTACACATTCAGGTCAATATCGCAGAGCTGTTGCGATCCACACGTGACTCACATTGCACCCAAAAGTCTACTTAGACATTCGACCAAGGACATCCGCGTCCGGACTATTAAGGAGTGTTAAACAATTTACATGTACAATCGTGAATACATAGCTTTAATGTAATTAGATATGTATGTTGATTGTATTATTTTAGTACAAATATAGTGGTAATAACAATCCCTAGTATTGTATGACATATTTTTTAAATTCATTATTTGGCAAAGGAGTGTTATCACAATTCTGTCACCTTAAATACTATGTAAACAATAATTATATGTTAAAATTATGCATAATCTATTAAATAATTTAATACATGAATAGTTATTAATTTTACAATATTAATAGCTGCTGTTAAATCTACTCGTATAATAATATATTCGAATGTTAATTTATTTAAATATTCAAAATAAATATCAAAATCAGAATTTCTATCATGTGACGGAAACAGGTTTAAAAATATTTATTTATCTGCAGAGTTCGTCTATTGTATATATGAATACATCTCGAGAATACAAATGTGTATTAAGTAGCAATAAAGCCTCATAGTAAGGAGAACGTGATAAATTCTTTTCCGCAAATGCGTATCGTAACATTTGATACCGAGCTTGGATTATTGCTGTAGGCTGGAGATATGGGATTTAAAAACGCCATCTTTATTTCAGAGATCTAGAATATTAAACGATTTTTAACCATTTTAGCTTGAAAGATATATTAATTAATTAAGAAATTGAAAAAGAACTCATATATGTTATTATATTATATCAAATAAACTGAATCCTTGTCAATGTTTTTTAATTTCGTTTAAACATATTATTACTAGATTTTGAGGGAAAATCCTCGGACAAATAGTGTTATTAACTAGCCCATCCCATGGCGAGGCCACATATCATATCCAGGTTATGTGATTTCATCTTTAATACATTTATTTTCATCAAAGTTACTTACAAATACTGTTTGGATTTTTTTATTTCCAAAATAATAAGTGTTCTAAAGGTTAAAGGATTATTAACACTTTAACGACCGGGCAGTTAACTTTAGTTTTGGTTAGGACGCCAATTGGCGTGCCCGGTCGTTAAACTGTTAAAATTGATTAAGTTTTTTTAAAGATACGAATAAACGTATGAATCCTTTTTTTATAATATTAGTGAGGTTTCTTGTTCATTAACAATAATAAGGAGGTAATTAGTATTTAAGATTAATAAAAAAACTAATTTTCCGAAGCGGTATTTTAAGTATTTTATTAAATTGTCAAGGTTAATGCAATGTTGTTTAAGATTCTAGACATTTTGGTGTTAACTCAATGTTATTGTAATTATATAAATGTCTGTTTACGTAATTGGTGAAGCCTTCGCCTTAAATTCTAAGGCGATTTTGCAATAAGATCCTGCAAGTGCTGTGTCTGTTGCGGCACAGTATCTGAGAAATGGTAAAAGGTAGCTTACAATTTGCTGACTTTACAGGTTGTTATGGAGGTTTATCCCCACTTACATCTTTTTTCCTTTTCTTTTTTTGTAATAATCGTAATTGAAATATTCCTTAATTTTTTAATTTTAACGAAGCATCAATATTTTGAATATAGTTTTATACCGACATTCAAAAGCAATAATTTAAACCCGTTTCCACTCAAACCAGTTTAAAATCATATTTTATAAGTATAAATAATGTAATATTTAATAAGAAATAAAAATTTATTAACCTCTGGGATATAAATACTTCTCAAACGAGTTGCATTTTTGTTGCTGAACCGAAAATAAACATAAAATTCTATATCTTCTTAGCGACTTAGAAATACGATAAGTAATCTCCTATAACAGTATTCCGAGAACATTTCTCAAAGGTAAATTTGCAAGCAAATAATTTTATTTATCAACAAAAAATATCATTACAGATTTGTGTCAACATTTTATGTTTGTATAATATTAAACTTCACTCAAACCCTTCTGGCGAGTACAATTGATGGACACTGGCGTTATTTTTATACGGCTCACGTTAAAAATGGCTGCGGTAAATAAATATGGTGCGATGAATGACTATACTAAACCTTTGTCCATTATAGTTAAAAAAATATTTTTTTAACGCTAAAATTCATGAACAGTTAGTCGTTACAATGTTGAGGTCAAAATGTGAGTGAAGATTGATTGTATGATACGTTTTTATTCTAAAATAACAAGACAAAGACAAAGAATACTGAAAAAATAACGCTAATGTTTTAATAAAGTACGCATTATATAATTGTATTATTTACTTAAATAATCTAAGATAATTAATTATTAGTAAAAATCGAAGTCGACAGTTTTTCTTGCAACTACATATACATTTCAAATAACTACCTCTAAAATAATAAAATAAAGTTACTGTTTTTAATATTCTTTGCTAAAATTGCTAAAGGCTGATACAGTTTTACTGCTATATATATCATTAAACCCAGGTATACACAATAGCAAACGGCAAATTTTACCAAATTTTATTACTATAAGTAATACTATGTGTTAAGTATAGCATAATTCATCATATTTATTTTAAGACTACATCGATTAAAGTTTAAAAAAATCAAATTGGAAGATAATTTTGTCTATAGATATAGATGTACTTCAGTATGATTTAAAAACGAACAAATTGACAAAGCAGAAAAATGAAATTGTAGACACTAAAACGAAAACAATATCTATTTTTTTCAGAGTACATATTATTTTATGAATTCTATGATAATCGTCGGAATATCCCCAGGTTAGGCTTAGAGGATACGAAAAAAATATAATTTAATATTATTTATATTACAAATTGAAAAATACTTCCATGTTCACAAACAAACGTGCATCAAAATAAAATTAAATATACAAGGCGTATACTGGAAACAAAATATGAGGATGTGACAAGGGCTGTGTAGTTTCCTCAATTTTAAGAAGGTCTCTTTTTATTTAAAAACAAAGCCTTTACAATTTGAATTTAGAATATATTTTGTCTTCTATGACTTATACTTTATTAAATAAATTATATATAAATATAACGATGTTAAGGTAAGATATAATGATATATAATTATATAGGTTTTAACTCGCTTTTAAATTATAGCCTTGACACAACTTTGTTATAATTGTAACAAATACTATATCCTTTGTATTTAATTAAGCTTAATTAAAGGCTATATAGTTTTTTTATTTGATATGACTATAATGTTATTTTTTTATTTTATTATGTATTAAAAGTTTTTTTTTAAATTTCAGTGTTCGATGCATCCGCAAAGTCACCCCAAGGTTTACTCTTCGGTTCTTCCTACCACCTTGGAAACTTTGACGAATGCGTGGGTATTGACGAGCCAGGAGAAGGTATTACTATAGACGGACAATATTGCCTGGCGACTATTAAATGGAGACGGAATGAAAGAAGCGAAACGGTAATTTACATTTAATAACGTACAATATACAAAATAGCTGCTTGCTACTTATATAATGTTGATTATCTATATAATCGCTTATACGGTATATAAGATTTACCACTCACTGACTCATCACGAAATCTCCTAAGCTATCCGTCCGATTAACTTAATATTTTACTTAGTTACTTCTTTGGTTAGACATCTACATGTCTACTATGAATTCCTATCCCAACGGATTTCTACTTTTTGCATGTCGCCAAGTTTTAAACCTGTAGGAGCTATACACTTAACGCGGGGTTAAGAGTTACGAGTACTATAGCAACGGTTGCCATAGTAACGGTTACGATGACAACGGATAGTATGACAAAGGTTACCATAGCAACCTAAGTTCACATCCAAATTAATAGTTAGCGGGAGGAAATAAACTAGTTTGGTAATATGATACAATAGCAAATCCCAAAATAGTAATATGGTGATGTAAATTTTTTAAACATACTTGATTCACACTTAAGGTTTTGTTAGTAGATATTGTTTGTTTAATTTTTAGCGATGAACAATTGGATACGTAATGGTTTTAATAAATTTAAACTTATTGTCGAGATTTCGTCATTGAACGCAATATTTTTAAAGTAATGTTTTTGTATTATAAATTAATGTGCTGTTTAAATGTATTTTGTCGCAAAAACGTATTGTTTGGAAAACTGGCAATGATAAATGATCAAGTATTTTATTATTTCCATAGGAGTTCATAAACGCCATAATTAATATGTTTAGTACAATTTTTATTTAAAATTACAACTCTAAACATATTTCTTATAATTATAAATAATAATAATAAAATAAATATGCAATTTTAAGTTAGAGATGATAAAGGTCATTAAACCCACGTTTTGTAGTATGTCAATAAAGTTCTAGAAACTTAATATGACGATACAGGAAATATAAATACAGAAGGTTGTAGCGACTAAGTGTGTCTACCGTATCAGAATAAATGATTTTATTAACGCTAGGACATATGTAGTTATTTTTAAATTGTATTAATTTAAATATAAGTAATAATGATTTGTCTTAAGATTACAATATTTATAAAATCTAGGAGCCATTAATTAATATGAATTAAAGATTTTTTTTAAATGGGGAACATTTTGATTTATGTGCATTCATTAATTTTCTATCACAACTTCTTAGGATTTTTTTTCTTAAATGTACTTGTTATTTTTAAAAGTTCCTAAATTTGATGGAAAATGAATCATATATGTGTATGATTGCGAATAGAATATACATTTTTGTGACAATTCGATTACAAATCTGTATTCAATTTGTATTTTTAGGATTAGGTTTTAAAACATGTTGAATTACCATATAACAGTTTATAAAAACCGTCATCATAAAATTAAAACCCCATTATACAATAAAGAAACGTAATATTATTTGTACGACATTAATGGTATAATTTGTTTGGGGGCTTATACTTACAATAACCACTCGAATCCTTAAAAAAACGGAGATCTAAACAGGGGATTTAGTCGCGAATCTTTTGTGGATTACCGCGGATCGACTTGGGATTATTGCATAATGAGGTACTTAATTCATATTGTTCTAAATAAAGCTTACTGTTTTATATTTAAGATGCTAAGTATTAAAAAGGTTTTTTGTATATTTTATTTAAACGGATTTATTTGAATACACGTTTCTTTGTTGTTTTTCATAAAACAGAATCGAGTCTTAAGCATAAACTTGAGTGTAAAACTATAATGAACTACTCCAACTTTACTACTCAGAGTAGTTTCTTAATGGAGTTTATTTTCATTTGTAATGTACTCATAAGTATATAATAAACATGATGTACAAATATATGTTATATAATAAACACGAGCAGATTGTTTGTTCAGGATATTAGTTGCTTAGTAAACGATATAATATTGACTTTCCATATCATATACTGACTTAAGCCACACTGTTTATTACTATACTAATTTTTTACACTTTTTTATTTGGAAATACGGCATTTGTAGAATTGTATTGTTTTATACTAAAAAAATATAAGTATATTGCAATATATTACGTTGTCAATTTGAAATACTTTGTTTTCTATTTTAAGTTGACCCACTCAAGACAAATCGCTAAATGCCTATTCAACATGGTCGTTTAACTTTTCGAAACTACTTGTAAACGCCACTCGTCACAGGAACTAAGAACAAATAGGTCATGTATTTGATACACACATGGAAACTAAAAACTACCCACACATAATAAGCTAGATGGACACAAAGCTAAATGCTCTGTAGTGTTCCTTAGCCTGGCTTTGAAAAAAAATTCACAGGAAGTATTTGAGGAAATAAAAAAGTTCTCTTTAATGCTAAAAAGTACAATAGATTTTCTTTCATATAACATTTTACATAAAATCTTGGTACGAAGCTATACATTATATATTTGATTCAGCTCTTCATTGTTACTCCGAATTAATGACGTTTATATTCTCATATTTATTATAGTAATGTTAATGATTTCTTGTAACACCTTAATAAAATAATAATTAACATATTATAATTACATCAGTAACTGAGTAATTAGGTGATAGTGAAGCTACGTAATGAAATTTAATATAATTTATTTATAATTGTGAGCACTATTTAGGATGAATTTTCCTCTTAGAAATTAAATGAAGCTTACATTTATTAATATTTATAAATGTCGTCTATTTCCTTTTGATGTTATATTTATGAATAAAATGTTTAATTTTAGCAATGTAGGTAGGTGGTGTTAAAGGAGATTGAATAATAATATAAGTTGTTGTTCTTAAACAGAAACAATTTAGAATGAATTGTATTTTGTATGATTATTTAGAAATTGTAGGTTTAAATCTATTTCTTCTTATAGATTAGAACTGGACGAGGTGAGACTCTCCGTTGGGCCGTGTGCGTCCCGAGCGCATGTGACGCGAAGGCCGTCGCAGGCTTTGTTGGTACAGTCTTATCTCACACTGTCGGGAACTCAACTGGTGTGGAAGTAACTGAAAGAGACTGCTATACTAGAAAACCTATGACGATTACTAAACTGGATATAGTTTTTATGTAAGTTATTTATATTATCGCTTGTTAAGTTGTTCGTTAAGATATATATAAAGAAAAGTATATTTGTATTATAAAATAAAGTATCAGTTTGTGTTTTTGTTTTCATATAATTATCGGTTGTAATGTTCAGTGTACTAATAATAGGATGTGTATTAGTTAATTATACTATCAGTCAATTTAATCACTCTAACTAACACTACTAACAAAATCACCACACCACACCACCACCACACTAACAAAATCGCTTCTAAAGAACGTTCAGAATCGCTTTTTATTTGCTAGTGAGACTTTGTTTCCTTTGATAGAGAGTTGTTAAAAGGGCTTAGATTGAGTGCATTTAGTGCAAATGCTACAACGTTGTAATCCGCTTGAAAGTTTTGATTAATTAAACCGATAGCGGCTGAAGCTCGTTCATGTTTCTATCAATTTATAGCAAAATTCAATCAATTCATAACACAAGCTTACACGATTTGATTTTTTTTATTGGCTTTTTTTTATAAAAGAATAATATTTTGATTTTATATTTTTTCAGGGGAATTATTTTCTTCTTTGGTGTCTTACTTCTTATTACCACTTCATATGAATTATATCTCTTGAAGTATCCTCGAAAGAAGAATAGTAATATTCAAGATTTAATTATTGCTTTCTCTTTGATTAACAATTTAAAGAAGATACTATCGACAAAGCAAAACAACAGCTTGGGGCTAGAATGCATTAACGGTATTAGAGCGTTGGCTATGATCTTTATTATAGCAGGACACGCCTGTCTGTTTATTGGCAGCGGACCCGTAATGGATGCGGAAGCTTGGGATAGAGTAAATATTTTTCTGTACATAAAAATAATCTAAAATAAAATATAACTTTTATTTGTTTTATGCAAAATTGTTTCCATTTTTATATATATTTGTTTTAATTACAGCTCATCCGAGATCCGATAAACGCCTTCATGTTAAACAATACGCTGCTCGTCGACACGTTCCTCTTCCTAAGTGCTTTCCTCTTCAGCCGGCTCTTGCTTATTGAGTTGGATAAGCGTCGGGGACGGCTGAATATACTGCCTATATTGATTTTCCGGTATATTAGGTATGAAATCCTTCAATTATTGTTAGTATATCATTCAGTGTGACAACTTTATTTATGAAACAAATTAAATTGATATTATATGGTCTTATTATGATGGGTTATGGAATAATACATATCTGGCAATTTGGAAAGTACTTTAAAAAACTATTGTTACAGTTTGAAGCAAAGGTTATTTAAATATAGATTCAGAAAGTATTTTTAATGTAATGTTATTTTAAAGTTATATTTATTGAGTTTTGAATTCCGATCAATAATTTTTATTATTTTCAGAGTAACACCAGCCTACCTTATCGTTATATTATTTTACATGACCTGGTTACCTAAGATTGGGGAGGGTCCGTTATGGGAAGGTAGACTACAGTTGGAGCAAGAAAGATGCATGGATGTTTGGTGGGCGAATATTCTTTATATCAACAATTATATCAGCACTGATAAATTGGTAAGGAGATCTTAGAATGTGTTTTAAAGCGTATGATTAAATTTCCAATTACAAGTTTTCGCCACTTTTTGCTTATAATTGTTAAAAAGCTATAGGGATTACAATATGCCAGTGTTTGAATTTGTCATAATTAAATACTATCACCTCGTAATAAGTATATGCATTAAAATTTCAAGTTCTTCAAGTGGATTTTAAGTTTCAAATAAGATACATAGTAACGCGATTAACCTGTAAGTCAATGCTAAAATAATCTTATAAAAATAACATTTTTTATTTAACAATGCCAAAAACTACTTCCATTCAAGCATACGATATCTATTGTGCTAATTGTTATAATCATAAATAATAAAAATGCTATAATTGATTATCACAAACCTACGTACCTTATAATCTCACTAAAGTAATGTAATAAAAGGCAATATTGTAATAACTTGTGACTTCAAAACGGAAATAAATGACCTTAATATCTTACTCTTACCTTATACCATACCTAGTAAAAAGTAATATTTCAGGCTTTCAGACTCAGGCTACTAAAAATGTATATTGTTCACAGTGTATGTTCCAGTCGTGGTATTTGGCAGTAGACACACAGCTTTTCTTCATTGCTCCTATTTTTATATACAGTCTGTGGTACTGTAGACGATTCGGAGCCATATTTACGTCGGTAGCGATTTTCGTGTCCCTCGTCATCCCATCTGTCATCACGTATAAAGAACGGCTGGATCCCACATTGTTGTTTTATGCTAAGTATGTCAAGAATTTTCTTTAATATGTTCTCGATCCCAAAAATATTTGAGCTGCTTAAAATACAGGTAATTGAAAAAGTTGGATTGGTGGTGTTATATTTATAATTCTGTTTTGCAGAGAGTTTACGGACTTTGCATCTAATTATTATTTTGTGAACGCTTATATAAGAACACATATGAAGATGACCCCGTACTTAATGGGGATACTCACGGGGTACATATTACATAGAATTCAGTTGGAAAAGTAAGTATTTTTTATTATACCAACTCATTGCGAACCCGATTATTATATTTTTTTGGGTTACGTGGAAAGTTTCTTAAAAGGAACCAAACGGAACCTTTTAGTATCACTTGTCGCCCTTCCGTCCGTCGGTCTGTCAGTCAACACTTAATTTCTAGAACGCATGGAAATATCGAATTGAAATTAAAACTATATAGTAAAGTCTACAGCTACTTGAAGCTGTGAAAAAATTTGACTGCTTATTTAAGGTTAAAAAAAAATCGACCGTTTATGCTACAAAAAAATATAATTCTTTATTTTAAAACTAATCTAATTAATTGATAAGTTACTTCTCGTTGACCAAGAACTATAAAGGTAACATCGTTTTATGGTACTTAAATTAAGTTAAGCACAGTAAACCAATGCCATGGATTACTATTAGACCAGAAAGCTTAAGGTTCACACTCCAACCATAACTATGGTAGGCAATTCAATAACTGTGCTGGTCGAAATAAGGTTCCTTGGCTTAAAAAAATACTGTATAAAGGTAGCAGGAAAACTAATAAATAAAAACAAAGATAGATAACTAATTTGTATAAGTAGTGCAGTATAATAGGCATAATAAATAAATAAATAAGTTAACAAAGAAAACAGTATGAAAAATGTATTTCCGTATTTCTGAAGTAATACTATAAAATACATGTAGAATGAGTGTCATCATATATATATTCATCCATTTATAAAATTAAAGGAATAAAGTAAAATAAATTTAGGCAACATATAAGTATAGTATATCACATTACATTATGTTAAAACTACACATAGGCTTAGTATAAGTATTATAAAATAAATATATAAAAATAAGAAAGAATACCTGTGCAAGCACCCTCTTCATTCTCCACCACTCCGGAACAACTTGAAAAGAAAAAGAAAAGAAAATTTGATAAAAAGTTTCCGTCCACCTCATGACGGAGTTACTTGTCGGCAGCAAAAAGAGCGCTTAGCGCCTTATAAAAAGTCATCGCTTTATGGTATAAGGGTGAAACTTCAAGGAAAATCTTGAAAACTACACATTTGTAATTAAATAAGAAAAAAATTAGTGTAATAGAGGATTAACATTTTAAATTAAATGTACTAGTGCAAGAGAGGAAATGACACTTGATATGGGTATTTTAAAATATTTTTATTTATTTTTTAATTATAATTATAATTTATAATTAATAATTTCAAAAAAATGCCTTCCATGAAACTGAAATCCATAACATGGAAATACAAGTTCAAACATTTATTACACAGCTACCAGTTCTCCACTCTTCTCAAAACCTTCGGCTGGACTATCAGCTTCATTCTTGGCACAGTCACCACCTTCTCAGTCAGTCTGTTCTATCAGGACTGGTACCAGTATAGCGAGATAGAGGCCGCTGCGTATATATCACTTCACAAATTCGCTTGGAGTATAGCCAATGGATGGCTGGTGGTAGCTTGTGCCACTGGAAACGGAGGTTACTGTTTTTATTATTTTTTGATAATAAAATGAAGCGTTAATATTCTTTCAAAGGAAATTAAATATTTATTTTCGAACAGAACAACGTCAATTAAAATGGAAACCTTTTAAAGGAAATTTATTTTAAAATATTACTTTCAGTAAATTGATTCCGCAGATTGAATATAAATAAAAGGCTAGCAAACTGTCACATTTTAATAATGTAAGGGATAAAAGCTTTTATGGTGCAGTTAAAAAAATGATCATCAGAACCTATATTGAAATGAATGACATTCATAAATAATTTTAAATTGATATATCGGGCAATACCATTTTTATTAAATGGGCGTTTATATCTAAATGATCCAATTAGTTGCACGCTTCCTACCAATGTTTTTAAAATATTTGAAAATATAATATGTATTGGAAGGAAATACATACTGAAAAATATGTTTGTGACCTATAAAACTATTGCAGGTGTTCTTGGCAAGCTTTTGAATTGGAAGTTCTTAGTGCCTATCGCTAGACTGACTTTCTGCGCTTACCTTGTCAACGGTATCGTGGAGTTATATTATGTGGGACAGTTGAGGCATCCCCTACATATTACATTCTTTACTGTGGTAAGAATAAGTGTACATTAACATTATTTTATTACTTAGTTTGTAACTAACGACCCTCCCTGACTTGTAAGGATGCAATTGACCAATGAAGACAAATAAAACATCGACTTTGAATATGAATATCTTTGGAATTAAAAAAAATGTTGATTTCGAACTTTGCCTATATTAAAAAAAAAATCTAATTATGATTATATTTTTTAAAATTATTGAATTAAGACGACCCAATTTTTTTAATTAATTATTAATAAATATTATTATTATTATTAAAAAATAATTTATAAATAATTTCTATTTCCTTAACAATGAAGAATTATTTTTTATTTAAATTATAGCTTATTGTTTCATGAAAATAGTTCATTTTTTTATTTCGAGTCATGAAGTACAAAATATTTTTCTATATTTCTAATTCAGTAATTTTCTGGTCGAAATTTTATTATAAAGAAAAGTTGTTCTATTTTATCTTATTAAACAAATATTGTTTTGATTTCTTTATATACATTTCATATAATCTGGTATTTCATATGTTTTGTTTCATTCCAGGCCGCGAATGCGATATCCCACATAGTTCTTACATTCTTCCTTGCCTTAATATTGTGTATTATATTCGAGTCTCCCCTACATGGCATAGAAAAGATTCTACTCCGAATGTTTGGTAAGCTTCCAATTCAATTCTGATAGAAAGTTATATGTTATTACGTTTATTTTCCATTTCTGAAATTATCATAAACCACCAATGTTGGCATCGTCGGCGGCGGCGACGGTAAAACTTTATCCCATATAATTGACTTATCAGAAAACAAGATAAAATTACGGTTTGTTCAACCAAGTGCTTAACAAAAAATGGAAAATGATTAAAAATAGTTGGCGTTACTGTTTTCCTAATTAAATAAATATGTTTTATTATTTGCAGCCCGTCCTGTATTGAGTGATAACGCACGTCAAACAGAATCATGTGAGACCTCGCGACACACTAGTCAAAGTAAACTGGATACGTAGCATACAATGTAATTTAATTTTAGATTCTATTTTATTACGGTCAAAACGTGTAAAACTTACCATGTAAATATATTTCATAAGTTCACTTATTTTACGAAAATAGTTTATTAGCAATTTTTATACTACCTTTAAAAGGATATGAAAGGTTGTGGCATTTCAAGCAAAAACCTTGGACATCTCACCAGTATAAAGAGAGATGAAATGCCACGCGTGTCTTTCCAGTACCTGACATGTGAGAAAGATATTTATAGGATGGAAAAGATTTTACTGACGGTGTATAGGGTGAAGGTTTATAAATGCTTTATTTTGAAAATGTTTTATAATGTCTTTGGCAAAGGTTTGCCTAAGTGTTTCAATTCTTATTGTTTCTTTATATAACCCTAAAAACACCCGATAAAAATATATTGACATTATTTTTAAATGGATGAAAATATTCAGGAAGAATTTTTTTAACGATATAATGAAAAGTATGAATAAAAAATAAAAATGAAAATAACCAATCAATCAATCGAAAAATGTATATTCGTCATTGTTCTTGCCTTTTCATTGCAGGCTTGATTATATTAGTCATATAAAATATTTTGTTATAAAAGTTAAAATTGCAAGCTAATTTTAATTGGTTGTATCATTTTTCAGTTAGTGCAGCAGTTTTATTTAAATTTATTATTGTAATCATTGTATGATACCAAGAATTCCGTATTGCTCAATTTAAAATGAATGTGTTCATTATTATTTTGGATTTTTATAAATAAAATATAAAATTATAAACTATTGTTTCATTCTACATACATAAATAGTATAGGAAGCATTATTATTCTACGTATAGGTACTCTTATTAATTTATATTCAATTATAAAAAAACTGAAAGTTTGATAATCTAAGTCTGTTTATTTTTTGGGAAATTAACTCAATTAATAATCTCTCTCAATATAGACTTATACAGATTTTACAAATGCCTATATATGTGTCTATATTATAGTAGTTATGTAATTAATAATAATCCGTATATAAATTCTATACATTTTAGTAAACATGTTTATTTACTGAACGAACTTGTCCACAATAATACCTAGATGTATTACGAGCGATGTAAATCTCCCTTGGATGTAATAAAGAGAAAGCATCGACTAAGCCGGCTTATACAACGAAAATACACCGAGTATAGACACGATAGTTCACCAAAATTGCTTCGATAAGACTCTCAGAGTGCTAACGTTTGATTTCTTTTATAGCGTTTAGTGTGAGAACATTATTGTTATTAATAATAAAATATATAAGATATTATTATGAATATTTTTTTACTCTCTTCCAGAAAAATTAATAGACTATTATAATAATTCTCGTACTGCACCCAGATTTTAAACGTGTCTCCGTGACTGAATTTTACCAGCTAAACCAAGCATATAACTTAACTGTTGTAATTGAAAACTGTCCAAGTTGGCCACAACTGGAGAACTACGGAAGTTGGCTTGTTTAAGGCATATATTGGTTTTGACTGCACATGTTCTCTTAGATGATATAATTCACCGGAAGTTAATCAAAACTTATACCAACAGTCTGTCAGCCACGTTCATGGCACAAGTTTGAGTCTATATTTAAGTATCAAAGAGGCTGGCGATGAAACAACTGCCATACAATTTTGTTTATTTATATTAACTTATATAACCCTCAATGGCTATATTTGATTTAAAAATCCAATAATAGCACACAAAGACAACATTTGTGTTTATTTGAATTTATTGGCCATAATCTCTGACAAGTATGGAATATCTCTACGAAGCACTGGAACTGATTCAAATCTTGATCTTGTGCGGTCTTATCTGTAAAAATAAAAATATGATTATTCTTAGCAGAAAACTTCATTTATTCAGTACAAGCTTTACGTTGTGTTAAGTTCTGCCATATATGCCTATATAAACATGTATTAGTTTACAGACGTTTCTTGTCGTTGGGTCAAAATATCTTTGAAACAAAGGGGTCATGTGGAGCTATAAGTGAGCGAGAACAAACAATGTTACGTAAACAAGTCGGGATGTCGGAATAATAAATCACTCTATATTTTCGTATGAGATTCTGGACAAGTTCGTATGATATTTCCTTATGAGGTCGATATTGTGTTATGTCATACACCACGATTTTAATATAATTATGAGTAATTTGGAACATTTAAAGAAATTATGAATGATGATTGCCTATAGTTTAAAGTCCTAAAATATTATGTCTACCAAGATTTTTATTCTTTAAATTTAGCTGTATTTCAAGGTAAAATCTCGGTATTTTAGCTTAAAGCCAGCTGTCGCTTCTAGCTCGCTTCCGTTATACCACTTGAAGGTGGATTAAAATAAGACAACCCTAACCTCTTCTACTTATATTCGCTCAATTGGAACCAGTAATAACATTTTGAACAAAAGAATTAAATATATTATTTACTGTAATAAGTTCCTATAAAAGCAGAGTAAATAAATTTAAAAAATAATTTTAATCTCTTTTGTGTTGAAAGTACAAAACCAATATTATTTTACTTGAAAACAAGGACGCGACTCAAAAAGGACTTGGGACTTTACTTATTAGTATAGGTGTCTCCAGAACACTACAATAACTTTACCCAACATATCTTGCTATAATTATAGGGAAGTTTTTATACTGTTATATTGCGCATTTTAATTACTCATATATGATATATTTTCGTAAAAACAATAACATGTGATTATAAGTTATTATCACTATATTATATCAGTTATTTTTAGTGTATACTCTTACTGCGTCCTAATATTTCACTAATCGAATTTTGAATTCTACAACGCCTGTAAGATTTTATTAGCAAATGTGATATTAAGTTTTAGTAAATTATTCGTCGAAAAGTTATATTTTTATAATGTCTACAACTATAACTATATAAAGTAATATCTGGAATTACAAGTCGGATTTAGTAAAATGTTATTATATATGATAGATAGCTTGTAAAAGTTTCTATTATAAGAGTAAAATTGTTCATGTTGTAAGTTATCATATAATCTAACAAATAGTTTTCAATTAAACGTTTTATAATCCCAATATATATTAAGTTATTTACAATATTAACATATAATGTAATTTGTAACATATTATTTCTCAATGTTACAAAATTAATTGCATATATACCGGAAGTAATAGCGTCCACAAACAATCATCAGTGTTGTTTACGTAAACAATTTGCTTCAGAACAGACGTAGTTGTGATCTGTATATGCAGGGTATTAAGTTATTAAATTAATGGTAAGAGAATTTAGATCGGATTCTTGTCTGATTCAATTTCATGCCAAATTAATCACTAACTAATCTAACTAGTAAATAATATATATATACACATAAATATAAATACATTAAAAAGTTAATATAAGTATAATTTTGAAGGCCGTATAAATTTGGGTTACATGATTAGATATGATGACAAAAAATATTCTCATCTTGACTCAATTTCAGCGATGAGATGAGAGAGGCTTTTTTACCCTTTTAGAAGCGCCCGAGCCACCTGTGCTGCTTAAATTATGTAAATATTTTTAATTCAGACTCATAGCCTGTTCATGTTTTGATAAAAGAACATTTTTTGGGTCAAATTGAAAGGAGACGCCTTTGACGTGCTTGAATTAGTTAACTGTTAAATGTTTGTTATGACAAGGATAGAAAATTTGGTTTTTGTAACCTTTATTAACGATTTTTATTTCGTAAATGTATTTTTTTATTTTGGGTTTATTATTTTATATTATATATTTATTATAAATACATAATCAAAAGCATTATTGTAAAAATATTAGATATTTCTGCAGCTTCATGACGAGATTATAACTTTATAAAGACTAAGATTCTAGCGGGTAATTTATATTTTTTGTCTTTTATTATTTTCTAGAATGCATAACTTCCATTTAGTTAAATGAAATATATGAATATAGCTGTTCATATAGTTCACCTTAAACTTTATCTCATTAGTCAAAAGTCTTTTGTGTTTCGAAACTCTTAAGAAAATTACTTTCTGAGTAACTCAATCCGGTAACATGAAGTATAACTTTTGGTTTATATTTTATTATTAACAGAACAGACACAGTCGTATAGAGAAATGTGATATTTTTCAATAGAAACGGGACAGTCGTTGAATTCGCTTCAAAAGTGTCTATTTCAACGAATGTTGGATTGATTGACGTTTCGATAAATGGTGAATGCGTTCCGGAACGAGCCATCCACGTGAATTTTTTTTATTTGTGACAACTGCACGAGATATTTGGTACCAAGGACAATTGTTATTGTATTTTTTATTCTTTCTTTTCATTTTGTCTCTTATAACTGATTGAAATTAACGGTTTAAAGTGAGGATTGTCGAGTATTGTCCTGACATATGTTCTTAATTATTTAGTGTAACCGTAAACATACTTTCAATAAAATCAGATATAAAAAAAGTATTTTTCTAATATAACCTTATATTATTTTTTATAATTTGTGATGAAGTGGATAATAACACAAATATAACATACTCGGATTGATACTATTCTATCACAAATACAAATGGTATTTTATTACACAACCAAAATAACATCAAATATCACCTAAATGTAATGAAGAATCCCGAAATTCACATCAGGTACAGCGTAGTTCACACATGATTCGCGAGAGCCGTGACAGGCGATACAATCACACGCGTCACGCTCCAGAGGGATTTGCTTTTCTGTTACCGGGAAATTGCTTTTTGACCTTGTTTATAACTATATTATTGTTCCTGACTATTGTATACTTTGATTAATTTGTGATATTTAGTAAAAAGCTGCTGTTCGGCTCAAACTCTTATTTTTGGTTAATAATTTTAGGCTTTTAAAAACTCAGGTCTGTGTAACAGAATATAAAGTAAGTAAATATAGGCATAAAATATATTTTAGTTTGTAAATTCTTAGTAACAATTAATTAAGGAGTCCAACGTCAATATTAAAGAATTTTCGTAGTTAAAAAAATATACATAAAAATCAAGCCAAGTCAACAGATCATAACTCACATTGTCCTAATATTAGAACAGGTACAATTTGAAAAAGAAGTCTATTTTATATGAATAACAATGTAATAAATTCACATGAGGTTTGGTATTCACATGATTCGCGAGCGCCGTGACAAGCGCACTATCGCATACGTCACGCTCCACAGAGTAAACGTGTTCATTTGATCTCTGAATTGAATATATCATTCCTCTTATTTTCGTTGTGAGTTTATTTGTTATTATATCCGCGGTTCTGTACGTTTTGGTTTTGTATGCGAATTATATAATATTTTTCATTATTTAATAAAATAAATGTGAATATTGTTCACAAATTATCATTATTATTCTGGAAATATGAGTAATCATAATACTGTAAATTATGCAAAATAAAATCTGGACTTACTCCGTTTTTATTTTGAATTTTGATTAGCTTATATATATTTATCATTTGTGGCCAGATATTTGTGTTGGTGTCACATTTGTAATGATCGGTCACCTACTTAAGCGTGGCGAAAAAAAAATGGTCATGTCTTGTTTTTGTACATACTAAAAAACTTCTTGGCGAAGCTAACCTTACACATGGTTTTGTTTAAATCAGTAAATATATTTCAGATCTGTGTCGTACTCAAGAAATTCTTACACTCTATTTATGGGGGGTTTTAACTAGTGTCCAAAGCGCAGTTAAGCAACACTATCTGTAAATTCAATATTGTTATGCACCTGCACAAGGGGTAGATTATTTTTGCGAATCGTGAGGGTGGCGCTTGTTAACGTAAAAATGTTTAAGAAATAGTTGATTTTAAAAACGATAATAGCAATACAACCTGTTTTAAGCTCCTTTACAGGAGTAGTATCCTAATAAATAAGGCTCAAGAAGTTCACCGTCCAATTTTGTATAATAAAACGGAAATGTCCTTTGCACGGATTTTTTATTTACATTTCTTTATCTATATTCTACATATGTTGCAATTATGACGCTTGTGTTTGTAATGTCATGATTTATTATCATTATTAATTATTAATTGCAATGAATATAATTATAATAAGATGATTCAAATGCATTAGGAAATGTGAAAGAATTATTATCTTAAATATAATATAAATATTTCTTTTACATATCTTTAATAAGGTGTATAACATGGTATTAATTTTATTAATAATAACATCAAAATACGAATAGGGATAAGACATGAAATATTAAACCTTCATATGTCAGCTTTTAAATACGAAGAATAGTTTTAAATTTCAACAAGATAAGTATATTTCTAACAAAGTATGTTTTAGATTACTCCGCGGTGTCGGATGAGTTTGTAAGCTGAGCTGGTAAGACTGCTAAAATTAGTCGTTGCTTCCTTTCTTTGAAAACTACTTTGATTTTATCTTAGGATATACATATTTCAAATAAATGTATATTATAGGTAATATAACAAGCCGAACTCAAACCAGATGTCTTTGAAAATCGGTCACATTCGCTCAACAACTGGGTAGTTGTGCATAAAATGTAAGTAAAACATAACATAATGCCCTCTTATTTATTTCTCAAATAAATATAAGTCATCGAATGCATAAAAATATTTATTAAATCCTACATCTAGTGTTAGATATTATTATCTCCTACAAATAAAAACTAAAGCAAAAAGCTAACACTTCAACTTTATTATATAAAAAGCTTATTGATTTTATAATTCCATTTTAGGTAATATTTCTAATATAAATAAACTAGTTTATTTCATCCTGATTCGCTGGGCACACTATTAATTTGTATGTGGACTTAGGTTGCGATGGTAACCTTTGTCATATTATCCGTTGTCATCGTAACCGTTGCTATAATAACTCTTACCCGCCCCGCGTTAAGTGTATAGTTCCTACAGGTTTAAAACTTGGTGAAATGCAAAAAGGTGAAATCCGTTAACAAAGGAATTACGTCAAATCCATTCTTAGTGGAAAACAAGTTTCCAAGTAAAAATTAAAGTTAATCGGACAGATAGTTTCGGAGATTTCGTGATGGGTCAGTGAGTGATAAATCGCTTATATATATACAGGTTATTAATGTAAATTGTACTAAAGATATATTTATATTTATATTAAACATTTTAATTCAAATATAATATACCTAGTATTAGAAGAAATGTAAAATAAAAATAAAATATTTTTTTTAGGTATCTTCGATGGACCAACTTACAAATCAAAGAAAAACAATGTTCCTGTAAGAGAATAATTCAACAACTGTTCAAATATTCTTGGAAGCCTCGATATTGAAATACCGCTTTAATTTTCCGTCAAAAATAATAAATTTCCGTGCCATCTGCTTGTAACAGCCTGGATATTCTTTTAAGGATCAAAGTTTGAAGTGGAATAATTATATAAAATACGATAACCCTTTCTTATAAATACAGATCAGTTTTTTTTTTATATTTCAAAGATAATTTTGTATAACAAAGTGTTAGTCTTATATTATGTTTTGGAGTTTCAACGATTACATGGAAACAATTTATTTTACATTATTAATTTTACTACTAAATCTAAATCTATATAATTATAGTTCTTTTTTTATAAAACCATAAATATATTTTTTAATTTATCTCTATAAATTATATAAGTATATGAACATCATAAAGCGAAGTATATTATTAAAAATATTAAAGACTGCAGTAATGGCAGCGATGGGCGCCACGCCAACTGCTTTCAACCGCGCGCCATTTTATACGTGTCACAGATAAATAAAAATTTACAGAAAGTCTTACACATTTAATATTTTATTGTGTGTAACTTTTTTATTTATTTCAAATGCGTTTTTTATTATATTTTTTTACATTAATAACGGTCTGTTATTATATTTGTTGGGTTTATAAATATTATATATTAATTTGTTTTTTCCTAGTACGTCATCGCTACCAGAAAGTATTTAGTTAATATTATCTGAATTCTGATAAAATATGTTGATAAGAAAATTATTTAGCATTAAGTCGATGACACGAAAATTTAGTTGTAGCAATTTTTTTTAGTTTTAGTATACATAGTTCTACAAACCCCGGAGAGTGATAACTAAATTACTTCTATAAGTGTCAAAACCTAATTAAAATCACCTTAAATATTTTAGTTAGTAGCACTTGACGTGTGTAAAATTATTATATTTGACTTTAGAAAACGGGAAAGTTAAGATTTGACGTTTTAAACCGTAGTATCAATATAATAAATCTTTTTTTATGTTATAAATAAATATTCTTTGCCATTTTGTATCTATAATTACAGTTTGCGTAAGTATTGTATCAAACTAATTTAACTAATTACTGATAATGTTACATTGAGATTCAATATCAATTTTTAACATTACAAATTACTGCTTTCTGCATAAATAAAAATGTTTTTCAATAATAATTCAATAATATTAATTTACACAGCATTTTCTCATTATAAATGTAGTTGTATTAATGAGTTTCGGGATGTTTTTGGGTCTTGTTTCCAACAGCAAAAAATGTTAAAAACTAAAACATGTTATAATTATAACATCCGTGCTTAACATTTTACAATGTTCGTATATTTTACCAGTCTTTTATAAAACGCTTATGATAATATTACAACATTTTGCCTACTAATTGGTTTTAAATGAATTTTCATATGTATTTTTTAATTTAATAAAATTTTATAGGAAATTCACTTAAAGGTGCAACAAAATGCCAAATAATATCTGCTTACGTCATATTTTATTGAAGTTATATTTTATTAAAATAAGATAACTGACTAGATAATTACAGTTAAAACAATTTTTTTAACGTCTATTCTTGTTTAACTGTCAACAAAACGACCTGTTATAGTTTAAAATAACGTCAAATACAAAACACTGTATTACATTTAATGTGAAGGATATCTAAGTCCTGACACATTTGTATCTGTTATTGGTACATGTATTAAATTAAGGCTTCGACAAAAATAGAAAAATGGCATTGATTGTAGTCACAATCTTCACGCTTCATTCTCGAAGTATTGGTTCAAGGTCGAGGGATTCAACTGAAACAAAATTACATCTAAATTTGTGTCTAGACCTTGTTATTCTTAAATTTTTGTTTGATTTATATAATGTCAGATGTCTTTCATTCTATTTTTTGACATATTTACACTTATTTTGTCTTAATTTTACTTTTAAGTTGCAAAATTTCAGTTCCTAGATTATTCCAAAATGAATAGAAAAATTAAAAATAGTAAAAATAAGACATATTTTTATTTATATCTTATTAAGATACTCCCCTCCAACCTCCACGCACTTAGGTATTCGGGTGATCCAACTTTTTCCGCATATTAGGCGTCGAGATTCCTCGACGGCCTCGTCTGCGATGTTGAATTTTTGGGCATCAGACATTTTTTTTAAATGTGGAAAATAAAAATAAGTGGCATGATTTTAAATCTAGGCTATAATAGATACAATAACATTTATATTCATAAAAAATATATATATATATATGTTTTGTATGTTATACTACTGGATTTTTAATTTTAAACAAATAAATATCAGAATAAACCTCTTATAATTTAAGCAATTGAAATATTGAAACTGATTTGATATCTATCTACTCTTAATTGTAATATTTCTTGCTAATAACTTCTTACTTAAGAAACTCATGACCGGGAAAGAACCGAACATATCGCAAGTACAATGTTACGAATAAAACAAACGATAAAAAAAATAGGACTTAATAAGCAAATGGATAGTGTTTTGATATTTAACTCGCAATAAAGGAAAATATGGAGATATTATTAACCCATTATTATACAGATAGATGGCTTGTGATAGCCAATATTTATTGTAACATGCATAGATATAAGTGCCAAAAGTACAAAAACAGAATTTGATCTTTCGTCTTTCAGGAAGTCATCCATTTTGGAAATAAGAATATATAATTATTATCAACATTAAGTGACCTGGATGTCTGTTTGACATATATTAAAAAAACAATAGCTATTTTTTTTAATGAAATGTCAATCATTAAAAACATATTTATGTTCTTTAAACATAAAGATAACCTTTTATTAGTATTGTTGAAGAGAGTTTTATAACTTAATCTAGAATTAATTAATCCCTCCCTTTTCTGATTAAAATGTATATATACCTTTTAAAAAGATATACGTTGATTTACTCATATTTTTGTAATACTTCGACGTTGATGTTTGTGTTTTATCATAGACTTGAATATTAAATATATGCATATTATAATAATAACATGTTTTGCTTGCTTATTCCCTGGGTCTATCAGTTTAATAAAATACACCTAGAAGATGATCCTGACCGACTTATGTCTCTTTGTGTTTATTTATTTGTAATGAAAGTCGAAGTTATTACAGTCGTAAGTTTATTAGCAACATAAATTTTAAGTTAACACCAGGCTTACATTAGTTTTAATGGGTTAGAAATTTAAATTATACTCCTTAAAAGCCTTCTCACAAAGATAATTAAGATATTCAAATTTCCAATGTCAGTAATATCAAGTGCTAATGTAAACAATTACTTAAAAGCTGTTTTAGAGGATTTAATGAATGTCATTTGGTAGGTAATATACGAGTATGTAGCATTATTAAAATATTATTATTTTCAGTGTATTAAATACTTTATTGCGTATTATGTTTTTTAAATATTGTCAACATCACCCATGCCTTTTTTACAAATATACCTAAAGAAATTGTTTGTTTTGGGATGATGCTTCAAATGATCATGATAAAATTGATGTTTTGTTCACACTTAATTACATTATTAACGTTGTTCATGTAAATATAAATATTAATAAAAATGTAACACTATAATAACATGAACCACATATTTTATAAGTTATTTATTATATAGTTTTGTATCATTGCTTATATATATTTTTAGACACTTAAAGACTTGTAGAAGGAGTGATAAAGTACACACAAATCATACGCACGACTGGGGAATCGGCTTAATTGCTCGTGGTATAATTAATAACTCAGTTAGTGTAATATTGTGACATGAATGATGTCATCTCATATGTCAAGGGAGTTAACTCTAACACACAATATAAACATATCACATCCCGAAAATTAACTTCAAGTCATCGATGGATACTTCGTTGTATTCACAGTCTTTACGCTTCTTTAAAGTGCTGGTTCAAGGCCAATCGATATTGATAATGAAATGATCGTATGAACTACTAGTTTGAGACAACATTGTTTGTGTATACATAATTTAATTCCGGATAAACCATAAATATAAATATTTTACTGTTTGTTAAAATAATTTATTTTTATTCATGTTATTGATTACGTCTATAATTCTGTTGGATGTAGAACACAGCTTTTTTTTTAAAGCGAAAAAAGTAAAATAATATTAATTATTAAAGTTTACGTGTTATGCGAACAATGTGTTCTTTTCATCCTTTTTTAGAGTTTCGTCATGTGCATCCGTTTGTTCGCAGCCTACCTTAAAGATTCTTATCAATAGAATGCTGTAATTTGACATGAACTTTATACATACAAAATATATTAAATTTACCTAACAAGAAATAAGACAAAGCCAGTGCACAATTAAATAATGAGGAACTAAATTTACTAGTAACTAGTAACCTACTCATTTTTTTTACGCTGATTCTTACTCTTGTTAGATCTACTGGCAGTATCACAAGGGAGCGGCCCTGAGAAGTCATTACTTGCGGTAGTGGTTGGGGCCGGGTTGTCATTGCTCACTAAATATTATGACGTTTGTGAAACAGTAATTACAATAAATAAAACCTGTCGGAGCTTGTTGTGTGGCTTTTCTTAGATAAGTATCGTATCAAAATAAGCTTTCCTGCTACTAACATTTGACATACGCAAGTGATCACTGGTATTTATGCAAAGCTCAAAAAATTTAAGTAAATAAAATAAGGATATTCTACATTCCATACACGAATCTTTACTAAATTCTAAGTAATGGTTACATTATTTAGATTTTATATCTTTCTTTTCTTTCTTCTTTCAGTATACTGAAGTATTATGTAGCAATACTTCTAAATTTATTGGTAATTCAATAGACTCATGTTTGTATTTTATAAAATTAAGATACACGAATAATATTTACTATGATAACATATGCATTGCTGTTAAGCCACTTGGGAAATTTATTACGGTTATAAAAATAAACATAAAAAAATTGTATCTTACGTAACATCACTTTACTTAAGATAAAATCGAGAATTATTACTTATTGTTAATTATAAGTATTTCAATTATCAAATGAATGTTAAATATATATATATATATATATATATATATATATATATATATATATATATATTGTTTATTATTTTAGATAATAATTTTTATTAATATTGTTGATAAGAAAATTGTAAATTTGAATATATTTAATAATATTACAATTAATTGCAATAAAAAAAGTAAGTGCAGTGCAGTAATAAAGAGAATTGTGTTGTCCAAAATCTTACAAAGAGATAATTACATAAAAATACGTTACTTAAATCTCTATAACATGTATAAAATCTTTTCACAAAATCTGTTCCAACGTGTTTAATAACTTAACAATAGTAAATATTACATTTGTTATTTCTGAAGTGAATAATAATCGCAGTATTTAAAAATGTTTCACAATCGATTCAATACAAGGAACCAATAAAAAATAAATAAAACAGAATAGTTTTAAGTAACAATTGTCCTACCTATGCCTTGGGATAAGTTATTTAATAACTACATATGCATGGTAATAAGTAAATAAATATATTTTATCTTAAAATAACTGTGACCAAATTTATAGTTTATAACTTAATTTTTTCATCAACAAATAAAAATAATGGGGGATTCGCTTAGTTTATGGTGCTTTTATAGCACAGTAACAATCCAGAATCCTGTTTACAGTAATTAACAACACAGAACTTATAATTAAATATGTTGCATACTTATAGATAGAATTTATTTTTGTGATCTTAGCATCAGCTTAGTAAGTATATTTGGAATGAGTTTTGGAGTATTTATAATAAGTTGCTGTAGTGGTATTGCTTTTAAATCTATTATTATTTGTTGATTTATAAGAGAGTTTAATTAGAGTCGATGAATTTAAGTTATTATTTTCTTGTATGTATACTATAATGAGATTTATTTTTTTTAGTTTTCTTAAAGGATAATTTAACTTCTAACGTTCTACAACATAAGCTTATAATAAATTGGATGACAGTTTAAATTAATTTGAATAAAATAGTATTCATTTTTTTGTGTTTAGTACCGAAGAGTTCGTCTTTTTACATCACGGATAATTTATAATCTAATTATTTGTTTCAAATCATCGAATAATTTAGTTGTTATTGAACGAAGCTAGATAGCATAGCTCTCGATATGTTTATATGATGGATTCTCTTTCTATGTTTGCCTTTTTTATTATTGTGGAGTTACAGTCAGACCACTCAAGCATAGAATATATTATATAACAACTAAAAAGCATTTCATAAAGATTTTATTCGAGTTAATTTTTATAATTAATGTATGCTTCATCAGCTCCTTTATGAAATATTGATGAGTACATTTTGAATAAAATTGAAGAGTTTAAAATAAATTTAAATGTATTATTTTAATAAGTTAATTTCCATAGCAGCTTATTTTAAGGCACAACACAGTGTAGTATCTGCTTTTGTCATATTTTTATGGAGATTATCACATTAACAAAATTCGCTAGAGAATTACAATTAAAATAAACTTTTTGGTAATACATTTCTCGTGGATTTGCAAGTAAAATGATCAGTTTGCATCATTTTAAATATTTATTATTTTAAATATTTAAGTTACACAGAAAGAAGTTCAAAACCCTGAACTGAATTTAATATAATAAAAAAGCAAAATGTTTAAAAATTGTCACATTTGCATTTATTTTTGATACAGGCACCTCCAGGAAGCTTAAGTCGTCGACAGAAACTATCGCAGGCGTTGTAGTCACAATCTTCACGCTTCATCCTCTGAAGTACCGGTTCAAGGTCGAGGGATTCAACTGAAATAAAATTACTTATAAATTAGCGTCTAAAACATTTTTCTTTAGTCAAATATTTTAAAAAATATTTTTTTATTACATACCTGGTTCTATCACCGCTGCTGACGTCATAGCCATAAAAGCCAAGAAAATAGTACAAATGAGTAGAAAATTCTTCATTTTAAATTTAAACGTGTGCACTTGTAGACATAAAACTTAACTCAAGCAATCTTCAACTTAGAGTCTTATATATACAGTTAGGTTGTAATTGATTTACTAATCGCTAAAGTAGTTTCTTACGAAACTCATAAAGGGGAAAGAACCGGACAAGAGTAAATAAAGATAAGATAACATACTCTATAAAACGGAAAATAAGACAAAGTCAACAATATTTATATATATTGTGTAAGTAATGTGTTATGTTTAATAGTTATTATAATAAACAGATAAGGAGTATTGATAAAAATGTCGTTAATGTCTCTGATCCACTGTTCCATTAGTCATGATGGTTGTATCTTGAATTTCACATGAATGATGTATTAATATAGACGAAGTAAAATATGCGTAAATGTGTCCCACAGTCAGACTTGGGAATTTATAAAAACCATAGTGAGATATATATTCTAAAAATAATATAGCTCCATGTTATGTAACCCGCAAATATATTAGTAAATAAATCGATCACTCAGACCGTTACTACATATTGAAGTATATTTATCAGTCTTTGGTTATGAGATAATGCATTCAATTATAATGTAGACAGTTTTCTTATAAATATATATATAATATTATTTATCTTCCGAATATATGAATCCCAAGTCCAGTTGCTCATCGTAAATTTATTGCAAAGTAACTAAAAATGAAATAATATTTACACACACAGAAAAGGCATTATATTTAAAGCGCATAAATAAATATTTGTTCATTTTAAAGTTCTACAAATATGGGTATTCAACAAAATACATAAACATAATCTAATAAAAAAAATTATAACCTTAGTTATCTACTTAAGACGTACAAATATATTATATATACATAGATGTTCTATTTTATTGTATAATGTTACTGAAATAATAAATAAATAAAATAATTTAATTTGTTGATGCCGATGATACTTTTATAGCTATTTGTTTTTTTTTTGCATTCAAAGAGAAACAATTTGTTTGTTTAAAATTTAATAAGTATAGAACAGTTTACAAATGGTTATTAAAAAAATATAACTAAAATAAAAATAAAATAACGCAGATCTGTATGAAGTATTATAAAAAAACAGTCATACTCTTAAGGCTTATCACATTTGCATTTATTTAACTGTCGCATTTAGTCTTTACAATTCACATGTTCTTATTATAATGTTTGGATGTGGTGTTACGATTTTTTTAAAACTTAGAATTCATAATACTTTACTTTTATCTGTATAATTTAATATCGACTATTTCGAAACAAAGACCGAACATCGATTTTGAAATTGTACATACATACAAACAGTTATTAACATAACAAATATACTTTTGACATCAACTTTTGAATCAAAGACCAAACCCATTACGTATCATAATAACACTCTGATGATTTAAAAATTGAAAAATGATTTTAAAATTAAGTAAGTCAAATATTAAATTTGTCCTAATTGAAATATTTCTTGCCACTATCTTCTTTCTTAAGAACTTACAGGGAAAGAATCAAACCAAACCAAATATTGCAAGTTGTTTATTAAGAATGAGAAAAAATGAGAGAAAATAGGACTTTTTTTAAGTTAGAGGAAGGCAAACGAGCTTACGGGTCATCACCTCCGCCCATGAACTCTTGCAACAGGATTCATAACAGCGCTGCCGGCCTTGGAGGTAGGAGCATACGCCTTTTTTGAAGGTACCCATGTCGTACCGATCTGGAAATACCGCAAAAGGAAGTTTGTAAAATGTTCGAGTGGTACGTGGAAAAAAACTTGAAAACCTTGAAAACCGAACAGTGGAAGATCGTCACGCATCCAGGTGGTACGTATGGTAATGGAGGTGATGACGAGCTGTGCAGTGATAAAACTCGACGGCAGGCATCTGATCAAATAGCTCTTCGGATCACTCCCCGTTCTAAATACGGTAGATGACACACAGAGGAGCCACATCTCTACGCATTGCAAAGAATCCAGCCGTTCGCAGAGCATCGCATCCCCGACAATCCGAACAACAAGGTAGAAGCTGATGTTGGAGTTATCCAGACTAGATAATAGTATTTCATGTGTGGCGTGACCTGCGACTTACAGAGCGCAAGTATTTAGCCAGCCCTGCAAAACAGCCTCGCTGAATTGAACACTCCTAAGTTCGTTGAAGCCAACTCTGCCTTGCTCTCCAGATGATCACGAAACTGATAATTACTCAAAATGCCGAGGCTCAGTATATTGATACTAGAGCAAGATATTGCGAGGAGTGATCTCTCGAAGAGCAGTGATACAACAAATAAGGATTTCAAAGTGGACTTGATGCAAAAATTGAAAAGTAAATATATATTAGTCTTAAAAATGGCTTGTAATAAGCTATATTTCTTAGAAAGATTGCTATGTAAATAAAAATAATAAGCAAATATTCCTGAAACTCAAAGAAGTCATTAAATTTCAGTTACTGTTATTAAGTTGCAAAAGCACCCTTAAACACTTAAGAGTGCATTTACAAAATGGCCAAACTTTTTTTGTGAGGGTCATTCATTGTGAACAAAAACAACACGATAAATTTGTATTAATAAACAGACTTTATCCGCTAGAAGTTTATTAGTAAAAAGTGTTCTTAGGTGACAGTTAGCGGTCACAAGCAATCGTCAATCACAAAAGAAACATAATAAAACATTATCTACTTGTAGGATGAAATATCGATGACCAAAGAAACAAATATATGTTCTTAGAAAATAAAGATATAACCTATTATTGGTATTGTTTATAACTTTGTCTAGAAACGCGAAATATCTCTTCTTATGAGGTCCAAGTTATAAATGTAGTAATAGGGGTTAACGGTAATGCGGTAATGTCATGATTCATTTATGTTACAATCTCTTATATGGTGGATAATTATTTACTACTTTTATTTAAAGCTAAGGTTAAATATAATTTATTATATTTTTTATATAGTTGTTATAAACAATTTAATTATTATAAAATTATTTAAATATATAGTATAATATAATTATAAATATTATTATATTTGGTCTCGTGGCTCTGTCAGCATTTTAAACTAATATTTTATTTATTGCTAATGAGAGTCAGACTGATTATTAACCTGAGAAGATAATTTCCATAATAAATTTTAAGTTAACATCAGGTTTTAAGGTTAAATTAGTTTTAATGGGTTAGAAATTTAAATTATACTCCTTAAAAGCCTTCTCACAGAGATAATTAAGATATTCAAATTTCCAATGTCAGTAATATCAAGTGCTAACGTAAACAATTACTTAAAAGCTGTTTTAGAGGAATTAATGAATGTCATTTGGTAGATAATGTATGTTGTAATAAATACAATAAATTTCATTCCCATAATGTGACTTACGAGTTATTAACATCACCCAGTTTATTTTCTTACCTATATCTAAAGAAATTGTTAGTTTTTATTGATGTTTTGTTTTTATGTACTAGCTTTACCTTATTTTCTGTTAAATATCTTTATCATCATATCATAATATCATAATATCTTTACTATTAAAGTATGTAAATACCACTTTGACTTTGAAGTATGATATAAAATATTTATTATATATATACGTTGTATAATGTATAATTATTTTATTAATTTCAGACATCAAACCTATATTTTTGATAAAATAAATTAAAGACTTGTAGGAAATAGAGTGAGAAGGTACAAATAAATCATTAGGTTGACTACGTCATCGGCTTAATTACTCGAGGTGTAATTAATAACTTAACTAGTGTAATATTGTGACATGAATGATGTCATATCATATGTCTAGGGAGTTAACTCTAGCACATCTTATAGTTATCATAGTTTCAGAATATCTATATACAATTTCAATATGTAGTAAATAAAAAAAATATTATTGCAATTTTCATTATAAAATTATTATGCGATGCTATATATACATATTGCACAAAATATAAATAAGAAATCAATATTCTTTCATAGTATATTAGTCTTATTAAAAATGAAAGCAATTGAGAAAATCATTAAATATAAAATATTATTTATAATAAAATATGCCAAACTTTATTAATTGTACTCGTAACTTGTGATCAAATAAATATATATTATGAAATAAAATTCCTTTTCAACTAGGCCTTACTCTACTTAACTTAAATTTGTAATAGTTATGTGTAATAATAACAAACAATAAATTTAATGATTAGTCATAGAAATATCTAAGACCAATTTCAAGTAATGTACGTAGAAAGCACTTCAATATAAAATTTTAACATAAATTACAATGTCAGTATATAATATAACAAGAAATAACATAAACATTTTTATAATAACACTTTCGGTAATATTACAGAATATTTTTAATTACAAATATTTTTAATTACAAATCCAAAAACGGGTTCTGAGACTTTGTTTCCAACAGGATGAAAATGGTATAAAGTAAAACCTTGATTTTTGGTTTTTAAACCATTTCATAATTATAACATGCTGGATATTTTTTTCTTATGTTTAACATTTTTATAAAACACCAGCTCTTTTATGAAAGGTATAAATAATATGAAAACAATTTGAACTTGAAATAAATTGAAATATGTTATATATTAAGTATTTGATAACCAGCTTATTTTAAGATAACACAGTACAGTACAGTACAGTATCTGCTTATTAATATAATAATATTAATATAAGAGAAAAATTAAGATATCTAAAACTTGTCACATTTGCATCTATTATTGACACAGGCACCTCCAGGAAGTTTAAGTCGTCGACAGAAACGATCGCAGGCTTTGTAGTTACAATCTTCACGCTTCATCCTCTGAAATACCGGCTCAAGATCGAGGGATTCAACTGAAACTAAATTAGTTATAAATTGGCGTCGAAAACTGTCATTTAAAAACATTTTTTTCGGTCAAACGTCTTTCTTAGTAGTTTTAGTACATACCTGGTGCTATCATCGCTGCAGACGTCATAGCCGTAAAAGTCAAGAAAATAGTACAAATGAGTAGAAAATTCTTCATTTTTAATTTAAACGTATGCACGTGAACGGATATAAAATAAAACTCAAGTAATTTGTCGATTTAAAATCATTTATATAGTTTGTTGTCATGGAGTCGCTTGTTGCTAAAGTAGTTTCTTATGAAACTTAGAAAGGGGAAAGAACCGGACAAGTGTGAATAAAGATAAGATAATATAAAAGACAAAGCGAACAATATGCATATGGTGTAAGTACTGTTTAGTAGAATAGTAAGTATAAGAAACAGTTTGATAAATAATGGTTGCATTAGTTACCTCTGCTTTTGAAATTATAAAGTATTATTAAAAATTACGTAAAATAGAATAAAAATATTCATTAATCCCTCGGCCAGACCTGGAGGAAGATATAAACCACCGTAGGATATATTACCTAGATATAATACAGTTTCATGTAACCGCACATATATTATTGAATCAGTAATAATTCATGCAATTTATACAGATTTGATTTTCTGAAAATACTATGAATACCAAATTGTTGAAGTGAAAACAATTTTAAGGGTGTATTTGTATGCAGACTATTTACACTAGAAGTTATTTTATTACTAGTTACAGGGAAAGTGACAGTAAGTCACCTATGATCAATTTTAATTGTCAATCCATTCATCCATCATCTATCCAAATACAACTTTTATTGGTATTGTTTATGGGTGTTTTAAAGCCCTGTCTAAAATCACCAAGTAACTTCCCTTACGAGGTCCAAGTTATAAATGTAGTGAAGCGACTGCTTATAGCAGTTAATGCTGGTACAGTATTGTCATTATTTTTGTTATATCTCGTGTTACAGTTTCATTTATTAGCAGTTTGATTTGGTGATTGAAATTAGTTTATTCACTCTAGCTATTAACGACAAGTATTGTAGTATTTATTTAAATAAGTAGTATAGTATGTAATATTAAGTTTTTGGGTCCTTTAGTCCGTAGCTCTCCCAGTATGTTAAAATTGGTCAAAATTTTGTTTATTTTATTTATTTATCGAAATATATTTTTTACAATGTACCTATATGCCTTCATAATTATTTTCTTGCTTCACCAAATTTTCTGGAAGCCTAATGCCAAGCCTAGTGGTATAGAATAATAAGGTAGCTATTTCTCTATATTTTATTATTATTTTTAAACTCAAAACGAAGTAGTTTAAAATAATATAAATCAAGGTCTTGTAGAAAATGGTGTGTGAAGGTACACAAATCATAAGCTTGACTACGTCATCAGTTTAATTACTCGAAGTGTAATTAATCACTTAACTATGATATGATATGAATGATGTTTTATCATATATTAACATACGAGTACAACATTCAGAGCAAATATATTAATAAAGTAGTTAAAAATTTAATTAAATTGTAATTTAATTAATACGGTTCTTATATAATATATATAATATAATGTATAAATCTTTTCATTTCAGCATATTTATATTATATTTTTACAGAATTAAAATTCAGATTTGCGTCTAATATTGTCATAAGCTCTTTTAGAAAATTAAGTTGTCAATAAAAAGAACATCTTTGTAGAGTCATCACGTTTAACTCCCTTAGAACCGGTTTAACGCAGACTGATTGTACTATTGTTATTGGATTAAATTGATTTTGATTGATTGTACCAAGTTTAGTTAATTTGTATCGGGATTTGTTTTACAGCTATCATTTAAGGTAGCATTGTGTGTCTATTAATTAATTTCCGATAACCGATAAATAATAATACTATTTGTTATAACGCTTTTGAAGTACTAGTTGACGATACGTACTTAAGAAAGTCGATAGAGGAAAGAACCGACAAAGGTACAAGCGATTAAGATAAATATATGGTGGTATTGTATGCAAATTCCTGCCGTTCACTATAATCAGTTTTTTTAATATAGGGCTCAGTTGAACCTATTATCAAATTCTCTAAATCCAATTGATATTTTGTAATATTAAAAAAAAAACAGAATGCAATGACATGTTTTCCATTTAATAAAATTATTGTCACAAAAGTTTTTGATGGGTATGCTCTCTGGGATGTCTCTCCATTGTCTTTAAGATAGTTACATTGTGTAAGCAAATTTACGACAGTAAAAACTTCAATATAAAAAAGTTTATGCTTAAAAACAGTTATAACTTGCAGAGTACAAAGCTATTAAATTCATCATATAATAGTTACTTTAATGAGATATAACAATACTACTAGTACATTCTCTTCTCTCTTATTTAAAGGTACCGAAACTTTACTTGTATTTCTGTTCGTTTTCGTGTTTGTTTACTTTAATATTAAATAGTGTAAATATAACATACTATTAACTTTTTTAGTAGCTAAGCTCGTAAGTTTGAAATTGGTTGGTAATTTCCAACTTTTCAGCGACTTTTTTTATGTATTTTTAAAAAAGTATCGAAATGAGAGAAACATGTAGTTATTACTTACCTAGAAATAGTAAATATAACGTTATTTATATCTATTATTTATAAAATAATCGCAATATTCAAGGAAACAACAATGAATGAAGTAAATATATCGGTATTTTTTTAATTTTTTTTTTGTTTTATAGGAGGGCAAATGAGCTTGCGGGTCACCGTTGATATGTGATCACAGCCGCCCATGAACTCTTGCGACATCTGAGGATTCACAAGAGCATTGCCGGCCTTGGAAATAGGAATATATACCTTTTTTGAAGGTACCCGTGTCGTATCGATCTGGAAATACCGCCGAAGGAAGTTCGTTCCACATTCGAGTGGTACGTGGGAAAAAAATCCTTGAAAATTGCACAGTGATAGATCGCCACGCATCCAGGTGGTATGGGTGGTAAAGGATGCGATGGCGAGCTGTGCGGTGGTGAAATACAGCGGCAGGCATCAGATCGAGTAGTTCTTCAGAACAGTCCCTGTTGTAAATGCGGTAGGAGACGCACAAAGAAGCCACGTCTCTACGTAATGCCAAAGAGTCCAGCCGTTCGCAGAGCGCCGGGTCCCCGACAATCCGAACGACTCTCCGTTGTACGTAGTCAAATGGTAGAAGCTGATATAAGTTTAAAATACTGCCTCGCTCTATTGATCACTCCCTATTTCATCGCGGCCAACTTTGGCTTTGCTCTCCAGATGACCACGAAACTGACAATCGTGTTCTCGAAGAACGGTGATACGAGAAATGGGGTTTTCTTAGTGATAGACGCTTAAACCTGTGTCTTTAGGGGACTGATCAGAGACCATCCCCAGGGAGGTCTCTATACAAGACACAAGTTTCTTTCGGCACTCGTCGACGTTTTCCCGAGAGAGACCTGAACGACTGGAATATACCGCATACCCAGTGCTGTCATCCGATATTAAAGTACAACTTCACAATTCCATATTATTTTGTACAGGATGTTTCAATTTGGTTTCATTTTATATCGTGAACTCTTGAAGTCTCGAAGACAGGGAAAGAATAATGAAATATAAGTTATTATAAAGGTAACAATTTATTTATCTTGAAATATATGTTTGGTAAGTTGTGTGTTAAAGAAAGTAATTATTAACCCACGCTTTAACTATTAAAATATTGTAATATATATTGTAATATACTAGCCTCCTGTTTCGGTTTCGCATGCTTTGTTATAGAAGTAATTTATCGAAACTTCTCTTAGCTTATCTACAAGCTTTATCGAGAATTATTAATGAATTAAAATAATCTTCCCAACTTGGCTTAATTATGCATGGGATCAGTTATTTAAAATTTATTTTTGTATGATTAATATTATACTTGAAAACTAATCTTTGGTTTTGTAAAATTAACTAAAAATAAATTAAATGACCAACCAATTACAAAAAAAGTAACTAAAGGAATTTATACTTTGTAACTTTAATTTATCCGTAACCCATAATATAGAATCCTATATACTGTTTAGAGTAATTATTATAAGTTAACATGTATAATAATACTTTTGTAATCTCTTTTTTGTCGATGAAATTATGTAGTCTGCGAATTTTGGACCAGTAGTCGTTGAAACTATAATCAGCTTAAATGAATAATGTTTTTAAACCTATTATTATATGTTAAGTAAGTGGAGAGTAATTTAAGCCTGTGATTGTAAGTTGTCCGTTTTTTGTATGTATGCTAAAATGAGATTTTTTATTCTGTTATATTAATAGATATAGCCTCTAACGTACTTCAAGTTTTTAAGTTTACATTAAATTGAATGACAGTTTAAGTTTATTTGGAACATAAATAATTATTTTCCTTTAAGTACTGACGACTTCATCTTAAATAACGGCGGATAATGTTTAAGTTAGTTACTTGTTTTAATCTGTAGAAAAAATACAACAGAATAGTGACTCTAAAGTATTTGAATAATTCAGTTGTTATTGGACTTGTCTAAGCTAGCTCTCACCTGTCGACAGAGAATGATGTATTCTCTTTCTACGTTTGCCTTTTTGGTATTTTCAAGTTAAAGTCCGATACATCAAAGTTTATCTGATTTTCTGTAAAGTAATACTTTATTTATATGTTACATCACGTTAATTTAATTAATACAATAATATCAATCATTATAAACACACACGCGTATGATATAAACTATTTATTATATACATGTTCTATCATATATAATTATTTTATTAATATTAGACATCAAACTATATTTTGAATATAATATAAATAAAAATAAATTAAAGATTTGTAGGAAATGGAGTGAGAAAGTACACAAATCATAGGCTTGACTAAGTCATCAGCTTAATTACTCGAGTTGTAATTAATAACTCAAGTAGGGTGATATTGTGACATGAATGATGTAAAGGAAGTTAGTTCTATCATACCTTATACACATATCGCACTCAGAAATTATATTTATCTAATCTTACATACATTCCAATTTCAATATGTTATAAATAAAAATTTGTTATATTGTGTCAAACATTTTTCATTTTGATATAGCTTAATTTCAATAGAGTGCGATGATTTATACTAAATTCTTTGATCTTAGCTCGGCTTACAAATTTTACCTAAACACGTATTTAATTTTTTTATAAAATATTTTTTATTCGCTATTATAATAAGGAATAAGAATAAAATATATATGTGTATGTTTTTTTAAAAGAATATATATTTGTATAATCCTTATATTTGAGTACATTTATTTATTTTACACAATTAACATGCAGTGATATAATCAAAATGCAGTGCCAAAATGAACACATCTTTTGTTGTCACAAGCGCCTCTACGAAATTTATGTCTACAGATACGACCTCGTTGTATTCCAGTCTCTACGCTTCTTTATCTAAAGTGCTGTTCAAGGTCAATCTTCTAAAGACAAAAATTCGTTTTAGGAATTAGCTTTGCAGCGATCATTTGAGAAACATTGTTTCTTTATAATTTAATTGCGGATAAATTTTTCACTAAAATGTAATGTATTGTTATGATGTTTGATTTAATTTTGTTTATACTGTTTATACTTACTTTGGATGGTAAACGTATCATTTATATACTTTTCGTTTTTAAAGATACTAAAGACAAACTACTAAACATACTAAAGAAAATTTTAGATATGATTTATGTTTAAGTGACGACCCTATGTACTAATACATATTGTACAAAGCATAAATCAGATATTAATATTTTTTTATAGTCAATTAGTCTTATTGGAAATAATTGCAAATACGTTTTAAGAAAATCGTTAAAGGGAAGGAATCAACAAGCGTGCAAGCGATGCTTAAATATAATTTATACGTGTGTGTAAAAACAGTAGAAGAGTTAAGCAAATGTAAGCATTTTTTTCACTTTCTTTGAATAGTGGTTCAAAAACTCTGAATATTTTAATTATTATCAAATCAAAACTTTATAATATAGATTGGTATTCCATAAGATTGTCAAAATGGTGATGTTGATTTGGTGTTCTGAGTCATGAGGTCTAGAGCGTGGAGCGCTCAACAATTGTGAGTAAAATCAGTCAAATATATATAAAAATTATTATGAAACACGAAAATTTCGATACAAAAATTGTACCTTATTGATAAAATATAATGTTTTACTTTGTCTAAATACTTCAGACTTACTAGACTTCTTGACTGAATGCTTGTAAACTGGTATATAAAATGTTTATTCTATAAAATATTATGGATAACAAAATATGCCAGACTATTAATTGTAACTAGTGATCAAATGTATATATATTATAAAATAAAATAATCCTTTTCTTCTAGGCCTAATAATGCATAACTTAAATTTGTGATGGTTATGTGATTTTTTGAATTTATCTTGTTTTACCTAATAATAACAAATAATAAATATAACGATTAGTCATAGAAATATCTAAGACCAATTTCAAGTAAAGGATGTAGAAAGCACTTCAATATCAAACTTTAACATAAATTACAATGTACTGAAATATAATAAGAAATAACATAAATATTTTTATACTAACGCTTTCCATAACATTACAGAATATTTGTAATTACAAATGTACATTTAGAGAGACCTTGTTTCCAACAGGATGAAAATAGTATAAAGTAAAACCTTGAATTTTGGTTTTTAAACCATTTCATAATTATAACATGCTGGATATTTTTTTCTTATGTTTAACATTTTTATAAAACACCAGCTCTTTTATGAAAGGTATTTAATAATATTGCAACATTTTGTACTTTAAATCGATTTCAATATTTTATTTATAAAGTATTTGGTAACAAGCTTATGTTAAGGTATAACACAGTACTGAATAGTATTTGATTATTAATAAAGATGTTTAAAACTTATCACATTTGCATCTATTATTGATACAGGCACCTCCAGGAAGTTTAAGTCGTCGACAGAAACGATCGCAGGCGTTGAAGTCACAATTTTCACGCTTCATTCTCTGAAATACTGGTTCAAGGTCGAGGGACTCAACTGAAACAAAATTAGTTATATATGGGCATCTAGAACTGTTGTTTAAAAATATTTTTCTTAGGTCAAATGTCCTTCTTAGTATCTTTTTAGTACATACCTGGTGCTATCACCGCTGCTGACGTTATAGCCATGAAAGCCAAGAAAATAGTACAAATGAGTAGAAAATTCTTCATTTTAAATTTAAGTGTATGCACGTGCACGGATATAAAATGAAACTTAAGCAAATAGTCGATATGAAGTCATTTATATAGTTTGTCCTTATGGAGTAACTAGTTGCTAAAGTAGTTTCATAAGAAACTCAGAAAGGGGAAAGAACCGGACAAGTGTAAATAAAGATAAGATAATATAAAAGACAAAGCGCAAAAATACATACATATATATATATATATATATTGTGTAAGTACTGTTTAGTAGAATAGTAAGTATAAGAAACAGATAACAAATTTTGATAAATAATGCTTGCATTAGTTACGTCTGCTTTTGAAATTATAAAGTATTAATAAAAGTGACGTAAAATACTAGAATATAAATAAACAGAAATATTCATTTTTCCCTCGGCCAGACCTGGAGAATGATAAAAACCACCACAGATACATAGACTAGATATAATACAGTTTCATGTAACCGCAAATATACTATTGAATCAATAATCATTCATGCAATATATACAGTTTTGATTTACTGAAAATACTATGAATACCAAATTATTGAAGTGAAAAACCAATCTAAGGGTGTATTTGTATTAATATGCAGACTACATACACTAAAAGTTATTTTATTACTAGTCAATTTTAACTGTCATAATTAATTATCAATCAATAATAAACAGACTAAATATCAATATATAGATTCACGTATCAACGACCAAAGAAATAAATTAATGTTCGCTAAACTTATACACAATCTTTTGTTGTATTGTTTATGTAAGTTTTACAACCATGGCTAGAATCACCAAGTAACTTCTCTTACGAGGTGTACGTTATAAATGTGGTGAAACGATGCTTATAGCTTAATGATAGTACAGTAATGTCATTGTTCTTTGTAATAATTATTACACTTACCATTTACTAGCAGTTTTATTTAAAACTAAGGGGAAAATGTAAATTGTTGAAATTATTATATAACCAATTTGAAGGTCGAGATATATTCCTTGATATTGGTTTATTCACTTTAGTTATTACTAATTATATATTATAGTATTCATTAAAATATATAATATTAAGTTTTTGGGTCCTTTATTTCGTGGCTAGGATAAAAATATGAAACTATCATATCCTTATTATCCAAGCACTTAAATGGTCTGAATTGTGTAAAGGCCCCGCTATCTTCTACATTCCATATCGAAATAAAATATTAATCGTAATACAGGACCTTCTTACACTTAACATTTAAATAATAGTGTTATTTTAACAATGTCTACCTGATCCTTTCATTTAAATCCTTATTTCCCAGGTCTTTTCTAAATATCAATAAGCATAATCACGCACACATATTATGAATGGTACATCCAATTTTCTATTGGTTTAAAAAGTATTTATTATACACCTATTGTATTATTGTATGAAATTATAAGGTAGTTATTTCTCTTTATTTTTTATGAACTTTACACTTAAAACAAGAAAATATCGAAAGATTACAAATAAATTAAATCAAGGTCTTGTAGGAAATGGAGTAAGAAGGTACACAAATCATAAGCTTGACTACGTCATCAGCTTAATGACTCGAGGTGTAATTAATCACTTAACTAGTGTAATATTGTGATATGAATGATGTTTTATCATATATTAACATACGAGTATAGCATTCAGAGCAAATATATTAATAAAGTAGTTAAAAATTAAATTAAATTGTAATTTAATTAATACGGTTCTTATATAAAATATATAATATAATGTATAAATCTTTTCATTTCAGAATATTTATATTATATTTTTACAGAATTAAAATTCAGATTTGCGTCTAATATTGTCATAAGCTCCTTTAGAAAATTAAGTTGTCAATAAAAAGAACATCGTTGTAGAGTCCTCACGTTTAACTCCCGTAGAACCGGTTTAACGCAGACCGATTGTACTATTGTTATTGGATTAAATTGATTTTGATTGATTGTACCAAGTTTCGTTAATTTGTATTGGGATTTGTTTTACAGCTATCATTTAAGGTAACATTGTTTGTCTATTAATTAATTTCCGATAACCGATAAATAATAATACTGTTTGTTATAACGCTTTTACTACTAGTTGCCGATACGTACTTAAGAAAGTCGTTAATCGTTAAGTCGGGTTTGCGGATATCTCTTCATAGTCTTTAAAATTTACAGACATTTTATAATTTTGCAAATTTACAACTATAAAAACCGCAATATAAAAAAGTTATAACTTGTAGAGTACAAAGCTATAAAAGAGATCACATAATAGTTACTTTAATAAGATATAACAATACTACTAGTACTTTCTCTTCTCTGTTATTTTAAGGTACCGAAACTTCACTGGTATTTAAAAGGTAAATTCGTGTGTTTACTTTAATATTAAATAGTGTAAATATAACATACTATTAACTTTTACCCGTAGCTACGCTCGTAAGTTTGAAATTGGTTGGTAATTTCCAACTTTTCAGTGACTTTTTTTGATGTATTTTTAAAAAAGTATCGAAATGAGAGAAACCTGAAGTTATTAACTACCTAGAAATAGTAAATATATCGTAATTTATATATTTTATTTATAAAATAATCACAATAATCAAAGAAACAACAATGAATGAAGAAAATATCTTCTATCTATCTAGTCTTATTTACCATATAACATTATAAATGATGAATATTTTTCTTCTTCTACGCCTGATGATTTTGTTAGTGATGCAAGTTCCACTTCATCAGATGACAGTTTTACTCCACTTAATTCAAAATTAAATTCTATTTTTCATAAAAGGTCCACTAACCTTAATATAGTACACTTAAATGCACAAAGTATTCCGGCCCATTACTCTGATTTCTTAGCATCATTTAGCAATGTAGCGGTCGAAAATATTCTGATATCAGAATCTTGGTTAAAACCCTCACTCCCTTCATGTCTTTACCTTCTTCCAGATTTCACACTTATTCGCAACGATAGAGAAGGGCGAAGAGATGGCGGTGTGTGTATCTATCTCCGCAATAACATTTCTTTTTCCATTGTATCACAATCTGCCCATAATACTGATAACTTAGAATATCTTTTTCTCGAAATTCGTGCACGCTACTCAAACCTTCTGCTTGGTGTCGTCTATAGTCCTTCAAACAATATTGATTATTTCTCAACACTCGAAGAACTACTTCAATCTTATGCAACATCTTATGAACACACCATTATTATGGGTGACCTTAATACATGTCTTTCAAAAGGGAACACCAGGTCTCATAAACTTGAATCATTAATAACTTCTTTTAACATGTCTATACTCTCTCTTTCCGAAACTCATTTTTTCCCTAATGCTGATCCATCACTTCTGGATCTAATTATAGTATCAAACACTAAAAATGTCTTAAATCATGGTCAATCTACAGCACCTTTCTCTTACCACGATCTTCTATATCTTTGTTATAATTTTTCTAGACCCAAACCAAAGACTGTAACTTTAATGAGACGAAACCTTAAATGCATAAACTGGAATGATCTTAAAAGTGATGCATCAACAATGGATTGGTCCGATGTCTATTTAGCTAGCACTATTGATAATAAAGTGCAAAACCTTAAAAATTTAATTACCAACTTATATGACCATCATGCTCCTTATAAACCTGTTCGATCAAAACGCCTTCCTGCACCTTGGCTTACCCCGACAATAAAGAAAATTATGAAAAAACGTGACAAAGCCAAGCAAAAGTGCAAACGTAATAGCAGTCATGAAAATATAATAATCTACAAACAATTGCGTAATCTCTGCAATAGAATGTGTAGGGATGCAAAGCGTCGTTTAATTTTTTCCTCAATTAATAACTCAACTCCATCTCAGATGTGGAGATTTTTCAAATCTTTGGGTGTGGGGAAAACATCTGAACCTTTACATCAATATGATGATTTAAATTCTCTTAATAAATATTTTTCTAAACCACATGTCCTTTTGCATGATGGAACACGAACATCTACGCTTCATGAACTGTTTAATGCCCCCAAGCTCGACTGTACTCCATTTATATTTCGTGAGATCACAGAGTGTGATGTTAAGATGAGCGTACTATCTCTTACATCAAAAGCTGTTGGTAGCGATGGTATAAGTCGTGACATGCACTTACCGATTTTAGATAGTATACTGGCAGTAATTACTCACATTATAAACTTTTCCCTTATTTCCAATTCCTTTCCTACAGCTTAGAAGGAAGCCTATGTTATACCTTTACCTAAAAATAGACATCCCTCCACTCCCATGCATTTCCGCCCCATATCTATACTGCCGTATCTATCTAAAATTCTCGAAAATATAGTTTGCAAGCAACTTTCATATTTTTTACCCACAAATAATTTAATTAGTCCATACCAGTCAGGTTTTCGAAATCATCATAGTACCACGACAGCACTACTTAAAATCACTGAGGACATAAGGCTTGTTATGGACAATAAGTCATTTACCATCTTAGTTTTACTTGATTTTAGTAATGCCTTCAACTCAGTTGATTTCAGTATTTTACTTTCCATCCTGCGTTCCCTTAACATATCTGTGATTGAATGGTTTCAATCTTATCTTCATGGTCGCCGGCAAATGGTTCGCTCTAACGAGGGTTCCTCGGATTGGGCTGATCTAATAGCTGGTGTTCCACAAGGCGCTGTATTATCTCCACTTCTTTTCTCTATATTCATAAATGAAGTCACTAAAGTTATATCTTCTCGCTACCATGTCTATGCAGATGATTTGCAATTGTACAGACACGCACACATTGAAGTACTTGACTCAGAGATTGAATTGATTAATGAAGATATGAAGCGGATTAAGGAATGGGCCTATTCTTTTGGTCTCTCAGTTAATCCAAGTAAGACTCAGGCTATACTTATTGGAAGTAGACAACTACGTCACAAAGTTGATTTTAATACCATCCCACAAATTGTATACGATACAACTGTTATACCTTTTACTGACACTGTTAAAAACTTAGGTTTAACAATGGACTACAATCTGTCTTGGTCTTCACATGTAAATGACATAAGTAAGCGACTTCATTATTCTTTTCACTCTATGAGACGTCTTAAGAATTTACTCCCTGTAAAATCAAAAATACTTCTAACTCAAACTTTATTACTTCCTCTTCTCTATTATGCTGACATATGCTATCTAGATGCTACACATGAGCTACTTGACAAACTAGATCGTCTTCAAAACTTGTGGATTGCGAAAATACGATCACATATCAGACTACCGACGTCAATTAAAGTGGCTACCAATTCCTCTTCGCCGGAATATGCATATCTTAAATAATCTCTTTAATATAGTTAAAAACTGTGCACCGAATTATCTCAGTGAGCGGTTTAGAATGTCGATTACAAATCACAGACCATTGCGTTTATGTGTACCTTTCAAACCACTTGATATTCCTCACTATAATAGCATATTTTATTTACGTTCCTTTACAGTGCAAACAGTGCGTCTGTGGAACTCACTACCTGACGAGTTCTATAAATGTCCGAACGCTAAATCTTTTAAATATAAATTAAAGCAGCACTTTCACTCACTTCTTTGATGTATATATAAAAATTTATTTGTGTAAGTATATATGTTTATATATGTTTGTATATATATGTATATATATATATATATATATATATTATTTATTTATTAATATGTAAGTTTATATATTTATTCTTTGCATTATATAAGCATGTTATATTTCTTATTATTATTATTATTACTTAAGTATTATTATTATATATATATATATTTTAAATTTTAATGTACCCACCTACTTCGTCAATTACAAGGCACTTACACTCAGGGGTGGCTGGAAGAGATCTCTTCTAAGAGATAAGCTATCCCATGTACATATTTTATAATTTTAAGTATCTATGTAATAATGAGGTACATGAATAAATAAATAAATAAATAAATAAAATATATCTTTATTTTTTAATTTTATTGTTTATTTTTTTTTGTTTTATAGAAGGGCAAATGAGCTTACAGGTCACCGTTGATATGTGATCACAGCCGCCCATGAACTCTTGCGACATCCGAGGATTTACAAGAGCGTTGCCGGTCTTGGAAATAGGAATATATGCCTTTTTTGAAGCTACCCGTGTCGTATCGATCTGGAAATACCGCCGAAGGATTTTCGTTCCACATTCGAGTGGTACGTGGGAAAAAGTCCTTGAAAATCGCACAGTGGTAGATCGCCACGCATCCATGTGGTATGGATCGTAAAGGTTGCGATGGCAAGCTGTGCGGTGGTGAAATACGGCGACAGGCTTCAGATCGAATAGTTCTTCGGAACAGTCCCCGTTGTAAATGCGATAGAAGACGCACAAAGAAGCCACGTCTCTACGTAATGCCAAAGAGTCCAGCCGTTCGCAGAGCGCCGGGCCCCCGACAATCCGAACGACTCTCCGTTGTACGCGGTCAAATGGTAGAAGCTGATATTGGGGTGATCCGGACCAGAGATGAGAACAGTACTCCATGTGTGGCCAGACTTGCGCCTTATAGAGCTCAAGTCTTTGGCCAAGTTTGAAATACTGCCTCGCTCTATTGATCACTCCCAATTTCATCGAGGCCAACTTGGCCTTGCTCTCCAGATGACCACCAAACTGACAATCGTGTTCTCGAAGAGCGGTGATACGACAAATGGGGTTTTCTTAGTGGTAAACGCTTAAACCTGTGTCTTTAGGGGATTGAATTGAACGTGGTTCAGTTCACCCCACTCAGAGACCATCCCCAGGGAGGTCTCTATACAAGACACAAGTTTCTTTCGGCGTTTTCCCGAGAGAGATCTGCACGACTGGAATATACTGGATCCCCAGTGCTGTCATCCGGTTTTAAATTACAACTTCACAATTCCATATTATTTTGTACAGGATGTTTCAATTTGGTTTTATTTTATATTGTGAACTCTTGAAGTCTCAAAGATAAGGATAGAATAATGAAATATAAGTTGTTATACGATAAAGGTGACAATTTATTTATATTGAAATATATGTTTGTAAGTTGTGTGTTAAAGAAAATAATTAATAACCCATGCTTTAATTATTAAAATATTGTAATATATAACTAGCCTCCTGTTCGGTTTCGCATGATTTGTTATAGAAGTAATTTATCGAAACTTATCTAGGCTTATCAACATGCTTTATCGAGAATTATTAATGAATTAAAATAATCTTCCCAACTTGGCTTAACTATACATGGGATCAGTTATTTAAAATTTACATTTGTATGATTAATATTATACTTGAAAACTAATCTTTGGTTTTGTAAAATTAACTAAAAATAAATTAAATGACCAACCAATTACAAGAAAAGTAAGTAAAGGAATTTATACTTTGTAACTTTAATTTATCCGTAACCCATAAAAATAACCGGTAATTCATATTGTTTATGGCGCTTTTATAGGTTGGTAGTAGAATATAGAATCCTATATACTATTTAGAGTAATTATTATAAGTTAACATGTATAATAATACTTTTGTAATCTCTTTATGTCGATGAAATTATGTAGTCTGCGAATTTTGGACCAGTAGTCGTTGAAACTGTAATCAGCTTAGGTGAATAATATTTTTACACCTATTATTGTATGTTGAGTAAGTGGAGAGTAATTTAAGCCTGTGATTATAAGTCATCCGTTTTTTGTATGATTGCTAAAATGAGATTTTTTATTTTGTTATATTAATAGATGTAGCCCGTAACGTACTTCAAGGTTTTAAGTTTACATTAAATTAAATGACAGTTTAAGTTATAATTAATTATAATAATTATATTATAATTAATTATATTTGAAATATAATTAATTATTTTCCGTTAAGTACAGACGACTTCATCTTTTATAACACTAGATAATGTTTAAGTTAGTTACTTGTTTTAATCTGTCGAAAGAATACAACAGAATAGTGACTCTAAAGTATTCGAATAATTCAGTTGTTATTGCACTTGTCTAAGCTAGCTCTCAACCTGTCGACAGACAATGATGTATTCTCTTTCTACGTTTGCCTTTTTGGTATTTTCAAGTTAAAGTCTGATACATCAAAGTTTATCTGATTTTTTGTAAAGTAATACTTTATTTATATGTTACATCACTAATAGTAGTTTAAATTATACAATAATATCAATAATTATAAACACAGACGCGTATGATATAAAATATTTATTATGTACATGTTCTATCATGAATAATTATTTTATTAATATTAGACATCAAACTATATTTTGAATATAATATAAATAAAATAAATTAAAGATTTGTAGGAAATGGAGTGAGAAGGTACACAAATCATAGGATTGACTACGTCATCGGCTTAATTACTTGAGGTGTAATTAATAACTCAAGTAGGGTGATATTGTGACGTAAATGATGTAAAGAGAGTTAGTTCTGTCACACCTTATATAAATATCCTACTCAGAAAATATATTTATCTAATTTTACATACAGTTCAATTTCAATATGTAATTAATAATAATATATTATACTAATATTATATTGTGTCAAACATTTTTCATTTTGATATTTCTTAATTTCTATAGAGTGCGATGATTTATACTAAATTCTTAGATCTTAGCTCGGCTTACAAATTTTACGTAAACACGTATTTAATTTTTTTATAAAATATTTTTTATTCGCTATTATAATAGGGAATAAGAATAAAATATATATGTGTATGTTTTTTTTTATAAGAATATATATTTGTATAATCCTTATATTTGAGCACATTTATTTATTTTACACAATTGACATGCAGTGATATAATCAAAAAGCAGTGCCAAAATGAAGACATCTTTTGTTGTCAAAAGCGCCTCTACGAAATTTATGTTTACATATACGACCTCATTGTATTTCAGTCTCTACGTTTCTTTATCTAGAGTGCTGTTCAAGGTCAATTTTCTAAAGACAAAAATTCGTTTTAGGAATTAGCTTTGCAGCGATCATTTGAGAAACATTGTTTCTTTATAATTTTATTGCGGATAAGTAATTCACTAAAATGTAATGTATTGTTATGATGTTTGATTTAATTTTGTTTATACTGTCTATACTTACTTTGGATGGTAAACGTATCATTTATATACTTTTCATTTTTAAAGATACTAAAGACAGACTACTAAACATACTAAAGAAAATTTTAGATATGATTTATGTTTAAGTGACGACCCTATGTACTAATACATATTGTACAAAGCATAAATCAGGTATTAATATTTTTTTTAAAGTCAATTAGTCTTATTGGAAATAATTGCAAATACGTTTTAAGAAAATCGTTAAAGGGACAATCAACAAGCATGCAAGCGATGCTTAAAAATAATTTATACGTGTGTGTAAAAACAGTAGAAGAGTTAAGCAAATGTAAGCATTTTTTTCACTTTCTTTGAATAGTGGTTCAAAAACTCTGAATATTTTAAATATTATCAAATCAAAACTTTATAATATAGATTGGTATTCCATAAGATTGTCAAAATGGTGATGTTGATTTGGTGTTCTTAGTCATGAGGTCTAGAGCGTGGAGCGCTCAACAATTGTGAGTAAAATCAGTCAAATATATATAAAAATTATTATGAATCACGAAAATTTCGATACAAAAATTGTACCTTATTGATAAAATATAATGTTTTACTTTGTCTAAATACTTCAGACTTACTAGACTTCTTGACTGAATGCGTATAAACTGGTATATAAAATGTTTATTCTATAAAATATTATGGATAACAAAATATGCCAGACATTATTAATTGTAACTAGTTAAATAAATATATATTATTAAATAAAATAATCCTTTTCATCTAGGCCTAATAATGCATAACTTAAATTTGTGATGGTTATGTGATTTTTGGAATTTATCTTTATTTACCTAATAATAACAAATAATAAATATAACGATTAGTCATAGAAATATCTAAGACCAATTTGAAGTAAAGGATGTAGAAAGCACTTCAATATTAAACTTTAACATAAATTACAATGTACTAAAACATAATAAGAAATAACATAAATATTTTTATAATAACGCTTTCCATAATATTACAGAATATTTTTAATTACAAATGTATATCTCTGAAAATGACTTAGAACTCTTTTTTAGAGAGACCTTGTTTCCAACAGGATCAAAATAGTATAAAGTAAAACTTTGATTTTTGGTTTTTAAACCATTTCATAATTATAACATGCTGGATATTTTTTTCTTATGTTTAACATTTTTATGAAACACCAGCTCTTTTATGAAAGGTATTTAATAATATTGCAACATTTTGTACTTTAAATCAATTTCAATATTTTATTTATAAAGTATTTGGTAACAAGCTTATGTTAAGGTAGAACACAGTACTGAATAGTATTTGATTATTAATATAAGAGAATAATCAAGATGTTTAAAACTTATCACATTTGCATCTATTATTGACACAGGCACCTCCAGGAAGTTTAAGTCGTCGACAGAAACGATCACAGGCGTTGAAGTCACAATTTTCACGCTTCATTCTCTGAAGTACCGGTTCAAGGTCGAGGGACTCAACTGAAACAAAATTAGTTACATATTGGCATCTAGAACTGTTGTTTAAAAATATTTTTCTTAGGTCAAATGTCCTTCTTAATATTTTTTTAGTATATACCTGGTGCTATCACCGCTGCTGACGCTGTAGCCATGAAGGCCAAGAAAATAGTACAAATGAGTAGAAAATTCTTCATTTTAAATTTAAGTGTATGCCCGTGCACGGATATAAAATGAAACTTAAGCAAATAGTCGATATGAAGTCATTTATATAGTTTGTCCTCGTGGAGTAACTAGTTGCTAAAGTAGTTTCTTATGAAATTCAGAAAGGGGAAAGAACCGGACAAGTGTAAATAAAGATAAGATAATATAAAAGACAAAGCGAACAATATATATATATATATATTGTCTAAGTACTGTTTCGTAGAATAGTAAGTATAAGAAACAGATAACAAATTTTGATAAATATATCATTAAACTTTATTGATCTAATGTTGCTAGTCCTTGTAATATACTTGTCTGTTTTTGAAATAAGTGAAGAAAAATACCAGAATATAAATGAATAGAAATATTCATTAGTCCCTCAGCCAGACCTGGAGGATGATAAAAACCACCGTGAGAACCACCACCTAGATATAATATATGGTTTCATGTAACCGCAAATATATTATTGAATCAATAATCATTCATGCAATATACACAGTTTTGATTTACTGAAAATACTATGAATACCAAATTATTGAAGTGTCAAATCATTCTAAGGGTGTATTTGTATTAATATGCAGACTACATACATTAGAATTTAGTTTATTACTAGTCAATTTTAACTTTTATAATCAATTATCAATCAATAATAAACAGAATAAATATCAATACATAGAATGACGTATCCATGACCAAAGAAAGAAATTTATGTTCGTTAAACTTAAACACAATCTTTTGTTGTATTGTTTATGTGAGTTTTACAACCATGTCTAGAATCACGGAGTAACTTCCCTTGCGAGGTCTACGTTATAAATGTAATGAAACGATGCTTATAGCTTAATGATAGTACAGTAATGTCATTGTTTTTGTAATAATTATTACACTTACCGTTTCATTTATTAGCAGTTTTATTTAAAACTAAGGTAAAATGTAAATTGTTTAAATTATTATATAACCAATTTCAAGGTCGAAATATATTCCTTGATATTGGTTTATTCACTTTAGTTATTACTAATTAAATATTATAGTATTCATTAAAATATATAATATTAAGTTTTTGGGTCCTTTATTATTTGGGTCCGTGGCTAGGATAAAAATATGAAACTATCATATCCTTATTATCCAAGCACTTAAATTGTCTGAATTGTGTAAAGGCCCCGCTATCTTCTACATTTTATATCGAAATAAAATATTAATCCAGGTCACAGGACCTTAATATGTAAAT